>HG995369.1:33772721-35020973 GCA_905333075.3 Atethmia centrago
AACCAGCAGCAATAATAAAATGAATAATATAAAACCAGCCAAGTGCGTGTCGGACCACGCACTATGAAGGGTCCCGTGGTTGGGTTGAATTTATCCCAAAAACAAACTAAAAAAAAACTTAACTTTGTAGTTGAAAAACATGTTCTTCAATACAACGATATACGTTACGTCAATTCTCCAACAGCAAATGTAAGTTGGTCGACTATTACTCGTTACCTTTAAAGCTTACCTAGCTGTGACAGTTTTCCTTTAAATTTCTATATGTATACATATCGTCAGTAAAACTTTAAACCTCATTTTCAAAAAGTACCATTTTGGCGCTTTATATAGGTATACCGGCTGATTTTTTTTATCGTCTCGAAAAACATAGGGTATATATGTGAACGGAGTAGAAGCCTATGGCATAGTCATTTTTTTTTTCCTCAACCTGTAAAGAAATTGATTTATCAATAAATACTACCCATTTGAAGTAAACTTTTCATACTAAAACAATAACAGAAAAAAAAAATGAATAAATCGATGAAAAAATATCGATTTTCAAATCATACAGGGTGCGTATGATTTGAATTTCGATATTTTTTCATTGATTTATTCTTTTTTTTTTTTTAATTGACTATGCCATAGGCTTCTACTCCGTTCACCTACTATACCCTATATTTTTCGAGACGATAAAAAAAATCAGCCGGTATACTACGGGCAAGAATTTTTTCACATATCCAAAAACAACCATTTATCTGGTAGAGGGGGAGGGGGGCACTTGACTTTAATAAAATATGGCACTTTAAAGCTTAATATGACGCAAACGGATCCCTGAATCAAAAAATGGTTTTCACAGACCCACAATATTTTTGAACGGCCTATCCAACGATACCACACCATGGGATAGACGAGAAAAAAACGAGCGAGCCTTACAGCAGTCGCATAATTATGATATATAGCATCTGACATCTCAGCTTGGTAATGAGCAACTGACAGAAATTAACCTCAGAATTTAAATATTCAAATATTTATTTGAATAATTATTCATTACTGGCCTCTCCCGCGTGCATGTCAGAAAATATTCCATGCGACCGAGATTAAAAGTACCCTATAGGTTCATACTGGTTACAAACTATCAGTGGCCCAAATTCCATCCAAATCGATTCAGCCATTTTTACGTAACTCCGGTACATACATCCAGACAAACGGACAATCATTTAAAAAAAACACGTTTCTTGTGTGAGGACCCTTTAATTTTTAACTTTATTTATATTTATTATTTGTTGTTATAGTGGCGATAGAAATACACAATCTGTGAAAATGTCAACTGTCTACATAATGCGCATGAGATACAACACGATATATATATCGATCAGGTTAAGCTACGCTTGCCACGGTTGATCCGTGGATGGGTGACCATCTTTACATACCAAGACCCCTCCGTGCCTCGGAAAGCACGTTAACCCTTTTCCTGCCGTCACCGTAATATTCCGTGTTTCGATTCTGATGCCCGTGGCGCTAATCCCGTAATATTACGTTCTATTTTTTCGATATCCAATTCTTAACTACATTAAAAAAAACGGAAGAAATTTGATATTATTTATAATACTTCAGGGTGTGTACTTTACAACAATAAAACTTTTAAAACTCAGACTCATCATTTTGATACTTAGCAATGAAATCTAAATGCAGTAATCAAATGAGGTGCTTTTACAACCCTGACACACTGCGCCGAACCCGTAATTTTACGTGGGCTAGTGATGCGCTAGTAAAATCTAAATAATAAAAAAGCAATGGTTTTAAATTATTAATTATCTTGTTAATCCATGTCTAGACTATAAATTAAAACTTTAATGGCTTTTTTTTTAAATTGTCATTTGAATAATGGACAACAATTGAAGAGAATCTGTAGAAAATTACGAAATCAAATGTGTCGATATTATTTTGGGGCGTCACTAATGCAGTTACAGCCTGACGGACACTGGCCGCCATCACCGTGATTTTCCGTGCGGCGCAAGCGACACGGACGCCATATTTGTTGGTAAACATCAGTAGCCGCAGCGCCGTCCCCGTGATAACACGTACGCTTCGGATGCCTAGTGTTGAGAAACATTATGTTGGAAGACGACGAATTATTGAATATTTTAGAAGGAGATATCAACATTGGCAGTTCCAGTTCGAGTAGTACAAGCGATGAAGAATCGGTAAGTTAGTGTTCCCATAATTTTAGACTTGATAAAATATAATAAAATGAAAGCAAAGCTGGACAACATAAAGTTGACAATTTTACATTCCAAACGATATTCAAAATATAAAATAGATAGAAAAGAAAGATAGTTTTTGTAAAGAATTGCTATGTACTTACGCGTTTCATTATGTTGTATGTTGGATAATTATTACGAGAGCAACTTGAAAATGTGTTTTTTGTTTATTGAGATATCTTAACGATGTTGGTGTCAAATGAAAAGGTCTAGGTCTAAAACCATTTTATCCGTTTGAATCGTGTAAATCGGTCCACGCGTTTAGGAGAAAATTAAGAATTAGGTACCTATAGTGAAAATTTAGACAAACATAATTTTTTATGTTTTTGTTCTACGAACCTATGGAATACTTATAATCAAAATGATCTTCACAACAAGAAAAAAATATGTTTTGGGATTAGGTCTTCGCGCTGCTTGAAACCATTTATTTCTACGTTTAACATTTTGTGGAACATTTAAAAAAATATTTTGGGTATTTGTTTTAGTAGTACCTATTCGTCTTATGTATTTATGGGGGAGTCACCAAATTGCGGGGAATTAGTTGTATTTATTTTACAGGGGAAAATGTGGGAATATAGCTTTTTTTGTTTTTTAAAGTAACGTATTGTTGGTGTATTTGTTCATAATAAATTTGTATCTATTTATTAAATAGGTCCCAAGTGTTCAACGTACCTAACCTATTTTTTTATGTAATTTATAGTTCATGTTTGTTTCAGGAACAGGAAGTATCTTATAACTCTTGGAGTTCAAGACCTTTCGAACCTGAAATTTGTGAATTCGATGAATATGCAGCTGGCATTACATGTAATACTCTTGATACTAAATCATTGGAATCTGATTTTTTCCAACATTTTCTATGTGAAGAAATAGTTAGCCAATTGGCAGAATTTACTAATGCTAATCACCAGAAATTTGTTCGTGAATGTGATATACGAGTACATTCAAGACTGCAAAACTGGCGAGAAGTATCCGCTGCCGAAATGTATATATTTCTGGCCGTTACATTCCTATTTACTCGAAATAAACATTTGGACATGCAGGAACATTGGTCGACAGATCCATTGTTACAGTCCCCAATATTTTCGAAAACTATGTCTCGTAATCGGTACACAACTATACTTGGCTTGCTCAGTTTTTCTGCACCGAATACCGTGTCTTCCAACATTTTAAAAGACTTATTGCCAATTCTAAAACACGTTAAGAAGACTTTCAAAGGCTCATTCACGCCTTATCGAGATCTTTGCGTAGATGAAAGCATTATGCCTTTCAAAGGATATGTTTCAATAAAGCAGTATATTCCTAATAAAAGAAATTGGAATAAAACTTTTTATATTGTGCGATGTAAAAACCAGATACATAATTGATTGCATAATCTACTGTGGAGCTCGAACTCAAATTATTGTAGATCCCGAAAATTTAGGAGTCACTGGTGGTGTGGTTACGACACTGCTACAGGATTTAATGCAAGCGAACAGGCGCGTATATATGGATAATTGGTACAGCAGCCCGAAACTTTATAATTATTTGTACAATCGTCAAACATTTGCATGTGGTACAGTAAGGGTCAACCGGTTGAAGAAAACTAATATTGGAGAATTCAAACCTCTCAAGAAAGGGGAAATCGATGCAAAATATAACAAACCCCTGATTGCTGTAAAATACAAAGACAAAAGAGAAATCCATATGTTTTCAACGTTTCACAATACAGCTTTTGGCCCTACGAATAAATACTGTAGAGAAACAGGATTGCCGAAAATGAAACCAGAAATTATTATTGATTATAACAAAAAAAAGGGACAATTGACAACACGGACATGATGTTGCATTCGATACAATGCATAAGAAAAAATAAAAAGTGGCAAAAAAAGCTCGGTCTTCATCTGATTGATTTGTGCATGTTAAACGCTCACGCGCTTTATCAAAACATTCAAGGAACTAAAAAAAGCTTGGCTGAATTCCAATTAGGTGTCATTAGACAATTGATTGAAAGATATAAACTAATAGAGCTAGAGTATTCCACTCCAACCACATCCCGCTCAATAAATGCTCTGCGGTTGTCGGCATACCATCTTGCTGACCATATGCCGGAATACACGGAAGGGAAAAAATCCAGAGTTTGTTTTGTTTGTCAACATACGAAATTGAGAAAAAGGTGTCGCAGAGAATCCCGGTTTATGTGTAAAGTGTGCGGAGTAACCTTATGTACCAATCCGTGCTTTAAAATCTATCACAAGTATAAAGAGTTTTAGTTTGAATTAATAGCTGATCAATTTATTATTTATCGATGATGTGCAGAACGTCCCTATTTTAGTCGTCTAAACCGTAGACAACTTATCAAATACTTGTTAGTATTATTTCGACCTTTAGACAGAGTGGACGTGCGTCATGTCAACCTCTGAAGAATCACAGCCACTATCTCCATCTCTTCTCTATCCAAAGAAAAGGAGAAGAATACTTAAAACTGATAAATCTACGCAGACAGAGCCAAACTTCGTGCACTATATAAAACCAGGAGAAAGTGAATATGATCTTACGGCTGTTATTAACTTGCCTGATGCCAATTTTTTTAACCAAAGACCGAAAGACCCTCGTAATGAATATTTTGCTTCCCTAATAGCATTCGAAATGGAGACCGTTCGACCAGATATGCGATCGGTATTATATATGAAAATTATTAATCTAATATACCACGCCCGTGGAGATTCAACAGAAGAAGTTCAAGAAGAAATCCGACCGTGTTCATCTCCGGAATATTGAATTAATAAATTATGGCTGATTAGATTATGAGTGAGAAATTGATTTGTGTGTTAATTATAACTACCTATTATTAAAGATTGCTTGTCAATAACATATTAGTGTTTTATTTTGCATTAATCTATATACCTACGGCTCTACCTTAAGGTTTTAAACACGATGTCGCAAGCAAGAGCTAGTACTTACATAATATCGATAACAATTATTCAGATTTCCCAACACTGTTCGAAATTATACCTAAACATGTCTGGCCCTGGGGGCACGATTACTGTAGCAAAATCTGGCAGGGAAAGGGTTAAATATTCTAAATCCCTTTCACTCCCTTAAGGTCTAATTTTCAAAACCCCTTCTTTGAGCTCGCCTACAATATATGGAATGTAAACTTATTCTGATATAAAATGATTACTGTGACCATCATTTTCAAATTTATTGGTCAAAGGAAACATAGTTTTAACATAAATTTAATCATGAAATTAAAAAACGATTTTTGAAAAATCTTAAATCATGTGTTTTTTAATTTCATGATTAAATTACTGAAGAGTTTATCAAGCCGTGCAGTAAAAACCTTCCCTAAAAACGGAACTACACCCTTTTGCGGTTTTGATTAGCGGTTACATTTTGAATAAACCCAAAAACTTGTGCTTTATTTTCTGTCAGTATTATAGGTATCTATAAAATACCGAGTTTCGAGTTAATCGGACCGCGAGTTAAGATTCTTCCATACAAACTTTAATGACCCTTAAAACCAAAGGGGTTTTATAAAACTTTATTATTTATTTAAGAATGTATTCGTGCCAAGTTTAAAGTTTTTTAACTAAAGAAATAAGATTTTTTTCATACAAACGACATCCCCCTTTTCACACCTTTATGGGTTGACTTACCAACAATAAGCTTAAATAATAATTTTTGTGGTTTTTACTTTGAAAATTAAGGACTTTCCATACTCAGCTTCATCCCCCTTTTCACCCCTCCGGGGGTAGAATGATCAAAAACGCTGAGATACATACAAATTAATTTTCAATCGTCAGCCTAAACACAAAATTTGAAGATCCTTACTTTGAAACTGACGGACTGACATTCATACAAAGGACTTTGTCCATTCTCGGCTTCGCGTGAACACGGTGCTCGAAAAGAAATAAATTAATCAATAATCAAGTTTAGTTTTTAAACGCTTATTTATTCTATACTTTTGTATCAACCTGAGACCACGAATAGTGTATTTAATAAGTACTGAAATTGTTTTATTCTTCGACGTACTCAACCTTCATTAATGCATAGTGTTGCCAACAATTAATCGTATTTGTTTAAATCATTATATACAAATCAATTCTAATTGTTATTTTTGAAGTTCAACTAAGTCCTCCTCTTTCATATAAGAGTCTAGAGTTTACAGTCAATTAAAGCTGTTATTTGTAATCACTTATATTATTTTGAACATGTTTAATTCATATATCTGGAAAACAAAAGTATTTAAAAGGATCGAAAATGGTCGCTGAATTCCGATTTTTAATCAATCAAATAATTAAATCGATTATTAAAAAAAAGGTAATGTTAATGTCAATTGTCACTTCAAGTTATTTGTCATTCAAGGATGGGGAGGTGTCCCCATCCCCGTTTAGGGGGTAGTTTGTCGCGGGAAGGTACTTATGGGTCACCGAGTCCCCTGGCAACAGAGGCAACAGGAAGGAATACGGGTGGCTTTTAGTAAGTAAGAGTCTGACAGACCCTCCCGCTCCGCCCAGAGCAGGAGAAGTTATTTGATGATTTCCCACCTTCGGGGGTAGTTTACAAAAACAAATAATGACAAACATTTTAATTTAGATAAACATTCGTGCGAAGTTTCTTAACTCAACGAATAAAATTTTTCATACAAACAAAATCCCCCCTTTTCACCCCCTTAAAGGTCGAATTTCCAAAAACCCCTTCTTAGTGCTCCCCTACATTATAAAAGGAAGCCGATTGCAAAATTTCACGTTCCTAGTCCCAGTAGTTTCGGCAGTGCTACGTCAATCAGTCAGTTTCTCCTTTTATATACTAATATATAGACTAGTGCTCGCCCACTGGTCGAAATTCGACCCGCTCGAGTAATTACTAATTCCATGAGTACACTAACTCCATGCTTTTAAAAGAACTTACTTATTCCATGCTCAAGCTGTCACTTCCTGTGCACGCTAAAAGTTTTTTTCAATGATTTTACCACTGTCGGCCTGATTAACATGTATACCCATGCCAAATTATAGCTTTCTAGTACTAAGAGTTTCTGAGCTAAGCCGGGGACAGACAGACAGACAGACGGACATGGCGAAACTATAAGGGTTCCTTGTTGACAAAGGAACCCTAAAAACTAGATAAGTTAATAATGTACTACGTAATGCAATAAAAAGAAAATTATCAAACAATAAAGCTCACGATACCTTTGTTTCTCGGTCAAGGACGTGATTTAGGCGGATTGGTCTCCCAACACTGATGTGGGGCCACATATTTGCCACTAAATAAATATTGTCTCTCGAGGTTTCAGTCTAATATCTATATAATGATTAACTGCGATCTGTCTGATGCGTAATACTTTATTTACCATGGTGTAGATATATGTAAAAGAGTAAAAGATGCATATTTTTTTAGTTTTGCTGTCAAAAACGAATTGGAACATTTTTTAAAACCGCTGTTTGTCATTGGAATTTACAGTCATAAGAATGATATACTGATAGTCCGATACCTATCATGAATCATATCTACTACACTCAGTCATAATTAACTTTAGCGACATGCATGGAATTTCCATTAGGTACAAGATTCTTCCTTCGGAATACATCTAAAAACAAGAAAAATAAACTACAATGCAAACTAAATTACCATACCGACATTATACAAGAACACTACATTAGTGAAATAGTTCTTTCAGTACTACCCCCCCCCCCCCCCCCCTTGAGAACCTGCCCCGCAGTCCGTGCAAACGGCGGCGCTCCCCTAATGCATACAAATGTAAGTCTACCAACTTGAGGAGGTCTTCATAGTAGTTGGTGAGTAGTTACTCAGCATTCTACTTGGCAACGGAAAACCCTCTAAACTGGATAATTCTGGATACTCTTGGTTACTCAGGTCACCTGAGATATGTAATATTTGCGCAGTTTAAAGATTCTCAGTTTGAAGAGTGAGATTTGACAGAGTAGGTGCTTGCCGTACCCGCATGAAAACTATTTGATTTTCCAGCTAACCGCGGTAGATGAAAACTTATATAGTTATGTTAAATTACTTTCCTAGTACTTAATATTTTATCTTTGAACATATGGAACTAACTAAAAAAATACGTGGATACCTCCTCTGCTACTATTTACTTGGTATTTTCCTTAAATAAGCAACTACGCGCCGCTGTGGTCCCATACAATCTTTTTCCAAACACTTTTCACTTCTATAGATAATCCAATATGATCATTTCACACCACCTATAAATACGAGGTGGTCCGCAGCGAAGGCCGAGTGTCGTGGTCACCAACTTGACGATGTGCGGCGGATCAGACGAGTATCGACTTACGTATCACACCTACGAGGGTTACGACTTTTATTAAATAGAGAAGTGTTAAGTAAATAAAAGAGAATAGGCACTTATATGTTTTTCTTGTAGGTAATGGATATTATTTATTTTATTTATCCCCGAACTGCAATTACATCAACTGAGTAAACAATTTCTTGATTATTCTTTATGATACCTATTCAAAATAATTAGGCACCCATTCGTGTGGTTTTCTGAAAATAAAAGCCGGTTGCCACCGACAGGTGTGTGATAAAGGTGGACAAGTGATAACGTCGACAGTAACCTGATTCTCTCTGCTCATAACAACAAAACTAATTAGCATTAATTAGGTCACTCTGATCGCTTCCGAACAACTTTATAGCTTCTAAACAATGCACGGTGGTAGTACCTCGTTAAAATTGTTTGAAAGGTTTAACTCTTTATTTCGAGCAGATAGCGAATAGATTTAATGAATAGACTCGCCTGCTAGAAAATAATTAATTGGCGCTCCTTGGAAACTGTATATGATTGAATAAAAATAAAATTCACTGTAAATAAAATGTTCAGTGACTGATAGGTATTTGAAATACAATTTAGGCTCCCGCAGATCGGCGCGTCGCGACAGCGCGATGCTAAAGCCCAACGCGACAGCGCGACGTGACAATAGGTCAATTTCTATGAAAATTTCATGAAACGTGTCGCGCTGCCTGTTGCGCCCGCATTATCGCGCTAGTCTGCACGAGTCTTTAAAATCGGTGCGCATGAGTACCTAACATAAAAAAAAACCCGCTGAATGCATCACCGAAGTCGAATAAAAAGCAGTAAGCAGGCTTCTACGTGTCATGCTGAATACATGCTGGTAGTACCGCCAGGTACTATTTTGTTGCTCGAGAATTCAAAAGTGTGCTCTATGTAGGTATTCATCTAAATATATACAAGGTCGTAGGCGTTAATCTCGAACACTCCTAGACCGTTGTAGTAATATCCGTGATGGAATTTTCTCATAGCGAGAAAGCTTGGCCAGAGTACTTCATACACCCGGCTACAACAAAAAGAGGCCCTAGGTGGATAGATAGATAGAATACTCTTTATTATGTACACCATACAAATTACAGATATAAATGTAGAAATTGATTATGGCCCTAGTCCATAAACTTACCCATAGCTAAGTCCAACATACCTACGTAAACTCGTTTTTTGCCAATTTATCAAGAAATCGACAGGCGGATGTCGCCGACACTGATGCGTCACAGAAATAAAATAAATTATTTCAAAAACACAAAACCCGACTGCAAAAACACAACTGAAAAGGGAAAAACAAGCATTATAATCTATATAAATTTGGTATCGCAGGCGGGGACAATCAAAAGTTTATTGTCCCCACCTGCGTCAACACCATATTTCAGGTTATTCGACTGTCCCCGCCTGCAAGACCAAAATTATATAGATTATAATGCTTGTTTTTCCCTTTTCAGTTGTGTTTTTGCAGTCGGGTTTTTTGTTTTTGAAATAATTTATTTTATTTCAAGCTTTTTAGTTTTATTAACATATATATTGGAAAAGTACTCATTACTAGCTTTTATTTGATACCAATATTGTTGCAATTAATTTAAAAAAAAACCCTTCCCCTCCTTTTTTTTGTATTTGCAGATACAATTTATAAATATTATATAGCCTATGTCACTCCCACAATTAAGACGAATCTAAGGACACCTCATATGTTAAAATCCATCAAGCCGTTTAAGCTACAGAGCGTGCCAAAGAAATAGACATACATACATAAATACATACATACATACATACATACATACATACATACATACATTCATACATACTCTCGAAAAACATTACCCTCCTGAGGCAGTCGGGTAAAAAACACATCTTCGATGTTTGAGACTGTTTACTGACCACGGACAACGTTTTACTAGTAATATGCAACTTTACCAACCTAAAGGCCTATTTTATTGTAAACCATAGGTATTTTTACTTGAAGGTGCAAATATTTTTTTTTTTACTGAGTTTGTTTTTGGTGCTAAGTTACGCTAGTACAAACATCTTTGAACAAACCATATTATTAATTACTAACGGATAAAACTAGATGATATTTTGAAACTATCCGACTATTTACTAATCGAAGTATTAAGTAATGACAACCGATAACATAAAGCCACATCGACACATGAAGTTTAAATCTCTCACAAAGCTTAAAACTTTCAAAACTATATTATCCTACCAAAAACTTTATGAAACTTCACAAACTCTACACCTTAGTCAAAATATGTGGCTTGGTGAAATCGGGATTTTTTAGATATTTATAAAATCTAAAGTTTAAGAGCTATGTAATTGAAACTTTATATGTATAATAAAATTTATAACATTCTCGGGATATGATGTCAATAGTGGATTTAATCCACTATTGACATCATATCCCGAGAATGTTGTTTATCTGGTATAAACTAAAACCAAATTATGAGAATGATGAATTATGTCTTGGCGCAGATAGTAATAAAAAAAATGACAGTGAGTACTGTAACAGATACGTTACAACAGTTCAATGATTCATTACCCGTCGCTCTGCAAGCTTCCTCAAAGTGTTCACTGAAATATTCAGATGACTCACTTCCCGCCATCATAACCTGATTCACACAGCATAAAACGACTAGATTTTCTGGAAAACATTGTCTCTCTTTATACATCATCTCATAACTCAAGTAAATTGAAAAATGCTGACTTTATTTAATGAGAGTAAGATATCGAAGAGGTTACCATGCCGTGATGCGGAAAACATGACAACAACACAACTCTGATAAATCCATGCATGATAACATCATTTCGATACACATCATTATCGTTGTCATGCTTTTTGTTTCACTCAACGTTGACATTGTTAACACGATGGAGCGAAAAACATTATGATTGGAATAGTTAAAACCAGCCAAGCGCATGTTGGACCACGCACAAAAGGGTTCCGTAGTTGGGAATGATGAATTTATCCCGAACGCAAACTTATTATTGTAGTTGAAAAACATGTTCTCCCATACATAGATATATGTACATACGTCACGGTCTGTTCTCGAACTGCAAATCAAAGTCGGTGGACTATTTAATTACTTGGTAACTTGTAAAGCCTACCTAAGCACAGCTAACTGTGATAGTTTCCCGTTTAACTTCGTTATGTATGACGGCCATGATTTTTTTCACATATTCAAAAACAACCATTTAGCTGGCAGGGCCCACACTTTCGCCCCAGTGCCCGACGGCTTACCTGGGAAAGCCTGGGTCCTGGCCTTGAAGGCTCTTGGGCCTCGACTAAGGGGGCTCCTAAGCGCATGCTTGCAGAAGGGCCAGTTCCCGCTTCCCGTTCCCGCTTGGAAGACGGGGAAACTGGTCCTCATAAAGAAGCCGGGGTGCCTTAGGACTCTCCGTCCGCTTATCAGCCCAACGTGATGCTCGACGAGGTGGGCAAGCTCTTTGAAAGAGTCATTGCAAACCGCCTCGTCGAGCGGCTGGTGCGGCTGGGGCCGGATTTGGTGGAGAGCCAGTTTCGTTTCAGCAGGGGCACTCTACGGTGGACGCCATCATGCGCGTGCGGGCCCTCACGACGGGGAATACTGTTGCCCAGGGTGGGGTCGTCTTAGTGGTGAGACACCACCAAGACGACCCCACCCTGACACCTAGACATCGCCAATGCCTTTAATACCCTGCCCTGGAGTTCAGCACTCTGGTACCACCGGATGCCGAGGCCTACCTCTGTCGTGTGGTCGAGGCCTATCTGACGGACAGGGCCGTCATCTACACCGGTCAAGAGATGTCGTGCGGTGTCCCACAGGGATCGGTCCTGAGGCCGCATCTGTGGGACATCGGATACGACTGGGTGCTGCACGCCGATCTCCCTAGCGATGTCAGCGTAGTGTGCTACGCTGACGACACGTTGGTCCTGGTGCAAGGGAGGTCGCACCAGGCGGCGGCCAAAGTAGCGGTACGCGAGGTCGCGACAATCGTCGAAAGGATCCGGCAATTGAGATTCGAGGTGGCCCTGCACAAGTCACAGGCCTTGTGTTTTCATGGTCCTCGGAACTCGCCACCGTTGGGGTCCCAAATAACGGTAGGAGGGGTACACATCGGCGTCGAGTCGACGATGAAGTACCTGGGACTCGTCCTTGACAGCCGGTGGAACTTCGTGAAGCATATCCAACGTTTGGCTCCCAAACTCCAGTTTCCAGCGTCCAGCTCCAGCGGGCCGGGGCTGGATTGCTACCATGGCATCTGAAGGCAAAAGTCCTCGCGCACGTATGGGAGTGGGGCGAGGAGGCGTAACGCCGAGGCACAACTCCACTGCTGCGAGAAATCACGGCACAGCGGACAGAGCTCCGGCGGGATCTCATGGCGACATGAAGAGTGCGATTGTCGCAACCCAGTGCTGGGAACGTTCCAAGGCGCCACGGCGTCCTCACCTTCCGCCTGACGCAGGTCCTCACCGGACACGGCAGCTTCCTGTGTCGGTTAAGGCGGGAGGAAACGCCCGGGTGTTACTACTGTGTGGATCGCCCGGAGGACACGGTGGAGCATACGGTGGAGGTCTGCCCGGCTTGGGTAGAGCACCACCGTGTCCTTGTGGAGGCGATCGGCAGCGGAGATCTCTCGCGTCCGGCTTTGGTTCAGACCATGGTACGGAGTGAGAGGGCATGGGCAGCCGTCACCTCCTTCTGCGAAGCAGTAATGCTCTCAAAGGAGGTGGCCGGACGGTTGAGAGAAAGGCAAAATTCGCGCCCTCTCGCCCCTAGCCGCTGCAGGAGACGCCCTGGGCGTCGGGAATCCCGGGCGGATTTCTGGCCACCGCAGGCGCTGGCTTGCGGACGATGAGCAATGGGTAGCTCACCGTCCTCAAAGAGATGTCGTCAGCATATGAGTTGGGTCTACTAGGGCCAAGCCGATGCCTACCGGGGTTGCAGGAAAGTCCGAAAGGGATACCGAGGCCCCTGACAACACAGGCAAAGGAAGGAACACGGGTGGCTTTTATCAGTAAGAGTCAGACACGTGGCGGGAGAAGTTATTTGATAATTTCCCACCCAAAAAAAAAAAACGAGGACACTTGATTGTAACTAAAATTAGCACTTTAAAGTGCTAATTTTTGTTAGAGTTAAGTGTCCCCGTTTTTTTTTTATTTGCGTAGTATTAAGCTTTAAAGCTTAATATTACGCAAACGGATCCCTGAATCGAAAAATGGTCTGTATAGAACCGCAATATTTTTGAACGGCCTATCTAACGATATCCCACACCATGGGATAGACGAGAAAACAAATATCAACCTCACATCAAAAACAAAATAAAATTGTAGATTTAAAAAAAAAAAATATTTTACCACTTCGGCGGCGTGATTAATACGTATACTCATACCAAATTACAGCTTTCTAGTTTTAAGGGTCTCTGAGCTAAGCCGCGGACAGACAGACAGACAGACGGACATGGCGAAACTATAAGGGTTCCTTGTTGACTACGCAACCCTAAAAAATTAGTTCGGCGAGTGTACGTGAGAGTGTAGACGAGAAATGTAGCCTCGAGACAAGACTTACGTCAGCGCGGAGTGTCGGACAGAGTGAAGATATTGGCAAAGTTGGCCACATTCATTACTGTTCACCGAACTGCTGAGATCCGCTCAGACTGAAACAACTTATTTATGGTTGGGTTACAACTTTACCATCTGTTCTCGTTGCATTTTTAGGTTAATTGTGATTTGAATTCAACTTGATCTACCGAAGAGGCTTTAAATCACTTTATGAAAAATTAGAGCAGATTTCACAGTTTCAGCCCGTACCTAAACAGTTTATCACAGTACGTGCGGGACATAGCTGTTTTTCATTGCCTGAAGGCCTGATTAAAGACCTTCAACATAAAGGTATAATTACTATTTACCATGTAACCGTCGTCATGTTGAACTGAACATGAACAATCACGGCAAAACATTGTACTATCTTATTAACATCCTAAGGATTCCACTTACCCCAGAATGTTCAAAACTTCCTAATTTATTTAGCCATAATTTAACTTAAAATCCAGTTACATAAGAGAACTAAAGACAAAGTTTGGTACAAAGTAACTGTCGCGACTGGCGGTGCAATCTCATAACAGTTAACAGTACTGCTGAACACCGGGAGTATTAGGTACCTCTGGAGCAGGCGGGAACAAAGTGAGCGCACGATGCACCGCAGCCGCTTCCAATTAAATTGTAGTCACAGAGAGTTCCAAGGAGTGAGAAACATGGAAGAGACATAATTGTGTTCTGAACGTGTCGGTAACCGAAAATAGTGAGTCTAGAAGGGTGTGGAGTAGATACAGCTAAGGAGCTACGTTGATGAGATGAGAAGCAATATTGTTGTGTTACGTATTGGCAACTTATGACGCCTGAGGGAAGATTTACTTTCAACTACGCTCGCAAATGGACATTTTTACGTTACGAAGCTACCCGATATTCTATGGAAACCTTCCACAAGCTTTTGGTTATTTGCGTCCAATATATAACTCGATTTCATACGTTTTTTTAATAAAACACACAGTACGTGTTCTGAAAACTGGGAGGCCGATTTTACGAATTTGTTTTTATGATTTTTGTCGGGAGCAGTTTTATTACATTACTGCTCAAGTTTAATTATTTATAAGAATAGCATTTATTCCAACAATCGTTTTATGTATTAGATACCTAATCATCTAACAAGTACCAAACATGAACATCAATCAAGAATATAAAACAAACATGCAACCACAATACTCATGACATACTGAATATACAGGGTGGAAAAAATCAATGGGCCCTTAAGGGAAACCACTTTAAATCCTTAAGATAGATTATTTTACTTAAAGGAAATATTACTTTATTTACCAAAGTTGTTTCCTTTAAGTAAAATAATCTATCTTAATGATTTAAAGTGGTTTCTCTTCAGGGCCCAATGATTTTTTCTACCCTGTATACCCAAAATGCCTGAAAACTTCCACTGCTAAACACGAACCTCTCAATGACCGCTACGGCTGCCGTCATAGCGGCAAATTGTAGTGCTATTACTGAATTATGTTTGAATGATGATTTGATCACTTACGTTCGTCATCGGATGAACAAACATGTTTGTGCGGCCAACACAATTGCAGCTCGTTAGTGAGCTCGATACTATGTACAATGTGGACGAGCGAGGGTTGTGTTGTATGTCCGGTACTTGTTATATATTGTGGGACTGGGGGACTTTTTGTGATAGAAAGGATAGGTAGCATAATTTTGCGTCCACTTCGACACTTCAAAACTAATGTTTTAATTTTATTTTATTCAGTACTAGCTTTTGCCCGCGGCTTCTGGCGTGTAAATATCGGAAAATATCCCACGGGAACGTACTACCGCGATTAAAAGTAAACCCTAAGTGATAATACAGGTTACAAACCATCTGTGTGCCAAATCCGTTCAGCTGTGCCAATCCGGAATATACATCCAGACAAATATTCTTTGTTACTATTTTATTATATGTATATATAAATAGATGGTTTCACAAGCCGCAATAAAAACATTTACGAAATACGATGGCAAGATGGGTCGAGGACATAATTATTGTCAGGCAGGCCAGATTGGCAGAAAACAGAGAAAAATGACGTAATCGGAGGGCGGTTTATGCAAAAGGACTTTTTAAGGTACAAAAGGCCATGGTAAAATGGTCATGCCATCAATGTATCGCTGTTTAACTAATCAGAGCTGTTATCACACTCTCCTACTCTGTTGTGATCAAGATAGTAGCTGAAACATTATATGACATCACGCCTCTTTTACGAGTGTTACCAGTTTTACCAAGACAGTGTTAGGCAGAGCTAGGCATACAAATAGTACCCACACTTCGCCGATTATTTTTAAGTCTTGGAAATCTCACCCAGCAGCTCATGCTCGGCAGTAGCGCGCGACCACGGAGCAGTCGTGGAAACAGTTTCCTACTTTATGACTACTATGAATAGAACGCTATAAATCTGAAATCCCCACATGTGACACGGGGTCTCGTATCTGAATCAACACGCGATCCATTGACACTGACCTTGTGTGGTGGTCGGAATAGCGTGAACTGCGCCGATTTGCTGCAAGCCTATTTATATAAACAGTTTCGTGACTAACTTACTGACTGACAGACAATGCCATTACAAATAGAATCTATTTATTTAAAACAATTTCGTAGCTGTAGGTTTTGGTGATAAAAAGGATTGTTAGGAACTCAACCTACGGGTCAATAGGGAACTCGATTCTGTAAACGGATGAAGTCGCGAGAAAAACCTGTAATGACGCCTAATAATTTACTCTAACTGTAGTTTGAGATGACAAAGCTTACCCAGTTATATCATGCAAATGTCATTTGATATCACATTAATTAAGGGTCTGGTTTAGAGTTCCATCTCGACATATGTCAAAGCGTAGGTAATTATTGCCCAGTAATACTAAATGCCACACAGTCGGTCACAGAAGCGACAAAGTCAATACCTACCCAAATGTTAATGGAGCCTAAACCCCTATCCAAACTAATGTATTTAAATGGAGCCCAGAGTTTGTTTATTGTATGTTTATTTGTTCTACTTTCACGACCCCACCACGTATGGCGTAATTGGAAGACGGATTATCTGTGACTTGGGGACGGACAGCTAATATTACATAAAAATATATAGAGTACTATTTATTGCTCACCAAATACAGTGAAAAACAATGAATTTTACAAAAAGGGTTGGTAACACAATTGACGATCTCGTCGCGAGCGGGGATTACAGCCGGACAAATTTAGGAACGGCAGAAATTGTACTTACGAACGAGGCGCTTTTGCACTTTTTATTCCGATAGAACAAAGACAGCCATTGCCCAGCAGTGAGACACTAAATAGGCTAACAAAAAAAAGAACAGAGATCCAAATGTGACCACAATGTGAATGACCTTATTATGTCCGCTGACACAGTAGTACGAGGGTGACACTGAAAGTTCTTAGAAAATAAAAAACTGAACAAACTAGCAAGTTATTAGTTTGCAAGTTTTTAGTCAAAATAGTGTCCATTTACATCAATACATCGCTGCTTCCGATGGAACCACTGAGAAAAGTACTTTACCCAGTCGTTCTTAGGGGTCTCTTCGACGGCATTTTGAAACGCAGTCACTGCTTCCTCGGCGTCCATAAAACGTTTTCCTCGAAGTTTTTCTTTTATTTTCGGAAATAAATAAAAATCGTAAGTTCGGGGCTATAGGGCGGGTGACCCAGTAATTCCACGTCTGACGTCGTCAAGTAGTCGAATGTTTGCTTGGCGGTGTGCGACGTATGTCGACGTGTTGTCGTGGTGAAGGAGGATCCTACTACGAGGTCGTTTCTCTCGAACTTTTTCCAAGACAAGTGGCAAACAATTATTAGTGTACCACTCTGCAGTAACTGCGATCCTCTAAAACAATTTTTGCGTAATGACCTCTCCTTCCGAAGAACGAGGCCACTATCTTTTTTCCCACGCTTCGACCTCTCTTCAGTTTAGTTGACAACTCCTCGGAAGGAAACACCCAGACAGCAGACTGTCTCTTAGTTTCAGTATCATAACAATAAATCCATCTTGCGTCACCCGTATGTCGAACACAGCATTTGAGTCACCTCCGTTAAATCTTTGAACCATTTCACAACACCAATCAACACGATGGAGTTTTTGGGCCTCTGACAAATTATGAGGTATCCACCGGGCAAAAAGCTTCCTGACCGCTAAATGTTCATGGAGGATTTTGTGCACTTGACTCATACCGATGCCTAAGCTTGTCTGAATCTGCTGATAAGTCACTCTTTTGCCAGTCTCTATCATACGCCGCACAACACTGATGTTATCTTAAGTCGTCGCCGTAGAAGGCCGTCCCTCACGCAGATCATCGGTGAGATTAGTGCGACCACGTTTAAACTCATTAAACCAGTTGTAAACAGTGGCACAAGATGGGGCTTCGTCGTGAAAGGCCAATCGAAGTCTATCATAACATTCTTGTTGACTTAAATGACATCGAAAGTCATAAAAAAATATTGTACAAAAATTTTCTCGCGGTAAATTCATGCTGACGTGACACAGACAATTTTCAATTTGCCGCCAAATCGTAAACAAATGACAAATGAATAAAATACATACACAATAATATTGGCAAAGAGTTACATTTTCAAAATTTGAGCTGTTTTTTTTATTATATAGTTTACAAGTGGGCAGTTCTAAACACTTTCAGTGTCGCCCTCATAATAGCGTAAAAGTCATGACTCATGCGATTCAGATTATCACTATTTATCACAGTATACCTTGACGCGAAACAGCACATAATGGTTTCTCTGTGATGACAAGCGAAGTGTATCGATTAGGAAAGAGTGCTAGGAAAATAAACATGTTAACGTATCAGAAGTATTGTCACACCCTTCTAAGGCCTTAAGTCTGCTACAAAAGCCAAGACCTTCATCAGACACTGCAGACGTGTGACGAAGTGTCGACTAAACCTTGAGTGTTGACCGCAAACTGGTGACGTCACAAACGTGGCATGAGTCTCCCCTCAAACAAATTAACTTCACTTGTTTGATGGATTAGGACTATAATCCCCATAGCCACACAATTATCAACTCTGTTTGAGTTAACCGTCAAATCATAATACGAAAACATTATTTCTTTTTATATGCTTTTTTGCTACAAACAACTAATTATACTGCTCAATTAATTTTACGATAACGATTAATATACACACAAAAAAGTATCTACATAGGGATCAATTTTTTGCTAGTTACTAAAAATCTGGTTTTTTAATTATGTTTTTTGTAACTCCTATGGATACTTTTTAATAAATTTCGTCATTTGAAAAGGGATACGTTTTTGAATTCGATACACAGATGACGTCATCTGTCAAGGTGTATTCCCAATGATATTACGAGTATATTTAATATAATATCATTGCGTATTCCTATATAATCCTGCAACGGGTTTGAGGCTAAATCAGTCAAATTCTGCCATAATTCTGATTGGAATCAGTACAAAAGAACGTTATTATGGAGAGAAGCCATCATTTGAGCCGAGAAGAAATTATCAAAGCCGTGCGAATATTGCAAGCTTGTTCTCGACATCGTGCTATGGCAATCGCTCTGGTCACTACGCAGAGTGTTATAAGGCGACTTTGGACACGTTACCGCATCATTGGCAGCGTGGCAGAGCGATATGGAGGATGAACTCGCATCACCAGAGGCAGACAATATCGTTACATACTAATTACTGCTCGACGAAATTGTACAATGACCGCGATGATATTGGTTACGAGGCTTCGTAGCTCTATAAGCGATCAAACCATGAGTATTCGCTTGATGAAGTCAATCTCCGTTCCAGAAGGCCGTTACATGTAACATCTAATGAGTCCCGCAATCGCAGAGCCCGTGTACAATGGGCTCGTGAACACAAAAATTGGGCAGAAAAAGAGTGGCGTTTTATGTGTTTTTCTGACGAATCTCGCATTAGTATGAGAATAGATATTAGACGTGCACAGTATTGCAGGACGTCAAGAACTCCAAGAACGTTAAAATCAGTGATGGAACAAACAGGATATGTGCGGGTATTTGGATCGGCGGAAGAATCGAACTGATTTCGATCAGAGGCAAACTCAATGCACAGATTTGCGCTGTAACGATTGTATCAGATGTTGTCATTCCTTTGCGGACCCAATTTGGTGCTTCATTTCTGTTTATGCATTATAATGCACGTCCACACACAACCACAGTCGTTGCAAACACACATGCCGCAGCTAATGTCAGCGTCCTACCATGGCCTGCTCAATCGCCAGACTTGAATCCCATTGAGCACGACTGGGAAATGCTTCAAAGAAGACCTCTGCCAGATATGGATGCCGTACACACGCCAGAAAAACTTTTTCGCCTGGACGTGGGCGGCCATTCCGCATCGTGATTTGGATGCACTCATATTGAGTATGCCGAACACAAATAGACAGAGACTACACCTTCTGCTACCCGCGGGTATCGTTAAAAGGTAACTATGGGATTATTTGAAAGTCATAGCTAGCATCGTTCTGTGGTTTTGTTAGTACTAACAACTACCGCGAACAGTCTTTTCTTTTATATAAGTTCGTTCATTCATGTTCGTGTGTTTTGTCTGCAGTCGCCACTCGACCGCACTGCAGCCATCTCCGAAGGTATTTTCATAGATAAACAGAATCCAGTAGTGTCACTGCGGTCAGCCATTGCGGTTGGGCGGCACTACCGCTGCCTGCGGAATTATGCTTTAAGCCCTCAAATCCCTGTCCTGCCTCCATCAAAATGTGCATAGTGCCCTTTATTAACAACAAATGCAATGCAACAAACGGTTTATGACAATGATACTGACCTTCAATGCATACGCGCCATAGAGTGCATGATATCATAATATTCTATGGACACCGTACCATCCAGTCGGACGGCAGGGCAACAGCAGTAGCACCTATTTTATGAGTTCCAGGGGTTACATTTTTCTATTAAATTCTGATCTATTTGTAGGCCAGCTAGAAAAAATAACTAATAGGTTTTAATTTATTTACTAAATGCTGCAGCCTAATATTGTGATGAGAAGGTGGTCCCAGGTGCTTCATCAATTCTTAGTAGTTAAAGGACCGATTCCAATGGTGTAAATCTAAAAAGTGAGCAATTTACTGCATGTTGAGGATCTATTCTGCTCACCACGCCGAATGTCCTCATCAGATCTTCACGAAATTTCTATGAGACCTTTCAAATAAACAAAAAACCATCGAAATCGGATCTCATAAGACGCAGATACCGACTAGCCCTCTTTTTGCGCCTTT
The DNA here is from genome assembly GCA_905333075.3 of Atethmia centrago. Classification (NCBI taxonomy): domain Eukaryota; kingdom Metazoa; phylum Arthropoda; class Insecta; order Lepidoptera; family Noctuidae; genus Atethmia; species Atethmia centrago. The sequence continues at coordinate 33,794,056 of HG995369.1, forward strand.
TTGTAGGAAGCACCCCTCCAATTAAATATCCCCGACGAAAAAACAATCTATAAAGTCGTAAAACTTGTATGCCAAGTTTCGTCCAGATCGATTGTAAAATACTGTACCAACAAATTGACAGAGGAAAGCAAATTTTGCCAGACTTGAAACAGAGAAGTTACGCTCACTTCTTTCGCTCGGTCAATAAAATAATGACGATAATCTTGGACACAGTTAATGATGTACAAAGTATTTTAGAGAGTTTTCCATGGTAATACCTAGTTCAAAGAAAGTTCTTCTATAAACACTCTAGTGGTAGATGAAGACGAATTAACTTCACATACTTCCCGGGCAAACCTTTCTCTTTCAAAGCCCACCACAACACATCCCGAGGTACCCTGTCATACGCTTTCTCCAGATCAATGAACACCATGTGCAAGTTCTTGTGTGCACGTTTGTACTTCTCGCACAATTGGCGGAGTGCAAAAGTGGCGTCCATTGTTCCTCGACCTGGCATAAACCCAAACTGGTTCGGGGTAATCTCACTCTCCTCTCGCAGTCTTTTCTCTATTACTTTCTCCCATAGCTTCATACTATGTGACATGAGCGAACTAGTGAATTATATAGGGATATATGTTAATGAAACTAAAAAGCTTGAATTGAACTAAATTATTAAAAAAAAAACAGCTTCGAAGAATAGTCACGGCTCTTTCTATACAAAGTGACATTTCGATTCTCCATTTTTGACATCGCACTGTAGAAATCCTTCTGCAATCTGTCACTTTGTCTTTCGTTTCTAACGATGCTTGTCTAGGTTCTTCTTCTCTATTTCAGAAGAAAGTTTCTATACCCAACTGTCAAAATCACACTGACAACTGACGGTTGTCTAAGGTAGTAAAGACAATTTGCACTTTTCTAGTCGACGGCCACAAGGTATATATGGTTATCTACAAAATCATGATTTCACAGGAGAGCATTTTGAACGCAAAACTATGGTAATTAATAGAAGAGCAAAGCTATCTTCTCCTATTTTACATCATTTTGTTAATAGGGCATTACCAAGGAAATGGTGAAGTCCAATATTACTATTATAATGTTTTGTTCCAAAATACGGTATTTGACACTTTCAGAAAAAAAATGTAGTTGTCTTTATATACGAGACTTAATATCAGTAAAAATTGAGAATCAAACAGAAAAAAAAAATCGTATGACAAAACTTAGAATTCTGAGTCGAATTATGTAAAAAAGTGATTTTCGTAAAAAGTGCAGTTGACTCTTTCGATTTTGCTGCCGTCGTACTTTCTACACGGAACGTCATTTTTGTCTATTCTTCCGTAGACAAAACAGTGCTCGTGCTAAGCCTGCTGTAATACCAAAATTCTATAGATTATAATGCTTGTTTTCGTCATTTCAGTTATTTGTTTTTTTATGACCAGTCTTAGTGAGACAGATTTTATACCGTAGGGTGTAATAGACCGGGTCGACGGCGCGTTGTATTCCACGCGCGCCTCAAAGAGATGTCGTCAGCACAAGTGTAGGGGTCCACTAGGGCCGAAGGTACTAAAGGGTTACCGAGTCCCCTGGCAACACAGGCAACGGAAGGAATACGGGTGGGTTTTAGTCCGTAAGAGTCTGGCACACCCTCCCGCTTCGCCCGGAGCGGGAGAAGTTATTTGATGATTTCCCACCCAAAAAAAAGGGTGTAATAGGCAGTTCGGATGCATGTATATGTGCTTAGTATCTAGTAATTAACAGTTTGACAGATCCTCATGTATGGTCGCATCATCTCTGACGGGATGAAATCTTGTATTCACGATCGAATATCTCTTTGTCCTGTAACCATGACCTTCATGAATGCATGACACCATACCTATGGATGTATGGTGTACATCAGTGCAGACAGGGCATTACATTTACAAGCTGATACAAACTAACGTTATATACCCATCATAACGTTTTTATTTGCGGTGTCATGTGTTATGGCGTCGTAAACACATTTGGTGAGATTGTATCATTAGACAAGTTTTCAAGGCATTTGTTTTGGTTTAGTGGTTAAATAACATTGTTGTAACTATGTTGTGATTAACTAAGGACTGGTGCCTAATGCTTTTGTATAGAGTTTTGGACATTGAAAGGCCTCTGAATATCTTGTTTTTAATTATCATTCAAACTCAAAGCATTTATTTCATATAAACCAAATACAGGCACTTTTGAATTGTCAAGGGGTCAGTCACTCAGAAAGATGAAGCTAGTTGCCAAACCGTAGTAAGTTCCTATGGAGAAGAACGGGCAAGATACTCCACAGACACTCTTTTAAATTAAAGTATTGTTACATAAATATTGGTTACATCGTTCATGTTGAAATGATACATGTGAGAACAATTTAGAAAAACGTGCAAGTTAGAAGTGTCCTTACGGACACTTAAAAGATAAAAACGAATAACAATTGAAAAATTTAAATAAGCCGTGGCAGCTAAGAAATGACCAGTCCCTACTGACGGCGCCCGTTCACGAACATGGCGTATGGATCAACAATTTTGAAGGGAACTTAATGATCCAACACGCGCGCCACCACTAGCGAGACATTTGAGTGAACCTGACGTACTCTCAGCCGCCAAGGTACATTCGCGTAATTAAAGACGTACCCAGTAAATGGTAGCTTTATAGTAAGTACAAAGTGCTCACACATGTGCTATGCATATGCATACAATACATTTATTGTCTCAGGCTATTTAGAATACTAATAGCAGCTAAAGGCCTAACATAGAAATAAGCATTGATGACCATTGATTTGCGTGTTAGCAAAAAAGTAAATTATTAAAAAAGTATTATTTATTCATAAAAAAGTAAATTGTTTAACATAGCCCGAAGAATTGCCAAACTTAAGTGGCAGTGCGCAGGGCACATTGCTCACAGAACAGTTAGCTGATGGGGCCGCAAAGTTCTGGAGTGACGACCGCGTATCGGAAGACACCCCACAAGGTGGACTGATGACATGGTGAAGACTACAGGAATCCGCTGAATGCGAGAAGCACAGAACCGGTTGCAGTGCTTGCCACTCCGACTGTCCAGCAGTGTACGTGAATTTCCACGACTTCCGCTAACCAGGTCATCAGCCCACCATGTGACGGATTAAATTGCATGTCAATTTTACATCAGTTGTGCCTGTTACAGACAATAAAACAATAAAGACCAGTAATATATTGGAATCAGCCCCTAAGAATAATGCCCGACAATCAAAAAAAAAATATGAGCAAGCGGTCTGCATGTTAGTCATCCACAACTCACAGAGTTTTAGACATAAAGCCCATATATCTATAATAAAAGGCAATGGGTTTATTGCCCCGACCACGGCGACAGGTAATGGTTTGTCGCGCTGGGAATAAACTTCCAGCTCGACAGAGATACATCAAGCTATCAGCGTTTTGAGCGATAAAAGTTATTCAAGTAATAGTATCATTACAGTAGCTTGTAGTTTTCCCAGTGTAGGGCAAATGCCCCTTGTCACATAATAAGAAGGAACATTAGTCATCACGCTGGATAACTGGTTAAGTATATAAAATCATCAAGTTTTCATCAAGGACAGTTGGATGCGCCACGTGACGCTATGGACAGTTGTATGCGCCACGTGACGCTATGGACAGCTACACGTGGCTCGCTGTGATCTTCGTTAGTTTCAATTGAAGTATTGTGGTAAATAGAATACTATAATCATATCTAGTATTTCTAAATAAACTTAGTTTAGTATAGGTAGTAATATTTTAACTAAGTAATAAAAACCGCTGCTATTTATCCACTTTACAACAACTACAAGTTGGTGTATTTTTTGCAATAAGCATATCGCCTGGTTTCCGGCAAACAAAAGACCACCCACTCCGGAACTATAGTTTCCGTCGAAAGGTTACTAAAGCTTACTGTACTCTATATGTACGCAAAGGGTTACTTAATATAACTTCTAAGTATCTCTTTGCGTATCACCCTCTTGTTCCACTCATTACATGCTGATCGTGGAGAAAGAAGGAGGAAAATACCCTTCAATACGAGAAAACCACAAAAATTTACTTAATCCAAAAAGGCACGAAAGTAAAAAACCTCACACACAAAAGTTAAGCAACCTAAAATATTTTTAGATAATGATGATATAACTGCGAATAAAACTGAACACAACCGGAATGGAGGTAGTATTAAATGAGTAAAAACTCATTTAATTGAGTAAAGAATAATTGGCGTATTCGTGTGAGATTATGTGAATATGTTAATATAATAGCTCATTTTCATAGAATCCTGTCTAAAATCGGTGTTGTGAATAAACAACGAGGCTATCAAAATCAAAAATCTAAATCTAAATATTTTATTTAACATAAACCTACATGGGCACGTCAGAAGCTTGATGCACGATTCCAATTGGGCGTTTCCTATGGAGAAGAGCCGGCAAGAAAATCCACGGTTCCTCTTTTAAAAATATTTGGCATTTACAATGTTTTCAAATTACAGTGTTATTATGTATAGGAGGACATAGGCCTGTCAACAAGTACCAGGTACCTACTTAATAAAATAGAAAATGGTCTACAAATCTATGGTCTATTAAGCCTACGACGTTTTCACATTTACAAAATATAAAATAATCTTTATTTAATAATAAAAATAAAAACCTATTTAAACCAAATGACAAGATTGCCATTACGACTGTAACAAATCTGAAAATTATATTCTGTCCACAAAAGCCACTAATAAATAGTTGAAATTAAAATTGTAGGTATATAATGTGAAATAATGAAAAGATTATGTCAAAGAAGTATATAAAAAAATAGACATCGTAATTTGGGAGCAGTTAATAGATATTTTCATAATTATGTCGCTAAAGAGGAACCAGGGAAGCGACATGTTCAGAAGGAATTATTGCCAAACTTCCTTGTCTTCAACGACGTCTTTAATTTAATCTTACAATATACACGTTTGATGTGGGTTTTGAACTTTCAATCGCTAAGTTCTGTAACTGACTTTGGTAACTTGTTATAAAAGCGGATACTGTTGATATGCAATGGTTTGCTTGTTTTTGAAAATCAAAATTTTAATCATATCAAATAATTTCGCGGTTATATTCCGACTCATTACCGTGAAAGCTCAACAAACTTGTATTTACGTTTCACCGATAATGCTAAGAAATATCATTCGTGCGAAAAAAAATTATAATACTTTATAGTTCATATCATAAAGATACACTAAACCGATTATCAATCATCTATTTTTAAGCAATTAACTTACCTTTCGCCAAGAAAACTTAAGAAGTTCGCTAAACCAACTGTAAATACGCTCTTCTACGGCGTAGCTTCGTAGCGGCGTAGCACGGGCGGGCGGCGCGCGGGCCTACGACAGACTGGATTTGCTGCTGCGAGCAGCTTTCATGCGTGGCCCAAGTATTGAAATACAAGCGGTTATTATTATCTTAATGGACGAATTAAGTTGTAATCACATTTTTAATTGTACCTATTATACTGTGTATGTGGGTCAATTCCGTGTCTCTAATTTGTACCTAATGTTATTTTCAGCCGAAAGTGCTCAGCGAAGTTTATAAATGTTTTTGTTGCTGCAAGAACTACAGACATTTGACCTTTGTATAATTAAAAATCTTTCAGATAATTAACGAAGACACTGTTTATTTCGTAGAATTTTATTCAAATGTTATCAGTAATGTGTCTTGGTATACTTTGAAAACATAATCTTAAATAATTAGAGGAAAAGGTTCATTTAATACCCTTCATGGCATAGATTAATCTGGAAACTGGCGCAAAACACGTAAGTGAGAGTTAGTTAGGATATAATGGCAGGTACTTAGATGAGCCATTTGAACGGTAATTGTAACTTCACCTGTCATAAGTGTGACTTGTCTAATTTAACTGTTTCTAAGTTATTATTAAGTTATTTTGGTTAGAGGAACTCTTAGTTAAAACTTTGGCAAGATGCTATTCAAAGTGATTTTTTGCAAGATCATTTACAAGTAATAGTTGCCCGGTTTCTAATGTGAAAACCGACTTTCAAAAAAACACTACAAAGTGAAAAATAAGAAATAACTATAATTTAATTTTGTTTTTCCGTTTTGGGCCACAGACACGGTCACGTAAATCGGCCCAGTAATCACTAAGAAATCTCTGTAGTTTACACATGAAAATAAAAAGGTACTATCCGAATATATAATAACCTCCTTTTTTCAGCCGGTTAAAAATGGGTTCATTTTATTTATCAATCGTAATAATTGGAAATGTCTAACTCAGTGCGCATCTATGAAAACGAATAAAGAAGATAGTGAACGGTGCAGTACTTTTTTACTGTTAATAAAAAGGCAGCTTTCAATTAAGGCTATTACTGCCTTTCTCAAGACATTCCAAACAAAAGTAATGTTTGGTAGCACGATACTATCTACTATCTAAGTAATTTGTATAAAACAAATACTTTCCAAAAGAATAGAAATACATATCGGCGAATAAAAATATAAACGAATCCCCTTTACTTAGAATTATGTTAGCAGTAATTCAAATTATGTTCGTGAAACATTGCCGGGTCAATGTCATACCCTAATCTTCGGTTATTATAATTTATAGACTTAAATATGGGTCAGTTCGGCCATTTCTGTCCTAGATTTTTTCTTGTCCTGAGCCGTTTCAAGGGTAGATGCGTCTGATAGTGAACTAACTACCTAAGAGTTAGGAAAAGTGTAATACCAAAGATAATTTTTTCGATAGTATGGTTGTTGTGGAGATCAGATAGCACTCACTCGGGGTTATATACTAAGGTTATAGGTAGCTTACACACTACTATCGAATCAAGTCTAGACGGGTCATCAGCACACACCGGCGGCGATCCTTACAATTAGCACTAGTGAGCTTACTCGGGAAATAACCGAGTCTCTGACGAATAGCCGAACTGACTGGGATGGCTTCAAGATTACTTCAATGAAAACTTTACTGATACTACACCACTGAAGAATCAAAATGATATAGATAACGCCTGCAGATATTTCACTAAAGCCATTCAAGTGGCTGCCTGGATCCGTACATCCTCTCGGCCCAAAGGCACCAACCTTTCTCATCCACCAGATATCACGCAAAAATTTCCGAGAAAAGCGCCGACTATGGCATCAATCCCGTCATCCTCTTGATAAACTCGATATCAACAAGGCAGCAAAGCTGTTAAAGGCCCAGGAGTCTACTAAATCAACGTTGACAACGAACCTACAGATGATGTCACCTACGTGGGTTGGCGCGAACTTACTAACTAACTAAACTAACTGTGTTTAACATAGATAAGCCTAAACAATCTTATCCTCCAATCACATTACAAGGTTCCTGGGCAAGAACTGATTTGGAGAAGGCTGAGGTATTCGCAATGTATCTGAATTCTGTATTCAAACCCAATGAGAGCGTTGCTGATGAGCATGAAATTAACGCAGTATTGGAACAAGATCTGCATACTTCTATACTTAAAAATCTTCCCAGAAAATGCATTCCTTTCCTAGCAAGTTTGTTCAACGCAATCTTTTGACCTGTGGAAAATCTCTGAAGTTGTCATGATCCATAAATTAGGTAAACCTGAACAGGAAGCCTCGTCTTATCGGCCGATAAGCTTAACGCCTGTACTCTCCAAACTGTGGGAGAGAATATTGCTTAAGCGACTAAAACCGTGCATGTCAATGATGTTGTTCCTCTGACCAGTTTGGCTTTCGGAAATCTCACTAGGAGTTTACCAAACATGAAGACAGTCTTTTGAATGTAAAAATTTTGTTCAGCGGCATTTCTTGATGTGCCCAGACACGACACCCACCTGGTCGGAGGATCCTCCCTTTTCTATGGAGGATAAGTGAACTTTAAACCCTAATCCTCATGCCTCTATACTGGTGACCCCGAATAAGAACGTCAGCGCAGCCTTCGTGTAACTACTTCAGTGTGGCGTCATCCCTACCTCAAGCTCCCGAGCGGCGAGTCACACAGCCAGCCAGCACCCACGGCTTCATCGGGTATCCTGACCACCAGCATGCAGCGACCCCGCATCCTGGTCGACACCAGCAGTCAGCTCTCAACACGGCGCTGTACCACCTCCGACTCACTGGAGCATAACGCAGCGCCACCCCGAGTCACCGCCACTTATGAACTACGCAGCACACTGTTCATAAATGGATCTGTAAGTGCCAGTACATCCACGTCAACCATATAGCCTTCGCGCTCAGGCACGGACACCCCACCTGTTAGACTTGGTCCTGATACCCTACCACACACAGATTGTGTAAAGTATCTTGGCTTCTACTTAGAAAGGCTAGGCGCCCACATAGAAGCATCAAATTAAAAGTAAAAGGAACGAGATAAACCACAAGTTCCGCAACATGCTCATGGGAAGAAACTCTGTGCTCTCTGTAGACAAAAAACTCCTCATCTACAACTCGGTCCTTAAGCCAATATAGACCTACGGGATCCAATCGTGGGACGTTGCCAGCAAAACATACATACTCTGCCTGCAAAGAGCACAAAATGGTACCCTAAGATCAATAGCAAATACACCTTGGTATGCTGGGGCCGACGAAATCCACTTCACGACTATCTACAAATGCCATCAGTAAACTCTGAAATCGAGCGGTAAAAAGACAACGCAAGGCACGTCTAACTTTGCATCAAAAGCCACTAGTTACTGAACAGTTAATGCTCATAGCGGTGGTAAAACGGCTAAAGAGGAACCCTCTTCTATAAGAGGGAGGCGCAGTACTGCCTGATTCACCACAACGCCATTTGACATGGAATGAATTTGTATCTAAGAAAAAGTCGACACCTTTTTAATAAAATACGTGATAGACATAATTCTAATACTAGAAATAAAGATAAAATAGATAAACCATTTTTCAGAGTACATACATCTTTTATGGGGTACTCTGTCAAATGTTACAACAAAATAGCTTGTGATAAATTGCAATTAAATGAAAGAAAATTTAAAACTCATATTAAAGTACCCTTTGCAAACAAGCATATTACAAATTAGAGGATTATATCCAAGATAAGAATGCTTGGAAACATGCTGGTCCAGCTCCATAGGACAATCTAGAGTCTAGAAAAAATCAAACTGGTTGCTATTTTAATTGTACAATTTATTATTTAATACAAATAATAAATCAATGTTGAATTTAAATTCTGTGATTACTTTAACTCACACACTGACCTACTTTACTACTTTATTTATATATTTTAGGAAAACGTATACTTTTACTATGTTTGTAAATATGTGAGCATCATGTACCTATCACTTAATTAATATATCTGTCATCGCTTCATTTTTAAATCTTTTTTTACATATTTTGGTATAGTTGTTTTATTCTAGGTGCATCGTCTTGACATGTTATAATTATATAATGTGCATATATGTACAACATTTTGTAAAACATTTTAAAAGAGTAACGGTGGAGTTTCTTGCCCATTATTCTCCATACGAAACTAACTTTTGGAAGGGGCGACTAGAATCAATTCTATTTTTTGTAGATTTTGACGTTCAAAAGTGCCTATTTGAAATAAATAATTTGACTTTGACTTTATTCACTTATGGTCCGACCACCGATTGCAAATAGAATTAAAAGGAAAAAAAAATAATTGAAAATTAATGTGTTTTGACTGGCAAAAACCTTTTTCTGAATGCAGCAATGCTTGACATTAATAAAATAAGAACTGCAGTCAATAATTAACAATAATCTAGTTCTGAACTCCGAACCTACAAAGTCTTGTGATTAGAAATGGTAACCACATGTTACTCTTAACACGCGGAAAACTGCTACCTTCATAAGTTTTCCCCCTAAGAAAAGGAAAAAATCACACGGAAAACAAGATTCTTAACCATCACCCGAATAAAACAAAACACTAAATGTCTTTTGTTATTCGATTAACGAAAGACAAACAAACCAACGCCAAGTGCTATATTACCTGAAAAACAAAGTGCGAATAAATTCGGTTGAGAAATCATAATATATTCATCCTATTCCTGCATTTATTTATAACAATCCAATTCTCTTGAGTCAAAGAACAATCTTTTCTGATAATCCAAAATTCTCCTTGAACTTTTCAAGATATTTTCTTTATCTCGTTTCTCTAACATTAAAAAATAACGTGATGATATCGGTGCAAATTATTTTAAAGTTCACTTTTATTAAGAGTGACGCGATGACGTGGTCGGACGTGTTTTCACGGGATGTAGAAACAAACATGTCGATTTCAATACTTTATGCATCAAGTGCTTGTAAATTATATTGTTTTTAAACAATATCGGACAGAAAGTAATAACTTCCGTGGTGAATGCGAGAGTGTTTGACATTGAATTTGAGAATCTATATCGAGAGGTGTATTTTTTGTCCCGACGAGCCAATAACAGTGGGTAGAAGTTTATGGATGAATAAATATAGGAATTCATATTCACAATATCATATTCATATTCTTTTATAATATTATATATTTTATCTTACAACGAATACAAAAACTAGAATTTTATTCATATCACATTATTTATTAGACAGGCAGCAGCACCCAAAAATACACGTCTAACATGCAAGTATATTCTATGCCAATATCACCATATGCCTTTATGACCATAATACATACAAACGTAGTTTGGGACCTGCACTCTAGTCCTTTTATCCAATTTGTTCCGTAGTCAGTGGTTCTTTATAATATTCTGAATAGCAGTAAACACACAAGATTGTGTGACACAATCTCTAAGAAATAGTTGTTCACTAATTCCTTAGTGCAACTACCCACAATAGAGGTTCCCCGTTTTATCTGAAGAAGAAAATATTTGTGTGGACATAACAAGTTAGAGGTCCCAAATGATTAAGTTCAACTCCGGTTGGAAAGTTAACAAAGATGCTACTTAGCTTGTTGTTCCCAGCGGGTCTTTGATGGTCGACAGGTCATTGTGCGGGCTGTCCTACTGTTGCTACCCACAATTTAGAGCTACGAGTACATAATAGTGTAGTGACATACCGGGAAACACCGGAATTCAGGAATGTTGGTGTTTTTTGGCCTACCACATGCTGTGACATGTTTCGCGAACAATGTCCCATCTTATCTCCTATACTGTAACAGAGGCATGAGGGACAGGGTATAAAGTTCACTCATCCTCTATAGAAAAGGACCACCTACGACCACACGGGTGTCGTTTTTGGTGAGCTACTGCCTGACGGTTGATGTCGGGATGTTGTATACATGCTAGTTGCATGCTCTGCTTGCGCGATGCAGGATTTTTGTCAGTGTGTTGCGTAGTTCGTATGTGGCGATGTAGACCACACGGTAACATAACATGTCATTTTGTTAGATGTGTGTCATGTGTATAGTGAAGTAGGTCACTATAGGTACTTGACGCTAGTCATCGCATTTTCTAAAATAAAAATAGAGCGTACAATTGAATGGTTTTCCCTATCTCGACGTGAACGCTAAGCTGCGTCCTTTTTTTTCTAGAATTCCGCTTACGGTGCCTCTGCCAATGTTAAAGGGAAAATGAGTTGACTGTAATACAATTGAATACCTTAGCTTTTAAAGAAAGAGCTTGACTGACACTTTTACTGATGATTATTATTAGTATTATTATTTTACTGACGCAATACGAATAAGTAAGCAGTATGTTATAACTAATGCTCCTTGTGTTCAAGGCACATTATTTGTTACGTAACTTGAAATACATTACAGTTGTGAGAACATTGCCCCGGGCGACAACCGTACAGTGCAGTGACACAAATATTCCGAAAATTGTTTTGACCATGTACTTAAGTGCTTTACAATATAAACAAAAATGGCATTGTGGTCTAGATGTATAAAGATGCACTTTTTAATACAAGCTACAGAATCTGTAGCATGGCTAAGTAATAAGAGCCGCACGGGTCGATGCATCAGGTTAAGCTACGCTTGCTAGGGTTGGTCCGTAGATGGGTGATCATTTTTACATACCGAGACACCTCCGTGCCTCGGAAAGCACGTTAAACCCTTGGTTCCGACTGTCATTCGTAGATCTTTGACATTCGTTACGGGTACTCAGAAGGCCGAAAGTCTGACAACCAGTCTTGCCTAGGGGTATCGTATTACCCATTTACTGGGTTGTGGAGGTCAGATAGGCAGTCGCTCCATGTAAAATACTGGTCTTCAGCAGCCTCCGGTTAGACTGGAAGCAGACCCCAACATAGTTGTAAATTAAGAAAGTCAGAATCTAGCTACTTTGAAAATTAATTAATCATGTAACACACTGAAATTGCGAACTCGCAGTTAGCAATGGTAGTTATCAATGATCGGCCCTTCTTTTATAATAAAAGGTATTTTCCCGCTAGTGGAACAGTTATATTAATAACTAGTAGTACCCACAAGGTAAACATCCATTTATAAATAAACAAATGCAAGGAAAACATAAGTTATGCAGTAGTAGTCTCACGTACTGTTGCACCCTTGGCCTCAAGAACGCACCTCGTACTCATAGGATCAAGATCAATCACGCACAGCGAACACCCGAATTTAAATTGTCAGAAAGAAAGGATGAATTATTTTGGCAAGTTTAGAGTTTTATGTTTTCCTTTTTCAATATTATATTTTACTAGCGACCCGCCCCTGCTTCGCTCGGTTTTTAAAACTTGACAAAATATCAAGATTTCTTTATTATATGTAAGTTCCATATTAATGCATTGCAAACTTAAACGTTCCGGAATAAATTATCTAAACTAAATGATGGTGAAGAAAGAAGAACAACGCGGTCACACGGACAGACACGATGAGCGACTTTAATTTATAATAAGTATAGACAGAACGCCTTCTTAAAGGATTGGCCCGCAATTGGGAGAAGTGGAAAGGGGGAAAGGGAGGCCTGCAGTGGGACAACACACCTACCTAAATATACATACCTGTACTATACCACTAAAGTAAATATCGAGTGGTGTGTCAAGTAGTTACTATCTATACTAAATTGCAAAGACGCCCGTATATGTATACATATATTTATGATACAGAATACTCGTAAATCCTATGAAAAAGAACCTCCGTATACTAACGACCAGAAAAGTACAATTCTTTATACTTTTTGACCGGGGCTAGTTTTTTCGTAAAGCATCTTTGCGCTCAGACCTCTACATATAACCATCAAATACAGACATTATCGAGGTACTTCCTTGAGTACCCCGATAATGCTACCTAACCTACCTCCATTACCTTTAATGGACGTAGCTTCAGACTGGCGGTAGGTAGAAGGGGCTAGCCGGGTAGAAGGGTAGCCCCTTCCCATCCACATTATCCCTCACTCGAGGACCGACCGAAAATATAACGTGAGAAAAAGACCAAATTATTCAAATAAATCGAATCGGTGAAAAGGATAATGCGTAGTACCTAATGGCCCGCCTTTCTACAAGGTTAGAAAAAAAACCAAGTGTCGAGTGAAACTTTCGTCAAATTTTTAAATTTTTTTAGAGATTCTTCGCTTCAGGTATAATTGATTGAAAAGTTAATATAACTAACACAATATAAAAGACTTGGGTATATAGTATGTAGACTACTTACATAATCTATGGACCTATTTAAAGTAATATTTAAGTTGATCTAGTTACTTAATGTTCAGTCGGCAGTTTCAATTTTTAGTACTATTCTGCTAATCCAAACGGGCGTGTTTACAAATATTAGCTCATATTACATTGTTATTATTGTATTTATCTCTAGCTCAATGAAGTTCAGATATGAAAACAATATTTTCATCTAGATATTTTTGCAGATTATCCCGGGATCGGCCTCTTGGCCGGTACGCGTCACTACCCTCTAGAGGTCAATGAACTCAGATACGAAGCTCGAACACAAAAGTTATCAGCAAGATCTCGAATTATCGGAATTTCGGGACACAAACAAAGAATTATGAAAAATATAGGATGGTTTATTCTTACAAGTCTTTATACATTATTACTCACTAGTAGTCTTTGGGTAGGTAGTCAAGAATTCAACATGTATACAAAGACAAATACCAAAAATAGTAATAAGTTTATTTAATCACCGTCACGAACTTTTCGAAAACTTGACTACACAACGAATATGATACCCTTCGTTTGGTTTCAAAACTAAATAAACTTCAGACAATAATTACTAAACATACAGTATCGTCGCACTTTCTACTAACTATGTTTATCTGTTCAGAGGAATCTTAATAGCATTTGTTCGAAAATAACGAGTAATTCGAGGTAAAGGTTTCGTAACTTTCCGTACGACAACATTCTTGGTCAAATAAACAGCAAGATTGCCCGACACAATGTACATATATTAAAACAGAATGATAGTTGGCACGTTTTTAGCCTTCACTTTGCTTTCGATGTGTACATAATTACATTAGTTTATCATTTGTGACTTTGAGTTACAGCTATAGCTTTATATAAGCGGGCACGCCCTTTATAATAATAATATTAATAACAACCCCACCGCCGTATCTCTACGTTGACGTCGTGGTGGGGCGCACGCTCCGAACTCTGGGTCTGTGCCAGTAGAGTTTACTTTGCCGGAACGGGTCTAGGGTAAGGAGCCAAACCAAGAGAGATACAGAAACCCGCAGGGCAGCATGTGGCGAGCTGTTGGGCAGTAGCGACCCCACGGACCCTATCTCCTGGGAGAAGTCTTGTTCCTCATCTCTGGCTTGCCTTTATTGGCCGGCTGGCGTGAACACTGACGAGGAACTGAGCTCCCACTTCATTCTTACCTTTATTGGCCGGCTTGAGTGGAGATTCGCAAGAGCAAACGTGCTCGGAGGAAGGAAGTAGTCCAGTAAGATGCTGGTAGGGATCTTGACCGTACTTCCGGGATTGTCCTGATAGCCGTGGAATACCTGGGCACTCCTCAAGCACCTCAGGAAGTGTTGCCCCCTTATCACTACGTCACTATGTGCTAGCGGCCGTTTTCAGGGGCCCATTATTGAGTGTGCCAGTCACCCCTGCCATTTTATCGGTGTATTTTATATAAAGCATTGGTCAGGTAGGGGCCATAGCCTTTCTATAGTCTTAGGAAACTGATCCACTATAGCTTTCCAAACCCATAGCCCAATATGTTTGGTTCCCATGTTCTGCAATAGTCCTGCATCAACCGGGGGTTGTTTTTGGGTGCACCATCATAAAGCAAACAGGGATAATCGTCGGTCGGTACCTCATGCCATTATAATTGTCCAAGGGGCCTCTGCGAGTTGGCTTCGGCCCCTCGTACGCCGTCCAAAGGTCCGGGATCCCATGGTCCCGAGATATGTAAGGACATAATAATAATAATAATAATAATTTATTTCAGATTTCTCCATATAAATTGTTAGTAGATAAGTAACACGAAAATACTAAAGAGCTAATGTTAGTAACAAAACAAATATACAAAAACATAGATTTTAGGACAATCCGACACCAGAACGCATGTATGCTACTTCACTGCGTGCAGCCGAATCCAGCGCTCAAGCATCGGAGAATCTCACCGGTCCGTCAAACCGCTCAAGATGCTGTTGGAACTAGCTCGCATGCGAGTTAGGGTCGAGGTGCAACGTTTACGCATGATTGTCGCAAAACTGTCAAAGTTGGCCTCGGCAAACATGCCAGAGGCACTGCAATACCGCGGCAGCCCCATCAGCAACGCATTGTTATACTACACTCGCAGGTCACTGTATGCCCTCTGCAAATAGCTAACCCACAGGCTGCACGTGTAAAAGGATTGACAGTATGCCTTAAAAAGCGTTACCTTTACTTGTGTTGTACAGCGTGCAAACCTGCGAGCCAGCATATTACATCGAACAGACAACGACCTGCGCTCTCTCTCAATGTCAGTACTGTCCTTTAAATCCTCAGTGACCCAATGACCTAAATACTTAAATTTAGTAACCATTTTTAAAAGGTTACCATTCAAGACTATATCAGGTACATTTTCATAGTGTTTAGTACCTGATTTAAATATCATAAGCTCAGATTTAGTTGAGTTGTATTTTAGGCCATGAGTGTTCGCGTAAGTCTCACAAATCTTTATGAGCTCCCTCAACGCACAGATCGAGGGGTTCAGCAGCACCATATCGTCAGCATAGCTTATATTGTTAATACAGCCTGCCATGCCTGGAGGCTTTTATTTAGGTATTAAGTTCTGTTTACGTTTTTATGTTGTTGATACCAAAAGGGCAACAAGACTGGCGCACTCTTCCTCGATGTAGCGAAAGCATTTGATAAAGTTTGGCACAATGGCTTAATCTATAAGCTATACACACTTAATGTGCCTGACCGTCTCGTGCTCATCATACGGGACTATTTATCAAATCGTACCTTTCGCTACCGAATAGGAGAGTCCCTTTCATCCCCCCACCCGATTCGAGCTGGTGTTCCACAAGGTTCCGTGCTCTCCGCCTCCCTCTTCTCGCTCTACCCAAGCGACACCCCCAAGCATAGCAAGTGTCAGTTGGCCCTATTCGCTGACGACACTGCAATTTATTACTCAAGTCGCAGCACTGAGTACTATCGGCCAATCTTCCGCATGCTCACCTCTAAGGCGATAATCGTATAGCACGGCTCACGACTCGATCGCCCGATGCAAGCGTTTTGGCCAATGGGATGCATGAAGCGTATTTTAGCCGTGTTTGTATTAATGTAATTATGTATAGTGTGTGTGACAGTCACACTAGGCGCGTGCTATGCTCACTTGTTTGTAAGACATTTTTTTAATGGGCACGGCCAGCGAGAGCGCTTTATGAATTGTTATTGTTGACAAGAAGTAATTTCGTACTAATATCTTCCGTTTGGTTTAGAAAATGTATTATTGGTATTGCTATACGCGTACCCTAAAAAAACTTTATTTAGCATTTTTGTTTACCACTTTGCCAAATTACAGCTTTCTAGTAAGAGTCTGTGAGCTAAGCCGGGGACAGACAGACAGTATATTTTTCACTACATATTAACCTTAATTTGCTTATTCAAAACATTATTTTGTTTATTATATTTTTTATATAGGCTGTTTAGCGGTTTTTCCAGCGCCTTTATTTACACCTGCGGCGCGCGGGATAAACAAAACAAGCGCGGTATTTTCCAGAAATACTTGTTAACGTTTTCATTGTGTGGTTAATTATTATCAAAAATGTTGACTTCAATTAGGAAAGAAGAGCGAAGAGCAACGCGTAGATTTAACCCCCCGGAAATACTAATCTAGGCACGAAACGCTAGTGACAGCCTGTTGCCTGCAAAATCTAGAGAGAAATACCTAGCGGCGTACGAAACTAATAACAATACCAGTCTCTTTTTTTCCTCTCAAGTTGAAAACCGTCGTATGAAACGCGCACACACTCGACTCCCTTATCGCGCTCGCTCGCCCTCGGCTCGCGCGAATAATACCGGCTCGAGTGCAGTGAGTAACCAACATACCATACCTATTTATATTTTTTGTTACACGCCCTATACTCACACAAATTCATATTGTCTCTAATTGGACGAAACCAGGAAGGTGTGTGGTTTGTCACTAGCTGCGCTTGCCGCAGAAATATTTTCTAAAGTGAGCATGCTTAAGTTTTGCCAATAGTACATCCATAGACACCTCGAATCAGCAGCCAACGCTCTAGAGCAATGGTTTAAGAAATGGCGGATAGAAATTAATGCTTCAAAAAGTACAGCAGTACTTTTTGTAAAACAAAGCAAAACAAACAGCCATTTACACACCCATACCCGACCCATCACTATGTCATGCCAACAGATCCCTTGGGACCTAAAGGCCAAATATCTAGGGGTAACTCTCGACCACTACCTCCGCTTTAGCGAGCACATAAAGACAGTACGCAACGGTGCTGCCTTCGCGCTCGGTCGCCTCCATTATCTTATTAATACACGTAGTAAACTAGCCCCTAATTCAAAGGTGCGAATTTACACCACGTGTATTCGTCCCATTATGACATATGCGGGCGTCGTGTTCGCACACGCCAAGCCGTCACTATTAAAAAAAATGCAAGTACTCCAAAATCGATTCACGCGTAGAGCCACGGGCAGCCCCTGGTTCGTACGCAATGATCAATTACATGTCGATTTAAAATTGCCAACCATCAGGCAATTTCTCAAAAAAACAAGCAAACGCTTTTTCGATTCTGCTACCACGCACACTAATCCACTAGTGGCAGCAGCTGCCAGTTACACTCCCTCACGCATTTCACGCACACGACGACCAAAACATGCACTAACCGACAAAGATGACGACATCACTCTCTACCAAGAGAGTATTAAGTTAGCCCATCAGAAACAAAAACACACCACACTGACCCGGGAGGTCAGTGTGGTGTGTTTCGACGGCGAGTACCTCCGCGAGCTAGATTAAAAAGAGTAAAAAGTCACTCCCCCGACCCTTTAACCCGCCCGCCCGCGCGGAGCAAGATAATTCAAATAATATCCCCATTAATAATTTAACACAGATACGACAAGTCCCCGCTTGCTCAGTAACCGGTAGCGCCCTAAGCCGAGGTTCGAGTCCCACTATGGGACGCCCTTAGCTGTGCTGCCTAATTTTAATTTAAATAGGTGTGAGGCCCTTCTGGCCCCACCGAAACCCGGTAAAGCAGTCGAGGACCCCCGTGGGACCACTGCATAAAACCCATTATCAAAAAAAAAAAAGAATTTTCTTAAATTGCCTTTAAATCTAAAATAATACGAAAAATTAACCTTTCAAATACAACCACTAAATAAAACATCTGAATTAAAGACGACAAGATTATTCTTCAGCCAATCATGAACGCGTGACGGCGTTTTTCGATATTTTTCTGTACATTTTCTGCCTTTACATCGAACTCAGACGTGTTCCGATTACCGATTGCCCTTGCTAAATAATAGAGCCATTAAAATTGTTCATGGAATTAGCTTTTACTCGATAATTTGTTGCCTAAGCCAGTTAATGTAATTTTTTGTATCGAATTTTATGCTTCGAATTACAATTTCAAGTGATATCTAACAATAACTTTTTGTGAAACACCTTTTCATTTACGGCATCCATGTGGTCTAGTGACACATTCCTTGCCAGAAACACAAGGATCAAATCAATCATCAATTACAACACATAAAAACCGTATCTCACCTACGTTGTCTCTACGACTATATAAAACGTCTACACGGTAATTATCAATTTTTCGCTTGTCAGCGTTAGTGCGGTGCACGGCGGTGCGCGGACGTTGCTACGTCTGACGAGTCGGCGTGACGTCGTCGTCACGCGGCGAGCCCCGTGTTCCACCTACACCATTATTATCACTACAGACACACAATCTTTTGTCTGATATAAACTAGCTAAGAACATAGATTCTCTTGATTTTCTTCTCCAAGATGAACATGTAGGAAGTATGTTCGTCTAGTTCTTTTGTGTCGTCTTGGTAGCAGCTTAAATCGTGATGGAATCATTAGTTAGTCAGCCTATGGTTGTGAAATTACTAATTGAGAAACATAATTAATGCAAATATAAGTAAACATAACCAAATTACAAGATGATTATTAACATTAACTAAATTAAATTAAAACTAAGTTAAGCCTAAAAAAGGCCCTCGGGGCATTGGTTATGTAAATATATAAATAATAAGAAAAAAAAACTAAACATTGTGTTGTTATGAAATTGGCCGACAAAGTTAATAACCGTGATGATTTGTGTCATCAATTCACTTACATGAGACTATAAAAATTCTTATTGATCTCATACCAACTATAAATAAACAACAAGTAACAACTCCGAGCAATGACTTAACACTCACACGCCACGTCAACTCCAATCATCAAATCGCAACTATTTTAAAAGCGACACGCGACGACCTCATTCGTTCATCCTGTAACAGGGTTAAGGTGATCACTACACTCACTCAAGCACACACGCACGCACGTGTGCTTGTGTGCGATCGTGTCGTCACGTGCGACGCGACCGCATCTCCACCTGTGCTCCTTGACATTCAATATGGCGGAGTTGACCTGCTAATGTAGTAAAGAAGTTAAGCTGTAGATTTATTTTCTTGGATCGCTTTGTTTTAACTTGTTGAGTCAATGTTGAAACCAAAGAGAAGGTCATAATTTTCCTCCTCCAGTGGAGTGGACTCGTCGCAATTGTTCCTTTTGGTCCATTTTTCTGCCGTCATCTAAGGGTTTTCCTCCTCCTTTCTTGGCCATATCACCATTCCAACACAATCCATATATATTTTTCAACCAGCTTCATCTACCATTAAGACGCTGACAACACCTAAACCGCGGTCACTGTCAGATTGCAAAGAAAAGAAAGAGAAGCGCCATGACAAAACGCTTGTAATTTATTGCAAAATATGAAGCAACTATCTATTTACTCAAAATTGAGTTGAGTAATCGAAAATAAGAAACAACCAAGTTCTGCATTCAAATAAGACGTTCTTGTTATTAATTAAATACGTAATGTATGTTGATATTTAATACAGATATTTTGGATTAGAACTCAAGGTAAGAGGTTAGTTTAACGTTAGTTTGTATCGAGATTTTTTTTCAAAACGTGTTTTGGTAACAATCAAGTTCTGGGAAATATGTTCAAAATTAACATATACTTTTTCCGCTACCACAAACCATACAGCTTTGGCAATTTTTATACATATTTTTTTTAATACCATAAAGTTAGTGGTTGGTGAAAGTGACAGAATTTTAATATAATGGGTTTTCTTTCAAAGTTATAGGGTAGTACTACTTAAAATCTTTTATTAATTTATTATTTACTTTAAATCACAAAAAAATATAACACCTTTACAGACAAAAAAAAACTACTGAGTACATGTTTTCTATGAAAACAAGAATCTGCAATTGATGGTTACATTTCAAATTATGTCTGTTTTAATTATGTAAGTATTACCTACTCCTACTAAGCTTTTTTACGATCCTGCTAATGTACTGCTAATATTTTTCCTCGTCCTTTCAACTATTAGCAGGAATTAATAATAGTTCTACTATTATTTATAACTAATATTATTATGAGTGTTTTCCTTCCTCCTGAAACGTGTTTATTTGCGGTTGTAGGTACTAAACAATCATAATTATTTTTCTTCTAGACCATTCGAAAATTTTGATATTATTAATTTGAGTATCAGTTTAATTTCATTGCACTTTAATTGTAGACATCACTGAATGTCGGTGAAAAAAAAACATCGCAAGGAAACCAGGTTTAATAGACTGAAGTCACCAGCCCTCATTAGCACTAATCAAGCGGTTAGTAGTTAATGCTACTTCGTTTTGTATTAGAACTGCCCAGCAGTGGAACAATTGCAAGGCAAGAGTTTTCGTGTCGCGCGTGGACGAATGTCTTAGATGTTCTAGGAAATGTGGGTGTGTACTATAGGTACCGTCTGACGTTAGACACATTTCGCCAGTTATATTTAAGTCCCATGCAAGGTGCGGGCCTATTAACATCAACCGGGCACTATTCCAGACTCCTGAGAAATTCCTGACGGAAAAACCCAATAATTGATAATAATCATTCATTCTCTTTGTCGAATATAGTTGTCGCCTAGCTCCTGCTGCACCCTCAGAACGCAAGCTATGGCTCCCACGTGCGCGGTACTGTTAAACAACTATAAATTAGTATCTTACGTCACTCGTGTCCTAACGAACACCGCGACTCCTGTGATCTGTCAGTTTTATGCATTGGATACAGTTCAAGTATTTAATCGTAAAAACTTGTTGATATTAATTTTAATGTACTTGTAATACTGTGGGTTTTATAGTTTGCGGCTGATCTAGAATATATATTGATGATAAATTTTGAGGTTACGGAGGTTAAACTGCATCTGGTTAGACAGAAAATAGGCTGTATCAGAGATACTTTGATTTTATTGAGTTAGTGTAGTATTGTCTCTCCTTTCCTCCCTAATCCATCCAAAGGTTGCCTTTAAAAGATTGCTTTTAGCGATAAGACCGCCCATTGTGTCACCCTATGTAAAATTTCTACATTTATATTTGTAATTTTTATGGTGTACATAATAAAGAGTATTCTATTCTAATGTTAAATGAATACATTCCTTCATATTTCTAAAGTTGCACTTAGTCTTGACATTTATAGCCATCAAATACATTTACAAAATAGAAGAAGCAAAAAAAAAGAAGCGGTAGAAATTCGTCACGATTTACGTAGTAGTAGGAAAATCCCATGTAATTTCAAACCAATTTGCAAATTGCTTTCAATTGCTGAAAACTCTTTCCAAGAATTTATAAAAGCCATTATACAGTCATGAATATTCTGAACGCGTTCAGATGTATGAATCATGAACGTGGCACATAGGAATCTGACCCTTCTTGTGTTTTAGGTAGGTATTTTTAGTAAAAAGAACTAAATGACAGCAGGTGGATGAGGATAGATGGACTGCAGTGTCTTCCTATGTGATATTGACAACACGTGGACAATCTGTCTACCAACTAATATGATTGTTACTGACTCTTATAATTCTCTGATTTTAACAGGTAATTAGTTTAACCATGCAATGAGTCATTAAGTATGTGCGTCGGACACATGCTGTACATGTGACTATAAATAAAGCAATGCCACAGATAAGTGGGCTGGATCACCGGGACCCCGGTGTGGGGGGCCGACCCAACTCCGGCCACTCTAGCGCATTTAACTCAATTGAGTCAAACTGTTTGTAGCTTCACTATGGAATGTTCTGGAGACTGACATCATTTTGGACATGTTATTCCTTTCTTCCACGTTCTTGTACCAATTTTCTCCGGTAGGCTAGGACCGGCGGTCTAACCAGAGGATGTGGGCTGCCATCTCACCTTTTCAAATTATTTTTATACTGTGGTAGCTGCTAAATCTCAAAAAACTGCAAATATCTACTTTCAGGAACTCACTTAGCCTCTTGTTTTCGCCTAACAACTCATGTGCCGGAAGATCACAGAATGTTCGCAAAATTACAGTATTTTTTTCAACAGGCGGTCATTTGCGCGCTACTGCGCGTGTAGTGCACGCACGGGCGGCGACGGGCGGCGGCACACGTGAACAACAACAACTGATCAGCGATTAATGTCTCGAGATGTAATGACTGGTTTCAGCAGAAGTCACTTAGGATAATAACTGAGTATTTCAGCCGTCACATGCATCGAAACAGCCTTCACGAGTGGCGATACTTAAATATAAATCTAGCTCATCTAGCGCATCTTGAGGCCCTAGACCGTGTGACATTGTATCAGCGATAACGAGGTGGGTGGTGGTGAGGTGAGGAGAGGTGGTGGGCTAATAGAGACACCTCCGACCATAAAATAATGTGGGGACAGCTAAGAACAAGTCGAATCTTAAACAAAGACGAAGCAACCGCAAGCCACAAAAGAGGCAACCACCAAGGCCAAGGATTTCTACCATAAACTATGCCATTATGCTGCTCTCAATAGCAAATACACCAAAACATAATACCAATATTGCATAACCAAAAAACTAGGAAATATAGGAATCAATTCAACGGATGAAAACATTGAAATACCATGGAGTACCATAACTGAAGTATTAAAAGTGGCTGCCCAGGAAACTCTGATTTTTCAACAGATTCACTCCAGGGATCATAGGTTAGCCCTTACCAACCTTCAAAAAGCTATTTTTTTACAAAGTAGGCAACTGGTTAACCCATTTGGGTTAACTAGTTGCCTACTTTGTCTAGTAAAAGAATGCTAGGCAATAACTCAAAAGTTTAAATACCAAGAAGAACAAACAGCATGCAGGGATCTTTAATGGACTGGGGAGGAAAAAAGTACTTTCCTTATTTTACAGGAGTAACAAACTACAAACAAAACGTCAAAAATGAAACGCTTATCCGATGTCCAATTAGAAGGAAATCCTAAAAAATCTGAGGTACCTCCAACAGTTAATATAACAAAGTGATAACTGACGCGCAAAATACAGGACCCATATTAGGCTACGTAACGGGAATCATTAACAGCATGCGAAACGGGACAGCTCCAGGAACAGACCAAGTAGTAATCGAGCTATACAAAGCGATGCCCCAAATAATACAGATAGCCGCCACCAAACATGATCAAAGCTTGGGCACAGAACAAAGTACCTGACACGTGGTTAGAGACAGTGCAGGTACTAATTCCGAAAAATAATAACCCTAAAGCTACGAATGACAATCGCCGCATATCGGTCTGTAATACGGGATACAGAATTTACGCATCCTACATACTAAAAAAAATAGTAGTAGTAATAGACGAAATAATAAAATAATTAGGCGTGCAGGAAAAAGGGTTTATGTACTCGCCCTCGACATAGAAAAAGCTTTTGACAATGTCGACCTCAACGCACTGCGAGATATTTTAATATAACGAACTAACAAACCACTAACCAACAGGATAATAAAAGTTTGCATGAATGAACGAACGTACATAAAATGGTGTGGCCAGCAAAGCAGCTGGATTATCTCAAAAGAAAGAGACTCAAGCAAGGTTCCCCGCGTCTCTTTACACTGGTCATGGATGAGGTCCTTAGAACCCTTGAAGAGGAAACTCAATTAATCAAACTAGATCAGGATCGTGAAATCTGAAGATAAGGTCGTCCGCAAATGTTAATACCAGTGGGAGCATAGAACGGCTATAAGGAATCCTATATCATATTAAACCCCTACTAGCTAGTGTCGGTCACCAATAAATAAAAAAAAAACAAAATTACTAATTTGAGACCCCATAGCTACAAATATAACGGCCCATGTGACCATTAATGGAATAAATTTACCCACAGTCGATGAAAAGCATTATTAAAAACGCTGCGAATAGGCCACTAGATACGCAAAACCACTATTACCATTCATAACAAACTCAAAGATGGACTGGAAACTAGCCAGACTCATGTATCGAATGGTGATCGTGCCGTGTATGATACACGGTTTGAAAGCATCGGCACTCCCTAAAGCTAACAGCTCAAGATTGAGAAGGAATGAGAGAGTTATGAGAGACTTGATTAACGACGCTAGGAATAAACCAAAAGAAAGGAAAATGCATGAAAACTTGGACGGAAAAACTGTAGCCAAACGCATCAAGAACTACAGGACGTGCTATCTTGCACGTGTGCACAGGCGCCGCGAACCTCATCTGCTACATGTAGCAATTATAAGGCCAAATCCAAGAAAGTCGGCCGACCTATTAACACCTGGAATGACAACCTAAAGCAGGACATGACTTACTTCGACAAGGAAATCAGCTTTTGGATGGACACGGCTGAAGATCGAGATAAGATTAGGAAGCAGAACACGAGATTTACAAGAATACAGAAACGGATAGTGGTGCCGATTCTCTTGTCACAAATTTCTCTAAACTAAAATCACCAAAATTTCGTTTATTCCTGTCAGACGACGTTTCCCATTCTGAAATTAACTAAAGTGACATAGATTAACTATATTATAGTTTGACAGCACTAATGTCATTTTAGTTATTCAATTTAGTGAAAATGGCAATTATGCTATTCTTAATTTGACGTTTTTCACCTAAAATTGTAATTTTCAAACTAAATCGGATTATTTTTAATCGCGATTAAAAAGGTGTGGAATAAAATTAGTTGTCATGAACTAAAATTTACAAACCACATTTCTCTTAGATTTCTTGAAAGTTTGGATGCTTGTGGGTTTGGAAAATCTTAGATCAGTAAGGACGCTTATGTGATTGCAGCTGTTGAGCTGTTGTCGATGCGGCAGAAAGAAATAATAAAATTATTGATATTAGAAATTCATTCGTGATAAGATAACTTAGAGGTATTTTTGTACTGAACATCTAATGACTTAGTTATAATTTGGAAAAAGCATGAAAGTAGAGTAAATGCTGTGGAAATGCGTTCCTTGCGAAGCATGTGTGGTGTGACTATAAATGATAGGCTAAAAATTGATGTGATAAGGCAACGATGCGGTTTAAAGGAAGATGTAGTGACAAAAATTGAAAAAAGTATGCTTAGATGGTTTGGTCATGTTGAGAGGATGAATGACCAAAAGGTATTTACAAGGCAGATGTGAGTGGAAATGCCAGGAGGGGACACCCCAGAAAGACTTAAAGTGACCTCATTAATGATGTTCGTCAAAAAGGTCAGGTGCGTAGTACTCGCAACCGGCGTGGGTGTATGACCAAACTTAAATGTATGAACGTAAACGAAGCAGAAGGAGCATGTAAGGAGTGTAGCAGGTGGCATGGGAAGAAGGCGTGAGTTTATGTACGTGTGTGTATGTGTATAATTTGGAAAACAAGTGGATAAATCCATTTCCAGATTCTGTGAAATAAGAAACTATTTTTTTTTAACTATCAAGAAAGAGTTCAGTTATTAGAGTTCAACTATCAGTTGGAAACATTGCAAGACCGTTCCAACCCATTCCAAATGGCTGAAAAAAGATTTTTGTACTTACTCCCTAGATTGGGATAGACGAACAAGATGTCCTTGATAGGGCTTTCCTACGGCGACAAGAATACCGGAGACTTTACTGAACGATAAACCGGATTTATAGAGAAAGCTCAATAAGGAGGAGGCTCAGTAGGCGCTCAGGTTTGAATGGAATGAGTTAGTGAAAAAGCTCATCGGAGATAGTGATTATCCAATGTGTTATCCCATGTACCCATATTATGACGCCAGCTCAACAGAACAGCAGGACTAAAGCCACGTTGTGGTAGTTACACACAAATAACGAGACATTTTTCTAGAAAACAATATATTTTTGTTTCCTATATTCTTCCTATAAAGACATGGGTGCCATTCTTTTCTCATGCCACCCTCATTTCTCATCTTTTTCACATAGAATGGTCTCCCTCCCTCGCTGTCTTTGCGAGGTTAAATAGTATTGGTGCTTGGTGTGGCTTTCATAGCAGCAGTCAAACTCGTACCTGTAAACAAGTATAATTTGTTATTAAAAAACACTGAAACCCTGGTGCAAAAGCAATAGGAAGTAATATAAAATATACATTAGTACCTACATATATTTCTAAATGGTATATTTGTGTGAACAAGCTCTTAAAGGACATGAAAATACATAGCTATTATCAGCTACTGCTTTAACTTTATTTGGTCAGTTTACATTAAGTAAGACAGTTCTAGTAAGTAGATATAAAATCAGAGATAAATACCTTTCATGTTGGACAATTTCTTTATGTCACCTTTTTCTTACAATCTGCCACTATGTATTAGGACATTCAGTATTTTTTATGACATGTTCTGCCTTGCTTGTTAAGTGTCCTTTGACACATCCAAGGTTGTGAAACAATCCACACAGTTATGAAACAACAAGCTAAGTTTGTCCGATGAAATCCTGTGGAATTTTGTGTTTTAGCCTGTGTATTCCTTTTTTATACATTAGGTTGTTAGCCTGGATATATGGGTACCGAGTAATTCTTTATTTATACGACTTGAGATAGCTTTTTATTTCCATGTAGTAGTGTAGAGCTTTATTTGGTACAACAATGGGGTTGTTGTGATTGTTCTTAGAAGCTTGGTCTGAAATCGCTGTGTTATCTCTATATTAGAGTATGATGCTGTTCCCCATAGCTGAATGCCATAGGGATAAAGGCTCGATTATAGCTTTGTTTTATTTTCCAGGTCAAATAGTGACCAGTAGAACTTTCTTAGTGAAAATGTGTTTTTCCAAGGAAGACGTCTGTCGAGGTTTATACCAAGGTCTTTCACATGGTCAGCTTGAGGCACTTGTATTCTATTTAATGGAGCTTATTATTTTCATTGATACCATCGCAAACACATTGAAATAAACTTTATTTAATAATAAAATCAAATTCAATTCAATTTTCCAATAAAATATTTTACTTTTGTCTGTCGAAGTTACGACAGATACAAAAATCATAGATTTGACAAATTTATTGTTCTTTATTCGACTATTTTGAATATAATCTGTGTCGAACGCATTTTGTCACCTCTATTTTGGCCTATGGTTTACTCAACTTACGATTGTCAAACTCGAATATAATTGTGTCAAAATTGTTTCTAATTTTAGTGAAACTTATTTGCAGAATAGCTTTTAGGATTCTCTTAACCAAAAATAAGAAGTTTTAGTGATAGTTTAGTTAAGTTCGGTGAACAACAGAATCGGCACCAGTACCGATTCTGTGCCGATTCTGTTGTTCACCGAACTTAACTGAGGTCTCGACCTCAGATGAAGACATTGGAAACAGCAACGTGCGACACAGCATAGCAGTGACACAGAAAAGAGTCGAGAAAGCAACTGGACCTGAGCAAACCTGGCGGCGACGTTATTAAAAAATGCCTTCCGTAGATAAATCACCCGTCTCTTCACTATTACATTGCTTACTCTAGGATACATATCCGGTACGGCTCTAATAATACTTTCATATCCTAAGGGCACGTCTTCCTGACCATTACCGCGCCCCCCGGTCTACTCTTTGATATGCAATGGTCTCTGTAGTCCCATGAAACATGAGGCTGCAGGGACTAGTGTGAATCCTTGGGTTTATTCGAGCAATCAAGTCTGGTTTAACCACGCTGGGGTCGGTGCATTTCATTCATTCATTCATTCATTCATACATTCAACTTACTATTTGCAAAATCAAAATGCATTACTATTCACGTGACCAGAGGGCTGGCCTTTTTTTAGCCCAAAGAATCAGCATTGCCATCCAACGTGGCAATGCTGCCAGCCTTTTGAGCACTTTTCCCATTGACAGCGATACGGACGAATTTTTTGATGCCTAATGAGCTCTTCCGCCTTTTTGTTTGTGTATAGTTTTAGTTAACTTAGGATATATTTTTTTTTTATTTTTATTAATTAATTATGTAATTATTAAGTGCATTATTAAAACTCCATATAGCAACACCTACTGACAAAATTTCGTCAAATGCAATAAAATAGTTCAAACGTGTAATCGTTTATTACAAGATGGTTATTAAGATTAACTAAATTAAATTAAAAGTAACTTAAACCTAAAATAGGCCCTGGATGCATTGTACCGAGGATGCCGGCGGCTTTTCCTCGCAGAATTGCAATGCTGATGCGTTGCGCGAGAAAACCGCCAGCTTTTCGGTCACTAGTCACGTTATCAACGTTTCGTACAAACGTTGAGGTTATCTTATCAAAGTTTGATATTTTTTATTTCAGAAAGTATTTATTTTCTAAACCTGAAACTTTGTGAGATTGTTAAAGATAATACGTACATTTCTCAAAAAAATAATCATTGAAGAGTATACTAAAAGTCCCTTAAACATATAAAAGATGAGCCCTTTTGCCTATTTAGTGAGTTTCATTTTTAGGAAATTGCGTAGGTAATAATGCAATATCATCGGCCTAATATGTTAACCTGCCAAGTTCATTTTCCATAGTTTACAGATTGAAGAATGAGAACTTAGCTGTTTTTAGACTTTTTTAATAAAATTTTAATAAATAAATTTGCATAATCAAATTACAAGATGGTTCACATTAACTACATTAAATTAAAACTAAGTTAAACCTAAAAAAGGCCCTCGAGGATACTGGCGGCATTTCGGTTTTTAGACTTAAATTAAGTATGCGATCTAAAATAGTTAATTGTATAAAGAAACAAACTCAATCAGTAATCAAAATATTCACTAACAAAAATTTATCAATCAGTCTTATAACATATGAAACAGTATTAAAAGTAAGATTGACTCTTTTCATAAACTATCTGTAGAGTAAACACATATTGTTGGGTACTCGTCAGTAGTTTATCATTAATTTATAAGTGTCATTATTATTATTATTATAACAGCCATTTAATACTGTTTTAAAACTATATGTATCACTATGAATAATTATAAAAATAAAATAAAAATGTAACAATTTCGAATAATTATGAATTAACAATACAAATAAATCTAAAACCTAGATAAAATATAAACTATCTAGTTATGGTTCCCGATGCCTACTTATGTGGCAAATCATCATAATATTTATGATAATCAGAATGTAGTCTTTTTAATTTGCTGCAAGTCTTCATATTTTCGTGATGTAATTTTACGTCGATTGTGGTGCAACAGCGTTAGTTCATTAAACTCACAAGGCTTACAATTCAAAAGTCGCCTTTGAGGTAAACTTTGCCATTCATCCCTATAGCATGTAGTATACAGGATAGAACCATTGCTTTCGAAACGCAGTGCGCGAACATCAGTGACCTTTCAAAGGGTTCAAAGGGGATCTCCCCTTTGAATCTTCCTGGACGAATAATCTTATAAAACTGAATTTTATATATTTTTTTGAAGTAAGTGCGGTTCAAATATTTTACAGTGTAAGGGCACTTTCTAGCATGTTTTGCAATAGATATGTATTCAGCTGGTACATTTATGACTTTATTTTTTAGATAACGCTTTATAGTACGTAATACGTCTTTCATTGACTTGAATGTGCCCTGGCGGCTGGGAGTATGTCGTGCTCACTCTAATGTCTCGCTGATGGTGGCGCGTGTGTTGGATCATTTAGCTCCCTTCAAAATGGTTGAGCTGAATGGTGCTGATCCACGCGTCATGTTCGTGAACGGGCGCCGTCAGTAGAGACTGGTCATCTCTTAGCTACCACGACTTATTTTAATTTTAATTTTTGAATTGCTTTTTTTTTTTGTTGTAATCTTTTTATTACGGACGCTTTTACGTTTTGCATCGTTCTCACATGAATTTCAAAATTAATCATGTAAACAATATTTTGTAACCATAATACGTTGATTTAAAAGAGTGTCCGTAGAGTTTCTTGCCCGTTCTTCTCCATAGGTACCTACTACGCTTTGGAATGGGCAACTAGCTTCATCTTTCTGACTGACTGACCGAACCCTTGACAATTCAAAAGTGCCCGTTTGAGTTTGAGTTTAGTAGAATGCACTGAATTTGGGTGTCCTCGTCCGGTGCCCTACCTCTAAAAATTTTTTTTCGATAGCTATATTCTTGTGCCTCATAATAATGTTTAGAAGAGCATTAGATAAAATGCTATTACTGTTTTGGCAAGTGCAACCGTCACTGTAAATTATAATCGTTTTATTTTCATCTTCAGCATCAATTTCAGGTATTATTTTGTTTTCTAAAAAATCAACCCAAATGCAGGCAAATTCTTCTGCATAAAGTCCACCTTCTACCTCGTTTCATATAAAACAAAAACCATCTTTATTAAAAAATAAAGATGGTTTCTGTTTTATATGAAACGAGGTAACCTTTACTTTTTAATATAAAAATATTAAAAAGTAAAGGTTATGAACTTGCATCTTCGTTTTATAGTAAAAAGTAAGTACTATCATTTGATTTTCGTGCCATTAGAACAGCCTGTAATCGTAATTTTCTCCCTTCTTATCCGTATCTTTTTCTTCTCTTGCTTGTTTACTTTTCTCAACATGTTTTCTATGTTCTTCTTCTGTAACTGTTACTAATGATAAGAGTTTAATGTGATTAAAAACCATTAATTTAGCACCAAACGAAAAAATACTTACTAATTATAACAAAATAAACTTACCTTGTTTAAATTTAGTAGTTTAAATCACAAAATATTCGACTCCAAAAGAACTAAATTTGATACAACGCAACCGGTACGTGTGTTTGGGAACATTGTCAGTGCAAAACTGCTAGGATTTAGCAGTATTTCGCTATGTAGATTGGCTGGTGGTCAGATAGCAATTTTTCGTCCATAAAATTTGTCACGTTTTTAGGATGATATCGTCCTTATTCTTTAACCATTTTTTTTTTTTTTTTTGAGGGTGGGAAATCATCAAATAACTTCTCCCGCTCTGGGCAGAGCGGGAGGGTGTGTCAGACTCTTACTGACTAAAACCCACCCGTATTCCTTCCTGTTGCCTGTGTTGCGGGGGCCTCGGTGACCCATAAGTACCTTCCCGCGACCCCGGCAGGCATCGGCCCTAGTGGACCCCTACTATATGTGCTGACATCTCTTTGAGGCGCGCGTGGAATACAACGCGCCGTCGACCCGGGCCTGGTCCTTACCGGACGGTGAGCTACCCATTGCTCACCGTCCGCAAGCCCGCGCCTACGGTGGCCGGAAATCCGCCCGGGATTCCCGACGCCCTGGGCGTCTCCTGCGGCGGCTAGAGGCGAGAGGGCGCGAAACTTGCCTTTCCCTCAACCGTACCGCCTCCTCCTTCGCGAGCATTACTGCTTCGCAGAAGGAGGTGACGGCTGCCCATGCCCTCTCGCTCCGTACCATGGCCTGACCTCCGGGGTTCTTTTACCATACGGTATATAATATTCTGAAACCTGGGTCTGGTACCAAAAGTAAATTTTGCTCAAAATGGACTTAGCAGGTTAAAAAATTAGGCCGACGATATGTAAAACGTTTTTATTCCATACGAACCAACGTTTGAGATGTCATGAGACGTTTGACGATGAGATGACATGAATAAAAAATGAATTCTTTGTCAAATAATAGGTTACTAAAAAAAGTTTGTCGGGTAATTATTTCCCTAAGTGAATTATTTGGCAAACTTGTTGTTGTATAATGATGAAATGACAAATCATGTTTCTGCCAATCGTTACTTGACAAGTGAACATTAGTTTATTAAAGTTCGGTGAAATGATTGGATACCGATTAAATTCCTTGTTGACCGTTTAGAAGCAGCAGTTCATTTAACTGCTTCATTCACATAACGCAGTCTACTTTTAAATTTTAAATGTGATCAGCGTAACTTCTACAGCCGAATTTGTTAGTAAATAAAAGATAAATAGTACCACAAGTAGGTAGGCCCGCCCCACGCGGTCAGGAATAGTGCGGTGATAGGATCCTGTCAATTCGGCCGCCAGCGTGCGTCCGCGCAGCTATTCATAGCACACTGACGTCCTTGCCTTCATTATCCATTCGAGCTGGAGTGATAAAATGCTGCATATTTGTAGAGTAAAAGTATCTAAAGCGATGCTGTGATTTGATCTTACTTACGCTTACAACACTCAACAGTACGACACTTATGGCCGGATTCTGGATGAAATTAACCGAGAATTGCATAATAAGTGAAAATGGTGTCCATCCATGTGACTACCTAACCAGCGAAGCATGTTTGTTGGTACTGTTGGGTCAGAAATCAAAATAAAAGTAGGGTAACCATCCCAATAAAATGATAAGCGTCATTTTATCGCTATTAACTACGCAAAAAGTCTTAAGTGGTCTGTTTGCGCTCCCTCGGGAACATTATTTAAGGCTAGCTGCATACGACAAAGTCACACAGCTGGCGGCTGTAGGCACTCGGCTTATGCGCTTTACGTAATTAATGAAACAATTATTTACAAGAAGTATCTTCACGAGATTTAGAAATATACATACAGACATTTTATGCATATAGTGCTGTTGTTGCCTCTATTTAATAATAACTTCAGGAAAGCCTCAATAATTTAAAACTATTGATCAATCGGTGTCGTTTTTTTTCTAACTTGGATACCTAGAAGATGCAAGAGACAATACAGCAAACTGTTGAAATATCCAGAAGGATTATATCATTATTATCATCATCATCACTTTAGTTGCATCTAGAATCATCTTACTTGGTTTGCACCAAGTCTTTCATCAGCAACGAGCCTAACGCTTGATTCTGATGAGACAATCTCACTCTTGAAAAGAGAGCTTCCGGGAAGACTGACGTAATCCTTTGATAATCACCTTGGCAATCATTGAGGCTAAGTCTAGGCCGAACACAGCGAGTGTAGTTAATGAGGATCAGACCAGATTACCTATTAGGCCGGTGATGACTTTGAACTGGACACGTTACGTTGACTGATTGTATAAGTCAATTTAATTTTAATTGTGTTTATCATTGACATAATCTTCTCGTTAAAATGTTATTTTGTTGACTTGTGGTTAGCTAGCGACCTCGATAACTGATTATATTATTCTTACAACCGGCAGCAAGTTCGTCATGCTCCCTTAGATGTCACTGCTTGCGGTAGCGTCGGGGGTCGGGTTGCCTACTTCCCTCAAATATGGCGAGCGGGGTAATGGCTGATTTTTGTGTTATGCTCGTGAACGGGTGCTGCTTGTGGTAACTGGTCGTTTTGCTGAGCATTGTTTTGTTTTGTTATTAGTAATTAACTGTTTATTTATTTTACTTTGATGGTCCTAGTTCATCATTTGTGACTGTTACAGCTGTAGATATATGTAAGCGGGCACGCCCTTTATACTTGGAGGCTTTTATTTAGGTTTTAAGTTCTGTTTACGTTTTTATCTCTGCTCGAGAATAGTTTTCTGTCTTTTTCATCATGTAGGCCAGATACGCATTTAGGTGCGAGAAGGTACTATGTTATGTAACTTACTCAAGAATATATTATAGTCCGAAGAGTCTGAACTGTCCAGTCCTCAAATTATATAAGCACAACAATACAACATTTAATAAGGTACAGTTTATAACCGCCGCACCCAGAGACTCTACTACATTTTCTTCTGGGTATTAGTTTAAGTTAATGTTTTCTTATAATATGTTGTACACCTTATACTTATGTTTCATGCTGGATTGTTTTCAAATGCGATGTTATTGTTATTGAATAAATAAATTGAATTGAATTAACAATGAGCAAACGTCAAAAACTATTGTACATAGTTACACCAACTAATGAGTTTAAAGAAAATAAGAGCTACCAACACCGATCTAACCCCAAACTCCACAGGTTCAAAAGAAGAAAATCTCCCTGATTTCTCTGCGGTGCAAGATAAATAATAGTAGTGTGATTCAAACATAGTGGTTATTCAAAAAATACGACTGTAGGTTCGGCGGTAAGGCTACAAGGAACAAGTGACAAAGGTTCTATTGTCTACAATGTTTACTGCTCAGTACTTAGTCAAAGGAAGTGCTTTGTGTCGCTATCTGCGATCAGCTGGACCCTCGTCTTGCGAGTGACGAGTGACGCATGCTGACGAGCGTGAGGGCCCTGTGTGTCCATAAAGGAAGCTTGATATGTTATGTTTAGTTATACTGGCTCAAATTAAAATAGCTAGCCAAACTCCGCAGACGTGATGAATATCGATCTCAAAAAATTTGTTGGGGTCACATTTAGTGTCTGTACTGTGTATCGTTTTGGAGTTCCCTCCTCTGGAGCCTATCTTAGGTACAGCAGCCAGGCCATGCTGGAATTTAGAACAGACTACTTCGAGATAAACAAGATTTCTATACTTTGAGCTAATTATATAATTTATGTTCTCTTAGCAAACGTACACGATACAGTTAGTAAAAAACATCTGAAAATCAACCAAGACAGCGACACTAAGTATCGGAAGTAGGAACTACGATACATATTATGCTAAACAGAGGCACAAGTAAACTCGCATACAGCCAAGTATCAGTATGAAATTAAATTCAATATGACTATCATAATTAAATGCGTATATAAAATTTCATGTCTGTACTGTGTATTGTTGAGGAGATACCTCGTCTGGAGCCAATCCGGGGTGCAGCAGCCAGGTCATGATGGACTTTAGAAATTAGTATCATAAATAAATGTGTATATAAAATTTCGTGTTTGCATTGTGTACCGTTGAGGAGTTCCCTCGTCTGGAGCCAATCCTGGGTGCAGCAGCCAGGTCATGGTGGACTCTAGAACGGACTATTATAATTAAAGAGTAAATAATATTTCGTGACTGTACTGTTGACCATTGATGAGTTCCTTATCTGGAGCCAAGACCATTGCTGAGTTCCTTACCTGGAGCCAATCCTGGCTGTAGAATCAGGTCATGCTTATCATAAATGCATTGTCCTCGGAACTGAACCAACGTGTAAAATGTCAACTCCGTAGGGTATGATGAACTGGTTTTAATTCAGCTTGCAGGATTTGGCCTAAAAACAAACATTGCAAGTTAAATAAAAGCTTGTAATAATAAGAGTTTCGTGTTACTAGCATGGAATTTGGAAATAAAGGTAAGACGATATGCCACATTTTTTTTTTGTGGGAATTCATCAAATAACTTCTCCCGCTCTGGGCGGAGCGGGAGGGTGTGTCAGACTCTTACTGACTAAAACCCACCCGTATTCCTTCCGTTGCCTGTGTTGCCAGGGGCCTCGGTAACCCTTTAGTACCTTCCCGCGACCCCGGCAGGCATCGGCCCTAGTGGACCCCTACACTTGTGCTGACGACATCTCTTTAAGCCGCGCGTGGAATACAACGCGCCGTCGTCCCGGGCCTGGTCCTTACCGGACGGTGAGCTACCCATTGCTAAGCCCGCGCCTACGGTGGCCGGAAATCCGCCCGAGATTCCCGACGCCCAGGGCGTCTCCTGCGGCGGCTAGGGGCAAGAGGGCGCGAAATTTGCCTTTCCCTCAACCGTCCCGCCTCCTCCTTCGCGAGCATTACTGCTTCGCAGAAGGAGGTGACGGCCCATGCCCATGCCCTCGCGCTGCGTACCATGGCCTGAACCAGGGCCGGACCCGAGAGATCTCTACCGCCAATCGCCTCCACGAGGACATGGCGGTGCTCTGCCCAAGCCGGGCAGACCTCCACCGTATGCTACATCGTGTCCTCCGGGCGATCCACACAGTGGTGATACCCGGGCGTTTCCTCCCGCCTTATCAGACGCAGGAACCTCCCGAAGCTGCCGTGTCCGGTGAGGACCTGCGTCAGGCGGAAGGTGAGGATGCTGTGGCGCCTCTCTAGCCACTCTTCAAAGAGGGGTCTTATCGCCGCAATCGTGGCGTGCCCAGCACTGGGTTGCGACAACCGTACTCTCCATGTCGCCATGTGATCCCGCCGGAGCTCCGTCCGCTGCGCCGCGATTTCTCGCGGCAGCGGAGTTACGCCCCGGCGTTTCGCCTCATCGCGCCACTACCATACGTGTGTGAGGACTATTGCCTCCAAATCCCATGGCGGCAATCCGGCAAGGAGGCTCGCTGCGTCACAGGAGACCGTGCGGTATCGCCGGACCATCCGGATGGCCATGACCCTTTGGGCCGCGCTCAACCGGCGGGCTGGCCGCAGCGCCAGAGAACGCGCCCATACAGGAGCCCCGTAGAGGGCCATGGAGCGCACGACCGCCCGCGTAGAGCCTCCGGCAGGAGGCGTTTCAACCCCCTAGATTGGGCAGGAGCCACTTCAATGCAGCGCCTGCCCGCTCCAGTTTGGAAGCCAAACGTCGGAAATACTCCACGAAGTTCCACCGACTGTCGAGGACGAGTCCCAGGTACTTCATCGTCAACTCGATGCCGCTAATGGAAACCCCTCCTACCGTTATTTGGGACCCCAACGGTGGCGCGTTCAGTGGACCATGAAAACACATGGCCTCGGACTTGTGCAGGTGCACCTCGAGTACCAATTGCCGGATCCTTTCGACGATTGTCGCAACCCCGCGTGCCGCTACTTCGGCCGCCGCTTGGAGTGACCTCCCCTGCGCCAGGACCAATGTGTCGTCAGCGTAGCACACTACGCTGACGCCGCTAGGGAGGTCGGCGCGCAGCACCCAGTCGTATCCGATGTCCCACAGATGCGGCCCCAGGACTGATCCCTGTGAGACACCGCACGACATCTCTTGCTGGATATGCCACTTTGGGAAGTGCTTCAACTATTAAATATTCAGAAATAGATTTGATTAATTATGTAGTTATCATCATCTGCCTGCCTTTTCCCAAATACGTTGGGGTCGGCTTCCAGTCTAACCATATGCAGCTGAAAACCAGTATTTTACATGAAGCGACTGCCTATCTGACCTCCACAACCCAGTTGATGGGTAACAAGATACCCCTTGGTAAGACTGGTTGTCAGACTTTTGGGCTTCTGACGACCCGTAACGCAGTCGTTTGCCAGTTCATAGATCCAGCCGGGACCAACGGCTTAACGTACTTTCCGAGGCACGGAGGGGTCTTGGTATGTAAGGATGGTCACCCATCCACGGACCAACCGCGGCAAGCATTGCTTAACCTGATCGATTGACCCGTGCGGCTGTTATTATTTAGCCACAAGCCCCACAAGCCTATTTTTACTTATGTAGGTATATGAAATAATAATCGGTACAAGGAATATCAATAGATTTTCCTTTGTTTTATTTGAACAAAATAATTAAAACATTTTACATTAATTGGGTAAAAGCCAATTATCCTCATTATCCGAATAAATGAATATTAGTCCACTCATTGTTGATAAATATTGAACCTTATTATGATTGAATTACAGCCTGGTGATACTCACCATAGTGGATGACTCACACCAATAAGTAATACATCAATATTATTGCAAAAAGTAAACAATAACAAGGATTAACCACGAACACAGCAACGTTAACATTAATTAGCTGTTAATGACATCATCCGCCGGTCTCTTGCCAGCATCAAAGTGCCCGCTCTTCTTGAGCCGACTGGCATTGTCAGAGATGATGGCAAAATACCTGATGGTGTGTTTTTGGTTCCGTGGAGTTTGGGACGGTTTCTTGTGTGGGACGCTACCTGTGTAGACACACTGACACCGTCCCGCCTCCAACGGACTACTTCTAAAGCGGGTGCAGCGGCAGAAATTGACGAAAATCTGAAAATTATTATACATAGAGGCCTTGGCAGAGAGTACAACTTTGTGCCCTTTGGCGTCGAGACCCTCGGTCCGTGGGGTCCCAGTGCGCATACGTCATTTGCGGAAATCGCGAAACGTCTAGTTTATGTAACTAGTGACCGAAAAGTTGACGGATTTCTCTCGCAACGCATCAGCATTGCAATTCAGCGAGAAAATGCCGCTAGCATCCTCGGTACAATGCCTCTAGGGCCTTTTTTAGGTTTAACTTAGTTTTCATTTAATTTAGTTAATATTAATAATCATCTTGTGATTTGATTATGTAAATAAACGATATATCATTAGCCCCACATACATGTTTATTTTCATCAAATTCGATTAATTGAATAATAAAAATAATGCAATATTATAAATTAGTTATATTTATTGATTTTTATTATTTGATTTTAATTTTTAATATTATTTTAATCTGTGACATTATATTTTTTTTTGCAATAAATTTTGAATGGCATCATTCAAAATTTATTGCAGTAAAAAATAATATACAGACTATTATTATGTTATGTTATGTTATGTCTTTACTTTAAACTAATTGAATTTGTGGTGGTATAATTTGAAATGACATTATTTATTTTTCTAAAGATAACTGAATACAGCATATTGTTAAATTATGACGTGAGTACAATTAATTTCTAGTTACGTAATGATTTTAAAGCAAGCTTCTTTTCACATTGTATTACATTGTTGTGCCCGACACGAACTTTGTAACTATTATTAAGATCTTGTACACACGTGCGATATGAATTGAATTCAATTGAATAACATTTCATGTAAAGTTGGTTCGCAAGGGATGCTTGATCAATGCTTTCACTGTTAAAGATCAATTATCAGATCTATCGTGGAGCCAAGCCAACTATATAAGGCCTAACTCTACAAACCTTATATATTGGGCAAAATATACGACATGGACGTTTCGAGGCCGTCGCACAGACACTCCTATACGCTTATGGTAAGAAATTAAGTAACAGGTCTTTAACGTTGTGCCATACATTTTGGTCAAGATGTAAGGCTTGTAGAGTTAGGGTCCTGGCTCTACATAACATCTGATAACTTTTTAACAGTGAAAGTGTTTTATAAGTCTTGGCAACCTACTTTAAATGAAATGTTTTTGGTGGGATTTCATTTATTTTTTAGAGTGGTCCATTTATTTTTATTTTAGCGGTGATATTGTAATAATATTACAAATACATGTAAAAAAGGTATTTCTTGCACACCAGCTGTTAATTTTTTTTAGGAAAACAGTTTTATCGACGAATTCTAATTTCTCTTGATTCAATACTATCTCACAAATACTACTTTTGACATTTGGTAAAGAAAATCTTATGCACTTAGTTTTTTCCCATTTAACACTAAATTATTAGCAGTGAACCAATTTTGGACCTGCAATTAGTTATTTACGTCGTCAAAATTTGAGGCACGTCTATTAATTTAAAAAAATAAGAAAGTATCGTCAGCAAATAACACCATTTGTGGTTGGGTTTTTAAGAAGTGGGGTAGATCATTAAGTTTCGCTTCATCAATTTTATTAATCGCAAGGTCTCCAAGTCCGTAATTCTTAAGTTTCAAGAGTAATGTTTCGTGGTCGACGCAATCAAATGCCTTGGAGAGGTCACAAAATATTCCTATTGCGTCTTGGGCCTCTTTCCACACCGTAAATATGTGTTTTAATAAGGTGACACCGGCGTCAGTCGTACAACGTCCCTTGGTGAAGCCATACTGTTGATCGTGTAAGATTTTATTGGTGTTAAAATGAATGAGCATTTGATTAAGCATTACCCTTTCAAACACCTTGCTGAAAACCGGCAACACGGATACGGGTCTGTAATTATTGGTGTCTCTACTATCCCCGGATTTCAAAAGTGGATAACCTTACTATATTTCATTAGATCCGGAAAGACTCCTTGATCAACACACAAATTAAATAATAATGCTAAGTACGGCGCTATAGTCTCAATAATGGAGGTACAAACTTTGATTGACATTCCCCATAGATCTTCTGTTAATTTGGTCTTGATTTGCTTGAAAGCTTTTATTACTGTTATGGGGTTTATATGCTTGAATTTAAATTCAATCGGGCAGGATGAAACGTTTGCTCTTAATAAATCAATAGAACGCGAAGACGAGGAATTAAGGGTTTCAATAGTTTTAATTGGGATACTGGTAAAGAAATTTACAAATTCTTGCGCTACTTCTTTGTTTGAGCTTAAAAGACCAAGCGAAGTTTCTAGAGTGAAATCATTATTATGACTTCAACTCCTGTTAGTTTCGTCGTTGATAATTTTCCAAACCGTCTTTATTTTATTATCCGCTGATTTGATCTTGTTGCTAATGTACAAGGCTTTAGCTACCTTGCAGGTTTTTTAAAAGTTTTAGAGTAAGTAGCAACATATTTATTAAAAGTTTCAGAGTTAATATAAGGCTTAAGGCCATACAGCTCAAAACAAATTTTCCCTACTTTTCCTAATACCCTTAGTTGCCCAATCACTGAACAAAAAGTTTGGGCAAATAGTTTTTGTTTTCTTTTTTAAAGTATTATTGAACTCGGTGCGCACTATCGAAAAGAACTCCTCATATAATTCATTTACATTGCTATTAATATGGCCCGGTGTACTTAACTTACTAATTAAGTTATTATTAAATCTATTTAGATTGCTGGGTGTTATTTGTCTAAATTGTGTCTGATTTTTTTTACATGGTGTGTTGAAGTAGAAAGCAACGATTTGACCGCTGTGACCAGAAAAAATCAACATCTTTTTAATGAAATAAGTGATAGACATAATTTTAATACTAGAAATAAAGATAAAATAGATCAACCATTTTTCAGATTATCTAAAGTACATACATCTTTTATGGGGTACTGTGTCAAATGTTACAACAAAATACCTTGTGATATATTGCAATTAAATGAAAGAAAATTTAAAACTCATGTTAAAAGTACACTTTGTAAACAAGCATATTACAAATTAGAGGATTATATCCAAGATAAGAATGCTTGGAAACATGCTGGTCCAGCTCCATAGGACAATCTAGAGTCTAGACAAAATCAAACTGGTTGCTATTTTAATTGTATAATTTTTTATTTGATACAAATAATAAATCAATGTTGAATTTGAATTCTGTGATTACTTTAACTCACACACTGACCTATTACTTTATTTATTATTTTTAGGAAAACGTATACTTTTACAATGTTTGTAAATATGTGAGCATCACCTATCACAT
This sequence comes from Atethmia centrago, assembly GCA_905333075.3. NCBI lineage: Eukaryota > Metazoa > Arthropoda > Insecta > Lepidoptera > Noctuidae > Atethmia > Atethmia centrago. Next base: position 33,835,692 of record HG995369.1, read on the forward strand.
AATTAATTTATCTGTCATTGCTTTATTTTTCATTCTTTTTTTACCTATTTTGGTATAGTAATTTTATTCTGGGTGCATCGTCTTCACATATAATTTTAAAAAGTAACCTATACAAAATGTTATAAAACATTTTAAAAGAGTAACGGTGGAGTTTCTTGCCCATTCTTCTCCATACGAAACTACCTTTTGGAAGGGGCAACTAGAATCAATTTTATTTTTTTTGTTAATTTTGACGTTAAAAAGTGCCTTTTATGTGCCTATTTGAAATAAATAATTTGACTTTGACTTTGACTTTGAAGGGAGATAATTTACAATAGCTTTATCTAAGTAGTCGCAGCAACAAAAAACATTATCAATACATGTAGCAGAATTTGTAGTTATGCGGGTTGGTTCTGAAAACACATTTGACAAATTGAATGATTTAAAGAGACTTAACAATCGCCTGCTATTTGAACTATTCTCTAAGATATTAATATTGAAGTCACCACAGATAATTAGCGATTTTTTACCAGTTGCAAGTTTTGCTAGAGCATCTTCCATTACTGACTGAAATACGGAGTAGTTTTGATAACTTGGGGGTCTGTAAACGCACACTATTACATGCTTATCTAGCTCAACACAGGACAGTTCAATGTTGTGTTCTACCGACAAATCAACTATAGGTATCTTTACGAGGCTTAGATTTAATAGATTTTTTTCACTAAGATAAGTGAACCCCAACGCAGCATAGATTTTCGGTTAAAACAACTACCCACACTATAATTTTCGTAATTAATTAGCATTTCATAATCTTTTAACCAATGTTCAGTTAAACAAATAATATCAAACATAGTTTTATCTAAAAATAGTTCAATCTCTAATTGTTTGGAAGTAAAACCTTGAATATTTTGATGAAATAATTTCAAGGAATTCTGCTTGGACTCTTCTTTGCCACCACAGACACCTTGTTGTTGGTAGGTGTAACTATATTGTTACCGGTATATTCTTCTGTTGTCTTACTATCTAGTTTAAATCAACATCCAGAGTGAGCCCTAAGACTCCCATGCCATCACCATGTAACGAGATCCTACTACTTGTGGAACCCACATTAGGACAAGGATTTGCCATAGTGATACATGGATCCTCCTACGTACAATTATTGTAAATAGTTGTAGCATTAGTGCTATAGTTATTTAAGGTGACCACCTGTACATTAGAATTACTACTAATAATTGAGGTGTTAATTATAGTACAAGTCTTCGACATATTACTTATGTCTGAGTTTATATAAGATAATAGCCTCGCTATTTTATGTCTAAACCTAATGGGCAGATACACTGTATTCCTTGTCGATTTCAACTTATCAACAAAACTGTAGGTATCAAAAAATATAAGTTTGTGACTGTAGTGACTTACTAAGAACTGAATATGCTTATTAAACATATGTACACAGGGTGAAATTGAAAACATGCGACAAATCTAAATGGGCGATTGTACTCATCATTATGAACAACTTTTACTAAGGGACCACACCTGAAATCGCGGAAAAAAAATAAGCTGTTCCCTACATTTATGTCCGCATAACTCGACAAAATGTAGGAAACAGCTGATTTTATTTTCGCGAATGCAGCTTTGGTCCCTTAGTAAAAGTTGTTCATAATTATGAGTACAATCTCCCATTTCAGTTTGTCTTATGTTTTCAATTTCAATCTGTATAATTGCTTTTTCTATTTGATAACCTCAAAATATGGAAAAGCACACAAAATAATTTTATTACAATTTATCTTCAAATCTCAGTAGCACTGTCAGTGATATCTTCCTTTTTGACCTGGGTACTAACACCTGGATACCTACAAATACATTAATGTTAGTATTTGAATCATATTGATTTCTTGTAATTGAGTTCATTATTTCTTTGAAGGATGTCCCAGGTAAACAATAATTTTAAGTAGGAAAACTCAAGTTGTTACTAACTAATTTCCCTAAACCTCTTCCTATACTATCTGAAAAAATAACTGACTGATAACTTTGATTACTTCAAGAGGAAACACTACTAGCTACTGACTGTACCACTTGAGATAATTCTTGCACAATATCAGGTATATCTTTGTTGAGAATGCAGTCTTAAGACAAACTCTCAGTCTGGGATGGGTATTCCATTGCCTCAGGCTGGGCAGCATCAGGGTTTGAAACCTTATGGCAAGTACACTGACACATAACTAACTCATTAGCAGCAAGAATATGTTCTTTAATTTAGTTCCGAGAGCCCAAATATTTAATGTAAAGGGAACTAAGTCTGTCCTCAAGTACCTGTATGTCAGACTGTAAGCGCTGTGTATCAATTTCATAGGTATTTTTGCTGTCTTCTAATTTTATTTCATAATTGTTTAATTTATTGATTAGATTAACACGTTCTTTCCTTAGTGGAATATTTTTGGAAAAGTGTTTTTGTTGTTTTCTAATTTGATTGCATTTTTTAATTATTCTATTCAGTTTTGCATATTTTTTCATTTTCTTTTGACTAACTTTATAACTATAATTCTGTTTCAGCAAGGAATCTTCAGTAAGGTCAATAGTTATTATGGAACGAGGGTTACAATTAGTATTTAATGATTCGTTATATAAGTTGTTAGTTTCTTCAACCCGTGTACATGTTCTTTCTTTCTCTAATTGAATAATACGACTATTAGCATGAACTAATTCATCTTCTAGGTCCCTAACCTTGCATAAGACGTCACAGTCCCCCAAAACGCCCACCCTTCACCATTTCCTAGTTTTTTAGCTAGGAAGAAGAAGTGACGCAACAAAGTCCCCAGCAGCACAGCTGTCTGTTCCATACAACTTGATTCCATACAGAGAATTGATTCCATACAATAGTATGCAAAATAATTTACATTACGCAAGACAAAACATTAAATTAAATTAGTTGCCATATGCACACGCCAATTAACCAGCAAAAACCATCGAAAACTATGTATACTCAAGCAGAAATAAAATCGCGCCCGCTTACATAAAGCTATATATAGCTGTAACTCGAAGACACAAATGATAAACTAGCACCATCGAAGTAAAGTCAATAAACAGTTAGTTACTAATAACAATAACAAAACCATGGTCAGCAAGACGACCAGTCACCACAGGCACCACCCGTTCACGAGCATAACGCAAAGATCAGCCATTATCACCCTCGTCATATTTGAGGGAAAGAGGCAACCCGACCCCGACGCTACCGCAAGCAGTGACATCTAAGGGTGCATGACAAACTTGCTGCCAGTTGCACAGACAAGAAAAATTATGATCAATTGTCGAGGTCGCTAGCTAACCACATAACTATTGCAATGCAACTCATAAAAATACATTGTAATGAGTAGATTATGTCAATAAAAAATAAAAATAAAATTTAAATAAATTGACTTAGACCAGTCAAATAAAATTAAATATTATATAAACTCATATAACTTGTCAATAGGTAAGCTAATACTAAAGGAGAAAAAACATAGACATAGTCTATAATTTCGTCAATACGATTAGCAGGTAGTATGGAATAGTACCTTTTTTGTATGAGTAGAATTTCCAATAGCATGGCATTCCGTTTGATGACGTGCAAAATAATAAGGGATTGTGCCTTTCGAAGCTATTATTATGTTTGTTATCAGGTTTTTTTACAGCTAGTTTGATTACGCAGTATTATTTTCTTCAATTCTTTAACATTTAAATACTTTTTTCGTAATCGTAACTGTCAATAGCATAGTTTATAGATTTACATGCATTGTACAATTTGAACAGACTCAATATATCATCAACATTTGTATTTACTGCAAATATTACGGATAATTTGTTTCAAATCATTTATATTACTTATATACGTACCCTGCACTATTATTATTTATATACGTATTCTTTAACAGGCTCAAAACAATCATATAATTATCAGTGGCGTGCCTAGGGTTTCAAAATAACGCAAGCCCAATAAAATTTTAACCGATTTCAAAAAAAGAAAGTTCAGTTTTCGACTGAGTATGTAGGTACCTACGTATGTAGTATCATCGCAATTTTCTCATAAACTACTGGTTAGGTACAATAAATTAAAAGTGAATTCATCCATCCATTTTAGTAAGGCTTTTGGGCTTATATGAAGGTACCGCCACTGATAATTATTACTTAATACGTCGAGGAGTTGGCGTACTTGCGCAGATATTTATTTTTTTATTATAGTAATTTTCACTCATAAATATGATAAGTTTGTCGGCATTTGATGTTGCAATATTTTGACAATTCTTAAGGATGTCACTAGTAAGCGCGTGTGGTTTTGTTTCCGCCGTCACAGTATACATATTTTAAATACGGTAAAGCCACTCTTGACTTCATCAATGCAGAAGAAAGTCCAGCACATTGTTGTGTGCCAAAGATGAATATCTTGTTAGCGCGTTCTTTTAGTCCATCCGAAGTTTTCTTATCGTTGAACTTTTTACCGCTCTCTTTTAATTCTAATAGCTGCTGTAGTTTTAAAATTTTATCCTTTTTTTTTGGTTGGGAAATTATAAAATAACTTCTCCTGCTCTGGGCGGAGCGGGAGAGAGTGTCAGACTCTTACAGACTAAAACCCACCCGTGTTCCTTCCGTTGCCTGTGTTGCCAGGGGCCTCGGTATCCCTATCGAACTTTCCCGCAACATCGGCCCTAGTGGACCCCGACAGACCATGAAGGTTTGTGAAAAACATCTGTACAATTCCTACATAAGGTTAATTTTTCATTCGTTCCTGTCGATTACTCTAAGCCATCGATCGTGGACTCTTGAATTTTCTGCAATCTACTAGGCATTTTATGGACTTTTTTTTTTGGGTGGGAAATCATCAAATAACTTCTCCCGCTCTGGGTGGAGCGGGAGGGTATGTCAGACTCTTACTGACTAAAACCCATCCGTATTCTTTCCGTTGCCCATGTTGTCAGGCGCCTCGGTAACCCTTTTGGACTGCCACGCGACCCCGACAGGCATCGGCCCTAGTAAATGACATATCTTTGAAGCGCGCGTGGAATACAACGCGCCGTCGACCCGGGCCTGGTCTTTACCGGAAGGTGAGCTACCCATTGCTCACCGTCCGCAAGCCCGCGCCTGCGGTGGCTGGAAATCCGCCCGGGCGCGTCTACTGCGGCGGCTAGGGGCGAAGGGACGCGAAATTCCCTAGCCGCCTCATCGACAGTTTTTTCATGTGACATTTTGTGTACAGGGGGTCCACTGGTGCCCTGGTGGGGGGCGCTCTCGCGACTGATGCGCCACCTACAATAAAAAGTTGCAGATGAGACTACTCCTCAGCCATTTATACCCTCGCAAAACTTGATATTAGAGGGTTTTTTATAGAGGTTATCTTCCTCGCGATCCGAGCGACCAAGCCAAGATCCTCGTCCCATTCCGAGTCACAAAACATGACTGTGATCTCTTTACGGATTACGATTTCGACGGTTGCAGTCAGGAGAATCGGTTCTTCCGCTGCTAGCTCGCTGGCAGGGTGAGTGCACAGCAAGCGCAACCACTCTGCGCCCACTCGACCTGCCCTCTGTAAGCAGAGAGGGGAGTGGAGTGGACGACCGACGATCGAGCATTAAGGTCTTCGCCACGCAGAAATTCGCCACAGTCACCTCTCCGATACATGGATAGACAATTGGCCGTGCCCAGGGTGCACCAGCCCGACGACTGCTCTTTCCCTCGTACAAAATTTGATCCTTGAGGTGTAGTTTATCGTTTCCATTTTGTTTCAACTGATCTTCCAGGTCAGCGGTAGTTTTTTGTAGGCTTAAGATATTACCGCTTAGATGTTTATTTGTATCTGTTGTGTTATTTGTAGTTCTGGGCAGATTTCTAGGCGGTGCAGGTGTAAAGATTGCTTACATATCTAAGTGTAATAAAGAGTACGCATTTGCTTTTTTGTGCCTTCATTGAAATTGTAAAATATATTTTGTGGGGATTGGCCTAAGAATCCTAAAGTGATATTATCTTTAAGGAGTTTATCATTTTGTTTGCGGAGCTCATTATAGTATGACATAATCAAGTTCGTTCTGTGAACTTCTAAGTTCCATCTGGAGGTGTTCAATTGATTCTTTGAGCTATTCATAATTAGTATATGTGAGTCATAAGCTTCAGAAATTGTGCTCTTTGGAATGGACCAAGGAGTATTCTCTTCCGATACGTTTGGTGTAACACATCTACTTGATTCTGCTTTAGGTGATGAGCGAATCACACTCTATTGTATTCTAATCCACAAATAACACCATCTTCGGTTGATTTTGAAATAATTGGAGTAAATTATTAATGTAAACTAAAAAAAAATATTTAAAAAACAAAAAACCCGACTGCAAAAACACATAACTGAAAAGGGAAAAACAAGCATTATAATCTATATAATTTCTTTTTAATAATTTATTTTATTTTAAGCTTTTTATTTTTATTAATATATATATTTGAAAATTACTCATTACTAGCTTTTATTTGATACCAATATTGTAGCAATTAATTTAAAAAAAAAACATCCCTTCCTTTTTTTGTATTTGCAGATGCAATTAATAAATAGTATATAGCCTATGCCACTCCCACAATTAAGACGAATCTAAGGACACCTCATACATTAAAATCCATCAAGCCGTTTAGGCTACAGAGCGTACCAAAGAAATAGACATACATACATACATACATACATACATACATACATACATACATACATACATACATTACTCTCGAAAATCATTAACCTCCTGAGCAGTCGGGTAAAAAGGAATGGACCCAATAACGAACCTTGAGGAACGCCCATTGCCAATTCAGATCCTAATGGGTTTATGCTTTTTAACCTTTCTATCGTTCAGGTATGATCTCAGTAAATCAAGAGCTGTATTCCTAATCCCATAGTACTCTAGTTTCAACAGAAGTGTCTCATGGTTTATGCAACCGAATGCCTTAATAATAATAATAATAATTCATTTATTTCAGACATAGTCCATACATTATATAAAAATATAATCATAAAAAACACATTACCTACATTAAAATAACCAACAACAATAATTAAATTAAATTTCAAAATTACACAAACAATATAATCATAAACATAGGTATGTCAAATAATACGAGGAAAAGCGCTAACATGCAACTGCATCCACCTCTGTATCAGGGACAGGTCCCACCGCTCGGACAACACCCTCAGGAGACTGTTCGAGCTGCTTCGTAGGCGACTTAAAAGTGAAGCGCTCCGCTTCCTTATGATCGCGAAAAAATCATCGGTCCGCGCCTCAGCAAGCATAGTCGAAGCACTACAAAACCGCGGGAGCCCTAACAGTATCCTGAAAGCATTGTTGTACTGCACCCGCAGTGCGCTGTACGCCCGCTGCGTAAAGTTGGCCCACAGGCTGCACGTGTAAAACGACTGACAATATGCCTTAAATAAAGTCACCTTCACAGGTCTAGTACATCGCGCAAACCAACATATTACACCGGACAGACAGCGCCCAGCGCTCCCTCTCAATGTTCAGATTGTCACATAAGTCGTCAGAGATCTGCGTAACTAATGTTGTTTATACACTCCGTCTATGGAACATCCAATATTAGTGCTGCTGAGCTCACCGATCAGCCGGTTCATGTATAGGTTAAAGAGGCGAGGCGAGGATAAACCCCCTTGTCTTACTCCGCATTCCAACCCATACACGTCTGACCGCACACCCGCCCATCTAACGGTATTCTGCTGCTTACTATACCTGTACCGGAGCACAGTTTCATTTGGCACATCTGTTTCACATTCTAGCTTCTGCCACAGCTTGTCATAACACTCCAGATCAAAGCTCTTGTAAGATCTAAAAAGCAGGCATATACTGGTGTGTTTCTATCCGTATAGTACTGAACAGTTTGCTTGAGACAGAGGATAGCACTCTCAGTTGACAGACTGGATCTGAACCCAAACTGAGCGTCATGCAAGTGGAGGTGGTTCTCCAACTGTCGGTCAAGCAAACTATCCAGCACCTTAGCTATGACAGTCGCAACTGAGATCGGTCTGTAATTAGACAGATCCGATGAGTCACCCGTCTTATCTTTAACAATTGGCACTACGACTGTGTGCATTAAATCATCAGGTAAATAACCATGACTAACACACAAGTTAAATAATAGTGCAAGGAGTCTTGGCAGGTGTACGACCGCGTACTTCAAATGCTCGATGCTAAGACTATCGTGACCTTGGGGACTATGGGGACTTGCCTCTTACCATCTTCCTTATAATTTGGGCCACATCCTTGGCGGAGAACCTAACGTTAGCATGCCCAGGGCGATCCTCAGCTGCGAGCACCTGCGACGCGGACCGGAGCGGTCATACCACACTAAAATGCCGCTGAAAGGCGCAGGCTATGTCCCGCGGCTCAGGACCTTGGATTCAGTTTATGGGTATTTTTCCAAAAATCACCAAAGCTTTTATTAGCATGATGTTCCGCAATGATGTCCATCTTTATCTGACATTCATTATTTTGGCAGTACTTTAATTTTTGTTTAATTAGTATCCTAGACTCACACATATTATTATAATCATGGCCAGATCTTGGACGTCCATAAGATACCCATGTCTGAAAACAAAACCTGGCCCTCCGGTGAGCGTTACTAACATGCCCTAACATAGGCCCAGCGATTCCAATGGCATCTAACGCTTCTTCCCAGGATTAGGGTGACACCCGCGTCAGTGGACACAGTACGCCTTTTGGTGATGCCATACAGTTGGTCACGAAAGATGAAATTTTTATTAAAGTGACGTAACATTTGACTGACCTTCAACTTTTCAAACACCTTACTGATAACTGACAGAATTGATACAGGTCTATAATTATTGGGTTCATTAGTATCACCAGATTTGAACAAAGGACTACTTTACCGTGCTTTATGAGACCAGGAAAGACTCCTTGGTCCACACTAGTGTTAAATATGAAAGATAAATAGGGCGCAATGGTTTCGATTATAGAGCTACAGACTTTTACAGACAATCCCAGAGATCTTCTATTGATTTAATTTTAAGATCTTTAAAGCTATTATAAAAGCCTGGGGGTTTGTATGCTGAAACCTAAACCTCAAAGGGCATGCCTTTACATGCTTTCTAAGTAAAGCAGCAGAAAGCGTGGGTGAGGAATTTAAAGTTTCAATAATTTTAAGGGAAATATTAGCAAAAAAGTTTTCAAATTCCTAAGTTATTTCTACATCTGAGGTGATGAGGCCATGTGCAGTTTCTAAATTAAATTCAGTTTTTTCCTACCTGTTTCATTATTTATTACTAGCCAGGTAGTTTTTATTTGTTCCGAATAAGGCGGGAGGAAACGCCCGGGTGTCACTAATGTGTGGATCGCCTGGAGAACACGGTGGGGCATACGGTTGAGGTATGCCCGGCTTGGGCAGAGCACCGCCGTGTACTTGTGGAGACGATCAGCGGCGGATATCTCCCGCGTCGTGCCCTGGTCCAGGCCATGGTACGGAGCGAGAGGGCATGGGAAGCCGTCACCTCCTTTTACAGTAATGCTCGCGAAGGAGGAGGCGGAACGGAGGAGGGAGAGGCAAAGATTTCGCCCTCACGCCCTTATCCGTCGCAGGAGACGCCCTGGGCGTCGGGAACCCCAGGCAGTTTCCCGGCTACCGTAGGCGCGGGCTTGCGGATGTTGAGCAATGGGTAGCTCGCCATCTGATAAGGACCAGGTCCAGGTCAACGGCGCGTTGTGTTCCACGCGCGCCTCAGAAAGTGTCATTAAATTGCGTGTTTAATAGTGAAAAGAACTCGGCGTAGAACTCACTTGGGTCACATATTTTATTAAAACAAAAAAAAAACGAAATGTTTACATGTACCTAATTGTTGTAGTTACAACAATTAGGTAACCTAGACACACAATTAGGACAGGTAGGCCGATCAACGACTAACTATTCATGTCGTTTAAGTAGTCGATGAAAAAATGTATGCCTTTGAACAAAAATGTTGGATTTTACTTTAGATTTAGTTTGTGTGCAAATTCTAGCCTGCACAGCAAATTTCATCTTTTTAGGACTTCGGGAAGTGCTCCAGAGGTTTTGATGAGTGAAGGAGTCAGTCAGTCAGTGACGAAATCGACGGTTTTTAGGTATTAATCAAATGCAATGTATAAAAGCTAGATAAATAAAACTTAGTGTGTTTTATGAGTCTACTAATTACATCTTATCCTGAGAATTTGAGCTCTCTAGCATTATCCAGGCCAAAGCTATGAGGGTTTGAAAATACAACGAAACGCTTCGTGTAAAGATAGGTAGTGTCCCTGCTTTTTCTTTTTGGGTCGGTTTGGGGCTGCAGGTAAAACTAAATAGTAACTCTCTTAAACTATACTGGAACTACATGTGTGTGTATAAAATTATTAAAATACCTACCAGTAAATAACGGACACGCTGGCCATGGGTTGTCAAACAATATCACCAACCCCGACATGATTTTCTTGAGAAAATCTTCACACAATTTTTGCCCCAAGGATGCTGGCTATGGGCAATACGGGGTTAATTGTTATAAAACAACCAGTTTACTGACTGATAAACATTGTAACGATATCTGATAAATCTATTATCATCATTCATCATCAATTCACTTAGCAACATGCCATGCGACCAACGTCCCACCCAACAGACAAAACACGGTGTCTATTGTTACGAGCTCTACTTACCCTGTTAGGCAACAGCGCGCGAAGATAAGGGTCCATACAAACAAACTGACCTAGTGGTCGACAGCGTGAACTGGAGCGCCAGCCGTGACACAAATACCTACTTGAACATTATCGATTGCGCGCCGCACAGGTATAAATATTATATGCCTCGGTTGCCAGGCAGCAACGCATTTGAAATTAATTAAGTAACCAAACACGCTGCTTAGAATTACATTAGCAGAAGAGATATGCATATCTACATACACACATACACACAACACACATATCACACTCACACGCACACATCTACATTCTTACATTTTTATTAATAAACTAGCTGTTGCCCGCGATTCGTCCGCGTGGAATTTAGTAAAAGACAAACACTTTAAACGTCAATCATATTTTTTTAAACCAGATGAGATCGGCGATTCCTGTCTGACTACTCTGAGAAGAAAGGCCGAAACAAACTCAGAGGTCACAGTCTCTTTTAAAGTCCAGACATAATCTTGGTCAGATCATGTGAAGACCATGTCGATTGGTGTCTGAAATGGTCTTTTGATGAAAGCACCACACAGATTGAGTGTACATGTCCAGTCAGTGTACGTGTAGTGGTATGTAACCCACACATGCACACAAACATGCGAACTTAAGTACCTATGACGTTCCACGACTGAGTTCATATAGAACAACACACGAGTCACGACGACACGACAGTCAGTCGCTAACCATTCAACCATTGCCCGCGTTACATCGCGTTACTTTATAGTCACTTTAATCTTAGTTATTTTTTATAAACCGTGTTTAGTTGTTGTAACGTTATTATTATATTCATTGTGTAACACTAAATGAACATTTAATTTCATAACTATAGAACCCATACCACAACCTAACAAAAGTTCTACACACGCATTTGTCAGTAGTTGTGCAGCTCAACTCAGAACTTAGGAGCTCAACGATTCAACAGACCATCATTAAAACTAACTAAGAGACAAAAAAAAACAATGACCCTCATAGTCCTCACATTCCTAATAATTAAAATAACAACTACTTACACTATTTATACTACTTATGCTTTGTGAAGTATTAACTTTACAAAGTAAATATTCATGTCATTCTTTATTTAAAGAATAAGAAAATATAAATACCTAGCAACATAAAAAGAGTTAAAAACAACATTCACTGTAAATTTATTGGACAGCTCAATCCCAAGCCTTTTTGTCCACAATATAATCTTTAACAGTATAAAAGGCTTTCAGGCACAGTTTCTGTTTTATAAAACATTTGAATTTATTAAGGCTTAGTTCTTGAATGTGGCTAGTATTATCTGACACGACTTAGAAATTTTAATATTGTGATCGAACAGTTGATACAGTAGTAGTAGTTTTCTTATGTTTATAAATGATAAACTGCCCACTTCTATTTCAATACTGGTAATAAAAGTTTACTGCCTACATTTTGGGCGTATTGGCCTTGCACATGTTATATAGGGAAGACACATCATAGAATTTCTTTGTAAACTACATTTACTGTTTTCTGATCTTGAGCTACACTGGCCTGCAAAAGTAAGTACTACACTTGTAAAATTTAAATCTTTTCTAAACTATAGAAGTTAGAGATTATAGAAACGTTTTATAGCAATTTTTATCAGCTTTCATTGAAACTATAGTAAATTATACATTAGTAACATTTTTAAATCTAAAACAAGATAAAACAATAAAAATGGCAATTTTTAGCTTAGTGTCATAAAACTCAATTAACATTTTTCAAGTATGTTTTACATGTAATTATTTTTTTTTAATAACTGGTATTGCCTCTTCGGGCTCTGCTTACAGCTTCGAGTCGATTTGGCAAACTGAACACGAGGTTTCGGAGCCGGTGATGGGGAATATTCTCCCATTCATCTATCAGGGTCTGTTTTAGTGCAGTTTGAGGGTGGCTGGTGGTGGTCTGCGGCTTCTGACTAGCCTCCCTAGCTCATCCTAGGCGTGCTCAATCTGGTTGAGATCAGGACTTCTTGATGGCCAAGCCATCACGCTGATACCAACCTCCTGAATATACTCTTGCATGACTCGAGCCGTGTGTGGCCGGTCATTATCATGCATCAGCATTAATCCATCACCCATATTTACTAAATACGGTCCTGCATACTCATTGAGAATCTCCTGGGCATATCTTTCCCCAGTCAGAGTGCCATTTTCTATGGCCACTAACTCTATGCGACCTTCTGAAGATATGCTAGCCCATACATGTACACTGCCTCCACCGTACTAGACTCTTTCTGAGAAGCAGGCTTTTTTTTGGGTGGGAAATCATCAAATAACTTCTCCCGCTCTGGGCGGAGCGGGAGGGTATGTCAGACTCTTACTGACTAAAAACCCACCCGTATTCCTTCCGTGTTGCCAGGGGCCTCGGTAACCATTTTGGACTGCCACGCGACCCCGGCAGGCATCGGCCCTAGTGGACCACTACACTTGTGCTGACGACATCTCTTTGAGGCGCGCGTGGAATACAACGCGCCGTCGACCCAGGCCTGGTCCTTACCGGACGGCGAGCTACGTATTGCTTAACGTCCGCAAGCCCGCGCCTACGGTGGCCGGAAATCCGCCCGGGATTCCCGACGCCCAGGGCGTCTCCTGCGGCGGCTAGGGGCGAGAGGGCGTGAAATTTGCCTTTCCCTCAACCGTCCCGCCTCCTCCTTCGCGAGCATTACTGCTTCGCAGAATGAGGTGACGGCTGCCCATGCCCTCTCGCTCCGTACCATGGCCTGAACCAGGCCAGGACGCGAGAGATGCCTGCTGCCGATCGCCTCCACGAGGACACGGCGGTGCTCTGCCCAAGCCGGGCAGACCTCCACCGTATGCTCCACCGTGTCCTCCGGGCGATCCACACAGTGGTGAGACCCGGGCGTTTCCTCCCGCCTTATCCGACACAGGAACCTCCCGAAGCTGCCGTGTCCGGTGAGGACCTGCGTCAGGCGAATGGTGAGGACGCCGTGGCGCCTCTCTAGCCACTCCTCAAAGAGGGGATTTATCGTCGGAATTATGGCATGCCCAGCACTGGGTTGCGACTTTCCATGTCGCTATGAGATCCCGCCGGAGCTCCATCCGCTGTGCCGCGATTTCTCGCGGCAGCGTAGTTACGCCCCGGCGTTTCACCTCCTCGCGCCACTCCCATACGTGCGCGAGGGAGAAGCAGGCTTGAAGGTATCGCTCACCAGGTCGCCTGTAGACACGTCGCCTTCCACCAGAAGTGTAAAGTGTATGTCTCATCTGTAAACAAAATTCTTGACCATTCTTGATCCCACTGTATGTGTTCACGGGCTTATCGCAGTCTCGCTACTTGATGCTCTCTCTCGAGTTTGGGGCCACTCGCTGGTCTTCGGGCTGTTACTGGACTTCAACTGCATTTAGGTGGTGATTTCTCAACACAGTGGAAACAATATAACTTGAACTCGAACGGGAAGTTATTGGGGATAAGCGGTATATGCGGTATAAAAACAGTTTCGCCTGAGCCAGATCCAGTAAGAATCTCAGCTTTAATTATATTTCGTTGTAGAGCAGTTAGTTTAAGTCGGGTTTCATTGCACAATTTTGGTGGAGTTAGGTTTCTCAGAAGCATTATTGGAACATCGACTTTAAGAATAATTTTGTGAGCAGTAAGACCATTTACAGGGAGTGTCCTCAAAAACTCAACTGGATAATTAGTGGCGTCGCCCGTCATCCTGATTAAGGACGCTGTTATATGATGTGCACGTACAATTACACATCATCCCCAATAACTTCGGTTAACATTTTTTGATCGATTGCAGTCGCTTGGTCATTTCTTGGAGTGAGTATGGCGCGTTCACATAACCAAGAATGTTCCTGATATGGTATATTTGACAGATCACCAAATACCGAACTTATGAGTTCGTCTTCCGAGGATACGATTTTGCGAAGTATTTCTGGAAGCGTCACCGGACCGTGTTGCTCAGGCAGGGTGCCTTCTCCAAGTTTTAACAGAATGAGCATGACAATTTCCACCCAGCTGTGCTCTCATGTTAATTGCAGCTTTTTTATTTAAAGCCAGAGGTAAAAACGGTTCAGTGAAGCTTTGATTTCATCGGCTCTAGTCCCTCGACTAACAACCGGTAGAGTTTGCCGAAAATATACAGAAAAGTCTACCCTTTTCTGGAGATTATCGGCACGATGAACGGCCAATGGGAACGTCACATCAGTGTGACGTTCCCATTGGCCTTTCATCGTGCCGAATGTCCCGTAGTGTTCTATCCACAGCTTCGACGGGTGTTTTGTTTGCCATCGTGCATTCATCTCAAACGATTCGACAGCAATCTTGTAACACTTATATCGTCACAATTTCTTGTTATCGAACATAAAAAGTAGATATATAGTTTATTTAATGCACACAAAAGATATATCACAATATAGCAAAGCACGATTAAGAACAACCCTATCAACATGTTGGTGATTCATTATTGTCTTAGTCAATTGGGATTTTGAACATAGTGTAGGCCGTTTTTTCACCAGGGAGTAAAGTGGCTGCAATTCCTGATGAAGCCACTGCCAGAGCAATCTTACTTCGTCGCCTGGGGGGTAACCATCACCTCACAAAGCAGTATTATTATAATATTACTTCAGTGGGAAAGTGATGGAGCTATACAGGACCTATAGCTCCATCTCTTTCTCACGCTAAAGTAATATTGAAATAATACTGCTATAAGAGGAGATGGTTACCCCCCTGATCTCAGCGAGAATTGCTATTGTCGGGAAGGACTTACCAGTACCGCCGGGGTGTCCGATAAAAATTGCTTCCCTTCATTATAAAGTACGCTTCGTATGACTGTTTGAAATATATCCCTTTGTTCTAGAATAAACTCAAACTCAAATCAAAAATACAATATCATGATTGGAGAAAAGGGAACTATTGATCGCTCTTTCGTTATTCGCATCAATATCTTGGTCTGAATTACGTTGAAGGAGGCGTTGCAAGTCCTCAGATAGATATGTCTTGTATTTTCACCATAACGCCAAAGGATCTGAAACACCACAGAACAGCAACATCACTGCGAATAAATGACACAATTGTTTGGGACTATCGCTGACACAGGCCTCCTCGAGAGTAGTAATTGAAATGTTGCATGTTCTTCGCCACTAACTGTTCTTATAATGGTGAATAAAGTGGGCCTTCGAAAAGTATGCAACAACATGCGCATGTAATAGCATTCACCATTGTTGTGATGAACGGTGTATACTCGCCCTAAAGCGGCATCTCCACAAACTCCCGGAAATCCCTCCGCCGGCTGACAGCGTCGTCGACGATTGAAAACACATGTTTGCTTGTCAAGTGTGTAATAAGATGGGACTTCATCATAGGTTAGCGTTTTTGCAATATCTTCGTCTTGACACAGCTTGAAAAACGGAAAAAGTGTGGTTTACCTAAGTTTTTCTAAACGGTCTCTTAAATTTCCAGGGTCAAAGTATATCCGCTAGCCGTTTTCCAGATGAACATCCACCACGACCGTGCACGACCGTGGGATGTCACTTGTAGATAGAGGATCCCAGTATTCGCAATAATGGCATCAGAGGTACTTACGTAGCGTCCTGGTACCTGGTAATATAATAATATTATAATAAGTAATATAATCCCGTTCGGTTCCTTGAACTCGAATCTACCTAATCTATACATACGTATAATCAAAATTTAAAACCAATTTCAAAATTAGAAGAAATTTAAGAAAAACCTATTTCTGGTTACAGAAAAATCTGTAAATCCGTGTAATTCTAGCCAAGTCAGGTTTTTTTTAACAAAATCACAAAGCAAAATCGTAACTATCGTATCCTTAGCAAGTAAAATCAAACTTATTTTAAAACTTACATAAATCCAAGTCAGATAAACCAAATCACAAAGCAAAATCGAAATTATCCGTATTCATAGTAAGTCTCAGAAGGTATATAGTTTATTAGTGAGGTATTTGTACGGTAATTCGCAATTTTTTGCTACATTTTTAACGTAATCGTTGTAACGAAACCATAGCTAGATCTAATTTGACGCCCACGCCGTCTAGTTACGTCGTGTACAAGTTTTGAATAAATACAATTTATCTGGTTAATAAATGGAAATTAATTAATTTAAAGGTTAATTAATATGTAATTAAAAGGTTACGAAGCCACTATAAACGGCCTCATAGTGGAACACGTTACGCGCGATCCGGCTGCACTGTTCTAACCAAAGATTTTTTGTTTTTTTTTTCTCCTTAACAATCGTCCGTGACGTCTTTAGGCCTTCAACGCTAGAAATTATTATTTGCTATTTATCTTCTATCAGTATAAAAGTAAATTCCAAAATTGGAATTAACCTTTTTTTGTGACATCAGATTTTTATGAAACAAAGCCTAGGTTCTGCTCCAAATTAATCTCTGTCTACCTGTAAAAAACTACATGAGAATTCGTTCAGCAGTTCCGGAAATGTGCATGAACAAACAAACAGACGGACAGAAAATAGTTCTAAAAATCGCTGGGCGTGTCTTTCTTTTTTTATTACTTTTCTTCAATGTTCAGACACACCGGATTCTACTGTTTATTATATTATGAATAGATAACTTCTGATTCTGATTTCTGATTCTTATCTCACATTTAGCCAGTTATGTTTAAGTCAATCGGGCACAAATCCAGACTCCAGAGCTGCTACTGAAAAAATCTTGGATGGATATGGAAAAACCTAGTAACATTTAGCCTTACCTGGGAATCGCACCCAGTCGTGGGGACGACTGTTGAACTAGGGGTTAGTTCAACAGTCGTCCCCACGACTACTAGACTAATGAGACAGTCAATCAATCATTATTAATTTCTTTGAAATAATTATTTTTCAGTGTCGCCACGCTCGTGACTGACGTAAAGGGCCAATTGTTGATTTATGACAGCCAACATTAAGTTTGATCTGTTAAATGTCTATTTATTCTATTTTCCTATAAATTCCACCACATAACGTTGTTTGTCCCACAACCCTTATCACAGAACTGTCACAGGAGTCCACATTGACATGAGTTATCTATCGTCCTTTATGAATGGTTAATGTGACAACGCGGTCAAAACACACGCACGCACGTGTCAGATAAGTTAATAAGTGGATGGAATACTATATGTATAGGTAATGATATCCACTAAATTAGCAAGTTTTGAGTGTCAGAATGGTTACTAAGTTATGTACTGTGTATGAAAGTGCCTATGAATATGGTGTGTAGGGAAAGGATTTCATTAAGAAAAGCACAGAGAGACAAGACTAGGTATTTATTTAAATTAGGCTTGTCAGGTAATACGTTAAAGAGAAAACTAGTTGTCCGTTCCTAAACTAGGTCTTCATGGAGAAGAAGGACAAGAAACTCCATGGCAGCTTGGTTAAAGTATTTTATCAACACATTTTTAAATTAGTATACATTATCTTTATCACATTAATCTCTTTGACCATTTGTCAAAGCTATAGAAATATATTAACGGAATGAAAAAGAACATGAATATTCCTTAACTCGATTTAACACATAAGACATATTTTAACACATACAGAAAAACATAGTTATCAGCAATAATCAAGTTATAGGATCAATTAACTTACGGAACATTACAGGTAGTCCATCTTTCACAACAGTTGTATCAAAAAGGTCCTTTAACTCGCGGGTACCACCATCTTTTATATTCTCCCCATATTCATCAAGTACAACCAACGTTGCCGCCATTTTTGACCAATCGCCGATGGTCACCAATTATTGTTTAATCATTTCTAATTTCAGTAATAATTAACAAATCGAAGGTAGTGGAACCTTTTTAAAACTTAATAAGATAATTTAGCAATTTAGTATGTACTTATTTGTAATCGAAAAGTAAACTTATAAGTTATTAACATCAACTTACAATTTCTGGAAATCATTTTAAACTACCTGTTATTTGAAAATAGCAATATAAAATCGTAATAAACATTATAGTATAATATTAATTATAGCTTAATCATCTATTGTAATTCTAAATAAATAAACATTTGTTTTGGTTAATCTAAAAACCACCAACCATAACTTAGGTTTTGATATACCTACTTTTCGTCTAGAAACGTTGTTCGTAATAGTAGTCTTTTAATCCACAATAAAAACCTTTGGTAAAGAACAACTTATACATCGAAATAGCATATAACATAAATCAAGGAAATATTTTAAATACTATTTATAATTCTGTTATCATTTAATTTTAGGTGAAAGTAAAATAAGTTTTTGTATTTATTTAGACTGGCTCACAGATCACAGGTTTCGTTCGGAATTGACTGTTCGTCTAGAAATACAGCGACAGTTTAGGATAATAATTAAATCGTAGATTAATTTTATATGATGCTACATATTCTGACACACGCATCACGCTGAAAATAACTTACAGGTACAGTCATTTTCTGATGGAAAACGAAATTATGTTTTGAATGGAAAAAAGTCTACCTTATCATACACTGTCGCTAACGAAAGTCGAGAGATTAGAAAAGGTTGGAATATTATTAAAATCTTGTGTGATTTTGAGAAAATATCAAAATAATTCGTGTTTGTGTCCGGTTGCAGTGGAACACAGCACAGCATTTAGTCCGATCAACGGGGCTTATGTAACCCGAAAAATTCTCCCGCCTATGAAACTTGGCATATGATGAAGTTAGGTAATACAGATTACAGATGTACAATAAGCCAACAACTTTAATTACGAGAAGTTAGGTATTTTTACCTAAACATGAAAATCGATTATAACTCTCTGAGAATATTTCCTCAGACTGAAATACTTTCTGTATACGTACGTATGTACTAGTTAGAATAAGTATGTAATGGCATCCAACATTTTTTCGATTTCAGAGATACCCCAAATGTAACTTTTAACATTTTGCACTAAAACTTCTACTGAAAAATTGGTCTGCTAATTGTTATTTTTTAATATGTTTTTATATCCTTAAATACATAGCTTTGTTTAGTTATCCAAAAGATTTTCCTTTTTAATCATATTTTTTTGATTTTTGTCTTAACTACGTAATGTGAAAAATAACTCCGTCAATTTTTATACCTTTATTAGTCATATGATTTAATATTGAAACAGATTTACCAATTATCCAACAATTTTTCGAACGTTTATATATATTTTTAGGATATGTTCGCTGATTTATGCTAAAGCGTAAGGGTGACCTTCACATGACCGCTCGGTACTGCTTTGCCACCATGAAATTATAGAGTTTGCCACGCACTAGTGATGAATTAATTAGCATTCACATTCACTGTTAGCATGCAAATGCTCATTTAGCATTTAGCAAAAAAAATGTAGTTGCGAAATTCTGTGAAGTGCGAAGTGAATTTATCGCTTCGTACTATTTTATACTATCATACGTCAGAGCGCCGCGCCGACGACGCACGCAGCGGTAGCGTGCGTTCTCCGTCACACCCACGGGAAGTCCGGAATACTACCTACATTACTACCACGCACTTCTTTTTTCAATTGGAAATTTTAAAAGGAATTTTATTTTATTAAATGCATTTAAAATAAACGTTAGATACTTCCTGAAAGACTGTTCAATATGCGAAAAAAGAGCAATATAATAATGTTTAGAAAGGCACCTACTGAGGAGAGAAAAAAAAAAGTTTCGTTCAAAAGTGTTCGAACAATATACTTATGGGAATAATTGCTCAGGTTAAATCAATACGTTTATTACTTATGAGTCGGTGTATTTTAATAGAAGGCAATGGAAATTCGACTTAGTATCAAAGTTTTTACAATCTCAATTTTTGATAAGTACAAGTATTGCCAGTATTGCCGTCGCTTAGCAACGATCGGTTGCGGGTTTGGAGAGGGGTGCGGGACGCTCGCGCAGCGGTGCGTTGGCGCGGGCGGCACATTTTCTTCGTGATTTTACCAAGAGGTATTTTGTGTTTATATTATAGTGTTTTCTACAACATAATTAATTTTACCGGTGAACGCTGATGCTGAAAAAATGTACAATATATTTTTTACACAGAATGTACCGGAAAAATGTGATCAAAAAGGGTGTAGTACGGATCATCAAACTGAACAATTTTCTCCGTAATCGCGAAAAATTATCAACTGACCCATAGATCACAAAATTGTCAACTTCAATACCTACTGGACGCAAATGTATGCGACGGCTTTTTTTTTTCTTTTATTATTTCGATCTACAATCAGCCCTTTGTTTTTTTTTTCGGGTGGGAAATCCTCAAATAACTTCTCCCGCTCTGGGCGGAGTGGGACGGTGTGTCAGACCCTCACTGACTAAAACCCATCCGTATTCCTTCCGTTGCATGTGTTGCCAGGGGCTTCGGTGATCCTTTAGTACCTTTCCGCGACCCCGGCAGGCATCGGCCCTAGTGGACCCCTACATTTGTGCTAACGACATCTCTTTGAGGCGCGCGTGGAATACAACGCGCCGTCGACCCGGGCCTGGTCCTTACCGGACGGTGAGCTACCCATTGCTCACCGTCCGCAAGCCCGCGCCTACGGTGGCCGGGATTCCCGACGCCCAGGGCGTCTCCTGCGGCGGCTAGGGGCGAGAGGGCGCGAAATTTGCCTTTCCTTCAACCGTCCCGCCTCTTCCTTCGCCAGCATTACTGCTTAGCAGAAGGAGGTGACGGCTGTCCATGCCCTCTCGCTCCGTACCATGGCCTGAAGCAGGGCCGGACGCGAGAGATCTCTGCCGCCGATCGCCTCCACGAGGACACGGCGGTGCTCTGCCCAAGCCGGGCAGACCTCCACCGTATGCTCACCGTGTCCTCCGGGACAATCAACCCTTGACCTTTAATTCAAGCTTTAAGCAGTTCGAGCTTGTGCACATCCTGGGATGCGTCATCTCGTTATTTGATTTATTAGTGTTGGTTAGATTGGCGATATTCATTCTCTTTTAAGTCTGTTGGTACAGTCTGTACAGCGAGTTCAGTTTTATGCCGTTGAAGTATTTCCTTATAACTCTTGCAGGACCTTTCTACAACCTCCTTGATAGTTGGGATTTGTAGGCATTCATGCACTTCAATGTTTTTTGTGAACCAGGGTGCACCACTTAAGGTTTTTAGTGCTTTAATTTGGAAGCGCTGTTTTATCTCAATATTTGAGTGGCTTGCCGATCCCCAGAGCTCTATTTTATATGTCCATACAGGTTTAAGGATGCATTTGTAGATTAGAAGTTTGTTTTCGAAGCTTAGTGATGACTGTCTGCCTGTGAGCCAGTGAATTTTTCTTTGTTTTTGTGCTTATTGCTTGGTCCGTTTTGGCCTTTATATGTTCACGCCAGGTAAGTATTATGTCGATGTGCATACTTAAGTATTCGTAGGGCGAAGGTAATATGGACAGACTTAGCAGCACTAGTCTTGTTTCTCTACTTCCTCAGCCATGATCCAATCTTGTTTGCTTTGAGGTGGGTAGGTACCCACCTCAAAGCAAACAGCAGGGTAGACTGTGTACAGAACAGGGCCCAGCATAGAAACCTGGGGAACGCCAGCTTCTATGGGATAGAATGATTATAGGTAGTCTCCAGATTTAACTTGGAACATTCAGTCTTCCAAGTATGGCTTGAACAGCATGTAAGCGGTGTGTAGTAAGCAAATTTTTAGTTTCCACAGATGGCCCTTATGTCATACTCAGTCGAATACTTGTTGTATGTTAAGAAAAGCTGCTGAGTAGTACTCCTTTCTTTCAAAGGATTGCCGGATTGTGTTAACCACTCTATGTATTTGTTCTGTCGTTCCATGGTGTACTTGGAAACCAAATTGATGCTCTGGGATTGTCCGTTGTTCCTCAAGTAGCAGTCGTTGTAGCAATAAGTTCTCTAACAGTTTAGACAATAGGGGAAGAAGACTTATTGGTCTGTACGTGGAAACTTCAGTAAGAGGCTTTTCAGGTTTACCTACCATATTTATCATTGGGACTTTCCAGATTAGAGGAAAATAGTGTACTCTCAATGCTGCACTGAACAGAATGGTTAGCAAGACAATTCTTTTTCTCGGTAGTTGATTAAGGATTTCTCATGTAATCAGATCAAAACCTGAAGCCTTTTTCTTCTTCAAGTTATTAATAGCTTGCCAAACTTCTCTTGGGGTACACAGTCACAACGGTAGAGACATTTGCTGATCACGACGATACGTATGCAATTTTACGAATCTTTCTTGTTTCTTCGAGTTTCAACACACGAGTTGCGAGCGCGACGCGTTTTAGAATACAATCAACATATTTTATGTCTTCTCTCGTTCATATTTCGTAAGAAGTGACGCGATTGCGCGGTTCTGCGCCACTTGGTGTATTCATAGTGCTCACACGCGAATGACTGTCAATGCCTTTGAATTAATAGATATAGTTGGTATTGCAACTTCCTATCTCCTAAGCAGCCCCGGATCTAGATTTTTTCGAGGCGGGGCAAAACTAACTGGGGCGCCAGTGCTGTGGTAAAAAAAATCTTTATTTTTTTACCGAAATCGTGTCGCCTTTGGCGTCGAAAAGGGCACGCCCGGCGCCCCCACTACGCGACGTAATATTTCTAAAATAA
The DNA here is from genome assembly GCA_905333075.3 of Atethmia centrago. Lineage (NCBI taxonomy): Eukaryota > Metazoa > Arthropoda > Insecta > Lepidoptera > Noctuidae > Atethmia > Atethmia centrago. Next base: position 33,858,887 of record HG995369.1, read on the forward strand.
AGGACTTTTTCCAAAATGTTTTTACTGGTTTGCCACGGCATAGGTCTGTTGCACCAGATAGAAAGCTAGCCATTTTTATATCGCCAAATAAAAGCATGTGCTTTAAAACTGGAAGGTTCCTGGCAGAGAGCACCCGCCCGCAACCCGCTCTTACCGTTTGACGACCTATGCCTACGCTAATCACGTAGCGATTCCCTTGGTGTGCCCCCGCACGGAAAGATAATAAGTGCGGCGCGTCTCATTTATTGCCAAGTTGTGGAGCGCTGGGTGGTGCACTTGTCTGGCTCTTGCATTTGCCGCCCTCTGAAGTACGCGCCCGGGGCACGGGTCCCGGCTTGCCCCCCCTAGATCTGGGGCTGCTCCTAAGATAGGAAGTAACGAAGGGAAGTTAAGGAAAAATAGAGAGGAAATGACAATAAGTACTAAAATTCTAATCGTATCAGCGCAACCACGGAGTAGACTTCCAAGCGGCTGTTTCGATCAGGTTAGTTGTATACCAGGCTACATTTTCTGTGTTTTCCTCTGTTTTGAGGGGCATGTGCAAGTTGGTATTTTCTTCTATAGAGTTCTTCTTCTATAGACTCCCAGTTAGTTTTACGATTGTAAAGCGTCTCGCGGGGCTCTTTACAAATAATTGTGGTGCTTAGTGTGCATGTTACTGGTGAATGATTGGTGTTACCGTCCAGGCATGATTCGACTTTTGTGCATAGTTCTAACATTCTTTGGTAAGAAAGAAATCGATGAGGTTAGGTGTTTTGTTGGGATCAGATGGCCAGTGAGTTGGCTCTCCTGTAGGTCAGTATATTGAGTGAATTTGAATCTATTGCCTTCTTCAATTCTCTGCCTCGGGTTGTGGTCAGTATGGAGCCCCAAAAGATATTTTTGGCATTCCTAGTTAGTGCTAGTTGTGCTTAGTTTATTTCCAAGCGAGGAAGATCTAGGTCTTGAGATAAAGAGGCTCGGATGAAACGCCTACTGTATAAGATTCCTTGTTGTGCTGCCAGTAGCATTTTCTGTCACAGGGGCCTGGTTACCTACCCCTGCGCAGACTTCGGTAACCAATTTCCAACTCGCCCGGGTACCTGCGAGCGCCGGGCGTTCGGATCGCATGTCAAATCGACGTCGTTATCATTCAGACTTTCATTTTACGAGTTGGGACTTACATACAGCACTTTCCCAAGGTACAGGTAGGTAGGTTGCACTTTTGGAAGGGCTTTAATCCTACCCAGGCCTGCGAATTCCTGTGGGCAGGTTATTTACCGCCGCCTGTTGCTCGGCGTTGCTGCCCATTTAGCACCACCCGAGGGACACGTATAGGGTGGAGAAGGTGGTAAAACTTATGGACGGGAGCAGCTTTATCCTCCTTATGGAACGGCTGATATTTTTTTCGCGATTTCGATCTTGGTCCCATGGAGAAAGTTGTTCAGTTTGATGGTCTGTACCACACCCTTAAATTTGACCTCATCTTTCTGGTACACCCTGTATATTGTTCTGACACTTTTGAACGAAACTTTTTTTTTCTTAACTCGATATCTCCTCAGTAGGTGCCTTTCTAAACATTATTAGACTTATTGCCTTTTTTTTCGCATATTGTAAAAAGTCCTTCAGAAAGTATCTAACGTTTATTTTAAATGCATTTAATAAAATAATATTCCTTTTAAAATTTCCAATTTCTAAACGCCCGTTGTACGTTGTGCATATTAAGCTGTGGCCACCAAACTCGCCTTCGCCTACAGTATTGCAGAAGTGCGTGGCAAAGCAGTACCGAGCGGTCATGTGAAGGTCACCCTTACGCTTTAGCATAAATCAGCGAACATATCCTGAAAAATACATAAACGTTCGAAAAATTGTTGGATAATTGGTAAATCTGTTTTAATATTAAATCATATGACTAATAAAGGTATACAAATTGACGGAGTTATTTTTCACATTACGTAGTTAAGCAAAAATCAAAAAAATATGATTAAAAAGGAAAATATTTTGGATAACTAAACATGGCTATGTATTTAAGGATATAAAAACATTTTAATAAATACCATTTAGCAGACCAATTTTTCAGTAGGAGTTATAGCGCAAAATGTTAAAAGTTACATTTCGGGTATCTCTGAATTCGATAAAATATTGGATGCCTTAACATACATATTCTAACTAGTACATACGTACATATACAGAAAGTATTTCAGTCTGAGGAAATATTCTCAGAGAGTTTTAAGCGATTTTCATGTTTAGGTAAAAATACCTAACTTCTCGTAATAAAAATTGTTGGCTTATTGTACATCTGTAATCTGTATTACCTAACTTCATCATATGCCAAATTTCATAAGCGGGAGAATTTTTCGGAATCTCCATACAACAAATATCCTCGTTGATTGGACTAATTGTTGTTGTGGTAGAACTAGCACAAGCTGTTTCATAATTTACAGCCAACTACTTGCTGCTAGTTTTTATATCCCATTTTAGTTTCGTAACCTTTCTTTACGCAATTTCCTGACACGTGGCACATTTGTGGCCAACCTACGCCGACATGAAAGGGCCGCATGGATGCATCCATGCATGCTACTGCGATGATCATAAACACCGCAGCGTCACGCTCCGGTTATCGCGAGACCACTCAGACGCACTTTCCAACAGCTGACCGCTATCCGCCATCATGAAATGTTCTTACATCTACATAAGCACATTATGCTGTGTTTGTGTAATAAAGGAGGGAAAGTAGCTTGTATCCTGTTTCACAACATTTTATCAAAGTGGGTCAGAAATACCTTTTCCACCTAATCTCTTTAATTGTAGTCGGGGTGGTGTCCTGCTTCAAAAAAAAAATAGTATTGTTTTGTTTTAAGACGCAATCAGTCGGTTTGTTTGGGTTTCCCCACACAATATAATTAATTGAAGAACACTTATATCATCATCATCATTTCAGCCGAAAGACGTCCACTGCTGGACATAGGCCTCCCCCAAGCACCGCCACTTCGACCGGTTTTGTGCTTCCCGCATCCAGCAGGAAGGCTTATTAAAAGGCTAAAAGTCACTCAAAGGGCAGCTGGAGAGGGCTATGCTTGGAGTTTCCCTACGTGATCGAATCAGAAATGAAGAGATCCGCAGGTGAATCGACATAGCCCGAAGAATTGCCAAACTTAAGTGGCAGTGGGCAGGGCACATTGCTCGCAGAACAGATGGCCGATGGGGCCGAAAGGTTCTGGAATGGCGACCGCGTACCGGAAGACGTAGCGTTGGAAGGCCTCCAACAAGGTGGACCGATGACTTTGTGAAGGCCGCAGGAATGCGCTGGATGCGAGAACACTTATATATTTTCATTAAAAAAAACTTTTGGTGTATTGAATTTAATCGATTTATAAAAAAAGCATCTTCATTCTTCACCAATAAATTATATTCATCGTAAATAAAAGCATTTCAAAATGAGATATAGCCATGACGCGCGCGGCTACACGGTCTTTGGGCTCAAAAAAGTCTTCATTACAACGTAAAAGAAAATTTCCCCGAATTTTCGTAATCATGGTGCTATTTTTATTCGATTTTCTTTCTTTCGGGTTCAACGACTGCGACCAATCGATTTATTACATCACATCGTTCTGCTTTCTTTGATTGTTGCATAAACACTTTTGTTCTGGAAGCGAACTCGAGTTAACAGGACTTTTTTTGTTTTACAAAAAGAATCCAATAAACTGTGATCACCGAACGTGATGATTATGAATTATCCTCAGTTTGACCGTTCATAGTAGCAGTCATTACAAGAAGACAAAGTTGAAGTTCGCGGAGGATTCTTGAGTCGGGCAGACATTAGTTACTGAATGCCCTCACTTGCCATGTAGGTAAGTCCTGAAATAGCGATTGATTCAGGACTTACCCACACCATGTCATTATCGTTGAACTAAGATCAAGCTATGTCAACGACTTTTATCTCGGCATCAATGTTGTTAAAATCTCATCAAAGATTTTATGTAAACATACAGAAACAAACAGTCACGTGGCGAAGCGCGTGCGCACGTTTCAGTCATACACACACACGCCGCAGGTGGTGTGACGTAGATAAGTACCCAGATATAATCACCATGTGTAATGTGTGGGCCCACGATGCTACTTACCTCGACGAATCTGCAAACTCACATTCATGTTACCAACCACCATTGTTACAGCTTTCGTGTGACGATTATTATTTGTAAAATTACCATTGGACAAGTCTTATATATATGGGATAGTTAGTAAAGCTGGCTATTATTCGCACAGGTCACGTAATTACGAGTATCTCTGAGGTCAATTACCCTTTGTGTTTGTATGCTGTACTGTGCTGACTTCAAATTCATGATACGAGGGCGGCACTGAAAATTTCGGGAATCAAGGAAGTGACACAACATTACTATTTAAAAATGTATTTATTGCTTTTCGAAGTATTCTCCGCGAAATTTGACACATTTTTCCATACGATGGAACCAATCATTGAAGCAACCATTCCATTCGGAAGTTGGGGTCTCCAAAATGGCCGTTTTGTAGGCGTCCACAGCTCCGGTGATGAAAATCTCTGTCCACGCAATTTATTATTTATTTTAGGGAAAGTATAGAAATCATTAGGGCTTAGGTCGGGGCTGTACGGCGGATGGTCTAATAATTCTATGTTTTCTTGCTCTAAAAACTCTTTTGTTCTGTGCGCGGTGTGAGAACTCGCATTGTCCTGATGGAGGATGATGCGGCGGTTGCAGTTCTCTTTACGGAGTTCAGAAACGACCTGTGGCAAACAAATGCTAGCATACCATTCTGCATTAACCGTTCTTTGTCCCTCAAGAGGAATAGTCGTAACATGGCCGGTTTTGGAGACATACGTGGCCACCATTTTTTTGCAACACTCCGTGAACGAACAATTTTTGTTGGCATTAACTCATTTTCGAACACCCAAACTCGTGACTGGTTTTTTGTTTCGGGTTCGTACGCGTATATCCAGGATTCGTCACCTGATACGATGTTGTATACAGCATTTGAGGATCCTGCGTGGAATCTTTCGAGAGTTCTGACGCACCAAGTAACGCCAGCCGCTTTTTGCTCTTCACAGAGCGAATGCGGTATCCATCGGGAAAACAACTTTTTTACACCTAATTGTTCATGCAAGATTATTTGTATTTGACTCATGCCAATGTCTAAAGTTGCCTGAATTTCGCGGTATGTCACATGTCGATCTTCCTCAATCAGCTTACGCACAGCATCAACGTTTTCTTGGGTGACTGCAGTTTTGGACGACCTTGACGGGGATCATCACTGAGCTTGACACGTCCACGTTGAAATTCAGCAAACCAGCGATAAATTGTGGTTTTGGATGGGGCTGCATCACTAAATGCAGAAATCATCCGGTCAACACACTGTTTTTGTGTTAAACCCCTTCGAAAGTCATAATAAATCATCGCTCTTGAATTTTCTCGAGTCAATTCCATTTTCTCAACGACTAAACAAGTTTGACAAAACCTTGTGACAAGACCGATAATCTTTTTTTAAATAAATAAATAAATAAATGGTATTCGATTTTTAAAACCAAGGAGTTTTCAATTAAAAAGATTTTAATATGACAGGAACAGTGGAAATATTCCATTCCCGATACTTTTAGTGCAGCCCTCGTAGGTATGTGAAACGAAATGCACACTAGCCACCTTACATGAAAAAGTGACCGAGACTAACCATCTAGTGCCTTTTCTTATAATACCTAGCCACCACCATAATCAGCCTGTAACGGTCCCACTGCTGGCACAGGCCTCTTCTTTGTGAGAGGGAGTGTGGGCCTTAATCCACCACGCAGGCCCGGACGGGCAAATACATACCGGGGGTAGGGACAACCATTAAATCGCGCTGTCATTCATTCTTAGTTCGGGCCCCGAAATAATTATATGTCCGTAAGTGATACCAACGGAGTCAGAAACGCCCGTAAGATTGGCCGAAGCTACGGATTTCGTAATTAGGGACCTTAATTAGAGACCCCCTGTTACGCGGCAGGTCGACGGATGTACCTACCTATTAGAGTAGCTACTAATCACATTGAGCAACATCCCTGTGGATGCAGTGTGACTGTCTGTCATGTACTATTATAAAATATCCGTTCGTCCGGCCGTCCAACTGTCACACGGCTGTATCTTTTGAATCGTTATAGGAGTCACTTGAAGTTGTCACAGTGTGAGGGTTGGTACTGCTGTGGCCGCTGTAGCAACAAATAATACAAGAAACGTGTTGTTTTTCGGCGTTTTTATTTTTTTCTATAGTATTGAAAATAAATAGTATACGGTCATACGGAACCCTTCATGTACGAGTCCGACTCGAACTTGACCGCTTGATTCCATATGATTTTTTCACCGCTCGTGAAAACAAAACCATTCCATGCAATGTGCAGTGCGCGATTCGAACTTGCGGCCCGTACCTACAGCAAATGCGAAAAGTCTCACCGTTGCACCATGGCAATATAACTGACTAACCAAGTTCTATCAAATACTGCATAGTGTAGTGAAATAAAAGAGGAGGATTCACTCGTATATTAATTTAGTAGAATATATCGACCAAAAAGATAAAAAGGTTTAAATAAAAAATACATTATCCTCTAGTCGGGTAAAGTGATAAAAAAGGTTGCTGAGTTAAAAAAAACCCAAACCTTTTTATCGTTTATCCGACTAGAAGATTATGTATATTTTATTCACAAGAAGAACTTAAGGAACACCAGATTGTAAATAATTAGTCGCGCGTTTCGTTTACGAAGCCCGAGAAAAACGATTTGAATCGGTTTAAGGTTTGCGACCACTAACAACGCGGATATTAATTGATGAAGTTATCTCGGTCAAAATAAACCTGCTTTTAAGCTAGTGTCATGATTTATTTCAAAAATTAGTTAATGCTCAATTAACGTCCCAATAATCCAGCACAACAAGCATAGTATAAAGAGAAGAAGTAGGCTATCTCCGGCCCAATCCGCGATATAATTACCTACTGTCTGAGGGTTGTCACTTTTAGCTAAATTTTAATTCAGTGCCTATAAATTGGCAAGGGTCGGGAAGTTGTATTCTTTACTTGTATTGTCTGGGTACAGGGTTTGTGAGGTCGGTTATACCTAAACGATGATGAAAAAAAAACATCTTAAAACAACATAAAAAACTAACGCCTGCCTCTTAGACTATAATCAAATTTTTGTTCTGTTGTTATGATTCGAACACTGCTCTATTTATCTGATTCACAATTAGTAAATTACTTATTTTTAACTGTAAGTAGGTACTTAGTTACTATACCTACAATACTGAGAAATCGGCATGACTAAACGTAAACAAAGCAATAGCGGCAAATCAATTGACAGATCAAAAGTACCTAATACATTCTAGTGGGAAAGTAGGCCTATACTTCCTCTGTCTGATAGAAAACTAATACAACAAAAAATAAGTAGGTATTTCATCATCAAGTAAAAATTATATGCTAGAATAAGTGACTTGCTTACCTGTTCAATACGTAATCTGAACAGAGACAATTCTGGAATCGATGAATTATTAAGACGCCCAAACACACAGCAATACCTTCTCCTGCGATTATCACACATTTTTCATTCATTTAGCGGTGCCGAAAAGCCGTGACGCGCGAACCTCGTGCGGTGTTAGCCCCGACTGGCGGACTGAGAAACGAGTCGAGAATTTGTATAAGTGTGCGTGCGGCGACGCATAGATACTTTGGCACACACATACAAGCCGCGCGCGGTGCATTTGTATGAAGATAACGTACTCGTACTTCCTCTCTTTATACTATGCAACAAGCATTAAGTATCTTAAATATCATAAAATAAAACGGTATCATAATACCTAATTGACGTGTGGAATTGAAGAGTTTATACAAACCCACCCACAGAAACAAAACCATTTATCATTTAGCATAATCAGGTCATAATTCTACCACCGCACAGGCCTCCTCTCCGTGAGGGGGAGTGGACCGTAATCTACCACGCGGGCTCAATGCGGGTTGGTAGGTCACATGTCTTCGAATTTTTGGTTCTAGGATATTTCCTCACGATGTGTTCCTTCATTGTTTGTCATGTATCAGTATCATATATCATGTATCATCCAAGCAAAATTAAAGTTTTGCCTAAGTTCGTTAACGTATCATATATCAGTATCATATAATTATCATGTATCATCCAAGCAAAATTAAAGTTTTGCCTAAGTTCGTTAACTCAATCAAAAACTGAAAGCTCGTCATAGGTGGCAGCACAGTTGTTCATTTACAAACCGCCATTATTTTGCTTATATGTAAGCTAAGGATAAGGGAAGCGTCTTCCACTGGTAAAAAAGCAGTTGTAGTGGAAAAGTCAGTAAATTATGATTTTTTTATAATTTATAGGTTATTTTGTGTTTGTTGAGTTTTTCTTTTTTTGTTGAAGACTGAGGGCGTACGACAGAAATAACCTGAGCAGACTTGAAAACCAACTCGAAGATGATCTTTCTGACTGAAGACCTTCAGAGATGTTAATTCTAGCACTATTCTAATAATGATAATAACACAAATACACCTTTACTATAATTTACATAATATTACGTCACAAGTGCCTGGAGGTAAAGACAACCGACTTACTTCTCTTGAGAGCATCGTCGAGTTTCTCCGGAATATACGAATTTCTCCCATTATATTAAAAAAAAAAGTTTCAAAAGGATAGCACATAGTCTCCACGAAATAGGCTTCTATTTTTTCTCGAGGGCTTTCTTCCACAGTTTTCGTCTTTTTACATCTTTGGCAAATACCCATGTATTTGCCAAAGATGTTAAAAGACCCGTATTTTTGCAGTCAACAGCTGCATAGCGGGGCATATTAATTAATTACGTGTTAAAGAAGTCGCTTATTTACAAAAATGTATGGATGGTGACAGCTAGCTGCTAAATTCTTAGACGTTGGATAGTAGCGACATCTGAATATCTTTTCTATATATTTTAAAAGAAGAAAGAATTGAAACTTTTATTTTTTTGGGTGGGAAATTATCAAATAACTTCTTCCGCTCTGGGCGGAGCGGGAGGGTGTGTCAGACTCTTACTGACTAAAACCCACCCGTATTCCTTCCGTTGCCTGTGTTGCCAGGGGCCTCGGTAACCCTAGTACTTTCCCGCGACTCCGGCAGGCATCGGCCCTAGTGGACCCCTACACTTGTGCTGACGACATCTCTTTGAGGCGCGCGTGGAATACAACGCGCCGTCGACCCGGGCCTGGTCCTTACCGGACGGTGAGCTGCCCATTGCTCACCGTCCGCAAGCCCGCGCCTTCGGTGGAAATCCGCCCGCGAGTCCCGGGATTCGGGACGCCCAGGGCGTCTCCTGCGTTGGCTAAGGGCGAGAGGGCGCGAAATTAGCCTTTCCCTCAGCCGTCCCGCCTTCTCATTCGCGAGCATTACTGCTTTGCAGAAGGAGGTGACGGCAGCCCATGCCCTCTCGCTCCGTGCCATGGCCTGAACACCAGGGCCGGACGCGAGAGATCTCTGCCGCCGATCACGTCCACGAGGACAAGGTGGTGCTCTGCCCAAGCCGGGCAGTGCTCCACCGTGTCCTCTGGGCGATCCACACAGTGGTGACACCCGGGCGTTTTCTCCCGCCTTATCCGACACAGGAACCTCCCGAAGCTGCCGTGTCCGCTAAGGACCTGCGGAAGCTGAGGACGCCGTGGCGCCTCTCTAGCCACTCCTAAAAGAGGGGACTTATAGCCGCAATTGTGGCGTGCCCAGCACTGGGTTGCGACAACCGTACTCTCCATTTCGCCATGAGATCCCGCCGGAGCTCCGTCCGCTGTGCCGCGATATCTCGCGGCAGCGGAGTTACGCCCCGGCGTTTCACCTCCTCGCGCCACTCCCATACGTGCGCGAGGACTTTTGCCTCCAGATCCCATGGCGAAGAAATGAACCTTGAGGCCATCCTCAAGGTTCAAGTCTTCGCCATGGGATCTGGAGGCAAAAGTAGAGTATTAGTAGAGGAACGATGGATTTACTCTAGTAAAAATGGCCTCAAGGTTCAATTCTTTAACGGACGGTTAAAACTTTTAACGGGGCACGTCCTCGAGGTCTCTAAACCTCGAGGACGTGCACCGTTAAAGTTTATTTTTTGCTGCCTGTTTGATAGATAGGAAAGAACAAAATTAGCAGCTTGTCCACAAATTCCGTAGTGGTGTAATTTAAAGATCAGTGTATTGTGGTCAACGCTGTCAAACGCTTTTGCGAGGTCACAGAAAATGGCAATTGCATCCTGGGATTTCTCCCAGGATTCCAAAATGTGACTGATAAGTTTTACTCCTGCGTCAGTCGTCAACCTACTTTTCGTAAAACCAAATTGACGACTATGTAAAATCCCATTTGAATTAAAATGTGACAGCATCTGTCTAGCATGCTTATTTCATATATTTTACTGAATGCTGGCACAGATATAGGTCTATAATTAGAGGGATCACCCCCGATTCCCGATTTGAAAATTGTTACTAATTTACTATGTTTCATTAAATCAGGAACCCGCTGTCTACACATTCATTAAATATGCCTGTTAGGACAGGGGCTATTGTGTCAATGATATCTCCAAGAACCTAAACGGAAATCCCCCATAAGTCCTTAGTGTTCTTTATGTTAAGACTTTTGAATGCTTTTTTAATTGTGACAATAGAAATGGGCTTGAATTCAAAACTTAGAATTTTCAGAAGTTATCTTTGAGAAGAGATTCAGCTAATATAGATGATGAGGGGAGAGATTTCGTAACCTCTATTGGGATGTTGGTAAATAAATTTTATATCGTCTCAGCAACTTTTAACTTATCTGAAATGGTTTCATTATGAATTTTTAAAGACAATTCATTCTGATCTCGCTATTTCCAGTTTCTTTGTTATTTACCTGCTACACAGCCTTTATTTTATTATAAGAAATACTCATTTTGTTACTTATTATTATGTTTATTATGCATTATGTTTCTGACATAATTATGAAGGGCTTGATTAGAATTCAATGATATCTCGTAGTACTAATTATATGATATATCTCTGTTTTTTCTAATGCCAGTAGTGGCCCATTCATTAAATTTTGGTTTAGTATTGATTGTATCTTTTTTTACATGACACGCTTTATTGAATTCTTGGCATACTGTAAAAAATAATGTACCGTAGTTTATATCGGGGTCTTATGAATCAAAACTAGTTGTTGAAAGATTGCTTAGGACATTATTATTAAACATATTCAATTTATTTTTCGTTAAAGGTCTTAATTCAATGGTTTTATCTGCGTGTAATTTTTTATCTAAGTCAAATGAGACCAGTTGACCAGTATGGTCAGTCCTGACGCCACTAAATAAGGACGAGTCTTATTTTACAATTAGTAAACACATTGTCTATGCATGAAGCTGAGGTTGCTGTTATTCTAGTTGTTTCATTAAATATACATTTTAAATTGAATGATTTAAACAATGATATAAGCTTCCATTTATCCGGTGAATTAACTAATAGATCAATATTTAGGTCACATATCACAATATGCATTAGGTTGTTTAAAACTATAATCTGAATACGGCAATGCGCCTAATACTACATAACATACATAACATCACGCCTTGTTTCCCCGAAGGGTTGGGCAGAGGTGTACCTACCTGTTGTACACCCACATAATATTAATTTACCTAATTTTAATTTAAGGGTGTTGAAACTCAGATTGTTTCCAATTAAACGAACTAAGTACAGTAGTCATTCATTTGTGTTTTTATTTTATGAACAAGCTCATTAAAATGCAGGTTATGATACCTCACCTTTTAGGTTATCCCACTTCTGAAATGAAATGACACGCCTTTTCAGTACGAATGTTTCTGTATTTATATTCTTGCACACAAACATGGGATATAGCAATATTTAACGAACTATTTAATTAGGTACTCAATATACTATCAGTATATAGACTTTAAACTTCTTGAACACACCAAGGGCTGCCTGTATGTTAAGTCAGTTCTCTTCGAGCCTCGGAACCTAAAGAGGTTCCGAGGCTCGAAGAGAACTGACAACAACCAGGCGACGCCCTAAATATTATGTTTCCATTCCGTTCTGTTAAAAAAACAGTACTTTTTCGGTAACTGTCAAATGAGATACGATAAAAATAATATTTGAGGCAAATCACATACTTACAATTTTATATGTATTTAAAAACACTTTTTAGGGTTTTGAATATTTATAATACATATATATTTTTTTAATATCTTATTAATATTTGGAAATCCGGACACTAGTATTAACACGGTAACGCAGAAAGTAGTAAACATCTATTCTAATAGGGATAAGTTCAATTTGAAACTCGGTCCTGAGTACCTAAGTTCTCCTGGATGGCGTAGCTGACGTCGGCTGAGTCGCTCGGCGTTACCACAATTATGTATCGCCCACAATTTCGGTCTCTTCACTCTTCATGTTTTCTCTCTTCAATCCTGGACGGATTGAAAGCAGCTGGTGACGACGAAGTAGGAGCACGCAAGTTCTAGGCGCAAGTACTAAAAAATAATCTAAAAATATACTAGGAAAAGGCCAAAATTTCGGTTGAGAAAAAATTAGGGGATTTTACATACCAAATTCGACGAAATCACATACAACCACAGCATTTGAAAGATCTTGCAGAAAACGATCCACTACGGATGAAACAAACATACTTATATTTAAAAAAAACTCATTACTGAAGGAACATTGTATTGTGATCGTCCGAATAATTTCGTGGGTGAACTGATTGACGGCAACTCCCTGTTTTTCTATCAAAAATGTCTTATTAATAAGTCAAATTCAAATTCAAAAATTAAAATATTATGAATAAAATATTGAAGGCCAACTAGGAACCAGAGTCGTAATCACAGAGGTCAACACTGCAATAGGTAGGTAATCCCATTTTGTTTTTCTTTTGTCACTATTTTAGCTGTAGATATTCGTCTCAGCTACCCAACCACTTTCCAGTGCCCCCGCGACCTGGCGCCATGCTTGGACGACCACAAACTGGAGACAATAAAAAAATTTACGATATCCCAGATGCGACGTATTGCCCAACGAAACAATGCGGTAGGTAACATGGAATATTCCATGAATCCTTGGGCACCTGCCATCATGCGATAATAGCACATTACACGACTGCAGAAAGTAACAATGGCGGCTTATAATGGTGAACTAACAACATAAACTATGTGTTTACAGCAGTGGATAGTTTGTGGCGCACTGCAGTTTTATGGGCGGGTAATGTAACAATATGCTTGTAAAATGCAGGTAAAACTGTCAGGATATAACGTTTTATTTGTTGTAAACAAATTATCGGTGAGATTATTTGGGTGGTCCAGCAAACTACTACTACAACACGATTACTTACTATGCAATGGGTAGGTCACAAGTTGAGAACACGGAAGAACTTTTTCTATTACACCATCAATTAGGTAGGTACCTACCTGTAATCAGCAGGTGGAACAGTGACTACTCATACTATCATGTCATAGCTGCTAATTTAATTAACACATACATTATGAAATAATGAACCAATAAGTACATACTCGTATGTTCTAATTAGGAAACCGCGACATCTCTTAGTTAATTAAAGGATTATTTCTTTAGTAAGAATAACTACTTGATCTAATAAATTCATGGAGAACGATCTACAAAATCACCTCACAAGCTAATTAACGGCGCCAAACTGTTCATCACGCGGTCGAGTGTCGAATAGGAAATGTTTGTACGAGTACCTAAGCCGACACGCCAGCAACGCCTTAGGCTATGCCGGGGTCCTAGGCACACAAGAATTTGGCGCCCAGTTGGAAAGTAAAAAAAGTGAATGACAAAAACATTTTTCTGCTATGATCTTTTATTTACACATACACATACATAAACACATGCCTTCTTCCCATGAGGGCGAAGGTAGGCGAAACTATAGAACGCCACCTGCTACGCTCCTTACACACTCCTTTTGCTTCGTTTACGTTCATACACCTGGTCATACACTCACGCCGGTTGCGAGTACTACGCACCTGGCCTTTTTGAAGAACATCACCAATGAGGTCACTATTTGTCTTTCTGGGGCGACCCCTCCCGGCGTTTCCACTCACATCTGCCTCGTAAATACTTTTTGTTAGTCGCCTTTCATTCATCGCATTACCCTCCTCCAGGAAAGCAGTAAGTCTACGAGTACAGTGCACAAGTCACACCGACCGACCTTCCGACCTCGCCGCCGAGGTCCCTCGCGAAAACCCCGACGTAAATGTCCCCCCCGACCCTTGCTCGACGTAGCTTTAAGTTCCCGGTTTAATAATAATTCAGTTCAAATCCAGCCTGTCCCACCTTGCTGTCCTCCCCCCAGCGACGCCCTAAGCCGAGTTCCGTACCCCACAGGGGGTGCACATAGCGTGCAGTCGCTTAGTAATGTAAGAATTTCGCCTGGAGGCTTTGAGTCCGCTTAAGGCAGCCACAGGATAGTCCGGTGGAGTAGTCACGACTCTCTCTCTCTCTCTCTCAAGGTCAACTACGAGATGCCATTCAAAAAACCTTTCATTCATCCTCTCAACATGACCAAACCAACTAACCATACTCTTTTCAATTTTTGTCACTACATCTTCCTTTAAACCGCATCGTTGCCTTATCACATCAATTTTCAGCCTATCATTTATAGTCGCACCACACATGCTTTGCAAGGAACGCATTTCCACAGCATTTACTCCATCTTTTATCTTTTATTTATTATGGTTAATTGGTACAAATCATGTATACATAATGTGTTATTAATTAGATAAGTATGCTGGTGGTTTGAATCGATTACGACAATGATTTCTTTCGGAATTTCTGTTGTGCAAAATATTCTATTACTAGATGCGCCCCGCGGCTTCACCCGCATAAGTTTTGACCCCGTGGGTATATCGGGATAAAAAGTATCCTATGGGTATCCTATTTCTGGTTATAAACTATCTGTGTGCCAAATTTCATCCAAATCCGTTCAGTACTTTTTGCGTGAAAGAGTAACAAACATTCATCCATCCTTACAAACTTTCGCATTTATAATATTAGTAGGATACCTACAAAGTCTATCTTTTGGAGGATATCACTTTCTATGTACATAACTGACAAATTAGTTGTAGTCGTTCTTGTAAAATAGTTGTTTGTAATTCATTTTGTATTCTCTTTACCTGTGGAAATGAGCGCTCTCCGTTACAATTGGTAACAAGCAAAGAAACATTCATGTAGCAACTTCAACATTTGGAGGTTGGGATATTCAAATCCGCTGATTTCTTTGTTATGTTCTTTAAATACGGCCTTAAATGAAAACATTCTGATTTGAGCTCATATGCATTAATGTCTTCGTGTTAGAATTCTTTAAATTCATTGCATTTTGTTTTTAAACTAAAACTATTCACACTAGTCAATTTCTTGATATTATGCCGAACGAATTTTTAAATGTGCATACAATGAATCGATTATAGGAATAAACGTATCGACACGAAATTTTTCTTTGCCCGTCAACTGTTCAGTCTCTGATGATCCGTCAAAAAAAGTGACGCGTGTGCTGCGAATTCTTTTTCTTTCTAACTTATCTTTACAGACAGCATTTGGTTTTTTTCTTTAGCAGCTGATGAGTGTCAGAGTCATCGAAATTATTGCGTGCGTTATTAACATAATCGAACAGAAATGCGTAAAGTTCAGTTATTCTGTAAGCTTAAGCTTGTTTTGTTCCGTCTCCGTTAGAATTTTAGTATTCATTTCTTCCATTTTTGCTAGGCTCTGGGCTTCGTTTCTTGTATCTCCGGGTTGATTGGTATCAATAGCGTTTGCACGTGCAGAACATCGAGTATCCGGAACAGACTTCAGGACTTTATTCGCGCCTAAATGCTCTGTCATAATTTTCCATCGTTTGGTCGAAGACAAGAAACAATTTTTGGATAAATTGAGATTAGGTATGCTACAGCTTCGGAAACATATTTAACAGCCTGAATATCTACCAAATTTAGCGAATGTGCCACACATGACAAAAATTGCAAATACAAATTTTTCTTTTAATATTGACTGAACACCTGATTACTTTTCAGCCATATGTGATGCATTATCATAACTCTGGCCAATATAAGTATTCCCAGTGCAGGGGCGTGCCATCCATAGAGGCAATTAGGCCTAGCCTACCCTACCAACAACGCCAAATGCATTTATTTTAACTATGTAATACAATAATAAAAAATATTAAAAAAAAAGTTAATAATATAATAATAATAATAAATTTATTTCAGACTTCAGTCCATAGTTTTGTTAGTATTTTAGTGTTAGTAACAATAGTGCTTAAATAAATAGGTTAGTATTGTTAGTTTTTACATTTTATTTATTTTCAGGTTTAATACTGTTCCCACCCAGTGTCTCTGAAAGGGGCAGTCTGGTCTGGCAGCAATCATTTTCAAAATGCTGTTGTCACTACCATGCAGGCGCTGTAGTGAGGAGGCTGCTTTCTTTCGCATGATGGCGTGGAAAACATCTGTCCGAGCCTCCGCGAACATTCCCGACGCACTACAGCGCCATGGCAGTCCCAACAGCATCCTGAAGGCATTATTAAATTGAACACGCAGGACATTGTAGGCTCGCCGCGTGTATGACACCCACAGGCCGCTCGTGTAAAACGATTGACAGAATGCCTTAAAAAGGGTTACTTTGACGTTAGTAGTACAACGAGCGAACCTGCGGGCGAGCATATTGCTCCTTACAGACAACGCCCTGCGCTCCCTTTCTATATCTCCGTCGTCCCTTAAGTCGCTTGTGATAATGTGGCCGAGGTACCTAAAACTATTGACAATATTTAGTGCTACGCCGTTGAGACATATGGGTGTAACACTGCGCGGCTGCTGCTTTGGCGCTTTAAATACAAGGAGCTCACTCTTCTTCGAGTTGTATATCAAGCCATGTTCCGCCGCATAGGCCTCGCAGGTCGCTAGTAACTTCTTCAGCCCACCTATCGATGGACTGAGCAGCACCATATCGTCTGCATAGCTTATATTATTTACACATATTCCATCAACTGTACTGCTCAGTCGCTCGATAAGCTGATCGATATACAGATTAAATAGCAGAGGCGAGCTCAGCCCCCCCTGCCTAACTCCACATTCCAGCCTGTACTCGTCCGACAGAGTACCGACCCATCTCACACGGTTCTTCTGATTAGAGTACCAATATCTGAGGAGTGAGCTGTACCCTGCCGATACACCCGCGCTCCTCAACTTGTCCCACAGTATATCATATGCAACTAGATCAAAAGCTTTTGACAAGTCAAGGAAACACGCGTATACCGGCGTCCTCCTCGCTGTGTAGTACATGACAGTTCGCTTCAGACTCAGAATAGCGCTCTCTGTTGAGACTCCTGCTTTGAACCCGAACTGGGCATCGTGCAACTGCACCTGTGCAGTGAGGCGACTGTTTAGCAGACTGTCAAGCACCTTAGCTGTTGTGGTTGCAAGTGAAATGGGCCGATAGTTATTTATGTCAGACGTGTCACCCGTCTTATTTTTGACTATAGGGACAACTATTGTCCACATTAGCGGCTCCGGCAAGTACGAGTGTCCGATGCACAGACTGAAAAACATGGACAGTACCCGCGGCAAATGAACCCCCGCATATTTAAAATGCTCGATACTGAGCCCATCGTGACCGGGAGATTTTCCACGCTGCATTCCTTTAATAATTTTAGCCACACTCTTGGCAGGTATCTTTACGTTCTGCCCCGTCACAATGGGCTCATCATCTCTCCCCTCACCAGACGTGGGACCTAAGGGCGACCGCACAGTAAAGTGCTCTCTAAAAGCCTCGGCAATGGTCTTGTGATTAGCAGAACTGCCAACACTCATCGGGAAACTAGGCCTAACGTTCATTTTGTTGGTATGTTTCCAAAAGCTTTTAAAATCCTTAGAGGAGTGGTCGGATGCACGGAGGTCCATTTTAAATTGCTCTTGCCTAACCTGACACCATTTTAACTTAGCTTTAAACTGTCTCCTTGCCCCCGACATCTCATCAAAGATTTGACCCTTAGCTGGCCGCCCAGCTAAATTCCACAGTTGAAATCTAAGCCGCGCCTCCCGATGTGGGCCCGCTACGTGCTTATTCCATCCAATGACACAACCTCCCTTCCTATGACTCTTTTTTCTGTATGTTTGAATAAGTTAAACTCCTGTTAAAACTCTTATAGCAACTTGTCGCAGACACCACGTGACTCACAGTTCGACGGAGCTTACGTTATACGTAGGTAGGTATGCGCGATCTATCAGGCAAGGCAAGTATTCGTTTTGCCTACAAGCCATTGATAACTTTACGCACACTCGTGTATATTTTCGTGTGTATGAACGGCACACAATAGTGAAATGGTTTAAATTAGGGGCGTAACTCCGGCGGCAGGAGCTTGGTCCCCATTGGTCCCCGTTGTGTGTATATTGATTTAATGAATGAAAAATATTGAAGACCAGGGTTCCCAATTTTTGGACAATTCCCCGAATTGCGGGGAAGTTTCCTTCATGACTACCAGACTACTAGAGACAATTAAAAAAAAGAGTGGTATTGTTGAATTTATACCTTCCAAAAATTATAAATTGTAAGGAATAGCAAAAGCCCTATAAAAATAACTAAAAACTTCATAATTTTTTATTTTTCTTCTCATATTTGGGAAATTTCGCTTGGTTTTTGGTGGGAGTTAAGAAAATAAGTTTCGGCAACACAGTCCAGTGTGTCAGTGTTATCCGACAAAATATGATAGTCCCTTTTGTGGAAGAACACGGTATGACAGTGATACAATTTCAATTGGTAGTGTTTGTTTCATGTGACAGTGACACGTAATTTATATGTCAAGATCACATATAAAATGTTTTGCTGTTTTAGATCTTATAAGTAATTGGTTTTGAATCGTAAAGTAGTGTAAAGATTATGTGTTGTGTTATTATTTGTTTATTTACCTAAGAATGGTGTTCTGTTGTGAAGTTTGCGCCGATAATGTGTTGGTTAGGTTAAGTTAGTCGCACTTGTCGTTTAATGATAAGATTCAAGTTGTGTCTAAAGGTAGATGTGTGCCCGAATTACGAGAATTAATCCAAAAATATGATAATTCATGACTTCGGATATCTTGCAAGTGACGTGTTCTGTAATTATCATCCACCCACTTGGTTATGATATTTGAGGTGGCCGAATCTTTCTTCTGTTTGCATCGTTAGAAAATCGTCCTTGAATAATGTGGTGAGTTCTTGTATGTAGAGCCGCGCTGTGATGTTGCGCGAATTAGTTTTTTTTTTGGTGTCAGTATGCATGGCCTACCCTCTGTGGAGAACCACTGCACGCCACTGTCCCAGTGGGTATTTTGTTAAACATTTTTTTTTTAATTTGTCACATGTAGGTTTCGATTTCGAAACATCGTGAGGTGGGAATAAACTAGTAATGAAGTTGGTAAAACAGAATATAAATTTGAATATTCAACAGTGCTATTCTGTAACCTTCTTACCGTGAAAACTTAAGTGGAGTGAACGTGGAGTGAACTGTCAGTGTCAACCCACCTGATACTAAGGATGGAGCAAGGATTACATTTACAATCATAATCGAGATTTTAATAATATTTTTATTCCAATTCTATTGATCATAATCAGTTAACTGATTAAATAAACGCAATCACATGACCCAATCGCGATGTGTTTTGATGAAGCGATAGTGGATTGAGTCGAGTAAAGACTGTGCGACGTTATTCAGCGTTGTTATTAACCCAAATCTATTCAATAAGAAGAGATAACCGAGTGTGTCAAGTGATCGAGTGCTAGTGTGCCTGGCTGACGGACCATAGAATTTATCCCCTCACAAACTATATGCCTAACTAAACGATGTGTGTGTCTGTGTACATAAGCCATTTGAATAAAAAACATGCGGATAATTTAATATGTACCTTTCTAATATTTTATTATAGGTAGGTAAATTTATACCGACCTACCCGTTGCCAATAATAAAATAACATTCATCAATACTTAAACAAAATTCAACAGTTCAACTGACACTCGCGCAGCGCGCACCGGCCGGCGGGTGGCTAGGCTAACTTCATCCAGCCTAAGTGAAGTGGTGTTGCTATGGCAACGAGAATCGAGTGAAGTGATAAGATCACGACACCCGCACGTCATGCTAACCGGCTCACTTCACCTAGCCGATTTACTTCGGCGCGGGTGGTTACTATGGTTACGAGAATCGGATGAAGTGATAAGATCACGCCGCGCTTGCACGTGAGGCGCTGTTACTAATATCAAGTTGAGTTTTTTTTTTTTAATTTGCCGTCTTTATTTTGAAATGCGCGACAAACACAATTGGTTTTACCAACTTTATATCAAAATCCAAAATGGCGGCTACAAACATTTTTTGTCGTTTTGATGGTTTTCGAGGGTGTTAAAGCCGATAGTGAGGTCAAATCTAAAAAGCAAGATGGCGGCTGCGAAAATATTCAGATTTTTCATCATGGGTATCGTTTTCATGGTTTTCGGGGGTGTTAAATCCGATAGTGAGGTCAAAATTAAAAAACAAGATAACGGCTGCGAAAATGTTCAGATTTTTTATCATGGGTGTCGTTTTCATGGTTTTCGGGGGTGTTAAAGCCGGTATTGAGGTTAAATCTAAAAAGCAAGATGGCGGCTGCGAAAACGTTCAAATTTTTCATCATGGGTGTCGTTTTCATGGTTTCCGAGGGTGTTAAAGCCGATAGTGAGGGCAAATCTAAAAAGCAAAATGGCGGCTGCGAGCATGTTCAGATTTTATATCATGGGTGTCGTTTTTATAGTTTTCGGAGTGTTAAAGCCGATAGTGAGGTCAAATCTAAAAAGCAAGATGGCGGCTGTGAAAATTAGCAAACCTTTTGGAAGATAAAAATCAAAATTGAGTTTCTGACTGAATTTCTGTTTTGCTATTTTATTTAAAAATCCTCTAAATAGTAACGTTTTAACACTTAAATACTAGTTTTGAAATAATATAAAATGATCAATAGAATTAGCACAAACATAATAATACAATCTCGATTATGATTATAAATGTAATGCTTGGTCACCCCCTAGCATCAATGGGATGACACTGACTGCTCACTCCACGCGAGTTTTCACGGTGAGATTTTTACAGAATCGACATGCAGAACATCATAAATATTTGAATTAATGATAAATGTATTTATACCAATAGATAAACTTATAAATATAATTATATTCTAACAGCCTTACTAATAAAGATTTACACACGACGTA
The DNA here is from genome assembly GCA_905333075.3 of Atethmia centrago. NCBI lineage: Eukaryota > Metazoa > Arthropoda > Insecta > Lepidoptera > Noctuidae > Atethmia > Atethmia centrago. The sequence continues at coordinate 33,880,123 of HG995369.1, forward strand.
TACCGTAGTTATAAGGTATACTCTACCAATAAAAGATATTTGACAGATCAGTTGTACACATCTGTTATAGCGGGAGTTTTTATTGTATGAGAATTTACACAACTGTTATTCAGTCCTCAACCCTTGTTTAGTGAGCGCGTAAACGTAGTAATCGGACATCTGGCAAATCTCAATGATGGGTTATTAGCATTATTTCGATGTTTTTGATGAAATGGACCGTGAAGAACCACAAAGAAAATGTTACTAAAATCGTTTCGATCCTTTTACTTTACAAGATGCAGAGAAGAAATATGTATTCAGTAAAATATATACCTAGTACGGAAAATAGTTAGTTAGAAGTGAATGTGATAAAATTTCAGAGTTTTGGGTTAGTTCGATTTTTAGTTTTTTTCTGAAAAATCCCAGATCAAATTATTTGAAGTCAATTTAAAAATGATTTACGGCGCGACTGTACTGAAGTTTAAGATATTATCATAGTTGATGCCGTAGCAGATCTTTATTAAATAAATATGTAACTAAAAGTTCAAAAATGCCTAACACTTTGGCAAATATCACTAAACAAACATTTTATTTTTTGTAATTCTTTCCATTACTTCATAAAAAAATATTATCTACAGAAAAAAAATGGCTACGCTTGATGTACAAATTACTAGCAAAATATCCTTGCCTTATCATCAGCTATTCAAAAAGTTATGATTGTCAATACTTTTTGCCTTCAACTGGTCACTATTTAGAAACCAAACTAAACAAAGTTGGGACACTAGTTTGACATTTAAAAGGTGCGGTTTTAAACTCAATGACGAACTTATAGAGATTCCTTCTTTCGTTTTACCATAAAAACAAACATAAAATTATTTTTAAATACATTTCGAAACAATATTTTGGGCACACATTGTATTATTTATTAAATTTTTTTTTTATGCTGTATATAAGTTTTTCTAAATGTCTCTACAATTTGGAAATATAGTTTCAAAACGTTTCCGAAGAATGTTGCCAGTGACTTTTGTTATAACGAATTTATAACTATACAATGCTTACACGCCCATTATTGTTAAAGGTAGTGTGTAACTCTTATCCATAGCTTATACAATGTATAAGTATACCTACAGTTACTAGCAAGTGTTTAAAATATTTTTATTAGTAAGGCTGTAATTGTATAAATGTATATACAATAAAGTACAGTTAATAATTTTAGTAAAATAAGTACTTTTAAGCTTTCATAACCATTTAATAAGTAATAGTGAATTTGCAGCGTGCAAAGAATACTCACAGCAGGCTTATCATGACGCTTTCTATTTCTACGAAGAATAGACACGGCTCTTTCTATACAAAGTGACATTCCGTCTCTCCATTTTTGACATCGCACCGTAGAAATCCTTCTACATAAAAAAGGACCTAGACAAAGATCCTTAGAAACGAAAGACAAAATGACAGATTGTAGAAGGATTTCTACAATCTAAAAAAATCCAAAATCTAAAAATAGAAAAACGAAAGGTCACTTTGTATAGAAAGAGCTGTGTCTATTATTCGTAGAAATAGAAAGCGTGACGCTAAGCCAGCTGGAAATAAGTCCAGACCTCCTCCTAGGAGTTCCTTTCTAGTTACTTTTTAGGTATCTTTTTTAATTATGAAAATGTTCACTGTTAAGAATTTTTTGTCACACTCGGCAATGTCATTTGCTTGTCACTGCTCAGGGTTGCCAGAAAATCGCTAATAACGCCCTCATTTACTCTATAAACTTTTTTGTCGAATTATAGCAACCTAAAATAGAAAAATAATTGTATATTGTAAGCGAATATATCGCTTTATGTATTTGCGTTTCGGGGCCCCCGTGACGATGAGAGCCCTGGGCACGGCCCCGTGTGCCCTTATGGTGAAGACGGTACTGCACGCCGGGCACCCAATTTTAGTGCCCGTCAATATGGAGAACAAGTAATGGATTTCAAATCAGCCTACATAAACGTTTAATATTGTAAATCTATTATTTGGTACCATTGTAATATTTTTAGCTATCTCAATGTATTGGTACAGTCACTAGCTTTAATTTGGGACCCATTTCCTTCAAATGTTGTTAGAACATTCACAATGCAATAAGGTCTAAAATTTCAGTTCAATAATAGAAAAGAAAGAAAGAAAAATAGATTTATTTGTCACAGAAACACGTGCACGTAAAAGATATGGGTAATTATTATAAATAATAAAACTAAACAGACTTACACAGAGAGACACAGAACATATACATATAGTCGGCAACTGCACGCCGTGACAAGTAGGCTTCCACTCAGCATGATGCTGTGCTATGGGGGACCCACAGCAAAGTGCTGATTTTCAGTGGTCACCCGAAAACGACGTACGGAAACCAAGTCAGGTTATGAGATTTAAGGGTTTTTTTTTTGTGGGTTTTTAGGTTTGATTTTTTGGGATAATAGTGCTGAAGTGTCAAGATAAGAAAATTAAATGTATTATCGAATGGGCCCTTGAATTGATAACCTCTGCAAAAAGCCATCATTACGTTTTCTGATTACGAACATGTGTCAGTGTCAGACAAGAAAATTTATTGATTACTGACATTTTCGCAAAATATAATTTGCAAATTTGTAACAAATAAGAATGCTTGCAGCAAATCGTGAGCAACTAAGACTCCCTATTGTTGACCTACACGAACAATGAGTAGAGATTCGCGAGATATCGCGACAGTTAAATATGACTAGAAACGCAGTTCGCCGTTGGGTTCGAAGATTCAATGACGAAGGAATTCATAGTGACTTAAGGCAAAACAACCATCGCCTGCATGCTTTATCGGAAGAGCAGAGCCGCATGATGCAAAGGCAATACATATTGGAGGGCTTTACGCCGACCAGACAATTCGCAGAAATGTTTGAAAGTCCATCCCTCAACAGTCAAAAGGCACCTACACGCTATCACAGGTGTGATGCAGTCCCATAGCGTGTGTGCCCTGAAAAAAAAAAAATGCTTTAACAGAGGACCATAAAACTGCTCGACTTATTTTCGCACGTCAATATTTAAATTTCGATTGGACGTCTACGGCTTTCATTGATGAAAAGACATTTTTATCTTCGCAAACAGGCCATTTGTGACGGATTGACAGCACTCGATACACGGAAGACCACGTCATAGCTAGCAATGCGTCTGGTCGCATTACTGCTAACATTTTTGGCAGGATTAGTGCAGCAGGCGTTCGAGAACTTGTGAATTTACCACCGACCGCAACTGCTCAGGATTATGTTGACTTATTATATGAGTGTGTTTCCGACCTTGCGAATATATTATCCACAACAAGGAGTCCCTAGAATTAATTTTGTGCAAGACAACGCAACCATTCATACAGCAAGAATCGTTAGAAACTGGTTTTGTAATAACCGAGCGAATTTAAATGTTATTCCGTGGCCTGCAAAGTGTGCTGATTTAAACCCAATAGAAAATTTATGGGGCTTAATGGTCCAAAAATGGTCCAATGGAAACGAAAGAACTAGAGAAGCACTTATTGATCACTGTCACACAGTCTGGGAAAGTTTTAGGGGTACTGGCATAATGTCAGCAATTTATTGGATCCATGCGTGACCGGCTTCTGGCGGTTATTCAAAACCGAGGTAAGCGGTTTTCTGCTCCGTTAATACTGCTTTCTATAGATAATTGTCTTATATGAGTTCGTTGTATTGTGTTATAATGAAAATGAAAGAATAAAAAAATATTATTTGGTTAAACATTAGATTGGTAAAACATTGTGGCTGGAATCTCCTAATTACTAGTTAGTTAGCTATAGCTTAAACAGTTCACAATAAAGGAAATTATTTAAAATTGATGTTTTTTATTTATTTTCGTAACACGAACAATTAAACAAATATGGCCGGAGAGGAGAAGACAATGCCAAAAAGACGAGTGACAATATAGTCGGAAAAAATTGGAAATGATCGTTTGACTGAGCGGTTGCCCCTAGACACGTATAAACGTAAGTTGTCTATGGCAAACTTTATGACACTACATTAAAATATGAGCTCTAAATGTCTTAAGTTACATTGGCCCCAACCCCAACGTTGGTGCGAGCCGTTGGTAGTTGGCCGGTGCGTGTCGTTAATCAAAGGAATCTACGGAACCTACGGAATCTACTCCAACGCTCGCGATTCGTCCAGGATACGTTGGCTGCTTGTTCAACCAACGTAATACGTTTTGGGACCAACGTGTGGAGCCGGGGTTACAATACCGTTAATTCTACTTTAGAAATATGACATTGGATTGTCCCCAGTGAACTGTTTCTTTCCGTTCACCGATTGTCCCTAACATAAATCGTTTGAGAAATATCATAATCGTTGGTCCCTCTATAATGATGATTCAACAATTTGGTCAGACATGTTAATGGATTTTGTTTTTTTTTTGTTTTTCAAAGTCCTCATATTTAGTACCGATTTTCTACCTTTAGATTATGCAAATGTCTTACGTTAAAGTTTAACTAAAAAAAATATTTTTAATACTTATTTGTAAGTATACAAGTTGAAAAAAAAATAGAGGAATTAGGTAAATTTGGATTATCTGGGCGTGATCCCTACGCGGCCTCGCGCAGTTTGTGTCGAATCACACGCAGAGATATGTTAGTGGTTACTGCATGCACCGCCCAGCTCATGCACGACGCATGTCGAGAATTATTCCGCCTGACGTAAGGGCCAAAAAAAGACTGGCTCATTCGGCTAACTTTCCTATTAAGAAATATTGGATAAGTTATCGAATCACAAACCAGATCTATAAATAGAATGAGAAAAAAAATAGCAAATTCACAAACCAGTACCTACCCGGAAAGATTAATATTTGTCCCTAATAGTCCCTATAGAGCTCATGCTCGTCGAGTCTCGAATATAAGGTTCTTACAACAATACCTACGTATACGTATGAAATAATACCGTCAAAATTTAAACTTTCTGAATTGAGCAAGAGAGGTGGAGTTATACAAACCGTAAACCAAAATCCACAAATTATACATAAGTATTGATAATAATAATTAGTAATACTTATAAAATTTCCAATCACATTATACATAATTTTGGCGTAAGAGTTCGAAAAAATCTGCATTGCTCAAGGCGACAATCTCTGTGAAACAGACACGAACAAAAAAAAATCAAATTAATATTGAAAAACGAGATAAAATGTACCAGTACCGAACTCATAATTCATAGATAGCATGGAGGAATATCACCAAAAATTTATTGTAGAATGATAATTCTACACTACCCACTGACACAAGCCCGGTAGATACGAGCAACAAGCACCTACCTAGGTACCTGATGTTTCTTCATTGCAGGTTGACAGCTTCTTTACAGAAGTCGTCCCATACCTATCTTATTAAGGGATGCGTAATCCCTAGTTCCTTAAATCCATTGCATAGTAAGTAGATATTTAAGTACCCTAAACTACTTAAGCATAAACATTCTCTCATCTCCATATTATAGTCCAGCAATTTTTCTTGAATTCTCGTACATTCCGACCCTCTGTCCATGGTCGCTTCTCATTGACATTCAGAACTGACGTATCTACCTAATATCGTCATACCATTCATTTCTGTTCTCCTTTAGAGTGAATATACCTACTTATTTAGGTAGGTAGGTAGGTAGAGGTACTGACCTACGTACCTAAATAAGTAGGTATATTTGAAGACAAGGAAGTTCGGCAATAATTCCTTCTGCACATGTGGCTTCCCTGTTTGGTACCTCATAACCGGCATAACTATGTAAATGTCTATTAACTGCTCCCAAATTACGATGTTTATTATTATTATTTTTTTTATACAAATTTTCTTTTTGACATATTATTTTCACTGTTTTACATTATATACCTAAAATTTTGATTTCAGACTTGTTGTAATGGCAAACTTCATTTGGTCTAAATGGGTTTTTATTTTTATTATTTTATTAATATTTTACACACATTTGTGTGTACCTTGTGAATGTGAGAACGTTGTAGGCTTAATAGACTAGATATTTTGTAGAACTTTTTCCTTTTTTTTGGTTAAGTACCTGGTACGTCTCGACAGGCCTACACTGTCCTCCCATACCTATTAAACACTGTAATTTGAAAACATTGTAAAAGCCAATTATTTTTAAGAGTAACCGTGGAGTTTCTTGCCGGCTCTTCTCCATAGGAAACGACCCATTGGAACCGTGCACCTAGCTTCTGACGTTTCATAAGTGCCCATGTAGGTTTATGTGAAACAAAAATATTTTGATTTTGATTGATTTTGATTGATGTTGCAAATGAGAACTAGATTGAATTTGCTCAATTGTAATTGGAAGTAGTGCCGTGATATAAAGTTCCCAGAGTAGGTACCTACCTAATACTAGCTTGACATCTTAGGGTCATAAAGGCTCCTGCATACTGAGGCGATATCACGGGCGCGACAGGCAGCATCGCCCCAGTCTGTAAGAGCCTTAAGTATTAAAGATCTTTCATAACTAAAATATTGCCATGTAGGTCCTTGACTTTCATTTCTATTACCTAACTATTTTGTTTATTTTATTTTATACAAAATACATATAATTATCAAAAATTAGGAAATATATAAATAGTAGGTATACGATCGCCTAATACAAACTAAAAATCGTCTAGACGCAAACAATTACTTTTCCGTATAAAAGCTTTTCACCAACAAATGCTTATGCCGAGAAACACTGGTATTGAATATATAAAAATCAAGTTCACTAGAAAGTTTATGAAAACTTTCTGCCTGTACGCATACGTGTACCTCCTTGGAATGAGGAACATATGCGTATAACAAGCTAGGTTTGCGAAACATATTGCCGTGTGTAAGTAATCCTAAACTGCCTATAAGCAGCTCAGGGCAATCTATAGTACCTACTATTTGCAATTTTAAATAAGAACCTACGACATTTATCTGCAATGCGTCTGCGCTCATGCAGTGGTAAGAGTTAAAACCTCTTGCAAAGCACTAATTAATAGGTTTGTACTCTAACCCTCTTATTTATAAAAAAAACTAAGACGCTCTACAAACCTATTTTTAACTGACTTCAAAAAAGGAGGAGGTTTCTCAAATGTGTATTAATTTAAAAAAAAAAATTATTGTGTGTCAATATAAAAAAAAATATTTTTGTTTGAAAGGGTATGCTCCCGAGATGGGCCCATTGTCACCAAGTCATTATCTGATGTATGATGATGAATACCATGGAAATCGAGGGAAATCCTCATATTTTATAGGCACACCTATAGCGATTGAGGTATTTTTTATAGTAACTTGTGCATTTGCTCTCGGTAAGCACCATTTGGGGGAGTGGAATTGATGATGAAAACCACAGATGGCCACCGGAGCTACTTAACAAGAAGTGTTTCGTTAAACACAGTTGCAATTCGATTAGGTACTTTAATATGGTTGCTAAGCCATTTATGCTCTTCACAATGCATATTGTGAGTGGCAGTTCTCCTGGTTCTTACCAAGAGAACACCCCAACAATTAACGTCCCTGCATCAAGAAAAGCAATATTTTGTAAAAGATGATGAGCAGTTGACATTAGGTTATTGTAATTAAAATAAATTACAAATTGACCCGCTAAAAAGTGAAAAATAAAAAACATTTTACAAAAAAAAAAACAACCGACTTCCAAAAAACACTACAAAGTAAAAAATTAATTTAATTTCGGAAGTCGGTGTCAAAAAACTAAAATACAAATCCAAAGACACCGACTTCCGAAATTAAAGTTATTTTTCACTTTGTAGTGTTTTTTTGGAAGTCGGTTGTTATTTATTTATAAAAAGTATTTTATACTTTTTTCGTTAAAATAGTGTTTTATCAATTTCTTTCGAATTATGATTTAGTTTGAAAGAAGACAAAATACTATTTTAATTACAATAGGTTTTTAGAGCGTTTTACCTAGTTATTTATGAATAAGGGGTTCCTTCTAAGGAATTGATTTACAATAGGTAGGTACCTAGGTAAGTACCTAATTTAAATAAATTCCTTACAAACTTAGACTGCCTACAGCAAAAAGTGAAGCTGAAGCTGAAAGTTACCTACAGCACCGCAGCATCGCGCAGTATCGTACCTTCGATACTGTGCTGTAGCTGGTTTGCTATGGTCATTTTATACATTTCGTGATATGTTAAAACTTCGACTGAATAGGGTTAAGTAACTAGTATTTTGTTAATTAATGTCTAGTTACTTACGAGTAGGTAATAAAATAACTAAAATATTTTCCTAATTTCGTTAATTTGAGAGTCACGTAAAGGTACAGTCAACCGCATCACCATGGCAATAATTTGACATTGACGCGCAGACGCTTTGTATGTGGCAGTAGTAAGGTCAGTTTCGCAGTTGTGTTTCGCATGTGTACCTAACGATAGACGAGCCGAGTTGTGAGCCGCTGCAAAACCGCCCCACACATAGCGTTGCACACACTGCTGCTAGCAAACCAGAATTTCTAAAGCTATCAAATTCATAAAGATCAGCCCACAGCTCATTAATGTGCCGCGGCTTATAAAATCGTGCCGTACCTAATGATCGCCGCGGCGCTCGGCACGCGCACGCACACGTGCCTGCCACCGCGCAGCCACAACGTGCCGCACCGGTGGGGTTTGAGGTGGTATATTTATACTGGTGTTCAATTATAGGAAGTTTTACATTTTTTGATTTGCGGGTGAAGACCTTGGCTACTAGCTAGTACAAGACAATGGCCGTCTATAATTGGTGATTTGTGGACACGATAGTGATTTCTGGCTTTTTTGTTAACCTATCTATAGAAAATAAGTAACTGTTTAGTAGAATAGCCTACACTACTAACACGCGTAGGTACACTCCAAACCGACTAGAAGATCATCGAACTCGAGGAAGAATTGAGCAGGTTACGATGGGGTAGGTATAGTAGGGTTATCTGAAGTTCGAAGAGAGGGCGGGGGGACTCCATAATCCTCAAATCCGGGAACTTGCTCTATTTTCGGGACCAGCAGTCCCAAGGTGGTGTCGAGTTTATAAGTCCCTTGTGAGTAACATGGTGAAGATCGAGTGTGTCCAACAGGGTGGCGTACCTTCCCTATACGAACGTTCCCTGCAGAACGTTGGATGACCTACGCGTACAATATAATAATATTTTTAGGATGATAAGTATTGGGACTGCCGCGGTGGTGCAGCGCTTTTGCTATGTTTGCGCAAAACCGAACTGACGGCTTCCACGCCGTCATTCGCAAGAAAACCACGTCGCTGTTGTCAAGGTTGCGGGCGAGTGGCAACAGCATCCTAAAAACTATGGCGGAGAGTATCGACTCTCCGATTATTTAAAAGTTTTGTGAGAAGGACAATCACTGAACATTAAACCGGGGATGTCCTCTTCACAATACAATTTACTCTTTCTTCTCTATTGTATCTCAGCTACTAACACTAGAAATAAGTTATTTTGTTTTGCTTACTAACACGATGGATCACTGTTGTCCGAAAAATAAAGAATATTATTATTATTATACCCATAATATCCGCAAGATATTCGCTGAAGGTCGTACAGCATACACAGCCCGACGATAATGCATGGCTTTAAAACTCACTTCACCGTTGTCACAGGGGACGAAACTGGACAAAGGAAACGATGATGAGCTGCGAGTGGGGCAATTTGGAGTTGGACGTCGGAACCACCGGGGTCACCTACTGGCCAAAGTCAAAGTCAAAGTCAAATTATTTATTTCAAATAGGCACATAAAAGGCACTTTTGAACGTCAAAATTAACAAAAATAAAATTGAATTGTTTCTAGTTGCCCCTTCCAAAAGGTAGTTTGGTATGGAGAAGAATGGGCAAGAAACTCCACCGTTACTCTTTTAAAATGTTTTACAAAATGTTGTATAGGTACATTTTAAAATTATATGTGAAGACGATGCACCTAGAATAAAATTACTATACCAAAATAAGTAAAAAAAGAATGAAAAATAAAACAATGACAGATATATGAATTATGTGATAGGTACAGTCAACGTCCAGAAGTCCACTTACACCGCAATGACCATTATCGCCTGCGCTATACCTACGGGCAACAAGATGCCAATGTGTAGTATTGTCAAACGTTCTTATAGAAGAAGGTCATAAGTACAACTAATATAGCTATTCCATAGTTTTGTGAGATTGCTAGTCGACTTCTGACTGTTACTGTACATGATGCTCACATATTTACAAACATTGTAAAAATATACGTTTTCCTAAAAATAATAAATAAAGTCAGTGTGTGAGTTCAAGTAATCACAGAATTAAAATTCAACATTGATTTATTATTTGTATCAAATAATAAATTGTACAATTAAAATAGCAACCAGTTTGATTTTGTCTAGACTCTAGATTGTCCTATGGAGCTGGACCAGCATGTTTCCAAGCATTCTTATCTTGGATATAGGTAATCCTCTAATTTGTAATATACTTGTTGACAAAGTGTACTTTTAACATGAGTTTTAAATATTCTTTCATTTAATTGCAATATTCACAAGGTATTTTCTTGTAACATTTGACACAGTACCCCATAAAAGATGTACGTGCTTTAGATAATCTGAAAAATGGTTGATCTATTTTATCTTTATTTCTAGTATTAAAATTATGTCTATCACTTATTTTATTAAAAAGATGTCGATTTTTTCTTACTTACATAATATTTTCATAAATGAATTGGCAAGGTAGGTACTGTCATAATATTAATCTTTTTAAATTGTTCCCTAAGAGATTCACGGTGAAGTAGATTATAAATGGCTCTGACAGCTCGCTTTTGCAAAATAAAGATGGAATCAATGTCAGCAGCCCGACCCCACAATAAAATGCCGTACGACATAATGCTGTGGAAGTAGCTAAAATAGACCAAACGAGCGGTTTCTACATCTGTCAACTATCTTATCTTTCTAACAGCATAAGCGGCCGAGCTTAGCCGCCCCGCAAGAGATGTTATATGTGGTCCCCATTGTAGTTTCTCGTCTAGTGATTCCTAGGAAAACCGTTTGATTAATAAATTCCAGTTTTTCTCCATTCAATATGAGATCACATTCGCTACTTCTAACATTAGGTAATTTAAATCTAATGCATTTGGTTTTTTTTTTCATTTAGTACCAAATTATTTACCGTAAACACATCATGGACCTGAAGAATAGAGTTATTCACGTCGTCATGATTTTGTGATCGTCGGTCTATTTTAAAGATCAATGATGTGTCATCTTCAAGTAACACCATCTTCGGTTGATTTTGAAATAATTGGGGTAAATCATTAATGTAAACTAAAAAGAGGAATGGACCCAATATCGAACCTTGAGGAACGCCCATTGCCATTTCAGACCCCAATGAGTTTACGCCGTTTACTTGAACTTTAACCTTTCTATCTTTTAGGTATGATCTTAGTAAATCAAGAGCTGATTTCTAAGTCCATAGTGCTCTAGTTTCAGCAGAAGTGTCTCATGGTTTAGGTACGCAATCGAACGTCTTAGAGAGGTCGCAAAAGATACCAATGGCATCCTGTGCTTCTTCCCAGGCGTTAAAAATGTTCTTTATTAGGGTGACACCGGCGTCAGTCGTACAACGCCCTTTGGTGAAACTGTAGGTACTGTTGTTCATAGAGATGGAATTTTTATTAAAGTGGCGTAACATTTGATTGATCATCAACTATTCAAACTCCTAACTGTGAACTGGCAGAACTGACACATGCCTATAATTGTTGGGTTCTTTACTATCACCGGATTTGAACAAAGGAACTACTTTACTGTGATTCATGAGATCTGGAAAGACTCCTTGGTCAACACTGGTGTTAAATATGAAAGCTAAATAGGGCGCAATGGTTTCGATGATAGATCTACAGACTATTACAGACATTCCCCAGAGATCTTCTGTTGATTTAATTTTAAGATCTTTAAAAACTTTTATAACAGCCTGAGGGTTTGTATGCTGAAACCTAAACTCTAAAGGGCATGCCTTTATATTTTTTGTAAGTAAGGCAGCAGAAAGCGCGGGTGAGGAATTTAAAGTTTCAGTAGTTTTAAGGGGAATATTAGCAAAAAAGTTTTCAAATTCTTGAGCTCTGTCTACATCTGAATTGATGGGCCCGTGTGCAGTCTCTAAATTAAATTCAGTATTACGCGGTTTTTTCCTACCTGTTTCATTATTTATTATTTGCCAGGTAGTCTTTATTTTATCATCAGAAGATTTTATTTTATTGCTAATATAAAGAGCTTTAGCAATTTTGCACACACTTTTAAAAGTTTTAGAATATTTTGCAACATACTCATGAAAGCTTTTGTTTTTCATATGTTGCTTTAGGCCATAAAGTTCAAAAAGTTTTTCCCTGCTTTTACGAATACCTACGAGTGTAAATACTTTTAGTCTTACTTACTTTTAGTGGAAAAGTTTCATGAAATTGCGTTTTTAATAGTAAAAAGAACGCGGCGTAGAACTCATTTGGGTCACATAGGTATATTATTAAAACTGTCAAATGTGCCAGTCTTATGGAGATGGAAGGCCTCTTTTTGATGAACTCCTTCTTCAGAAAAGGTGACCACAGAAAGTGGACCTGGCCGAGCCCTGATGGCCCAACAAAAATGAGACTGACTTCATTATGTCTGCGAAGAAGCAAATATTCAATAATGTCTCTGTAATCAACGCGGTGAAAACCAAAAGTGATCACCGCATGGTAAGAGGCACATTTAACTTAAATATCAAGCTGGACAGATCTCTACTGATGAAGTCTACGCTCCGCCCAGGTCCAATACTCCGAGAGCTTTCAGCTCGAACTTTAGTATCGTTTCGAGTGCCTAGGGAGCTCCGTGGATGATTATAACGATGGGTTCGTGAAAACTGTCTATACGGTCAGATTTAAGATCTTCAGGACCCAATCCTATACAGCTCATGGAGGTGAGGCGCGAGATGATCCTGCAGTCTTCAGTTATTGCGCTCAAGAACCGCCAGCCGGATCTCTAAGTCCTTGAAAAGCGACCCTCGGCCGCTTTAATGTAGACCGCATTAAGGACGAGATACGAGCGGAATAAGGGCTCCAAGGTCTTTGCAAGAGATCTATTGGGCCAGCTTACGAAACTGAAGACCGATGATGGCAGTATCTGCCAAACCTGAGCTGGTGAGAGAGATCGAGAGTTTCTATGGTGAGGAGTTATACACGTCAACAAGTAACCCCGGTACGAATCTGGCAAACGACCCAATAGCTAGATTGACCCGACACGTCTATCCTTCTGCAGCGAGGTGTGAGGCAGGGATACGTTATCTCTCCGAAACTGTTCATCGCTGCACTGAAGGATATCTTCAAGGTTTTGGACTGGAAAGGGCATCAACATCAATGGCGAGTACATCACTCACCTTCGGTTTGCCGACGATATTGTTGTCATGGCTGAGACTATGGAAGACCTCACTACAATTCTCGATGAGCTCTGTAGAGCTTCTGAAAGAGTGGGTCTTAAAATTAACATGGACAATACAAAGGTCACGTCAAATTCCCATGCAACACCCACTCATGAGAGTGAGAATATCTAAAGCAAACTGCCCAGTTAGGTAGGTCCAACTTCGAGAAAGAGGTAAATCGTCGAATCAGACTCGGCTTCGCAGTGTTCGGGAAGCTACACAATATCTTCTCGTCCCACATACCGCAGTGTCTCAAGACGAAAGTCTTTGACCAGTGCGTGTTGCCAGTGATGACATATGGCACTGAAACGTCGCTCACAATGGGACTAATAAGGCTAAAAATCCCCCAAAGGGCTATGCTTGGAGTTTCCCTACGTGATCGAATCAGAAATTAAGAGATCCGCAGGCGAATCGACATAGCCCGAAGAATTGCCAAACTTAAGTGGCAGTGGGCAGGGCACATTGCTCGCAGAACAGATGGCCGATAGGTTCTGGAGTGTCGACCGCGTACCGGAAGACGTAGCGTTGGAAGGCCTCCTACAAGGTGGACCGATGACCTTATGAAGGCCCCCAGGAAACCACTGGATGCGGGAAGCACAGAACTGGTCGAAGTGCCGGTGCTTGGGGAGGCCTATGTCCAGCAGTGGACGTCTTTCGGCTGAAATGATGATGATGATGATGAGAAGGCTATTCTCATCATCATCACTCCGTCTCACCTGTGATATTTCGCTGCGAAAACAATCCCCATTGAAAATAAAGATTCACATTATACTTAGGTAGTTGTAGTACCTACCTACTTATAATGTGAATCTCTATTTTAAACACAAGATATCATTATATGCAATGACAAGACCAAAGAATTCCCGGAATGTCTCGGACACAAATAACTGTGAATGTGTACCTAAACGATCTTGTAGTCATTATTATTATTATTATTGTGTGGTAGACTACGAAACTAAATTACTGAACAATAGTAAGTACAACTACAAGCGTACCTACAATACAAATCAATCGTTTAGAGAATTATACAAATCTAACTATGTACCTATCAGTAAATAATAAAGCAAGTTTTTACGTCGACAGAGTATTTTCATAATATTGTGCTTTCGTCTGGCCACGTAGGTAATGGAGATGGGATGAGTCCAAATTCAGTCCACAACCTGCGCTGTCAGACCCACGTTAAGGTCTGCTTAACGCCTCGAAGATTCCGCATTATGCACACGTAGGTACAATAAACTGGGGTTCAATTAAAGATATTGTTTTCAGTAAGACTATGATAATAAAGAGTTTCAATCTAAATATAACTCTATTTGATAGTAATTTGTGCAAGAATATCTAGTTAAGCTGTAAACGTGGCTTTAGCTAAATGCGCGCTACGCTTCGTCGTAGTCTGCGATTTATGTGGTTCGTAAGTTACATGATACAAGTACCACCGTTCCTAAATTAAATGAATTTGTCAAATTTGGTTTTAGCAAGGAAGCCTTCTTAAAAGTGTACGTTACCCCAGCAGGAGAGTGGCTCCTAGAGAGATATGAGTGGAACATATAATTAGTGCGTAATCCGCAGAAGGCTGGTTATCCGACCAAATTCGAATCACTACACGGATTCGTACATATTGATGACCTTCTTAATTTTACTCACGAACCGGTTGAAACGTGGGTCAACCCTACATAATTATGTTGAGCTGTGATAATCAACAATATATAGTCGGGGGATTAATTGTTAACTAAATGACAGTAACTGTAATTTTATGGCAGATATTGTAAAATCCGACTATAAGCAGTATGGCCGGTTTTCGAAGTACACTTGTTGCCACTGATGTCAAAATATAAAAAAAGGAAACAAGTTATAATTTTTTTTGGGCTTTTATTTTACGCTTATATTACTTAACAGGAGGTTCTTAGATCCTGGAGGGATACAACATCTGAAACAAAAATAAAACATGTGATAATGACCAGTTCCTGTACTATTGAGATCATTTGCAGTAGGCTTATGCTATCAGTTAAATTTTGACCACATTTAGTTCAGGTTTCAAATGTCTAAACATCATTTAGGAACACGCGGAAAGGACATCAAAGTAACATTAATCAATTGAAATGGAACTTGAGACAATAAGCACAGATTTTTTTTGTGGAAGCAATATTTCACACAAATTCTAACATCTGCTATGTTACAGCCACAATCATAATAAATTATTCAAATAGCCAGTAATAAGAAAGTAAGGCAATCCCAAGACATGGCATAATTTCAATACAGATGTCATTGAGATGACAGGATTATGGAAATAATGTGTTTAGTAACATAGATGAAAGTAAGTAGCAAATCTGTACTGACCACGCGTATCCTGTGTCCCATGGCCTGCGCGGGCAGGTTGGAGCGGAAACGCGCGCGCACGCCACCGGAGTTGCCGTGCGGTCTGGTCACCTTGCCCCAGATGGCGCGCAGCTTGGTCTTCTTGCCACGGGGACCACCGGCGATGGGTGTCCTCTTCTTGGCACGGTATACGTACACGCAACGCTTGCCAGCATAGAAGTCTGCATCGTCACGGCTCCTTGTACCTTCGATCTGGAATTGCAATAGATTATTATCTATCTATTTGATTATTTTGTATGTTTAAAAAGATATCTGAAGGAGAGGGTTGTTATATCAGTAGGCATTTTGTCAACATAGTGATTCAGGTTTCAAATGTCATAAAGCATCATTTAGAATTTTTTAAGAATCAGAAGGGATACTTAATTAACCTTTTGACTGCCACATCTAAAAAGCAAAATTGAGCCCTCGGCACCAAGCTATGAATTCATCCTTTAATAACTGTTGTGTAGTTGTGAGCAGTTGCGTGTTGGGAACATTTTGGTTTGTCATCTATACATGACTGCGGCAGTCAAAAGGTTAATTGAATGTAACATAACACAGTAGATACCCTACAAGATAATACTAGTAATGTCAAATATACTGATCTGATAGTCACCAGTCACAACAAATAGCTGACAATACTTAAAGGTTAATGGTTCTCCTGTAACAGAAAGCAGTACTACTGGACAAGGCCCAGTATTTTCTCAAGACCTTATCATCTGTAGCTTGGATACAGACTAATGTTATGAATGACACATTATTATTGCATATAAAAACAAAAAGGACTATTAGAAAAGCTTGATAAAAAGTATATACTTCTGTTTGAAGTTCCTTCACAATTCATATCAACAATGGCAAGATCAACATGTGTATGAGACTGGACTGGACAGTATCGCAGGACAGTCTTTGATGTACTAGAACATGCTACTACTACCTCATGGAGAGTTTCAACACTGACAAAGGGTAAATGGTTCAAGCTTACCTTCAAGAGGGCTGTGTTCTCATGCTGGTTGCGCAGACCACGCTTGTATCCTGTGAAAACAGCCTTGGCGTACAGCCTGCCGTGGCGGGGCTTCGACGACACTTTACGCACCGCCTTCGGGGGCTCTGCGGGCGCCGCAGGGGCAGCCTTAGGTGCCTTCTCTTTGGGCACCTTAGTCTTAGGCACTTTCGCCTTGGGCGCTGTCGATGGCGCTGCGTCAGCCATTTCTAGAACACCAAAGTAACCAAAAGATGAACAACCACGATATACAACCAACTTTGCAAAATAGGTTATGTTGACAACCGACACTAATCTGGATTTATCTTCGTTTCTAAAATAAATCTAACGTTTTTGAGTACTCCAGAAGATTTATCCATCATTATACTATCTAGTTTATCACTTATTTTTTATCCCTACCGTAAATATTTAGAAAATTTCAAGAAATTCTAGCACACTAACCGTTTGTTATTTTCCTTTGGAAATGAAAGAAGGGGCGACGGGGTTGCCAGGAACTACATAAAAAAGTTACAGAAAATTTGACAGTACGTCTTTAGTTTTCATTATCTCTCTGAAGTATTTTAAAAGGATGTACATAAACTTTTGATTCAAATAAAAATATGTAACTTGTTTCAATTAAATTGAATTTCCTTATTGATTTTTATACTCAGAAGCTGTGATCTCAACAATTAGTATTTCTTTGGCATCATGGCAACTCTACCATTTTTCGTTCGGAAACAAGCAGCGAAGCTATAAAGTGTCCCTAAAGTACAAAATTCCCTACAACTAAAATAATTTCTGTAAAATAAAATTACAATTATTTTTATGATTAGTGTTGCAATAAAGTTTATTTCAATTTAGATGAATGTTTAAATGTTAAAACCTCAATAAAATAATTAATTTCTAGTAATGGCAACTGCTCGTTTGTTTAACCTTGTTGTCTGATTTGGACCAATCAGAAAAAACCACGAAAAGAGACGAACGAAAGATGGATTTTGGCTCTGTCAAATAATTATTTTGTATTGAAATTGATTTGTTGTGAATTAGCTATAAAGACTGCTATAATTAAATTATAGTTTAATAATGGACTACTTAGTGAATATCAACTGGAACAAAGTCACACCATGCCTTGTCTTATTAGTGCTAGAAGTAATGTTAGAATGTGTGTATTTTTTTTACGAATAACCTGTGCATTTGTGGGTTTAGTTGTTGATTTTTGTGTGAAAGTACGTGTTTTGAGTCGTTGGTATGTAGTTTCAGAGTGTGCGACGCCGGCGGAGGTTAACAAACACCTGGAGCTGGGGCGCGACTTCCTGGCGCGAGGGCAGCTCTCAGATGCCCTGACACACTACCACGCAGCCGTGGGTAAGTGCATGCTCCCGACACGTACGTGTCCCGTGACGTCTGCACTGCGTGCCAAGGTTGTGAATAGTGAGAGTACACTGATGTGCTCAGTGCTGTACACAGATTTACATATATAGGTACCAATGTACCAATTTTTTGATATATCACTGCAGGCTCTGCTGACCCATTAAAAATAAAGTAAAAACAACAATAAATTATGCTATAGACTATTGCCTACATTTGATATGAGAACTTATAGGTATCTAATCAGATAAAATTCAAGTAAAAGTACTTCAAATGGTTCTACATTCAACTATAGGACTAATAAAGATAACACTGGCATTCAACATGTTTTATAAATCTCTATAAAAGTAAGAGTGACGAAGAAGCTAAAACACCTGTTCCCCTTCTCCTATTATATCTGACATTTTGGCAATGTTTCTGATATCAGTTAATAATTGTTTGTTATTTATGTTTTCATTTGTCCACAGAGGGTGACCCAAATAACTACCTCACATACTTCAAACGTGGCACAGTATACTATGCACTTGGGAAAGCCAAGTTTGCTCTACAAGACTTCACTAAGGTAAGATACTTGGCATGTGGTGTGTGGCCATTATTTAAATTTTAGCCAAGTGAATGTTGAAATTTACATTTCCTTTTGTTGGAAATAAGGCAAAGAAAATGTAGTTACACACTCTTGAAATGTGTTTTACCAATTGTGTTGCCATTATTTTAGTATAGGTAACATGGGATATTTTTAGTAAATTCATTTTAGTCAGTTTACATTATCCTCACATAACTTTTGACAATACATTTGACGATTTTTTTTTTAAATGATTCCTGTGTATTGCTATAATTGGACCATGAATAACTTTTAGGTCATTTCCAGGTATTGGAGATAAAGTCTGACTTCACAGCAGCACGTCTGCACAGAGCCAATGTGTACTTGAAACTAGCACAGTATGTAGACGCCAAAGAAGACTACCTACAAGTTGTGAGTATCTTATCTATGTGTCATACAGGCCAAATAACAAATCTTTTGTAACTACAAAAGATTAGTTATTTGTGAAACTTCACAAATTAAATAAATTATACTATTTCAGTTTCTCATCATCTCTGTTCATAATTTAATATGGTAATTTTTTATATCATATTAAATTATGAATCATGAGCAATTTAATCCATGGTGATTACCTGTGTAGGTATGTTCAGACTTCACATAATAAGTTCTGATATCAATGCATAAAACCCACTGAAGTATAAGATTAGTAGAAATACCACTTTCACTCTTTTATGAATTTGATTTTTTGTGAGAGAAATGCATGACTTTTTTTTCCTATTTTTTTGGGTGGGAAATCATCAAATAACTTCTCCCGCTCTGGGCGGAGCGGGAGGGTGGGTCAGACTCTTACTGACTAAGTTCCACCCGTATTCCTTCCGTTGCCTGTGTTGCCAGGGGCCTCAGTAACCCTTTTGGACTGCCACGCGACCCCGGCAGGCATCGGCCCTAGTAGTGGACCCCTACACTTGTGCTGACGATCTCTTTGAGGTGCGCGTGGAATACAAGGCGCCGTCAACCCGGGCTTGGTCCTTACCGGACGGTGAGCTACCCATTGCTCACCGTCCGCAAGGCCGCGCCTACGTTGGCCGGAAATCCGCCTGGGATTCCCGACGCCCAGGGCGTCTCCTGCGGCGGCTAGGGTTGCGAGGGCGCGAAATTTGCCTTTCCCTCAACCGTCCCGCCTCCTCCTTCGCCAGCATTACTACTTCGCAGAAGGAGGTGACGGCTGCCCATGGCCTCTCGCTCCGTACCATGGCCTGAACCAGGGCCGGACGCAAAAGATCTCTGCCGCCGATCGCCACCACGAGGACACGGTGGTGCTCTGCCCAAGCCGGGCAGACCTCCACCGTATGCTCCACCGTGTCCTCCGGGCGATCCACACAGTGTTGACACCCAGGCGTTTCCTCCGACACAGGAACCTTCCGAAAGGAATGCATGACTGTGTTAAATAAATGATATGTTTAAATAGTGTAATTGGCTTCGGCCTTTCTATTTAAAATAAATAGATTAACTGACTACTAATTTATATAACAAGTTAGTTTTTAAATTGAGTTATTTATTGTTCATTTGTTGTGGGCGGATATAGCAGTGATAAGATAAGGTTCTTTACAGTATTTCGTCATAATATATGTTATTGTCATAGTTTAAATATTATTTAAAATTTATAACATCAATCATCAAACTTTGATGTTTTTATAGATTTAATCAATGTGAACCTGCCTAGGTTCTGTAGGTAGTGTAGTGTGTGACGAAAATCAGAAATGTTTGAATTTCTTATTTCAAAGGAGAATTTACGGAAATATTGAACATTTTTGCGCAAAGAAGAGATTATTGTAATGAATCTAGATTACTTCAGTACTGCCAGTCTATTCTGAAAAAACCTCACTGTGAAATCTTAGATGAAGTAAGCTTGAAGTGAGCTGTCAATGTTGTCAAACCCCATCAGTGGAATGACAGGTCACTTCATCTTAGTTTTCATAGTGAGAATTTTAGAGAATAGATCGGCTGTTATTCAACCAGTTTTTAATTTGACCATGACATAAAATACTCATTTCAAATTGTCGTAAATCTCGCATCACTGAGTTCACGACAAAAAGGTAATTCAAACGCGAAGTAAGGAGGTTTTATCAATCTGCTGCATTGACGCTGAATTAAAAACGTTAAACAATAAGATTGTAATAGCGGTTGCAACATTACGTGGTCACCACCGGTGTGGCGAATGTATGTTGTTGCTCAATTATTCATGTTGCAACACCATTTACTCGACACGTTTCATAACTATCACATAAGAGAATTTACTTGAACTTTTGCTTAATTTTGCGTGTTACTTATTGATTTTAGAGTTGAAATTGAAATTATTTATTAATAATCAAGTAACATATATAGCAATTTCAACGGTAATCGCCAAACTAGACGTTAAGTCTGTATCTTGAGGAGAGTTAGTTATATATTTCATAGTTAATTTTGAACATTAGTCTTCACCTAAAGTTTTGGAGTTGCAACAAAAAAAAAAAAACCGGCCCTCTGCGTATCGGACCACTCACAGTGAAGTTACCTGTTTTTAACCCCCAACACAAAAATGACGGGATGTTATAAGTTTGACGTGTCTGTCTGCCTGTGTGTGTGTGCGTGTGTGGACCGATTTTGATGAACAAAAACATCTAAAAAGCGACAAAATAATACGTATTTAATATTCCCTTTTAGCTTAATATAAATTTAGGATATTATTTTGAGCCAAGCGAGTAGACGACTACTCGGGGGACGGCTAAAGAAAACGTCAAACAGACGAGGCTTATACCTAGCAATAATGAATGTATGCTATTGTAGAAAGAATAGCCGCTGTTAATTTCCTATTCGACGACGTTTGGCTCAAAATATTACCTACATTTATATTAAAGTGAAAGGGAATATTAAATACTATATATTATATATGGGGATTATATAAGGGAATATTAAATAGTATTATTTTGTTACTTTTTAGATGTTTTTATTAGTGTCAGGGGATTTTTAAATTTTACTTGGTTAGGGCAGCGTGTATTTTTTTTAATTGACAATCAATCAAATGGTATCAGTATTCGTATGAAATTAGTTCCTACTTGCTTATAAATGATCTGTCCCAGATGAAAATTGCAACCATGGAATTTTATGTTTTCAAAATTTGATCAAACTGTCTATGTAACAATTTATCTACCGTCATTTTGTAGAATCGCTAATTTGACAAACGAAGTAAGTACTTGGTCAAATTAATGTTTTTGGAATGATATATTAACATTTGAAAAACTTTGCCAAATCTGTATTTTGTCAAATGATTACTTAAAAAGTATGTAAGTAATATATTTTTGCGCAATGAGATGTGGTATATGATTCGTTTTTATTATTTTATTTTTGAAATGATCATTTGTCATTCGTTTTTTGTCAAACATTTCTGAACCACAAACTTAACATGTTAGTTGAAAAACATGTTCCCCGTACATTCCAACTGCAAATGTAAGTTTGTACGCACAATGTTATTTTAAGACCATAGACTTCTGATAGGTTTTCCGGTAATCTATAAGTATAGAGCTATTCTGTTTTTTTATTTATTTTAGGATCTGTAGTTTCGGAGATGGGGGGGGGGGGGGGGGGGTTAATGGTAAATTTTCTACAATTTTTTTGAATAACTTTAAAACGAATTATTTTAAAATTTGAAAAAGAAATTGAACAAGTCCTTTCGTTTGATATGAGACACGGTACAGCTTGCACAGCTTTACGTTACACGTTCGTATTTAAGTAACAGAAATTCATTAAGTGTACCAAATTCCAACTTAATCGGTCTAGTAGATTCGGAGCAAATCGGCTGTGACAGACGGACAAACAGCCAGACTCACATACTCTATTTTTCCAATTTTTTTTTAAGGGTCCCGTAGTCAACAAGAACCCTATAGTTTCGCTTTGTCTGTCTGTCCCCGGCTTAGCTCAGAGACTCTTAGTACTAGAAAGCTGTTATTTGGCATGGGTATACATATTAATCACGCAGACAAAGTGGTAAAATTAAATCTTGAAAAAAACATTTTTATTATTTGGTATTCTCTTTTAAGGTACGGGACCCTAAAAACAATTTTATAAAACCCCATAAATTCTCCCCACATTATTTATCCTGTTCGAATGAATACATCAATTCAGATTAAAAAATAACTAATTTTAATAAATCAAAACCATGCAAGTAACACACAAATACTCCGTATTTACAAACACATAATAATTACTAAGTAATAGTTTGCTTAGTTGCGTCAGTTTATTGTTGACGTCGCGCTTCGCTATTGTTCGTGCTCGTGAACTAGTTCGGTTTGATCAGCTGATCGGTGCACGTGACGACCTTGACACTGTCTACTTTAGTTTTGTGGTCATTACTTCGCGCTTCAGGTTACCGATCGTATTGAAACTTTTTATAATGCTCTTTACACCTGAAAACATACCTAGGTACAGAACAGGTTTATTGAGAAAGTACTGTCGACTGTACTGTACGACTGTTTATTAAAGTTACACAATGCACTAAGATAAGCACGCCGTTTTGTTTGTGTAAAAATTTTATAAGTACAAAAAAATATAATGAGTTCCATGTGTTCGCAATTTATTATTTCGTAGCAACAGCCTCTAGCTTCATAATCACAAGCAGTTACATACAACAAATAGTATGCTATCGTCTATCGCCCCAGTATAAAGGGCCTGCTATTTACAATTTTACCTAGCTACTAATAACGATTAATTCATCATAATACATTTACTTCAAAGAACGCGTGTTATCGCTTGGATAATATCGCTTCGATGGACGCACCGATTGTAGACTCATTGTAACGCTATCATTTTTATAATTATCACAAAATGTACCTATTCAAGATAAACGTTAAAATATTAATTTACGATCGTGTAGTTATAGACAGTCGATGTTTAGTAACACTAAATCAAAGTTGTTTATGTATTGTTTCTAAAAACGTACATTTTCAATGTATGTAATGTAGAAATGAGCAGGCATCAGTCAACACTGGTTTAGATAACAACAGCATATGTGCAGGAAGAAGGAAACCAACCGTGCTATCATTATTATGAACACATACTTCACATAAAACGTAGGTAATACAATGGACCTACTTACTTTATGGTTCGCTATCAAGATTCCATCCACCTGATACTGATATTGGCGCATTTGTAACTAGCAAGTCTGCAAGGGCAATGCAGACGACAGACCGATGGAGTCTGTAGCCTGACGAAGTTTGAAGGTCTGCATTCTTTTTGTGACTATTCATCAACGTTTCAGCCCGGAATCACCCGGGTATAGACCTCGCTTTTTCCTTACTATACTTCCTGGTTCCGTGCGCCCCTCATGCTACAGTTACACTGTCGCGATAACGCGACCTACACTTCGCGTGCTCTCTTTTGTACAGCGAGACGTCGACCGGTGTGCGAGAGAGAA
Organism: Atethmia centrago; assembly: GCA_905333075.3. NCBI lineage: Eukaryota > Metazoa > Arthropoda > Insecta > Lepidoptera > Noctuidae > Atethmia > Atethmia centrago. Next base: position 33,904,179 of record HG995369.1, read on the forward strand.
CGCGCGAAGTGGAGTTCACGTTATCGCAACAATGTAGCCAGAGCATCATAAAAAGACAAATAAAGTATTTCGCGAATTGTCTATCGTCTGACAAACGATGAAATGACGCGGAGATTTGGTCGCACAAAGTGTCTACCACCTTCGTGGTCCCTAAATAATGGGCAGCTATAATAGTAGTGACCGATTCCGTTTGTTAAGTCTCAACTTTTACAAACTGCATGTTCCTGATGACTTTCTAAATTGTGTATTTCGTTGTCCCCAGACGTACGCCGAGCCGTACAATGAGGAAGCGATCAGTCAGTACCACAAGATCGACGAGTACATCGACGACTTGCGCCTGGTGGAGGCGTACTACCGCGGAGGAGACCACCGCGCGTGCGTGGAGCTGGCCACGCGCCTGCTGGACGTGTCGCCCTGGTCCGCGCAGCTGCGCCAGCTCCGGGCCGAGTGTTACATAGCGCTGGTATGTACCGACTACAGTAGTACTACCCGCGTGCGTGGAGCTGGCCACGCGCCTGCTGGACGTGTCGCCCTGGTCCGCGCAGCTGCGCCAGCTCCGGGCCGAGTGTTACATAGCGCTGGTATGTACCGACTACAGTAGTACTACCCGCGTGCGTGGAGCTGGCCACGCGCCTGCTGGACGTGTCGCCCTGGTCCGCGCAGCTGCGCCAGCTCCGGGCCGAGTGTTACATAGCGCTGGTATGTACCGACTACAGTAGTACTACCCGCGTGCGTGGAGCTGGCCACGCGCCTGCTGGACGTGTCGCCCTGGTCCGCGCAGCTGCGCCAGCTCCGGGCCGAGTGTTACATAGCGCTGGTATGTACCGACTACAGTAGTACTACCCGCGTGCGTGGAGCTGGCCACGCGCCTGCTGGACGTGTCGCCCTGGTCCGCGCAGCTGCGCCAGCTCCGGGCCGAGTGTTACATAGCGCTGGTATGTACCGACTACAGTAGTACTACCCGCGTGCGTGGAGCTGGCCACGCGCCTGCTGGACGTGTCGCCCTGGTCCGCGCAGCTGCGCCAGCTGCGGGCCGAGTGTTACATAGCGCTGGTATGTACCGACTACAGTAGTACTACCCGCGTGCGTGGAGCTGGCCACGCGCCTGCTGGACGTGTCGCCCTGGTCCGCGCAGCTGCGCCAGCTCCGGGCCGAGTGTTACATAGCGCTGGTAATTTACACCATATTGTCAATCACACAATTTTCAAGACTCCTACCGTGTCAATCCAACAACTCGTCTTCATATCATCCCTTTTCACTGTGCTTGCTAGAGTAGTTACCAATCCATTTTCTTACAGAACGACCTGTTCTCCGCTGTGTCGGACATCCGGTCCGTGAACCGGCTGCAACAAGACTCCACGGACGGCTACTACCGCCTCGCCACGCTGCTGTACCGGCTGGGGCACGTCAGCGACGCACTCAAGGTAACACGTCACACTGACACTGCTACAAGCATACATTAAGACACTACTACTGTTAGATTGGCAATGCAAAAGAGAAGAAGAACAGCAAAGTCATAAGCGTACGTTAGAGCGAGATAGATAGACAAGAGCGATCGCGTACACTGTATCGGCTGTCATTAGTCATCATCATTTTCTTGCCCTTGTCCCATGTTATTTGGGGTCGGCGCAACACGTTATCTTCTGCCATCCTCCCCTGTCAGCCGTCATGTTATCATTCACTCCCTTCTCTTTCATATCATTCCTCACACAATCCATCCATTTTTTCTTTGGCCTTCCTCTCCCTCTCCACCCATCAACATTCATATTCATCACTCTTTTAGTCACATGCGTTTCATCCCTCATCATCACATGCCCATACCAAGCCAAACGATTTCCTTGCAACTTTTCTGTCACTGGCGCCACTTTCAAGCTGCCCCTTATATATTAATTTTTTACTTTATCCATTTTCGTCACTCCACACATCCATCTAAACATTCTCATCTCCCCTGCATGCACTCTTTTTTAGTCCGTCTTCTTCACGGCCCAGCACTCCGATTCATACAGTACGACAGGCCTTATCACGGACTTGTAAATTTTCCCCTTTAACTTCCGTGGGTCGCAAGTTGTTCCGGTGTCCATTTCAACCCTCCCGAGTTGATCGGTGCGTTACATCTCGGTCTATTTCCCCATCCCCTTGGACAAGCGACCCGAGGTACCAAAAGTCGGAGCAGATCGGTAAAGGCGTTCCGGCGACATATATGGGCACAGGACCGGAGAGGCCGCCAAAATCACAAAACAAGTACCTACTCTGTTTTGGTCCGACTTAATCTCAGGCCAACGGTCTCCAATCTTTCCCACCACAACTCCAATCTGCTCTGGACCTCTAAGCCGCTCACGGCAACCAGCACAATGTCATTGGCAAACAGCATACACCAGGTTGCCTCTTCCTGGATATCCGACGTAAGAGCGTCTATTAGCAACACGAAGAGGTAAGGCTGAGTTCCGACCCTTGGTGCAAGCCAACAGTCACGTTGAAGCTGCCAGTAGTGCCCACTGTAGACCGGACTTGGGTACTACATCGACTGTACATCGCTCGAATCAACTGCACATACTTCCCAGGCACACATTTATCCTTCAGGGCCCACCACAAAACTTCACAAGGCACTCGGTCGTATGCCTTTTCGAGGTCAAAAAATACCATGTGCAAGTTTTTATGAGCACCTCTGTATTTCTCGCACAGCTGGCGGATAGCAAAGATGGCATCCGTTGTTCCCCGACCAGGCATAGAACCGAATTGATTTTGCGAAATTTCACTCTCCTCTCAAACCTTCATACTATATGAGATTAGCTTTATTCCCCTAAGTTGTTGCACTCCAGCACATCACTTTTGTTTTTAAAGATGGGCACCAGCGAACTTTTACACCACTCGTCAGGTATGGCATCTTCCAGCAACAACTTATTGCAGAATAAAGCTAACCACGTCCATTCACTTACCCGTAATAACTTCCATATTTCAACTGGTATTCTATCCGGTCCTATTGCTTTACCATTCTTCATCCCATTTACTGCTATTCACACTTAATCCATACTAATAATTTTTACTAACCCTTCATTTACTGCTTTATTCTCAAGCACACCACTCCAGTCATTCTCCTCATTCATCAGTCTTTCAAAATAGCCCTTCCACCTATTCTTAATTTTCTCATCATCCGTAAGAACTATTCCAGTTTCATTCCTTATACATTTTATCTGACAAACATCCCTCGTCTTTCTTTCTCTAGCTCTAGCAAGTCGGTATAACTTTTTTTGGTCTGCTGGACTATCCAGTGTGTCATAAAGCTTGTCCTGGGCTTTTGCTGTCGCTATGGCCACAGCTTTCTTGGATTTTTTCTGTAGAGCATCATACTCACTCCTTTTTTCTGCTTTCAAACTAACATTCTCATCTTTAACACTCTGCCATTCCTTGAACTTTCTCTTCTTATCCTGCAACACCTTCTGTATTCCTGTCGACCACCACCATGTGTCCCTATCTATCGTACCCTTTCCTTTTGTCTCTCCCAAAATATATTTTGCTGCACTCCTAATATACTCCGCCATTTCACTCCAGCATTCATTTACTATCCGGTCATTCATGTCGCCCATATCTATCATTTTGTCCACCACTCGCTCTTTAAATTTCTTCGCACAATCGTTCTTCTCCAAAATAATATGCCACTTTATTTTAGGGGTAGGTCGCTCTTTGTTTTTGTTGAGCTTTAGTTCTACGACCATTTCCATAATTAGGAGTCTGTGTTGTGTTGTCTTCTCCCGGTAGCACTTTGCAGTCTTTGATGTGCTTTAAATTTTTGAGTCGTACTAGAAAGTAATCAATTTACGTGTTGTGATTACCACTTTTGTACGTAATTAGGTGTCCATCGTACTTCTGGAACCAAGTGTTGGCTACTGCCAGGTCAAGTGCGGTAGCAGATTGCAGCAACGTGTCTCCCTCGTTATTTAGCTTACCAAATCCCCATCCTCCATGCACTCTTTCATAAACCCATTTCATTCTTCCCACATGTCCATTAACATCACCTCCAACTATCAATTCCTCATGCACCGGGATGGGCATCAAAACTGTGTCAAAGTCGTCCCAAAACTTCTCTTTCACCCCTTCATCACATCCTACCTGCGGTGTATACACACTAATTACATTCAGCAGTACATTTTCTAACATAACTTTTACAACTATCAATGTATCATTAATTATTTTTACCTCTATCACGCCTTTTTTCATATTACTGTCTAACACTATTCCCACGCCATTTTTTTTCGTCACTTCCACAGTAGATAAACTTGTATCCTTCACCAATTTCCCTCACACACACACAAACACACACACACACACACACACACACACACACACACACACAAACACGCACACACACACGCACGCATACCTCAATCTCACTTCCCACTTCCCCAGCTCGCTTCTTACGTTGCCCACTTCCCGCCCACTGCCCCTGCGCGTCGCTTGTGGGGTACGCCCTAGCCCTATCGCGCATCATATCGTGTTTACTCATCATGTGCTCAAGGTTTTGGCACAGTTTTACAGTCGGCCGCCAGCCTGACACCAGCCCTCCTTGGGAATGCGATTGTTGATAGTTTACCCGCCATCGCACGGGTGACCCAATGTGCTTTATGGTATGCATTGGGTCTTGAGCTCCCTTAGTCACCTCCTACGACACCCACGGGATGAAATGGGGTGGTCTATTCTTTCTCCGGGACCGAGACGGATACGCGCACGCACAACACTATTTGTCTCGTACACATACACATCATACGCACACTGGTGTAATTTGTTTCTGGTCCTAATCACCATATTGCCCATCTAAGGCTAGTATATACTAAATCTATGGCTACAAGGATCTTTTGGCTCCTGCAGGCTTAGCATGACACTCTCTATGTCTTCGAAGAATAGACACGGCTGTTTCTATACAAAGTGACATTTCGTTTCTCAGTTTTTGACGTCTCACCGTAGAAATCCTTCTACAATCTGTCATCTTGTCTTTCGTTTCAACCGATCTTTGTCTAGGTCCTTTTTTATGTAGAAAGATTTCTACGGTGGGATGTCAAAAAAGGAGAAACGAAATGTCACTTTGTATGGAAAGAGCCGTGTCTATTCTTCGAAGAAATAGAGAGTGTCATGCTAAGCCTGCTGATTGACATTGACAGGGGCGCCTTGTTGGCAAACATTTGTGAAATTGTCGCAGAAATTTTATTTAAAATTAAAATGGCGGCGTTAGTTCCGATTTTGGGCACGCGCCAAAAGTTCCGTACGATTGTACTTGCACAGCTTTTCACTTGGTAAATAAAGGATATTTTCTCGTAACAGTAATCTGTTACGAGAAAATATCCTTTATTTACCTGAACTAATATAGCAACCGGTTCCTACAATATTCAGAGCACAAACACTCGCGTACATTCAGTTACAAACTGTATTCTACCTAGTACTATAGTTGGTTGTTATATCTTTTTTGGAAGTTTTCAATTCAAACTTATGTGCTTAAATCCATGTGAAAATATCCACACGTTATATTTATACCATCGTTAATGCTATTCCAGTATAATTATATACTATACAGGCTGGATTTTTGAGACGGGGCAGCTACTTTAACCGTTGTAGCTACAGAAAAACCGACCTTAACTTTTTGAGACATTTCGATTTGAAAGAAAGAAGAGTTTCTTACAGGGATCAAAAAACTCTTTTAGACCAATAGGAGTTTGAGTACTAAAAAGTCTGAAATTACAAAAATCTATTCCCATACATTTTGTAGGAAATGGGACTCCATCTTACTTTTATACGATGGATAGACTGGCGGAAAATAAACGAAAATAGATGAACTTCAAATTTCGAATGAATACGCGTTATAATTTAATTTGGTTTGAGAATAATATTTACATAGTTTGTTGCTTTTGAAAGAACTTTTCCAATACAAAAGTTTTTTGTGATTTCTGACTTGTAGCGGACAGGCATTTTTAACGTTTCCCATACAAGTCTGAAAGTTCTAAATTATTTGAAGTCGTTTTCTTCTCGGAAATCACAAACAGCAGACTATCTTGTTCTTAATGCAAATAAATGTATAACGCGTATTCGTTGGAAGTTTAAAGTTTTTGTTTATTTTCGGTTAATCTGTCCATCATAAAAAGAGTTTCTTTCCTACGAAATGTATGGAATAAGTTTTTTGGAATTCCTGACTTTTCTAGTAGGTACTAAAACCTCTGTTAGTCTAACAGAGTTTTTATATCCCTGTAAGAAACAGGATCGATTGGCACCAAAAAAGTTTTTGTGAAAACTGCCCATTTTCTTGCTGACTGTACATTTTTTTCAAAATTTGTGAATGCAGATCTAAATGTCTCAAGTTAAGGACGGTCTCCTAAGAACGTTTTCCTGAAGCTACAACGGTTAAGCTACCCTTACTGCCCCGTCTCAAAAATCCACCCTGTATATCTAGTAAGTTTTAATGTGTATGTGTTTTCCGTGAATCCGTTCATAAACCTTCTGGGATGGGTATCCTAATGAATGGTTTCAAAATTTCAAAAACTGCAGCCCCAAAAAAAATCAGTAAAAATCTTTACAGGAAATCCGAGAATGTCTGAGACTAGACCCCGAGCACAAGAAATGCTTCCCGTTCTACAAGAAGGTAAAGAAAGTCGACAAGTTACTGCTGGAGTGTGAGGAGTTGAGTGAAGCGAGAGACTTCGCCGGCTGCGCCGCGGCCGCGCACAAGGTGCTGCAGGCGGAGGATGACGTCACGCTGGTCGTGTTCGCGGCGCGCCGCTGGCTGTGCAGCTGCCTCGCCCAGGTTAGTGCTGTCACGTTATTATTCCGTCGCAAGACGTCCAAGCCGCTACTAGGTATATTATGTTACAGAGTAAAACTTAATACGCGAAACTTCACTTGTTTATTTTGTCACAGAATCACATGCATATAAAAAAGTCAAGTTAGTTTGAATACTACTAATTTTCGCCAATTAATAAAAATGCCAAGAGAATATCGAGAGTGAAATGAAATGAAATGAAATGAAATTGTTTATTCTGTAAATAGGATATGACAATCACTTTTACACGTCATATTAAAAAATAAGCTAGATGGAGTCGACATTTCCTATCTGACTACCCCTGAGAAGAAATGGCGAAACAAACTCAAGGGTCAAAGTCTCTTTTAAAGTCCAGACATAATCTTGGTCAGATCATGTGAGGACCATGTAGATCTATGTCTGAAATGGTCTTTTGCGGAAAGAACCACACAAATTTGAGTGGACCTGTCCAGTCAGTGCAAGCATTTGTCAGTAATCGTGTAGCTCAACTCAAAACTTAAGGAGCTCAACGACTCGACGAACAATACCAAGGAAAGGACAATTGGGTTGGCCGCATAAAGAACTCAAAATGCCAGACCATCATTAAAACTAAGAGAAAAAAAAAACAACAAGAAATAAATAAAAATGACCCACATAGTGCTCACATTCACAATAATTAAAGTAATACTCGTATAATACTTTTTAAGGTACATAAATATTCACGTAATTTTGCTTATGATATTCATCAATGTCAATATGTACATATAGTTGTATATAATGATGATTTTGCATAATTTAAATATCAAATTTTATGGTTTTAGCACAAAGCTTATCAGAGCGAGCAGCTCAATCCCAAGCTTTTTTGTCTTCTAAATAATCTGAAATTTTATAGTACCCTTTTTTACAAAGTTTGGTTTTAATACAGCTTTTAAATCGTTTAATGGGTAAATTTCGAATAGCAATAGGAAGTTTGTTGTAAAAGCGTATACATTGACCCATGAACGAGTTGCCTACTCTGTGGAGGCGAGTGTGAAGTACAGCAAGATTATGTTTATTCCTGGTATTTAAACTGTGGATATCGGACATTTTCTTAAAATTTGATATATTTTTGTGTACATACATAAGATTATCAAATATATATTGAGAGGCTATAGTCAGAATATCTATTTCTTTGAATTTTTCTCGAAGGGAATCTCTTGGACCTAGGTTGTAAATGGCTCGAACAGCCCTTTTTTGCAAAACAAAGACGGTATTAATGTCCGCACAGGTTCCCCAGAGAAGAATCCCATATGACATAAGACTATGAAAATAACTAAAATAAACAATTCTGGCCGTATCTACATCGGTTATCTGTCGAATTTTTTTAACAGCATAGGCGGCCGAACTTAGCCTTCCTGACAATTTTTCTATGTGTATCTTGTACAGTCATGAGCACTAATACGTATACACTTAGCAAAATACAAAAGCGTTTTTTTTTGTGGAATAACAACTGCAACATTGAAGCGAGACCTATTTCATAATAGCATGGGTTCCAAAATACTATATTCGCAACGACATAAAATTACAATCATCACAGAAGGAGAAAATAACTTACATATTGGTGCTCGTGACCGTACACACGGCTACATATCAAGCTGTAAATTTCCAGTATAAACTGATTTCGCATCGTATAGGATTTCTGTACAATGTGAGGTCAGCTTATACTGGAAATGTATAGCTTGATATGTAGCCGTGCATACGACAGGTATGGGTATCCAATAACAGTAAAATAAATAAAACCAAACTAGTGCGAGTTGTACTCGTGGTGAGGGTTCCGTAGAATGAATATGTTATCTGCCACGTTTTTTATCTTAAGGCGCTGACAAGACCCAATTGACCAAAATAGGCTACTCTTAAGAAAAAAAATTGGCAAATCTGTAAAGTTTGTGGTAGCGAAAAAATATATGTTAATTTTGAACATATTTCCTAGAACTTGGTTGTTACTAAAACACGTTTTGAAATAAAAATCTCGATACAAACTAACGTTAAACTAACCTCTTACTTTGAGTTCTAATCCAAAATATCTATATTAAATATCAACATACGTTACGTATTTAATTAATAACAAGAGCGTCTTATTTGAATGCAGAACTTGGTTGTTTTTTTATTTTCGATTACTCAATTCAATTTTGAGTAAATAGATAATTGCTTCATATTTTGCAATAAATTACAAGCGTTGCGTCATCGCGCTTCTCTTTCTTTTCTATGCAAACAGACAGTGACCGCGATTTAGGTGTTGTCAGCGTCTTAATATAATTTAAGGAAAACTTTTCATTGTCGGCGAAAAATGTGTTTTCCCATACATTCCTACTGCAAATGTAAGCTTGTGCGCACAATATTGAGAGTACCATGTTATTTTAACACTATAGACTTCTTTACACTAAAGGTTTTCCTGTAATCTATAAATAAAGAACTACTTTCCGTATTTTTTTCAAAATGTTAGGCTCAGTAGTTTCGGAGATAACGGGGACGGGGTTGGTCAATTTTCTGTTAAAGCTTTAAAACTTTTTATTTTAAAATTATAAATCAATATATTTGCGACCCCCATAACAAGCCCTTTCATTTGGTATTTCACACGTTATTGTTTGCGAAACTTTATTTTTAATTTTCTAATTTGCCCTTCAAAATTGACCCTCATATTCAAAATTCACTTATTTACGTTACATGTCCGTGTTTGGGTCACAGAAATTCATATGTGTACCACGTTTCAACTTAATCGGTCCAGTAGATTCGGAGCAAATCGGCTGTGACAGATGGATAGACAGACAGACAAAGAGACACACAAGTGATTCTATATGGGTTCCGTTTTTTCTTTTGAGGTAGGTACGGAACCCTAAAAAAATTTACGAAATAATGGGTTCAACTGTTAACTTAAAATTATGAATTAAGGAAAAAATGAATGGAGAAAACAGATGGAGACAATAAAATACTTTAAGGGTTCCGCCTTATAGGATTATTTTATTGTCTCAATCTGTCTGTGAAGACCCTATTTCTCAGGAACGCGTGGAGGTATCAAGTAGAAATTAATATGAAATATGTAGGTTTTAATTCGCTGGTTGCGGGAAGCATAAAACCGGTCGAAGTGGCGGTGCTTGGTCCCGGCTTATGTCCAGCAGTGGACGTCTCTCGGCTGAAATGATCATGATGATGATGATGTAGGTTTACGGTTCCTTGGAGCTTTAAAAATCAAGCTTAGTTAACGCAATAAAAAAGTACGGCCATTTTTGCGACATATTTTGATACTTACAAGTAGATCAAAACCTAATAGGGTCCTGATGACCTAGAATCATGAAAATTGGCAAGAAGCAGTCTCAAAGCACAAGTAAAGGAAAAAGTCCGAAAATTGTTAATTTGTGGTTTTATTAAATAATATCAAATTTGAACTTTGTAGAGGATATCGTCACCGTTTCCGATACAAGGAGAAGTCCATTTTGTAGACAAGTGTTATTCTTCAAAACGTACAATATTATAGGACAAATTCATTCAAACTTTTCACAGAAGGGATGAAGAAAGGGAACTGAGGTCTTCTTAACCAAAAAAATGACAATAAGTCTTACATAATATTTCAACTTAATAGCGGGATTCCATGCGACTATTCCAAGTAGGACGTAATTCATGATGCGGCATGACATCGCTTTAGGTGAGTACTTTACAGTTGTCGTCGTTATTCTGCCAGAACGCGTAACGTACCTCTTCTGATCCTTTTCGGGCCCACCGCTGGTAGCCAGTTTCTAGAGGATATTCTAGAGATATCTCCTATAATTTTAAAGAATTTGTTAAGAATTATTCTAAAACTTTTAAAAGAGCATGTTCCTCAGCAAAAGCATTAAAAATAAAATAAAATCTTCTGGAAATAAAATTAAAACAAATTGGAATATTATTCATTCTGAAACGGGAAGAACGACAGTATGGAATCGTGACTTCCATCTAAAAATCGATGATGTAGATATTAGGGCAGACGTGGAGGTGGCAACAGAGTTTGAAAACTTCTTCACTAATATTCCCTTTTTAACAACCAAAACTCTGTCATCATCTTCCTCCACTTCTGCTTACTCAATACTAAAAGAATGTGTATCAGAATGTGATAAACACTTTAAATTTTCAGTGGTTAGCCGTAAAGACATTTTGGAATCTTTTAAAGAACTTGATGTAAAAACAACTGCTGATCTTTGGGGATTATCAGTACATACAATGTCTTCAATAATTGATGTTATTTCACCCTTTTTAGAAATTGTTTTTAACTCTTGTATTGCATCTGGTATATTTCCTGATCTGATGAAACTTAGCAAAGTGATTCCACTGTTCAAATCTGGCAGCACAACTGATCCTACGAATTTTCGCCCTATTTCGATATTACCTACATTGAGCAAAATCTTTGAAAAAATAATTTTAAAACAAATGTTAGGACATTTCAATTCATATAATTTATTTCATCTGAAACAGTTTGGTTTTACGAAGGGTCATTCAGCTACAGACGCGGGCGATAATTGCTGAAGAGCATTTTCGAGGCTTGGGAGGAGTCGCAGGATGCTCTTGGCATTTTCTGCGACTTGTCTAAGGCCTTCGATTGCGTCCATCATGATACTCTCATCAGGAAACTGCACCACTATGGTATGAGGGACAGGGCTCTCGACCTTCTGACTTCCTATCTTAACAATAGAATTCAGAGGGTTGATATAAATGGCAAGAGATCTGCAGGATTTGCGGTCACTTTGGGCGTTCCGCAGGGTTCAATTCTAGGTCCATTCTTGTTTCTAATTTACATAAATGACTTACCTTATCACGTAAGGGATAATCACAAGATTGTATTGTTCGCAGATAACACTTCCCTCATTTTTAAAATCAAACGACTGCTGGTCAACTTTGAACATGTTAACGATGCACTCTCTAAAGTTGTCCATTGGTTTAATGTAAATAATCTTCTCCTGAACGAAAAAAAAGACTAAACTCATTAAATTTTCAACGCCAAATGTCAGGCAGCTAACTACCAATGTTCAACTTAATGGAATAGAGTTGGACCCTGTTGAGTCGACAGTTTTTCTTGGAATAACTATTGACGCTAAATTACAATGCCGCCCACACATAGAAAAATTGTCAAGAAGGCTAAGTTCAGCCGCCTATGGTGTTAAAAAAATTCGACAGATAACCGATGTAGATACGGCCAGAATTGTTTATTTTTAGTTATTTTCATAGTCTTATGTCATATGGGATTCTTCTCTGGGGAATCTGTGCGGACATTAATACCGTCATTGTTCTACAAAAAAGGGCTGTTTGAGCCATTTACAACCTAGGTCCAAGAGATTCCCTTCACAAAAATTCAAAGAAATAGATATTCTGACTGTAGCCTCTCAATATATATTTGATAATCTTATGTATGTACACAAAAATATATCAAATTTGAAGAAAATGTCCGATATCCACAGTTTAAATACCAGAAATAAACATAATCTTGCTGTACTTCACACTCGCCTCCACAGAGTAGGCAACTCGTTCATGGGTCAATGTATACGCTTTTACAACAAACTTCCTATTGCTATTCGAAATTTACCCATTAAACGATTTAAAAGCTGTATTAAAACCAAACTTTGTAAAAAAGGGTACTATAAAATTTCGATTTTGGACTAGATGTTTTAACATACTTTGAATCATTTCCAAAGGCTTCAAGAGAGATGCTGTAGATGAATTAGGAACAACCCACACTCGCGTACTTAAAGTGCTGAAAAAGTATAAGTATAAATGCTATCGTGAAGGTCGGTTGGTGCAAAAATTGCATATTGGGGATCGTGACAGACGATTACAATTTTGTGAAAACATGCTTGGAGAAATTGACCGAAACCCTAATTTTTTGAGTAACATTGTATGGTCTGACGAAACCAACTTCAGCAATAATGGCATGTACAATCGCCGCAATAACCATTATTGGTCTCGAGTGAATCCTGTTCGTGTTCATGAAACTAACAATCAAGTAAGATTTTCTTTCAACGTTTGGTGCGGCATTATGAGAAATAATGTAGTGTTAGTCCACGTGTACGAAGGTCATTTAAACACTGTCAAGTATATTGAAATACTGGATCTCTTAAGAAACGAGTTAAATGGTTTCCCCGAGGACGAGCGAAACCAAATAATTCTACAGCTAGATGGTGCCCCAGCACATAACAGCAGAATCACTACTGCCTACATTAATAACCATTTTAATACCTGGATTGGTACAAACGGCACAATCAGATGGCCTGCGAGATCGCGAGATCTCACCCCATTAGATTTTTTTTTGTGGGGGTATGTAGAAAATCAAATTTACATGAAATCTTATGCGAATGACAACGAGTTGAGAGTTGAAGTTCAGAATACGATTTATAATATTCACCACAACACTTTATTAAAGGTTACTAGGAATGAATTCGTTAAAAGAATAAATTTGTGTATCCAAGAGAATGGAGCCCATTTCGAGCAACTAATTAGTTAGTTTACCATTTTTTGTAAATAATTAAATTAATTTAAGATTTCCTGGTTTTCCTTTCATTTAATTTATGTTTGTTAGTTAGAGAGATTTCATCCTTATAATTGACCCTAACGATCGATGCAATAAAAGTACAGGGTATATTTTTTTTAGATTTTAGCCGGTTCGATTCCCGGGTATGCGAGAAGAGAATTTTCGAAAATCTTTGAATGCAGTTTGCTTTCTATTCAAAAATAAAGAAATGTTTCCTTTGAGTAAAACTTTCTATCTGCAGTATTAAGAGTACTTTCCCTCCAGGTGGCATTACAAAATTCCACCCTGTATACGGACAAACTGTAAAACGGAACAACTACTATGAAACTAAATTAAAAACATTTACAATGAAAGACTTCTGTATAATTCTGATAGGAGAAGAAGACTTTAAAACTATGAATGACTACCTTCAATTGACACTACACATCAGAACGACCTTACAAAAAGTAAACCATACTTACATAATAGTCGGCGCGCCGATATACAATAAGCACAATAATATGTATAATTGGAGAATAGAACACTTCAATAATTTACTGTACCTTGATATAATGTCTCATCACCATGCGTATCTATTCGACTCGAACAAGAATCTGTATTATGATTATACAATGTTTGTCAAACAAACAGGACAACTAAACAATGTTGGCATGCAGACAATCTTCAAAGATATTGACGATTTTATATCTGCCGTTAAAAAGTACGACTTAATGATAGATATCGATACAACACCCAATGAACAAAATTTAGACAAGCAGTTTTTTCCTGTTTTTCCATTCCGACCAATTGAACGAATCAACCAGTTGATCAAAGTGGAAGTCGATTCAGGCATATGTTCCTATCGAATCAACTAGTTGATGCAATACATTTTTTACTAGTTTCTTTCCTTTTTGTTCCTACCGAATCAATTTTTATTTTAAAATAATAAAACCAAATTAAACTTTTTGGCTGAATTCGTCTCATCCATTTTATTTTTTAACTGTCAAATATCAAAAAGAAAAAGGCACATTGAAAAAATAAGCCTATAATAACGAGGACATCACAGAGTAGGTGCTTAAGTGCAATTATCTTAATTTTTCGAGAGCGTGTCCAATAGTGATCTCTTGAGATAAATGTTGAATGGTGTGTTAATGTAGTCATCTCGGATAATATATTTTTGCTTTCGCTGTTTTGGAATCTGAATGTCGATGAATGTCTCATTATCAACAATTACATTTAATAGACGTAACAATGTTACGTTGTTTTTATTTATACAATTATTAAGACTGGAGTGGAATGATTCCAAGACATTGTTAGTTCGGTGACGTTGCCCAAAGGCGCTGATTCTATCAAGACGTTTTTTAAGTAACTTTTGAACATATGCCATAAATTCACACATTTTCAAATTAATAGCTTCATATTCTGATTGTATGTATTGCCACCCATCTAACATTGATTCTTTAGGAAGAAGTGGCAAAACTGCACACAGTCCTATAATATGTTTTTTATCCTTGCTGTTGTGTTTTTGTTTTTTTCCCATGCGCCACATGTTCCGGGTCCAGTGATAATAGCAACCTATTATTTGTGCGTTTGGGTAAAATTTTAGTAAACCATTCCATAGGGCAATCTCGAAGTCGCAATGCATCGTTTTAATTTCTAAGTCGGGCAATGTTTTTTTAATCAAGCGGAATACCTTGATGTAAGTTGTCTGTTTATTATTGGGCATCAAAACATAAATTAATGGTCTTGTATTAGTCGCAAATTCAGTACTGCCGAAGTCACCATGAATGCTCAATAGCTGATAAAAAGGGTTAGGACAACTGTAAAAAGTGGCATCCACAAAAAATTATTTTGTTGTCTTTAGAAGTCCTCTCGGCTCTTTTGAGCAAAAATAAACAATACAAATTTCCTCATAAACGTATTCGCACAATAAAAAATCAGTAAACTTTTTTGGTATTTCAACCTCTTGGAAATTCTTAAAAACAGTTTTTTTTAACACCAGCTGCTTTGTTTCTAGCTTTGTAAAATCCACTTTTTAAACTAGAGAAACTCGATATATTAGAAACAAAGTTAAGACCTTGATTTTTCATATCAATTTTTGTTCTTTTGTAAATGGTTGGAATTGGAATATCAGTTTCTGTCGCTTTTCGTTTGAGAGCACTTTTTTCTTTTAGTAGAATATTTATAGAGGTATCCAATTAACATGTATGACCTTTCTTGGCTATAACGTTGTTATCCTGTAAGTAAAAAGTCCGCTTATCAGTTTTCTATTGCAATTCTGTAACACTTGGAATCAAATAGGAGTAGCCGCATTGGCGGAAAAAATCTGTGATTTGATTTTTCCTATCTCTGCTAACAAAACCAGCAGTCTAGATATTACATTATAATGGTGTAAATTTTATTTACTTTCTCAGTAATGCTTCCGTTACACTTCGGGTTCTTTTTATGGTTTATACATATCTTAAAAAAGTAGCACCACTTTTATACATTCGGACTTTCGTACGAGTATATTGATAATTTTCGTACAGAAAGACTTTGCCACCATTTTTTTCAATGACCTTCATGGCAATACGTAATAATTAAACGTTTAAGAATAATGAATTCAGCGGACAATTATTATTATACCATGGATCAGAATAGAATGGGCACGCCACGATTTCGGCGATAAGTCCCCTCTTTGAGGAGTGGCTGGAGAGGCGCCACGGCGTCCTCACCTTCCGCCTGACGCAGGTCCTCACTGGACACGGCAGCTTCGGGAGGTTCCTGTGTCGGATAAGGCGGGAGGAAACGTCCGGGTGTCACCACTGTGTGGATCGCCCGGAGGACACGGTGGAGCATACGGTGGAGGTCTGCTCGGCTTGGGCAGAGCACCGCCGTGTCCTCGTGGAGGCGATCGGCGGCAGAGACCTCTCGCGTCCGGCCCTGGTTCAGGCCATGGTACGGAGCGAGAGGGCATGGGCAGCCGTCACCTCCTTCTGCGAAGCAGTAATGCTCGCGAAGGAGGAGGCGGGACGGCTGAGGGAAAGGCAAGTTTCGCGCCCTCTCGCCCCTAGCAGCCGCAGGAGACGCCCAGGGCGTCGGGAATCCCGGGCGGATTTCCGGCCACCGTAGGCGCGGGCTTGCGGACGGTGAGCAATGGGTAGCTCACCGTCCGGTAAGGACCAGGCCCGGGTCGACGGCGCGTCGTATTCCACGCGCGCCTCAAAGAGATGTCGTCAGCACAAAGTAGGGGTCCACTAGGGCCGATGCCTGCCGGGGTCGCGGGAAGGTACTTATGGGTCACCGAGGCCCCCGCAACACAGGCAACAGGAAGGAATACGGGTGGGTTTTAGTCAGTAAGAGTCTGACACACCCTCCCGCTCCGCCCAGAGCGGGAGAAGTTATTTGATGATTTCCCACCCTCAAAAAAAAAAAAGAAATGGATCAGAATAGAACATTTTATCTTATTATTTATAATATTTTCTATGACAATGTCAATGCTTAATACAAAGAACATTTTATCTATCATTCACCAGTGGACAGTTCTTAAGAATAATAATCATAGAAAAGGTTTTACCTATATCACTCGATTAAGTTGTTTAGATAGGAACAAACAAGGAGAATAGCAAATGTTCCTATCGGATCAACTAAATGGTTGATTCGTTGGGAACAAAAAATAGTAGATCCGTTTCAGTTGATCGGTTTAGTTGATCGGAGTGGAAAACTCGGTTTTTTCTATGATAGCTATATAAATATTTTACACCAAAATATTGCAGGACTGCTCAATAAATCTGACGCACTTACAGTTTGCCTAGAAGAACTTATGGTGAAGAATATTAACATTGATGTAATTTGCATAACCGAGCATTTCATGAGGGCTGGTTATGAACAGTATCTATCTATCTCTAACTACGATCTAGCTACATGCTTCAGCAGAAGAGACATTAAAAGAGGTGGGGCATGTATCTTGATCAAACAAGGACATCACTGGAAGGGAATTCCTGAAGTTAAAAACTTAGTAATAAGTAGCACTTTTGAATGCTGTGCTATTGAAATAGTCAATACTGATACCATTGTAATCTGCATTTATAAAGTCCCAAATGCAAATAATTTACCAACATTTTTTGAGCGTCTGTATAAATTATGTCAGTTTATAACAAAGAAAAATAAGCGAAATATTGTAATGTGCGGCAACTTGAACATTGACACTTTGCAGCGTAATAATATAACACTAGATCTAGAATGTCTCTTGCTTAACTTCAATTTTAAATTAGTAATTAATCAGCCAACCAGACTATCCAGTAAAACATGCATAGACCGTTTTGCGCATAATTTAAGTAAAAAATGTAAATATGACGTATTCGATTTTGCTTTATCTGACCACACCACACCTGTCAAATTCTTAAATTCCCGGTGAAAAGGTTAGTGTTTTAAAGCATTGGTACGTTAAACGCCGCGACTACAATCAAGAAAACATGAATAAGTTCAGGGAATGCTTACAAAATGTTTCTTTATCGGAAATATATAAACTTGACGATCCAAATACAGCCTATAATCTTTTTCTCGAGACATTTACCCTAATGTATAATTTATGTTTTCCACTAAAACGTATAAAATTAAGCGTACACAAACAAGAGGCCACATTGGGTATCGCGAGGAATTAAAACATGCAGTAAAAATAAAATAACACTTCTGTGGCGTTACCGACTGGAACGCAATGAGCAAAACAAACAAAAATTCAAAAAATATACAGCAGTATATAAAAAAATAATTAAACTAACACAACGTGCTCAGAACAGCTATAAAATAAAATCGTCATCTTACAAGTCGAAAGCGACATGGCAAATCATTAATCGAACGAAGATGAATATGCCTAATAAAAACTCAATTGAATATATTAAAATTGAAAATAAAAAAGTAACACTCCCGTACGAGATAGTAAACGCTTTTAATAACTTTTTTATCGACAGGATAAAACCAATTAGTAAGAGAGGCGAAAAAGTGATATCAAAAATTTCAAAAACAAGTAAATCGATGTTAATGGCACCAAGTGATGAAAATGATATCAAAATCATTATTAAATCTTTAAAAAATACCGGTAGTGTGGGTAATGATAATGACGGAACTTCTACCAAAGTAATTAAGCACGTTTCAGACTCCATAAGTGTACATTTGAGCTATATTCTTTATCTCAGCATAGCACACGGTACTTATCCAAGTCATCTAAAAACAACTGTGGTTAAACAACTGTTTAAAAAAAACGACAAAGAATGCAATGAGTCTTATAGGCCTATTGCGCTGGTTCCAATAATATCCAAGATATTTGAAAAATACATTTATGCACAGATTTATAAATACCTGGATAAACAAAACATTTTGACAGACGACCAAAAAGGTTTTCGTAAGAGTAAAACTATCAATTTGGCTATCTACGACTTTTTAAATAATGTTTATATGAATGTTGACAATAGAATACCGGTGTGCTCAATATATTGTGACATGACGCAAGCCTTCGATTATGTGGATCATAACATTTTGTTAAGTAAACTAGACGCCTACGGCATTAGAGGTAATGTCTTAAATCTCATAGAATCTTATTTAAAGAATAGAAAACAGTACGTTGAAGTATCAAAAATAGATTTTAAATCCAAATATGAACGAATCTACAAATCTGATCTTCGAACTATTACGTATAGCGTACCCCAAGGCAGCGTTTTAGGGCCTCTTCTATTTATAATCTACATAAATGATATGCCGAAAGTCACAAGTCACCCTATGTCACTATTTGCAGATGACAGCACTGTGACCATTAATAGCACAAATGCTGAAACCTACAACGATGAAATTACTAAAACGATAACCTCAATAGTACAATGGTTAGATAATAATAATTTAAAGATAAATATTGAAAAGACAAAATTAATGATGTTTAACCAACGTTCAATCACAAACATGACTATATATTATGACAGCCAACGCATAACACAAGTAAACACATCTAAGTTCCTAGGTTTAACAATTGACAACAAATTAGATTGGAAAACACAGACGGAGGAGCTAACCAAACGCATTAATAAATCTGCCTATGACCTATACAAACTTATATCAGTGATTAGTGAGGACGCATTATTCTCAGCATATCATGGCCTCGTGGGATCGCTTCTGAGATATGGTGTTATTTTTTGGGGGAATACAACCAATAGGGAAATAATCTTTAAAGCACAGAAAAGGTGCATCAGGACAATGTTTGGGTTACAGGTCATGGACACATGTAAACCATTATTTATTAAATATAAAATATTGACTCTTCCATCCCTATATATTTTTGAGGTTGCTGTATTTGTTAAAATTAATCCTAAGTTATTTAAAATAATGTCGGACCTTAATAACCGAAGTCGAAGGGATAACAGTAGCTTATGTGTAAGAAGGTCCCACACAGCATTAATGTATAAAAGTATAATGAGTTTACGGATCCTAAATGATAGGATCCGTAAACTCATATGGGTCTTTAAAAAGTTGAGACATGTCACCTCTCAAGACCTCCTAAAGCGTATTTATAATGCATTGGCACAATCAGTTATGTGTTATTGTATTTCCATCTGGGGTGGTGCCACTAAAATTAAATTCCTTGAAGCAGAAAGAGCCCAGAGATTTGAACATTGTTTTTATCAAGCGATAAAAACAATGTTCTTTAAGCCATTTAGATTTCCTACTGACGAACTATACCTAAATCATAAAATATTGTCACTTCGAAAACTTTATATTATAAACTCAGTACTTAAACTACATAAAACATTACCTTACTTTCATATAGCTCAAACGGGTAGAAGAAAATGTAATGTGGCCACTGCTCCTCGCTGTAGAACTCTTTTTGCCAGGCGTCAATTTCAAGCCTACTCTGCCTACCTATATAATAAGCTTCACAACCAATATACAATATTCAACCTTCAATTCCACGAATGTAAAAAAAACAATCGTTCACGAGCTCGAGCGGCTTGGGTACTTTGATATAGAGAACTTATTATTTAAATACGAACTCTAGACAATATTTGTGACTTCTAGTGGTACTTCCCGATCCCAAGATATTACATCATAGGGCTAGAAGTCTCCTAATTAGGAGTCAAATTCACACAGCCTATATGAGAAATGGTATGTTCTAAATATCATAAGGCACACACACACACACACACACACACACTCACCACACACACATACACTCCACACACGCACGCACACACACATAAAGAGAAGTCACACCAGTATCTCTAACTTTTTATTCATTATGTTCTTGTTTGTAATTACTTAAAATAGTTTAGTTATCTAGTTACCTAAAAATATGTTGATCCGAGGGAGGAGCAGAACCACCCAATACAAGCATTACTACATGCTTCCTGGGAGGTTCTAGCCACAGAATAATATTGTACAAGAAAGTTACAGAAATAAACTATTTTTTAATTTTTAATAAAAGTGTTTTTTGGATGGCGCCAGTCATACATAATCACGTACCACGGTCAATGAAAGAACTGAACGTGAGTTTATTTAAGAAACGGCTGAAATCCGTACTGGTGAACAAAGCGTATTACAGTATTTCGGAATTTTTAACAGATAAAAATCTATGACAGAATGTTGACATGCTAATAAAAAACATTGCTTGTATAAATTGACATTAGCATTGTATATTGACATAGTCTAATTATTGTATTCAGTTTGTAACATTTTATTTTGTATTATTATTGTG
Source organism: Atethmia centrago (assembly GCA_905333075.3). Classification (NCBI taxonomy): domain Eukaryota; kingdom Metazoa; phylum Arthropoda; class Insecta; order Lepidoptera; family Noctuidae; genus Atethmia; species Atethmia centrago. The sequence goes on from HG995369.1 coordinate 33,925,182, forward strand.
TTTCCTTTTTATTGACATTTATTTCATTGCTATTTTATATTAATTAATTTTTATTATGCTTTTAGTTTTTTTTTAGTCCAGGCTTATTCTTTAATTTAATGATTTAAACATGACATTTGTACGCCCTCTGGCATAACATAGCGCACTCTTTATTACTTATAACATCATTAATGTACCTGTGTTAAACAAATGAATAAATGACTTATGACTTATATATACATATTGACATTGATGAATATTATAAGCAAAATTAAGTGAATATTTATGTACCTTGAAAAGTATTATATTACTTTAATTATTGTGAATGTGAGCACTATGTGGGTCATTTTTATTTATTTCTTGTTTTTTTTTCTCTTAGTTTTAATGATGGTCTGGCATTTTGAGTACTTTTTGCGGCCAACCTAATTGTCCTTTCCTTGGTATTGTTCGTCGAGTCGTTGAGCTTCTTAAGTTTTGAGTTGAGCTACACGATTACTGACAAATGCTTGCACTGACTGGACAGGTCCACTCAAATTTGTGTGGTTCTTTCCTCAAAAGACTATTTCAGACATAGATCTACATCACATGATCTGAACACGATTATGTCTGGACTTTAAAAGAGACTTTGACCCTTGAGTTTGTTTCGCCATTTCTTCTCAGTGGTAGTCAGATAGGAAATGTCGACTCCATCTAGCTTATTTTTTAATATGACGTGTAAAAGTGATTCTCATATCCTATTTACAGAATAAACAATTTCATTTCATTTCATATCGTCATCGTTTCCGGCTCAAGGAGAAGTCCAGTTTGTAGACAAGTATTTATTCTTCAAAACGTACAATATTATAGAAAAAATCACTCAACCTTTTCCTAGAAAGGATGAAGGAAGAGAACTGGGGTCCTCTTAACCAAAATTAAAATGAGTCAGAAAAGATAATATTCCAACTTAATAGCGGAGTCCCATCCAACTATTCCAAGTAGGACGTAATTCATGGATGCACGATGGTTTAGTCACAAAACAAGAATATTCTAGCGGAGGGTCATTGCCTCGCGGAGATTCAACACCGCGAATTAGAAAAAAAATACATCACGTGACAGCGCCATCTGGTGTTGAAAAGCGGCATTTTGTAGTATTCTATATAAGAGGTAGCGCTGATGAATTAAAAAAGGATTGCTACAACTTATATTTGCATTTGGAGAATTGCCCGTGACTATCGATGTATAGGAGAACAAGTCTTTCAACTACAATGTTAAGTTTGTCCTTAGGATAAATTCATGCCAGCTACCAAACTCATTGTACGTGGTCCGACACGCATCTGGCCGTTTTTTTTTTCTATTAGATATTAAAAATATTTATATCGTGTTTGTAGTTTCACCAGTTACTTAAAAGCCACAGGGCCTATAAGTAATTGGTGAAAGAACATTACAAACATATCAATAATGTATTATGTCACACACACCTGGCCCACTGCACACTCACCCGCCCGCAGGACGAGCAGCACAGCGAGGCGCTGGCGGCGTGCGGCGGCGCGCTGGAGCTGCAGCGGGACGCGCGCGTGCTGTGTGCGCGCGGGGACGCGCTGCTGGGGCTGGACATGTTCGACGACGGTACGGAGCGAGCGGCGTGAGGGCACATAAGCCGACGTACTACCGGCTGAAATTCCAGCTTCTATTTCATACGATTTTTGAATATTGAAATATTTTTTTCATCCCATCTATTCGAAAAGAGGCGAAGGGTTCCTCGATAAGTGCGAGCAAAATGGGTCATTGCGGCGCACTCAATAATAGTGACGGAATGACTTTTGAATTTGGAACACTATTTAATTAAAAAGTTTGAACGCAATTCGCTTCGATAAAGTCCTGGCCGGTAATAAAATAAAACGCGCCAGCCGACGCGACATTGGTAAACCAAAAAAAAATCGCGGGGACGTCTTTTTTTTTAATACTCTTTGTGACAATGACAATTTTAATTTGATATTAATATAAATACTCGTCACTACTAAAAGCATCTCTCATTTATTCTTCTTATAGCAAAAGCAGAGAAAAGCAAAATGCTACACGATACCAAAATTATTAAACCTCGAGGGACGTACTTTGAATCCCTCCCTACGCTTAAGGTTCTACTTAAGAGGGAATCCCTGCTATGCTCGGGATTCTCCTCTAGAATCCTTCGCTTCCCTCTGGATCCAAACAATCGCTCTCGCCCTCAATACATTATTTTGTTCCCTTATGACACAATCTACTATTCTAGTTGTTTTAGATATTTAGTTTCGTCAGAATCTACATAAAATTAAACTATCTAGTCAAATACTTGTTCACTCCAATTGTATGAAAATGGAATTTGTTTTTTCAACAACTTTTTTTTGTTTCGGAATGAAAAACGGAAACTTTTCAGCCATATTGTACTTACCTTGTTACCTTGATCCCGAATGTGGCCGTTCAAAAGATATGAATTAATTAAAAATAAATACTTAACTGGTATCAATGAATACCTAATTCTAATTCTCTTCTACAGCCATCCAGTCATTCAAAGAGGCGTTAGAATTAGAAGAAGGTCTGCAGCGCGCGAAGGACGGACTCAGTCGCGCACAGAAACTACAAAAACAGTCCGAGCAGAGGGACTACTACAAAATATTAGGAGTTAAGAGGTGAGTTCACTTACGGCTTTCCACATAGAATTGATGAATAAGTTTATTTTTTCGCTAACGTAGAAATATAACTTGCGACTTTTTTTTAAAGTTTCATCTTTATTTTAAACAAATCTCATATCTCAAATACATACTTATTTTTATAATACTTAACTCTCGCCATGCCTAATGTCTTTTTGTATATTTGAATAATATACATACTCATGGCTTTTACCTACAGGGGTAGGCAGAAAATATAGAACACTACCTACTATCACGCCACATACTCCTGTTCTTTCGTTAATTTAAATAAACAATTTGTTATGTTTTATGAACAGGTCAGCAACTAAGCAGGAGGTGATCAAAGCGTACCGCAAGGCGGCGCAGAAGTGGCACCCCGACAACTTCCAGGGAGACGACAAGAAGCTCGCGGAGAAGAAGTTCATCGACATCGCCGCCGCCAAGGAGGTACTACACTTACAATTATCATTAAGTTGACCCATTGGAGATATGTAAACTACGCATTGGTACGGTATGATACACTTTAGAATATATCATCAGCCAGATTCTTCAAATACGATATTTATTTTAATTTGTACGACTTGAGTTTAAAGGAATTCAGGCAGGACTTGATGGTCAAGAATGTTTAACTGGAGCAAAAATAAGTTATTGCTGTTATTAGTTTGGTTTTTCGAGTAGATAAGATTTATCGTTACAGTGGCGTGCAGTGGTTCTCCACAAAGGGTAGGCCACGCATACTGGCACCAAAAAAAAAAAGCTAATTCGCGCATCACCACAGCGTCGCTCTACATAATATGATGACCCTCTAGTCATTATTGATATATAATATTAGAAAAAAAAAACATTGAAAATAATCCTGTATAAACAAAAGTTAAATACAAGAACTCACTCACATTATTCAAGGTTCAAAACACGATTTTCTGACGATGCAAACAGAAGAAAGATTCGGTCACCTCAAATATCATAACCAAGTGGGTGGGTGATAATTACAGAACACGTCACTTGCAAGATATCCGAAGTCATGATTTTTTGGATTAATTCTCGTAATGTAAACCTTTAGACACAACTTGAATCTTATCATTAAACGACAATTACGAAAACTAGTAAGTTTTCGGTATTGTCGTTTAATGATAAGGTGAAGCTTTTAAGAAGAAGAAGAAGCTTTTAACTTCTAACAAACACATATTATCGGCGCAAACTTCACAACAGAACAACATACTTATGTAAATAAAGAAATAATAACACAACAAATAATATTTACACTACTTTACGTTTCAAAACGAATTACTTGTAACTTAATAAGATATAAAAAAGCAAAACATTCAAGATCGGATATAAATTGCGCGTCACATGAAACCACATGGCTTCTAATTTGTCGGTAAAAAAACTACCAATTAAAATTGTATCATTGTCATACCGTGTTCTTCCACAAAAGTGTCTACCATATTTTGCCGGATAATACAGTCCAGGGTTGCCGAATCTTATTTTCTTAACTTCCCAAAAACCGAGCGAAGTTTAAAATCACCAAATATGAGGAGAAAGATAAAAAATATGAAGTTTTTAATTATTTTTATAGGGCTTTTGCTATTCCTTACAATTTATATTTTTTGGAAGGTATAAATTTGACATTACCACCCTGTTTTTTAATTGTCTCTAGTAGTCATTAAGGAAACTATCTTGTCAGTAGACTGTTTCTTAAATTCCCCGCAATTCGGGGAATTGTCCAAGAATTGGGAACCCTGGTCTTCAATACTTTTCATTAATTAAATCTTGACTTTACACACAGCCAATGACTACACGCGGTGGCCAGCTCCAGCCGCTGTAGTTAACTCCATAATTTAAACCATATCACGTGCCGTTCACACTCACGAAAATATAACCAGTGTGCGTAAATTTATCAATGGGATATAGGCTAGCCGAATGCTTGCCTAATAAATAGTGCGTACCGTACCGATTTCCGTCGAACTGTGAGTTACGTCACACGGCGGGTGCGACAAGTTGTTATAAGTTTTATAACAGCAGTTTAACTTTTTATATTTTGTATTATTGTATTACATAGTTAAAATAAATGCATTTGTCGTCGTTGGTAGGGTAGGCTAGGCCTAATTGCCTCTATGGACGGCACGCCCCTGTATCGTTATCGTGTCATATGTATGTACTGGATATTGCCAAAAGATAGAACTAAATGCAATGTGCATTTAGTTCTATCGATGTAGTCATACGACTACAATGGTTAGACTTAAGTAGCCGATGCATTTTCTCTAGGGACTGTTTACTAGTGCACTTATCATTTTAGTTAGTAGGAGAGGGTAAAAATTGTGACTACTTCATTATTGTAATTCATTATCAACATTTTAGGTTCAGGGGCAAAATGTCCAATTCTTAAAATGTCCAACGGTGTCTAAATGTCCAAATACCCAAAATGTCCAATTGTCAAAATGCCCAATTCTCAAAATGTCCAGTTCTCAAAATGACAATTGGACAATTTGCCCCTGAACGACATTTTAGTGCACTCTAGAGCGATATTTCATCATTTAATTTAGTTATATTGATTAACTAGTCAAACCAGTGACCCAACCCGCCCGCAGGTGCTGACGGACCCGGACAAGCGCGCCACGTTCGACGCGGGCGCGGACCCGCTGGACCCGGACGCGGCCCGCGCGCCCTTCCACAGCCCGTTCCACCACTTCCAGCACGGCTCGCCCTTCCAGTTCAAGTTCCACTTCAACTAGCGCCGCTCGGCCCGCGGACCTCTGCTCTGACAATAATCTCGTCGACGGATGGACGTTATGTTATACGAGACTTTTTTTCGGCACGTACCTACTGTTGTGTATACGGGCCTTTTTGGATTAGTTGGCGAAATTTCACAAAAGACAGCTTCTTAAAATATATTTTTTCAGTAAAGCGTTAATCAGGGCATGAACGCCCGCGTGCCGCGCCAAAATACGAATTTACATTTTTCTTCTTTTTTGTTTCATTACCAGATACTGACCTGTCATGTTTGTAATGTTTCACCAAATAACTAGTGAAGACCTAGTATACCATAACGAAGGTACTTGTACAGACCCAAAGCAACATTTTGAAGTGTCGAACAGCTATCGTGCATTTTGCGTATACCTTTTTATCTACGTCCTATGCCATACTTCAGTGAATCCTTCTCTACTATACAAGTTTGCGTCGGACAGTCAACTATAATAACTCAACAAATTACTTATAACTGTGATATTGTAATGAAATAATATCAAACATTTTGTTCAGATTAACTCTTGAAATTCTTTCGTCCACAGAATTGTAAATATTGTATAATTACTTTATAATGCGATTACAGTTATCTAATTAATTGTGAGTTTCGTCAGAAAGAGGCTTTCCATCATTATAAGGTGTGAAGTTACTGTAACTTAACATCTTAACTTAACAAGTTCCGTCTTTCAGTGTTATACTTTACACGTTGTAATGACGACGAGGGTACTTCACGAAATTAAGGTTTTTACGAGAAATAATATAAGGATTATATTAGTCTTCTAATAACTTGGGAGCGACCATTGTTATTCTTATACTTTGATCTCTGAAAATTATTTGAATATTGTTTAAAATTAATTAACTTTGTCGTGCTAGATAACTTGCTATAGTATAAAACTAATCAATTCGGGATACTTTTATCAAAATGTTTAATGACTGCATAAAAAAAATGGAATGTTTTCATACTAATAACTATTAACACTTAAAAGTACAAAAGGGCATTTGTTATAAACCTTATGAGTCAATAACGTGTATATTATTTACATTTTCATAATCAATAATTAGCCAAGGTTTTCCCTTGCCTATGTGGATTGGACCTTATTGATATTATCAGTAAGATTGAGTATCGCACACCACGCCATGCGCCAAATTACCAAGTGTCCTTCTATGTACCGTCTACATTTTCAATATTAATTAAATTGTATACTATTACATAATATCTGCTTTATTGTTGGAACGTTGAAGTCACTTTAAATATTTAGTAGTACTGTAGCGACAAAATGATGTTCTACTCCACCTCATTTTGTCGCTGGTTCCTATTGAATGCCTATCTGTAATTAAATATAATCACTAGCTGTGGTCAGTGACCTATCACCGACGTTTTGTGCAAAGTTTATTCAGACAAGGACCGAATTGTTTGCCAGATGTTGGTACAAAAATGAAGGAAATATTCAAACACTGGAAATTATTTTTTTTATTACGAGGTACTTGCAGTCGATGAATAAATAAATATTTATTTATTAATAAGTTATTTTGTTGTGATTTCTTAAAACTTTGTAAATATTATAGCAATATAAGATAGTGTAAAACGTTCATGTTTATTTATTTATTTTATCCAAACATTTAAATTCGTTCACAAGTATCCGCGCTTTCATCAAACATTTCAAAATTTGATTACTTTAATATCGATAGTTAAACACGCGAAAATATTCGAGTATAATGTAAGATTAAGATTACAATAAATATTAAATCCTAGGAATGCAAGGTAAATACCCTGTACTATAAAATCAGAGCACGTTTCACGGCTCGTCGTCAGTCCATAAAATCTTTGGTTTCCTTCCCTCCCTGAGTTTCCTGGCGACCCTCTCGATCTCGTTGCTGAGCTTGGCGTCGTCCTCTTCCTGCTCGCACACGTACCGCAGGCGCAGCGCGCAGTCGGCCCCGCGGTAGGCGCGCGCGGGCCCCGCGCCCCGCTCGGGCCCCTCGCCGGGCCTCGCGCCGGGCCCCGCGCCCCGCCCGGGCCCCGCGCCCCACGCCAGACAGCGGCCCGCGCCGGGCACGCCGTGGGCGCCCGTGGCGTTGCCCGCGACCGGGCGCGCCGAGTGCGACCAGATCCACAGCAAGCCCGGGTTCAAACCACCCGTCCAGAATTCTCCTCCTAAACATTGAAAGAATTCTAATGTTACACAAATGTCGGTAATTTACTTTCAGTGTTCTCGAACGTCGGTAACCTTTATTTGGTTAACAAACAAACCAATATTAAATAACAAACCCATAGGCTACACCAGGGATTCCCAAAGTGGTCGATTTCGACCCCTCGGGGTCGATATCGACCACTAAAACAAAACACAAAACTGATTTTGGGGGTCGACGAGGTCTAAAAATCGACCCCTATTAAATTAACACAAGTTCTTATTTAAAACTTTCAAGATAGGTAGGTAGGTACTGTATTGTTGATGTTGTGTTACGTGTACTAAGAATAATTAGTATTTTTGTAGGAAATAGCATTGTTGTAGTAATGTAAAGTCTCAAGTTCGTACAAGATGAAAAACTTGGCAAGTCAGTGTGGACAAGTTTGTGCAAGATAATGAGTTCGAGCGTACGTCTTTCAGGCGCGTTTTGACTTGCTCTCTATTTGACGCTTACGCGATTTAACACAAACGATTTCATGATCAAGTTGCAAGTCCAAACATGTTCCTGATATTTTACTATTTAACGAGCTTGCACTTAGGTTGAAAGTTCATTTGCGTTTTGAAATTCGTTGGAATTTGAACGATAATAACTCATATAAGTACCCATTTATTTCAAGAGATTACAAAGTTATTACATAGCTACTACGTGAAGTAAAGTGACTGAAAAAGGATTAACAAAATGCTGAGCTCCCTACGCGAGTTAATAGCGTAACCATACAATATCTGCAGTTTATGAAAAATTAACAAGGTAAGTACCAAACAGTTTTTATTCGGCACAGCGCATCAGCATTGTGGTTTTTTCATACATTGTGGTTTTTTATTTAGGTACTTTCTTATTTTTTTATTTGCAGGATTACTGAGAGTTTTATGATGGCGGCCACGAAAAAAAAATGCAGACAATACAGTTTGGACTACTTGAAGTTCGGATTTATTGCATCTCCATTAAATCAACACTTGCCGATGTGTCTCATATGTGAAAAAGTATTCAGTAACGATGCCATGAAGCCTTCAAAAATGGATGACCACTTATCAAGAGTACATGCTGACAAAAAAAGTAAACCCTTGTCATTTTTTCAAGCACTTAAAGAAAAACTAGACAAAAGGCCATAAGATCGATGTTTGCGTCTTCATCTATTAAAGACAATGATGGTTTACGAGCGTCCTATAATATATCTTTACTAATAGCGAAGTCAGGGAAACCCTACACAATTGGAGAGCGGCTTATCTTACCGGCCATTGTGGAGGTCCTTAACAATGTATTGCACAAACCCGCACATAATATTTTAAAGAGAATACCTTTGAGCAATATCACCGTTCAGAGACGCATAGACAAGATGGGACGCGATGTGGAAAACATTTTATGCAAGTTCTTACGGACCAACAGATTCTCTCTCCAGTTGGACGAGTCTACATTACCCGGCAATGAAGCTCTGTTGTTAGGATATGTTCGATACATCAAAGATGAAAATATGTGCCAAGAACTGCTTTTTGCTACATATTTAGAGACTGATACCAGAGGAGAATCGATTTTTCAGGCCGTGGAACATTTTTTACTGACAAAGCTATTCCGCCGAAGAACATTGTTTCTGTTGCGACTGATGGTGCACCGTTTATGGTTTGTCGTCATCGTGGTTATATAGCTCACTTAAAGCGACAACTGGCTGATGTACTGGTCATCACTGCGTGATTCACAGGCAGCATTTAGTAGCAAAAAAGCTGAGTCCTAGATTGCATAAGTCTTTACAATATGTAATAAATGCTATCAACAAGATTCGAAGCAATTCTTTGAACACTCGGTTATTTGCTCAGCTATGTGAGGCAAACGACGAAGTCTTTACTCGATTGCTTCTGCACACTGAAGTTCGCTGGCTATCAAGAGGCTCTTGCTTAGAAAGATTTTCAGCCATTTTTGAATCTGTGTTGGAGTTTTTACAAGAAAAAGATCCGAATTTGAAAGAAAATCTGAACAATTGTAAAACAGATATTTATTACTTGACTGATGTCTTTGGAATGTAAAACAAAGTTAATTTGCAGCTGCAGGGTGACGATCTTAACTTGATTAAAACAAAATCAATAATATCGGCCTTCGTCGGTAAACTAATCCTTTATAAACAAAATTTAGGCAGAAAAGAATATTCGCAGTTATTGCATTCGTCAAAATTACCAGAAATGCTTTAAGATGATGACATTATATTGTATGTCACTCACTTAGACGCATTACACAAGGATTTTACGGAGAGGTTTGAGGATCGTTTAAATTTACAAATTCCTCAATGGATAATAAATCCGTACAATACCACAGCCATAGAAGAAGCCAATGTGATAATGCAAGAAGAGTTGATTACCATTAGCACAGACGAAGAGCTTAAGCAGAAGTTCAAGCAAGGCTATCAGAAGTTCTGGTTACAACGCAACATTGAAACATTGTGGAACATAGCTGAAAAATACCTTAACGCTTTTCCATCATCATACCTAGTGGAAAAAAACCTTCAGTGGGGTAACAAACATTTTGACGAAACAAAGAAACCGCTTGAAAATCAACGAACGTGGAGATTTAAGGCTGCAACTCACCAATATTGAACCGGATATAGCTAGATTGGTAGATAGTCACCAGGTTCGTCCATCACACTGAATGTTTTATTTTCTCTTTGCGAATTAATACTTTTTTAAATATAATTTCCTACCTACTTAAGATTCTTTAAGTACCTAATTTGTAATAATCATTATAAATTAACTTGATATTTACTGAATTGTATGTCTTTTTATTTTGTTAAATTTTGATGAGAAAATGAAGTCAACTTTACTCACTTAACCAAGTGCAAAGTTTTTCAATTGGTACCTTAGTACCTAGGTATTTTTTATCAATAGGAAAAAACTAAAGATAGGCCCCCTTATTCGTAATAGTCTGCTAACTTAAAGCATTGCTAATTCTCACTCGTCTTCTTCTATTGACCTAAGTCAGAATGAAAAATAACACTCTGTAGCAGTTGTTTTAAGTTAGCGGACCATTATGAATAAGGGGGTTGATCTTAAAAGTAGGTAATTTGGCCATGGGGGTATGAGGTAACAGTTCATTTTGGAAAAAGGGTCACTTGTCCAAAATAGTTGGGGGATCCCTTTTTTTTTTTTTGAGTGTGGGAAATCATCAAATAACTTCTCCCGCTCTGGGCGGAGGAGGGTGTGTCAGACTCTTACTGACTAAAACCCACCCGTATTTCTTCCTGTTGCCTGTGTTGCGGGGGCCTCGGTGACCCATAAGTACCTTCCCGCGACCCCGTCAGGCATCGGCCCTAGTGGGCCCCTACTTTTGTGCTGACGACATCTCTTTGAGGCGCGCGTGGAATACGACGCGCCGTCGACCCGGGCCTGGTCCTTACCGGACGGTGAGCTACCCATTGCTCACCGTCCGCAAGCCCGCGCCTACGGTGGCTGGAAATCCGCCCGAGATTCCCGACGCCCAGGGCGTCTCCTGCGGCGGCTAGGGGCGAGAGGGCGCGAAACGTGCCTTTCCCTCAACCGTCCCGCCTCCTCCTTCGCGAGCATTACTGCTTCGCAGAAGGAGGAGACGGCTGCCCATGCCCTCTCGCTCCGTACCATGGCCTGAACCAGGGCCGGACGCGAGAGGTCTCTGCCGCCGATCGCCTCCACGAGGACACGGCGGTGCTCTGCCCAAGCCGGGCAGACCTCCACCGTATGCTCCACCGTGTCCTCCGGGCGATCCACACAGTGGTGACACCCGGACGTTTCCTCCCGCCTTATCCGACACAGGAACCTCCCGAAGCTGCCGTGTCCGGTGAGGACCTGCGTCAGGAAGAAGGTGAGGACGCCGTGGCGCCTCTCCAGCCACTCCTCAAAGAGGGGACTTATCGCCGCAATCGTGGCGTGCCCAGCACTGGGTTGCGACAACCGTACTTTCCATGACGCCATGAGATCCCGCTGGAGCTCCGTCCGCTGTGGCGCGATTTCTCGCGGCAGCGGACTTACGCCCCGGCGTTTCGCCTCCTCGCGCCACTCCCGTACGTGCGCGAGGACTTTTGCCTCCAGATCCCATGGCGGCAATCCGGCAAGGAGGCTCGCTGCCTCACAGGAGACCGTGCGGTATCCTCGGACCATCCGGATGGCCATGACCCTTTGGACCGCGCTCAACCGGCGGGCTGGCCGCAGCGCCAGAGAGCGCGCCCATACAGGAGCCCCGTAGAGGGCCATGGACCGCACGACCCCCGCGTAGAGCCTCCGGCAGGAGGCGTTTGGACCCCCTAGATTGGGCAGGAGCCGCTTCAATGCAGCGCCCGCCCGCTCCAGTTTGGGAGCCAAACGTCGGAAATGCTCCACGAAGTTCCACCGGCTGTCGAGGACGAGTCCCAGGTACTTCATCGTCGACTTGACGCCGATAGAAACCCCTCCTACCGTTATTTGGGACCCCAACGGTGGCGCGTTCCGAGGACAATGAAAACATATGGCCTCGGACTTGTGCAGGGCCACCTCGAGTCCTAATTGCCGGATCCTTTCGACGATCGTCGCAACCCCGCGTGCCGCTAATTCGGCCGCCGCCTGGTGCGACCTCCCCTGCGCCAGGACCAACGTGTCGTCAGCGTAGCACACTACGCTGACGCCGACGCCGCGGCGCGCAGCACCCAGTCGTATCCGATGTCCCACAGATGCGGCCCCAGGACCGATCCCTGTAGGACACCGCACGACATCTCTTGCCGGTTCCACACTCCCTGGTCCGTCAAATAGGCCTCGACCACACGACAGAGGTAGGTCGGCATCCGGTGATACTGGAGTGCCTCCCTGATGCAACTCCAGGGCAGGGTATTGAAGGCATTGGCGATGTCTAGGGACACCGCCAAGACGACCCCACCCTGGGCAACAGCATTCCCCGTCGTCAGGGCTCGCCCTCTGCGGAAACCAAACTGGCTCTCCGCCAAATCCGGCCCCACCCGCACCAGCTGGCTTTCAAAGAGCTTGCCCACCTCGTCGAGCAGCACGATGGGCCGATAAGCGGACGGAGAGTCCGCAGGGCGCCCTGCCTTCTTTATGAGGACCAGTTTCCCCGTCTTCCAGCGAAGCGGGAACTGGCCCCTCTCCATGCATGCGCTTAGGAGCCCCCTAAGTCGAGGCCCGAGAGCCTCCAAGGCCAGGACCCAGGCCTTCCCAGGTAAGCCGTCGGGTCCTGGGGCGGTATTTTTGGCATTAAGCCTGCGTACCGCCGCTCTCATTTCTACCTCGGTCACCTCCGGAGCATCGTCGTCGTCGTCGTCGTCGTCGTTGGCGGTGTGGTCCGCATCGGGCACCGCAGTAGGTGGAGCCATAGGCGGGGAGGTGTGTTCCCCTCGGGAAGGGAACAGAGCGCTCACCACGTCCTTCACAAGCTGGGGCCGGAGAATGCGTCAGCGGGGGAGCCCATGGGCGGAGTTTTTCACGCACCACTTTGTACGGGCGTCCCCACGGGTCCCTGTCCAAAGTCCCCAGCGACTCCTCGCGGGCCAACCCCCTGGCCCGCAGGATCTCCGCTTGGAGGGCGGTCTTCGCCGCTCTGTACCCCTCGTATAGCTCCGCCTGAATGGCTTTCGTATCCGGAGGTTTGATACGGAGCCTGCGGTGCCTGGTGTACCGGCGTCGCGCAGCGGGTGCGTGCAGAAAACCTCTTCGTGTGTCAGATTGCTGCTGGTTCCCTGCGAATACGTTCGGGGGAAAGAGCAGTCGTCGGGCCGGTGCACCTGGGCACGGCCAATAGTCTCTCCATGTTTCGGAGAGGGTATTGACCCCGTCATATTCTGCCGCCACAGCTGCCACGGCCAAACCGGGGTCGTCGGGGCGGCGGCTAGGCTCCGCGCCCCGAATTCCGCAGCTGTAGTGATCACACTACAGCCGGATGCGGAGAAGAAGGGCGTGTCCTATAGGACGGCAATGGCGAAGGAGGGTGAGGCGGTGCGCCTGGAGGAGCTCGGCGCAGCAAAAGGCCTCAAAATGAAGGTGACGGCGACTGGGGCCCGAATGGTGGAGGTCCCCGGTAGGGCCAGTGGCCCGGCCGCTGACGCCCTGGCCGAAAGGCTCAGGGCGTCACTAAATGCGGATGAGGTCCGTGTGTCCAGGCCCACCAAATGCGCTAGCATGCGCATCACGGGCCTGGGGATCCATGGTCTACACTCTACAACATCGCTTCGATCTTATGAATTAATCACAGCTATGATGGTTTAGGGGTCTCTCTCTCGTTTCGCGATGTGTAAGCCCCTAAACAAGACTGCCTCGTCTGGTTGTAGAAGGTTACGGGTCCATTAATTAAAGTCTTTCGTCAAGTTAATAATGTTTGTATTTATTACATTGAAAACCCTTTAAGACAACCTTCTACGCGGACCGATGTAATGTCACTGGCGTCCATTCATACTTCTCGCTTGTATACCTTTTGCTTATCAAGTGTTCTGCCTTTCATATTTACATTGTGTCCCTACACTACATCCCCCCAAAATTTGTAAAAATAAAATTTTATTTAATTACTATTATCTTAAAAGTAGGTACTAAAACATAATACAATTTATACTTATGAATAGGTACTAGGAATTTGTATCGTAGGGTTATTTATAAATAACGTATACTGTTACATCCTGTAGGGACAGAGAACAACGAATATTAAGGTTACCTTACAACTATGGTCCCTTTGTTAACATTGTTGATATAATAGAAATTTGTTTCATATGAATTGTTTCATTGTTATCTTATATTTATATCTTTGTTCTTAGTATTTACAAAGAAATTGCTTATCGACAAATGAGTACGTGTGACCGTTGATTAATTTAGTAATAATGCACAAGTTGTTCTTTGTTATATTTAGTTTGATCAATACTAGTTATTGTGCGGGCTTTGTTCGTCATTCATTTATTTATTTTAACAATAATAGTCACTGTTGTTTGTTACACCATCGGTCCTTCATTTATTTATTTAAAAGAAAGCACAATGGTCACTGTTATTTATTACAACATCGTACGTTAGGATAGTGTTTACAGGTTAAATCTGACTGGCGGCTTAACAGTACGTCCACTGCTGGTTTTCTTGTACAATATAGACTTCTCATTATTCTTATCTGGAGGTACTATGCTATGGTCTGGATTTGTGCAAACATTGCTAGTTTCTGAATGCTCATTAAGTACATATGCAGGCTTTAACCTATCTATTGATATACCACTTTTCCTGTTTGGTAGCTGAATTACGTATACTTTGGGTGTTCTTTCTATAACGCGATAGGGACCATTGTACGTAGGCGTTAATGGTGGGCGTATGGCGTCATTGCGAACAAATACATACTCACAATTTTTTAAGTCATTATGCACAAACAGTGCGCGTGAGTCTCGTGAAATACGGGGTACAGGTTTGAGTTTACTAATGGTATTTTTAATGTTTTCCAATAGCGTATGGTTGTCGTACTGTTGCATGTCAGAGATATTGTAGAAATCTCCTGGTAAGCGAAGCGTTTGTCCGTATACGTATTCTGCGGGACTCGTGCCATTGTCGCTTCTTCCTACTGCGCGTAGTCCTAATAATACTGTAGGCAGTTCATTACACCAGTAATGGTTGTTTTCTAGTCGTGCCGTTAATGCTGATTTCAATACTCTATGCCAACGTTCTACAATACCATTACTCTGTGGGTGGTATGGTGTAGTACGCATTTTCTTAATACCCATTAGTTTCATTAATTGTTTAAATAACGCACTCTCGAATTGACGACCTTGGTCGCTTGTAATTCTTTCGGGACAGCCAAATCTGCTAATCCATGTGTCGTAGAATACCTTAGCTACTACTTCTGCTGTGATTTCTTTGACTGGTATCGCCTCAGGCCAACGTGTACACCGGTCAATTATAGTTATTAAGTACCTATTTCCATCATGTGATAATTTTAGAGGTCCGACTATGTCGATATTTACATGTTCAAAACGTTTACTTTCTGAATATTGCTGTAAGTCTGAAACAGTATGTCTAATTATTTTGCACTTTTGGCAAGCTATGCAATACTTTGCCCACCGGGTGACGTCTTTATTGAGGCCGGGCCAAAAGAACCTTTGTGCAACTAACTTGCGTGTTGCCCTAATACCGGGATGACTAACATTATGTATCGAGTCGAATGCAATTTTTCTATAACTTGGTGTTAAATACGGTCTACATGAATTAGTTGAATTTTCGCAATATACAGCTGTTTCGCAATTTGGCATAAAGTATTTCTTTATACATAAATTATCGTTTGATCCTTTCAATAGCTGTGTGAGCTCGGTGTCATTCACCTGAGTTCGTCCTAATTCCGCAAAATCAAGTACAGTCGGGCAGTCGATTGTTTGAATGCGCGATAAGAAATCTGCGCCAGCGTTTTTCTCGCCTTCTATGTACCTGATTGTTGTAGTGAATTCGCTAATGAATAAAAGTTGTCTTGTACGTCTAGGTGTTTCGGAGTCACTTTGTAGTTTGCTAAATGCGTATATTAACGGCTTGTGATCCGTGAATATAGTCGGATTATTACCTTCAAGTAGATATCGAAAATGCTTAACTGCCAAGTAGATTGCTAATAACTCCCTGTCGTACGTAGAGTACTTTTGTTGGGCTTTTGTGAACCTCTTTGAAAAGTAGCCTAATGGTTGCCAGGAGTCGTTAATTTTTTGTTGCAATACCGCGCCTGCACATGTGTCTGAAGCATCGGTCATAAGAGCTACAGGCACATTGGAATTCGGATGAGATATCATGACAGCATTCTTTAAACCTAGTTTACACTGTTCGAAGTCCTTAGTCGCCTTGTCGTTCCAATCGATAATAGTCTTATCCTTTCGTTTAGCGCCTATCAGGAATTCATTTAAGCTTGCTTGGTGACTAGCAGCGTTGGGTATACTCGCCCTATAGAAGTTTACCATACCTAAAAATTGTCTGAGCTTCTCTACCGTTTCCGGTCGTGGATAGTCTAGAATAGCCTTAACTTTACTTTCTAGGGGTTTGATACCCTCTGTTGAAACTTCGTAACCTAAAAAGTCAATTTTAGATTTACCAAATTCGCATTTTGCCAAATTTATGGTGATACCAAACTGTCTAAATCTCTCGAATACTTTACGTAACTGCATTTTGTTCTCGGCTATACTATCGCTTGCTATGATTACGTCATCGACGTAGCTGAATAAGAAATCTAGGCCATATAATACATTATTGTTCATGAACCGTTGGAATGTTTGACTCGCGTTTCGTAGTCCGAAGGTCATACGCGGGAATTCGAACAATCCAAATGGTGTGATAATTGCTGTTTTTTCTATGTCTTCCTTAGCTACCCTAATGCAATGGTATGATTTGTTGATATCTAGTTTGGTGAAGATTTTTTTACCTGAGAGCACGTAAGTAAAGTCATGTAGGCGTGGAACGGGGTATCGGTCCGGCTTGGTGATGGCGTTTAGACGCCTGTAGTCACCACATGGTCGGATGTCCCCATTTTTCTTTGCTACTACATGCAGAGGTGTCGCCCACTCGCTTTTGGACGGCCTGCAAATGCCCATCTCCTGCATGCGCCTAAATTCTTCCTTTACCTGGTGATACCTGTTCGGAGGAAGTGGCCTAGCCCGTGCATGTACTGGAGGTCCAGTAGTTTCAATGTGATGGAAAATGTTACAACTATTATTGTCTGTCTCATCATCCTTGAATGGCCTAGGTTTAGTAACGTCTGCATGCTCCGATAATAAATCGTGATACTTATGATTACTGTCTACGATGCTAACTGTGGGTTCTGTGCATTTTACTATGCAACCTATCGTATTCAAATCGGTTCGCTTATCTATTAACTTATGAGCATTCAGATCTACCAATAAAGTGTGATATTTTAAAAAATCAGCTCCGATTATCGGTTGTGTTACATTTGCAATTATAAATGTCCATCTCAATGGCCTTCTTAAACTAAGATTTAATTCTAATGTTTTTGTGCCGTATGTCTGAATTTCAGAACCATTTGCTGCATATAACTTGTACTTATAATTATAATTATCTGTTACGCACCTTTGTCTTTTGGTCACTGGTATTACACTGACGTTCGCACCTGTGTCGATGAGGAAACGTATGCCGGAAGTAATGTCCGTTACACATAGGCGGTGATTTGACGTGTCGATGCAGTTTTCCGCCGCTGACTGCATCGCTCCTAATTTCCCGATATCTGTGCTGACGATGATGATTTCTCCTGTTTCCAGTTGCAGGGCTGTACGCATTTGTTCGCCTTGTCGCCAAAACGGAAATGGTAGTAACAGGCCCAGTGTGGTGTCTGCGGGTTACGTCTTTGCGCTGAAACATTGTACCGTCTGTTTCCCGATTGCGATCGTTGTCTAGCGCCATGCTGCTGCCTCCATGTCGATCTACCTCTCTGTATCTCCTCAATTGTTTCGCGTAGTTTTGCTATTTCCGCAATAATTAGATAGTTGTTACTTGGTGACGTGGTCGTGCTCACTCCAGCTATTGATACATCGGGTTTCGCCATTTCCATCACCTTGTCAGCCATCTGTGCTAATTTATTGATATCTGCGATTTCACTTACAGTCAGTACCGCCCGTACTGAAGCTGGTAAGTGTCCGATCCATAGTATCCGTAGTGTGTCCTCTGGAAATTTGTCTTGTGCAAGATCCTGCATTTTTCGTAGCATTTGTGATGGTTTCTGTTCCCCAAGTTCTATTTCGCTGAGTAATTTTTGTACCTTACGAATTTCCGACTCTTCGTACACGGTCAAGAGCCTTTCCTTTAATGTTGTGTACGCTTTTTCTTCTGGTGGGTGTAGGATTAGATCGGCGACCTGTTGTACGTTGTCTTTGCTAAGTTTTGCCACCACGATATTAAACTTTGTGCGTTCCCCTTGCTTTTGATTCGCCATTATCGCTTCGAATTGACCGAACCATAGTCGTGGTTGGTCTGTCCAGAAGTCAGGAATTTGCGTCTTAAACGTGATTTGTGCTATCTCACTGTCTCCCTCCTTGCATTGCGGTGCCGGTTCTTGACCTGACTGCTGCTCTAGACCCATGTTTACCCGTAACGTTTACTGATTGTTATGTAAAAATATGGTACGCGTACGCGTATGTACGCGGCACTCACGACGTTAAAACGTATTGCACTAACTATTTCACTATTGTTCACGTGTAACTTTTAACGCGGGTCACCACTTTAAGGGGTCTCTCTCTCGTTTCGCGATGTGTAAGCCCCTAAACAAGACTGCCTCGTCTGGTTGTAGAAGGTTACGGGTCCATTAATTAAAGTCTTTCGTCAAGTTAATAATGTTTGTATTTATTACATTGAAAACCCTTTAAGACAACCTTCTACGCGGACCGATGTAATGTCACTGGCGTCCATTCATACTTCTCGCTTGTATACCTTTTGCTTATCAAGTGTTCTGCCTTTCATATTTACATTGTGTCCCTACAATGGCATCGCTTTTTATTTACTTGAGAATAACTATCTATAGTAAAAGTTGTGTTAAAACATAACAGGCAATTTAATCACTTCACCACTTGCACGGTCCGCAACGAAAGTCTTAATTACTGAGCAAAATATATTTAATATACTGGGAAAATATAATATTAATGACACAAACACTGCTATCACATGAGACGCTGTATAGCATTGTATCGAATATTTTGTGTCAATTTGAATGAAAAAGTTACCTCGCACTATAATCCACTTTAGTTGCTGACCTCGCTACAACGACAACAATGCTGTTCTTACGGTATGCTAAACCTTAGAATATAGAAACAACCAGAAGCCGCGAAAAAGCCTAATACTGAAGCGTCAAAAACGACTCCTAAATAGAGTAGTTTGACGCGCAGCCGATCAGTTACTCTGTGAACTTCGTATCGCGTAACGTGTTTTACCGGTGTGCAATTTTATTTAATTATTCCGTTGTGTGTCGTTCATACCTGTAAAAATGCAGCGGGGCTAAAAAAATAAACAGGATGGGATCACATTTCACGTGTAAATAGCGCATTAAAATATCGTCTTATTTAATTACCTACTGAATAAATTGTTAAGTTTGTAATTGTCATAGAGAATGATGCATCCATTTTGTTAGTGTTGCCAGTATAAGAGTTTTGATTTTCCTTCTTTTATTACCTACTGAGGGCTTAGACTTTATTCGTTGTAGTGTTCAATTAATAACAACTTAAAAAAAAAACCCGACTTGAAAAAGAAAGTTTATCAATGCAACCCGTATGTATATATGATTTTGTTAGAATTGCATAACATTCATAAATGGTACTATGTTAGACTATTAGGATTTCTAGAGGGGGCGGGTGTATGAAATTATGTATCTATGAAAAGACCAATTGTGATTTTATTATTTATAATAACTTACCAATACTCTCAACGTTTAGGTACCACAAAGGGGGGTCATAATGTCCGAGCTAGCAACATTACGCGGGTGGGAAGTGAGGCGGGCGCGGGACGCTTGTCTTGATTTTGGACACAGCGTGCGGCTTGCAATGACAGTTGAACGCGGATTCTGGTTCTTTCTATATTCTAAGTGCTAAACAATAATAACGTAGGTACGTACCAAGGAGTCCAGTGATCATAATTTAAACTGAATGCACCTGCGCTTGTTTGTTAAATATGTCATTCACCTAAGCCAACCTTGCCAACGAATGCAGCAAACAATTGACTAAGTAACGTGGTGCCCACAAGTAGGCACTAACTGCTGGTAATTCTTCAAAATGTTTTACCAAACAATGTTTCATTGTTGGTCTACTTGGCAATAGAATGTTACCTATTTGGAAGAGAGTGGAAGATATTAAAAATACGTTGTGTTGAAAAGTTCTGAATAAATTACTTGCTTTTATTCATTCTATGCATTGGAAAAGTGACAATTGCACAGCGTTGGCAACCTTGAGCGAAGCTTTAACGAATCTGCCGGTCAACACAATATTGGGAACAATTATTCTAGCTATAAAATGTAGCAAAGCATATACAATCGACCCCGACAGTACGTACACCAAGGCTGTGATGTGCTTAAACAACCAGACACATTTAACAAGCGAGCACATTTTCGGTACATTTCCGTTTGTATGCCCGTTCCCATGATTGTAAGGAACTTCATCGGGATTTATAAGAATGAATCCTTGGTTTGTATTAAGGTCTCCATTCGCAGCGGGAAATAGTACAAAATGTAATTAATTTTTAAATAGGTAGGTACTAAGTACAAAGATGGCGGGCAAGGATAGCATGGAGCACAGATTCATATTTTTTTTAATATTCGGGCTAAGTGAGGGTTTTCAACCAGCCTAGATTCAACCCGATGGGTTGAATATACAACCCGTCGGGTTGAATCTAGGCTGGTTGAAAACCCTCAATATTTGTTTCTGGCTATGTCCATACTACATAAGACACAAGTAAACAACAATATTCGGTAAGTGTCAAGCTCACCTTTAAGATTCTTGTCGCTGAAGATGGTGGCGGTGAGCTGTTCCATCTCCCGGTCGGAGTCGATCTCCAGCAGGTGGCTCTTGAGGCGGCGGCACCCGTAGCTGGCGCCCTTCCAGTTGGCGGCGGCGCCCGACACGTGGTAGCAGGCGCCGCCCGCGCGCGTGAAGTTCTCCGCGCACGGCTCTGTGACATGGGACATTTACCTCACTGGACTTTCTCTTGAATGAATAGTGAAAGTGTTGTATCTGAATCATAATACATGTATAATAAAACTTGTTTGCATGCATGTTGTAATCATAATAGGTAACAGCTGCAAAACAAGTTAGGCTTTTAGCGCAACCGAGTTAGTTTGACCGATGATCGTCTGCATGACATTTGCGGCTACATCGAAAGTACTTTTTCCAATCGCTGTTAAAGAAGGCCGGCCAGGACTTGAACCCAGTAGCTCATCTGTCTCACAAGTCACAATACTGAAATAAATAGGTAGGTCCCTACATACCTACGACGGTGACACTGATTCTTAGAAAATTAAAAACTGAACAAACTAGCAAGTTATTAGTTTTATTATATCTTTTCAAAACAGTGTCCATTTACATCAATACATCGCTGCATCCGATGGAACCACTGAGAAAAGCATTTTACCCACTCGTCCTTAGGGGTCTCTTCGACGGCATTTTGAAACGCAGCCACTGCTTCCTCGGTGTCCATAAAACGATTTACTCGAAGTTTTTCTTTTATTTTCGGAAATAAGTAAAAATCACAAGGTGCGAGGTCGGGGCTGTAGGGCGGGTGACCCAGTAATTCCACGTCTAACGTCGCCAAGTCACCTACCTAGTCGATTGTTTGCTTGGCGGTGTGCGACGAGGCGTTGTCGTGGTGAAAGAGGATCCTACTGCGAGGTCGTTTCTCTCGAACTTTTTCCAGGACAAGTGGCAGGACAAATAATTGTTAGTGTACCTACTACTCTGCAGTAACTGTTTCCGATCCTATAACAATTATTGCGTAATGACCTGTCCTTCCGAAGAACGTGGCCACCATCTTTTTTCTCACGCTTCGACCTCTCTTCACTTTAGTTGGCAACTCCTCGGAAGGAAACACCCAGACAGCAGACTGTCTCTTAGTTTCAGGATCATAACAATAAATCCAGTTTTCGCCACCCGTAAGTATGTCGAACACAGTGTTTGAGTCACCTCCGTTAAATCTTTGAACCATTTCACGACACCAATCAACACGACGGAGTTTTTGGGCCTCTGTCAAATTATGAGGTATCCACCGGGCACAAAACTTCCTGACCGCTAAATGTTCGTGGAGGATTTTGTGCAATTGACTCATACCGATGCCTAAGCCTGTCCGAATCTGCTGATAAGTCACTCTTTTGTCAGTCTCTATCATACGCCGCACAACACTGATGTTGTCTTCAGTCGTCGCCAAAGAAGGCCGTCCCTCGCACAGATCATCGGTGAGATTAGTGCGATCACGTTTAAACTCATTAAAACAGTTGTAAACAGTGGCACGAGATGGGGCTTCTTCGTATCGTGAAAGGCCAAACGAAGTCTATCATAACTTTCTTGTTGACTTAAATGACATCGAAAGTCATAAAAAATAATTGTACGAAAATTTTCTCGCGTTAATCATGCTGACGTGACACAGACAATTTTCAATTTGCCGCCAAATAAACAAAAGACAAATGAATAAAATACATACACAATAATACTGACAAAGAGAACTCCTTTTTCAAAATTTGAATTTTATCATATCGTTTACAAGTGGCCAGTTCTAAAACTTTCAGTGTTGCCCTCGTATCTGTGCATCATGATCCGATATTGTGATGGTATCGATATCTAACGACGAAAACGTAGTGTAGCGTGGGGGGGGGGGGGGGGGGAAGAGGGGACCATGGCCCCGGGCGGCGCAGATACCTGTGTTGTCATCGGGACTATATAGGTACTTACCTACTTATTTAAGAAAAGGATTTGACGTCAAAAAATACATTAGAGTTCTATATACATTATTATCATGTGAAGTTAAATAAGCTTGTGAAGTACCTATTCAAATTATAAAACTAAAGTTCATTAGAATGGAAACAAATCGAGCCTCCAAGACGAATAAGAAGTCACTGTTTGTACGACGAAAGTAGGGATGTTGGCTTATCCTACGAAGACAATTTTAAACGAAAATTAATTTCTGCATTAGATAGAGCAAATGCTGAAATTCGAAAACGATTTCAGCGGCTCCGGAGGGCAAAAAAATACGCCTTCCTAAGGCCTGCAATATTCTAATCGTTATTGGGCATCGATGACGACGACTGCAACCTCGACCAACCTCCTCAAGATATTGACAGAGAAGAGTTTAAGGTTGAGTGCGCGCGTCTTAAGGTATTCGTAGGTCCAAGTTTAAAGAGTACTTCAAGTTTGAAGTCCTAACTTAACATAGTTCCGAAAATAGGGAGGAGGGCCGGCAAATTTAGGGTTAGCCCCGGGTGGTAGAAATACACGCTACGCCACTAATAACACAAAAAATAAATACTTAATTCTTTACCCTACTCATATTTTTTTATTTATTTGTACGTATTTTTCTGTTCCTTTCTTCTTGTGTTTATATTTGTACCTACACCAACTGAATGAATAGTAACTCTAACTACACTACCCACTGCCGTTGAATCTGTAGTCCCGCTGTAATTGCTTGAAATTTATAGTTTATGTTTTGTTGCATTAATTGTACTTAGTTAATTAGATATCGAAACCATCACGTCTACGGAGTTCCGCTAGCTAATTTAATTTGAGCCTGTATCCTCACCCTCTTTAGAGTCCACTCCGGCTACAATCAGATGCACGCTCTCCTCCAGCTTCCGCAGCCGCTTCTCGAACAGGTCGGCGCGCCACACCAGCTTCTCAATAGCCCCCAGCAGGTATAGGTCGGTCTCGGAGACCTGCTTCTGCGGTGGCTGGCGGTTCTCGTCCACTCGGTCTACTGCGTGACTGTGCACAGGGATCGGCTGGTTCTGGACTGGCGCCGGCTAAGAAGAGTTGGGGAACCAAATGTAAGTCGGGCCTTCTTATTGCTAGCCTGGGAGTAAAGCTAGGTAGGTACAGTTAAGTGATACTTATACGGTGATCAGCGTATAATTATGTCGATTAACACTTGGAAAAAAACATTGGACAAAATATTTAATTATGACCCTAAAAAGTAAAAACTCTTAGCTAAAACATTCTAAACGCTGAAAAGCAGTGTTCATGAATTATTTTGTATAGTTATACGAGTACTACATATACTCGTAGGTATGATTAAAGGATTGTGTTACTCTCCGTAGATACTTAATAATAAAGCGATTCGTGGTCAATCAAATGGATTGCTTTGAGACAACATTATTATATTCATCTTTCCGGATATCATTTTAATATTTACTGCGGTAGGTCCTACTGGTAGACAAAATAAATCCGCAACATTTGTATTACTCTACTCATACATTATTGTTTCCTATCGTATCGTATAGTAGGTACTTGGACTCACATAGCTTGGGCTTGGCTTGAATGTATCCTTGTACGGGTTGGGTGGTCTGTTGACGATCTTGCCGGTGTTGTGTTGTAGTGGAGGTGAGTGCTGCCACTCGTCGTAGGGCCGCGCGCCGGGCGGGTGCGGGGGCCCGGGCGGGTGTGGGGGCCCGGGCGGGTGCGGGGGCCCGGGCCGGCTGGGCTGCTGGCCGTGCGGCGGCGGCGGCGGGCTCAGCAGCGGCCCGTCCACACGGTCCGTCACGTAATAGCCCTGCGCCGGTGGTAGCGCCATTATGCGACCTGGAAACGGTATATGCAATGTGCAACTGAATTAATGCACATTATGAAAGTAGGTAGTTTGTTCAGAAGTGTTTATTGAATCGAGGTAATTTAATCCCAAAAATAATTAAAACTACGTGAACAGTCACACTTCGATGAACAGTCTAAAAAAAACAAAATTAAACTAATACGCTAAACCCTTACCTATACGTGTGCGATTGTGCGTGCGTGGATTTGTAATGTGACCACAATTTTCTCCCACAATCGGTCAATGCGTTGTACATAATACAAAACATTCAGTGTGGTGTTTTGTATTTATTATATTATATTTTATTATTTTAATATATTTTATATTTAGTATTCTAATCGGGGTGTATAATGATGTGCGTTAATTCCGAGCCAAGTTGTAGATTGCCATGGTTTATTGATTTATTCCATAATATGTTTTTATTTCCAATAGAATATCATTATTTTGCATAAAATATGGTACATAGTAAAAGTCTTCTAAACTAGATAGCTGGGTGGTCTCACCTTGTCTCTCTCCATGCTCGGGAGCACTGAGTGCCCACTGCTGCAGCACGGACATCCATGGTCCATCGTCATCATGTAGTCCACACATGTTCTGCTGTTCGCCGCACCAGTTCTCGTGAACCAGTGAGCTGTTTTGGT
This sequence comes from Atethmia centrago, assembly GCA_905333075.3. Taxonomy (NCBI): domain Eukaryota; kingdom Metazoa; phylum Arthropoda; class Insecta; order Lepidoptera; family Noctuidae; genus Atethmia; species Atethmia centrago. The sequence goes on from HG995369.1 coordinate 33,950,580, forward strand.
CCATTGTGGACGCACACCCTGCCAGGAACAGCAGGGCTACCACGAGTGGAAGGCGCCACATCTGGAACACGGCGGACAAGCGAGCGTGGTTATTTATGGTCCTTCAAACAAAGCTGGAGTTACGCCTGCCTCCCTTTGTCTCTAACCGTGCACAAGGAGCATAAGCTACACATATCGCTACTGAGATCTCTTATTTCCCGCCACTTCTGAGTGGTGCTTAATAAACCGAACTGTCAAAAATTACGTATGACCTACACATCCTTTTCCTCGAAAAGCCTAGTCGTTTCTTTTCAAGCAGCGTGAGTCACACCGCACGGGGCGTCGTTAACTTGCTATCTATTACGTGCGCTGGCCGGCGCAGGGTCAGGCCGGTTCACGCGGCTATTACGCAAGCGCAGGTGAAAGCGCAGCGTGGCGGACGCGCCCGGCCCGTAAACACAAGGATTACAACGATCGTAGGGGATTTCCAATACAGCCACTCACGACCAGGATGTAAATGCACTACCTATGTATCTATAAGTAGGTATTATATATCGAAGGAAATGTGCAACCGAGTAAGTAGTTGAATTGAATTTACGAGAACGCATAAAGGCATATACCTGAAACTGGTTTGCATTACGACAGAAGCGAGAAAGGCCATCAAGATCATGACCATGTGCCATAAATACTTACCTACCTATCCATCCTATCAAACTTTCGACTGAGCACAGAATGATTTTCGCTTTGATTGCGGAAATACATATCTCAAAAGTACTCAAAACCTCTTGCACTTTTAAAGCACGTGGCCCCTAAAAATATCTAATGCGAATCAGTTTAAGGAATTGGGCTTGAAATTGTTTTTTTTATCATAATAAATAAAATAATAGGTACGAGCTGTGTTATAATAACACGTAAGTTTTTTTGTTTTGTTTGTTAGCATTTCGCCTCCCGCGAACTGATTTATAGTTGTAATTTTCAGCGAGTATCAACACGAAAATTATCTATTCCGTGAGTCTCAATATCAGGAAACTGTCCCAAAAGTGTTGGCTTGTTAACTTTTAAATACATAATAAACACAGTCCCTTATTCTTGAACTACGACTTGTTGATGCTGACCGTACCGGGTTCGCCAGGGCGGGCGTGGATCGAAAACATAAAAAAGCGCTTTTTTATTTCTACTCGTGCCTAAATGATGCAGAAATAAACTCTACTCCTAGTGAAGTTAAACCTAATTAAGTTTTCTAAATCAAGCAAAAATATGCGAAATATATACAATAGCTTGCTTTGCTTAGACATGAACGTTCTTTACGATATGCATACTTAATTTAAAATCGCGACTCGCAGAAACGTCCAGAATTGGAAAGTTACATACCTTGTCTCCTAAAGCTGGTGAGTGAGCACTTAAATATTTGGAAAATAATATCACTTTTATTGCGTAGGTCGCCTGTTCTGCCGGAGACTCCGAGAGCTATCCGAAAGTATTGATCGCTGGTCTGTTAGCCGCGCACTGTTGGTACACGAGGAGAAATTGCCGCGTGTGTGCTGGTACCCCGGACGCGACCGAGACTAGGTGGGGCATATTGCATGTACCTATAGAGACGTGACGTACCTATGCTTATGTTTTGCCAAATCTCGCGGATGTATCGGCAATCGGCATTGATGAACCGTGTCGACGATCTTAGTGCACTTGGTATCGACAATCTTTAAGAAACGGCAAGTAGGTAGGTAAGTAAGATTGACCATTCATACTTTATAATCTCAATAGGTACGCTGTAGATCGCGAATTCGCGAGGGACCCGCGTGAGGAAAATTACTAATATGTAACCATTGCTAATTTTAATGAACTCTGAATATTTATCTAGATCACAGCATTGTCTTGGCAAAGTGGTTTTTCCATCTGGAATTGAACAGTAGCAGCCCGTAGTCTGAGTTTCTTCCCGGTTGATGGCAATAGGGTCACCCCATATTACATCGGACGTAAACACCTGCAGGCGTCATGTTATATTATGTTTAAATCGAATAAACCCTGATATTAATAATTTCGTTAACATTTAAGTTCTATTCTTGCATGCTCTAGCTCTAACCATAATGTATGACCCAAATACACACATTCACGAGTATTGATCATTATTTCTCAGAATGTTGCAAAATAAACGTAAACAGCAACTTAAACAGTAACTGTCAAAATGTCCCACAACACATACCTAGGTAGGTAGGTACCTCGATAAATGATAAATGATTTATTTTCTGTAAGTAGGTTTGTACAAACACTTTTACACGTCAATCATATTATTAAAATAAAGCTAGATGAGGTCGGCGTTTCCTATCTGACTATTCTGAGAAGAAAGGCCGAAACAAACTCAGGGGTCACAGTCTCTTTTAAAGTCCAGACATAATCTTGGTCAGATCATGTGAAGGCCATGTAGATTGGTGTCTGAAATGGTCCTTTTGAGGAAAGAACCACACAGATTGAGTGGACCTGTCCAGGCAGTGCACGCATTTGTCAGTAATCGTGCAGCTCAACTCGGAACTTAAGGAGCTCAACGATTCGACGAACAATACCAAAGAAAGATTAAAACCCTCAGATTTAAACCTCAGATTTAAACCTCAGATTTAAACCCTGCATAAAGCCAATTTCCTATATCTCAGTTGACGCCTGAATCTTGATTGATTAGAAGAATCCTACTATAGTTCTACTCATATCAATTTTCTTAAGTATATCTATTGTGGATGTCACGGTCAAGAGCAGAGTAGGTACACTTCGCGCTCTTGAAGATTTTAAGTAAAATTGATGCAAAGTTTGAGTTTTAGTGCTTGAAAATTGTGTGAAAGTGAACTTAGGTGCATTTAGTGACTGTGGTGAAATAAATCACAACCATAAATATTGAACAATCTTAGGCCTCTAAAATCTACACTCGACATTTCAATTCCTAATATATTTATTGCTTACCCTCCAATGCCTGATTCTTCCAATGGTTTCTTCACGTCGTCAATGAGGATAAAAACTGTCCCTTGCTCACTTCAGATGTCACTACTATCCAACGTTTCAGAATTTGGCAGCTAGCAGTCACTATCCATATTTTTTTTGTAAACAAGCAACTTCTTTCACGCGTAATTAATTAACATGCCCCCTTGCGCAGCTGTTGAGTGCAAAAATAACCATGTATTTGCCAAAGATATTCAAAAGCTCTTGGAAAAAAAATGGAAACCCGATATTTCGTCGAGGCTATGTGCTATCTTTTTGAAACCTGATGACTTATATGGGAGACATTCCAATACAGGTAATGCTCCCAAGACAGCTAAGTCTGTTTTCTGTACCTACTGGCAATTGTGATGTGATATTATGTAAATTAGAAAAGGTGTACATGTGTTTTGTATTAGGTATCACAATAGATCAGTGCTAGAATTAACATCTCTGAAGTTTTTCATCCAGGAAGATCATCCTCGAGTTGGTTTTCAACTCTGATCAGGTTATTTCTGTCGTACCTACGCCTCCAGACTTCAACAAAATGGCGGTTTGTAGCCGGACAACGGTGCTATGATAAGCGTTCAATTTTTAACCCCATTGTCATCAATCATTATTAAGTGGGTTAAAAACTGAAAGGTCATCATAGGTGACAGCACAGTTGTCCGTCTACAAACCGCCATTGTTTTGTTTATGTTTACTTTTGCGTCTGTGAAAACTAGATAGGTAAATATGTATGCGACTTGGAGTGTAGCACTATTAAAAGATGAGCTAAGGACAGGGAAAGCGTCTACCACTAGTAAAAATCAGCTTTAGTGGAAAAATCAATAAATTATGAATGTTTTATAACATATAGGTTATTTTGCGTTTGTTGAGAAGTTCTTTTTTTGTTGAAGTCTGGAGGTACGACAGAAATAACCTGATCAGAGTTGAAAACCAACTCGAGGATGATCTTCCTGGCTGAAAAACTTCAGATGTTAATTCTAGCACTGATCTATTGTGATACCTCATACAAAACACACACACACACCTTTTTATAATTTACATGATATCACATCACAAGTGTCTGTAGGTAAATAAAACAGACTTAGTTCTCTTGGGAGCATCACCTGTTTACGAATTTCTCCCACATAAGTCTTCAGGTTTCAAAATGATAGCACATTAAGCACATAGTCTCGACGAAATATCAGGTTCCCATTTTTTTCTTCGAAGAACTTTCTTCCACAGTTTTCGTCTTTTAACATCTCTGTCCCCGTATTTTTGCAGTGAACTGCTGCGCAATGGGCATATTAATTAATTATACGTAAAAGCAGTCGCTTGTTTACAAAAAATGTATGGATAGTGACAGCTAACTGCCAAATTCTTAGACGTCGCTGTCGGGTAGTAGCGACATCTGAAAAGAGCAAGTGGCATTTTTTATCCTCCTTGATGCTGTCATTCTCAAGCAGGAACCTACGAAAATATTGTCAGCTTAATTAAATGTCTACCAAATTGGTAGACTTTTTTATTTGGAAGTACTCAATCAAATGTACTCAATCAAAAATGATGCTGGGACGGAAAAACCATCCAACATAAAATGAGAGGTAAAACTGACCCAGCAAGTCTTCCATCCAAATCTGTTTAACAGAAATGCCCGAACAAAGTCCCCACTCCTGAAAGCAAGAGTGCAACAAAACCCACAACCGAAAATAACCTAAGCTGGCCAAAAATTTCCACGCTCCGAACCTACAAGAGAAAGATAATCTCTGATTTACCACCGCAAGCGACAACTAGTAATAGTTTTGTTGATGTGCAGATAATATTGTGTCTACCCCTAGAGAAAATAAACCCTCACCTCTGCTGTTTTATAGAACACAAGATAAACTAATCGACACTGCCGAGACATTGTTGAAAAAAAAACTAACAGTTTTGTGTGTTATGTTATGTTTAAAATTGTCAAAAAAACCAGCTTAGAGTATCATGAAGCACAACGGGCTCATAGGACATACTTTTACTAGAAAAGAAAATAAATGCTATAGAATCGACATTAAAATCTGCATCATACTACACCTCTCGAAGTGATAGACGAAAAAACGTACAAATCATAAACGCAACGAATCAAGAAAAACAAAGATGTAAAGAAGATACGCTATATCTACAATACATCGGTGATTATTGAAGATCCAATAAAGATAAAAACCGCTGCTGTCGAATGTATCAGATGCCAGCAATATGGGCACACGAAGAACAACAGTCACCTTACAGATGTGTGAAGCGTGCTGAAGGCCACAAAACGTCAGAATGCCTGAAGAAAGACCGCATTACCCAGCTAAATGTGTTTTATGTTTAGGAAGTCACCCTACCAGCTACAGGGAATGCCAGGTGTACGTGGATATCGCCCAAAGGAAAATGAAGAAAAGGCCACGTATAATAGCATCTATAGGTAACTTAATCAAAGCCGCATATACAGTGGCATATGCGGCGTTGATTGAGGTACCTGAACTATTACTATTGGAATGGTCCCAATAGTGGTAGGTATACGACTTTGGTATCATTGTTAGGTTCTAATGGAACCTAAAAATGATAACAAATCGTTCCGCAATCTAAATTACAAACTATTACTGAACAGGAAAACAGACAGTTCAAACCAGGACAATCATAGCCCAAAGCAGAACACAGCTTAAATCGCCAACTGGATCAACAGCTGGCTGCTCAATCTAGACCCAACCCAATGAGCTACCAAGACTCATATGCCGAAAAAGCAAAAGTTAATCCGTCCACAACAAGTAATGGAGATGAAAAAATTACACCTTCCTTCTTTCAAGAAATTATGATCGAACAAAGTGAAAAAACATAAATTCTCTTACAACATAAATGCTCCCTAATATGGCTTATTACAATTCTCATGGGAAAACTTTCATGATGGGCTCTCTCCAGGTGGGTGCACGCATGGAACTTAAATGGCTCCCAACAAACGACAGCTGGAAATTTTAAAAAGCTACACAATCTTGACATCGCATCGTTCTGATATCAGAGACACACTTCACATCACGAAATTCCATATTAGTTCCAGGCTTTAATATAATAATATATACATATGTCACCGTATGATTATGAACATCGTTAGTTTATAATCTATCATGCAAGATTATAAACTATCGAAAAATTATGAACTGCAACAAACCATTTACAATTTAGCGCATTATTTATCGATAGTTTATTCGCGCTAATAATTACCCACTAAATACGATTAATTGATAAGTAACCTCTTATATATTGAAATGGTTAACTTTTCCTGTTTATTTTCTCTTTTATATTTTTAAATGCAAATAACGTTAAAAAATATGCCTCACTTTTCGTTCCTGAATGTCACTTCACGTATGTTACTATTTATCTGTGAAACTAATGAGAATCCAAGTCCTTTAAGACAGGGCATAGGCCGCCGTCACCTCCTTCTGCGAAGCAGTAATGCTCGCGAAGGAGGAGGCGGGACGGTTGAGGGAAAGGCAAATTTCACGCCCTCTCGCCCCTAGCCGCCACAGGAGACGCCCACGGGAATCCCGGGCGGATTTCCGACCACCGTAGGCGCGGGCTTGCGGACGGTGAGCAATGGGTAGCTCACCGTCCGGTAAGGACCAGGCCCGGGTCGACGGCGCGTTGTATTCCACGCACGCCTCAAAGAGATGTCGTCAGCACAAGTGTAGGGGTCCACTAGGGCCGATGCCTGCCGGGGTCGCAGGAAGGTACAAAAGGGCTACCGAGGCCCCTGGAAACACAGGCAACGGAAGGAATACGGGTGGGTTTTAGTCAGTTAGAGTCTGACACACCCTCCCGCTCCGCCCAGAGCGGGAGAAGTTATTTGATGATTTCCCACCCAAAAAAAAAAGTCCTTTAAGATCTTTCTGACACTGGAGAAGACACAAGCGCAATAAATATTCTACAATATTCGAACAAAAAGTCGGTTATTTTTGGCAGTGGACGCGGTAGCTACTACAAAAAAAAAAACTAAAATGGCACACCCGGAAAGAAAAGTCCGTACCGCACAGTGGAACGAATGTATGGGAGCGGTTGGACGTAGACATGTCCGAAAAAAAAGAGTAAAATTATGCCAAACTAATGATGCCATCTTATTCGATTACTTAATGCCTTCATAACTTGTGGTGATGAATTTCTTCATAACTCCCATATTTCGGGAGTAATTTGAGAAAATGTGAAATTTTACTATGAAAATGAGTGTATCGAGCTCTCTCCCTCCTGATTCCGGGCTTGTTTCAAGTAGCGGTCTCTAATATCATAATGCTAATACTAAGAGCTATATTTAATACTAAGACACATAGTGCGCCAAATGTGCACTTTCTGGGATAAAGAGTGATGTTTATTTTATAACACAATTTTTTTATTTTTTGTTTATTTTGTTGATTAAAACCGTTTTTCTAAAGGTTTACCTTATTACAATAACATTTCTGAGCAGCCAATTAGAGAAGATATAAGCTAATTAGGATATATAATTAGGGACTTAAGGTTTACATATAAAACTGATGCACTAATGATTACTGATAAGAACATTGCTATTATTTAATTACTAAATGGCTCTTAATACACTAATTTAGCATGCATCATTTACTAATTATCACAATAACTAATTACCTTGCAATATTTAACAAAGGATACCTGGGATACCTGGATTTTATATAAATAGGTCACTATTAGTAACTTTAAAATCAGTGTTGATTTACACCTCGTTGTATCCAAGCTAATCTCGCAATGTATTTTCCAAATTTTAATACAAATCTTGATATTCACGTTGCTTTATGCGCACGCGCACATAAAGATTTACGCGACTTTAACTATTTGTTCAGTGTTTTAAAAGATAACAGTTGTGTTCAGTTATGTGAAAGTGCTGAAACAAGTTTAAAAGACTGGTGTCGTCGATTTTGCTACCGCATTTATGCAAAATGGACACAGTCTGGAAGAAGCACAGATAAGTTTCGGAAGAAACATGAGATTTGGCTACAGGCTGCAATTCAATGGCCGGAATTACAGAATGAAAATATGGAACCTTCTACAGAAAATATAAGTGACGTCATCGAGCCCATAATTTCTCCTGCTAAATCTGATGCTTCAACTTGTACACATCCTAGTCCTCGTAAATCTTTTGAGGACCTTAGTAACCGGCAAAAAAGAAGACGCACTGAAGATAGTCTTTCATGCAGCAGTAGCAGCGCTGAAATTATGTTTTCGGCCGAAAGGGCGCTTCAAAAGGCAGGACAAAGCGATACAGCTTATGTTATGAAATACTTGACGGAGAATCCAGAAGAGGCCTCAAAAATCAAAGCCTTCATTGAAGGTAAATCAATTCAGGTACGGGAAATATCCCCTTTGAAGGCATTGGCTCTTTATGTATCGATGAACTTATCGAAATGGCGCTATAACACTCTTCGGGATTTCAACACTCAAGAAGGAGCTCTTCAATACCCGAGTTACTACATGTTGGTTAAAGAAAAAATTAAGTGCTATCCGGCCAAAGAAGATCTCACAGTTACAGAGAGCTCTGCAAAAATCAAATTACAAGCCTTGATGGATTTAACCTCAAGAAGACTTATTAGGTCGTTAGAAACCCCTGTTGATCCCAATCAACAGCTCGTATTGACCAGCAAATGGGGTTTTGACGGATCATCTAGCCAAAGCATTTATCATCAAAGGACGAGTGAAGATGAGCAAATCGATCTTGCTAGTAATTTTATGATTAGTCTTGTACCACTGCGGCTCGTCTCAAAAGGTGTAACAATTTGGGAAAACGAGCGACCATCTTCCACTTCATTTTGCCGGCCAATATTGTTTAAGTTTATAAAGGAAACCAAAGAAAATGTGCAGAGAGAGATGGCTGAAATCGAAGCAGAGATTGAAGCCTTAACTCCATCCACCATCACTGATGGAATTAGTGTCAAACACCAACTGCTGTTGACAATGATTGATGGTAAAATTCATTCCATTATATCCAATACAGCAGCTTCAGTGTGTGACATATGCAAGGCTTGTCCTAAAGAAATGAATAATTTAGAGTTAATCAAAGATAAACACGCAAACGAGGACATGTATAAATATAGCTTAAGCACCCTTCACGCTTGGATTCGCTCAATGGAATGCTTATTACACATTTCCTACAAATTAGACATAAAATCATGGCAAGTAAGGGGTGATATAGCAAAAAGGCAAGTTGATGACAGGAAGAAAAGAGTTCAAGAGGCTGTAAGAAGAGAAACGGGCTTACTTCTCGATGTTGTGAAACAAGGCAGTGGATCCACCAACAATGGCAACTCGGCAAGGAGATTTTTTGAAAACTACACTAAATCTGCTGAACTGACCGGAATAGATGCTATGCTTTTAAGAAAAATCTGTGTGATCTTGCAGTGTATTTCATCAGGAGAGAAGATCAACGTAACTAAATTCCGAGAGTTCTGCTTTGATACTGCTAAGCTTTACGTGGAGTTATACCCATGGTATTATATGCCTTCTTCACTTCATAAAATTTTAATGCATGGGCCAGACATAGTTCAGAACATGTCAATTGTGCCCATTGGTTTTCTATCCGAAGAGGCATCTGAGGCTAGAAATAAAGATTTTAGAAAATATAGAGAGGGGCATTCTCGAAAGCATAGCAGTATCTCATGCAATGAAGATATTATGCACAATCTTTTACTGTCTTCTGATCCACTTGTTACAAGTATCCGTCCAAAAGGAAATAAGTTTGTAAAAAAATCTTCTTTTAAGGAATTTTATGAGCTTACGGATTCTGAGAAAAGTGATATCGAATTTGTTAACATAAATGATTTAGCGGACATCGATTCTGAATTTGAATTAATTGATGATGATGATGATGACGAAGATAATTAAATGATGTTATTGTTTTAAAATGTGTAACTTAGTAAATTAGAGCTTACATCTTAATTATTTATTGTACTTTTAATGAAACTAGGTAATTTATTATCAACTTACTTAAAAGTCATACTCTCATCAGTTCTTGTGAATATTTTTGTTAATATATATTTCTGTATATATATAATATATTTATAGACCTCTTAATAAGTCTGTCTGCGGTTTAAAGTAAATACAAATGGGGAAAAAACGTTTTTTTTTTTAAATTTTCATTTCCTTTTATCCCAGAAAGTGCACATTTGGCGCACTATGTGTCTTAGTATTAAATATAGCTCTTAGTAATAGCATTACGATATTAGAGACCGCTACTTGAAACAAGCCCGGAATCAGGAGGGAGAGAGCTCGATACACTCATTTTCATAGTAAAATTTCACATTTTCTCAAATTACTCCCGAAATATGGGAGTTATGAAGAAATTCATCACCACAATTTATGAAGGCATTAAGTAATCGAATAAGATGGCATCATTAGTTTGGCATAATTTTACTCTTATTTTTCGGACATGTCTACGTCCAACCGCTCCCATACATTCGTTCCACTGTGTACCGTCGATTTTTTTTATCGATATCGATATTTATTCGGAAGTTTGCCCAATTAATTTGTCGCTTACAAGTTTCTATCCACTTAGCCCTGGTTTTACTATCTTTCGGAAATCTGAAAAGAGTTTACCTAGATTTTCGATTGGTATCAATAAAACACAACAAACTTTGACACTTGAATTATACTTTTGTTCGTCGCTGGGACTGCCCGCTGGGAATGTTCACCACCGTCTACCAGGCGGAGTGTGTGGGCATTATACAAGCGGCGTATGCCATAGAAGCCAGAAGAGTCACGGACACTCATATACGATATCCTCCTGCTAGCTTTATGACAAAAAATTATGATTTTCAAATTATAAAACCGTTAGAATGGAAATATAAAACATTGAGCATTAAACTTTCAGACAACGAAAAATACTAATTCGTAATAAGAAGTTATTGACATGTCAAGATTTGACTTATACCTTCGTAATGCAAAACAAACATATTTTGAACCGAGACATGGTGACGTCACAAAAGCAATGCGAGGAAAAGTATTCGATTCATGCCTTGTTTTGAAGAAGAGAGGTGTCATCTGCAAACAATACAACGTCATAGATACCCTTTAAATAAAATGGTAAGTCATTAATATACACTAAGAATAGGACTGGACTCAGTATTGAGCCTTGAGATACACCTAACTGAACTGGTAACCCGTAAGATTTCACACCATTAACATCCACACATTGGAACCTGTTATGTAAATAAGAATTTATTACTTTGACAGCTTAATTTTGGACACCGTAATAACGTACTCGTAGTTTATGCAAAAGCGTGTCATGGTGCACGCAACCAAAGGCTTTGGAGAGATCACTGAAAACTTCAATAGCATTTTGCGAGATCTCTCTTCAATAGCATTTCGCGAGAGGCGCGCGTGGAATACAACGCGCCGTCGACCCGGGCCTGGTCCTTACCGGACGGTGAGCTACCCATTGCTCACCGTCCGGAAGCCCGCGCCTACGGTGGCCGGAAATCCGCCCGGGATTCCCGACGCCCAGGGCGTCTCTTGCGGCGGCTAGGGGCACGAGGGCGCGAAACATGCCTTTCCCTCAACCGTCCCGCCTCCTCCTTCGCGAGCATTACTGCTTCGCAGAAGGAGGTGACGGCTGCCCATGCCCTCTCTCTCCGTACCATGGCCTGAACCAGGATGCGAGAGGTCTCTGCCACCGATCGCCTCCACGAGGACACAGCGGTGCTCTGCCCAAGCCGGGCAGACCTCCACCGTATGCTCCACCGTGTCCTTAGAAACAGGTCTGAACTTGCCAACGTTATTTTTATTACCTGATTTAAATAAAGATAACTTTACTACTCTTCATGAGGTCAGGAAAACATCTTAAATGAACACATTTATTAAAAGTAACAGCGAGACAGGGCGCTACGATTTATATTATATTGCTTAATAGTTTAATGGAGATACCCCAGATATCCGACCTCGTCTCTTACCAGGTATCTAAGTCTTTTAAGGTTTCTGTGGCTGAATGTCCTAGCACTATAAAATAATAATATGTCTATTTTACATCTCAATATCAGGAGCATAAATAAAAATGACATGACCAGTGGGACTGTGAGCGCCTGCCTAGTTGTTAACATCAATGTGCAGCAAATATTATTTTATTTTTGCAATTGTTGTATTCTATAGTTTACAAATAAAAAAGTTTCACGAGTCTAAAAGGTCAGGAAACTGAGCAAAATAAAGATAAGTTTTCATTAAATAACTCTAGTTTTTCGATAAGAGATGGCGCTAGGCATTGTGGTTATCGAGTTTAAGAATGATTTTCTACTATTCAACACGCCATCGACGCGCTAGGTTTTTTTTTATACCATGATGGGGACAAACTAGCATACGGGTCGTTAAGGCTTATATTATTTGTGAAGGGATGAGGATTACACTGAATAATTAAACTATTATTTGAATTAATAAATTGTTTTTAATATTCATTAATAAAAAAAGGTAGGAAAGACGGACAATATAAACAAAGTACAATTAGATGGTCTATCATTAACAAGTGGTCTCGGGTTTGAAGTCCGGGGAACTTATAACTAATTACAATAAATTCATAAAAATAACAAAAAAACATTAAATGCACTTTAATGAAAACCAAAATATTTTCTAAAAATTATGCTGGTGCGAGCACATAGTCTTGGTGCCCAGCCTGCATGGCTGGCGCCACATTATCTTGTAAGCCCCTTGATGAATCCTGAATTAACTGACGATTTGCTCGAGTCCAACAGGCCCGACACGCATAGATGGTTACTGCATCCTAAAAATACAAATACTTATTAATATTGATTTTAAATGCTATTATAATGTTGATCATTTGTCATCCACCTATAGACTGAATGTGACAAATACAGCATAGTACTGTGGTTGTTACCAATCATATGGAATTACTGCACCAAGATAAGTTCACATCATGACCAGCAGAACATAAAAAGTTATATTTTCTTCAACTAACCATAAAAATAATAAATACCTACCTGCAATTAGATGATCAAATATCTAACCTGATAATTATCATGGGAAATAATGGGTAGTAACGGGCTGTCTGCAGGAATCATATAGAAGCGTAGTCCTCTGACTGAGAGACCACACCCACAACCTACCATTATAATATGACTTAGCAATCTGTCATTGCCAGCCTGTTCGGTATTCAATAAGTTGAAATATGGGTGATAAACAAATGCATCTAATGGTAGCTGAAAAATAAAATATCTTTTTATTTTGTATAAGTACCTAACTGTTTAAAAAAACCTGTATTATGAAATTCTATGAAAATTCAGAGTTGAATGTATATTACACACTTGACTTATATTCAGTGTCGTATCCAGTGATGTGTAACAATAATCATAATAGATTGACTATTCATAAGCCTGGCTCACGCCATCCAGCGAATAAACGCTGCTTTTTTAAGTTTTGATGGCTCACATCTTAGAATATAGAAAGAACCAGAATCCGCGTTCAACTGTTATTGCAAGCCGCACGCTGTGTACAAAATCAAGACAAGCGTCCCGCGCCCGCCTCACTTCCCACCCGCGTAATGTTGCTAGCTCGGACATTATGAACCCGTTTTGGTGTAAACGTTGAGAGTATTGGTAAAATAATATTAATAATAAAATCACAATTGGTCTTTTCATACATACATAATTTCATACACCCGCCCCCTCTAGAAATCCTAATAGTCTAACATAGTACCTATTATGAATGTTAAGCAATTCTAACATAATCATATATACATACGGGTTGCATTGATAACCTTTCTTTTTCAAGTCGGGTTTTTTTAAGTTGTTATTAATTTAACACTACAACGAATAAATGCCCTCAGTACCTAGGTAATAAAAAGAAGGGAAAATGGATGGATGCATCATTCTCTATGACAATTACAAACTGAACAATTTATCCAGTAATTAAATAAGACGATATTTGAATGCGCTATTTACACGTGAAATGTGATCCCATCCTGTTCATTTTTTAGCCCCGCTGCATTTTTACAGATATGAACGACACAAGACGGCATAATTAAATAAAATTGCACACCGGCAAAACACGTTACGCGATACGACGTTCACAGAGTCGGCTGCGCGTCAAACTACTCTATTTAGGAGTAGTTTTTGACGCTTCAGTATTAGGCGTGTTCGCGGCTTCTGGTTCTTTCTATATTCTAAGGCTCACATGTAATCGAACCGCCGGCCGTGTCAGACTTTTTAGCTGTCTTGTTGCTAAATAGTATTTCAATGTGGTATAGGTACATACCTGATTGCTCAACCATCGGGCAAGTCTCGCTTACAGGGGCAAGGTTAACGTTGACTTAATATGTCTTTGAACCCGCCTTACGGATATGCCACAGTTTAGGCATCTCATCATAATATCCATTTACCCGAATCGTAGGGCAAACAGATGAATCCTTTGAGAATAGCAATGGTAACCAGGTTTTGAAGATGTCCGTAAAGAATAGCAATAGTCGATAAAAGTAGAACACAATAATCACACCGTAAACAACGAACGCATAAACACAACGTGGGTCGGGAACTGCAATGAAACCTGACGTGACGCCAAGACCGAACATATTATGTAAATAGGGATGTGAATGGCAATCTGAGAACGATAAACTGATAATTGTTTTTTTCTCGAATGTATCACACTAAAATCGAAATCAGTTACTTTTACTAGCTAAGAACGCAACCGAAGAACCATATTTTCACTCGATTATCCTACGTATGGAATGACATTAGGGCAGTGAAAGGGAGAAAATCCCTCACTCTTACAACAAAAATAACAAATGTCGACTGTTTAATTCAAAAGAAACATTCACTTTGATACAACTATAATAAAGCTATACTTAATATTAATTAAACACAGTTCAAACCGGTAAAATAAAATATAAATTCAAAAATCTATTTGATTTTTCACGCTTTCACTCGAATCCATTGAATTATCGATTTTATGAAAAATATTGTAGCCCCATTGAACCCTACACAGGTGTCCACCACTAATGTCAGATTTCCTTTATAAGCAGCGATTATTTAAAGAGTTAGGGCGTTTAATCTTAGAATTACATACACGCGTCAATAAAAACCTAATCAAACCTGTAGGCGTGTCAATAAATAAAATAACTATTAACAAAACATACATATTCCTTGTCATTAAAATTCACTTCATCGGAAATAACTCGGTCTTAGTTTATTGTTTCCATAATAGGTGTAGGTTATTACGGTTACCGGATGATTATGGATACGATGGAACGTCAAAATCAGGAAGTGCATTTATGAGAAAAGCGGAAGCAAATAAAATTTGTTTATTCAGATATTTTAACCTGGGCTTTAATCGGAATAATATAACCATGATAAATTAGATATTAATTTTAAAATCTTAGTGTAAAAGCTGAAATCCTGCACATGTTCCCGAATTCGAAGGCAGGAACTGGTCATGTCCTTTCGTCGATTTCACTGTTCTTCTGCAACAAATAAAAACTGACTGCAATGTTATTGTTCTTTCGGAATGTTGGCTAAGTAAGACTGCAGTTATACCCATGTAACAAGGTTATCAAACTACGAATTTTAAAAACCTAAATGATGGTATTGTAATATATACAAAAACAAACATAGACTGCAAAATCATTGAACCTAATTTCTATGAGTCAAACTGCCTTATTAGATTATTATTAAATCGCCATGATACACTTACATAAATAATTTTATAAATAGCTTAGACTCGGATCTTTCTTCTTTAGAAAAATTTGAACAAATTTTTTTTATTGGTGGTTTAAACATCGACATTAAAAGTGACAACAGCGATCGCCATTCTTTCGAATATTTAAATCTTGCCGCATCTCACGGCTTACTACCCGCACATCTGTATCCAACACGAACTAACAACTGTCTGAATCATGCTCTGTTAAAAACAAACCGTACGGCTACTGCACTTGTAATCGTATCGCAGATAACAGACCATGATCCAGTTCTGGTGAATTTAATTTTAAACAGCCCTAAGGAAAATTCTTCTACCACAAATACAGTAATCAACACAAAAACACATCTATAGCTAATGACATAGAAAGTGCTGATTTTTCGATGGTTCTATTCTCAATTGATGCCAATGAGGCAACAAACATTCTTACTGCTATATTGACCAGGATTATAGATAAACACACGCGCAGAAAAACAATAGGAAGGACATTTCGTAATATAAAGCCATGGATTACCTCTGGTCTCATAAGGTGTATCAGAAATAAAGATCGTATGCACAAAAAAATAAACAAATCAGCCTTTAAACCACATTCTGAAACTTACATAATACCAGATATCGACATTTTTGTAATAGTCTCCTTCGTAAACTTAACCGAACTTACGAGAAACAACAATTTTCTAAAGCCAAGAACAATATTAAAGCTACTTGGGACATAATTAAAAATATTACTAGTATGAAACTAAATCGCACCCCTCCTCGAGAATTGCTTGAGCCTGATAAAAATAAGAGTGCATCTAATAATATCGTAAACAATTTCTTTGTGCATGTGGGAAAACATTTGGCAACACGTATTATAAATAACTCGATACCTGATTCATCAGAACACCTTCCCAAAAGAAGCTTTCTAAATTCCTTCGCTCTGTTGGAGACCGATGAAGCGGGAGTTAATACTACGATTATGAACCTTCGTATTCAGCCCCCACGTCTGGTGTTTTTCCAAATGCCCTTAAGAAGGCTGTAGTCTACCCTATCCACAAGACCGGGGATAGAGATTATCTTAGTAATTACAGACCTATCTCTGTTTTACCCTCAATGTCTAAGATCCTAGAGAAGATCATAAATAAGCGCTTTGTAAAATAATTAAACACAAATAACATAATTGCAAGTAACCAATTTGGTTTCCGGTCAGGTGTCTCGACTGAAGACGCAGTTACTGCGTTCACAAATGCTGTGACAGATAACTTAAATTGCAATAAAAAGTGTTTAGGTGTTTTTGTAGATATGTCTAAGGCATTTGACACAGTTTCTGTCCCCATACTTATACAAAAACTACATGATATAGGTATACGCGGTCTACCGTTAAACCTTTTTACCGATTATCTTACAAATCGCTCTCAGTGTGTTAGGATTGATGATGTGGTCAGCGATGAAGTTAAAATAGAGTATGGTGACCCGCAGGGAAGTATTTTTGGCCCGACATTATTCCTTGTTTACATCAATGAGTTATGCCTACTATATTTTTCCTTTATCAACGGTGACTCTGACGCAAACGATGCCGCCGCTCTTTAGGTTAATAATATTTCAAGTGCTTTAACAGAACACTCTATCATAATTTCTCGACCCTGTAGGAAAATATTGCTTAAACTCTGGCTTACCACTGTTTTACTGCGATGTATCCGCCACCGAGACAAGCTTCACAAAATTTTCCCGAAAAAACCCACAACTTAAGTACATCTGCTGAACTGATATACAAAAGGTACAGAAACTTTTGTAATGCTCTTCTGAAAAAGTTAAAAAGGAATTACGAAAAATCTTTACTAGAAAATACAAATTGTAATAAAGATAAATGGAATGTCGTCAAATCAGTACCCCAAAACAAAAAACTGTTGAGGAACACATTTTAGTCCCACAGAAAAGTGGTTCAACTGCTGTAAATGAGATAAACACCTACTTCTCTAATATTGGTCAACAGCTGGCAGATAAAACAACTCCAGCCCAAAACAGTTATAAATGTGACATAACCCCCGTCCCAAATTCAATCGTGCTACTTCCGTCAGACTAAGCCGAAGTTGAAGCGTTGATTATGAATCTCAAGAATTACTGCAATGTACTACTGGTTGGGATTCTATTTCGGTCAAGTTTCTTAAATTTGCTAGACCCCATCTGACTAAACCAATTGAGATCTGCCTTACACAGCGTATTTTTCCGAAGGTGTTCATAAAGTCCCTTATTACTCCTGTCCAGAAGGGGGGGGGGGGGGGGGGGAAAGAAGGATGATGTTGGAAACTACAGACCAATCTCAGTTCTTACGACTTTATCAAAAATATTAGATAAGATTTTAAACAAAAGGCTAAAAAGCTTTCTGGAACATAATAAGATACTGTCAGAAGCCCAGTTTGGCTTTAGATCGGATAAAGGCATGGAAGATGCCGTAAGTCAATTGGTAGATCACGTCACACTTAAAATAGATCAAAAACAGAAATGTGTATATTTCACGACATGGCCAAAGCTTTCGACACCGTCATGATTCCTTTCCTTGTGGACAAGTTAGATAAGACCGGTGTTCGCGGGAATGCTCGAATGCTTTAAAAAAAATTAAGGGGTTTATTTGTGACCGTACGCAAAGAGTTAAGGTACAAGAATATGTTAGCTCTGATGCTTGGGTCACCTATGGCGTCCCACAAGGCAGTATTCTTGGCCCGAGTCTCTTCTTGATCAACATAAATGACCTGTGTCAGCTGTCTCTTATAAATGGCAAGATCTTTACCTACGCTGACAATACAGCCTTAATGTTTCATGGGACGGAGACTTGGGACGAAGTTCAACAAAGCGCTGAACTGGGGCTGCATAAAGGAAGCCATTGGCTTAGATCTAACTTCATTTTGAACCTTTCCAAATCTAAATTTCTCCAATTCTTTTTTTTTAATTAAACCTGTAAATTTAGATATTAGACTACATTTCTGCAACGTTGCTTATTTAATGACATGTTCATGCACAGCTATCACTAAGTTGACACATGTGAAATACCTTGGTGTGACCGTGGATGAAAAGCTTGGCTGGCGTCAACACATAGACCCACAACGCGTATAAAGAAACTTATTTGGGCATTTAAAAAATTTAGACATGTAGCCGACTTCAAACTCCTTCGCACTGTATACTATGCGCTCGTGCAGTCAGTCTTGGGATATTATGTTGCTGTTTGGGGTGGTGGATGCAAGACTTTTATGATTCACATAGAAAGGGCCCAAAGATCTCTACTTAAAGTGATGACTTTCAGACCCTTTAGATTTCCTGCCCGAGTCTTATACGAGAAGTGTGAATTACTTACGGTAAGAAAGAATTCTATTCTGCAAATTGTTCACAAGCAGCACAGTATTACACCTTATAATGCACAAAATAATAAGAAGCACACTAATTACAACGTTTGCCTACCTTTGCGCTGTCACACGGCGTCCACCAGGCGACAACGGGTATATCCTGCCACTTTTATCTATATAACAAAATGACCAAAATTCTGAACATAAATCCCCTTACGACCCGTGAAACAAAAAAGAAGGTAAAGATCTGGCTACTGACACAGCACTACATCGCAACTGAAAATTTACTGCAATCAACCTAAATTTATAAGAACACGCACACCAGTACTCCCGCTATTTTGAATTTGTTTTTGATCTAATTATCTTTTATTTTAAATTTAATATTGTTTTGAATTTTTATTCTATTTTCTTTTTAATTTTAATTTTGTTTTCAATTTTTAAACAAATTTTGTTTTAATCCACATTTTTATTCTAATTTTGGTAGTGCAGGAGCCCAATAGGACATGACGCTCTTCTAGATGTCCAATGTGTAGAGGGCTTAATATACAAAGTCAGTTACTAGTGCCACTTTTCCCTTCAGTAGCCATTATTGGAACTATTCATTTCCGCCATCTTTAAATGTCATATACTTACATGCCGGACCCACGACACGTGTCCCTAGATATGTCGGGCAATATCGTAAACGATGTAAAAGGTCGTGAGTCAAAATATCTAGAGACGATGGTCGATATCGCCCGAAGTTTCAATCGACTGGTGCCGTACGACATTAGTCCAGTGAATATGAGGCTTTATCATTTATCACTGACAATAGTTGTCAGTGCTGTCAGTCATCAGTGGGCTTATTGGGACTGCTGTCAGTCGTGGTGTCATTTATAAATATTTTCAATAATAAATACATAAATGTCTTTGCTTATGCCAATACCTAATATCTTATATAATATTTTACGCAAGGTTTAAAGGTAAATGTAGAATTTAAGACCTGAGGAGGCCGCGCATCCCATAATGTTGTCTTACTATCTTGGTCGGCTTATTCCCACCTTTATGAATTCCTACCAAAAATAAAACATTTATTTGGTAGTTGAATAAAGCATATATTATTACATTTTAATCTTAGAAGAACTTTGTCGAATAATTGAGTAGACGGCGCGGGCGTCATGCTTGTCGTCGGCATCACAATACGATGCTCATAACACATACTAGTAGCAACTGGAACCTATGACATTGCTTTACAATCGATCATCTCTGCACACCTGGATTACGTACAATCCTCGTGTCTCTTAGTTCACCACAAAACAAATAAAACAAGTAGTTAAACAAACTAATTTACAACTATTTACAACGACACATCGAGACGACAGAGTAGTGACATTAAAATGTGACAATTAAGACATTTCTGATTCGTATATATTCATATCAATAGATTTTAAAATTGCCATGAAAGCTAAATTCTCCAAAAAACGTATATATAATGGATTTATTTAATTGTTGTTAACAATAAGCTAATACATATAAAACATATTGCAAATACAAACAAGCACTGCCTCCAAAGCTTAGTTTCAAGGGACTAGAAGTCTGTTTCTCCAAAATGTCTTCTATTTGATGGAACGGAACTGAGTTATCACAGCAATAACTAACGCCTTGTTCTGTGTAATACTCCGAGGTAGTAAAAGTATCATAATAGTTTAAACGTTGAAACCACTACCACCAATATCCTGCTGATTATCATAATTAAAGAAATAGAAAAAGCATATTCTTGTGAGTATGGTAACTCCATAGCTTGTCCCAGGTTCTGCGTTTAAATATTGCAAATAATTGCATTTTGATAGTCAGATTTAATAAAATATTTGTTTTATATTTTTTATTTGTGCAATCAAATAAAAAAAAGCGAACGCATACAAAGTAAAACCCTGTAACTGTTTAATATAATTTCCATACTTTCATTCGTGAACGCTCCTGAAATTAAGCGAGACCGAAACTGCCATTCTTCAAATTCAATTTAATTAAAAAAGAAAAAAAGCTTAACGGGCTGGAGCGGGAACTACACCATGAGCTGATAGACCTTAGGGTCGAGCGGAACCAATAATTCTCGAGTCAACTTTCGCTGCTGAACAAGGGCCTCACAATACTTACCGGGCTTCATAATACTTCAAGGCCTCACAATATTTAGGACAATAGAGGAAATCTCTTGCTAAACAAATGAAGATAATTTAAATAAAGGTTTAAATCATCTTAATGTTACACAAAGTTCTTTAATATCACACCCATCAAATTGCAGTAACCTAAATAAATGTAATAATAATACTCTAAAAACCGTTCATCAAAATATACAGGGTATGGTAGGTAAGAAATTCGAACTGGAGCTGTTCATGAACTGTAATTATATTGATATCCTGTGTAACTGAACATTGTTTAAAAGGCCACCAGTACATGTTCAGCTTTAACAACCACCAGGTTGCCCTGCTCGTTCAGCAGAGTTAATATGATACGTGGTGGCTCTCTAATAATTGTTCGTAACAATATGAAATTTAAAGAACGTAAGGATATTGTGAGCCTCTTTGTTGAGCGAGTTATTGAAATAGCTTGCATTGAGCTTCAGCAATTCATTGTAATGAGCGTGTACAGGCCCCCATGTGCTTCATATGATATTTTCGAGAAATATATGGAAGAAGTATTATTAAAGACTTGTAACAGTAATAAAACACTTGTTGTCTGTGGAGATTTCAACATTAATATATTGGAAAAATCTGCTGCAGTAAATAAATTTATAACTTTATTAAAGTCCTATAATTTGTACAATACATTCTTTGAGCCAACTATAATAACTGCCACTAGCGCTACCTGTATTGACAATATTTTTGCAAATTTAAGACCTTCTAGCCATTTAATTATACATGAGTTGGACTGTGATCACTGTGGCCAGTTGGTCACTTTCCCTCAGAAAATAATCAGAGTTTAAAGAAAACTTGTGAGTTTTATTCCTGTAAACAAAAGTCGCTTAGAACAATTTAAAAATAATTTAATGGGAAAACTACCGGGTTTGCCTAATCACACTGACCCGGATCAAGCATATACTTTACTATTTAACCTCATCAATTGTGAATTTAGGAAGGTATTCACCTCAAAAACATTGCCTGTTTATGATCGCGTTATATTTAGTGACTGGGCAACACCAGGTATTTACAAAAGTAGGTTGAGGTTATATGAATTGTATCATGAAAAAACATAGAACCATGATGAAACTTTTAAAGAATTTGTTAAGAATAATTCTAAAACTTTTAAAAGAGCCTGTTCCTGAGCAAAAGCCATACACATTAAAAATAAAATAAAATCTTCTGGAAATAAAATTAAAACTTGGAATATTATTAATTCTGAAACGGGAAGAACGACAGTACGGAATCGTGACTTCCATCTAAAATTCGATGATATAGATATTAGGGCAGACGTGAAGGTGGCAACAGAGTTTGAAAATTTCTTCACTAATATTCCCATTTCAACAACCAAAACTCTGTCATCGTCGTCCTCCACTTCATTATCGTCTCCACTTCGTCGTCCTACACTTGTTGTCCATTGGTTTAATGTAAATAATCTTCTCCTGAACGAAAAAAAGACTAAACTCATTAAATTTTCAACGCCAAATGTCAGGCAGCTAACTACCAATGTTCAACTTAATGGAATAGAGTTGGACCCTGTTGAGTCGACAGTTTTTCTTGGAATAACTATTGACTCTAAATTACAATGGCGCCCACACATAGAAAAAATGACAGGAAGGCTAAGTTCGGCTGTTAAATGTATGCTGTTAAAAAAATTCGACAGATAACCAATGTAGATACGGCCAGAATTGTTTATTTTAGTTATTTTCATAGTCTTATGTCGTATGGGATTCTTCTCTGGGGAACCTGTGCGGATATTAGATACCATCTTTGTTTTTAAAAAAAGGGCTATTCGAGCCATTTACAACCTAGGTCCAAGAGATACCTTCGAGAAAAATTCAAAAAATAGATATTCTGACTGAAGCCTCTCATATATATTTGATAATCTTATATATGTACAAAAATATATCAAATGTTAAGAAAATGTCCGATATCCACAGTTTAAATACCAGGAATAAACATAATCTTGCTGTACTTCACACTCACCTCCACAGAGTAGGCAACTCGTTCATGGGTCAATGTATATGCTTTTACAACAAACTTCATATTGATATTCGTAATTTACCCATTAAACGATTTAAAAGCTGTATTAAAACCAAACTTTGTAAAAAGGGTACTATAAAATTTCTGATTATTTAGAAGACAAAAAAGCTTGGGATTGAGCTGCTCGCTCTTATAAGCCTTGCGATAACACCGTAAAACTTGATATTTTAATTATGCAAAATCATCATTATACATATTCACATTGATGAATATTATAAACAAAATTATGTGAATATTTATGTACCTTGAAAGTATTATATTACTTTAATTATTGTGAATGTGAGCACTATGTGGGTCATTTTTATTTATTTCTTGTTGGTTTTTTTTCTCTTAGTTTTAATGATAGACTGACATTTTAAGTACTTTATGCGGCCTACCCAAATGTCCTTTCCTTGGTATTGTTCGTCGAGTCGTTGAGCTCCTTAAGTTTTGAGTTGAGCTACACGATTACTGACAAATGCTTGCACTGACTGGACAGGTCCACTCAAATTTGTGTGGTTCTTTCCTCAAAAGATCATTTCAGACATGGATGTACATGGTCCTCACATGATCTGACCAAGATTATGTCTGGACTTTAAAAGAGACTTTGGCCCTTGAGTTTGTTTCGCCATTTCTTCTCAGGGGTAGATAGGAAATGTCGACTCCATCTAGCTTATTTTTTTATTGTTTTTTTAATATGACGTGTAAAAGTGATTCTGATATCCTTTTTACAGAATAAACAATTTCATTTCATTTAATTTCTTAACCTTTGTATTTCCTGAGTTAATATACCAGTAAATATCTTCGGCATTTATACATACACAATGTTAAAATCACAAAGGTCAGAAACCTTGAACATTGGAAATATCACACCACTCAGTTGGAACTGGACTGGAACGTCACAGGTAGGTATTATAAACACTGAAAACAATCATTTAATGGTAAAAAGTGTAAAAACACAAACAATTGCATCTCGAAACTTTCACTTTATGAGGAGAAAACCTCGTCGAGGGGCACCTACATTCATCGTGTGCAAGCGATTTAAGTACAGGATCTAACGTATTATGATGTTATGATGTCTTGAATGTCTCAACTCGGAGCTGACCTTGTATCGAAAGTTGTTTGCTGTTATTGCACAACACTGCGCGCGCTACTCAACTTCATTGAGATGCGCGGGAGCAAGCATTACACGCCATATATGATGCAACATGTTATGTTGTGTTATGTACAAGGACATGGCAATGTGGATCCTATATTATGTTGACAATAAGACTCTTAAGAACATTAGTTCGTTAGCTAGTTTTGGTAAGCTTATTTTCGAGATCACTCATTAATTATTTTTAAGATTAGAGATTTTTCTTTAGAAATCAGTATCTGCAATTAGCTATAAGCAAAAGTGCTGTTCGGTTCACGGCGTGGTTATGCAGGGCTCCAGTAAGCACCTCACATATAGTAATTATTTATTCAGCTCGAGTATGTGGTACCTTTTGCAGCGTTTGGTGACGTTTGGTTGAAGCAGGTCCACGGCCTGATTTGGATAGTTTTAAGTCTGTCCTTGTATGCCTTTTCTATCATCAGTATATTCTACTTTACTGTCAATCAATCAATCAATTCAGCCTATAACAGTCCACTGCTGGACATAGGCCTCTCCCAGGCTACGCCACAATACCCTGTCCTCCGCCTTCCGCATCCAGTCTGTCCCAGCAACCTTTTTAAGATCGTTGGTCCATCTAGCTGGGGGGGGCGTCCCACACTACGCTTGCCGATACGCGGTCTCCACTCCAGGACTCGTCTGCTCCACCGGCCATAGGTCCTTCGACACACATGGCCAGCCCACTGCCACTTCAGCTTGCTGACTCTGCAGGCTATGTCGGTAACTCCGGTTCTCTTCCGGATAACTTCATTTCTGATCTTATCCTTCAAAGAAACTCCGAGCATAGCCCGCTCCATGGCGCGCTGAGCAACCTTTAATTTGTGGACAAGCCCGTCTGTCAGTGTCTTCGTTTCGGCACCGTATGTAATAACGGGCAGGACGCACTGGTAGAAGACCTTAGTCATCAAACACTGCGGGATTGGCGACGAAAAGACTTGACGAAGTTTTCCAAACGCTGCCGAACCCAATCGGATCCTCCTGTCGGCTTCTTTCTCAAAGTTGTGTCTACCGAGCTGGATAATTAGTCCTAGGTAGACGTACTCCTTCACAACTTCGAGAAGCGACCCTTCGATCTGGATTGGGCTTGGCAAGACGTGCGAATTGTACATGACTTTCGTCTTGTCCAAATTCATGCCGAGGCCAACCCGCCATCGCAGCATCTGGTCTAACTGTTCCAGCGTCTCTGCTTTACTGTGATTACTTTTAATTGCTCGTGGATTTTTGCATTGGTGATGAACCATGGGGCATTGGAAATTGACTTCAGTTGCACTATGTTGATGTTTAAATCTGAAGCACTACCCCATACCTATATACATATTAGCTGTATCACGGCTTTGTAAACCAGTAACTTATTCTCGGGTGAGAGTATAGACTCTCTTCTCAGAAAACTACACGTGATATTAGCTTGGTCTCTTTTGGCTTCGATGTGGGTTTTCCAACCTTCTTATTCCCACAGTAACCGCAGGGCAGTCACCCATTCTGAGAGTGAAAACATTCACTCTCAGAAAGGGTGACTGCACTGCGGTTACGCAAGTAACAACTTGCGTAGATTTTGATAGGCTTGCGATAATTCTCCCCTTCTCAAACCAGCCATCTTGGTTATAATGGCTGAGTCATTGGCAAAAGTAGCAATTGTTACATTTGGAATTTGTGGTATATCTGCTGTGAAAATAGTGTAGAAAACGGGACCCAGAACAGAACCTTGTGGAACTCTTGCTCTTATTTCATGAAACTCAGAGTAGCTATCCTCTTCTCTTACTTGGAACAGGTGATCTGTAAGGTAGGACTCGAGATTTCTATATTACAAACCTGTGAGGCAAGTTTGCTTGAATTTTGAAGAGTAGGCCCTTATGCCATACCCGGTCAAATGCCCGTTGCGCTTCTGCATCGAGATTGCAACAAAATACGAAAATCACAAGTGGATGACGGTGGTGATCAAGTGGGTCGATGGATCTGCTTTATTGTGGAATGCCTCTCACGGAACCCAAACTGATGATCAGGTATCGCGTTTTCCTGTACTCGTAGTGGTCAAGGCCGGTGCAGGATTAGCTTGTCAACAACATATGCTAGTGTACTACAGTGGGACTAGTAGGAGCATGGATATCATGTTCGTTGTGAATTATGTGGTCGAAAAGTACCCAGCCATGGATGTTGGAGCGAGAGCAATGCCAGAATAGGTTAGGCAATAGATAGGAGAGATAAAGGCAATTTCATGATTAGATAGGGCTATTTCTATTCCCACATATTCTAGGATTTGAGTTAAAGGTATATTGGGTATGCTTTATGTCCGACTTGACCAAGATTGTGACTCCTTGGCCATGTCCATCAGATCAGAGATTATCAGAGAACCCATGGGTATGTAATTTGATGTGGAGGATATTCTGGTCTCCGACAAAGCTAAAATAAATAATAAATTCTTTATTGACATAAACAGGTTACAGAAACATTGAGACCCTGGCTCCAGAGCTAGGTTAGAGTACCTGTATTTCAGGAGCCAGTGACTTCTTTCATTTAGGTAAAAGTTAAGCAAGTATATGCAGCAAAAGGTGATAAAATTATCTAATTTAAAATTTAATTAATATCTTATTTAATTACTTATTTTTTATTAAGACTAATTTAAAAACTAATTTTAATTTAAGCACTAAAAATAGAATAAGAAAATTAAATTAGAATTAAAGCAATAAAATAATGTCATTAATAAAATGTCACGATTACCATTTTTCTTAACTTGATGGAGATCTATCTTTTGAGTATTTGTAACAATATACGCGAAGACTAAGTGTGGATCCCAGAGTACATGGAGTCCTGCCATTCTTCAAATATGTTTATTTCAGACATACATCCATATTTTTTTTATTTTGAAAGTAAGTTAGTAGGGTTGTTAGTAGTAGTACCTACACACAAAAATAAAAAAGGTGTTAGTAATTTGTTAGTAAACAAAACAAGTTACACAAAAATAATACCATTTATTTCAGGCGACACAGGCCTATAGAAAAATACCTTAACCTAAACGTACATATATAAACTAAACTTGGGTTAGTAAAAAGGCTTAAGACTACGTTAGTAGCACTTTGCACTAGCTAGACTTTGTGCTGTCCTGTGGAACTTGTCCGCGGAAGCGACGGGACACCACGTCCTGCGGCCTTAAGTCTTCTTCCATGACGAGGGGCAAATAACAGTTCGGTACAGGTACGTCGAACGCCTTGACGTTCCGGTGCGCTTTCAGTAACTGCACCCTAGGCGTGTACTTCGTCCTTTGGCGCACGTACTCTACGATGTGCTCCGCCTTAGTGATGTAGTGTAGGCGGCAGATGATGAGATTTTTGACATTATATTTTCACTATCTGACATTATATACCTACAATTTATATTTCAGACTTAATATTATTAATATTATTTTACATGGATTCTTGTGTACGTTGTG
Source organism: Atethmia centrago (assembly GCA_905333075.3). NCBI lineage: Eukaryota > Metazoa > Arthropoda > Insecta > Lepidoptera > Noctuidae > Atethmia > Atethmia centrago. Next base: position 33,978,267 of record HG995369.1, read on the forward strand.
ACCGTGAGAACGTAGGCTTAATGGACTAGATCTTTTGTAGACCGTTTCCTTTTCTCTTTTTTTTGTTAAGTACTTCTCGACAGGCCTACATTGTCCTCCCATACCTAATTTGTGTAATTTGAAAACATTGTAGAAGCCAATTATTTTTAAAAGAGTAACCGTGGAGTTTCTTGCCGGCTCTTATCCATAGGAAACGACCAATTGGAACCGTGCACCTAGCTTCTGACGTTTCATAAGTGCCCATGTAGGTTTATGTGAAATAAAAATATTTTGATTGATTGATTGATTGATGTACACCGGTTTATTCGGCTCGCAGGCTCACTTCGAGCTCCGTAGGAGCTTTGCTGTAGCGGTTCTTGTTCATTCGCGATCGGCGTTTCCTCCACCGTCATGAAACCTTCATCATTATCAGCCCTATTTGGCGCCTTTTCTGTCATGGGGTTGATACTAGGAGCGCCAGGGGCACTCGTGGTAACGCTAGTGAATTACCTTTGTAGGGGTTTCGCCAGGGCCGCAGACATTAACAGTGGGACGGGGCGAGAGGCACGAGCGGTGCTACGAGGAGGAGCCGCGGCTGCGTGGCGCACCGGCGCAGCGCTCTGCAAGCTCAGCAATCGGCGGATGCGCTGGCGATGAAACTGCTGACGCGGAATTCAACACCAATATATTGAGGCCGGCTCCGCGACATGTGTTTACGCATCGACAGGTGACCTTATTACCGCCACACTGTTGCGCAACTCGCTAACTTCTTTGCGCAATTCAGCGATGGTGATTTGGAATGCATCTAATTTCGTCCGCACATCCGCAAAGCAGGCCTTCAGCAAAACGATGTCCTTCAAAAGGCTCGTTATATCGACGTGATCGAAGGTGATGGGAGGAAGCTTGTGTAGCTCCTTCGCCACAAACGTCGGCACGTCATCAGGGTTGATCTCCTTAAACAGCGTGATTATATCCAGCAGGCTCCTCTTAGTCCCGTCACGCCGGCGGGACACCATCTGGTCGCGCTTGTTCAGCACACTAAACAACAACAGCTTTACAGCAGTTATCTCGTCCTCACTGAAACCTATCTCCCGGGCAGTTAACATCGGCTGACGTCTTGCAGTCAGTTGCATGTATCGGTCCTGTCGAACAGTTGTACTTCTTCCACGTCCTGCGTGCTGCACAGTAGGATCCCCTGTATTAACGTAACGCTGCCAAAGACGACAAATCACACTTCTATTGACACCAAAATGCCGAGATACCTGGGACTGATTTTTTCCCGATTGTAGCATTTCTACAGCTCTCTGCATTTTATCAGCAGTCAAATGGCGTCGCCCCATGACATAAAAAATTACTTACCACTAATTTTTTTTTAAAAACTGTATGTCTCAAAATGATAAAAGTGAGATAAATACCAAATTTATCAAGCAACGAAAACACATGAAATCGGGAAAAATAATTAGCTTTTGTTTTAGTGAAAACAAATCACAATCGAAATGTTTCTATTTTTAAAATCAGCCAGTGGGTCATTCCGTGATTACGTGCAAAAAGCAATTCCAGACGAATTTACCCATGAATTTATTAGAAAAAGTGAACTGATTTTTGCTTAGAGGATAAAGACATAATAACTTTAAAAGTGGTATCGCTAATATTACATATCGTTTTATTAAATATTAAAAAAAAATGCAAAACTGTCTGTAAAATCATTCCTCTCCGTTTCCAACTAGGGACTTCGGCAGATCTTTCGATGTTTATTTGTCTACATTCGGAACTAATACTTTAACTAATACGCAATATTAGGGGAGCCGGGGGGAATGTGAGTCAGTGGGCAATGAGGGTCAATTCAAAATGAATTGAACCTAAAGCGTTACAGAATACGGCTATGTCGCACGGGGTTTACCTCTGCACCCCTCCCGCACTGGCCAGTACAGTACACACACTGGCCTGCCAGTCACGCTCGCATCACCAGGAGCGACACGCGTGTCACAGGGGAGGAGTCGTTGTAAAATTTCCGAAATTTCGATCGAAAACGTGAGTATCTATATTTGTTAATTTTGCGTATAAAATAATCTTAAAGTGTAGTACTGGAACTAATCTTATGTTTATTATTGCAAATTATTAGGTTTTGTAATGTTTATTGTGTAATAATTCAAATCTAGCAAACAAACCGCCATTGGGGTAATAAGAGTCAATTGACTGCCATTCCCCACATAGTCTTTTATTATGATAAAACTTTTTTGTTCATTTCAGATGCCAAGGAACTGGACAAGAAAGACCTCTAAAGCGAGTTGGACTGCAGGTGACCTGCAGGCAGCTGCTGTACGCACTAGACAAGGCGTGTCAATACGCAAAGTTGCCGAGAAAACTGGTATTCCTTTCAGCACGTTACAAAGAAGGATAAAGAAAGATGAATTCAAACCTCCAAAATTAGGAAGGCATGCCGTTTTTAATGTAGATCAAGAAAATATACTTACAGCACGTATTTTACAATTAAGTAATATGTTTCATGGTTTGACGACAAATCAACTAAGGAAAATAACATTTCAATGTGCTGAAAATTTAAAGCTATCTCATAATTTTACGTGTTTATTGATGTTGTAAAACAATGGTGCCGATTCCCTTGTTCACAAACACACTAAACTAAATTTAAGTTCAGTGCATCTTTTTCTTTCTATTTCATTAAGAAAAGGACAGAAGATAAATTCTAGTTTAGTCCTGCAAATTAATCAGCGCTTGACGTAAATTGACGTAATTTTAATTCTATGGACTAGTGACAGGCGCTGATTAATTTGACAGGACTAAACCAAAATGTATCTTCTGTCCACTTCTTAATGAAATAGAAAGAAAAAGATACACGAACTTAAATTAAGTTTAGTTTGTGAACAAGGGAATCGGCACCAATAACAGACTAAGAATTTAGTAAATAGCAACTTGACAACGTCAGCTGTCATAAGACAGATTACGTTGACATAAGGTTGTTTCATTTCAACATTATTTATTCATTCTATTCTTAGTGCAAATTAATGTTTTGAGAAACAAGAGTTTTAATTGAATACAAATGTAATCATCACTTCCTAAATTCATATTTAACAAACAGATAATTTATGTTAACACTCAAGTATTTTAAAGTTACAATAAAGATATTGCAACTTAAAAGACTGGATTCCGACCGAAAGTCATGATTTGCGGTTTTACCTACTCAAAACGAATGTTTATTAATTTTAACATTACAAATTGATAACATAATAATGAATAGTATGATAGATTATTATTATTTAGATTTTACATTGCAATTTCTATGTAGGTACCAAGTTGTTTCTTAAGATTCTCAGACCTTTCAAGTGAAGTTGATATTTTATCAACTTTACAATAAGGTAGCAAGTAAACACTTAATAAAATCCTAAATTATCCTTTTAAGTTTTAAAACAGTTCCACTGTATAAGATTTGTTTATTATCACTTAAATAAGAAATTATCCAGCCAAAACTGTATGACGCTCTGTGATTGGTGGATAAGAATATCTTAATATATGTTACTTATACATTATAAATAAACACTAGCTATATTGCTAAACTGTCTCAGTAAGTTTTAAAGTAATCTCACCACATAAGTTTTGTTAATTAATAGCTATGTTAATATATATTAGCAAAAACTCTATGGCGCTCCGTGATTGGTGGATACTAATATCTTATCGGATCTCACATAAAACATTATAAATAAGCACTAGCTATATTGCTTAACTATCTCATAAAGTTTTAAACTAGTCTCACTACATAAGTTTTTTTTCAGAATCAGCATCAGAATCAGAATGCTTTATTTGTAAACATAGGTCAAATTACAACAGAGTGTGAGATGTTACAGATAGGTAGATCTTCTATGTTTTGCCCAGAGGCGTACAAATATATTTAATTAACATTGGTGCCGATTCCCTTGTTCACAAACTAACCTAAATTTAAGTTCAGTGCATCTTTTTCTTTCTATTTCATTAAGAAAAGGACAGAAGATAAATTTTAGTTTAGTCCTGTCAACTTAATCAGCGCCTGTCACTACTCTATACAAGTTTAGACGTGATTAAACACTTGCCTACTAAAATTACGTCAATTTACGTCAAGCGCTGACTAATTTGACAGGACTAAACTAAAATGTATCTTCTGTCCTTTTCCTAATGAAATAGAAAGAAAAAGATGCACTGAACTTAAAGTTACTTTAGTTTGTGAACAAGGGAATCGACGCCATTGTCAAATTTTTACTTTTGAACACACATTTTACTTTTAAAATATCATAAAATGTTAGAATTACGTAACTTTCACATCGCTAGTAAAGTCAGTATTAATAGATACATGCACATCAATACAAATTTAAAATACAATCAATTTCAATAAATGTCAAATAGATTAAGTTACATGTCATATTAATGTTAATATCAAACAAAATTCAAGGTCGTCAAAATAGGTGAGGTAATGAATAATTTTCTGAGGCAGTAACTATAGAATTGTCGTCCAAATATTCCTTTAGTGAGTAATAACATTTATTTATCAAAATTTTAAATAGTGCTTTTTTCAAATTGTCCAGATTTAACGTTTTTATTTGTTCAGGTAATTTGTTAAATATTTTTTTGGCCATACAGAAGGTACTTTTATTCATTAGTGCAGTTTTGCCATAAGTCACTTCGAGTTCTGACTTATTCTTATCGCGTAATTTTCTGTAGTAACTTTTAGCAGCTATTTTGTATAATGAGATGTTAGATTTGACAAACACATTTGTTTCGTATATGTACAACGATGGCAAGGTCAGAATTTTTAAACGTTTAAAGAACGGTTGACAACTGTCCGTGCTTTTAAGGCTACACATAGCTCTGACACATCTTTTTTGGGCTCTAAATACAAGTTCTCTATCTACTGAATTGCCCCAGTATATTACGCCATATCTGAGTGTTGATGCAACATAGCCGTGATAGGCTGTTAGTACGGATTCTAGGCTCACTATTTTTGATAGTTTATAGAGAACATAGGCAAATTTATGAAGTTTTTTACATATTTCGTCTGTCTGAGATCTCCAAGTCAAATTATTGTCTATATTAATACCAAGAAATTTAGTAGCAGTAGCTGGTTCTATTTTCGTCCCTAAATAGCTAATGTCGAGGATTTTTTGTGGGATCCTTTGATAAAAATGCATAATTTTAGTCTTTTCTAAGTTTATAATTAGATTATTGTTGTCAAACCATGATATTATTCTATTTAATGTCATATTTATTTCATTTTCATAAGTGCTGGGATCATCACACTTAATCACTACGGTGCTATCATCGGCGAATAGTACCATGGGGTGGTTTATTTGCCCCGGAAGGTCATTAATGTAGAGCAAAAAAAGGAGGGGTCCCAGCACGCTACACTGAGGGATGCCGTATTTAATTATCTCGCTTTCAGAACGATATTTTTTCTCGTAGCTGGTGTTTGAGCATATTTGTGTGATTTCTACAAATTGCTTTCTAGCCGTTAAGTAAGATCGAATTAGATCAAGTATATGTCCTCTGATAGCATATTTTTCAAGTTTATGTATTAGTATAGGATAATCCACATAATCAAAAGCCTTAGTTAGATCCATATAGATAGCACATACAGGATTTATGAGCTATGTTAATAGATATTCATCCAAAACTTTATGACGCTCTGTGATTGGTCGAAAACGGCGGGAAAGGTTTGAAATTGGTAAAGACTATAAAAGGGCTTGTAACCTAGTTTGGGGGGAATCCTTTACGCTAGCTGTCGAACGGTAAAGACCTTCGGGTGTCTGTCGTAATATTAAGCTGCTAAGGAGATCCACCGCCACTAGGAGATAGTACCAGTAAAGTGGAAACTCTGGCCGGTAAGGTCAAGAGAGCTGGTACGCTGTAACGCGGAAGCTCTGGCCAAATATCATCCAGGGAATCTTTTGATACAACTGTTGTGAGAAATGGACTACCTGTAATGTTCATGTAAGTTAATTAATCATATTCTTGAATGTTGCTGTTAACTATGTTTTCCTATATGTGTTATAATATGCCATAAATGTTAAATCGAATTAAGAATATTCGTGTTCTGTTTCATTCCGCTGATAAATATCCATGGCTTTGAGAAATAGTCCAAGAGAATAATGTGATAAAATAATGTATACTAATTTTAAAATGTGTTGATAAAATACTTTAAAACAAGCTGCCATGGAGTTTCTTGTCCTTCTTCTTCATGATGACCTAGTTTTGGAACGGACAAGTAGTTTTCTCTTTAACGTATTGAACTGACAAGCCTAATTTAAATAAATGCTTACTCTTGTCTTTCTGTGCTTTTCTTCATGAAATCCTTTCCCTACACACTATATTCGTAGATATTTCATACACAGTAAATAACTAGTAACCATTCTGACACTCAACTTGCTAATTATGTGGGTATCATTACCTATACATACAGTCCTCTTACTCTTAATCTGACATGCGCGTATTGTGGACAAAATTATTTACGATCTTCGAATTGAAACCAGTGTTTCGTCCATAAATCAGCTCATCACCTTCCTTCGATTTCAATAAGTAAGTCCGTAATAAGTAAATTATTATAATTACTTAATATGTATAAATTATCTCTTATAGCCATATTAGTCCTGTTTTAAAATCAAATTTTAAATTTATTCTACAACGAAGTTCTCAGTAAAAATGGTGAAATTTTTCATTCATCTCCTCATTTTCCTTTCCATCCATTTTTTTGCGGGAAGGTAATGAACAATTTTGGAAGGAAATGAAGAATTCCTATTTTAATTTAAAAATAATTGTGTTTCAGTATGTATAGTGTATTATCTACATGAGACATGATTTTTCGTATAATTTACCAAGTATTTATTTTTAAAATTTCAGCATAAATATGGGTAAAACTCGTAAAAAGTTAACAATTGAAATATTCATAAAAAAGAAAGGAGTGAAGAAACAGAAGCGTTACCTGAATGATAATTTAAAGAACTTGCATGAAAAATTTTTAAAGGAGCAATGTGGTGTAAGCTATTCATCCTTCTGTAAGTATAGACCCTATTGGGTAGTCTTTCCTAAAGTAGACCGAGACACTTGTCAATGCAAATTACATTCTAATGTTAATCTTTTAATTAGGGCTCTTAAAAATGACCATATTATCTCTGAAAGTTCGGGAACTCATGTTATAAATAGTCTCTGTTTTTTTTTTTTTTTTTTTAGGGTGGGAAATCATCAAATAACTTCTCCCGCTCTGGGCGGAGCGGGAGGGTGTGTCAGACTCTTACTGACTAAAACCCACCCGTATTCCTTCCTGTTGCCTGTGTTGCGGGGGCCTCGGTGACCCATAAGTACCTTCCCGCGACCCCGGCAGGCATCGGCCCTGGTGGACCCCTACTTTTTGCTGACGACATCTCTTTGAGGCGCGCGTGGAATACGACGCGCCGTCGACCCGGGCCTGGTCCTTACCGGACGGTGAGCTACCCATTGCTCACCGTCCGCAAGCCCGCGCCTACGGTGGCCGGAAATCCGCCCGGGATTCCCGACGCCCTGGGCGTCTCCTGCGGCGGCTAGGGGCGAGAGGGCGCGAAACATGCCTTTCCCTCAACCGTCCCGCCTCCTCCTTCGCGAGCATTACTGCTTCGCAGAAGGAGGTGACGGCTGCCCATGCCCTCTCGCTCCGTACCATGGCCTGAACCAGGGCCGGACGCGAGAGGTCTCTGCCACCGATCGCCTCCACGAGGACACGGCGGTGCTCTGCCCAAGCCGGGCAGACCTCCACCGTATGCTCCACCGTGTCCTCCGGGCGATCCACACAGTGGTGACACCCGGACGTTTCCTCCCGCCTTATCCGACACAGGAACCTCCCGAAGCTGCCGTGTCCGGTGAGGACCTGCGTCAGGCGGAAGGTGAGGACGCCGTGGCGCCTTTCCAGCCACTCCTCAAAGAGGGGACTTATCGCCGCAATCGTGGCGTGCCCAGCACTAGGTTGCGACAACCGTACTTTCCATGACGCCATGAGATCCCGCCGGAGCTCCGTCCGCTGTGCCGCGATTTCTCGCGGCAGCGGACTTACGCCCCGGCGTTTCGCCTCCTCGCGCCACTCCCATACGTGCGCGAGGACTTTTGCCTCCAGATCCCATGGCGGCAATCCGGCAAGGAGGCTCGCTGCCTCACAGGAGACTGTGCGGTATCCTCGGACCATCCGGATGAAATAGTCTCTGTTGTGATGTAAAGCAAAAATGTCTCGAACGTTCATGTGAATTCTGTGCAAATAAAGTTTTGAATTATCATGAATTTAAAAATGATAAAAAAATATGTATATTTCATCAGTGGGTTGTAGAGAAAAAACCGTATATGGGAAAAGATGGAAAACAAAAGATTAAAATAGTGTCTATGAAACAAAGGTTTGAAGATTATCCGCGAAAAGTTGTTTACAAATTAGAGTCATCGTTAGATACATTTCTTAAGTAAAATTTAAACATAACAGTACAGTATGAAGTTATCAAGCAACTAAAACAAAATTTGAAAGACCATGAGATACTAGTGCACGTAGATTTTAGTGAGAATTATTTTTTTAAATATAACGAGGAGATACAAACTTTCCACTTTGGAGGAAGTAGAGAACAAGTTTCTTTACACACCGGGGTTCTTTACTACAAGGATAATGACGCAGGTGTATTTCAGACTGAATCGTTTTGCACAATTAGCGATTGCTTAAAACATGACGCAAGAGCCATATGGACATACTTTTGTCCCATTTTAAAGATGGCACAAACTGCAGTGCCTTATGAAATAGTACATTTTTTATCTGATTCGCCTTCCAGCCAATATAGGAATAAAAAAATATTTTATATGATAACTAAATTACATGATATTAACCCAATATACGTCGAATGACATGGAATTATCAAGAGTCCGGTCACGGAAAAGGGGCTCCAGATGGTATAGGAGCAGTTATTAAACGCACTGCTGATAATTTTGTCAAATATGGTGGAGATGTTGGTACTTATGAAGATTCTGGGCTTTGGTTACCAAAAATATACCAAACGTACTTTGATATGATAACTGAGCGCGATATTGAAGATAAAATAATTCCGCCAATTATTTCAGGTTTTAAAGGCACAATGCAACTTCATCAAGTAATTCGGAGTTCTGATAATAAAAAAACTATAACTTTGCGCAGTCTTAGTTGTTTTAAATGTCAAGATTGCTTTATCCCTTGCCAACATAATAAGCATTGAGGCTTTCTTAGTTCAGATTACTTTCGGTGAAACAGAAAGTGGTCAATCTCTTGATCAGTCAAACGAAGTCACTTGTAGGTACCAAAGATAACTAATCCATATGTAGCATAGATACATCTACAATTTTAAATAATTTAGATGAATCAGATGTTTTCAATAATTTAAAATCTTTAGAGGGTCCTATCGATTTACAGCTCTCACCTATACTTAATATAGCTACATCTTCAACTGTAACAAGATCTCCTAAAATTAAGATTTTATCTGATGTTCGTACAAGTTGGGAAAACCGCAAATTTTATAAGATGCCAAAGAAAAACCTTGCCCCTAAAAAACTAGAAGAAGTATTTATTTCTAAACAACAACGAGAATTCAAGACTTTCATTCAATGAAACGTACCAGAAGAACAAGAGTTAGACAGCAATCATTATGAAAAATCAGATGACAGTGACGAATTAAACATTTTTTAGGATTTTCAATGTTTGTGATTTTATATTTCTATTTTCCTACTACTGTATTTTTAAGAGAACTCTCAATAGTCTTAGTGGTAAGTTGTATTTGTTTTCGATAGAAGAATCGGTTAATATTAAGATTTTTTTATTTTGTTTAGATTATTTTACTAATATTAACATTATTATGTCGTTTATTACATTTTTTGTCATATAAAATACATTTTTAAATATTTCTTAGAAAAAATATCTAAAAATATATAAAATAGTGGTCCGCCGGTATCGGGAGCAGGGTCCAAGCTACCGGTGGTTAGGGCTCCAGAGACAGGAACCTCCTCACGATGCGAGCCGTATCGAGGAGTACTGCCTTCTGAATCAGGCCCTTAATCCAGCCGTCTAACGCAAGCCTCGAGAGATGATGGTTGAGGCTTCTGGCCATCAGGCCATTGGCCGTAACGACAATCGGCACAATGAAAGCCGAGTTCACATTCCACATGTCAACAACCTCGTGTGCTAAGTCGAGATATTTTATTTGTTTCTCTTTCTCAGCTTTCACGAGGTTATCGTCATGTGGAATGGTAACATCGACTATCATTGCGCGGCGCGCTAATCGATCTATCACCACTATATCAGGCTTATTGGCGACAATAGTCCTGTCAGTAATGATAGAACGATCCCAGTACAACGTGACATGGTCATTTTCGAGAACTGGGTCGGGCACATACTTGTAATACGGTACCTCAGAGTTCACAAGTTTATATTTCAAAGCAAGTTGCTGGTGAATAATCCTAGCTACTTGGTTATGTCTGTGCAAGTACTCGCCGTTAGCCAGACGAGAACAACCAGAGATAATATGTCTGATAGACTCACCCGGACGGTGGCATGCCCGACACACGACAACCGTCCCGTCCTTCATAATATGTCTCCGGTAGTTATTCGTCAAGATAACTTCGTCTATAATTGCACAGACAAAACATTCAGTTTCCCCGAAAAGGTCCCCAAAACGTAGCCAGGATACGGACGCTAAGAAATCTACATCGGGCTCATGAAGAGCCCGATAGAAGCGCCCGTGTAGCTCCTTGCTTTGCCATATCTCCTTGCGATCATCGGTAGTAAGTAGTACAGGTTTGCACCAGTTCTCTTTAGCCATGGAAAGTGGGGTGAGCCCCTTGTCCACTGCGACCACATCACGGTGCATACCCACTTCGGTTTTCAAAAAATATTCCCTGAGACTGCATATCTCGCGGTTGTGGAGGATCTTCGCATTTAAAAAGCCTCGACCCCCGCACTTCCGCGGGATGTACAGTCTCATCACCGATGATCGTGGGTGATGCATCCGGTTTGCGGTCAACAGTGTACGGACCCTCCTATCCAGGGCGTCTAGTTCGGTCTGAGTCCATTTGAGTATGCCGAAAGAGTACATCAAAACCGGCATAACCCAACCGTTGAAGGCGCGCACTTTGTTACCGCCTGAAAGAAGACTAATCAATACCTTCTTCAGGCGGCCAAAAAGCGCTCCTTCAACGATTGCTTCATGTCAGTAACGTTGATGCCTAACGCTTCCGACATTCCCAAATACTTATAGCTTTCGGGTGAGGAGAGGGATCTAAGGTGTATGGAATCCGAAAGTTGAATTCCCTCGGATTCCATTATCTCCCTTCGCTTCACATGCATGACTGCACATTTGTCCACACCAAACTCCATTCTGATGGCGCTACTGAAAGTTTCAGTTACCTTCAGTAGCTTCATCAGTTGCAATTTGTTGGGGGCAAAGATTTTCAAGTCATCCATGTAGAGGAGGTGAGATATGACCTGACCACCTCTCCTCAACCGATAGCCTAGAGCTGAATCCTCCAGCTGCATGCTTAGAGGATTCAGGGCTAAGCAGAACCAAAGTGAACTTAAACTGTCGCCCTGAAATATTCCCCGTTTAATCCATACAGACTCATCATTCCCCTGGATCTGTCAACACCCCGGATAGCGAAGGACTGTCCTCCATTGCCCCATACACGATTCAAGGAAGGTGCGTAGAGTCGTATCTATTTTGTACAACTCCAGCACCCTCATGAGCCATGTATGTGTCACCGAGTCGTAGGTCTTCTTATAATCTATCCAGCAAGTCGACAGATCCTTGCGGGATCAACGAACCTGTTGGCTAATGGCCATGTCGATGAGAAGTAGCTCCTTAGTGCCACGAGACCCGTTCCTACGTCCATTTTGAGAGGCAGACATAATGGAATTACTGTCAATGTGTGTGTTAATTTTCGCTCTCAAAATGGATGTAAGAAGTTTATAGACCGTTGACAAACACGTGATCGGTCTATAATTCTTGGGTTCCGCGGGACTACCTGACTTATGGAGCAGGTGGGTAATGCCTGTCGTCATAAACTGCGGTAGTGACCCAGACTCTAAGGATGACTGGAACTGAGATGCCAGGCAAGTGTGTGAACTAGTTAGCCATTTCAGCCAAAAGTTGTGCAGTCCGTCCGGTCCCGGTGATTTCCAATTCGGTAACGGACGGACCGCTCTAGCTATATCTGATGGCGTGATAATGACTACTTCCATTTCTGGTATAGTTTCACACACTCGCTCGACATCCCGCATCCAGTCAGCCTCAACATGGCAGACAGGTACCGACCAGATGCTGCGCCAGAACGCAGTTGTGGTGGCATCATCCGGGCAGCACATGTCTGTCACGTTTTGTTTAGGTCGCTCCCAAGCTCTATATACCCACCTCTCATCGCTCTGGAACATGCGATTTTACGTGTATTGATCAACCCGCCGCTTATACCGCCGAATACGGCTCGCCCATGCACAAACTTTCTGCTTCAGGAAGTCGATGCGCTCTGTGATATGAGACATGTATTCTCGAGGGCTGATTCCAGTCCCCGAGAATGCCCGTCTTACAAAGCGCATCACACGTGGTCGTGTATTGCCCTCCCTGAAGCAGTATAGTTTGCCGATGGGTACCCTGGCCCCATCAATACGACGCTCAATCCTGCACTGCCAGGCTGGTACGGCTGGCTTTGGTTGAGTAGCTCCGTCAGAGTTTGGAAACTTGACATTCGCTAAACGACATGCCGCAACAGCCGCGAGTTAAGTGTGGTAACCCTACTACAATTAGCTTTGTCAGCAGTATAGCTTCCGCCAAACCTTGAGAGTAAGTAATTGTAATGTAGAACATGGTCGTCACGTAGCGATTGTCATAACTTAGCTATAAGTACCTTGTACCTTTAGGATTAAGACATTATTATCTTCACTGTCATTCTGTCAGTAAAATAAAGTTATTTTTATAAAACTCTCCGACTGTCGTTTACTTAATTGGCGCAGCCGGTAGGATCTCTGTAGTCACTCAGTATAGTATAAAATTCTACAAAGCTGCTGTGACGTCTGTTCCAACAGTTTAACAGGGATCGCCGAACAAATAAATTTATTGAGCAACTTCATCGAGAGGCTGACGCTGAGTGTGGTGATAATAGTCCAAGGAGGAGATGGGAGTAACTTCGGGACTGTGAGTAGAACTTTTTCACTATCCTTTCTGTTTTCCTTTACGTGTACCTCTTTGATTAGATATATGTGTTTGTGTTATTAGGGGTCAGACAATACCTGGGTAACATACATATTTTATTGCGATAAAACTTTTGTGATAGAATAAATACGTAGATATAGTTAGTTTAGTACATTTTTATTACGATACAAGTCTCGTGATAAAGCAATTAGGTAGGCATAATTGTTTAGTACCTACAGTCTATTACGATACAATTTTCGTATTAAACTGTGTCACTAAGTAGGTATTTTCCTGGTGTGTAGCGTTTCGGGTTTCAATAACAATGGATCAGATCGTACCAATTCCGTCAGCAATGACTAGCATTATTCCGGAATTTAGTGGCGATGCTAGACAACTCCCACTATTCATAAAAAAATGCGAATATATATTAACTAAGTTTCGAGGAGGAGATGCTCAGAACGAATACTTATATCACGTCGTAACAAGTAAGCTTTCGGATAAAGCCGCGAACCTAGTAGGAGAGCGGGATCAAATAAATAATTGGGACGAACTAAAAGATTTGTTAGTGCAACATTTTGGGGATCCTAGGACCGAAGAATGTTTAGTGTTGGAATTGGAATCCTTAAAAATGAACCAAAATGAAAGTTATTTAGATTTTTGCCATAGGATACAAAACATACGTAGTATTCTTATTGCAAAAACCAATGAAACGATAAGCAATGTCGACGTACGTCAAGCCAAACAGCATATCTATACTAATTCGTCGCTGAATGTTTTCTTATATAATTTACCAGCGTATTTAGTTAGGCTAGTACGATTGAGAGATGTAACGACTTTGGAGGATGCCCTAAGGGTTGTTCTAGAAGAGCAAAACTTCCAAACAGTTTATGATCTGAAAAATAGCAGAAATAAGCCGTCAAGGAAATTTACGGAAAACCATAATAACAACTTCCAAAGACTACATAACTCACAAACAAGAGAGGCAAATCCGAATGCATCTAGTAGTTCACAAAATGCCGTAAACCAGTCAGGTTCACAAAACGCATCGTTTCAATTAAGGAATTCGCATTTTGCACAAAATCGAATTCCGTTACAGACTAGGTCAACTGCAAGGACGCCGAGTCAGCATGATCGGCGATGGACGTCGGCACATAATGTACCGTTTGCAAATACAGGTGCAAACACCGATGTTACTATGCGGACTGCGAGTTCTAGACGTGTTAATTACACAAACAATGATTCATACGATAATAATCAGTTTGCGTTTGAAAGGGAACTACAACCAAGTACTTCAGACGAGCCTGTATGTGCGGAAAATTTTCATCTAAGGGCCTCGAACAGAGAGAACATATAGTTTTAAAGTGTACTAGTTTTCGTTCTTTGCCATATATTATAATTCCTGAGTTAGGTAATGCAGTTTTTATGTTAGACTCTGGCAGCACTAGATCTTTTATCGGATCGAGTATAGCGAAGCAATACTTTAGAAATAATATATATAATGAGCGTTTTAATGTTGTTAGCACACATGGTATTAGCGAACATACACACGTTATTTGTACACAATTGCCTAAAATTTTTAAATGTTCGGAGGATCATAAGTTTTATCTTTACGATGTGGATAGTAACTACGATGGTTTGATAGGAAGTAATCTAATGAAACAATTAGGCGCGAAGATTGACTACGAAACGTCAATGTTGTGCACAAAAACAACGAACATACCTTTTGTCTATTCGTCAACATTTACGTATGTTCTGCCAGCACGTTGTGAAGTAAAAGTTAACCTTCCAGTTGATTTAACTTATGGCGCGGCCATTTTGGATTATAAAGAATTAACCGATGGAATAAGGATGCCTTGTGCTTTAGTAAACTGCGTTAATGGGTTTGCATATACGGTTATTCAAAATTGTAAAAACAAAGAAATGATCCTTAAGGTCACTAGTCCATTTAAGGTAGAACAATGTAATGATAGCGAATTAGTAGTAAATAACCTAAGCGAAAGGGATGGACTGGATGAATTGTTATTAAAAAATCTTAACAAATTACGACTAAACCACATGAATGAGGAAGAAAGGAACATGGTATGGAATATTTGTGAGGAATATAAGGATATTTTTTATTGTGAGGATATACCGTTGTCTTTTACGAATGATGTCAAGCATAAGATTAGAACTACGAACGAAGATCCAATTAATGTCAAAGCATATAGGTTACCGCCAGCCCAAACAGAGGAAATTAGGCGTCAAGTTGATAAGATGTTAAGTGACGATGTAATCCGAGAATCAAACTCTCCTTGGAATGCACCTGTTCATTTAGTTCCAAAAAAGTTAGACGCGTCGGGCCAACAGAAATGGAGAATGGTAGTGGATTATAGACGATTAAACGATATAACCATAGACGATAAATACCCTTTGCCAAATATCAATGACCTTTTTGATAAGTTGGGAAAGAGTATGTATTTTTCAACTTTGGACCTCGCCTCTGGTTATCATCAATTACAAATTCAAGAAGAGGATAGGCAGAAAACTGCATTTACAACACCATTTGGGCTGTATGAATTTAACAGAATGCCGTTTGGTTTAAAAACAGCGCCTGCTACTTTCCAACGAGCAATGGACAGTGTACTTAGAGGGTTGCAAGGGTTACATTGCCTTGTATATTTAGATGACGTAATCATATTTTCGACAAGCCTACAGGAACACGTCGTTAAGCTCAAAGCAATTTTTGAACGATTTAGAAAAACAAATCTAAAAGTTCAACTAGATAAGTCCGAGTTTCTAAGAAAAGAAGTTATATACCTAGGACATACAATTACAAAAGATGGCCTTAAGCCTAATAATGATAAGATAGAAGCTATCCTAAAATATCCAATACCTAAAACAGTCACGGAGATAAAAAGTTTCTTGGGTCTGATAGGATATTATAGAAAATTTATCAAGGATTTCTCTAAAATAACGGGACCTCTTACAGCATGTCTAAAGAAAGGAAAAAGTATAGTAATAGATGACGTATATAGAAAAAGTTTCGAAACATGTAAAGAATTACTAACAAATGCACCTTTACTGCAATTTCCCGACTTCAACAAGCCTTTTATTCTTACAACTGACGCATCGAATTTCGCTGTTGGCGCTGTTTTGTCTCAAGGCAACATAGGCTCAGATAAACCAATTGCGTTTGCTAGCAGGAAACTAAGTGATACAGAGTCTAGATATAGCACAATCGAGAAAGAGTTATTGGCCATAATATGGGCGATCAAATACTTCAGACCCTATTTATATGGTAGAAAGTTTATTATTTATACCGACCATAGACCATTAGCCTGGCTGAATTCGTTAAAGGAACCAAATAGCAAGTTAACTAGGTGGAGATTACGGTTAGAGGACTACAATTTTGATATCCATTATAAAAAGGGTCAACAAAATACAAATGCGGATGCCTTATCACGCATCAAAATTAATGTCACAAATGATTGTGAGTCGATGATTGTAAATGTCGATGAAAACGAAAGAAACTTGCAGGAGCATTTAGACGAGGTGACTAACGAGATTATAAAACTTGGTAAAAAGGAACCAGAATTAGAGACCATCGAAATATCAGATTCTGAAAGTGACGCTGCTACAGCTAATTCTATATCCAATAGAGAGCATGAAGGTATACCTATCCTCAAAGAAGCGATAGACACTAAGCCTAGGCAAATTCACATTTTTACTTGGTTTAAAGACAGCTTGGCTGTAAAAGACATTTCTAATGACAAACAAAAAATTTTGGAAGTTCATTTACCTACGAATAACTAGGATTTAGTAAAGGATTTCCTTAAGGAATATATAGACTACAAGCATAAATATTTCATATATTTTGAGGATCCCGCCCATAGGAAAATTTTTGTCAACGTTATTATTTCACTCTATAAAAAGGGAACCCAACAATTTGTTGAATGTACTGAAAGAGTGGTGAACGTTACAGATGAGGATGAGCAAAAGAATTTAGTTTTAAAATATCACCAGGGTAAAACCTGTCATAGGGGTATTAGGGAGACAGTAATTAAATTAAAAAGATCGTACTGGTGGAGTAAGATGCAGGAAACAGTTACTGCCATCATTAATGCCTGTGAGGAATGTAAAAAAATGAAATATGACAGGAAACCCCTGAAACCATTTATACAGTTAACACAGACTCCAGATGGCCCATTACAAGAAGTCTTTATTGATCTGTTATACATCAAAAAGAACCAATATCTGACAGTGGTGGACGCATTTAGTAAGTTAGGACAAGCTATTTACATACCTAACAAAAGTACACCAGAGGTAGTAAGAGCCTTAATTAAATACTTTAGTATGTATGGAACACCCAAGAAGATAAGTAGTGATTCAGGCACAGAATTTAATAACGAACTGCTCAAAGAAATGTTGAACCTTCACAAAATAGATCAGCATATTGGAACACCCAATAATCCCAATTCAATGGCGATGGTAGAGCGTTTTCATTCAACAATAATAGAAATATATAGGTTAGCAAAATACGAGCAAAGTAACTTAGATGCTACATCCGTAATGACATACGCGATCATGGGATATAATAACACAATTCATAGTGCCACAAATTTCACACCTTTTGAGGTAGTTTTTGGACAAACAGAGTCAGGGAATATTTTTGATATCGATAGGAATAAAAACTTAATGCAGAAAATTTTACAAGACCATCGTAAAAGACTGAAAATTCTTTACGAACACTTGAGTAGCCAGATGATTGGACATAAAAGTTTAGTTAGGGAAAAGAAAGGAGGAGAAGAGAATATACCAAGTGTAGTAGATGGGGACACAATTTTTATGAAAAATACTAGGACTAGAAAAGCTAAAGAGTTGCCTCGTTTTGAAAAAGCAATCGTCATGGGAAATGTCGACAGGAACATAGTCCCAGTTAAGCTTAAAAATAGACGTACGAGAGTAGCATTAAAAAACGTAAAACGTCCTTCACAGATGGTGGTCGATACTTCTCGCCCTAGTGGATCAAGGGACAACTTTGAACATCCAGAAAATCGATCAGAATCCCGGGATAGTTCCGATCAGGATTGGGACGGCTCTGATGAAGAATAACCACTGGGACATCATAAAAACAATAGATTTAAATTCTCTAGCCCTACAATTAGAGAATAATATACAAGAATATAATAAGTTAAAAATTATTTGTAATAGTAATAGCGAGATATATAGGGAACTTATAGGATTAACCGTACAGATAGATTCTCTGTTAGAATTAACTAAGGACAGGTTACAGCAGATTTTACCGTCAAGAAGAACAAAAAGAGGTATTTTGAATCCATTGGGTTCTCTTGTTAAAGTAATAACAGGTAATTTAGATAACGAGGACGCTAGGAAGTATGATTTAGAGATAAGTAATCTAGGAAAAAGGGAACATTCCGTTGAACGAAGGGTATCATTAATGCAAAGGGCTTTTGATAAATTGCTTAATGTTTCAGACGATATCAATTTCAATACTAGACATCTAAATCTAAAAATTAAACAATTTCAGTCTCTTGTTCAAAATCAAACTAAGTACTCCAATTTGATTTCAATCATGAATAGTATGCACCAAATATTAAATAATTTTCGTACTATTTATACTATCATCTATGAACTAGAAACAGCCATTGCCTTTAGCAAAATACATATATTACATCAATCTATAATTAACTCTACGGAACTATTTAATATTTTGAAGGTAATCAAAACGCACCATACCTTAGTTTATCCGTTAGATATTCATAACCTAGTTAAGTTAGAGGGAAGTATAAAAATTAAGGGGTTTATAGATAGTAGTAAAATAGTTTTTATTTTGGAAGTTCCACTAGTAGACAGTAACACATATATCTATTATAAAGTTATCCCTGTTCCAATTTTTAACCCTACCACAAAAAAACCCTATGTCATTATTCCGAAATATCCTTACCTACTGGTGAAAAAGTCGAAATACAGGCCCGTAGTCGACAGCTGCGAAGAAATAGATGACCTCACATACCTTTGCTCCGAGGACAACGTTCTTCAGTACACAGAAGAAACATGCGTCGAGCAACTTATGTTACTAAAACATAATTTCACGGATTGTCAGCAACACCAGGTAAAAATAGAAGAAACCAAGATACAACCCATATCCGAAAGTCACTGGTTGGTATATGCAGAAAAAAGTATCCAGACAACGGAACATTGTGACGATGAAACCAGGAAATACACCTTGCAAGGTACATACATCTTAGTACCAAGTCAGCACTGCACACTGCAGATCGCTGACATCTCCATTACAACGCCAACGAATAGTAGCACAGTCTCCTTCAGCCTGCCAACAGCACAGATGCCCGAACTTCGACGTGACGTCAGCCCACCGGCGAAGCAAATGGATCTTAGAGGGGTGGACTTAGGTGACATCAAGGACCTAGTGAACCGAGCAAAGTACAGTGAAAGTGTTAGTGATTTCGAGTCATATTATGTACGTGTAACAAGTGACAATATCAGTGTATGGACCCTAAGTATTTACGTCATAATCCTAGTTTCTGTTATAGGTTTCATTATATATAGATGGGACTTATGTAAAATTTGTAAAAGAAATTCCCTAAAGACCACACAGTTGCCTTTAGATAATTTCTCTCTTGGGGAGGGAGGAGTTAAGTGTGGTAACCCTACTACAATTAGCTTTGTCAGCAGTATAGCTTCCGCCAAACCTTGAGAGTAAGTAATTGTAATGTAGAACATGGTCGTCACGTAGCGATTGTCATAACTTAGCTATAAGTACCTTGTACCTTTAGGATTAAAACATTATTATCTTCACTGTCATTCTGTCAGTAAAATAAAGTTATTTTTATAAAACTCTCCGACTGTCGTTTACTTAATTCGCGCAATACAGGATCGAGTGTGTATCAACGAGATCCTCGCTGCTCTCGAAAAAAACCTTAAGCTGCGAGTCCAAGGCATACATCAGTGCCCTATTTTTCTTGTGCATGGGTAGGCGTGGTGGTCGGGGTCTAAGTTCGGTTGGAGTGGACCTATACTCGCGAAACGCATCCTCCAGTGCGCTCCTCAATCGGACGTTGCACTGGCTACTTACTGTGGCAGCCCTATCATCCTCTTCTTCAACACCGTGATTGGACCGCGGCGGGATTACATCAATAATTGGGGTATGTACCGCGGTTTGTGCCGGAGTCGAGATGATATGGTTGCTCAGTACCTCTGAACGCAGCCTATCAAGTGCGGCATCGTCCAACCTACGATTGCGTTGGATGACCCGCACCTGATCCGACAATCGTTGGACCGAGACGTTGACAGCCGTCAACGTCTCGGTCCAACTAGCCAGCCAGCCGGCTCTAGTTCCTGAAACAGAGACAGCATCTTAACACGGTACGCAGTGAGGTTAGTTCCCCCCTCTGTAGACCTGTAATATGCGCGCATGACGTTCTCGTTCATAGACTGAGTCCATTTCATGCGCTGCACACAACCACCGGCAGCGGGGACCCGGCTTGGGGCCGGATGGCCCCTAAGTCCCAAGCTCTTCGGTGGCCGGCTTCTCTCCTGCCGACGTACAGGTGTTGGTGACAACGGCGGGGAAAAATACTCGTCGCTCGAGCTCGACGCAACTGCCGCGGTCGGTGTTGTCATAGCGCTCACGGTGGCGCTGGGTACCGGCGGCGGCGAGGCGGAGCTGAGCGACGGGTCCGGAGGTGGTGGGCGTGTTCGTGTAGCTGATCTCGTTAACATATTATCAATTTCGTTTTCATCTTCATAATTCCTGTTTTGTCGGAGATGACATGACAGGTGTCATCTCCGGTGTGATTAACTAAAGACAATGTTTATATTCATTCTCCAGAATTAGCTTACCTACTGACAGGTTGTATGAGTTCATATAATTATTTATTTTTATTTGACTGTATATTTTAAATTTAATTTTAATTTATTAGTTAAATAATCTACTCATTACAATGTGTTTCTTTTATGATTTGTGTTGAAATAAGTGGTTAGCTCGACAATTGCCATTCTATTCTTGCCTGAGCAACCGGCAGCAAGTTCGTCATGCTTTAGATTTCACTGCCTGTAGTAACGTCGGAGGTTGGATGACCTCCTTCCCTCCAATATGGCGAAAGGGGTGATGGCCGATCTTTGCGTTATGCTCGTGAACGGGTGCTGCTTGTGGTGACTGGTCGTCTTACTGACCATGGTTTTATTATTGTTATTAGTAATTAACTGTTTATTTATTTTACTTCGATGGTGCTAGTTTATCATTTTTCACATAGAGTTACAGCGATAGCCTTATGTAAGCGGGCACGCCCTTCAT
The DNA here is from genome assembly GCA_905333075.3 of Atethmia centrago. Lineage (NCBI taxonomy): Eukaryota > Metazoa > Arthropoda > Insecta > Lepidoptera > Noctuidae > Atethmia > Atethmia centrago. The sequence goes on from HG995369.1 coordinate 33,999,744, forward strand.
GCCTGGAGAATTTTATTCAGGTATTAAGTTCTGTTTACGTTTTTATGTTGTAATTTTTATTTCTGCTTAAGTACAGTTTTCATTGTTTTGTTGGTATATTGGCGTACGCTAACTAACATATGGCAAGTAATTTAATTTAATGTTTTTTGTATCGTAGTGTTAATTACTTTGCATACGATTTGTATAGAATCAAGTTTATTTATAACTAAACAGACAGGTGTGCTGCTGGAGAGTTCCCAGCTAAAGGAAGTGGTGAAGGGCGGGCGTTTTTGGGGCCTGTCTTATGTAGTTTTGACGTTCGCAAAGTGCGGGTTCTCAGCCTAGTTTGAATAAATGACTTTTGATTTTGATTTTGAATAAATCAATTTTCGAGCGATCTCTCTGATCTTCATTTGTTTTCTCTTTTGGCGGGCCGCCGCCGGATCAGTTGACAGCTGTCAAATTGGTTCTAAAATCGGCACAAGTTTAGCGTCGCTAGACCAATTCGGACGTTTGTATCTAAAAAATACAGCCTGAAAACTGAGTATTGCTTTCCTGAAAGTTATTTTTTATTTCAATACATTATAATGTATTATATTACAATTGGTTTGGTTATTGTCCCACAAAGGGCAAGTCTCGCGCGTATGATCTGCAAAAACAAACTGAAAGATATTTCTTTTAAGCAAAGGCTCTGCGTAGGACCAAATAAAACAACTTAAATAAACAAAACATTATTATCTAAATAACAGTTCGTACATACATATCTAAATAATATAAATATTGTAACTCAAAATGTTCTTACTACGAAATTACTTGTACACAAGATTCGTTATCTAGTGTTCCCACCATAAATCTTTACAAAGTGGCAGCACATTTTAAAGGATTGCAAAAATGTATAAATTGCCACAAAATAAAATCCTAGGTTTTCTAATAATATAAACTATTTACAGTTAATTTCAATTATACTTAATTTTACGTCTCATTAATTATTGTTTTACATTCGTTTCTTCATTGTAATAGTAAATACAAAAGTTTTATCTGCTATAATAATCTCAACACTTAAAACATTAGTAAATTACTTGTATTATATTTGGTAAATGGTAGATAAAAACCTTACGATAGCCTAACTTATAAATTTGTAGTTTGCATACTATGTCTGTCGGTGTCAAGACGAGTCTAGTAGTACCTAAGAAGCATAATTAACCATTTAAATCTGATCTGGATAACTAGAGAGTTTGGAAATTGGTTGCATGGAAGAAGCACTGCAGATCATAGGAACTAAATACAAGATTTGAACTTTCCTTGTAATTGCAGACATGCCGCATTCTTATAAAATAGAAAAAGGTCCTGTCCTTAATAATGCCTCTTATCTGACACCATAAATAAATATCTATCAATCCAGTCACTTCTGTCTCTCACAACTGTTGGTACTGTCGGCTATTGGCCATCCCTCTTCTCTTGAACACCGCAGGTCTAATGTGCATAGTGCGCAGCTTCTTAGGGTCTATCGTGGCGTACGCAGGTGGAAGACCATTTGAACTTAGAGGAGAAGGTTCCTCCTCATACAGCACCGGTGCAGTTGGAGGTGTCGTGTATCTTTGGTCCCTCTGAGAGTACTGGCCATCGGCTATGATGGATATTGGTTGCTGCCGGTTCGTGTTTGGATGATTTACAATTTTTTGGTTAGGATGACTAGCTGGTAAAGGATAGTTGGATGGAGCATGAAATAAAGCCGATTGACTTGAAGACTTTACAGGATAAGCTATGGGTGTTATGTGATGAATCGTCACAGGTTTACTTTTGAGCTTGCTGTTAGCAGGAGGTTTGAGGTGCCTTGTTCGTTTCGTGTTACTCGTGAGTAAGATGTGAGTCGGAAGAGGGCGACTTCTTGTCGAATCATTTTCAAATATAATAGCATGACTGGGATGACCGGGATGGCCAATGACCATAGGAGGATAATTAGACGGTGAAGACGGTTCGCTTAAACCAGGGATGTAGTAATTTGTAGCTGGAACGGGATGGTTTGTGTATAAATAATTGTGTGATAAAGAATTGTTATAGACTGGTATTCCAACAGTGTTCAGAGCATCTGTGGGTTGATAACTGTTTGCTGGCAAGACGTAATTTGCTGCGGGATAGGTTTTTATAGCAGACCCTGGTAATAGAATATCATTTTTAGCTTCAATGTTCTTACCTTTGTGAAAGCCATGTCTAGGTTGTAAATTGTTATTATTTGCTGTCTTGACTTGCAAAGAATATTTACTATCAGATGGGTTAACCACATCTTGCCTAGACATATTTTTGCCGTTTAAACCCCTGTTTACCGTAAAAACAATATCAGATGATATATTATTTTTAAAACAATTATTTGTAGCCTTATCGATAGTTTCTCCGCGTTGTTTATGAGCATGTTCTTTTGTACCACTAGCGTGTTGCTGGATCTCTACGTGTGGTAAGTCAGCACGTTGCGCTGGCTTTCCGTCGGTCAGAAGTAGACGGTGAGGTTCATGTGCTCGGCCACGGCGGGGTTGGTCGCGTCCGTCACCTCCTCCCCTCTGTCCTGGAAATGTACTTCTGTTATACACACTTTACGATAGTTCCTAGTTTAAGAGAGTATTAGTAAGTACAGGTGTGATCATTAGTCAAATAAGGACGTAAATAAAAGGAGAAGTATGTAGTTGTGTTTGATGAGATCCATCAGATCTATTTCTCTGAAATTATATAGAGATAATAAAAGAAAACTGCTTGTATGTGAATGGCGTTAATCTATTCGAAGTACTTATTAGCTAATTTAATGGTGTTATCCCCATTGAAATTTCCCATTGACGTCTCATAGACCTCATAATGAGGATTTCTGGAAAAAAAAGTTCACAAATTCCCATCAGTTTAATTTAAAAATAAAATATAAACAACATATTATATAAAAATCACGAAGTATTCATTTCTTATGGAGGTAAAGATTATTTTTACAATCGAACAAAGTTAATGACTAAATTAATAGCTTAAGTGAAAAATATTTTGCCTAAAAGAAGGAAATCACAGTCTAAACTTAACTAAAAAAAAATCTATTAGAGATCAACTTTTAAATCACTTTATGGTTACTTTGTTATTGATTTATTATAGAACGTTTTCCTCCGGTAGTTGAATTCTCTTTATCTAAGTCCAGCGGCGCCACTTTTATTAAAAATATCTCGTGAAAGATTTGCTTATTGAATCATAATAAACATTCAGTCAGTGAGACATCCAAATTACAGGTTTTAACACGCTCATAACAGCTTTATCCTAAAATACTTTTCTGTACCTAATGATGAAAAATATTGATGCAATCAAATAAAGGAAAAACTATTACGAATGTCTTCAAATATGTGTACCTAGATGCCTCAAGAAGTGGAAAAGATTATTTTGAAACATTTAGTTTCAAAATAATCTACTAGGCAGGTACACATATTTGACGCATGAGACACCTAATTGTTAACAAAAGTACATAAGCCTACCTCTTAACCTATTTTCCTAACAAAGTCACAAAGCTTTACGGATCGTTCATTAATCACTGAGGCTCGAAAGGGGCCCATTTATGCTTATAAGGTGGTCATAATTTCGACCTTTCTACGTTACTTGAATAGGCTCCAGCAAAGTTGTATGGCATTTCATTGCTGGTGGGTTTAAGCCACCAGCATTCCTTACATAATCAGCCTATAATGTTCCCACTGCTGGGAAACAGGCCTCCTCTCTGTGAGAGGGAGTGGGCCGTAATCCACCACGCGGGCCCAGTGCGTGTTGGTAGATGTCACATGTCTTCGAATTTTTGGTTCTAGTACATGCCGGTTTCCTCACGATGTTTTCCTTCACCGTTTTGAGAGCAGTGGTGATGAAATAATTTACACAAAGTAAAGCAACCGTCTGGGTTCGAATCTACGACATACAACTCGTAAGTCGCGGCCTTTACCACTGGGCCACCACTGCTCCCAGCATTCCTTAGAAATCCATTATTGTCGAGTTTTGTTTCAAGAATAGTCAGGTGTAAAAATATTTTTCCTGAATTTTGCTGTATAAGTACAGCCAGTACAATCATCAATTGTTACTTTAAATAAATTCTTACTATACTTACTATGCTGATTGTATTAAATTTACTCTCATTGTTTGAGTAAATCACTATACAAGCCTTGGTTCGCAATGACTGCGTTGCTGGCCACGCTATGATGGCCTTAAGCTTAGCTTAGCTGCGCCCTCGGCCTTCACGCTTGGTCATCATTGCAGCCCTTGCTGCCCGCACTATAAAAGCCTCGACCTTTGGCCTCGACCTTTGGTCGCGGCTTTTATTCCAGCTTGTCCATCAAGGGCTGCAATGCTGACCGCGCTGTGTTGGCCTGGAGCTGCGCTTTCGGCCATCATCAGCGCTGCCAGCAATTCAGTCATTACAGACCGCGGCATTAACGAAAGTAATTTTAAAATTACTTTTATTAGTTAATTAATTAATTTTAAAAGTTGATCGCAAAAAATTATTTGTAGTGAAGTTTAGACTGCGATTTCTTTCTTTTAGCTAAAAATGTAATATATTACATTTTTGCTATTTATTTAGCTATTAATTTAATTTGTTTCATTATAAAAATAATATCAATGAGTCATTACATTACCTACATAACAAATAAATACTTCGTGATTCTTATATAATACTTTATGTTGTTTGTATTTTATGTTTGAACTGATGGGGATTTATGAACGTTTTTTTCCACAATTCCCCATTATGAGCTATAATATGATACCTCAATAAGGATTTATGGAAGAAAAGTTCACAAATCCCTATTGATGGGGATTAGTGGAATAAGCCAATGTAATGCTAATTAGATCGCACCTTATGATGTCCATCGGGCGCGGCGTCGTCCCAGCTGAGCTTCTTGACACGCGCGGGTATGGTGGTGGAGGGCCACGCCACGCCCGAGCGCCCCGCCGAGCGCGCGCCCAGGTGGTCGCTCATGAGCGACACGCTGCCGGGGCCACCGCGGGCCGCGCCCCCCGCGCCCCCCGCGCCGGGGGACAGGCCCGGGCTGGCGGCGCTGGGTGGGAGAGGCGCCACCTTGCTACGCGGGAAGCGCTGCGACTGGCGACCTGATGACGCACCTGCTGAACAATTTCAGCAAGTTATTACAAGTACTTTTCTGCTAACTGGACTTTCAGGCGTAAGACTCAGTCAAGCAGCACCACTTACCTACTTTTATTTCGCAAATGCACGCCCCTCATCCTTTTTTGTTTAGTGTAATGATTTCCGAAATATTACCTATTATTACCTATCAATTTTCCTCTCCTATCCCTAATCCCACTTCGAACATTATGGATACCATCAAGACATCTATCTACACCTTTACTATAATAATAATAATAATAACAAGCTTAGGACCCCGAGGCCCACAGACTTCTGATAGGGTCCCCGCTCTTGGTGGAAGTGTGCAGCGCATGCGGTGGACAGAAACTGTCAAAGAAAATGGCATGCGCGCATACTTTGGGGCTACAGTGGAACTAACTTGACTGCGTACCATGGTCGGATGCTCTCTCGGTTTCAGGTGCTTAAACCAGCTGTCAACGTGTCAGCGTAATGACTGTCGGATCAGGTGCGGGTCATCCAACATAACCATATGTTAGATGACATCGTACTTGATCGACTACGTCTCGAATCACGAAATAGCCATTTTATGATAGCTTCGCCACAGGTCGCGGCGCAACTGCAAAATCTACCTAGTGCTTCACCGCGACCCGAAACATGACATGTGATATGCAATGGAGAACGGTCCTTCGCTATTCAGGATCTTAGCCTTGAATCCTCTATGCACACTACTGGAATCCTCTATGCATATTATGCCTCTTATTGTATAGGACGGCGGCATGATTGACGTGTGGCGGACTTGCCACTGTCCGGGAGAATCAATCTGATGCTGTATCTCCGGGTGATCTCATCTAGCTAACCAAGAGTACTTGCATAGACACAACCTAGTAGCCAGGATTATCCATCACCAACTTGATCTGAAATAGAGCCTTTTGGAATCTGTGGTGCCGTACTACAGTATTTGCCCGACCCAGATCTCGTAAATGGAAATATCACTTTGCACTGGGATCGGTCTGTCGTCACTGACAGGACCATTACTGCCAATAAGCCTTATATAGTGGTGATGGATCGAATAGAGCGGCGCGCAATAATTATTCACATACCGGTCCTTCACATAAGGTATAATCACAAGATGGATTCGCAGATGACACATAAAAAAAATCAAACGTCAGCTAGTCAACTTTGAACATGTTAACAATGCACCCTAAAGTTATCCATTGGTTTAATGTAAATCATCTTATCCTGAACGAAAAAAGACTAAACTCATTAAATTTTCAAGCCAAATGTCAGGCAGCTGACTACCGATGTTCAACTTACAACGTTTAACAATGTTTAACTTAATGGAATAGAGTTGACCCTGTTGAGTCGACAGTTTCGCTTGGAATTGACGCTAAATTACAATGGCGTCCACACATAGAAAAATTGTCAGGAAGGCTTAGTTCGGCCGCCTATGCTGTAAAATTCGACAGACAACTGTTGTAGATAAGGCCAGAATTGTTTATTTTAGTTATTTTCATAGTCTTATGTCATATGGGATTCTTCTCTGGAGTGCAAAGGAGTCTTTCCGGATCTCATGAAACACAGTAAAGTAGTTCCTTTGTTCAAATCCGGTGATAGTAAAGAACCCAACAATTATAGGCCTGTGTCAATTCTGCCAGTTCTCATTAAGGTGTTTAAAAAGTTGATGCTAAATCAAATGTTACGTCACTTTAATAAAAATTCCATCTTTCATGAACAACAGTACGGTTTCGCCAAAGGGCGTTGTACGACTGATGCCGGTGTCACCCTAATAAAGAACATTTTTAACGCCTGGGAAGAAGCACAGGATGCCATTGGAATCTTTTGCGACCTCTCTAAGGCGTTTGATTGCGTAAACCATGAGACATTTCTGCTGAACCGGAGCACTGTAAGCTTAGAGATACAGCTTTTGATTTACTAAGATCATACCTAAAAGTAGCGAATGTGATCTCATATTGAATGGAGAAAAACTGAATGTGTGAATTTAGTAATGAAATGGTTTTCCTAGGAATCACTCTAGATGAGAAACTACAATGGGGACCACATATAAATCTCTTGCAGGGCGGCTAAGCTCGGCCGCTTATGTTGTTAGAAAGATAAGACAGTTAAAAGATCTAGAAACCGCGCGTTTGGTCTATTTTAGCTATTTCTACAGCATTATGTCGTATGGCATTTTACTGTGAGGTCGGGCAGCTGACATTGAATCCTTCTTTATTTTGCAAAAGAGTGCTATCAGAACCATTTATAATATACGTCACCATGAATCTCTTAGGGAACAATTTAAGAAGATTAATATTATAATGGTATAAAATAAGTGATAGACATAATGGAGGGACAGGCGTGTAAATAGCCGGGTTTCCTATGCGGATTGAGGACGGAGAAAAATCAGCGTGGAATGCACGCAGATTCAAAGTGCCTATTTTGTCGTGTGACAAATTAAATGGGATCGATGGCGGTCAGGTGGCGTGGTTAAACCCCAGCAAATAATGCAAAATGCGGTACCTGAATGAGCTTCTCGCTGCCTTGAAGATCTCCGCAGGTGGCCACCATACGTAAAATCGTCCACGCTGGTCACTTGAAAGTCTGTTTTTTCACACATCAATCGGACGCGGGTTCATATTTATTCTGTTAAACGTTACAATGGCAAATCCCCAAGGATTACGGGATAATACACTTGTGTTTATCGATTTAACTGCGATGCGATGGATTAAGATTATAATGCGGTTCCTTAGAGAGTAAAAAATGCTCAGACTCGCGCGCACGAACTTTTTTTTTGACGGCTGTCATTGGCCGCTCAGTCCTCTGATGCTCTATTCACATGTCCGCGACAGCAATATATGCCTAAAGGCTGGACCACAGACACCGTATCACCACCCACAATCAAGATTATCTATATGGAGATTAAATATGCCACACCACATAATTTTAATACTAGAAATAAAGATAAAATAGATCATCCATTTTTCCGATTATCTAAAGTACATACATCTTTTATGGGGTACTGTGTTAAATGTTACAACAAGATACCTTGTATTGCAATTAAATGAAAGAAAATTTAAAACTCATATTAAAAGTACACTTTGTAAACAAGCATATTACAAATTAGAGGATTATATCCAAGATAAGAATGCTGGACTACCATGTTTCTAAACATGCTGGTCCAGCTCCATAGGACAATCTAGAGTCTAGACAAAATCAAACTGATTGCTATTTTGATTGTATAATTTATTATTTGATAAAAATAATAAATCAATGTTGATTTTACATTCTGTGATTACTTTAACTCACACGCTGAACTATTACTTTTTTTTAGGAAATCCTATACTTTTACAATGTTTGTAAATATGTGAGTCATATCTGTCAGTGCTTCAATTTCAATTCTCTTCGTTTTACCTATTTTGGTATAGTAATTTTATTCTAGGTGCATCGTCTTCACATATAATTATATAATTAATGTACCTAAACAAAATATTTTAAAGCATTTTCAAAGAGTAACGGTGGAGTTTCTTGCCCATTTTTCTCCATACGAAACTATCTTTTGGAAGGGGCGACTTGAATCAATTCTATTTTCTTGTATTTTTGACGTTCAAACGTGCCTTGTAGGTGCCTATTTGAAATAAACAATTTGACTTTGCCTTTTGAACCTGTGTGGACATTATTAAGACAATGTCCGATATCCGCAGTTTAAATACCAGGAATAAACATAATCTTGCTGTACATCACACTCGTCTCCACAGAGTAGGCAACTCGTTCATGGTTCGCTAATGTATACGCTTTTACAACAAACTTCCTATTGACATTCGAAACTAACCTATTAAACGATTTAAAAGCTGTATTAAAACCAAACTTTGCAAAAAATAATCATACATTTTATAATGTATGATTATTTAGAAGACATAAAGGTCTTTTTTTTTGGGTGGGAAATTATCAAATAGAAGTTATTTGATCCCGCTCTGGGCAATGGCGATGGCGAGCTGCCCATTGCTCACCGTCCGCAAGCCCGCGCCTACGGTGGCCGGAAATCCACCCGGGATTCCCGATGCCCAGGGCGTCCCCTGCGGCGGCTTGGGTTGAGAGGGTGTGAAATTTGCGTTTCCCTCAACCGTCCCGCCTTTGCGAGCATTATTTTTTCGCAGAAGCTGGTAACGGCTGGCCATGCCCTCTCGTTCCGTACCATGGCCTGAACCAGACCAGGTGACCTCCACCGTATGCTCCACCGTATCCTCCGGGCAATCCACACAGTGTTGACTCCCGGGCGTTTCCTCCCGCCTTATCCGACACAGGAACCTCCCGAAGCTGCCGTGTCCGGTGAGGACCTGTGTCAGGCGGAAGGTGAGGACGCCGTGGCGCCTCTCTAGCCACTCCTCAAAGAGGGGACTTATCAATTGTGGCGTGCCCGGCACTGGATTGCGAAAATCGCACTTTCCATGTCGCCATGAGATCCCGCCGGTGTTCTGTCCGCTGTGCCGTGATTTCTCGCGGCAGCGGAGTTACGCCCCGGCGTTTCGCCTCCTCGTGCCATTCTTATACGTGCGCGAGGACATACATAAAGGCTGGGATTGAGGTGCTTGCGGAGAGCAAGCAGCTCACTCTCCTAAGCCTTGTGATAAAACCGTAAAACATGTAATTTTAATTATTATGCAAAATCATCATTATATACAATTTTATATACATAATGAGATTAATGAATATTATACAGGGTGTCCAAGAACCTGGCGTCCAACTGGATTCCCACGATGCCCCAAGTTCTAACAGTACTCAGAAAAATATTTTAAAAAATCCACCCCATGTACTTACAGAATTATACTGATTTCAAAAAAAAAAGGGGAAATGAGCACCCTGTGACATACTTTTGAATGCTGTGACTGCTAATGCTGATAATTTCGATATTTCTTGGAGGTTTTGTAATCTAGGGTATTGCTGTGTCTAAATAGAATGTAAAAATAAAGTACTTATTGTACCATTTTAAAATAAAATATTATTTTAACTAAAGGTGATATGGAAAACTATTGAATTTCGCAACTTTGACCGACTGTAGTGTAAAAAAAATGTACCAAAATAGTATGGCAAGTGACGTCAAATTTTGACGCGTTTATTCCTCTTTTTAAAAAGGTATAATACTTACACATTAATTTGAAAAAAAAAATTTTTGATAATATTTTTACTCAACAACCCAATTTTTACGATGTCTTACAGAATTCTTAGAAAGAAAAATTTACGACGAATTGAATCTAACCTCTAAAGAATTACTATTGTATGCTCATAAAAATAACAACAGGCCTCTCAAAAAACAGGTTAGACCGTAAGGGACGGTATGTGCATGCATCTCACCATAGTGATTCGTTATTACAACAGGAGGGAGCAAGACAGAAACTATCTTTGCGATTTGCTGGTTCTTCTTTATGGTACCCCATTATTCAGGTAAGAGTGAGGGAGAAAAAGGTTAGAGGTGCGAGTGAGATAGATAGTGACGCTATCTGGGATCGTGCTATTTAGGATAACAGTACGGTCAGTACGCGTCACTGCCTCCTGCCGTTACTACGCACCTCTCTCTTATTGTTACCATTGATCACGTACTACGATTTAAAGCTTTGTTTATTGGACTCGATTACTCTTTGTGCTCTGGACTTTGAAACGAACTCTTTACGACGACCTTTGCCTGTGTTTGGACAGTTTGTGTTTTGTGTGTGCTACCATGGCGACCTACACTCCGCAAGAATACGCAAATATGCACTACATTTATGGAGAATGTAGAGGTAATGGACGAGCTGCAGCGAGACTTTACAGAGAAAGGTATCCGAGGGCTACGCGATATCCCGACCATCGAGTTTTCATTAATGTGCACAGATCACTATGTGACGGGCGGTTCCCCAATCAAGTAGCTGGTGAAGGACGACCCGTAAATGACTTCATACGCGATGAAGTTTTAGAGGCGGTGTCGGCAAATCCAAGCATCTCTGTGCGAGGAATAGAAGCTGATACGGGGATACCGAAGAGCACAGCACACAGTATTCTCCAAAAAGAAGAATATCATCCGTACCACGTACAGCGAGTGCAAAGTCTTTTACCTCGAGACTATCCGAGCCGAGTCGCGTTTTGTGAAACAATCCTGCAAAAACATCGAGAAGACGAAAACTTTATCGACAAAATTTTGTGGTCAGATGAATCAACATTTAAGAAGGATGGCTACATGAACCTACACAACTTGCACGAGTGGCATGTGGAAAATCCGCACTTGATGCGAGAAGATAGATCCCAGTACCGGTTCAAAGTGAACATGTGGACCGGTATTCTCTGTGGGAATATTATTGGTCCATTTGAGATGCCCGAGAATTTGACTGGCGAATCATATTTAAATTTTCTTCAAAATGATTTGCCAAACTTACTAGAAGAGACCCCACCAGATATGTGGTTCCAACACGACGGCTGTCCAGCACATTTTCGCGTATCCGTTAGAGAGTTTTTGGACGAGCAATACCCGAACAGGTGGATTGGGCGATCAGGAACAATCCCGTGGCCAGCCCGCTCACCTGACTTAAATCCGCTGGATTTTTTTTTCTGGGGAACTATGAAGGAGCTCGTTTATGCGAAGCCCATTAATGACATCGCTGACCTTCGTGAGAAGATAACACAAGCAGTGCAGGTGATACGTCAAAAAAGTTACTCGCGAAACATAAAGCGGTCCTTTTTAAGGAGAGTGAGAGCTTGTATTGCCGCGGGTGGTCAACATTTTGAACATTTATTGTAATAAAATATCTTTAAACTAACATTCTTTGCTTTTATTCTACTGGGAACCCATCTACCTGTGTGTATTTCCTTCTTGCTCACTCTTGGAACCGAAGTAAATAATAGTAGTAACATAACAGTTTCTAAGATAAGAAAGGGTCCGACAGTTACCGTTAGTAGGTAGGCACTTCGTAAAAATTGGGTTGTTGAGTAAAAATATTATCAAAATTTTTTTTTTCAAATTAATGTGTAAGTATTATACCTTTTTAAAAAGAGGAATAAACGCGTCAAAATTTGACGTCACTTGCCATACTATTTTGGTACATTTTTTTTACACTACAGTCGGTCAAAGTTGCGAAATTCAATAGTTTTCCATATCACCTTTAGTTAAAATAATATTTTATTTTAAAATGGTACAATAAGTACATTATTTTTACATTCTATTTAGACACAGCAATACCCTAGATTACAAAACCTCCAAGAAATATCGAAATTATCAGCATTAGCAGTCACAGCATTCAAAAGTATGTCACAGGGTGCTCATTTCCCCTTTTTTTTTGAAATCAGTATAATTCTGTAAGTACATGGGGTGGATTTTTTAAAATATTTTTCTGAGTACTGTTAGAACTTGGGGCATCGTGGGAATCCAGTTGGACGCCAGGTTCTTGGACACCCTGTATACAACATTACATGAATATTTACCTTGAAAAGCATTATATTACTTTAATTATTGTGAATGTGAGCACTATGTGGGTCATTTTTTTTTCTCAGTTTGAATGATAGTCTGGCATTTTGAGTACTTTATGCAGCCTACCCAAATGTCCCTTCCTTGGTATTGTTCGTCGAGTCGTAGTTGAGCTACACGATTACTGACAAATGCTGCAAATATGTGTGGTTCTTTCCTCAAAAGACCATTTCAGACATGCATCTACATGGTCCTCACATGATCTGACCAGGATTATGTCTGGACTTCAAAAGAGACTTTGACCCTTGAGTTTGTTTAGCCATTTCTTTTCAGGGGTCGTCAGATAGGAAATGTCGACCCCATCCAGCTTATTTTTTATTTATTTTTTATATAACGTGGAAAAGTGATTCTGATATTCTATTTACAAAATAAACAATTTAATTTTATTTCATGACGAGAACCTCGTGAAAGCCGAGAAAGATAAACAAATCAAGTATCTTGACTTGGCTCGCGAGTTTGTCGACATGTGGGATGTAGACTCAGTGACCATTGTCCCGATAGTCGTACCAGCCAATGACTTAATAGGCATGATAACAGTAACTAAAAATCACTAATATTATGTATTTTATGAGTTATAGAATACAAAACGCGCATTTATTTTTTTATCAAGAGTAAGATCAATAATTATTTTGATAAAATAAAACTACGAAATACGGCGATCCGCCATGATATGTAGAACACCAATCAGAGCGACTGACGTCATTTTTGAGAAAACAAACGAACTTCGTTAACAGCACTGTTTGATATCCTATGATTTTATTTCATCATTCGCCTGCTCTTATCCCAATTTATTTGGGGTCAGCGCAACATGTCCCTTTCTTCCATACTCCTCTATTAGTTGTCATCTAGGTAGTCAACCCCTTTCAATGCATATCATCTTTCACACAGTCCATCCATCGTTTCTTTGGTCTTCCCCTACTCTTTTAGCCATAGACGTTCATACTCAAGACTTTCCTCACGACATTTTCCTCATTCCTACGCATCACATGCCCATACCCATGACAACCGATTTCCGCACAACTTTTCAGTTTTCACTGGTGCCACTTTCAGACTTCCTCTTATGTACTCATTTCTTATTCTATCCATTCGTGTCACACCACACATCCCTCTTAGCATTCTCATTTCAATTGCATACAATTGCCTTGCATTCATTCTTGTGCGATCCCATTCTTCATGCAACAACATGAAGAATAAAGTCAGCCACATACATCCATCTTCTTTTAAACATTTCCACACTTCGGTTTTATTTACGATTCAATTTTGTTTACAAGTGGAAGCGACTTATTTGTTATTGTTTTATTTTTTGGAATGAACAAAATAGCTTATTTGAAGTTTTTATTGATGTGTTACCACACTGAGGAACCGCACACCTCCTATACCCTTTCGAATTCATATTAAATAACACAAAATAACTAAATTACTCCATGAGTGTCTCTAGCGTTTACGTTGTGATTACTCAAACGTGACGTCACAAGCGACGCCATGACACTAACAAGCGTTTTGGTGCGGATTTTACATTTAAAAAATGAAATATTATGTTTTTACTGCTAAAGCTTTAATTCTTGCAAAAATATGTTATTCATTGTAAATAATATACATTTTCGAGCAATATACAATAGTTTTTCAAAATTTGTCACCATGCCTATTGCCAAGAGCCTCGACCAACACCTAAGGAGGCTCTTGTTGGGCAGCTGGATTAAGGACCTGATTCAGCAAGCGGTAATTCTGATATATTCTAATATTAAAAAATATTGATAATGAAAAAAGGAAAAAAAAATGAAATAAAAAAAAAATCATTTTATAATGAGAAAATATTAGATTTTTCGTTTGTTTGTCTGTTTGTAATGGATAAACTCAAAAACTCCTTAACTGAAGCTACATTATCAGCAACTAACATAGGCTGTATATTAAATAAAAATAAAAATAGAGATCTCTACGAAAATTACAATAATGTAACCCAAGGTATCAAATATTTGCCTATAAAAGTCATTATTTGGCGTGCGCTGCGAAAACTATTGATGATACATAAAATAATGTACTGCAGGTTTATAGTACGTGTCATTACCCACCAAAAAGTCCGCGAGGCTATATGTCTAACTATTATAGTAAAGTAAAAATAATCGCTTTTTTTTCAAATTAGTCAGTCCAAATTCCAGTTTTTTTTTTTTTTTTTTTTTTTTTTTATTTGTGATGGGTTTTTGTAAACTAGAAACAATGGAATAGTTAGTAGTTTGTAATATAAAATTTGTCATAAAATAATAAATAAAAAGATTGCAACTATTCGTTTTCGGAAACTATCTTTTAAACGGGACGGATAGAGTGTTGAACCAAAGTATTACAAATAGGCGAAGATACGAAATCCACGCGGACGAAGTCGCGGGTGAAGTGCTAGTCATATTATAAGCCAGTGAAACTCATTACTAACTTACATGGTCTTTAAAATGAACAACGCATAAGCCTTAATTAACGATCACTTGTTTTTTTGTTTTTTTTTTGGGTGGGATATCATCAAATAACTTCTCCCGCTCTGGGCGGAGCGGGAGGGTATGTCAGACTCTTACTGACTAAAACCCACCCGTATTCCTTCCTGTTGCCTGTGTTGCCAGGGGCCTCGGTGACCCATAAGTACCTTCCCGCGAAATTAACGATCACTTACCTGCTAGTTATGACGCAGCAATGAGCGAAGTTAAAATCATACAAAAATAGTACTAAACCCTAGTCGGTATATGAAGTTGATTACAATTACATTAATTTATTACAAAACACATTAAGTAATAACTTACTATGATGTTGTCCTCCATGCGCCGCATCCTGCTGCAGATCTAAACTAGACGTAGAGTTAGCCAGGATAGTGCTGGCGCCTGCACTGATACTTAGCAGTGAGCCCGACGAGCCTGCAGGTCGCAGTACCCCCACACCGGTACTTGTGGGGAGGACCCCAGTGACCCCAGTGTTCACGTGGGTGCTGGTGGGGTTGGTGGTGGTGTGATGCGATGTGGGGGCGATGGGGTCCGCCGGGATTTTCTCGTGCGTAACATAGCCGGTGCCTGATCCACCCGCACTGCGTTTCGACCGACGACGACTGCAGGGAAATAATTATGGTTAGGTTGGGTTAGCAGTACGGAGCCGCAGAAGTCGCACTAAATCCCATGATCCCCGGTGCAAGTGTGGGAGGGGAACACCGGGGTGGATTTTAGTTAGTAAGAGTCTGACATACCCATCCGCCCGCCCCAGGGTGGAGGACATCCATGAGGATTTTCCAACCCGGAAAAAAAAAGGTTAGCAGTACTAAAGGATATTTTTTTTCATAAGTTTTAATAAGTTAAAATTATGAAGGAAAATGCCTGTCAAGTGCGTGTCGGTCACAATATTTTTAATTATGGGATCCACACTTATGTCAATGAGACAAAATATGTGAATTGTATTCATAGTTACAATATATGAGGAGTAATTAATATTTTTTTTCTTGTAGTTTCACTACACCGTTATTTAGCGGTGCACAAAATCATTCTCATTTCCAATTTTTATCTGCTAAAAATACATTGTTGATACAAAGGCGAGATTTTGTAACCTAAATATTTACTTTATTCTGCCTGCAAGCGCGCATATTGTTATTATGTTTACGAGTAAAATGGCTGTGTCCCATCCGGACAGACTGAAAGACGGCAAGACGAAATTAGAATGGTTCCATTTTTGGCATTTGTGGAAGATGCATGCCATGCCAAAAATTAGTTGAAAAGATTTTGTTCAAGTAAAAATATCTGAGGGTGTCATAAGAGCCAGTCGGCGAATTAGCCACGATGCGGGGCTAATGTTCAGGGTGCGCTGGAGTTACATTCAAGTATCGCCATTCGTGGAGGCTCTTTAGTGCACTACTAAAATGTACGATAAAAAATGCGATGATATTTTTTTGTGCTTGTTTCTCACACTCTGTAGATGTATCCAAGCAGCGCACACACGAGCAGCGCCAGCGCTGCCAGCGCTGCCGCGAACAGCGCCAGCACGCCTCCCGCGCCCCCCGCACCCGCCGGCCTATCGGCTGTCTGCAGAAGCCGCTCGTTCAGGTGCACCGTCACCGGTACTGACGTCTGTAAATACAGAATTAATAGCTTCACAAAAGACATTAAATTCGTAAAGTCTGAACTTAAATTATCACAGAAAATAATACCACTTTGCACATTGGCAACTTGGTAATGTATGGAAGAGAAGAGGACCGAGAATACTTCCTTGAGGCACCCCTGATTCACTGTGTCTGAGTAAAGATTGTTCAATCGTTGTAGTGCAGCATGTTCATTGTTTATGTGAGGTACTTTAACGTACTGTTGTCTTTTTGCTGAGATAGCTTTTCAACCATCCTAAAGCAGGACCTCAGATGCCGTAACGCTCATATTTATCAAGAAATATACTGTGATCAATAATATCGAAAGCTTTGCACATAAATACAGGAAAAAAAATGACAGTTGATGACCACTGTCCCATAATAGGTGATAAGGTGAGTAGTTTATGTACCTGTCTGGGCGGTGCGCCGGAGTCCACAGCAGTAGCTACGACGTGCAGCACGGACGAGTTGAGCGAGCGCAACGCCCCACCGCGCAGGAACATGTCACCCGTTGAGTTGATGTACAGCATGCTGCAACACATCCACGGGCTTTAACATTCTGATACTGTGACAGCCTGATAATCTATATAGAATGAATTTTTGCAGGCATTACTATTCAAAGACTTCATTTATTTACCGACTTCTAAAAAGGAAGAGGTTATATTTTCTTCTGTAGGTATGGATGTATTTTTTTTGTATGTTCGAAGATTTCTCCATTAATTGCGGACCGATTTTGAAAATTATTTTTTGTTTGTAAGGGTATGCTCTCGAGGTTGTCCCATTGTCAACAAGTTAGAATCTGACGAGAGGATCCTATGGAAATTGAGGGAAATCCTCAAATTTTATACGCACACCTATAGCGATTTGGGTATTTTTTATAGTAACTCGTGCATTTGCTCTCGGAAAGCACCATTTGGTGAAGTGGAACTGATGTTTGATGAAGACCGCAGATGGCCATAGGAACTACTTAATAATAAGCATTTCACGTGGATTAGGTACTTTAATATGATTTTTAAGCAATTAATGCTCGTCACAATGCATATTGTGAAGTGGAGCTGAAACAAAGAAAGAAAGAAAATACATTTATTTAGCACAGACTATACTACTAGGCACACAACATAATCTACAACAGATAAAAAAAAAATATGTCCCATGCCGATTTCGGCTATGGTGACTTTTTTTGCAGGCACCGATGACTACATCAAATCTTGCAGGTCTTCTGGGGATTCCGCCACAAAACACAGATCATCAGCGTACATGACTTCGGTGATGAGGTCGTATGAAACTTCAGTGTGAGCTTTTAATCGGGCTAGGTTAAAAAGTTTGCCCTCAGTTCGGAAACGAATATGA
Source organism: Atethmia centrago (assembly GCA_905333075.3). Taxonomy (NCBI): domain Eukaryota; kingdom Metazoa; phylum Arthropoda; class Insecta; order Lepidoptera; family Noctuidae; genus Atethmia; species Atethmia centrago. The sequence goes on from HG995369.1 coordinate 34,017,759, forward strand.
ATTCCCCTCGCATTGTTTCTTTTAAGTCTCAAAATCAAAAGTCATATATTCAAACTAGGCTGAGAATCAGCACTTTTCGAACGTCAAAATTACATAAGACAGTGCCCCAAAACGCCCACCCTTCACCACTTCCTAGTGCTTTAGCTGGGAAGAAGAAGTGGCGCATCAAACTCCCCAGCAGCACTGCCCTCTTCGTGGAGGCGATCGGCAGCTCTATCGCGTCCGGTCGGCTGGTTCAGGCCATGGTACGGAGCGAGAGGGCATGGGCAGCCGTCACCTCCTTCTGCGAAGCAGTAATGCTCGCGAAGGAGGAGGCGGGACGGTTGAGGGAAAGACAAATTTCATACCCGCCGCCTTTTCCTAGCCGCCGCAGGAGATGCCCTGGGCGTCGGGAATTCCGGGCGGATTTCCACCCACCGTAGGCGCGGGCTTGCGGACGGTGAGTAATGGGTAGCTCGCTGTCCGATAAGGACCAGGTCCGGATCAACGGACATTGTATTCCACGCACGCCTCAAAGAGATGTCAGCACAAGTGTAGGGGTCCACTAGGGCCGATGCCTGCTGGGGTCGCGTGGAAGTTCGTAAGGGTTACCGAGGCCCCTGGCAACATAGGCAACGGATGGAATACGGGTGGGTTTTTGTCAGTAGGAGTCTGACACACCCCTCGCTCCGCCCAGAGCGGGAGAAGAGTTATTTGATGATTTCCCAAACAAACAAACAAACAAACAAACAAAAAAAAAGCACTGCCGTCTGTTCAGTTAAAATAAAATGGATTCTATACAATAGTAAGCAAAATAATTTGCGCAACTATACGCATACTATGCGCAATACAAAACATTAAATTATTAGCCATATGTCAGTTACGAGTAGCACACCACTATACAAACAAAAAAAAAGAAAAACACCGAAAACTATACACAAGCAGAAAAAAACGTAAATAGAACTTAATACCTAAATAAAAGCCTCCAGGCATAAAGGGCGTGCCCGCTTACATATAGCTATAGCTGTACGAGCATCGCCACATGATAACAATTGTTTTAGTTTTTACCTGAACAAGCAGTTGCTAATTCACTGATTTATGTACATTCGCTGACTAGGCGATTACGCCCGCCTCAAGTCACCTACTTTAGGTATTATATATTTTAATGTTTTACCTATTAAACAGTCAACCATTAACGGACACAAAACAGTGACTTTATTTTCCTGTACACATGCCGTGTGATTCGTCCACCTATATACTACATCTCAGTGTGCGGAGCTGCTGCCCGTACATTTTTGGTCCTTTGAACCGGATCATCACTACAGCAAAGTCCTGCAAGCCGCACAGGTACGAAGTGTTTCTACTTATGATTAGATAGCGAATCGGTTTGACTGGTCTTCCACAAGCGGATCGCCCTAGTCAGATTGAGAAGGCGCACAATTTCATACAGAGAGATTCCTTCGGACCCGGCGATCGCCACAGGAAAATTAACATTTGGTGGTTTCGGGAACTACATCCTAACAACACAACAGTGAAATCAACAGGGCTAACGTCCATCAACAATACGCATACATACTCGTATAACAACTATGGACGCTAGACAACAAGAACTTTTCAAGCGGCAGGGGATCATCGCAGAGGGCATCCAGAAAATTGGCGTCAACTTCGGAAAGTATGGCCCAGACCGCAAAACCGTAACATACATCCTAGGTAGACTGGATACCCTCCAGGCTCACTGGAACGAGATCAAGATTTATCTTGAACTCGTTCACTCGCATTCACAGGGCGCTACAGACCGGACTGACACTGACTACACTACAAAGGTGTATGACAGGGTTAAGGCGGAATACTCAAGCATACAACATAAGCTGCAAACATGGGCTACCTGCGCTGCGGAACCCGCGAGTCACACAGGCGTGGAGAACAAGAACACTGGAGTCCTTTCAAAATCGGATGAGCTCAAAACTCAACAAGTAACCAACTTCAGAGCCTTCTCCCGTTTCACCAGCAACTTGTGTACTGCTGACATTATTGAGAAATGGGATATAGAAGACAAGCTCAAAATCCTCGAATCTCGTGGAGGGTGATTGATGAAGTACACTGGCAGCTGGACAACATTCTCGTCGGTAGTGACTATAACTTCGAGCTTGAGTTCTCGCAGTATGAAGAAACTTACGAGTGCACAAAGCGGGATCTTATGATCCCGCTTTGTGCACTCGTAAGTTTCTTAGCGGTTAACCACAAGCTCAACCACGCTGCCCAACAACGGGACAGTGTGCCGAGGATCGAAATGCCAACATTCTCTGGTAGCTATACACAATGGCCGACATTCCTCGACCTATATCTTGCGGCTATCCACAACAACCCTTCCCGAATCCCATCATTCGAGGAAACATATACGCACCTATAGCACAACAAACTAAGCTCGGCTGGGTATTATTTGGAAACACGAATACGTTCAACTGTCACGTCGTGGTGGACAGTAACGATATCTCTCGCTTTTGGGAAGTTGAAGAGATAACATCAGACGACAAGTCTACGAGCGTCGAGGAGGAGTACTGCGAGAGGCTGTATGCGGACACAACTAAAAGACTAGAAGACGGACGATACGAAGTTAGAGTCCCCATGAAGACCAACTTTGAACAGAATTTGAGACGATCGAAGCCGATCGACGATCAAGCAGTCGCACACACAATTCAAGCAGCTGGAAAAACGTTTAGCTAGAGACGAAACCCTCGCTTCAAGTTACAAGGCTTTTATCAACGAGTACAAAGCTCTACAACATATGAAAAAGTGCACAGAGCCGGACACACCGAGCTGTTTCCTGCCCCATCATGGAGTCATGAGACCAGACTCAACGACAACCAAACTCTGAGTGGTTTTCAATGCATCAGCAACCACTAGCACGGGACACAGCCTAAACCAAGTGATGGAATGTGGGCCTAACTTACAACAAGACTTACAAGCAATGATTCTACGATGGAGGGCGTTTGAATACGTGTACACAGCGGATATTGAGACATTCTACCGACAAATACGCATTCAAGAAAAAGACCAACACTTGCAAAAAATAGTGTGGAGGGATTCAGTCACAGAGCCGCTACAAGAGTTACAACTGACTACAGTAACATATGGCACCAAGTCCGCACCCTTTCTGGCAATGCGAACCATAAAACAATTGGTCAAGGATGACGGCGCGCAGTACCCTTTGGCGGCGGCTATTCTCTCCAATCAACTATACATGGATGACTTACTAGGTGGATGTCACGACTTCACAACAGCACAGAAAGCTCAAGGTGAACTTATAACAATGCTGAAGGGCGGTGGGTTCAACTTACGAAAGTGGGCTAGCAATAAAACGCACCTACTCGAAGGCTTGCCAGATGAATTGATAAGCCAAAAAATGTTCGACTTCAAGGACGCAGACACAAACAAAACGCTAGGCATCACTTGGAACCCGCGCACGGATCTGTTTACTTACAAAGAAATATCACTCTGCAGCAAGCGTGACGTCAACACAAAACGCACACTGCTCTCGAATATATCAAAACTGTATGACCCACTTGGCTGGCTATCACCGGTTACAGTGAAAGCCAAACTAATTTTTCAACAAGCTTGGTCAGCAACAACGAGCTGGGATGATCATTTCTCGCCAAATATATAGCAAGAATGGGAGCAATTCCGCAATCAGCTCGCACGCATACACGACATAACCATACCACAATGGGTCGGCGACACCCAACAACCCTTCGATCTTCGTGGCTTCTGTGATGCATCTGAAAGAGCTTACAGATGCGTCATATATTGCAAGTCCACTGATAAAGGTCAACAGTTGATCAGGCTAGTGGCAGCAAAAACAAAATTAGCCACACAGAAAACCCCTATTTCTGTGCCGCGACTGGAGTTATGTGGTGCAGTACTACTAGCACGACTGATGGAAAAAGATAAAAACTCAATCAACTCGCAGACAGTCACCATACATTGCTGGACAGACTCCATGGTGGTGCTCGGCTGGCTACATGGTGACGTGGGTCGCTGGAAGAGTTTCGTAGCAAACAAATAATACAAATAACTCCATCCAACTCCTGGAAACATGTCAAGTCCGAAGACAATTCTGCAGACTGCGCAAGCAGAGGAATCTCACCATCAGACTTAATAGGTCACAAACTGTGGTGGAAAGCCCCTTCCTGGCTTCAAAACAACAACATACCCAAACAAGGAGTTTCTACAACGAACGAAGAGTAAAGGAAACGAGGTCAAACCTGCGCAATACAAACAACACACGCGCCACTCATCGAGCAACTACTGCAAAAATGTAGCTCAATGACTTATGCAACCCGAGTCATCAGCTGGATAATACGATTTATTAACAACTCGCGTGACGCAACAAGAGCCAACCGCAGGTCACACTTAACTACAGAAGACATAGTGCAGACTCTGAACCTGCTCGTGAAAACTACACAGAACAATACCTTTGGCGATGAAATAGCGTACCTATACAAACATAACAAGGTACGGGCCATAAGCAAACTATTGAATTTGAGCCCAATGCTAGACGCATAAGGCATTCTGCGAGTGGGAAGAAGACTTGAACATGCCAAGTTAAACAACTCCCAAGAACATCCGATAATTCTACCAAACAACTACAAGCTATCAGAACTCTTAATTGACCAAGTCCACAAGAATACTCTCCACGGCGGTGCCAGGCTTACTTTGGGACACCTTCGCAACCAATATTGGATACTTGGTGGCATGAAACCAATCAAGAAGCAACTGAACAAATGTGTCACCTGTTATTGCTACAAAACGCAACGCAGCAATCAGCAAATGGCCGACTTACCAATACCTCGAGTTACACTTTCACGGCCATTCACATACACAGGCGTGGATTTCACGGGACACGTTGAAATAAAGGCTAACAAAGGTCGCGGCATTAAAACAGTTAAAGCCTACATCGCGATTTTCATTTGTCTATGCACAAAAGCTATCCACCTCGAACTGGTGTCAGATCTCAGCACTATAACATTCCTCGCCGCATTGAAGCGGCACGACAAGGGAAGCCAAAACATATCGACAGTGACCACGGAACGAACTTTGTCGGAGCAGCAAGAGCACTAGCCAAAGAACGCCAGAAGGCGATGCAGCTACTAGTCAACGACGACCTCATCAACAGTACTTGCGAGAGTGGCACTGAATGGCACTTTAACGCCCCATCTTGGCCAACAGCGGGAGGATTGTGGGAAGCTGCAGTCAAGAGTATGAAACACCACGAGTTCTTAGTGAACAAAAGGTTACGTACGAAGAGTTTACTACTTTGCTAGTACAAATTGAAGCCTGCTTCAACTCGAGGCCACTAGTCGCTCTAACAAATGATCTCGACGACATCGATTATTTGACACCAGGCCACTTTTTAGTCGGTGGACCGGTCCTGGCACCTCCTATGACGTCAGAGGGTGATAACAGTCTGTTAACTGTACGATGGCGCTTAACAGAAAACATGTATAAGGAATTTGGGAAGAAATGGTCCAAAGTTTACCTACAAACGTTACAATTACGAGGAAAATGGCAAACCCCAACACACAACATTACAGTGGACGACATCGTTCTTATAAAGGAAGAACAAGTGGCTCCAGCCCGATGGTTATTAGGGCGAGTTATAGAGACGCATCCTGGACCAGACAACTTAGTACGAGTCGTCACACTCAAAACTAAATACAACATAATGAAGAGACCCGTAACAAAACTATCCCGGTTACCCATTGAAACAGGGATCAATACCGAAAACAAGCCAACACAACCCTCGGATAATAAACAACCAGAGGCGACTTCATAAACATCACAACGACAACGTCGGGTGAGCCCTAGACAGGACGGGTGCTTCCAACTGTAACGTCCTCAAGTACCTAAGCACGTTACTAGTACTCATGGTTAGGTGTGTGACACCGTCCATGCAACAGCTCGTCAATGTAACAACCCTACACCCTACCCGTCTTGTATACCTTGACAAAGCCGCCGACTTACAGATAATACAAGACGAATTGAGACTGGTGGTGTACTACAACATGTCGACTTACTGGAAAAGCACTTCTGCCGTTGAGCAATACGTCCAGCAACTACACGGACTTTTTCAACGAAATATAGCGTACTTGACTATATCCACACAACTCGAACACGAACTAACCGAGCTCAAACACTACAACGAAGTACTACAATCTGACCATGGAAGACGCAGTAAGCGAGGTCTCATAAACGGAATTGGGAACGTTGCCAACTCTCTCTTTGGTGTACTTGATGACAAATTTGCCGAAAATACAACAACGACATCAAACTACTTCACAGCAATGAAGACCACTTGTTCAATCTGTACAAACAACATACATCAATAATCGAAGGGGAATACAACCTCCTGGCGAGGAACGAGCAAGTAATGAACCGACAGTTCATCGTCATCAACAAAAGTCTCAGAGACTCGCTGCAACAACTGAAAACAGAACAAGACCAAACAACTTTCCTTACTGCTACTGACTTGCCGCAAACATGATGGTAGCAAACTTGCGGAGAATACAAGACATGTTGATCAACCTAGTTACAGGTCTTCGCCACGGCAAAGTCGACACTCATTTGCTGAAACCTGATGCATTCGAAAAACAGTTGAACATCATATCAGGACAAGTACCAAAAGGATTATCCCTACCGTGCTCAAACAAGTTCAAGTGTATCCGGGAAATGTATAAACTAGCAAGTGTACAAGGAAAACTAACTGAAGACTTTATTATTTTCGAAGTGAAAATCCCTTTAGTAGCAGACGAACAATATGAACTAACCGAAGTCATCCCAATCCGCAACATAAAGGAAGCCTCCATGATTAACATAATACCAACAACTAAATACATAGCCGTTAACTTGAAAATGGACATGATGATAGCACTGGATCAACAACACCTTTCATCATGCACACAAGTAAACATAAATCAGCTGCTGCTATGTAACCTTAACTTCCTATATATGGTATAAAAACAGCCACAAAAATGTGCGAAGCTGACATAATAAAAATCGAGGAGTATCAAATTGCCGCACTGAGATATCAAGTTGCAGCAATGAATGGAAAAAACTACACTGCAAGGGGGCTTGGTTGTGTACGTGTTGCGAGGAATGCACTATGCGCATTTTCTGTCCAGCTGGAATTACGTCACAGACACTACAAAATACAGGCATAATCAGGTTAGCGACAGGTTGAATGATGCGCGGCGATAAACATCTAATTCATTCGCACTACAATATGCAAAGCACAATGGATTTAGGAAATGAGTAAGAGATCTACGTACCAAAGATAAACTTAAACGAACTATTAAAAAGCAATAGTCAAATTACAAAAACAATGTGGGAGGTAGTAACTCAAACTCAAACTCAAAGCATTTATTTCAATTAAACCATTTACAGGCACTTTTGAATTGTCAAGGAGTCGGTCAGTTAGAAATATGAAGCTAGTTGCCCATTCCAAAGCGTAGTAGGTACCTATGGAGAAGAACGGGCAAGAAACTCCATGGACACTCTTTTAAATTAAATTGATACATAAAGATTAGTACAAAAATAATGTTGAAATTATAACCAAATGTGAGGACGATGTTAAATAAAAAAACGCGTCCATAGTAGGAAGAGAAACAAAAACAATTTCTAAATAAAATAATTACAAAATAAGCCGAGGACGCTAAGAGGTGACCAGTCCCAACTAACGGCGCCCGTTCACGAGCATGACGCATGGATTAACCACGGCTGCTTATGCATCCATTTCTTCGTGGTCGCAATAATATAATAGTGAGCCTAAAAAGCCTTTTACTTTTGGTGCATAAAATGTGCCTAAGCAGCCGTGGTTACTACCTTCCACATTGTTTTTGAAGTAAGCGCTTATTTGGGACACCTTTTCTAGTTCCCTCCCCGACTGACCGGAGGAAGCAGTGCCACTGTAAATACAGCTCTTCGTCACAGAGGGTGCTGCCGGGCTACACTGTTAACCCCAATCAAAAGAGACCACTCTCCCCAAGCCGCCTATGTGTAGGTTTTGGACAAAGACCAGTGAGCATCACTACTGGACCTCTCTACCTCTACCCATCGCCACAGGACTTGACCTCGAAATCCGATAAAACAGAAACAGTCATTTGTGCAGGATATATTTATGTGAAAAATTTTGCGCGCAAACACAGATGCACTCTCGCCCGTACCCTCTTTGATCTAGTAGAACGGAAACCGCTACGACTGGAGGAGGACTGGATGCAGTGTCTGGCCGAATGGCAACTATATGTCCCCTACCGTCGACCTTTAGGCTTTTCACTTTGCTTAGCTGCCTCGCCAACGGAGTTGGATTGCCAAAGGCCGAGACTTGAGTGCCGAATCACTTCTCTCTCTACCAGGTTTTGCCGACGAGCCGACGTGGTTACCGGAGTGTGGCTGCTGCAGGCAAGACAGCTGCTTGGAGCCACTGGTAAGAGAGCCACTGGTGTAGTATATTAACGATTTTGACAAGGCATTCCGGCGCCTGTTTAGGCCGACTGGCAGGAATCCGACGCTGACAACCCACTACACCCCCAAAATACTATGCTTGCCAACGTTGAATACTATGCTTGCCTCGTATATGCCATGAATGAGAGAAAAGAGCGTCATGCGGGTGCACCGGGATGTTTATCTGCGGATAGTACTTTTTTAAGACAACGTTGTGGTACTATATCTCAATATTTTACTACTGAATGATACTTAAACGTATTTGAATATTTTCACCAAAGATCTTTTAAATGATTAAAAATTCTTCTTATACAATGTTGTTACAGTAGACTCACTCAGCGCCGGAGCCCCTCAACGTGAGCGTGACGGTGTCGCGCCTGTCCCCGTCGAACACGTCGAGCCTGCCGACGGGCAGCAGCTCGGCATCCTCGTGAGGGTCGTCGTCCACACGGAACTCGTATTGCGGATAGCGAAACCGCGGCTCCCACTCGTTCACGTTCAGCACCGTGATGTTTATTGATGCCGTGTCGTTCTTAAATCAAATGGGTAACATATTATATATCATATTTTTAATTTTGTTGAAGATGTCGGCAAAAATAATGCCGACTGGGAGTTTTACGGGCGTGCGCCGCTTAAACCATAATAGATACATAAAATTAATGTTTTACTGGATTGTACGTCTTAAAAAGTAGAACTGTAATTTCCAAAGCAATTTTGTCCGTTATATTATTAGTCCTTATCTAATAAAATATGTTATTAAAACTGAGCATTTAATTTAGATTAAAATATGAACGAAATAATGATGGTTGCCGGCCGCGCGGAAGGCAATGAATTTTTCCTCTGCTATTACTACGATAGAAAAAACGGCTGAATGGATTTGTATGAAATCTGGCAAACATATAGTTAGCAACCTGGATTAACATATATGTAGGATAAATTAATTCCGGTAGTACGTTTCCGCGGGATAATTTCCGACCTCCACGTGAGCGAAGCCACGGGCAAAAGCTAGTATATTATATTGACGGTTAGAATCAATAGTGTCTATCTCAGTTATTTACGTTTTTCACTTTTTAATGCAGGTGTATGTAAAGTTTAATTTGCCTTGGCCTATTTAGGCACTTATCTCAGAATTCACAAAATTGTTGTAGTTATTCGCTATAGAAATTCCATCTAAGTTAAGAGCGCGTGTATGTTTCTGCCAATACCGTTTATCTCCTCTCTATTGCGTCTGTACCTCGCCACATCTAGCGTGGGACAAATATTTTTAAGATTAAGAGCAAATAGTATGATATTAATACGGGAGCTGACAAGTGGCAGGGCAGTGCGTGCGATCCGAGGATGCGACAGTGACAAATTAGAAAGTGACAGTTTATTGTATTCAAAAGTCGCAAGGGAATAGTGTCAGTATTTTCTGTGCGAGTTTCAACACGTTTGGTAAGTAATTTTGCACCCATAATAATTAGTAAAAAGCCATTTTAAATTATTCTATTGATACAATTTTAGTTTTAGTGTTCGATTACATATTTACCCTAAAATTATTTAAAATGTTTCTAACTTACTCCACGGCTAGCGCTTTATATTTTAAAACGAAATTGACATGCCATAATTTTACACTCTTTGACTTGTCGTCACGCCATTGCACATGTTACTGGCTCACAGAAACGGCACCAGACCTTACTGCGAGTACTTTCGCGTCATTAATTTTGTGATAGATTATTTAGAGCGCCGTTGCTTGCCGAAGTAACTGCCAAAAATTATTTATTCCGATGGTTGCATGTACCAAAATCGGAACATTATAATGGCAAATGTGCTTCTGAAATTTATAAAGCACAAAATCACCATCACCTAGAAGTTCCTCGAACTTGGTCACACTCAAATGGAGTGTGATTCGGTTCACAAAGCGATTGAACGGAAGTGCTCAAATCGTGTAATTAATTTGCCGTGTGATTATGTTTCAGTTTTGTGAAAAATTATGCCGATACTTCTACATGGCTTTACAACACTATAAGGCCAGGAAGCGAAGATGTAATATAAATATAATAGTGATGTGTGTGAATGAATAATAGTGACCCTACTGAACAGACTTAAGAGCTATTCTTTACAACCAAGAAGACACTATTAAAGTGAAGCTACATTTTAACCAAGATTGGTTTGCCTTGCCACAAAGACAAAAACGATTTAACGCCGATGTTTCTTATTTGACCATACATAATAATATGATTCCCATAACTGCATCGACATAATCAAAACCACCAAGAGCTCAAACAAGTACTACCAAGTGAATGTTATATTTTTTATGATACACTGCCCCATTTGTAGAGTAGTCTACTAAACATGATTTTGAAGATTCGTTTTAGTTATTTTGAAGACATTTTTAGTTATTTCGTAGTACTTTTAGTTATTTTGAGATCTTTTCAGTCATTTTAAAGCCTTTTTAGTTATTTTGGAGATAATATTTGATGTTCCATTATTAAAAAATTAGATTTTTCATAGTGTTGTTTTATTTCAAAAACGGCTATCTACTACTTATTAAAAAAATATTTACACTAATAAAACCAATACCACCTAATTCACGTTAATTATAAATAGGCCAGTCTTGAGCTAATGCTAGGATATCTAACGTAGTTCAGCATATTTTTTATATTCTTAAAGATATAAACATTTCAATTATCTTTCTATTCAAAGCAGAGAAATGTTTTTTTTTTTATCTCCTGTAAAGTTAACTTCCAAAGCCAAAGAAAAAAAAAAAGTTAACTTCATTCAAAATCAAAATCAAAAGTCATTTATACAAACTAGGCTGAGAATCAGCACTCTTCGAACGTCAAAGTTACATAAGACAGTTCCCCAAAAACGCCCGCCCTTTACCACTTCCTAGTGCTTTAGCTGGGAAGAAAAAATGGCGCAACAAACTCCCCAGCAGCACACCTGTCTGTTTAGTAATATAGACTTGATTCTATACAAATCGTATGCAAAGTAATTAACATTACGAAACACAAAACATTAAATTAAATTACTTGCCATATGTTAGCTAGCACAATATACCAATGTAGCCACTATACCAACAAAACAATGAAAACTGTACTCAAGTAAATAAAAAATACAACATAAAAACGTAAATAGAACTTAATACCTAAATAAAAGCCTCCAGGTATAAAGGGCGTGCCCGCTTACATAAGGCTATTGCTGTAACTCGAAGGGAGAAATGATAAACTAGCACCATCGAAGTAAAATAAATAAACAATTACTAATAACAATAATAAAACCATGGTCAGCAACACGACTAGTCACCAGAAGCAGCACTCGTTCACGAGCATAACGCAAAGATAAGCCATCAACCCCCTCGCCTTATTGGAGGGAAGGAGGCAACCCGACCCCCCGAAGCTACCGCAGGCAGTGATACCTGAGGGTGCATGACGAACTTGCAGCCGGCTGCTCAGGCAAGAATAGTATAATCAATTGTCGAGGTCGCTAACAAATCTATTAAAGAAGAGGGTAGCATGTTGTAAAAAGTTATGAACCTTACAAATGAGTTATGAACCTTATGAAGCCGGTGAAATGGAGCTCGTAATTCGTCCTTATTTTTGGTGTTAATATTGTGAATATTACTTTGTTTAGTGTATAAGTGTATATTTTGCCTAATATATAATATATGATGTTCTTCAAAAAGGTCAGGTGCGTAGTACTCACAACCAGCGTGCTTGTATGACCAGATGTATGATCGTAAACGAAGCAAAAGACGTATGTAAGGAGCGTAGCAGGTGGCGTTCTATAGTTTGCTGCTTACCCCCATGGGAAGAAGGCGTGAGTTTATGTATATAAGATGTTGGCGAAGATGAATTGTGCTGCCATCGTGAGAATACGAATATCTTTAAAAAAATCTCTCAGAGAAACTCTGGCACCAAGCTAGTAAATTGCTCGAACAGCTCGTTTTTGAAGAACGAATATATTTTGAATGTCAGCGGCTTTGCCCCACAATAGAATACCGTAGGACATAACGCTATGAAAATAACTAAAATAAACTAATTCAGCTGTATCAACGTCAGTGTTTTGTCTTACTTTTCTGACGGCGTAGGCGGCCGAAGTAGCGGCACGCGGGGTTGCGACAATCGTCGAAAGGATCCGGCAATTGGGACTCGAGGTGGCCCTTCACAAGACCGAGGTCATGTGTTTTCATGGCCCTCGGAACGCGCCACCGTCGGGAACCCAAATAACGGTAGGAGGGGTTTACATCGGCGTCGAGTCGACGATGAAGTACCTGGGACTTGTCCTCGACAGCCGGTGGAACTTCGTGGAGCATTTCCGACGTTTGGCTCTTAAACTGGAGCGGGCAGGGGCTGCCTTGAATCGGCTCCTGCCCAATCTGGGGGGTCCAAACGCCTCCTGCCGGAATCTCTACGCGGGGGTCGTGCGGTCCATGGCCTTTTACGGGGCTCCTGTATGGGCGCGATCCCTGGCGCTGCGGCCAGCCCGCCGGTTGAGCGCGGTCCAAAGGGTCATGACCATCGGGCTGGTCCGGGGATACCGCACGGTCTCCTGTGAGGCAGCGAGCCTTCTTGCCGGATTGCCGCCATGAGATCTAGAGGAAAAAGTCCTCGCGCACTTATGGGAGTGGCGCGAGGAGGCGAAACCGGGGCGTAACTCCGCTGCCGCGAAAAATCGCGGCACAGCGGATGGAGCTCCGGCGGGATCTCATGGCGATGTCGCCGAGAATACGGTTGTCGCAACCCAGTGCTGGGCACGCCACAATTGCGGCAATAAGTCCCCTCTTTGAGGAGTGGCTAGACAGGCGCCACGGCGTCCTCACCTTCCGCCTGACGCAGGTCCTTACCGGACACGGCAGCTTCGGGAGGTTTCTGTGTCGGATAAGGCGGGAGGAAACGCCCGGGTGTCGTCACTGTGTGGATCGCCGAGGACACGGTGGAGCTTACGGTGGAGGTCTGCCCGGCTTGGGCAGAGCACCGCTGTGTCCTCGTGGAGGCGATCGGCGGCACAGATCTCTCGCGTCCGGCCCTGGTTCAAGCCATGCTACGGAGCGAGAGGGCATGGGCAGCCGCCACCTCCTTCTGCGAAGCAGTAATACGCGCGAAGGAGGAGGCGGGACGGTTGAGGGAAAGGCAAATTTCGCGCCCTCTCACCTCTAGCTGCCGCAGGAGACGCCCTGGGCGTCGGGAATCCCGGGCGGATTTCCGGCCACCGTAGGCGTAGCCTTGCGGACGGTGAGCAATGGGTAGCTCACCGTCCGGTAAGGACCAGGCCCGGGTCGACGGCGCGTTGCATTCCACGCGCGCCTCAAAGAGATGTCGTCAGCACAAGTGTAGGGGTCCACTAGGGCCGATGCCTGCCGGGGTCGCGGGAAGGTACTAAAGGGCTAACGAGGCCCCTGGCAACACATGCAACGGAAGGAATACGGGTTTTAGTCAGTAAGAGTCTGACACACCCTCCCGCTCCGCCCAGAGCGGGAGAAGTTATTTGATGATTTCCCACCCAAAAAAAATAAATAAAAAAACAGGCGGCCGAACTGAGCCTGCTCGCTAGGCTAAGCTAGGCAGATATATGTGGGCCCCACTGAAGTTTGCCAACAGTAACTTTACTGTCGTCAAGAAAAACTGCCAAGTCTACAGTTTCAAGCACCCCATTATCTAAGACGATGTTGGGACCTAGATTCCTAACATTCGGTAAGGGTAACTTTATACATTTTTTTTCTTGGCATTGAGAACTGGGTTATTTATCATAAACCAATACGTAACCATTGAGAGTGCACTAATACGTCGTCAAAAAAAATGAGATAGACACTATTAATTCATTGAGATACACACTACTGATTCTTAACCGTCGATATAATGAACATGCTGTGTGTGGTGATTATGCATCCAAAATCTGCTCTCTTAATGAAATTCAAGACGCGCTGAGCCATCAAGTCGAGACAAGCCAAGTAAGACAAGATCATTTTTTATTTTTCAAATATGGGTACAATTAATGTTGACAAAGTAAGAAACAATAAACAGTTTAGCCATATTTTACCAGAAGGAATGCAAAAAAAAAAACCGGCCAAGTGCGAGTTGGACTCGCACACGAAGGGCTCCGTACCATTATCTATAAAAACGGCAAAAAAATCATGTCTGTAGGGTCCCGTTTTACCCTTTGGGTACGGAACCCTAATTACATAATTTGAAGCTAAAACCCATCAAAAGCACATTTTTATTGTTATACTAATAAAATTCAATTCAATAAAACAGTGAATGATACAGTTGACATGAGAGAATGGAAAAAAAAAACGTGTTGCGCCGACCCCTGTGCGCCCAAGGCACGGTGGTCCGCAGGTGGGGTCTAGGGCAGGAAGATGATGATGATGATGATGATGATGACAGAACATTGCACAAAACTACATAGACAATAGACAAAGACAATTAGGCATGATACTCGTATGCACATTAAAAAAATCTTTTTCAGTTAGTAATAGTGTCTTACCGAGACGCCGTCGGTGACCATGACCTGGTAGTGGTACTGGTCGTTGGTCTCGTAGTCCAGCGGCCGGCGCAAAACCACTTCGCCGGCACTGTTGATGGCGAACTTGTCCAGGAACGAGCGGTCTGACACGTAGAACTGAAGGTTGTTCTGGAAACCATACAATGAAGTCTGTATTTTTCATGTTAGGATTTTTATTGTATGTAAGTAGATACTACATTATTTTGGCAAAGGACACGTGAGTGACTAACATACGGTTTTTGAATTGAGGACTTGTCTAACTCTACATTAGCATTACCTAAGGTGCAAACCCGCGAAATTCAAAATTTCTTTGCAAAAACCGTAAAAAACTTTGAATTTCGCGAGCTACATTGAAGGTATCACTTTACGCATTGCTAAAGGTTGGACAAGTTCTCAACTTCAAATTCTCAGTTCAGGAACCGGGTGTAACCAAAGTCGGTTACAGTACTTAGTGATGGAAAGTTCAAACCCACATCAAACTCGAACTCAAAGCATTTATTTCAAATAAACCAATTACAGGCACTTTTGAATTGTCAAGGTGTCGGTCAGTCAGAAAGATGAAGCCAGTTGCCCATTCCAAAACGTAGTAGGTACCAATGGAGAAGAACGGGCAAGAAACTCCACGGACACTCTTACATATTATGGTTACAAAATATTCTTTACATCATTCATTTTGAAATTATACATGTGAGAACGATGGAAAACGTAAAAGCGTCCGTAATAAAAAGATTAACAAAAAAAAAAAAAAACAATTCAAAAATTAAAAGAAGCCGTGGCAGCTAAGAGATGACCGTCAGTGGAGACTACTGACGGCGCCCGTTCACGAACATGACGCATAGATTAGCACCATTCAGCTCAACCATTTTGAAGGGAGCTAAATGATCCAACACACGCGCCAACATCAGCGAGCCATTAGAGTGAGCACGACATACTCCCAGCCGCCAGGGCACATTCAAGTCAATGAAAGACTTAACCAGTAAATGGCAGCTTTAAAGTAGGTACATAGTACTCACATAACAATGTGCTGTGCAACTATACAATACTAAGGGATTGAATTAATACAATGCAAAGATAGTTTTTGAAATCTTCAGTAGCTCCAACACTATTTTCTTATGCTAATTAATTTGTTTTTGCGCCCTTGTGAAGCAGGACCAGCATTGAGCCAAGCATTTTTATCAGCGATGTAATCGCCCAACTTATAATGTGCTTGGCTGCATAGTGTGCGTTTTAAACAAGATTTAAAATTTGTTTCATTCAGTTCAAAATCAAAATCAAAAGTCATTTATTCAAACTAGGCTAAAAATCAGCACTTTTCGAACGTCAAAGTTACATAAGACAGTCCCCCAAAAATGCCCGCCCGTCACCACTTCCTAGTGCTTTAGCTGGGAAGAAGAAGTGGTGGAACAAACTCCCCGCACGTCTGTCTGTTTAGTTATATAAACTTGATTTTATACAAATCGTATGCAAAGTAATTAACATTACGAAACACAAAACATTGGATTAAATTACACACTTGCCATACGTTAGCTAGCACGCGCCAGTATACCAACAAAACAATGAACAAACTGTACTCAAGCAGATAAAAATTTCAACATAAAAAAAACGTAAATAGAACTTAATACCTAAATAAAAGCCTCCAGGCATAAAGGGCGTGCCCGCTTACATAAGGCAATTGCTGTAGCTCGAAGTGAGAAATGATAAACTAGCCCCATCGAAGTAAAATAAGTAAACAATTACTGATAACAATTAAAACCATGATCAGCAAGACGACCAGTCACCACAAGCAGCACCTGTTCACGAGCATAACGCAAAGATCAGCCATCACCCCCCTCGCCATATTGGAGGGAAGGAGGCAACCCGATCCCCGACGCTACCGCAGGCAGTGACATCTAAGGGAGCATGACGAGCTTGCTGCCGGTTGCTCAGGCAAGAATAGTATAATCAATAATCGAGGACGCTAGCTAACCACTTATTGCAATACAACTCATAAAACACACATTGTAATGAGTAGATTATGTAACTAATAAATTAAAATTTAACTAATTAAATTACATTGACTTATACAGTCAAATAAAAAAATAATCAATTATATGAACTCATATAACCTGTCAGTAGGAAAGCTAATTCTGGAGAAAGAACATAAACATTGTCTTGAGTTAATCACAGCGACCAACTATTCTTATCGTTTAAGTAGTCATTGATACAATAGTATGCCTTTGAACAAAGGGTGGTTTTTCTTTAGTTTTAAACGCATTAAAAGGCAAATCTAGCAAAGAAGAGGGCAGCATGTTATAAAAAGTTATGCCAAGCCCAACAAATGAGTTATGTACCTTATGAAGCCGGTGAAATGGAGCTCGTAATTTGTCCTTATTTCTGGTGTTAATATTGTGAATATCACTATTTTTAGTGTATAAGTGTATATTTTGCCTAATATATAAGATGTTGGCGAAGATGAATTGTGATGCCACCGTGAGAATACCAACATCTTTAAAAAGTTGAAGTATGTGGGGAGGTATTTTATTGTAATGTTTTAAAAAGTACCCCATGAAAGATGAGTCTACTTTAGCCAGCCTGAATCCTGGTTGAACTAATTGGTCCCTATTTCTAGTAATATAATTGTGTCTTTCACCTCTTTTACAAAAAAGATATATTGACAAGGTACCGTCATGATGTTAATTTCTTTAAACAGTTCCTTTAGAGACGCGCACCTGCGGAGGCCATATATGGCTCTGATGGCTCTTTTGTGCAAAATAAAAATAGACTATCGAGTCTATTTTCAGAGAGGACGGGCTGCAGACATCGGTCTGCAGCCCGTCCCCATAGTAAAATACCGTACGACATAATACTATGAATGTAACTAAAATATACTATTTGCGTGTATATCTACATCAGTAAATTGATGGATTTTTCTCACAGCATATGCTGCTGAACTTAGCCGTCCTGCAAGAGAAGTTAAATGAGGCACCCATTGAAGCCTTGAGTCGAGCGTAATCCCCAGGAAAATAGTTTTATCGACGAATTCTAATTTCTCTTGATTCAATACTATCTCACAAATACTACTTTTGACATTTGGTAAAGAAAATCTTATGCACTTAGTTTTTTTCCCATTTAATACTAAATTATTAGCAGTAAACCAATTATGGACCTGCAATAGGGCGTTATTTACGTCGTCAAAATTTGTTGCACGTCTATTAATTTCAAAAAATAAGGAAGTATCGTCAGCAAAAAACATCATTTGTTTTTAACAAACGTGCCTTATCAAAAACGCATGTTATAAGACTAAAGACTACGTTGAAGACAAGGAAGTTTGGCAATAATTCCTTCTGCACACTGACATCCGTGGTACCTCATAAACGGCATAACTATAAAATGTCTATTAACTGCTTCCAAATTACTGTTTTTTTACATACTATTTTGACATAATATTTTCATTATTTGACATTTATATTTTGATTTCAAACTATTTATTAGTGGCTCTTGTGGACTGGATATTAATTCAGACTTGTTACAGTAGCAATGGCAAACATGTAATTTGCTGTAAATAAGTTTTTATTTTTATGATTAATTTGTATTTTGTGAATGTAACTAAAACGTTGTAGGCTTAATAGACTAGATTTGTAGACCACTTATTTTTTGTTAAGTACTTGGTACTTCTTGACAGGCCTACACTGTCCTCCCATACCTATTAACTTTGTGATTTGAAAACAATGTAAAAGCCAATTATTTTTAAAAGAGTAACCGCGGTTTCTTGCCAGCTCTTCTCCATAGGAAACGACTAATTGGAAGCGTGCACCTAGATTCTGATATTTCATAAGTGCCCAATTTCATAGGTTTAACTGAAATAAAATATTTTGATTTTAACTGTGGTACGCGAGTGCCTGTAATATCGTTAATATAATTTTGTTACATACGTGTTGCATGTGCACGGGCGGTGGCGCGGTGTGCAGCGTGAGCAGCGTGGCGCCGGGCGCGGCGGCCTCGCTGACGGCGGCGGAGTACTGCCGGCGCCGGAAGCGCACGCCGCCCGCGTGGACGGCGCCGCGGCTGATGCTCAGAGTGGCCAGCGCGTACCGGTCCGAGTTGTCCACCTGAGTCGCCTGTAACCAACGGACAAACACGGGTCAAGCAAGACCATAGATTTAGCATACATATACTAAATCTATGAGCATGACACACGTGTATACGGACGGTTCAAGATCATGATAAGAAATGGGGCTCATGTGGTAAATTCAAATTTTGAAACCTAAAACGATTAGACACGTCATCTCATAGCTTAGCCAATGACAATTGGACGAAATTCTAATGCGATTTCTATGAGCAGTAGATAGATTACCAGTAGTTTACCTTTATAACGATGGTGACAGGTTGACTGAGCTCATCGATGAGTTGCTTGGTAGCAGCAACCTGTCCGGTGTCCTTGTGCACCACCAGCAGGCGGCCGTTGTCGCCGGCGGTCGAGTACGTGAGCGGCGCATTGATGCCCACGTCTTGGTCCGCAGCGGAGATCGGACCCGGCGATGTAACCAGGGTTGTACCCTGAAATACAGGGGAAATGTTTACTTTCACATGAAATACCGTAAAGAGTTGGAATGTCTCGTCTATCATAATATCCTATATGCTTTTCTAGTTGTTTTTATGAGGTTCATCAGTAAGCATTCTCGTGTGTATTCTTTTTCTTCTTACCGTATCGATAGCAAATAAAAATGTGCTGTGAAAATTCTAGCCCAAAATTCAGCCACGCAAATTCCGTTTACTGACTCAGATAATCAAGTGTATAGGGTATGCGTGTGTATTAATAAAATAAGGTTTGAATCCGCGTTTGGAAACACCTCAGGTGTGATGTTATGTTATATGCGATCACCAATATGTGTAGTGGTTTAGAGTAGTGTGGCTTAGAAAACTATTCCCTAATAGTCATTAGGGTTTCTTTTTCTTGGTTTTTGTATGATGTTGTTACCTCTTTGGCATCATCAGGCAGCGTGGCTGTATAATGCTCGTGCGTGAACTTGGGGTTCTGATCATCAGCGTCAAGCACTTGAACTTGCAGCACCGTATCATTGTGCAGAGGAGGTGTCCCCGCGTCTTGCGCTCGCAGGGTCACGGTGAAGTTGTTCAGAGTCTCATAGTCCAGAGGTTTCTTCACCACCAACACGCTGTCCAACTCGTTCGGGAAGCCAAGGTACTCCTGGGGGATAAAACAATGGACTTAGTATGGAAGATGTAGATTCTGTACAAAGTCTGAACTTCTTAGAGTTTAGAAATTCTTGTTTTTCGGTGTCGACATTAAACGACTTTTATATTTTCACGGAAGATTTAAGGGTTTTTCAAATTCAACTGTATTTCAAGGAGTGACTGTCAACATTTGCAAGTTTAGAGTTGGTGTGCAGTGGTGGTGGCGGTGGTGCAGCTGGTGCTATGACACAACTTGGGGGAGGCCTATGTCTAGTAGAGGACTGGCTCGATAGGCTGAGCTGATTGATGCAGTGGTCTCACATGGTTGGGTCCCGGCAGCACGGAGTAGTGTATGGTTGCGTGTGGGCCGGGCTGATCAGCGTCTGAGGCACGTGCGCCCACAGCCACGCGCGTGCCCACCGCCGTGAGCTCCGACAGGCGCACGCGATAGGGCGCGCCTAGCCACGTCGGCGCGTTATCGTTAACGTCCCACACGCGCACGGACACCGGGATTATGAAGCTCTGCAACACAATACGCCAGCTTTTAGTATTGCAATGAAAGAGATGTGACCTAAATTAAACAAATTCTGTCTGAAACCCGGTGGGTCTACTAAACCATCATTGGCTTTTGAAGATCTAAAAGGAACCTTGATCACCATTTATTATGGTGCTTTGAAGTAGTTCTTCTTATACATATTCTTATACAAATTACAAGATGATTATTAACATTAACTAAATTAAATTAAAACTTAGTTAAGCCTAAAAAAGGCCCTCGGGGCAATGTACCGAGGATGCTGGCGGCATTTCCTCGCTGAATTGCAATGCTGATGCGTTGCGCGAGAAAGCCGCCAGCTTTTCGGTCACCAGTTACATCAACTAGACGTTTCGCGATTTCCGCAAATAACTTATGCGCACTGGGACCCCACGGACCGAGGGTCTCGACGCCAAAGGGCACAAAGTTGTACTCTCTGCCAAGGCCTCCATATTTAATAACTTTCAGATTTTCGGTATTTTCTGCCGCTGCACCCGCTTTAGAAGTAGTCCGTTAGAGGTGGGACGGTACCAGTGTGTCTACACAGGTAGCGTCCCACACAAGCATCCGTCCCTTCTTATACTAGTTCAGCTTATAAATAATAATAATATTTTATTTGTACACAAAACCAAATAGTATAAGGTAGATTCTTATGATTAGGTTGTACAACATTGACACAGTTGAAAGTCGAAACATCTGACTCCTAAACTAGGCAAGAAGCCTGTATCTTAGAAGCCGAAGTTCCCCAAGATTTCAGTGACATACAACAAATTAAACATAGATCGTCGTACAAGTACTAATACTATAAAAGTTAACCTAACAAACTAACTTCACAAACTAAAACATAAAAAAATAAGAAATTACGTTTATACAGTATTTATTTAATATTTCAAGATATTACTTTGAGTAAATTTTCAGTTTCATCATATGATAACTCTTGCAACCACTTTATAAAATTATTCTTCACCTCATATTTTGTATGAATATATATTGGCAGGACTTTATTTATTTTATTATAAAGACGAGAGCTTAGGGCAAGAAACTGACGACTGGCAAATGCGGAACGGCACCTGACAGGACCACAGACAGGATTGCCTTTGCGTCTCAACAGGATTTTTGTGTCTAATGGTAACATGGAGTGTCTCCTAAGAACAGCACGGAGTATGAATAACTGTCTGACTGTCAGGACATGAGCAATAGAATAGAGTTCGATTATAGGGAAATCTCTAGGTTTGAAATGCATTACTTTTAGGATTGCCCTTTGAGCTCGTTCTGCAAAAATTAAGGAGGTTTTATAGGTTCCACCCCAGGCAGAGATGCAATAGGTGATAATAGATTCACAAATACTCTGGTAAACCATTAGCGCTGTTTCAGGATCAGCAGAGTGCCTGAGCTCTTTAAAGATGTAAATTAGTTTCCTTATCCGGGTACATAGGGTTTCAACATGAGGTTGCCAGCTTAACTTATAATCAATGTAGACCCCTAGATATTTTAAGTGTGGAACCAGGGACAGGAGTGGACAATTGCAGTTATTATTTTGTCCTAGACAAGTATGGGCTTTTACTAGTCCTGACTCTTGGGGAGGAGAGGTGGTGTTGGGAAAGGAGAAACGAATAATTTTGGTTTTTGCTATATTTAGTGTCAGAAGATTTTCTGAGAGCCATTCCATCACCGAGCGAAGCGCGTATTCTGCTCTTTGGTTAGCTTCCGTCCAGTTAGTGTCATAGACTATCAACGCGGTGTCGTCGGCGTATGTAAATATGTCACAGTTTGGCACCCGGGCCAGGCACAGATCATTAATATACACAATCCATGCACAATGCTATCCGCAAAATCAAACCCAGTTACTAACCGGGTCAGTGGTGCGTCTCCGATCGCAGCGCACGTTGACATACACATTGGAAGGTCCCCGCTTCTCCTCGCGGTCCAGCGTGCGCAGCAGGGTTAAGTTCTTACTCCCGGGTGCGATGCCCACGGCTGCGCCCTTCTCCTGCAGCCGCAAGGTAATGTCACCGAGCTCCTCTGATGGGTCGCCATTTACGCTTAAAGTACCTGTAACGTTATAAACTTATAATAAATCCTAGAGCTTATAACTAGGCTTTCTGCAATGCAGTAGTCTTTACAATAAATTGTTTAGCAATTTATTATATTACCTTGTTACGTAAATGTTTTATTGCATCCTTTCTATAGCAATGTATTCTATTGCCACAAATAAACAGTTCGTTACAAAGAAATGGACGATATACGAGACAAGGACTGTATGAATTTATTATCCGACCCAATTATTTGGTATTCTGTTGCAGCCACAGTTGCAGCGATCAACATTGAGTGCGATGTCATAGTTACGTTAGATGACAAAGTATTCAGTAGTATGTAAGTATTTACCAATAACACTTCCGACGGGCGTATCCTCGCTGATAAAGAAGCTTTCGACAGCGCCGCCGTTCATCAGGTAGCAGCGTCCGTCCTGGATGGCTGAAACACAAACGATCGTCTGTCATAAGAACATATCATCAAAACGCCTGGTGGGCGTACCCCGCCGTAAATATTGCACATCGAGTTTTAGAAAAAGTTCGGAGTTGTAGAGCGTCGTCTCTTTTACTCATACTTGTGTGACAGTCTCTTTCTAAAGGTCGATGTGACATTTACGCTCGTGTACTATACGTACTGATTTACCTCCGAGCCTCTCTGTGTGCGCTGCACAAACAGAAAGTAAATCTTGTTCGTTAGTGATACTAAATGATCGGAACTCGTCAGGATAATACCGAAACAACAAATAGAGATACAAGAGACTCATTAAACACATAATTATATATCCAACCTTTCTACAACGAACCAACTACCACAAGTAATGAAGATCTCAATAAACTGATAGTGACTAAAGTAAATACTTTTGTTTCCTGAAATATCAAATATCAATAAATTTATTCATATTTGATAATGGCCCAAATGTGGGTCAGTACAGTAAGGTCTTTGTCAATCAAGTATTGTAGTGGATACATCGATATTGTAATGTTTTCAGACTTTTCAGGTCGCGGCATTACCACGTCCACTTATCTATCCAGGACACGGGGCGGGGCTGGGAGGTCATTTCCTCCTTGTCATGGAACATTTACCTACTTTTATAGATTACTGACTTGAATAAATGGATATGCAAATACTTTTTTCCTTTGTATCGAATCGGAATCTGAATCGAAAATGAATCGGAATCTGAATCGAAAATGAATCGGATGTTTAAATATTCTGAAGCCTCCGTTTAGGCTTCTTGTACGTTTGCGTCGAAGCGCTAGAGTTTCTTTTTGGCAATTGTCTTTTGAACGCAACCCCTAGCAGTAGCTGCTTAAAAACAAAAAAAAAAACTAACGACTTTCTGAATAGCCTCAGTCTTACTGAATTGGTTACCTCTCCTACTCACTTCACAGTTTCCAGTGAACCTCCAGTGAAACTATCGATCTCCTGTGTACCAACCTAAGAGCAAGATACACATCAGTGGAATCTTTTGGTTCACTTAATGGTCATTCTATCATAGTTGGGGAATTTCATGTAAAATTTAGGCCATTTAAAATGTTTGCATGCATAGCTTCAATATAGTCTTGTTGCTTTTATGTCTTGAAAGTATTTCGTCGTTAAACAATGTAAATGACATGGTACATTTATTTAACTCCCACAAAATTTCACTGTTCCATGTTCACGCATCAACCAAAACGTGTACTGTCAGGGAAAAGTCGTATCCGTGGATCACTGATACGATTTAACTCATGATGCGTTTACGGGACGATGCATTAACTTGTTTCAGGAAAACTAAATCCGATTCTAAAAAAGAATACTACAAAGAGTTAAAGTCCCTGGTGTTAAGTTCTATGTACAGCGACAAAGTTGCGTTTTTCAAGCATAATATAAATAATAAAATATAGAACCCTAAACTATTATGGAAAAATCTGAAATCCACATTATCACCCAGACAAGACCTTCCGTCGCATTTTACTGATCCAAATCTAATTAATAATACTTTTTTGATAGTTCCCGGTAACCCCGTTGCAAGCATGTCACTTTTGACTTATTTTGAGAACCATAGAAATGGTGAATTAATTTTCACAATCAATCCTGTAGAACAGAATTACATCTCTCGAATTATATCCAACCTTAAAAAGTAACGCCGAAGACAACATTACCATTGACATGCTAAATATGACTCTGCCATACTCACTAATAAGTAAGCAATATAACTGATATTATAAACTGCTCAATAGTAACGTCAACGTTACCTGACCAATGGAAAATTGCTTCCGTTAGGCCCTTACCAAAAAATTCCAATCCAAATGATGAAATGAAATGAAATGAAATGAAATGATGAAATGATTTTGAAATGATATGAAATGATTTTATTTTCTGTAAGTAGGTTTATACAAACACTTTTACACGTCAATCATACTTAGAAAAAAACTAGATGAGCTCGGCGTTTCCTATCTGACTACTCTGAGAAGAAAGGCCGAAACAAACTCAGAGGTCACAGTCTCTTTTAAAGTCCAGACATAATCTTGGTCAGATCATGTGAAGGCCATGTAGATTGGTGTCTGAAATGGTCTTTTGAGGAAAAAACCACACTGATTGAGTGGACATATCCAGTCAGTGCACGCATTTGTCAGTAATCGTGCAGCTCAACTCAGAACTTAAGGAGCTCAACGATTCGACGAACAATACCAAAGAAAGGACATTTGAGTAGGCCGCATAAATGACTCAAACTGCCAGACTAAGATGAAAACTAAATGAGAGAAATAATAAAAACAATAATCCACATAGTCTTCACATTCACAATAATTTAAAAAAAGAATATAATACTTCAAAAAGTAAATATTAATGTCATAGTGTATAAGTATAACAAAATCATCAATTTCACACTTAGTATAAAAATAAAATTAGTTTGTTGCCTGGGGGTACATTGGAGTAGCTTAATTAATCCCAAGCCTTTTTGTCGTCCAAGTAGTCTTTAACTTTATAGAAACCTTTTTGACAGAGTTTCTGTTTAATAAATGATTTAAATTTATTGAGGCTCAGTTCTTTGACATGGCTTGGGAGTTTGTTGTAAAAACGTATACTTTGGCACTTAAATGAATTACTAATTTTTTGGAGCCTAGTCTTGGGCACAATAAGTAAGTCTTTGTTTCTAGTATTTATGCTATTAATGTCGCTGTGCCTAGAATATAGGTTAATATTCTTTTTGACATAAATCAGGTTCTCATATACATATTGAGATGCGACTGTCATTATGTTTATATCCTTAAATGTATCCCTCAGTGAATGCCTACAACTTAGGTTATAAATTGCTCGAATGGCTCGTTTCTGCAGCACAAATATAGCCTGAATGTCGGCTGCATTTCCCCACAGCAAAATGCCGTACGACATTACACTATGGAAATAACTAAAATATACTAATCGAGCTGTTTCTACATCAGTCAAATGACGGATTTTATACACCGCGTAGGCTGCAGAGCTTAGCCGCTTCGACAATTTGGTTATATGTGGGCCCCACTGTAGCTTTGAGTCCAAAGTAATACCTAAGAACACAGTGGTGTCCACAAGATCCAACTCCGCCCCTTTTACTAGTACATTGGTTTTTACCTGCTTAACGTTAGGTGTCAGAAATCTAATACATTTGGTCTTTTTCTCGTTTAAAAGTAAATTATTAACACTAAATCCAATTGAAGTAAAAGACCTACGCCTTATTAGCATTTTACCGAATCTGTCTAAAGTGTTAGAGAAAATCGTCACCCACCAATTAAGGATTTTTTTGGAACAAACTAACGTGTTACCGGACTTTTTTTTTTGGGTGGGAGTGTTACCGGACTTACAGTCTGGTTTTAGTTTGTGTTTTTACTATCGAAGGTCAATTATTACAGATTTGACCCCGGCGCTACGCAATGGTTCCGCAGCTACCTTAGTGATAGAACACAACTGGACTACCTGTACGACAAGTTGAGTTGGATAGCGAGTACACGAGAATGTGGGGGATGGCAATGCTCGCAGCAACTCTCGACCCAGTCACACAGAACAGCCCCTTTTCGAGGTAGTTTCCGTTATGCGGCTTCCAAAGTGTGGAGTAACCTGCCACCACCTATTCGAGCAATTAACACGATCGACACATTTAGAAGACGCCTACGAAAGTAGGTACCTCATGTATGGCGACGGAAGCTAGACATGATCAATTTGGTGTTTCATCGATATGAATTATGATATTGTTACCTATTATTTATCGACGATAAACCATTGTTTCTTGTGCAACCATACCATTTATTTTCTTAAACACCACTATACAGGGTTACTGGTAACTCGACGTATTCCTTGCAGGCCGTCATAGTAGGGTTAAAATGCAACAAATTAAGCCACCAAATGTTCTACCGAAATTCAGTAGTTTTTGAATTAGTTAAGAGTTTTAGTTTTTTTTATGAAAAATCCCAGATTAAATCATTTGAAACCAATTTAAAAATGATTTACGGCGCGACTGTACTGAAATTTAAGTTATTATCATAATTGACGCCGCACAGTGGATCGTCCCCATACAAGAGGTCGGACATAGAATTAAAAATTGAAAAAGTATTTAATTGAAAAAAATGAAATATACAGTTGCATTACTCTATTATGGAACTACAAAAAATGTTACTACAATTTTTTTATTTGACCAGTACTTTATGAGCAATTCGATGAAAACTGTTATTTTTCTATGGAAATGGTCACAAAAATGTCTGTATCTCATGATTCCCTCCTTGTTTCGATTTGCGGTTTTCACTACTGTTATTTACCCATTTTATGCCACATTTTCTTCAAGGACACATGGTGCCCCCAGCGACCCCCTTCCGAGATATTTTGCTTTTAGTAACTATACTTTTTATTGTATAACTGATGAAATGGAGGTACATTAAGTATATTCATTACTGAGAATAAGTCATCCCTAAGTAGTTCCTTAAATAACAGGTGCATTTGCGATTACTTTAATGACTTATGAACGCTTCTGTTGCCATACAACAAAAGCGTTAATGAGTCCTTAAGTAAAGATTACCAGTATTTAGTTATTGTAATTACTATGTTAACAGCCCTTAATCTCTGCATTGTGATTGGATAATGTCATCATTAGCTTAGTAATGACTGAGTCGAATTTACAATAACACATCGAAAAGAAATAGAGTTTTATGATCAATAAGAAAATATGTAGGTATAAAAATATTTTTTATTTAAATAATATAACACTGTAAAAATAATTTAAAAATAAAACAACTATGTACCCTAAAACAAACTAAAAAATTAAACAACTACTAAGAACTAAATTATAATAGGAAATTCATTAATTAACACGACCATTTAGTTACTAACAACAATAGAAAAGAAAGAAAAAAAAAACATTTATTGGCCGATGGGTGGCATAACACAAAACAAAAAAAGAACAGAATAAAAAAAAATACACAAAAACAAGAAATTAACAAAGAAACTGCTTGTTAATAATAATATTAGGTACTATAAGACTTAAACTATATTTTCTTCATCTTCATCAATAACGACATCATGATCATTATTATCGTCATCATCTTCTTCAACGTCACTACATGCAGCAAGTGTATCAGTTGAAACGTCAATGAACTCCAATTCACTCTGATCAACTATGAGTAAATCGTCTAGTTCACTAAATGAAGACTTTTTGGCTTTATTTGTCATCTTCGGTCGTAAGCTGGTGAGAAGAGGATCGGAAGATAATAGCAGATTATGAAGAATGTCTTCATTAGTGGCGATGCTACTATGCTTTCGTGTATGATATTCTCTAAATTTACGAAAATCCTTGTTTCTTGCTTCAGATGCTTCTTCAGACAAAAAACCTATAGGTACTACTGATAAGTGGTCCACTATCTGTGATCCATGAATCAGCAATTTGTGTAAACTTGCTGGCATGTTATACCATGGATATAATTCCACGAATAAATTTGCTGTTTCATCACAATATAATTTAAATTTTTGGACTTGAATTTTTTCGCCTGAGGAAATGCATTGCAAAATAACGGCGAGTCTTCTAATTAAATTAACGTCTAATTTAGTAATTTCCGCAGTCGTTTCAGGGTTTGCAAAAAACCTTCTTGCAGCATTTCCAGTGTTTGTATTGCCACTACCCTGCTTAACAACGTCTAGAAGTAAGCCTGTGCTTCTTCGGAAAGCTTCTTGAATGGCTTCTTTCTTATCTTTAATTTTTTTTTATTTTCGTCACCTTTTGCTTGCCATGATTTTATGTCCATTCTGTAAACAATGTGTAATAAACACTCCATAGACCGAATCCAAGCATGCAATGAACTAAATCCATGCTTGTATAAATCTGTATTCACGGGTTTAGCTCTCACTTCTTCCAAGTTATTCATTTCGCTTGGGCGAGCTTTGCACAAATCACACACTGCTGCCGATGTACCAGATATGATTGAATGTACCTTACCATCAATCATGGTTAGCCATAGATTGTGAGTAACAGTAGCATTGCCGCAATCAGTCGGGTTCAGTTCACGAATCTCGGTCTCAAATATTTCCATTTCAGCCTTAACATTCGCTTCCGTTTCTTTCATAAATGTAAATGAATTCGGGCGACAATATGTGGTTGACGATGGCCGATCATTCTGCCACACTATACTTCCACTAGAAGTCACTAAATTAAGCGGTACAAGACTTGCCATAAATACACTGGATAAGTCTTGTTCACTTGTTGTTGTCGTTTGATGGTAAATGCTTTGACTTGAAGCTCCATCAAAACCCCATTTACTGTGAAGCACAAGTGGTTCACCAGCATCAAAATTTGATTCAAGTGAATCGATCAGCCTCCTAACTGTGAGATCAAGGAGGGCTTGGATCCGTATCTTTGCGGAAGTTTCAGTCACAGTTATGTCTTCTTTTGCCGGGTAGCATTTAAGCTTTTCTTTAACTAACAAGTAGTAGCTTGGGTATTTCGCATGACCTTCTTTTAAACTAAAGTCCCGAAGTGTGATGTAACGCCACTTGGATAACTGCAAGTAAACGTAAAGAGCAAGTGCTTTGTGAGTAGGAACTTCACGAAGCGAAGGATTCTGCTTAGTTTCCAGGACATTTAAAACTGTTGAGACGTGTTCAGGATTTTCCAGCAAATTTTTCATTTATCTGGCCATATCATTTTTTCCGGCAGACTTAAGTATACTTTCAACAGTATGCAAAAGCTCATCCGGACGACTGCAACTAGCAACATTTTCATTAACAGGTCTTCTTTTGTGTCTAGTCGATAAATCTTCAAAGCGTTTGCGAGGAGATGTATATGTTGAAGTTGATGCATCTGATTTTGATGGACTGACTACCTCTTCTGCCTCATTTTCATTTGCTTCTTCAGTGTCAACAACATTTTCTTTAAAGCAATCTGGCCAAACGATATCGGAATTTAACCACTCTCCGTTCTTGTTAATGAACCTGTCGACTGTCCTTCTTGATTGCACCCATTTGGTGTAAACCCTATAGCAAAATCGTCGACACCAGTTCTTGAGATCCGTCACATCACTTTCACTTAACTGGACGTTAGTACTCGACTTCAATGTGTTAAATAAATTGTCATAGTCACGAAGATCTTTATGATTACGAAGAGCAACGTAAAGATCTAGATAAGTAGAAAACCCACGGAAAGCCATAATGACAACACTTGATAGAAGTTATAATTACAACTGAATTACATTTGCTAAACACACTCAAATATATAGGGCAGCAAGTAGGCAACTAGCAATGAATTTGATAAGCTAATGATGACATTAGACAATCACAATGCAGAGATTAAGGGCTGTTAACATAGTAATTACAATAACTAATTAGATTAAGCAAGTACTGGTAATCTTTACTTAAGGATTCATTAACGCTTTTGTTGTATGGCAACAGAAGCGTTCATAAGTCATTAAAGTAATCGCAAATGCACCTGTTATTTAAGGAACTACTTAGGGATGACTTATTCTCAGTAATGAATATACTTAATGTACATCCATTTCATCAGTTATACAATAAAAAGTATAGTTACTAAAAGCAAAATATCTCGGAAGGGGGTCGCTGGGGGCACCATGTGTCCTTGAAGAAAATGTGGCATAAAATGGGTAAATAACAGTAGTGAAAACCGCAAATCGAAACAAGGAGGGAATCATGAGATACAGACATTTTTGTGACCATTTCCATAGAAAAATAACAGTTTTCATCGAATTGCTCATAAAGTACTGGTCAAATAAAAAAATTGTAGTAACATTTTTTGTAGTTCCATAATAGAGTAATGCAACTGTATATTTCATTTTTTTCAATTAAATACTTTTTCAATTTTTAATTCTATGTCCGACCTCTTGTATGGGGACGATCCACTGTGCGCCGTAGCAGACCTTTGTTAATAATTAAAAGTTCAATAATGCCTAAAACTTTGGCAAATATCACTAACAAAACATTTAATTTTTTGTAATTTTTGCTATTACTTCATAAAAAATGTAGTCTAGTGCAAAAAAAATACTACACCTGGTGTACAAATTACTAGGAAAATATCCTTGTCTTATCAGCTATTCAGAAAGGTATGAAAGTTAATACACATTTATGCTGAACTGGGCCTATTTGGCGCAGCCGTGAGGCACACAATACTCTTTTAAGTATTTTCTATTTTTTGTTCTTGTATGAATATTGTGTGCCTTAACCTGGGTCATTTTTTTTTCTTTCAATACAAATGAAAACCACTCATCAACTGCAATGACCTTGTGAGCCTGCATTGGTCAACAGAAACACTTGTTGAACTTAGTGTGCA
Source organism: Atethmia centrago (assembly GCA_905333075.3). Classification (NCBI taxonomy): domain Eukaryota; kingdom Metazoa; phylum Arthropoda; class Insecta; order Lepidoptera; family Noctuidae; genus Atethmia; species Atethmia centrago. The sequence goes on from HG995369.1 coordinate 34,049,228, forward strand.
GCGATGCATATGATTGATATATTTACGTTCATAATTACTTCCAAACGTTCGCAAAGGATATTTCAGGATGGTTTAGTAATTTCCTTTCATATGTGTCATGTAAGTACAGCATTCAACATGTTCATTAGGCAGGTATAGACGAAAAAAGCGCGAATGGCACAAAAAGTAGGACTTATAGAGGCGCCGCGTGGCGGAGCGTGACGTGTGGTGTATGCGCTGCAACGTGAGGTGAGTCATTGTGCAGACCGAGACGATGCGCGGCCGACTGCAGGTCAACTCAGGTTTCGATCATACATATGAATGTATGATTTAAATTATTTCATTATTAACTTTATTTGCGGAAATCGCGAAACGTCTAGTTGATGTAACTGGTGACCGAAAAGCTAACGGCTTTCTCGCGCAACGCATCAGCATTGCAATTCAGCGAGGAAATGCCCCCAGCATCCTCGGTACAATGCTCCGAAGGCCTTTTTTTAGGCTTAACTTAGTTTTAATTTAATTTAGTTAATGTTAATAATCATCTTGTAATTTGGTTATGTAAATAAATACATTTCTCTGTATTCTCCATATGAATGTATGATCGAAACCTGAATTGACCTGCTAGACAGCCTGCACTCACTGTATTATTTACAACGTTTCACGTCAAATCAGTTCTCTCACAGCGCAGCTGATTCTTTGTCAGGTATTACAAAGTTTGTCTTGTGACTTCTTTAGGTTAAAGTTCTACAAACAATGTAGAACTATAATCTCCTTGGAATGTTGATTACTGTCCACTTTCGCGAGCCATTATCATAGTCACAGCTATTTCCTGCGCGACCTATCACGAACGCAACCTGCGACCGCACACACCACAAATCTTACCTCATCTCGGAACATCAACCTATTATATTTTAGGTAACAATAAAATACTATAAGTGGTGGTGCTCGCAGTTTCATCGCAAATAATGACGCTCAGTGAAAGTAACTCGAAAGCGTCCGGCGGACAAACAAGCGATTTTAAATTGTTAATTAAATTTTACATTACGTTAGCAAATAAAAAGCTGATGCACTCTGCTACTTGGTTGTCTTGTAGAGTCACAAACATCAAGTTCTGGTGCAAACTACGTCCGCAACGCTACGACCAACAAAAACTGAAATTCAATCTTCGCTATAAACAATAATAGTTTCAGCGAAATAATGGTGCGCAAAGAAAAGCTACATTTAATGGGTAACATATACGGTCAAGGAAACTTATTTTTATGGTTTTCTAAGTGCTAACTACAGTCTACAGTCACGCAATTCTAAGCCGCAAGGGTCGTCGCCCTGTAGGGGTTGCTTTGTACTTGTTGCACATTCAATTTAATTCCAATCGTGACGGGACTTTTATACCTCAGCTCCACCAGGCTCCATGTGAGGCTGTGTGTATATGATTGTAATAGGTACCTGGGTAGGTACTTTATTAACGAGTGACTTCTTATAGCGTATTCCTTAATTAGCTAAAGCTCGCCAAGTTCTTTGACGGTGTAAGCTCAGCACTGAGCGTTGAGGCGTTGGCTTATCGAAATACCTGTTAAGAAGTGAAGCGGTTATGATCTGTTACCATATCTTACTCTTTTTTAGGGCTCCGTAGACAACAAGAAAACCTTATAGTTTCGCCAAGTCCGTCTGTCTGTCGGTATGCCTGTCCCCGGCTTAGACCAGAGACTTTTAGTACTAGAAAGCTGTTTTTGGCATGGGTATACATATTAATCACATCGACAAAGTGGTAAAATAAATACTTGCTCAACATTTTTTTTAGGGTACCTAGCTGCACGTAAAGTGTGGATGATATTTTCGTCTATTCCATGGTGTGGTAACGTTGGATAGGCCGTTCAAAAATATTGCGGGTCTGTGAAAACCATTTTCCGATTCAGAGAACCATTTGCATAATATTAAGCTTTAAAGTGTTATTTTTATTAGACTCACGGGTCCACCCCCCCGCCCCTAAGTTATATGTGAAAATTCATGGCAGTAGTATATATGTATAACGAAATTAAAAGGAAAAATATCACAGCTAAGTAAGTTAACGAGTAATTGTCGACCAACATACATTTGCAGTTGGAGAATTGACCGTGACGTATATCGATGTATGGGAGAACATGTTTTTCAACTATAATGTTAAGTATTTTTTTTTGATAAATTCATCCCAACTACGGAACCCTTCATTGTGCGTAGTCCGACACGCACTTGGCCGGTTTTTTCCACTAATCTAATAGTTACATTGCTAAATCGGCAGAAAAATCAAAAGAAAATACATTTGAACCAGTACAAGGCCGCACAAGGTGGAACAATGACTTGGTGTGTGTGTCGGCGCATATTTCGGGATTTTCCTGGATGAAGGAAACACAGAACTGGTCGTTGTTGCGATGTTTGGGGGAGACACAATTCCAGCATTGGACGTCTTTTGTCTGAATGATGATGATGATGATGATGAAACAGTGCAAATATAGTATCAATACCGTCAACAGCTTGAGTGCTCTCACAGTACCTTGCTCCAAAAAAATCTATAAGACATGCATAAACACTAGTGACTACAGAACAACTACATGTGTGGAGTGCGCACTGTGGGTCCGTCTGTGCTCACTCACCGCGGGACTTGATCGACAGCGCTATGGCGGCCACGGTGGCGGGCAGCGCAGGCGCAGGCTCGCCCTCGCCCACGCGCCACGATAGCCGCCCTGCACCACACACCAGTATTATAAATGATTCTTAAATTATTGCAGGATAAAGTTCTGTCATTGTTTAACATTACTACTTTTTAATAAACACCAACCAATATTTAAGCTTTTGAAGAATTCTGTTGATCTTGCCCAGGCTCTAAAACTACATTAACAGCGTAGGTACACAAATTTTACCGAAATATTGTAAACATCTTTACTCTCTAGCGGCCAATTACCGTAAATTCCCACGCTGCCGCCGTCACCGTCCAAACAAAATAGTGAAACAAAACAATCTGTGATAAAATGAGTAAAGTTAATGAAATGTTTTCATGGCAGGTGCGCAGAGGCAGACTAGACAAGTGGGGCACCGGAAGGCGGTCGCGCTATAAATCCCCCTCGCCACTTCCGGTGGGTTCGAGCAACATGGCGGCCATGGGTCGAGTTCATAGTCAGCGAATGTGGGTCGGGACTACTCAGTCCTATCGAACCTCGGGACTGACCTGTCGCCTGCCCTTCATCACCGACATTTTCTGTTTCATTATAGCGGGCTACTGGATATACCAACAAACTGTATGCAGTCATATGTGGTCCTTGCTTGCTTGGACCATACAATAGTCCGCACAGGTATCCTGTATATCAAATTATTATCATCATCTGACATTGTAATGTTTACAGTTTCAGTTCACTATAATTCTGCTAGATGTTCATTATACCCATGTATGTTGATCACACCACACATCGCATTCGTTATGTTCTGTGGAAATTATACAGGAAGGTAGGTATTACCTATTTGATTTAATTTTGAAATTTCTTTATTTTTAACATAAACAAAACAGATAAATGACATTCCGACCTTATTCTAAGGCCCGTATTATAGAACGTCACTCAATACTCAAGCACTACTTAAAACTAGATTCAAGCCATTTGATTGGTTAAAACTAGTTTTAAGTAATGCTTGAGAATTGAGTGACGTTCTGTAATACGGACCTAAAAGCATAACATTATGATTGGGTGTTTTGTTCAGACTATAGCGCTTATATAAAACATTAACGTATATTATGTAATGCATAAAACTTCTAAGTTGTTATGGATCAGAGGTATCATATTACCAACGTTAAATAGATTTTGTACTGTACAGCGTTTTGTTAGAGTCAAGTGCGGGGGGCACTTGACTCTAACAAAAATGAGCATTTTGCACCCTGCCAGTTAAACGGTTGTTTATGGAGATGTAAAAAAAATCATGGCAGTAGTACAGATAATGAAATTGAAAGGAAATCTATCACATCTAAGTAGGCTTTACAAGTTAACTAGTAATAGTCGACCAACTTATATTTGTAGTTGGAGAATTGACCGTGGCGTATATCGATGTATGGGAGGACATGTTTTTCAACTACAATGTTAAGTTTGTTTTGGGATAAATTTATCCCAACTTCCCAACTACGGAACCCTTCGTTGTGCATGGTCCGATACGCACTTGGCCGGTTTTCCTAAATATATTTCAAATAGGCACATAAAAGGCAGTTTTAAATCTCAAAATGTATAAAGAAATAGAAATGGTTCTAGTTGCCCTTCTAAAGGGTGGTTTCGTCTGGATAAGCAAGGGCAAGAAACTCCACCGTTTCTCCTTCAAAATGTTTTACAGTATTTTATATACATTACTTATATTATTACTAGCTGGGCCCGCGACTTCGTTCCCGTGGATGTCGTAAAACAGCATTGTTTCGCTTAGAGACGCACCTCCTCCATTGATAAGAGAGAATCTTTCGACCAGACCTGGTTAAAATTTTCTAGTAAAAAGCTGCCGCATTAGTTCTAATATTAAGTCTGTTAATTTGAGTATACTGAGTGCGATTTTTCAGGTAACTTTCAATTAATTTTAAAATGTTGCCTCTTATGCCATATGTCTCAAGCTTAGACAATAAGATGTCATGTACCACATAATCAAAAGCCTGCGTCATATTTATAAAGATGGCGCAGGTCGGTATTCGCTTGTTAATATTAGTTAGGATATGTGACGATGACGATGCACCTACAATAAAACTACATCACAATAGGTAAAAAGAATTAAAAATGAAACAATGACAAATAAATTAATTTTGTGATAGATACATAGTGCTGCTGGTGTTGCCTCGTTGGTCTAGTGGTTGCAAGCGCTACTGCTGAGCATGAGGTCCTGGGTTCGATTCCCGGGTCGGGCAAATTGTTATTGGGTTTTTCTACCTGGAATTTCTCAGTAGCAGCCCGGAGTCTGGATTTGCGCCCGGTTGATGGCAATTGGTTCGCCCCCTATTACATGGGGCTTAAACGTAACTGGCGAAATGTGGGCGTACTACTACAGGTACACCTCTGCCCAACCTTTCGGGGAAACAAGGCGTGATGTTGTGTGTGTGTGTGTGTGTTACATGGTGCTCACATTGATAGATTAATGTAATTTATAAAGAAAGTGTGCTTTGCACGTATAATTAACACTCCACATGTAGGTTTTTTAGAGCAGTGGCGACCCCGTGGTAATAGCCGCGACGTACGAGTTGTAGGTCGTAGGTCGAACCCTGACAGGCACTTTACTTTGTGTACATTATTTCATCACCACTGCTCTCAAAACGGTGAAAGAAAACATCGTGGCAACCGGCCGGCATGTCTTAGAACCAAAAATTCGAAGACATGTGACATCTACCAACCCGCACTGGGCCCACGTGGTGGATTACGGCCCACTCCCTCTCACAGATAAGAGGCCTGTGTCCCAGCAGTGGGAACATTATAGGCTTATTAAATGTATATTATATAGATAAGTTTATCTACTATGGCATAATCATTCCCTTATAAATATGATGGCTTTTTTTTGTTTGGGAAATTATCAAATAACTTCTCCCGCTCTGGACGGAGCGGGAAGGTATGTCAGACTCTTACTGACTAAAACCCACCCGTATTCCTTCCGTTGCCTGTTTTGTCAGGGGCTTCGGTATACCTATCGGACTTTCCCACGACCCCGGAAATATGACGGCTTGGGGTTTCAAATATTAATGTCGCACTTGCGGTAATTGTAAGAGAGCCAACCATTAGCGTACAATCACGCAAACTCAAACATGCTTGTTACAGAATGTTATCAAACAATTTGTTTGATTGTTTTTGAGCTGAAAAACATATTTCAGCAGTAATCGTTCAGTTACAAGAATGTTCAAGTAGATCTACAATTCACTTACTAACAGACAACGTACTTGCTCTCCTGATCCGCTAGGTCTAGTAGCACGAAATTTTTCACAAGAGTTCCATATATGTACATATAACGAAAGTGGCCAAAAAGGAAAAAAACAGAACGGGTCAAAATAGGCGATGACACTTTGTATAACGATGACACTTTGTATAGCGATGACACTTTGTATAGCGATGACACTTTGTATAACGATGACACTTTTATAAAGATGACACTTTGTATAACGCATGTGGTAATTAATTGATTTGAATTGTATGGAAGATCGTCCGAAGATCATCCACCGGGCGCACGACTTGTAAACCGATCTCTTCATGTAAGTTTTCAAACGGTTTAACATCTTTGCATCAACTCGAATGATTTTGAGATTTTCTCGAGCAGATAAATACATAAGTAGTGACATCAAACAAGAAATTTTAAAGACCTGTTGTTTCTCCCAGACCAGAGAGGGAAAGTACCTACTTGCAGTTAGTTTCCAATAATTTCAAGGACAATTTATTCTGTAAACGACGGTTACGTGCGGCCGGGGAAAGGCGAACGCGATCTCATCGAGATGGCTATCTGTCGAATTACAAGCTGACGATAGTTTCCGATCTGATTCGTCATCTCCGTCATTACTGCATTACGCGCCTTATTATCCGATAATGGACACTCAAACTTTCATTTCAAATATACCTACGCCGTTTTCATTGTCAGCTCATAATTATGTATTGACTTGTTGTATCCGTTATTGTAGGATAGCGTAAGAGACGCACGTGAGTGAATATTTCTATACATTCTTATTTTATAAAGTCAGCTTTCGAAATCTGCAACTAAGAAATGTTTGCAAAAACACAGGCTTAATAATTTGTCACCTTTTCTTCTGATTCGCAGCAGAAAGATTTTACTTAACTCTGTTTCCGTTATGAATGTCTTAATTATTGCGTATTTGTCAAAGTTTATTACACAGGAGGACTGAGGAGTGTTGAAAAAATGTCGTTATATCTTGGTAGATGTTTACGTGGCAGGTGGCGGTGAACGGCGGAAGCACGCATGGCGGCGCGCGTCCCCATGCCCGCCACTACGCGATCACAGTCCACAAGTGAGTTGTGACATGCCACCGAACTGACCACCTATCGCAGTATCCATTTAAGGAAATTACTTTATGAAAACAGTTTTCAAGGTTCGTTTCAAATGAGAGCATTTTCCAATAAACAATGTCGCTTTCATTCTAATATGCAGTAAGTACCTACCCAAGTTTGAAGTAAAATCATTTTAGTTCTCTCTTTACTCTAATCAGTTTGACTTCAATCAGCAATGCTCAATTTTTTTAAGGATCTAAAGCCGGTCCTAGTTTTGAGGAGGCAGTGATGCAACTTCGAAATGGTTTGTGTTTTCGACTGATTTAATTATGATTTTTTTTCAGAATTGCATCGTTGTCACGGCTATCCGTGACATGATTTACTTTAATCTAACGTGTCAATCAATTTTCTCCGCTGTCTATTTGTAATCTGTGAGAACTCATAACCGCGATAGTTAACTGCCCACAACAGACCCTATTAAAAAAGATTCCCCGCTCTATATTTGAGTAATGAAATGTCAATTAACTGCAAATAGCTGTCACATTTACACCATGAACATGGATCTTCTTCGCAAAGAACCAGAGAGTTGGCGCCGGCGCACCGCGTTTATTACGTAACGGTAATAACAATTCAAATTAAATCTAGAACAGATTGACAAATTAATTTTATCCGACATTAGTTTTTCCGTCGAGCAAAATCAATTTTAGTTTCAACTTTCAATGTTGGGTAAGAGAAAGATGTACTTACTTCAAGCTCTGGTTAATTACTGTTACAAAAACATATAATGAGAAAAATCGTAGGTAGTTTTACAACTTTACGTACATTTGAAGGATTTCCTCTGGCAATTGGTGGATAAGTACTGTATTCCTATAGCCTCGAACAGCTGCATGAGTTGCGGTCATTAATTTAAAGACTTTAGAAACAAAAGGAAGAGTCCGTTTTGTTAGCCGCGGATTATTAACGACGATTTGGAGAACAATGAATTTCCGACAGCTTAGCGTTGTTAACTCGATTCACATATATGTTATTTCAAGTTCATAATATAGGTAAGGATTTTTTTTTGGTTTGGCAATTTTCAAATAACTTCTCCCGCTCTGAGCGGGAGGGTGTGTCAGACTCTTACTGACTAAAACCCACCCGTGCTCCTTCCGTTGCCTGTGTTTTCTTACCTTAAAGAACGTTTTAAGTTCCATCATGACACACATAATAGATACCTGAGGTCATCGGAAAACTTGAGACTAGTGATGGCCGATGCGTTCCCGTGTCGATAAGGCGTCAATCTTTGTCCATTTTTTAAATTATGGTAAAATACACATCTCTCTCCTTAAACATATTTTTATTTTTTGTTCTTTAATGCAGTTTCATGATTAATATTGAATATATTATATAGAGTAGAGTATATTATGAGAGCAATGGTGGCCCAGTGGTAACGGCCGCGACTTACGAGTTGTAGGTCGTAGGTTCGAACCCAGACAGGCGCTTTACTTTGTGTAAATTATTTCATCACCACTGTTCTCAAAACGGTGAAGGAAAACATCGTGAGGAAACCGGCATGTCCTAGAACCAAAAATTCGAAGACATGTGACATCTACTGCACTGGGCCCGCGTGGTGGTTTACGGCCCACTCCCTCTCACAGAGAGGAGGCCTGTGTCCCAGCAGTGGGAACATTACAGGCTGATTAAATGTATATTATATAGGTAAGTTTAATATGTTTTAAGTAGGTATGTATATATTTATTGTATATATGTAAATAGTACACCACGAACTACCTGCAGTATTTGTCTCTCCTTCCCACTGTTGTCCATGCATCCAAAGTTAATTAATTACTTGACTGTACTGATCATCAGCTGGAGCACGGGACCTTATAGGTTCCCATGCTTCACCCAGGTGGAGAACCTAGGTGAAGCACGGGTCCGGACCCTCCCATTGTCTACTAACTAGAGCACCTGACAGCACATATTAATTTGTATGTGTTTGGTGCAGGGAACTTATGAAAACATTATGCAAAAATCCTTTTAAAATGTAAATAGAGTCCCTATTCTAGCGTTGTCGACATGAAGAATGGTTATGCCTTGAGCCAAGAAAGATACGCGGCGAATAAGTTGCTACTTTTTACAAACGGTTTTTAAAAAAATACCTAATGCTGTGGATAAATTTATTAAGTAAAGTCCACAATTAGCTGCACGTCTCGTACCTGCAACATGCCACACAAGTTTCAAAAACATTAGTATGTAGACCACGACACGATGCTCCAATTTTTACCTTAATATCCATATTTCATACCTTTCTTGCGTGCGGCTTGAGAATATATTAAAATGTTAACGTCCAACCATGTTCGCACGAACTTTCCGTGAACTTAAATTGAACCCTAGGAAGTAGTAGACTTTGCATGTCCTTACTGTATGCTCAAGAAAGTAGAGCACACGGCTTAGATCGATTACAATTTCATATTATATCGACGATAGTAGATTGCAAGAACACTTTGTATCGTGTCTAGTTTCAATTTTATTTACATATACAAAGTAGTGACTTGCAAAATGATATTACAAATTCGACAGCTGAAACTATAATTTAAATGTCCGTGGAACAAACGATTCATTATGCGTTTGTAATGTTTCACCAAATTCCGAGCATAAAATGAGTTTCAATATTAATTTCCCGTGGCCGGTGCTTGTCTTGTCACCGTTACCATGGCTCGGAGTTATGAAACAGGAGGAAGTTGCGACCCAGACTATGAACAATGGACCACCGAGACTGATCGGACGAACGCCTACTAGCCGCTAGCTGCGTTGTTGCAATGTTGTAACTTGAGACGGCAAGACCTTTACTATGTGTTCAATAATACTGTACAGACTAGCCTTCAACAATATGTTGCTCTGTGCAGAAGAAGATCACTAAATGAATGTATGTATTTTGGCTGAAGACTGACAAATAAAGCGCTGCGAGAATCACAAGCGGATCGAAGCGAGACTGCTCATACGAATGCCTTAATGAGCTATATCATTAGAATTGCTACATTATTACGGCCTATAATGAGTGGAGGCGTTGGCATACTTCACTGAAGGAATAATTCAGTTAAACCCTTTAATTTACGTAAACGAAGTGTTAGCCATCCGGTGTTGGCTCACAGCGGGACTCGGTTGTCGGTGTTACAGTACAATTTACCAGTTTCTGTAACTGTCATGCTTATGATTGGCGCAACAACAGCTGCTAATTGCTCCGATAAATCACAGCTGTTGGTTGCAGCACACTATCTTAACTGGATCAGTTTCGTGTCGCGTGTGTCGTGTTCAAGGTTCACGCTTTTCTACTCGACAAGCTCAATTATACTCTTGGCGTTATTAATGGGCAGTTAGATAGAACCATTTAAGTCACTTATCGTAATTTTCTTTAATTTCTTTATACACCATGCACAGCTGGCAAAAGGGCACTAATTACCGTTGCCAAAACAACATTTAGATTTTTGGGTCACAAAAGGCATTGGATTGTTTGTTTGCAGCTGTGATGAGAATGTTTAGAGGGATATTTGGTGTAGATAGGTATATAGATAAGGTAAAAACTGAAAAGCTCAAAGTAGTGCCGGTGACCGAGCAGATGAGCAGAAATCTGTTGTCATGTCATGGTATGGGCATGCTATATGATGCAGAGGAATGCATGCATGTTGTGAGGAAAGTTTGTAGTATGAATGTGGAAGAAGTAAGGAAAGACCAAATAAACGATGGATAGATTAGTGGATGGAGTATGTACGAAAATGGCAAGAAAGGGAGCAAATACTGAGGTGGTGGCTGAAGGAGACATGCTACACCGACGACAAACAAATTGTAATAAGAGGATGATGTTGATTTTTGTAATTTTAACATAATCTTCAAAAAATATAGGTTGAACCTACTTCCCCACATAAAACTATTTACGTTAATGCAAGTCAGTGAAGAGCACATATTAATTAACAAGGTAGTGCACTGGGCGCACTTCGCCAGCGGTCGGCGACCTGTCGTCGTCGTCGTCGCCATTCCGTCAGTGCACGCCAGTCGCCACTGGCCTATGGCACGCAACATTACACCACGCTGCCGAGGAAACCATTCACTTGCATACTGATAACACAATCTACTATTAATACATGAAGACAGCGCTAGCTAATAGCTGAACAGATTGATGTAAGCAAAATACCAAATGGGGAGGACTCGAGGGTTTTAATCTATGCCAGGTCTTCTTTTACTATAAGCACAAGTATATGGTAACACTTGCCGCGGTTGGTCCGTAGCCTCGAAAAGCACGTTAAGCCGTTGGTCCCGGCTCTCATTCGTGGATTCCTTACGGGTCGGGTTTGACGGTCGTCAGAAGCCCGAAAGTCTGACAACCAGTCTTACCAAGGGGTATCGTATTACCCACTAACTGGGTTGTGGAAGTCAGATAGGTAGTCGCTCCATGTAAAGTACTGGTATTCAGCTGCATCCGGTTAGACTGGAAGCCGACCCCAACGTAGTTGGGAAAAGGTCAGGCAGATGATGATAATAATATGGTAACAGTTAATTTCGGGAAATTCGATTGTGATGGAATATCCAGAAGCATCTATGTTGGTGTCTGCAGACGTAGTCAATATGACTAAAAAACGTTTAATACTTGGCTATTTAAATAAACTAAAATGAAAAAAAATGGTAAAAAAACATCTGACAAGAAAATCACTGCTACGGAAGTTACTACGTGAAAATGTATCAAGAATAGCCCTGTATCCGTAGTGGCCGGGTCGGCAGTGTAGGGGGGGAGGGGCCAGCAGTGTAAGGGGGGGGGGGGGGTCGGTCAGCGAACCACCCCACGCCGAATTAACAACCACCGCCACATGTTGGATTGGGCCTCGTTTGTACTGCGATTTCCAATGTTTGACACAACTAATGTATACTCGTTTAAACTAAAAGATTTGTTGGAATCGTTCGACTCATAAAAAGTATATAGACTGGGGAAATGTCCGTTACGATTCATTTATAAATTGTATTTTCCTGAAAAGCTTTTCGATGTGGTGGTATTTTGCTAAACAAAACCACATCTTTTATTATATTTATGTATTAGGAATAAAAAAGCTGCTGTGTTCAACAATTTGCAAGCTTAGACTTCGGTATAACATAGATTTCGGTATTATAATACCGAAATCTATGTTTTCGAGTATGAAATCGTATGACACTCATTTTACTCACATTTTACATATTTTTGAACACTGTTACCGCTGAAAAGTAATCCTTTAGTTACCTTTGACTGTTTTAAATCCGGCTGTCAGACCTAGCAAAGTTTCAGTTTACGGCAGTTTGACTTCATTTTTACTTCAGTTATGCCTAATTTCTAGCTCAGTCTGTTTAAAGTTCACTTTTAAGTCGGTATAAGTTCGGTTATAAGCCTGTATTAACTGAATCCACCAAATACAATTATTTAAAAACTAAACGTGTGTGAAATCTGGGATCCTCTCCCTCCGTTGCTTCCACCTAACTTGCCTACGTCTCTGGTAGGCCTCTGACGTCGGGGGCACTCTAGCCACGTGGCGTAACACGCCGCAGCCGACCACTCCTGAGCAGAGAGGTCTCCGACGCTGGGGCACCCCTCCCGCATACCGTAGGAGGCCAGGACACTCTTCCTGTTGAGCGGGAGATGCTACAAAGTGCCTCCACTGTTCTTTCTATCGACGTGACATGAGAAAATGCCGCCCTATTCTCTGCCCAGTCCCGGACGAAAAATCCTAAAAGCTTTCCTCCTATGGACAGGGATGTTGAAATTCCTCCGGATTATATGCAATGCAAGACACTGCAGCCCCGTCCTCGTCCTGCTCCACTACTGTCTGCCGATCCTGCTTCCTGCCATCCGAACGTCCTGAACCGCACGAAATTGAAGCCGACCTGGAACTCCTACTCATATATACCTACTTTATATTTTTTATGTTATCTATCTTTAAAAAAATAACGTGTGACTTACAACTAGTCCTTCGGCTAACCGTAACGTTACAAGGTTCGTATGGTGAAATGCGAAATGCAATGATTGGAACGATTTGTAAGTGCCACTATCAATGAGAATTTCTTGACCTCAACTTATCGAAGAATTTTTCATTTCTCATTCGAATACTACAATATTTTTTACTGTATACTAAGAACCTCGCTTTCATAAAGAAGAAACTTGCATTGAACTCAAACACTTAATCCACGAGTTAAACTAGAATGTGATTGTGAAAGTAATAAACGAGGTTTCAAACGATTCGAGTTTCCTAAAGCAGGATAATTTGGCGGCGGTGAGCGTAAGCTAAAGAATTGATGTAGTACGAACGTACCGTGGGATGTTGTGAAATAACGGCGAGAATAATACTGGCCTTAAAATCTTAGCTTCTTCCATTTAGGTTGGCACTGGCAATAGAACCTAGAAAGCATATTATAAAATTAAAGACTACGTTGAAGACAAGGAAGTTTGGCAATAATTCCTTCTGCACATGTGACTTCCCTGGTACCTCGTTAACGGCATAATTATGTAAATGTCTATTGACTGCTCCCAAATTATGACTTTTTTTTTTTAATTTTACACACTTCCTTTGATAGATAGATAAAACATTTATTCAGTGCACATAAAAGACAGCACAATTAATAGATAACAAATTACAGGAATATATATAAAAACAAGGTGGAATCTGGAGAATCTGGTTTTGGAAGACAGAAGAATAAATATAAAACGTTTAGCTGAGTTCCTAAGATATCATTTGGTGGCATTCAATCCATTTAAAATGATTCATTGGAGTTCAGAAAAGTTTCGGCTAGATGGGTGCTACGAATGGTAACCGACGAAAACAAAAAGCGACAAGTGGAAAATTCTAAGCGTAATCTCGAAATGTTCCAGCGAGATTCGGATATTTTTGCCATCACCTTGTCACCATGGATGAAACGTGGGTCCACTATTTTGATCCTGAAACTAAGAGACAAAGCATGTCTTGGAAACGACCATCCTCTCCATCCATTAAGAAATGTCGAGTTGCTCCTACCGTTATGGCGTCAGTATTCTAGGATAGTGAAGGAATCCTTTTTATTGATTACATGTCAAATGGCCAGACTGTAACTGGACCCTATTATGCAAAGGATAATGCAACTTTCCCCTAGTGTTCTGGGCTCATTTTTGTTACATGTTGCCCGCACATAAAACCTATACCAAATAGTAGATATAATTGGCGCTAGTAACTTTCGATATAGCGTCACAAAAATCGCACCACGGGAAGTTCTATTATCGAGGTGAACATTAATGTTCAAAAATTCAACTGAGACAAGATAATTAATAAGCACTTTCCGTTGTGATTGGGACAATACAATAGATTCCAGCAGGCTTAGCACGAGCACCGTTTTGTCAACGGAAGAGTAGACAAAAATGACGTTTCGTGTAGAAAGTACGACGACAGCAAAGTAGAGTCAACTGCACTTTTTACGAAATTCACTCTTTTACATAATTCGACTCGAAGTCTTTGTGGTAAAAATAATCTGGAGTACAATAAAGTATTTATAAATAAATATTTTAAGTCCATTATCGAACAAGGTGCGGTGTGCATCTCTAGGTTACACCAAGTGGGAGTCCAGCTCAGCATGTCATGTGTCAGGCAAATATACCTGATGCTGATATTCTGCTGGATACCTGCAGTGACATACGGACGTCGAGCAGACGAGATAAATTGGTGTTGAGACAAAGTGTTATGCGTGGAGTGAAATTCTTGTATATAAGTATACCCGCAACTTAAAATTATTTATTCTACAGTAAAGTTTTGTATTGGGAACTTTCTTGTTCGTTAATGTGTTGATTGTGTTTTGATTACTTGATTATTAAGAAAGTTATATCTATAATGTATAAATTAATAATCTTACTATACTTATAGTGGCATAGGTGTGAATAAAATAAACCATTTGGCTTGACTAAAATATTTACAATAAATAGATCTTTAAAGGTACATAAGATGTGTATTACAACTATTATCCAACAAAATACCCACAAAGCATTCAGTTACTAAGTACTCCCCTGTTCTCAGGTTTGTGATCACGAGTTACGCTAAACCTTGACATAATCTATAATATATAAATATTTTATTTCACATAATAAAATCATAAATATTTTCATAAATATTTTATTTCACATAAACTTACATGGGCACTTATGAAACGTCAGAAGCTAGGTGCACGGTTCCATTTGGTCGTTTCCTATGGAGAAGAGCCGGCAAGAAACTCCGTTACTCTTTAAAAAAATTGGCTTGTACAATGTTTTCAAATTACAGTGATAATTGGTATGGGAGGACAGTGTGGGCATGTCAAAAAGTACCAAGTACTTAACAAAAAATAAATGGTCGACAAATCTAGTTTATTAAGCCTACAACGTTCTCACATCACAAAATCTATGTAAAATAATAATAAAAATAAAAACTTATTTAAACCAAATGAGATGTTTGCCATTACAACTGTAACAAGTCTGAATTAATATCCTGTCCACAAAAACCACTAAAAAAATACCAGCACACAAACGGTCCGAGTTAGCGTACAATGGCGCAGCTTCCACAACGACCGCCCCGTCGCGTCGCCGGCGCACAGTGGGCTGGGATTACAAGGTTGGGTCTTAAGAGATCAAATGTATTTTTTTGGTATCTAGGCATAAATTTAAAACGTTTTTATTCTTTGACTTTTTTAATTTAACGAGTACTTTCGGAGATATAGCCATATCAAATTTGTATGAAGAGTCATGTTATTTTAGTTAAGCAATTTATTCCAATTAAATTGAAATTTAAAATAATGTATACTAAACGGCCTGAAAACCTCAATACCTACTTAGTTCTTAAAAAAAAAACAATGTTCGACATTTTCCACCACCATAGGTAGGTATGACGTAATTTGTTTTGAGACTTATTTCCGGGAATCAAGGGATAAGAGTGCGCGAGCGCAACAACAAGTTATGACGTGTAATAAGGTGATTGGTGCAACGATAGGGTATCTACGGAATGTTCGGTTGCATTCAAACGTACTTCAGTGTTCTATTACCCACCATAATAGACGCACTACCCCCACACATTCATTACTTACTTATTTGTTATTTTGTATTTGTGAAAATGTTTGAAAATTTAGTGACAAACCTTGATCGTCGAATTAAGTGATGATCACGAAAAGACCTTAAAGTTGTTTTGTGCAAAATTTTGTTATAATTTAAATAGAAGATGGGAAAACGCTTATCGTAAAGAAAATATATTCAGAACTAAAAATAGTGAATGTTACAAGAAAACATAATATGGCCAGACTTTATTAAGTGTTTAATAGGCAGTAATGAAGATCAACCAGCACCGAGTACATCAACTCAGTATGTATCACCATCAAAAGTTTCTGTCGGTGTCTCCACCGAACAAAGCCCAAGAAAACCTTTTTGTGAATTAGCGCCTAAACAGAAAAAAAGACTTGCAGAAAACATTCATTTATCTTCGGACGAAATAAAATATGCATATTTTGAGCAGTTGAAAGCGGATGGGAATGAGGAGGTTGCTAAAATACTAGAACATTTACTAAAGAATCCCCAAGATGTAAAAAAAGTTAAAAAGTGCATATCTGTTAAAGAAACAAAACCTGTGTTTTCTCCGGATGAGGCTTTAGGGTTATTTTTATCACTTAAGCTGACCAAGTGGCAATACAATACTTTAAGAAAAAGTGTTAACGAAAAAGACAGTAATATATTTCCATTTTATTATCAAGTGCAACATGCGAAACAGAAATGCTATCCACCAAAAGATGCTATTACAGTGACAGAAACCTCAGCTAAAATAAAGTTACAAGCTCTATTGGATATAACGACAACAAGAATAATGACGTCACTCGTCATTGATAGTGGTTGTAAAGAATTTACACTAATCAGTAAGTAGGGATTTGACGGTGCTTCTAATCAAGCCAATTACAAACTAAAAATGCAAACAGACGATGAACAAGAAAGTCAACTTGACGATTCAAGCATATTTATGGGTAGTTTAGTGCCAATAAATTAGTGTGCGGCGAACAAGTTATCTGGCAAAACGATTCACCAAATTCATCTTGCTGGTGTCGTCCAATCTTTTTCGAATTTGTGAAAGAAAATAAAATAACGATATTGCGGGAAAAAAGTGGTATTGAGGAAGAGATTGTAAATTTAGTGAAAACAGAAGTTTGAGAAATAAAAATTTCACACTGTTTATTAATGACTATGATAGACGGAAAAGCAACATCAATTTTATGTGATACTTCATCTCAGAGATGCGACATTTGTAAAGCCACTCCAACAGAGATGAATAATTTGCCCTTAATTGCATCAAAACCGACTGATCCAGATCTCTGTAAATACGGATTGTCATCATTGCATACCTGGATACGAATGATGGAATGCATTCTGCATATAGCCTACAGATTAACGATACAGACATGGACAGTAAAGGGAGACAACAAGTGCATCATGGAAAGAAGAAAGAAAGACATACAAGACGCTTTTAAAAATAGAATGGGACTTCTGATTGATGTTGTTAAACAAGAGCACGGCTCCACGAATGACGGAAATACTGCTAGAAGATTTTTTGCAAATCCAAACATGACTGCTGAGATAACTGGTGTTAGTGAAGAATAAATAAGGCGATTTGCAATCATTTTAGAGGCAATTTCATCAGGTTACCACATTGACACAGTGAAATTTCACGAATATGCTCAAGTGACCATGCAACTGTATTTGGAATTATATAGCTGGTATTATATGCCTTCAAGTGTTTTTATAAAGTTCTTATGCATGGTGCAGCTATTATTGAAAGTTTTGGTCTAATACCAATTGGACAGCTATCTGAAGATAGATAGATAGATAGATAGATAAAACATTTATTCAGTGCACACAAAAGACACAGCACAACACACAATAGCACAATACATGGATTACAAATTACAGGAATATATATAAAAACAAGGTGCCAATATACAAAAAGAAAAAAGAAAAACATGCTTAAAGGAATAAAGTAACATTACGACATACTTCAATTAATTATCGAACAAGGTGCGGTGTGTGTCTCAAGGTTGCACCAAATGGGAGTCCAGCTCAGCATGTGTCAGGCAAATATACCTGACGCTGATATTCTGCTGGATCCCTGCAGTGACATACGGACGTCGAGCAGACGAGATACATTGGTGTTGTGACAGTATTATGCGTGGAGTGAAATTGTGTATGTATACCCGCAACTTAAAATTATGTATTCCACAGTAAAGTTTTGTATTGTATTGGGAAACTTTCTTGTTGAATGTGTTGAAGCTAGAAATAAAGACTTTCGTAGGTACCGCCAACACCATTCCAGGAAATGCAGTAGAAAAACTACAAATGAAGACATTTTAAATAATTTATTGACCAGCTCTGATCCACTCATTTCAGCGAAACGTCACAAACTTCGCAGAAAACATAAAACTTTGTCAGTAGAAGCACAAAGTTTATTAGTAATTGAACAAGCGGAAACATTTGATGATGACGAATACGAAAATTTTGCATTCGTTAATGTGGATACCCTTGACAGTGATTAAATTAAAACAGTGCAGTGCCAGTAGTGATTGTGATTTTTACTTATTTATTTATTTATTTTATTAGTCCTTAGTGGATTAGGCCTAAAGGGGAGACCACTACATAAAAAAAAAACGCGCCTAGTTCTTAACCTCTATGGTGGTGTGGAATAGAGAACAAAATTTAAAAATTGCGAACAAATCGCAGAAAATCGCAACCCGAGAATAGGCGCTAAAATAGGACAAATATACGTACTATGCATACGTAGAGTCAATTCTTTGAGAAAATTTGAGAATTTCGAGATTTTCACATTTTTTTCTTTTGCTTTATACAAAAATTACTTTGGATATTTATAACTCCGAAAATACTAAGTTATCTGAACGACCCTCATAGAAATAATTACTTATAATCGATAGATAAATCCAACACAATATTTAAAATTTCAGAAAAGAAACTTTGTTTTTTTAAATGCTAAGTCCTTTACCGGCCCGTTTCAGCCCACTGTGCGCTGTCGCCACTTCGCCGCCATGTGCCGCCCGCACTCCTGTCCATTCATAAATGTTGTGCTGCACTTGCGAAACGACGCGGACGGCCCGTATTAGTCGCACGCGCCGATACTGTTGTTATGGCTATCAACGTGCCCATTGTACTCGTACGATCATTTGAATACTTCGATCAATAATTAATCGAAGTTTGATTACCTTAATTACTGTTCGACATTTAAAACAATAATGTCAATTGTTTCAAAATTATTGCAAATGTGCAAAATTGTGAAAAAAAATATCGCAACTGTGGAATGGGTCTTATTGTGCCTGGTATCTATCGTTCTAGTGTTTATGAGTGGTAGTCTAGAGTCAGGTGCATATCGACCGCTAGTCGTCTTTAACAATTAATCCATCAATCTCTTGCAGATAGGAAGCTTAGAGCTGCAGGAAGTCGGAGAAAATAATTTCACGCAGCTGTGAACCACAATATTATTTTGTTTTTCAATCTAAAACTTACCGGCTATGATTGTTGAATATGAAGTAACTAAGTCTGCTATCAAGTATTCCAGTTTGTGTTAAAATGTGAGTTAAGCTTATAATTCACTCACTGGGTGTTTAGGGGACAAAATGCTCGCAATACAGACATCGAAAACGACAAAAAAAGTCTTGAGGCTAGACAAGATGTCCTGCAACGTCGCGCGTCGCGGTATCCCTGGTGTATAGGAGACACGTGTCTCGAGACGTATTCTCCAAGTAAATGTACGGCGTAAATTGATGTACAAACCCTGTGCATCGATGTCTGGCGCCAACACGAGCAGCGCGAGGCACAGCTTGAGCGCGCGCATACTGCCGCTACCGATTCGGACGCATGCCCGCGGCGGTCGCCACCACCTCGCACCACGGGTACTGCAATAAAAGAGATACGTTACAACTGCGAAGTTGCGAGGAGAATCTACCATCATCATCATCCATAGCCCTTATTACCTACTGCCCATTGTACCCATTGGCAACAATGTTGTCCACCTATCTCGCCGCCTTACGAGGATGACCTACACTTCTACTTGCAGTTTTTGAACGCCTTACTAAATAAAGTAGAATAAAAAATACTAAACTAAATGTAGATCAGCAGTTAGATAAGTCAATCACAGAGGGCGTTATCAACAGTACAGGAAATAAAGCAAGAAAAACAGAAGTACAATGTACACAATTAAACTATCACAATAAACCTAACGAAACTAGAATGAGTAAATTATGTATTTTAAGTAGTAATAAAAATAATAAAATGTTACAAATTGCAAAAGATAAATTCCCTAACTATAGAATTTGTCACTACCTCACACCCAACTGTGGTGTTAAATACCTTATCTCCAACTTGGATCTCAAATTAAAGGACTACAATAAGAATGACTACTGCTTGATATTTGTAGGGGAGGAAGACTTTCGTCGGACAAAGAACTATGTTGATCTCGTAATTAGTATTCGTGAAACGCTGTCAAAAGTACAGCACACAAATATAATATTATGTGCTCCTACTTTCAAACTAAATGACTATTCTACAATGTTTAATTCTAGAATTGAAACCTTTAACAGTTTAATTTATTTGGATGCTTATTCATATAATTATGCCATCTTATTTGATTCAAATTATTATCTTAATTATGATTATAATATGTTTGCTGAAAGTAGTAGTTCTGTAAATAATCGTGGCATGGCCAATATATTGCATAATATTAGTTTAATGATCAATGAATTTACATTGCATAGTGACTTACATATGTGTAATTCTTCTGAAAAAATGACAGATATGCCTCACTCTGTACAAAGCAATAATACTGATGAAAATGAATTGTTTTTTCTCGAATAGATATATCAACATATTGCATCAAAATATAGCAGGATTGATAAATAAAGCAGATGATCTGCTGGTATGTCTAGAGGAGTTGTCTAGTAAAAAGACAAATGTTGATGTCTTGTGTATTACAGAGCACTTTATCATGGAGGGTTATCAAAATGTACTATTTTTGCCTAACTATAATTTGGCTGCACATTATTGCAGATTAGAACAAAAAAGGGGTGGTGCATGTATCCTTGTTAAAAATGGGCTACAATGGAAAGAATTGCCAAAAGTAGCAAAGTTATCAACTCCAGGCATATTTGAGTGCTGTGGCGTGGAATTGACTAGCGACAAGATAATAATTGTGTGTATATATAGAATTCCTAACTCAAATAATTTAAATTATTGTTTCGAAAAACTTGAAATACTCATGAGTGAAATTTTGCGTTCATGCTGTAAAAAAATTGTTATCTGCGGGGACTTCAACATTGACGTTCTCAAGAAAAATAGTGCAACTAATGACTTTGAATGTTTTTTAATGAGTTATAATCTGAAACTTGCTTTGAAACAACCTACTCGCATGGCCAGTTTATCGTGCATAGACAACTTTGCGCATAACTTTAATGCATGTAAGACTGATGTGTTTGAATGGGCATTATCGGATCATACAGCACAGCTGCTACAATGCCCCGTACAAAAAAAATGTTGTATTGAGTATTGGTACGCAACTAGAAGGGACTATAATACGGAAAATATTGTAAAATTTAAACACCATCTCATGAATCTTACTTTTTCAGAACTTTATGTCACGGATGATCCAAATGTAGCTTATAATTATTTCATTGAGATTTTCAAACTATTATACGATCTGTGTTTTCCATTAAAAATAGTTAAAATCAATACAATAAGAAGGTCCAAATGGTTGTCAAAGGGGATCGCGTTATGCAGTAAAAAGAAAAGAAAACTCCTATGGCAGTTTAGACTTAATCGTAGCAATATTAATAAAACCGTATTATATAATTATTCTAAATTGTACAAAAAAATAATCCGTTTAACACAAAAGGCACAAAACAATTACAATATAAAAACATCTAAAAATAAATCTAAAACTGCATGGCAAATTATCAATCGTGCAAAGTACAACGTACCTAAATCTAACATAAATAAAATTAAAATGAGTGGCATCGTCCTAACACATCAAAAGACTATGGCTGAGGCATTTAATAATTTTTTTATCGATAAAATACAGCCAAAACTAGCTGTCGACTGCAGACCTAGGACGTGTACACTAGTCTACAATGATAAAACTATGTTTATGGCCCCTAGTATTCCAGACGATATTAAAAAGATAATAATGTCCTTGCATAATACAAACAGTGTGGGATATGACGGTATTGCGACTTCTATACTAAAACACGTTGCCGATGAAATCAGTGGTCACTTGAGTCATGTCATCAATCTCAGCATTAGTGCAGGCGTCTATCCTGATGCTCTAAAAGTTTCTATTGTCAAACCACTATTCAAGAAAGCAGATAGGGAGTTAATGGAGAACTATCGGCCTATATCAATAATTCCCATAATTTCTAAAATATTTGAAAAATACATTTGCAAGGAAATAAATTCATTTATAGAAAAACATAAAGTTATATGCGAGGAACAGAAAGGATTTAGAAAGGGTAAAACTGTTAATATGGCCATTTACGACTTTTTATATAATGTTACATATAACGTCGACAAGAGGAACCCAGTCTGTGGCGTATTTTGTGACATGACTCAGGCGTTTGACTATGTGCACTTTGATACATTATTAAAAAAACTTGATGCATATGGAATTAGAGGAAATGTCAACAATCTAATTAAATCATACTTACATAACAGAACTCAAAAAACACATATTAACCAAATTGACATGAAAAGTAAGCATGACATTGTATTTGAGTCTTCAGAACGTACAGTTTCGTTTGGTGTGCCACAGGGGAGTGTTTTGGGGCCTCCTTTATTCATAATATATATTAATGATCTTCCAAAAGGCATCCATCAACCTCTGACACTATTTGCCGATGACAGCACCATAACGATACCTTGTAAAAGTGTAGATACTTATGAAAGTGACATAAATGATTCAATAAATTTAATGATAAATTGGCTAGATGATAATAACTTAAAAATTAACCTAACTAAAACTAAAGTTATACATTTTAGTCAACGTATTGACAGTAACAGTAATTTAAATATACAATACGATGAGCAGCCGATAGAAGAGGTAGAAACAACAAAGTTTTTAGGACTTCATATTGATAAAAAACTGAATTGGAAAACCCATATCGAAATCTTATGCAAGAAAATCAGCAAATCTGCTTATGCACTGCACACATTATCGTCTATAATAGGTGTGGAGGCATTACTTACAGCCTACTATGGCATAACGGAATCACATCTACGCTATGGTGTCGTCTTTTGGGGCAATTCAACAGAAAGAGAAACGGTGTTCAAGGCTCAAAAGAGATGCGTCCGTTCAATGTTTAAAATTAAACCTACCGATAGTTGCGTGCCGTACTTTAAAAAATATAAGATACTTACGTTGCCATGTCTTTACATTTTAGAGGTAGCTGTATTTGTAAAATCGAATCCACACCGATTCAAACAACTAAATGAAGTTGTACCACGTAACAGGCGTGACAACAGCAGGATATGCTCTCATGCTGCGAGAACATCACTCATGCGCAAAAGTATTTTCTGTATGGCTCCGATGATATTTAATAAATTGCCTAAAAGTTGGAGAGAACTGCCCTTGTCACTTTTCAAAAATAAGCTGAGAATTTTTTTAATTAATAAAGCATATTACACTATTTTACATTTTATGGATGAAAAGGACTTTTCTATTCCGACCTCTAATGTAGATGGTTAAAAATACAATTTTATAATGTGAACACAGTTAATTATAGTGGACATAGTTAATTTAATTTATTTTGGACTTTAAAATCGTGACATCAATTTTTTTTTTTTTTTTTTTTTTTTTTTTTTTTTTTTTTTTTTTTTTTTTTTTTTTTTTTTTTTTTTTTTTTTTTTTTTTTTTTTTTTTTTTTTTTTTTTTTTTTTTTTTTTTTTTTTATTGTCTATTTCTTACGTATTTTTCTAATGAATTTAAAATGACGTGACATGAAATGATTATAATGATACTATTTGATAATTATGTACATATACTGGACATAATTTAATTTACTTTTTACCATAATATACTTTAAATCTTGACATAAATTATTGGTGAAATGATTATGAATGTTAATCCAATTAAATGAAATTGTTAACTAATAACTTACAACTTATACAATTTGTACGCCGCTATTGGCAAAACATGGACGCTCACTACAAAATATTAACTCAACCGACGGCAATACCTTGCATGTCTGCCTTGTCAGTTTATGTATACGCATGTTTGACAAATAAATGATCTTTCTTTCTTTCTTTCTTTCTTTCTTTCTTACATAATCCATCTACTATCACCGCCACGCCTTGCCAGCCGCTACAATTTACAAAGAATTGTCTATGTAGTAATAACTTCTGAAAACATGTTTGGGGTAGAACCGAACAGATAATGGATATATACATATACATAATATATATATATGTATAGTTAGGCCTACAAGGTAAAGGAAGTCCAGAATTTTAAATCATGCTAATAAAATAAAAGAAGCAAAATGATAAGTAAACTGCAATTAACAAAATAATTTTGATATAAATCTACGCGGCGACGATTGAGATAATGCTCAATTACTGACAAGTAACAAGATCAAATATGTAATTTGTGGTGACTTTCGCGTTCTAGTCCGAGCTTACGCGTGACAATACGCAGCCTTTCTATAGAAATTTACAATGGCTATCGACAAACGACTTTATTTTGCTACGGAAGTAAGTACTATATTTTATAGGTACTTCTTGTTTTCTCGAACTACATCCGACTTCGTTAGACTTTTACTTCAAATAAAGCCTTCCTGCCCATGTCTGATGTTCCCCTGCCAGCCGTCACGTGGTCAATTACTGCCTCTTCATTTACCTACCTTATACAAAGAAAAGATGGATTCCATAATTATATTCTTTGGTCTCATCTCCTCCTCTCCTCTCTCAACATTTACCAGTTTATGTACACACATTATAAAGATAAGAAGAAAGGAACAGAAAATACGTACAAAGGTGATGCTTATTTCTAAAGAAATCTCTTCCAGCATACCATCCTTGTCCTCGTGGAGGCGATCGGCGGTAGAAATCTCTCGCGTCCGGCCCTGGTTCAGGCCATGGTACGGAGCGAGAGTGTATGGGCAGCCGTTACCTCCTTCTGCGAAGCAGTAATGCTCGCGAAGGAGGAGGCAGGACGGTTGAGGGAAAGGCAAATTTCGCGCCCTCTCGCCCCTAGCCGCCGCAGGAGACGTCCTGGGCGTCGGGAATCCCGGGCGAATTTCCGGCCACCGTAGGCGCGGGCTGGCGGACGGTGAGCAATGGGTATTTCACTGTCCGGTAAGGACCAGGCCCGGGTCGACGGCGCGTTGTATTCCACGCGCGCCGCAAAGAGATGTCGTCAGCACAAATGTAGGGGTCCACTAGGGCCGATACCTGCCGGGGTCGCGGGAAGGTACTTATGGGTCACCGAGGCCCCCGCAACACAGGCAACGGAGTCTAACACACCCTCCCGCTCCGCCCAGAGCGGGAGAAGTTATTTGATGATTTCCCAACCACAAAAAAAGCATATCATCCTCATCTGCATCCTTCTTTAGAAAAAGACTGTCAGTGACAGTCACAGCCAGTGACAGTCTGAAAGAAACGAAAACACTAACGAAATACGATGCGATATCAGAATATCGCATCGTATTTCGTTAATGTTTTCGTGCCAGATGTTGTAAAGGCTACAACGAAGTCCTTACAACATACGGCACGTACCTACTAATAATAAAATATTTATGTATACAGTTCGCAAGCCGAACCTCTCGGGGCTGAATTTAGAAAGCGGAAAAGTCATCAGCTTCAGCGCCGCCATCGCAGGCTCATTTCGCTTTCTTCAACCGACGCCACATTTACATGTGCGCATTGTTTTGGACCGCTCTTATATACGGTTACGTATTACTAAAGTCAAGTGTAGCAAACCTTTCTAGCACAGCTGAACAAATAATGAACATGATAATGCAGAAACAATGGAGTTAAGAAAACACTCTCTTTGATTACGACTGATTTTTTAACAGTAATTCCGATGAAGTAGGTGAAAGCCAGTGGAACAAAACTTTAATTTTTATGATGATTGATTAGGACTTGGTCTGGACCATAAAAGATTGGTATGATTTGGTAAACATTTCATAGACAGTGTATCAAGTAGAAACCAATTTAGATTAGATACATCCGTAGAAAGAACTAAGATCAAAAGAAAACTGTTTTTGGTTCACATCAATGATAACTGTGAATTCGTGATGCTCGTTAACATCTAAACGACGTTGTAATATCGGATAGTCTCCAGAGCAATGTTGGAGAGCGGCTGAGACACAATAGCGACGTATTATCGGAGAGTCATAATAAGACATTATTCAATCTGTCGCCGGCGCATGCACAGCCATGGGAACTGGGAGCACGGGGTCATTGTCTGTTATGCTATCGTTACGGGATCTGCTCGAGCCGTGTCACTGGGCCACATGACGAGTAAGTGTAGCAGTTAGCAGTATCGACTGCTGCTACTTCGTATTTTGTTTAGCTCTATTTCTAGTCCTCTATGAAACTTCAATTAAGACTTCTTGACATGCTGGTTACTGATTACAAAACTTGTAGCATGTTCCAAACGGTTGTACATCGCAATCCAAAGTCTCTGCACTCAACAATTATGGATGGTGCTTCAAAACCTCTATTGTATGAATGCCAGGTGGAATCACAATCAGGACATCCTCTAACCACCGATCTTTGTGTGGGACAATTATGATTACCAAGTGATGTATGTCAAGGGTTCCGGGATCAAATTACGCGTAAAGTCGATCACGAGCGAACGATGATAGAGCGTGTCGGACCACGTGCAATGGAGGATTCCGTAGTTGAGATGAATTTATCTCAAAAACAAACAAAACATTGTAATTGAAAAACATGTTCTTCCATAGATCGTTATACGTTACGATCAGTTCTCCAACTGCAAATGTAAGTAGGTCTCTTTAACTTGTAAAGCCTACTTAGCTGTCATAGTTTTTCTTTTAATTTCGTTATATATACTACTGCTATGATTTTTTTCACATATCCAAAAACAACAATTTAGCTGGCTGGGGAGGACGAAACTTGATTCTAACAAAAATTAGCAATTTAAAGCTATATAACGCAAACGATCCCTGAATCAAAAAAAAGTTTACAGAGACCCGCAATATTTTTAACGGTCTATCCAACGATACCCCACACCATGCTAAAGAAGAGATAAAAAAATATCATCCTCATTTTACGTGTTTTTTTTTCAGATTTGGTTTTACCACTTTGTCGGCGTGATTAACATTGTACACCCATGCCAAATTACAGCTTTTTAGCACTAAGAGTCTGAGCTAAGCTGGGGACATACAGACAGACATACAGACAGACAGACAGACGGACTTGGCGAAACTATAAGGGTTCCTTGTTGACTACGGAACCCTAAAAACCTGTTGGCACACATGAGTGCGCATGAGTAGGCGATCGGCGATCGAGTGCCGAGGGGCGTCACGGACTTACAACTTCATCTAGCGAATACCTTGAGCATCGAAGCAAATTGAATATGAGTTTTTTATTGTCTATAATCATATTTCATATTTTTACAAAATAACAGAACAAAATTATCGGACAATATATTTGAACAGTGGTGGCCTAGTGGTAATATCTGCGACTTACGAGTTGTAGGTCTTAGGTTTGAACCCAGACAGGCGCTTTATTTTGTGTAAATTATTTCATCACCAATGTTTCCAAAACGGTGAAGGAAAACATGGAGCGGAAACCGGCATGTCGACCTAGAACAAAAAATAAATCGAGGACATGTGACATCTACCAACCCGCACTGGGCCCACGCGGTGGTTAACGGCCTACTCCCTCTCGCCGAGAGGAGGCCTGTGTCCCAGCAGTAGGAACATTATAGGCTGATTATGTAATATTTAAACAACCAATAATAATGTACATAATATTAACGAAGTACCTAACCTACAAAGGTGAACGGCAGATTTCGTACAGCTTACTTTTATTGTAGAATTTGTACCACATATTAAGGCAACTAAGCCATTTATTTTCATGTAAGTGTACTATTTTTAGAAGTTCGGATTAATAAATAATATTTAAAAAAGATTTTAATAATTAAGTACACGTAATTTAATCGTAAACTAAACGCAGTTATGTTGGTATTTAAGCTATGCTCGCCATGAGGGTATTACCCGACCTGCCCCCTTCTTAGATGAAGTAATTTACGAATTAATGAATTGTAAATACAATAAATGTACTTAAAAAAACTAACTGTATTGTTTTGTTTACCTATACTCAAAACCCCATCAGGACTTCATCATTATCAAACTGTTGCAGTCAGCTGCTGGACATAGGTATCTCCTAATGCACTCCGCTGAGTAGGTACGATCCTCATCTCAATTTACCTATTTGATAGTAAGTAAAACACTACAAAAATGGCGACAAGCAATCTAGAACATATACTTTATTACCGAAACAATGTTTATGTGCCTACAAGTAACAATCTACATTGGTACACTAGTACTTAACCTTAAAAAATAAAACTGGTTATAACTTTTACGTCCCAAGTTCTAAAAATCAAAGAATTAAAAAAAAAGGCTTGTCTATCGTATTAACTACCAATTAAAACAAAAAATATCCCAAAACACGAAATTTTATTAGCTGTACGAAAGTCCCATACAAGCCTACCGTTCGCCTTTCAGATTATTAGATAATGCTGAGTGGAGGGATAGACGCGATTGTCAAAAATGTAAAACGATTATTATAAAATGAAAAGCTGGCCACTACTTTTAGGAGGACTTCATCACATAGACTCCTGACATCCTGAAAATTCCGAAACGAACGGAATTCTTGTTAAATATGGACCTGGTCTCTGGTAAGTAGTTTTAGAGGAAATTAGTTGTAATTTACGACGTGGTGTACGACATTATCATGGGTATGTCAGTTAACGTAACAGTGTTTCCGCACGAGCTACCGGAGCACGGCACGCGGCATCGATGCGCGACGCGGTCGCCACAGCCTACGGATGATTCTAGTTATGAACTTAAGAACCTACTGTAACACCAGACGGCACAGTACTATAACTATCATCTATTCTGTGACGGCACTCTGATATAGTCCGGCTATGTTTTCAGTCTGTATGTATCGGAGGTCAATCTGGACCTTTGACCGCAACTACGTATAGTAGGTATAGTCTCCCACTCTGTTTTTATTGAACACGTAAGAGTGAATGTAAACAATAGTGTTCCTGACGCAACACGCTATTAGTGGATGAAGGGTTGCATACAATGCACATCAGCCAGCCATGTGGTCGGACGAGCAAGTGGAGTGCACCTGTGCACCGAATGTCGACTTTCATACGAATCCAAGTTGTTTGTTCTCATGAGGATATTACAGCTATAAAGTTGAATTATTAATTCACTGGAGCTGAAACCGACAGACGCTAGCTGTCACTTAATTAAATATTATGGAAATATTATTGTATTCCAGACTTTTACACTTCTTATTATAGATTTATTTAATAAAATCGATAAAACTAAACGATCACCGTTACAATCAATATGACCATTTTATTCCACAACGTGACCGCTAGCACATGTCAGGTTACTCCAGTGAAGTAATACGTTCTCCTTCAGTTCGTCAGTTTATTTCATCTCAACTGATCTCAAACAGAGGTCATACCAGGCAGTCAAATGAGAATCGTCGAGTCTGATGTCAATGACTATTCCCCGTGATAAATAATTTAGTGTAACTGAGACGTTTAGAGATGCGCATGTATGGCGCATGCTGGAACTGGGCCTGCCCGTTGTTCGGCGCCGGCGCAGCGTCACGGTGCCGCAGCTTTTTACTACTACTCCACCCACCACAACCAGACAGCGAGAATGCTGTGTTTGATACGCAATGAGAGCTTCAGGCGCTATACACCTAACAGTACCTATTGTATATATATGTATGCTAACATAAGGTAGGTAAATTAGGTACTGAGTAGTACACTATAATTAACCCATTTCTGTCAAAACAATTCTTCGGACCTATATCTGTACAGTCTAGCTTGTGTGCAGTAAAGACAGATTGAAAAAATGCAATAAATGATTGAGTATTGGAGGAGTGACGGAACAAAAAATAATAATTCCACTTAAAAAAAAAAAGTTACTTAAGGCATTCGACAGAATATCGTAAATTACATTACACTCCAAGCTGGTGTGGTCCAAATCACGTTCATTCCTTTAATGGATAGCCTCTAAAGTTGACAGTTTGACACAGATCATGATATTTTCGTTTAAAGAAAGAAAAATAAAAAAACATGTTACTAAGTTTTTCCCATCATTATTTTATTAGCACTCGATTTTTTTTTAAATTTTACAAAGCCAAATAAGTTACAGGTTTTTGAGATCTTGCGAAAAATTGGACATTGTGGAATTATCATTTTTTGTTCCGTCACTCCTCATTGTAGACTTGGACAGTGGACTACCTGTCGTGTTGCGACAAAGTTAAGCTCAGCTCAGAAATAACGGGAGTGTCGTTAGGTACACTAAAGTGTCAACTTTGGTAAACATTAAAATAATAATAAGTACAGACCAATCAACGGTTGCAAGGTGCGAGCATACTCCATATTGCGGATATTTCCACAATATATCGCTGAAGCGCTGCGCCCGCGCTCCCTGTCACCACCCGACCGTGTCTCTCCTGTGGACGCCGTAACGGACTCGGGTCGAACCCTTGGAAGTTGGAACATATTACCGCAGTTGCCTTTATCTCATAATTAAATCTAATCCACTTCCACTTGCAGACACATTAGCTAGTTCTGCTATGGGCCACAATGTTGCGTCTTCATACAATGGCTCTTGTTTGCAATACACATTCTACTGTCGCGTCGTAAATATACGGGTTACACTTTACAGGCTGATTTAACTGAACAACACATTGGAGAAATTAAATCGACACTTCAAAATAATATTTTAGCGGTTATATTTATCAATGTTAATAAATTGTATTCACCTACCCGCTCCTTGAAAACTGAAAAGTTTTCCAATTTCCGACTTCTTTCCAAATTCGATGAGTCACTTGTTTAATTTCACTTATAAAGAGATCGATTCACAGCATGAACCACACTATCACAGAATTCCTTTTAAAAATAGATTGCACACATCGAGAACGCAAGAGGTTGCGTTACGCGTGAGTTCGCAGGTCGTTGGCGTGTCTGCGCGGTGACGCCGGTGAGCCTGTCGGTAGGTAGCCTGGTGGACTGGGGCACACGCTGCGGCCCGCGGCGTCGGCGGCTGGTGAGGGCGGACGAAGTAGGGGTGGGGCACGACACGGCCCGATGCCCTCGCGGACTTGCTGTGTCTAAGTGCGCAACACCGTCCCTTTTCTAAATCGAGCACCGTGAATATTTATGTTTAAAGGCCTAAAACATCAAAATGAAGATAAGTCAGAGAAAATGTTTTTATGCAGTTTTGAAGCTCACATACTGGCCATCATTTCGGTATTACCATTGTTCCAAACTTGAATTTACGAATTTGAAAAAGAGAAGAAAATCGGAGTTTGGTCGTTATTATAGAAGCAACAAGCTTTGATTGGAGCATCAATAGTTATTTTCATTATTTGGTTTGCTTATAAAGAGTATTGAAATTGTGTTTCATAATCATAATCATAATCATCATTTATTTCCTTATTTTTTTATCCATTCTGACGTTCAAAGTATGGATACTGCACCTGAAGTAGCCGTGCAAGCTGTGGCAGTTCTTCAGTGTGGTCTTAGACAGCGAAACGTCATTGCACAACTTCATGTACCATTCTGCCGTTCAAATAATTTACCATCGATACCTGGAGACTGGCGGCTTCGTGCCCGAAGACCACGAAACCGGGTCACTACAGTACGACTAGATCAGTTTATCTTTACCACCAGCCTGCGTAATCGTCACCTGTTCTCAGTACAGGTTCATGAACAGATTCAAGACTTTCATGGACTGTCTGTTTGGCGCTCGAACTGTTAGAAGGAGTTTCGAAGAACTTGGCCTGAAATCTCTTAAGCCAGTCATTGGCTCCAAATTGACACGAGCTCAAAGAATGGCGTGCCTACAGCTTGTACGCTAACATTTATTTGAATTGAACTCAACGTCAATGCAGCCAGGTTCTTTAAGATAAATGCAGGAGCGGAAATTCCATCGAAGGAAATACTAGCCTTGAGGTTGTGACGGGAACACGGTTGCCACCACTGAATATCGGTCGACACATTAGTCAATGCCTAAAGGCTCATGTGATCAGTTTGTGGGCCAGGATTTCATTTTTAGGGTTGCGTACTTCAAAAGGAAAAAACGGAACCCTTATAGGATCACTTGTGTCTGTCTGTCCGTCTGTCACAACCGATTTGCTCCAAATCTACTGGACCGATTAAGTTCAAAGGTACACATGTGGATTTTTTATGACCCAAACACGGACGTATAACGTAAATATATGAATTTTGAATATGGAGGTCACTTTTGATGGACAAATTAGAAAATTTAAAAAAAAAAGTTTTGCAAGCTGTACCGTATGATACATCAAATAAACAAGATTGTTGTAAAGATTTTAGATATATTTTTTATCATTTAAAATAAATACTTTTTAAGATTTAAGAAAATAAATGAATATTGACCATTCCCCCATATCTCTGAAAATGCTGAGACTAAAATTTAAAAAAAATACAGAAAATAGTTCTTTACTTATAGATCACAGGAAACCCTATAAGACCCCTATAGTACCCTTTTAAAATAACATAGTAAATATCTCAATATTGTGCATACAAACTTACATTTGCAGTTGGAATGTATGAGGGAACATGTTTGGATGAGAGGCATGGTTGAATACAATGAGCTGAGAGTTAGACGTGAGTTCGCACTTGTCTCATATTTATTTAAATTAATTAGAGGCAAGATACATAACGCCAACATATTGGAGTTGGTGTGTTTGAGTGTGCCCGACAGATATGTGTGGCGGCGACGGCGGCTTCATCTGCTGGCTGTACCTCGTGGCAAATACTGATCTGTTAAATGAGGCGCCCCTGACGCGGGCGCTTCGCACCCTTTACCTTGTAGCAGGGGAGATAGACATTTTTGCGTATACACGGAGTGAATTCACAAGGATAACATTGTATGTAATAAGTTATAGAAAATAAGTTGTCATTATTAAGCTTGCTTATCTATTGCATTGGGTTGTACATTGCAATAATAGTTGTAAGTGATTATATAAATAGATAAAATAAAGTAAATGTTTTTCAACTACAATGTTAAGTTTGTTCTTGGGATAAATTCATCCCAACTACGTAACCCTTCATTGTGCGTGGTCCAACACGCACTTGGCCGGTTTTATGCATGACGAGCTGTGCCCGCGACTTCGTTCGCGTGCAAGTCGGAAAACAATAAGTGTCGCTTAGAGAAGGTAAAGGTACCAGTCCTACATTGAAAAGGAAGAATCTTCCGATCTTGCGTAGTGTGAAGCGCTACCTGGTTCTCTACCACAGCCCTATCGAATGCAGTCACTGCGTCTTCAGGGTCTATAATGTCAATGCGACGAAGTGTGAGTTTGATTTTTGAGCATAAATAAAAATTAAGGCGATAACGGTCCGGGCTCATTATCTGTGCACCGTATTCAACAAAACCACTTTTTACTCCCGAAAACCATAAAAATTACACCCCTGCCGCTTTATAATAAGTTTTAAAACAGTATTTACGTGTCCATCATTAAAAATAAACTTATTACAAAAACAATATATCCGACTTCCATGAAAAAAACACTACTAACTGCAAAATAGGTAACTTTAGTTTGGTTGAAGTGTTTTGTTTTTGAAGTTGGTAAAGCTCGGACACTCGTGTACTCCTTTATATTGATACTCAGCAAATATGTTTCATACTGTAGCCCAGTCACAATGGATAGGTGTACTTTTCGTCATTGAGGAGTTCAATGACAGTAGTGTTTCTTCGCAGACCATGATCAGTTGACCACTGTTAGGTACTGTAATGTGGGGGACGTGCTACACTAAATAAATAATATTCCGTTTCAATAACTGTTATTATATTTATCTTTTATAATACAATACACATTCGTTTGTGAGTTCATTTAAGACTGTCCCTATGAAAATTCATCATTTTTAATCTATATTCCGATTTCAATTCAATGTTAAAAAAAACAGCTGATCTATGGGGAAATTCTGTGGAGGTTGCGAAATGCATAATTAACACTGTAGCGCCTGAATTGGCAATTATTTTTAATAAATGTATTGACTGTGGTGTAATTCCTGACTTAATGAAGAGTAGTAAAATAATACCATTGTTTAAATCGGGCAGCACATCAAACCCCAGAACTTTAGACCAATTTCTGTGCTTCCCACCTTTAGTAAAATATTTGAAAAATTGATGCTAGATCAATTGCAAATACATTTTAATAAACATACATTATTAAACAGTAAACAATTCGGTTTCACAAAGGGTCGATCGACTACCGACGCTGGTGTGGAACTTCTTGCACATATTTTTGAGGCTTGGGAGAAGTCACATGATGCCCTAGGTATTTTTTGTGACTTATTTAAGGCTTTCGATTGTGTTTCTCATGATACATTGGTCAGGAAATTGCATCACTATGGTATTAGAAACACTGCCTTGGATCTTCTTATTTCTTATTTGGATAATAGGATCCAAAGAGTGGACGTTAACGGTAAGCGATCGCCGGGTTCTATTGTCACTATGGGAGTTCCGCAGGGTTCTTGGCCCTTTTTTATTTCTCGTATATATTAATGACCTACCTTGCCTTATAAAGAACAGTCATGAAATAGTGTTATTTGCAGATGACACATCACTTTTATTTAAGCTTAAACGACAACAGACAGTTACTGACGATGTAAATAATGCTCTCTCTAAAATAGTACATTGGTTTAGTGTTAATAATTTACTTTTAAACGAGAAAAAGACCAAATTTTGTGAGAGTCAGAGAGATTCTTGTAGCTAACTCAGCATAACCCACTGAGTTTGTGTTGTTCAGAGATAATATAATTCTTAGTATCTCTTCATATCCATATGGTTTTAGGAAGATACTATCACTAACAGATTGTTTAAGACTAATACGAGTATTTTTATGGATGTTATTAGTTAGATTGATCCAGTAGTCATGAATGTTTCAGCAATTTTGTTCGGGCTAATAACTACGGAGCGGAGCAGTGGTGGCCCAGTGGTAACGGTCGCGACTTACGAGTTGTAGGTCGTAGGTTCGAACCCGGACAGGCGCTTTACTTTGTGTAAATTATTTCATCACCACTGCTCTCAAAACGGTGAAGGCATGTCCTAGAACCAAAAATTCGAAGGCATGTGACATCTACCAACCCGCACTGGGCCCGCGTGGTGGATTACGGCCCTCTCCCTCTCACAGAGAGGAGGCCTGTGTCCCAGCAGTGGGAACATTATAGGCTGATTATGTAATAACTACGGTGTCTTTGTGTGGTACGCTTTGTATGATTTGTTTTCTCTTAGTACCGATGAACTCTTTTTACCCGACTGCCCCAGAAGGAGGGTAATGTTTTTCGAGAGTATGTATGTATGTATGTATGTATGTATGTATGTATGTATGTATGTATGTATGTATGCATGTATGTATGTATATATGCATGTATGTATGTATGTATGTCTATTTCTTTGGCACGCTCTGTAGCCTAAACGGCTTGATGGATTTTAACTTAAGAGGTGTCGTTAGATTGGTCTTAATTGTGGGAGTGACATAGGCTATATAATATTTATATACTGCATCTGTAAATACAAAAAAAAGGGAGAGAAAGGTTTTTTTAAAAATTAAATTGCAACAATATTGATATCAAATAATAGCTAGTAATGAGTCAATTCCATGTTAATAAAACTAAAAATCTTGAAATAAAACAAATATTTAAAAAACAAAAAACCCGACTGCTAAAACACATAACTGAAAAGAAAAAACAAGCTTTATAATCTATAGAATTTTGGTATCGCGGGCGGGGACAAACCAATAGCCTTTTGCCCCCGCCTGCGATACCAAAATTCTATAGATTATAAAGCTTGTTTTTTTTCTTTTCAGCTAAGTGTTTTAGCAGTCGGGTTTTTGTTTTTTAAATATTTGTTTTTTTTATCAGTTGCCACGCTGTCTTGCATTTGTTTTTCGAGTTGCTGATAAATTGATTAATTCTTTTAATTGACCCATGTATGCAATGCCGTAGGAGTTTAGAGTAGTATTTGAACTTTGGTTTTTTCCACTGTTTTGCTAGCGTAGTAATTGTTTCGTGATGATCTTTTGGTTTTGCAGTTTGCTCCAATACCTTTAGATATCCATTATAGTACTTCTAATCGGGAAACATAATTTATAAAATACATATATCTTGTAGAACTATCCGTAAGCTACGTTAATATTGGATTCTTTATATACTTCAGAAAACGATAGTACGGACATACATTCTTTAAATTTAGTAATGTGATGTTTATTATAGTCCCTTTTATATGTTGAATATTCTGTCAAAGCTAAGTCTTTGTTTCTCACGGGTATACTTAATAGCTGTGCAATATTATGATCAGAAAGACTCAGGTGTAGAAGTTCACCTTTAGCAGATTTGATGTTGCTGATTAGGTGATCTATACAAGAATTGTGTCGTGTTGGTTCTTGAATATGGAGTGCTAGATCATAATTTTGAACAATTTCGATTAACGCCTTAGATTTATTATTTATTAGTAACGTGTAAATAACAAATCACTTGCTATAACTATAATTTTCTTAAATTTACGAGATATAAATTGAAGCACTGTTTCAAGTATATCGAAATAAAACTTGTTAATATTTGAAATTGGGGTTCTATATACACATAAGATAAATAGATTTTGGTTCATAATCTCAATGCCACAACACTCAAAGATATTGTCAATATAGTGCTGATTTATAAATGATAGTTTTTTTTTTAATATAGTACCGTTTTTTACGAGGATATAGACTCCACCACGCTTTTGTTTCTTTATTCTGCAATAAGAAGTTGCTAAGCTGTAACCAGAGATTTTATAAGACTTTCATTACCTCGTTCTATGAACGTTTCCGACAAACAAATAATATCCGGGCTCATTTTTAGAGCCGACAGCTCTGACAAATGTATTTCTATTAAATTAATTTTGCTAAGTAAGCTGGCGATATTTTGGTGAACTACTCTTAAGAAATTGTCTCGAAAAAACGTTTATTGTGTACTCGCAACACAGGGGTCATCCCTTTGGGTCTAGCTTATACGACTGCCGTTAGAGGTACCAGGACTTCCTCGATAAATATCATAATTTGTTTGAGTACTAGAGTCTTTTAGTATAGGTTTCGACTCCGTAAGGCGTCTTTGTGTAAGTAGATTATCAATCGGAGCAGGAGGATATTTTTTAAGCTGTAATAATCGCGCGGTTTTTGTAAAAATGTAAAAATTTTGAATCGTAGTCAATTTGATCTAGAATTGAATTAATCTTGCCGCATAACTCAGAAGTATTGAAAACGTTAGATTTACCAATGTAATCCACAAATGTGCAGTCATTTGATTTTTTACTAAGTAGTCTTAAAGTATCATTTACTTTGTTCACATTTAAGTGATCAGTTTTAAAGACTTTTAGCGCTAGACTAGGACATTTTATACATTTCAAAAATACCCATATTTCGGTCATAATTTTAAAGGGGTTAGCGTCATGTTCACCAACACATATGTAGGTCTTCAGAACAAATCTCGAACATTTTTGCACTATTAAGTATTTCCTCTATATTAGCGTTAGGTTATATTATTGATATAAATTGATATCTATTGTAAGGGTTGTATTGTCTTAATTCTATAATATTTTGTGCCAGTCCTGTGCATTGACTACTACCAAAGATAAATGCTCTTATTTGCTTTCTTTTATAAGGCTGTGATGATGTAAAGCCCATTGGGGGCCTTTCCGCTTGCGTTAGTGATACTTGATGTTTGGGTTTAGATAGAGGGTTTGGTTCAGGTTCGGAAGTTTTTTCCGTTTCTATTAAGGGTTGAGTATTATGTCCTATTTCCTTCTCTGGCTTTGGGTTTGGCTCTAGTTTTTCCTTATATATCTTTGTCAGAGAGTTGTCGCTTCTTATTAGAGTCGAAGTCATAGGACTATTAGAACTGTTCGAAAAACTATCAGCGAGTCGCCCTCTTGCACTTTTTGTAGAACTGGACAAGTTTTTTCTTAGTGATGAAAGTGGACTAGAACATAACTGTTTTAGTATGGTCATTTATTGAGTCAAGCTAATTGCTTTTTAGGTCAGAATTTTCGAAAATAATACTATCCAGCTCATTTTGCGTACTTTCTAGACTTAATTTTAGTTGTTTTAATTATTTTCTCATTTCTTATATGTATGATTGAATATATTTATTTACATAACCAAATTACAAGATGATTATTAACATTAACTCAATTAAATTAAAACTAAGTTAAGCCTAAAAAAGGCCCTCGGGGCATTGTACCGAGGATGCTGGCGGCATTTCCTCGCTGAATTGCAATGCTGATGCGTTGCTGATATTTAACAAATTGTATATTGATTATTATTATTTTATTTTTTTTTATTATTATTTTTATTCGCCGCTGCCGCTTATTCCTTCTATGTATTCGTTTTATGCGTTGGATGACAGGTCTAAACTTCTGCTCAAAATGTCTTCAGATCATGTAGAATCGGTAGACTTATTGTTTAACGTGTTCATTGACTTGTGTCTCGAGAGTGTGACTTTTTATTTGCACTATCCCTTATAATTCTTGTCAACTATTTCCTATATTAGATAATTTATTATTTTATTTTATTGTTCTCGTCCCTTATTTATTATTTTATTACAATATAAGTTAATTTTATCCACTCAATAATGTACAATTACACCTCTGTCGATCCCTTAGGAATACAAGGCGTGATGTTATTTTAAGTTTATACACTTGTTTCTTGTAATTTTTTTCTGGCGGGGTTTGAACCTGCGATGCGTAGCGTAGTGATTATGAAACCTGACCGCAGTTCATTCGACTACAGACACCGTGACGTGGAATCGTGAATGTCGTTGTGTTCAGGATTTTGACTATTTACACTTTGTGGGTACTCGGACGTCGTCCGCATTTAGGGACGCCCTAAGCCTTTCGGCCAGAGCATCAGCGGCCGGGCCGCTGCACCATTCGGGCCCCAGTCACCGTTATCCTCATTTTGAGGCCATTGGCAGCGCCGATCTCCTCAAGGCGCACCACCTCACCCACCTTCGCTAGGACGGTCGCTAGGACGAGCGGAGCGCTCCTTGCGCCGCTGCCGCTTATCCCTCTTTTTGGCCGCCCTCTTTGCCTTACCCGCCTTCTTCTTCTCTCCGGCTACTTGCCATTCAGCATCGGCCGGAAGAGATTTAGGAGGCTGGGGCGGCCGTCTTGCCACTGGTGCTAATGCCCTCGCCGCCGGGGCCGGGGCCCTCATTGCCAGGGACGGGGCCCCCACCGCCGTGGCCGGGGTCCTCACCGTCTGCGTCTGAGGTCCGCCCTTGGTCTGCCCCGACGACCCCGGTATGGCCGTGGCAACTGCGGCGGCTGAGTACGAGGTGGGCTTCCGCTGGCTCCCCACCAACGGGGGGCGCAGGACGATGGCCTCCAGGGTGGAGAAACGACTCCGCAGGGACGCCATCTCCTGCCGCACTAAGGTCAGAACCCGGTCTTCCACAGGCACGGGCCGTCCCTGTCCATGCTGCTGCCCCCCTTGCAGCTCCATCCGGGGGCTGGCTCCTCGGAGCCCAGCCAGGTCCGCTCGGAGCTTCTCGTTCTCCTTTCGGAGAAGCTCCATGGCGGCTGTCAAGCGGGCGACCTCCACCCGCAACTCGGGCATACCGTCCGATGGAGGCCCGAGGTGAAGGCCCTCCGCCGCCGCTACAATAGAGGCCGTGGCCGCGGATATGACCTGATCCTTAGAGGAATTGAGCCTCTTCACACACCCTTGATCGCAGCTAGCACGACCTCCGCAAACCCGGCCACACGCTCCGAATTGGAGCCAGCGGCGTCCGGCCCTCCACCAGGAACCTCAGAGAGTGACCCCACCATGGCGAGCCTCTCGGCTCGCTGGGCTGGCTGAGCTGGGCTGGCCGGCTCGGCTGGGCTGGCTCGGCTTGGCTTGCCGGTCTCCCTAGTGGAGGGTCCTCTGTCCACCCCTTTACCTCCTCGGGCTCCACCCCACCGGCTGGAGTGTATCTTCATCCCTCGCCCGACCCCTTCGTCGGAGGATGACCCCGAGTTGGGGTGTGTCGAAGTTCGTAAGAACCCTCGCTTCCTCTCGACCACCTCTTCGCGCTTCAAGCTCCCGGAGCCCTTTGCACTGGATGCAGCGTCGGACTCCGACCCCGCATCGCTCTCCTCCCCTTGACTTCCAGATTTTGTTTTTTTTTATTTTTCCATATCTGTTCCCACGAGTGTGAAGGATGTAAAAAGTACACCTAGGTTCACCCTACCACCTGTCCCTAGGCAAATGTACATTTTTAACCCAACTAGGGGGTCCACTGGTACCCTGACTTTTGTTTAATTAAACAAATACCCACTCGCGACCGATGCGCCACCTACAACTAAAAAGTTGCAGATGACACTACTTCTCAGCCATGCATACCTTCGCCGGGCATCAAAACTTGATATTAGAGGATTATTATGGAGATTATCATCCTCGCGATCCGGGCGACCAAGCCAAGATCCTCGTCCCATTCCAAGTCACAAACATGACTGATCTCTTTACGGATTACGATTTCGACGGTTGCAGTCAGGAGAATCGCTTCTCCCGCTGCTAGCTCGCTGGCAGGGTGAGTTCACAGCAAGCGCCGCCACTCTGCGCCCACTCGACCAGTCCTCTGCAAGCAGAGAGGGGAGTGGACGACCGATGATCGAGCAATTAGTCAATAGTTAGCCACTGTCAATACCCTCTCCGATACATGGAGAGACTATTGGCCGTGCCCAGGGTGCACCGGCCCGACGACTGCTCTTTCCCCCGAACGTATTCGCAGGGAACCAGCAGCAATCAGGCATGCGAGGTTTTCTGCGCGCACCTCAATTTCCTGGTACTGACCCGACAACTGCCTGAGGTACCTACTGGTCATTCACTGCGTGATTCACAGACAGCGTTTAGTAGCAAAAAATCTGGGTCCTTCATTACATTAGTCTATACAATATGTTATAAATGCTGTTAACAAGATTCGATGCAATTCTTTGAACTCTCGGTTATTTGTTCAGCTATGTGAGGACAACGACGAAGTCTTTACTCGGTTACTTCTGCACACTGAAGTTCGCTAACTATCAAGAAACTCTTGCTTAGCAAGATTTTCAGTTATTTTTGAATCTGTGTTGGAGTTTTTACAAGAAAAAGATCCGAATTTGAAAGAAAATCTGAACAATTGTACGAGTAAAACAGACATTTATGATTTGACTGATATCTTTGGTATGTTGAACAAAGTTAGTTTTCAGCTACAAGGTGACGATCTCAACTTGATTAAAACCAAATCAATAATATCGACCTTTGTGGGTAAACTCATACTTTATAAACAAAATTTAAACAGAAAAGAATACACAGTTTCCGCATTTGTCCAATTACCAGAAATCCTTCAGGACGATGTTATTTTATCATATTCACTTACTTGGACGCATTACACAAAGATTTTACTAAAAGGTTTGAGGATCTCTTAAATTTACAAATTCCTCAATGGATAATAAATCTGTACAATATCACAGCCATGGGAGAAGTCAATGTAATCAAAATGAAAATCAAAAGTCATTTATTCAAACTAGGCTGAAAATCAGCACTTTTCGAACGTCAAAGTTACATAAGACAGTCCTCCAAAAATGCCCGCCCTTCATCACTTCCTAGTGCTTTAGCTGGGAAGAAGAAGCGGTGGAACAAACTCCCCAGCAGCACGTCTGTCTGTTTAGTTATATAAACTTGATTCTATACAAATCGTATGCAAAGTAATTAACATTAGAAACACAAAACATTAGATTAAATTACACACTTGTTAAGGCTACCTACCAATAATCCACGAACTACGCATTCCACCGGAACTGACCCGAATCCTCGCAACTATTGCATCAGCCGGCGACACAAAGTCTAGTGCTGAGTCGGCGCAACGTGACGTGCATCGGCGGCGGACGGCGACGCCGCGCTCCATGACGGACTCACTTTCGCTTCATACATCGAACGACTGTCACCATTATCCTATTTTTAGAACAAAATTGTAATCCCTTCATTAAACCTGTTCCAGTACATCGAGTTTTCTTGCAACCTGCCTGCTCGACCGACATAATTGGCGCAGTCGGTAGGATCCTCGAGAATCAACTTCACGCACCTGTGAGTTGGCGTGGCGGTCATCAAGGCCGTTCGAGGACCCGAATCTACACGTCGTGACTTGCAGCAGGGGTATCCAGCCATCGATACAGCGAGAAGACGAGATATGCAGTTCATGTGAGTACGTTAAAATCTTTTAAGTGAATTGCTCACCCTAGTCCTTAAGTTTCCTGTGTCCACGAATTTTCCAAGATTTTCCATCCACGAGAATCACGGAGTGTAGGGTTAGAGAGTAGGCATAGTAGTAGGAATAGTGCTTTAGATTTAAACAGAGAAATTAGCTTAGACTCTAGGTCAGATAGTCCACAGAATAGGATGGCAGATTTAGATGGCATTTTTAAGGCCCTTCGGTTGGTGCCCGAGTTTGATGGTAACGTTAACGTATTAACTAGGTTCATACAGTTGTGTGACGAGCTGGTGGACGAATTTGTAAAAAAACCAGAGCCGCCTTTTTCCAACTTTCGGAAGTTGCTCTTATCAACGGTATATTAAACAAAATAACTGGTCCCGCGGCCCGATTGATCAATTCGAACGGCATCCCGTCTGGACGGGTATACGCAAATCTCTCGTAAACAATTTCTCAGATCAGCGCGATGAGACGGCATTATACAATGACTTAGCGTTACTGTCACAGGGGCCTGACAGCCCTCACGAGTTTTATGAAAAGTGCCAAAACCTGTTCAGCACGTTAATGACTTATGTCTCTCTACATGAGGAAGTAGCAACTACTATCAATGCGAAAAGGGACCTATATAAAAAATTGACCTTGCAGGCATTTGTACGTGGGCTCAAGGACCCACTAGGTTCACGGATTAGGTGTATGCGCCCCGAAAGCATTGAAAAAGCCTTAGAGTTTGTTCATGAGGAACAAAACGTAGTGTACTTGCAGCAGCGTAATAGTCAAGTTCCGGATAAGAAATCGACACCCCAAGCCGTGCCACCTAGACCTCTGCCTTTAGCAACGGGTTTTAATATACCGCAGCCTAGACCGCTCCCCTTTAATATGCCTGGACCCTCTAGGAGTCCATTCGGTCACCCAATGATGCCACATGCACCCGTACCATGGCGACCTAATTTCAATAATCAAAATCAGGCCGGACCATCACGCACGCAACAGATGTTTCGTGCTCCCCCTCCTAATTACAACCAAAATAATGCATTTAAATTTGTACCGCGTAATATCGTACCGCAAAGTAACTTTCAACAGCCTAGACCAATGAGTGGCGTCAGCCATTTCGTGCCTAGACTTTTACCGCCCAGTAACGCAACAAAAGGACATGACTGGGCTAAATTTGGTAATTCCCCGGCTAATCACAATTTCGGAAGCAAGGAGATGAATTTCAACGATTGCTCCTCTTATTACGGTTACGGAGATTATGATACCGACAACTATATGTTTTACGAACCTAACGAGTACGATGAAGGATACT
This sequence comes from Atethmia centrago, assembly GCA_905333075.3. NCBI lineage: Eukaryota > Metazoa > Arthropoda > Insecta > Lepidoptera > Noctuidae > Atethmia > Atethmia centrago. The sequence continues at coordinate 34,093,009 of HG995369.1, forward strand.
ATTACATCGATAATGATCAAATGCATCACCCACAGCTGGAGGTAAGTAACGACACGGTAAAAGATGAGCCAGCTAAACCGGCTTGTCCAAACGAGGATTTTCAGAGCCCTCAAAAATTAGACAAACCAAAATAGAGGTCAACCTTCAAACGCAACGCCAGCTCCCCTACTTGCAAATCCAAGATCCTCCTCTAAAACTTCTAATAGATACGGGCGCTAACCAATCTTTTATTAGCCCTAATGCGGTCGGAGCTTATTTCAATAACATACAGTTGAACTATGACCCCTTCGAAGTTTGTAATGTGCACGCTGTGACACGTAGCGATTACTCGATAACACTACCTTGCTTCTCTGAATTGAACGATAAGGATTGCGTTACACTTTTTGTATATAACTTTCACGATTATTTCGACGGATTGATAGGGTCAGATTTACTAGACAAGTGGGAGGCCGCCATTGATTTTAAGACAAAGTCATTAGTAACAAAAAATGCAGTAAATCCTATATGGGTTTATGATTCACGAAACGCTAACTTATACGAAGATATCATACCCGCCGGTTCTTCAAAGTTAGTGAAGTTACCAATTAATATCCGAAACGGAGAAGTAATTATCCCGGAACAGATCATATCCAACTGTCATATTAGCGAGTGTTTAACTACTGTAAAAAACCAGAGGGGCATATTAGAAATTCATAACCCGAATCGTAGCGACGTTATTTTTTCTATGGACCGCCCGGTGTGTGCGCAGCTTTATAATACCGAGTACACGTGCACCGAGCAAGCGCCTCGACGTGTACAGGAAGTGCTATCGCGCTTACGTACGGATCATTTGAACAACGAGGAACGCGTTAACTTGGAGTTGTTATGCGCGCGCTATGCCGACATATTTTATTTAGAAGGGGAGAAATTGAGTTTTACCAATAAAATAAAACACTCAATTAGAACTAGTGACGAAATCCCTATATATACCAAAAGCTATAGGTATCCTTTTGTGCACAGACAAGAGGTACAGGATCAGATTAGTAAGATGCTAGACCAGCAAATTATTCAACCATCAGAGTCTGCATGGAGTTCTCCTATATGGGTTGTCCCTAAAAAGGCGGACGCTTCAGGTAAGACCAAATGGCGATTAGTGGTAGACTTTCGGAAGTTAAATGAAAAAACCTTGGATGATAAATACCCCATTCCAAATATTGCGGATATTTTGGATAACTAGGCAATTGTAACTATTTTACGACCTTAGACTTAGCCAGTGGCTTTTACCAGGTAGAGATGAGCCCTGCAGACATTCCCAAAACAGCATTCACAGTAGAACATGGCCATTTTGAGTTTTTGAGAATGCCCATGGGTTTGAAGAATAGCCCATCCACTTTCCAACGCGTAATGGATAACGTTCTCAGAGACCTACAAAACACCATATGCCTCATTTATTTAGATGACGTCATAGTCTTTTCTACGTCATTACAGGAACACATGGTCAATCTGGAAAAAGTATTCAATAGACTACGTGAGTCCAACTTTAAAATTCAAATGGACAAGTCAGAGTTTCTCAAACTGGAAACAGCCTACTTGGGCCATGTCATTAGCAAAGAGGGCATTAAGCCAAACCCCGACAAAATATCCGCAATAAAGAATTATCCACTTCCGAAAACCTCCACTGAGATTAAAAGGTTCCTGGGTCTTCTTGGCTACTATAGAAAATTCATACCCGATTTCGCGAAAGTAACAAAACCTATGACGCAATGCTTGAAAAAGGGCTCAAAAATTACGTTAGACCAAAATTACACGGGCTGTTTCGAGAAGTGTAAGACGCTCTTAATTAACGACCCCATCTTACAATATCCTGATTTTTCTAAAGAATTTGTTTTAACGACGGACGCGTCGAATTTAGCAATAGGAGCTGTCTTGTCTCAGGGGACCATAGGTACGGATAAGCCTATTGCTTACGCCTCTAGGACATTGAACAGTAGTGAGATCAACTACAGCACCATCGAGAAGGAACTGCTTGCGATAGTCTGGGCCACCAAATATTTTAGACCGTATTTATTCGGCAGAAAATTTAAAATTGTCACAGACCATAGGCCACTTCAATGGGTAATGAACATCAAAGAACCTAACTCGCGTCTTACTCGATGGCGACTAAAACTAAGTGAATTTGACTTTTCCGTAGTTTACAAGCAAGGAAAGTCCAACACTAACGCTGACGCATTATCCCGCATCGAACTACACAACGAAGAGACTAGCTCTCTTATAGCCAACCCTACTGAAAGACCGTCCTCATTATTAAATAGTTCAAAGACTGATACAGTTCACACTGACGCCGAAAACCCGATATTAGAAGTTCCTATAACCGATTTCCCACTTAACAAGTACCATAGACAAATCATTTTCACGTTGGTCGATGACGTAAGAAGCCGCCCTTCAGTTTCAAAACCGTTTGAGTCACACGTCAAAACACATATTCAGATTTCCAAGAGTAATCTCGAAGAGGATGTCGAAAACGCTGTGAAAGAGTACATTAACCCCAAGGTAAGGACCGGTATTCTCATTAATCCCCCATTAGCCATGTACGAAATTATTCCCATTATCCAAAGTAAATTTAAAAGTTCATCCATGGACCTAGTCTTAACAAAAGTAGAGTTAGAAAATGTCAAGGATTATTTAAAGCAGCAGGAGATAATTCGCAAGTACCACGAGGGTAAAACCAATCACCGTGGAATTAATGAGTGCTACACGTCCTTATCCAATAAATTTTACTGGCCGAAAATGAGGGAACACATAACAAAATATATAAACGAATGCGACGTGTGTGGTCAAGCCAAATACGATAGAAACCCCGTGAAACAAAAGTTTAATATAGTACCACCTCCAACCAAACCGTTTGAAATAGTACATCTTGACTTACTGAGTGTCGAAACGCAAAAATATCTCACAATCATCGACTCATTCTCAAAATATGCTCAAGCTTACTACTTAAGGGACGCGACAGCAATCAGCGTCGTACAAGCTCTCCTAACATTTAGTACCCACCATGGATTTCCCTTAACTATTGTCACAGACAGAGGCCCAGAATTCACAAATCAACTATTCTCGGAATTTGTCAAAATTCATAAAGTACAACACCACAAAATTTCAGCATGCACGCCTAATGAAAATGGCATGGTGGAGAGGCTGCATTCCACACTTCTGGAACACTTGCGTATTTTAAAATTAGAGCACCGTGGAAACTCCGCTATGAACTTAATGCCTTATGCAATTCTAGGTTACAATAGTTCTGTTCATAGTTTTACCAAATGCAGACCTTTGGATATAATTACTGGTCACCTAGACCCCCGCGATCCATTAGATATTAACCTGTCAGAAAACATGCTACAGTCATATACACAAGAACATCGCACTAAGATGCAAAGAGTTTTCGAGATGATTAATAGTTCATCCCTGCACGATCGAACACGGATTATCGAAAATATCAACAAAGATAGGGAATCCGAACAAGAATATTCCGCAGATCAGCAGATTTTTGTACAGAATCCAATGGCCAGCCGCCAAAAACTGGCCCCTAGATTTACTCGCGACACGGTCCTAGCCAACTTACCGATCCACATTTACACCAAAAAGAAACGTGGTCCCATTGCCAAGTCGCGCCTGAAACGGGTCCCTAATAGCAACCACTTGTTACAGGATCATCTTCCTGGCCCTGGGCCTGACACAAGCGGAGGAAATTACGCTAAGTAGTCTGGACAATGGACCGGGCATCTTACCTTTCATGCTAGGGAAAACAAAAGTTATATCCCATTACCACTCGTTTGTCCAACCGGTTAACTTAGACATTATTCGTAGTAATATAGACTTAGTAAGGAAACAATTAGATACTATGTCACCTGAGTTCCACAATAGAACGCTCTCTTTATACCAACCACATATCGAACATCTTCGTAACAAGATCACGGAGCTGTCCGACCAGTTAGAATTGTTCCAGTCTAACCGCGTCAAGAGAGGCCTTATTGATGGGCTAGGTTCAGTTGTTAAGAGCATTTCCGGAAACTTGGATTATACGGACGCTATCCGCTATGATAATGCAATTAAAACCCTGCAGGAGAATGAAAATAAGATGGTCACAGAACTAAATAACCGAGTTAGTTTAAATAAACACTGGATGTCGGAAAATTCCAAAATTTTCGGCAAATTACTCCAGAATCAGAACAAGATTAGGGAAACGGTAGATGAAATCATGATTAATGATTTACGTCAGGAAAAAGACTTAGTTAGGTATGCCCATCTGGCTCAATACATAATAATGCTAGCGGACAACATCGAATCATTGTCCGACGAAATGCTTAAACTAGAAAACTTACTAGCTTTCATACGTGCCAAGAGCACACATTTTCTTATGTTTAAATTAAATACATTCAACAGGATGAAAGAACAATTAAATGCCCTCTATGGTAGGGAACATATACTAAACATTAGTTACAGGGAGTATTTCGACATAATTAAGCTAGGGTACTATTATAATAGTCAAAATTTAGTATTGGTATTTAAATTCCCGGTTGTCCTTCCCCACACCTACAACCTTTATAAATTATCCGCAGTTCCCAATCAAGATGACAAAGTGCTAATTCCATCCTATCCCTTCCTAGCAATTCACGATGAAGATTTTATGTACATAGAGGCAGAATGCCCGAAGTCCAGCCAATACTATCTCTGCGAGGACAGCATCAATCAACACTACCAAAATCAAGGCGACTGCATTCACCACCTCATCTCTACCCAGCAAGTCGACAAATCCTGCCTATTCACCATAGCCAAATTAAAAACTGAAGCCGTGGAAGCCCTCGACGACCGACACTATGTAGCGAGCTTTCCTGCACCTACAAACATTCGCTTGGCCTGCACCGATACTCAATACAACACAGTACGAGGAAGCTACCTCATCACAATCCCGAAAGGCTGCGATGTACAAACCCCGGACCTAATCCTAGCAAACAGGGACGACCGATTAAAAGGACAGGTACTGAAAATTATGAACATCCCACTCAGCAACGGAACCAACCACAATACTGAGGATAGGAAATTAACACTCAACTCTGTCAACCTCCACAGCCTCCATACTGCTAATAAGGAGATAACCATAGAACCACCATTGACCCTGAATACAGCTGATATTCATGGCGTGTACTACACTATCACACCGCTCTACCTAGTACTCTTAGGTACAAGCGTAATGGGAATCGCCTTCGCGCTACGAAGATACATAAGACGGCGCACTCTGGAAACAGCACCAGAACGAACTAACGATGAAACAGACCATGGCGATATATATACCGAGGTTAACAACCACACCGCAAGTGCTCAACCAAGATTATCAGCGCTATTCTCGAACCAATCCTCTAATAGTCGCTGATCTTCAGGGGGAAGATGTTAAGGCTACCTACCAATAATCCACGAACTACGCATTCCACCGGAACTGACCCGAATCCTCGCAACTATTGCATCAGCCGGCGACACAAAGTCTAGTGCTGAGTCGGCGCAACGTGACGTGCATCGGCGGCGGACGGCGACGCCGCGCTCCATGACGGACTCACTTTCGCTTCATACATCGAACGACTGTCACCATTATCCTATTTTTAGAACAAAATTGTAATCCCTTCATTAAACCTGTTCCAGTACATCGAGTTTTCTTGCAACCTGCCTGCTCGACCGACATAATTCACTTTATGGTTGCAAGTCCGAATAATAATAATAAATAATAAACTTTCCACCAATCTAGCAAAATTCGGTTCAATATTAATTGAACCGAATTTTGCTAGATTGGGTGGAAAGTCACTAAGTTCATCCATAACACTATTTTTTTTTTATATTTTTTATCTTAGCTTTGCCATTTTAAGTAATTAAGTATTTTTACGTAATTTGTATTAAAAATTATTAATGATGACGTCTAGTTGACGTAACTGGTGACCGAAAAGCTGGCGACTTACTCGCGCAATGCATCAGCATTGCAATTCAGCGAGGAAATGCCGCCAGCATCCACGGTACAATGCCTCGAGGGCCTTAACTAAACCTAAAGTTTAACTTAGTTTTAATTGAATTTAGTTTATGTAAATAACCATCTTGTAATTTGATTATGTAAATATATAATCTATTATTAAGGCGCTGACAAGACCCAATTGACCAAAATAGGCATCTCTTAAGAAAAAAAAAACGCCAAATCTGTATAGTTTGTGGCAGTGGAAAAAATATATGTTAATTTTGAACATATTTCCCAGAACTTAGTTGTTACCAAAACAAGTTTTGAAAAAATATCTCAATACAAACTAACGTTAAACTAACCTCTTACCTTGGGTTCTAATCCAAAATATCTGTATTAAATATCAACATACGTGACGTATTTAATTAATAACAAGAAAGTCTTATTTGAATGCAGAACTTGGTTGTTTTTCATTTTCGATTACTCAACTCAATTTTGAGTAAATAGATAATTGCTTCATATTTTGAAATAAATTACAAGCGTTGTGTCATCGCGTTTCTCTTTCTTTTCTATGCAATCTGACAGTGACAGCAGTTTAGGTGTTGTCAGCGTCTTAATTACACTTGATATTTACTGAAATTTGTGTATTTGTTTTGTTAAATTTTGATGAGAAAATGTTGTCAAGTTTACTCACATAACCAATCGCAAAGTTATTAAATTGGTATTTTGTATCAATAGGAAAGAAACTAGAGACATGATTATTATACTAATTTGGCTATGGGGGTCTGAGGTATCAGCATGTCGATTCTGTAAAAATCTCACCGTGAAAACTTGCGTGGAGTGAGCTGTCAGTGTCATCCCACTGATGCTTTTTTTGGATGAGATATCATCAAATAACTTCTCCCGCGGAGGGTGTGTCAGACTCTTACTAACTAAAACCCACCCGCATTCCTTCCGTTGCTTGTTTTGCGGGGGCCTCGGTGACCCATTAGTACCTTCCCGCGACCCCGGCAGGCATCGGCCCTAGTGGACCCCTACATTTGTGTTGACGACATTTCTTTGAGGCGCGCGTGGAATACAACGCGCCGTCGACCCAGGCCTGGTCCTTACCGGACGGTGAGCTACCCATTGCTCACCGTCCGCAAGCCCGCGCCGGAAATCCGCCCGGGATTCCCGACGCCCAGGGCGTCTCCTGCGGCGACTAGGGGCGAGAGGGCGCGAAATTTGCCTTTTCCTCAACCGTCCCGCCTCCTCCTTCGCGAGCATTACTGCTTCGCAGAAGGAGGTGACGGCTGCCCATGCCCTCTCGCTCCGTACCATGGCCTGAAGCAGGACTGGACGCGAGAGATCTCTGCCGCCGATCGTCTCCACGAGGACACAGCGGTGCTCTGCCCAAGCCGGGCAGATCTCCACCGTATGCTCCACCGTGTCCTCCGATCCTGTGATCCACACCCGGGCGTTTCCTCCCACCTTATCCGACACAGGAACCTCCCGAAGCTGCCGTGTCCGGTGAGGACCTGATCCCACTGATGCTAAGGAGTGACCAAGCATTACACGATACACAGTTCGGGTTTCGGCCTGGCTTATCCACCGAAAGTGCAATAGCTTGCCTTAAGCACACTGTCAGGTACTACACTAACAGGAGTACACCAGTTTAAGGGGCGTTTCTGGATCTTTCCAAGGCTTTCGACCGGGTCTCATACGACATTCTTTGGGGTAAGCTAAAAGAGACAGGTGTCCCCAACGAATTGCGGAACGTTTTTAGATACTGGTACGGCAACCAAAAAAACATTGTAAGGTTGGGGGAGCAAGCACTCGTTACCATACAGGTTGGAATGTGGAGTAAGGCAGGGAGGCTTAACCTTTTTTTTTTTTTTTTTGTTCCGGGGTGGAAAATCCTCATGGATGTCCTCCGCCCTGGGGTAGGCGGAGGGGTCTGTCAGACTCTTACTGACTAAAAAAACTAAAAACCACCCCGGTGTTCCCCTCCCACACTTGCACCGGGGATCATGGGATCTAATGCGACTCCCACGATCCCCGGCTAGTGCCGGCCCGCCTCTGCGGGCCACCTCAAGTCTGGGGGGGGTGAGGTGTTTAAACCCCCCCACGACGTCTGAAAGGGGCACGCGTGGAACACTACGCGTCGCCACCTCAGGTCCAGTGTGATGGGGGGCGGCGGACGTCCCCAAGTCCGCCGTCCCTGGACCCATTTAGGGGGGCTGGAAGAGGGCGTTGTCTGCCTTCTGCCGACGCCCGGTGCGCCTGCTGCGGGCCGGGTGAGCGGAAGAGATCTCCCGCTCCCGTTCCGCAGCCTCCTTCTGCGACACGACTATTTCGCAGAAGGATACCACGGCGTCCCAGGACTCCTCGCTGCCGACCATCGACTCGACCACGGCCGGCAGCGACAGGTCACTGCCCACTCCTGAGATGAGGGCACGGCGTGGCTCCTCCCAAGCGGCACACTCTGCTAGCGTATGCCGCGCCGTGTCCTCCCGACAGTCGACGCAGTGGTGACACCGGGCGTCCGGCTCCCTGTTTATGCGACACACATACTTCCCGAAGCAACCATGCCCCGAGAGCACCTGCGTCACCCGAAACGACAGGGAGCCGTGCCTCCTCCCGAGCCAGGGCTCAAGCACTGGCCGGACCGCCTCGATGGTGGCGAGGCGATGGTGGCGGTAGGGCGTGAAAGCCTGTCCCGCCATTCCGCCACCAGGGCTGCGCGGAGCTGTGACCGACGCAACTCCATATGTCGCTGCATAAGCCACTCGCCCCGCGCCGTCGCTTCCTCGCGCCACCGGTACAGCGACGCGAGTACTTTCGCCTCGAGGGCCCAGGGCGGGGGGATCCGGCCAGTACGCAAGCCGCCTCGAAGGAGATCGTGCGATATCCCCTGATGACTCTGACGGCCATCGCTCTCTGCGGCTTTCGCATGACAGCGATGCTGCCGGCCGTCAGGTCAGCCGCCATCTGGCTGACCGGGGCCCCATACAGGGCCATCGATCGCACGATCCCCACGTAGAGCCGCCTACAGGCGGCGGGCCCCCCAGATTGGGAAGCAGCGTTGACAACGCCCCAGCCGCGACCAACAACTTGGGCGCCAGCCGCCGGAAGTGGGGGCCAAAATCCCACCGGCTGTCGAGCACCAATCCTAGGTACTTCATGGTGGACTCGACAGCGATTTGAGCCCCCCCGACCACGATGTGTGATCCCGGCGGCGGCGCCCGCCGGGGGCCATGAAAGATCATGGCCTCCGACTTGTTGAGGGCAACCTCCAGGCCCAGGCGCCGTATGCGGCTCACCACCTGTGAGACCGCAGCCGTCGCCAACAACGCTGCCTCTCTGTACGAGCTCCCCCGGGCCGTGACCAGTGTGTCGTCTGCATAACACGTCAGGTCCACGCCCGGCTGGAGCTCACCCCGCAGCACCCAGTCGTACCCGATGTTCCACAGGAGCGGGCCCACGACCGAGCCCTGTGGAACACCGCACGACATGCGGCGCTGGCTTCCGCCATCACGTCCCGTGTAGGTGACACAACTCTCCGCTAAATAAGCCCCAACTATGCGGCGGAGGTAGGAAGGCACCCGATGATAACGCAGTGCCTCCCTAATACAGCTCCAGGGCAGGGTGTTGAAGGCGTTGGAGATGTCCAAGGACACCGCCAATATCACCCCGCCCCGGGACACAGCTTCCTCCGCCAGGACTCTCACCCGCGATATAGCGTGGATGGTGGAGCGCCCGTACCGAAAGCCGAACTGGCTCTCGGCCAGGTCAGGCCCCTCTCCGCACAAGTGGCTGACGAGGCGGGCAGCGATTATACGCTCAAACATCTTACCCACCTCGTCTAGCAGCACTATGGGCCTGTACGCGGACGGTGAGTCCGCAGGGCGCCCCGCCTTCCTGAGCAGGACCAGGCGACCAGATTTCCACAAAGTGGGAAACTGGCCCTGCTCAAGGCACGCTGTGTAGAGTCCTATCAAATGGGGCTCTAGCTCCTTCAGAGCGAGGGCTAACGCTTGGCCGTGGATCCCGTCGGGCCCCGGAGCCACGTTCTTGGCCCGGAGCTGCATCACGGCCGCCCTCATCTCTGACTGTGTCACCTCTGGGACGCTGATAGCGTTCTCTTCCGTAGGCTCTGCGGCTATGGGCAAAGCTATCGACGGCGGAGCACGCTCCGCTCTTGCCGGGAAGAGGGCTGCGACTACCTCCTCCAGCAGCTTAGGTTGGAGAGTCTCCCTGAGTGGAGGCGCTGCGGCTCGAAGTTTCCCTCTAACCGCACGATAAGGGCGCCCCCACGGATCCGCGTCGAGAGTCTCCAACATCTCCTCCCTCCCTGGCTCGCGTTTTCGATTCGTCGATGGCCAGCCACAGGGCCTGCTTCGCCGTGCGGTACACCTCATACAGCGCGGCTTCTTCGTCAGGGACCCGACGACGTCTCCTCCGGTATCGGGTGTACTGGCGTCTGACCGCTACGCAGTCGACACGTAGTTGTGCGATCTCGGCAGACAACCAGTACATCTGGCGCCTTGCTGGGTGGTTGCTGACGCGGGGCATGGACGCGTCGCAGATTTGCGTCATCGCCCCGCGGAACCACAGCGCCTCCTCTTCGACGTCGACGGGTCCGTTCGTCGCCGACTCCCGAATCCAGGCCTGGATGATAGCAACCTCCTCGAGAAGTTCCCTGTCGATGCGCGTACGCGCCCAGCGCGGACCATCCCTTCGCGGGGCCGATGGAAAACGGCCACCGGTGGTCTGGGCGGAGACGTCGAATCGGATGTATCGGTGAACCGACAACGTCTCCACCTCCACGGCGACATGCCAGTCGTGGACACGGCTCGCGACAGCAGGGCTAGCGAACGAGATGTCCACTATAGACCCGCCCCGCTGTCGCACGCACGTATGAACCGAGCCCCGATTTAAGACGACCAGGCCAGACATGACCGCCCACTCCTCCAGCGCCTCACCCCTGGCATCGGTCACCGGAGATCCCCACGCCGCAGACTTAGCGTTAAGATCCCCTAGCAACAGCACCGGGTGAGGGTGGAGTCGGCCTACGACGGCACCCAACTCGACAAGGAAGTTCTCGAAGTCGTTGAAAATATTAATGTCATTGTATATATGTATAAAAAAATCATCAATATCACAAGTAGTAGATTTAGTATAAAATTAGTTTGTTGCCTGAGGGTACATTGGAGTAGCTTAATTAATCCCAAGCCTTTTTGTCGTCAAAGTAATCTTTAACTGTATAGAAACCTTTTTGACAGACTTTCTGTTTAATAAATGATGTAAATTTATTGAGGCTCAGTTCTTTAACATGGCTTGGGAGTTTGTTGTAAAAACGTATAATTTGGCACTTAAATGAATTACTAATTTTTTGGAGCCTAGTCTTGGGCACAATAAGTAAGTCTTTGTTTCTAGTATTTATGCTATGAATGTCGCTGTGTTTAGAATATAGATTAATATTCTTTTTGACATTAATCAGGTTCTCATATACATATTGAGATGCGACTGTCATTATGTTTATATCCTTAAATGTATCCCTCAGTGAATGCCTACAACTTATGCTTTCCTTTTCTATGCTCTTCAGAAGGAAGATGGGAGTTTACATTTTGTTCAGCTCCAATAATATTCCTTTTTCTAAAATAAAATGGAATAGTTCCTCTTTTGGGTAACTTTGTCTCCCTTTTTGGCAAAGAACTTGATTTGCTACTCGCAAGATGTTTCCTGATCTCGGCTGGATTTAAATATTTGTGGTTATAATATTCACAATCTATTATGTAATTTATTGATTTGCAAATGTCATATACGTTGTGGTGTTCGGAATTCATGAAGTGACCATTTTTGTAATGTTTACAAATATTTTTGATGCGATAATTCAATTTGTCGACATCTAAATGGCTACTTCCGCAAAATTTCGAGTGTTGCTTCCCCAGCCTTTTTGTCGTCCACTTATAGCACGTCACGTCTCATAGGTAATGTCCTAAGGGCTTTGCCCACAAACTATGAGACTGCGGGAATGGAGGATGCCAAGAATGCTTTTCAAATTGCTTGCCCGGGTAAAGAATTTCCAGACAACCTAAAATCTCAAAGGGGCTGGGACGATATTTATTGCGATTTATCATACAAATCGATTCTGAGCCGCAGTTCAGGTCCGGATCGCGCAAGACTTTTGGCGGTCGGAACCAGAGAGGCCGGTCATTGGCTACATGCCCATCCTTCTCCATATACCGGTACCTTCCTGGATCTGACCTCGCTTCGTCTGGCGACTGGTCTGCGGCTTGGGGTCACGGTATGCACTCCACACACATGCCCTTGTGGCACGGACGTGGACCGACTGGGTCACCACGGACTTTGTTGTCAAAAAAGTGCAGGCCGCTTTTCAAGACATGCGACACTTAATGACATAATCCGCCGGTCTCTTGCCAGCATCAATGTGCCTGCTCTTCTTGAGCCGACTGGCATTGTCAGAGATGATGGCAAAAGACCTGATGGTGTGTCTTTGGTCCCGTGGAGTTTGGGACGGATGCTTGTGTGGGACGCTACCTGTGTAGACACACTGGCAACGTCCCACCTCCAACGGACTACTTCTAAAGCGGGTGCAGCGGCAGAAAATGCCGAAAATCTGAAAGTTATTAAATATGGAGGCCTTGGCAGAGAGTACAACTTTGTGCCCTTTGGCGTAGACCCTCGGTCCGTGGGGTCCCAGTGCGCATAAGTTATTTGCGGAAATCGCGAAACGTCTAGTTGATGTAACTGGTGACCGAAAAGCTGGCGGCTTTCTCGCGCAACGCATCAGCATTGCAATTCAGCGAGGAAATGCCGCCAGCATCCTCGGTACAATGCCCCGAGGGCATTTTTTAAGCTTAACTTAGTTTTAATTTAATTTAGTTAATGTTAATAATCATCTTGTAATTTGGTTATGTAAATAAATATGAAAATGGCTACTTTTTAAAACGTTTAATATTATTATGCTGTTCTTAGAAAATTTCTGTAATATAATTTTTAACTGATACATTACATGTCCCATGTTATAGTCATTTTCACCTAAAGATATTACAATTTTGTCACCTGGTTGTAGGTCTATGTTGGTACAGCTTTTTGCTATTGTGTCGCTCTGTGCATTTGGCATCATATGGGCGAGCACTCCATACTTTTGATACTGTGTAGTCTTTCTTGAATTTATAAGGGCAGCTGCCAGACCGACGCATTGTTGCGCACCAAAAATCTATATTGCTTTTCCGAATATGTGGTTTTTTAGTTCTGAGGCAATTGGGTTTGTTGTACTGGTATTGGCAATAAAAATCTGTTCTGGTTTTGGTGTAGTCCTAAGAGATTGCTTCAAATCCTGTATTTGTGTATTTAGGGATCTTATCTCATTTTCTGCGATTTGTAGTTCCTTTTGTAAGGCTGAGATATTTTGTTGCAGATGTAAATTTATAAAGTTATTATTACATTTAGCATTTGTGTGTGTAAGTCTCGGCGAGGAGGGAGTGGAAGACACGATTTGACTTAAACGAGAGTGTCTTTTCTTTTTCTCGTTGCATAGAGGGCTGCTTTCTTTGCTTGTCGAAGAATGACATAAAGACTTTAGGACATTAATTTCTTGAGTCAGCTTGTTCACTTGTCTTTTAAAGTCATTGTTTTCTAATATCGTGTTTTCTTACTCGTACTCAGTGCTTTCTAGTTTTATAGTCAGCTGGGTTATTGTATCTTGCATCTCAGACAATGAAGATATGCTAGTTGTAGTACCGTCTACATTTTTTGAGAGTTTGTTCGGTGTGGTGTCAATTTCGTAAGATGTATCATAATCGGTCAGTACATGAGAATCTTGGTCAGGGGTCGACTGCTTTTTCTTTGTGCGAGTTTGCAGAGCCGTTGTTGTAGTAGGATAAGTCGGTGCTTTTCTCATTGTTATATTGGATGGTTCTGTAGAATTGGTAGTCTTTTTCTTAAAACACATCTTGCAGCGCCATTTATTTTTAGATTCTTGATTCATTAATCGGTACGTGTGTTCCGGATAGCCATCGCAGTCGGGTTCAAATCTGTACAAACTGAGCACAAAGCAGTTTTTTTTTTATGTCAACAGTTTTCTTACTTTTGTAACATACTACTAGTGCTGGCATCTGATGGCCTTTGTTTGAAGTGTTTGAGGAGGTCGATTGGGATGACATGTTGGAGTTAAATAACGTTTATCTAGATGGCGTTATTATCGATTGACAGCACTGAAACATCAAATGTAGGTGACAGCAGTTCGACGTGATACCGCTACTCGGCGATAGATGGCGGTGTTTTCAATTTCGTATCTCTGCAATCGATCGTGTGACTTGTGATTTTGATTTCAAAAATGACAGTTGGAAAATTTTCAACTTTTTATACATATACACTTGAATTGGAGATCCAGTAGGTTAGGATTGTCAAGAGAAAGGTACAACTGTGGCGAAAATATGGTTCACAATACACCGCAATGATTTTTCCACTCAGTTTATGTTGTTCACCAGTTGTATTGCAATAAGTGGTTAGCCAGCGTCCTCGACAATTGATTATACTATTCTTGCCTGAGCAACCGGCAACAAGTTAGTCATGCTTCCTTAGATGTCACTGCCTGCGGTAGCGTTGGGGGTCGGGTTGCCTTCTTCCCTCTAATATGGTGAGGGGGGTGATGGCTGATCTTTGCGTTATGCTCGTGAACGGGTGCTGCTTGTGGTGACTGGCCGTCTTGCTGACCATGGTTTTATTATTGTGATTAGTAATTGTTTATTTGTTTTACTTCGATGGTTCTAGTTTGTCATTTCTCACTTTGAGTTACAGCAATAACCTTATGTAAGCGGGCACGCCCTTTATGCCTGGAGGCTTTTATTTAGGTATTAAGTTCTGTTTACGTTTTTATGTTGTAAAAGTTATCTGCTTGAGTACAGTTTTCATTGTTTTCTTGGTATATTGTCGTGTGCTAGCTAACATATGGCAAGTAATTTAATTTAATGTGTGTTTCGTAATGTTAATTACTTTGCATACGATTTGTATAGAATCAAGTCTATATAACTAAACAAACAGGTGTGCTGCTGGGGAGTTTGTTGCGCCACTTCTTCTTCCCCACTAAAGCACTAGGAAGTGGTGAACGTTATTGGGGTCTGTCTTATGTAACTTTGACGTTCGAAAAAATGACTTTTGATTTTGATTTTGTGTACATAGTTGTTGGGAATCGCACCCAACAGACACGCAGACGGCACGCGTAGGCGACGTGACCGACCTGCGCAGCGAACGAGCGGAGGTGTGGCGCGGGGAGCCTGCCCGGCCGGCGACACTCGCTTCCTCGGAGCCCACCGCGACGGACGATACTCACAAAACGATTGTTAAACTCATATATATGTTTTGTCCGGGCAGTTATAATTGTACATTTAATCGGCAATATACCGAGCCTTTTTATACAGTCCACTAGTATTTTATTTACCCCAGCGAGCAAGTCGAACATTGGTCCTTCTAGGATCTCGCCGGTTATTGTTCAAAAAGTAACGGTCTTGAAAGAAAACTTCAAACTCGAAGCTCTTCAGTTGCGGTCTTCAGCGGCGACAGTTCCTGCAGGAGTCTTCAAGTTCCTGTCGAAGAGACTACGCATAGCTCCCGCACACGCCCAGAGAAGAAGTAACTAGAAATCGGCCGTACAACGGACTTGGGACCCGTCGAAAGTTCGAGTCATCGTCAAGGACAAAGAAGAACTTGCAACATCATCGGTGATCCTATGGATGGTTAAAACATTGAGTGAGTTCGTTCCAATTTGTCCCATATATCTTTTCCTATTCTATCTCATATTTCATGTTTAAATAGCAATAATTTAAGTGAGTGCTTTCAATTACTTTCTCTTTAAGTCTTTTAGTGATAAATCATTCTAATTCATAGCCTTACATCTGTCAAAACTCAATTATTCTGATTACAAAGCTACTGCATAACCTTTTTTATATTATCTGTTTACGTTTACTTCGCTTCTTATCTATAACAGCTGATCGACGGCACACCTGCGCGTCAGGTGTTCTTTTGTTCGCACTAACTAGCTACGTTTTTTATCTTCGCATATAACAAACTGGTTTCTTATTCATAATTACTTTATTTGTGAGTTAGCGCTTGTGAATTTAAAGCTATGGCTGACGAAAAAGTTGAGAAACTCGTTAAAAAACGCAGCTGTATGAAGTCTAAACTCACTATTTTTGGCAATTACCTTCACATGCTTGAAAGTTGCAACGAACTTAGCAGCTTACAACTTTTAGATCTGGAAACTAGGCTTAATAAATTTGATGGCTTATATGTGGATTATGACAAGTTACAGAGTGACATTGAGATGTTGGTGGAGAACCCCGATGACGAAAGCAAGGAGCGCGAGCAGTTTGAGAACCAGTATTATAAGCTGGTGGCGACGGCGCGGAGTCTACTCGGCGCTCGTCCCCCCCAGTCTGGCAGTCAACAAGATGGTTACGTAACGGGTGACGAGGATGTGCAGGCAGGTGGCTTTAAATACAATTGTGTTAGGTTGCCAAAAATTAATTTACCTGTTTTTCACGGACACTATCAACACTGGCTTGAGTTTAGAGACACTTACATTTCACTCATTCATTCACGAAAGGACATGGACAACGTTAATAAATTGCACTATCTGCGTGCTTCTCTTAAAGGTAGTGCGCTGCTAGTTATTGATAATTTAGACTTTAAAGCTCAGAATTACGAATCTGCTTGGAATTTATTGTGTAATAGATACGACAACAAAAGATTGCTCGTTAATAATCATGTTCGGGCGTTATTTAGCGTTGAGTGTATGCAGAGTGAATCATGTTCTTCTATTCGTAACCTTATTGATGTCACGAATAAAAATCTTCGTGCTTTGACAACGTTAGGTCAGGACACTGAATTTAACTTACGGGATACCCTCATAATTCACATGATGTCCGAAAAACTTGACGGTGTCACACGTAGGGAATGGGAAGAACATCGAAACACGTTAGATAATCCACCTTCGTTAGATTTTTTTTTAAAGTTCCTTAGCAACAGAGCTGACTTATTAGAAACTTTGCAAGAACATAAAAGAAACATCAATAAAGTAGAACAGGTATACACTTCCAAACATAATTCTAATTTACTTACAGCTACAAAATCTAATCAAAAAACAAATGAGAGCAATAATAAAGATAAAAAATACAACAATAATAATAATAATAAAAGAAAATTAACATGTCCTATGTGCAGTCAGACTCATTTCTTATTCAATTGTGATGCCTTTAGAGCTCTGTCTGTTGAAGCTCGTATACAAAAGGCCAAAGAGGCAAAGGTCTGCCTTAATTGTCTGCGACTAGGGCACACAGAATCAAGGTGCAATCTTGTATCTTGCAAATACTGCAAGAAAAGGCACAGTACTCTGCTTCATCTACATGAGGCAGAAGCAGCTACGTCTCCTGAGCCAGTTATTCCCGTCAATAACTTTGCCGGTTCAACTAATGTTCAGCAGTTCACTACTCCTCCGAATGTTTTGCTTTCCACAGCGATCGTGAGAGTGGTTGACAGCAAGGGCAACGTGCACAATGCCCGAGTACTCCTCGACAACGGTAGTACGGGCAACTTCGTAGATGAGTCACTGTGCGGTAAGCTGGGTTTGTCGCGACGTAGTGCGAGCGCCACCGTGACAGGTATAAATAATAATACTTCTTATTGTACACAGTCTTGCAACCTTACGATTATGTCCCACTATGATGACAACTGTAAACTTACTGTAGACTGTCATATTTTACCTCAGATCACTACAGCTTTGCCGTCATCATTCATAAACAGCGTTAACATTCCTCTTCCATTGGGAATAAGTCTGGCTGACCCAACATTTAATATACCGGCAGCTATAGACATCTTACTTGGGGCCGAAGTATTTTGGTCCGTCTTATGCAATAATTCTATAGATTTAGGCAAAAATCAGCCTAAGTTATATGAAACGAAATTGGGTTGGTTAGTGTCAGGGTACGTTGCCCGTCATAAGACACACTCTTCTTCTCCCGTTTGTCATTTTTTAAGTGAGGACGCCGACCCAGACTTATCTCGTTTTTGGGAATTAGATACCATTGCAGCCAAGCACTCCTTGTCTCCTGAGGAGCGTGCCTGTGAGCAGAACTTTAACGAACATACCTATCGTAAAGACGACGGACGCTTTGTCGTAACCATGCCACTGAAGAAAGATCCTTCAGTCTTAGGCGATTCTTTTTCAAAGGCAAAGTGTCGGTTCATGTCACTAGAGCGTAGGTTTCTTAGGGACCCTGCCTTCAAAAGCAGGTACGTTGAGTTCATGCAAGAGTATGAACGCCTAGGTCACATGACTGAAGATAAGGAGTCTTCACCGAGCTGTCTTCAGGGTAATACCTATTTCTTACCCCACCACGGCGTCATCCGTGAATCAAGTACAACTACCAAGCTTCGTACAGTTTTCGATGCATCGGCCACCACTAGTACTGGTGTGTCATTAAATGACATCCAAATGGTTGGTCCGACTGTACAAGAAGACATCATTTCGATACTGCTACGCTTTCGCCAGCATAAATATGTTGTAACTGGTGACGTAGAGAAAATGTACAGAGCGATTGAACTTCATCCGTCACAACGCTCTCTACAAAAAAATTATCTTCCGCTCTGATTCAAAAGAGCTCTTAAAAACATACACACTCAACACGGTGACTTATGGCACGGCAAGTGCGCCTTACTTAGCCACCAAATGTTTGGTGAGTTTAGCCTCCAGCGCCCCTGATGATAACGTCAAACAATCAATTCAAAGAGACTTTTATGTTGACGATTATCTGGGTGGCTCTGATTCAATACATAAAACAATCGATATTGCTCAGGGAGTCATATCTACATTAAAATCAGCCCAATTAAAATTAAGAAAATTTAAATCAAATAATACATTCATTTTAAATCAAATTGCACCCTCTCATAATAATACAGATGACAATATTTTAGATTTTTCACAAACTAACATGGATGTCTCATCTAAAACTCTTGGTTTGTACTGGAATTGTGATTCAGACACTTTGTCATTTTCAATTAATATAAAGTTAAATAAAAAAGTAACAAAACGTCACATACTTTCTGTCATAAGTCAGATCTTTGACCCATTGGGGCTCGTCGGCCCATGTATTGTCGAAGCCAAATTCATCATGCAGAGATTGTGGATCGATCAGTATTCATGGGATAATGAGGTCTCACAAGACACCAAACATTCATGGCTAGCATTTGCTGACACTTTACCTCTTCTGAATCACTTAAGAATTCCTCGATGGGTTCTTAGTGATAGCTCTGGAATTCATGAAATTCATGTTTTTTCAGATGCTTCAGAGCGAGCGTACGGCACTTGTTTGTACATTCGTTCTGTGGATCAATCAGGATTAGTAAAGATACACCTCTTGACCTCTAAAAGTAGGGTAGCGCCGATAAAGCCTACGACGATTCCTCGTCTAGAGCTTTGCG
The DNA here is from genome assembly GCA_905333075.3 of Atethmia centrago. Classification (NCBI taxonomy): domain Eukaryota; kingdom Metazoa; phylum Arthropoda; class Insecta; order Lepidoptera; family Noctuidae; genus Atethmia; species Atethmia centrago. The sequence goes on from HG995369.1 coordinate 34,112,462, forward strand.
GAGCCTTGTTAGCTGCAAGGTTGTGTACAAAAGTATTATCCTCTCTTACTCTAAAGATAAGCAAATGTAGGTTTTGGTGTGATTCGACTATAGTTCTAGGGTGGTTATCTACACCCCCACTGCAACTAAAAAATTTCGTTCGTAACCGAATCCACGAAATCCAAGAGAGCACAGAGGGTCACGTGTGGGGCTACGTACGGTCGAAAGACAATCCGGCGGACCTTGTTTCTCGTGGGCTGAAGGCTGATTCCATCAGTGGTTCATCCTTGTGGTGGTCTGGTCCCACTTTCTTAAAGAAAGATGAACAAGAATGGCCAAAAATGCCCAATCATAACGAGAGACAAGATCTACCAGAATTGGTTTCTTGTTCTGTTGTAGTAGCTAATAGTACTTCTAATGTAGATCCTATAAGTAGTTTGATTAACAGTAGATCTAATTTGAATCATGTACAAAGATCAATAGCATATTTACAAAGATTTGTACATAACTGTAGAAATAAAACCAACAAACGTACTGGTCCATTTTCAGTTGTCGAACTTAAAAATTCCTTAAATTTAATATTACACAAGGTTCAGTTGGAAATGTTTCCTGAGGAATATGCTATTCTTAAAACGGTAAAAGCATTACATAAAAAGAATAGACTTAGCTCCTTGTCCCCATTTCTAGACTCCAATAACATATTACGTGTCGGTGGTAGACTAGACAATTCCCCATACACGTACGATACAAAGCATCCTATTCTGTTGTGCAGCAAGCATCATTTTACTAAGATACTTTTTGAGCATCTACACTTAGTATATTTACATGCTGGTCCACAGCTCTTACTAGCGAACGCTAGGCAAACTTATTGGCCCTTGGGTGGCAGAAGCCTAGCCAAAGCCATCGTAAATAAGTGTGTCCGATGTTGTCGATACAAAGCGGAATCAGTGCAACCCATTATGGGACAGTTACCGACAACTCGAACTGAGCTAGAGTACCCTTTCTTACATTGTAGTGTTGATTACGCAGGGCCACTGATGATAGCGGACAGAAAAGGCAGAGGTTGCAGACTTATTAAATCGTTTATGGCAATCTTCATCTGTAACTCGACAAAGGCCTGTCACATCGAGCTCGTTACGGCACTATCTAGTGAAGCTTATTTAGCAGCTCTCAATCGTTTTGTGTCACGTCGGGGGAAACCGCAAAGTATAACGTCCGATAACGGCACCAACTTTGTCGGCACTTACAATGAGCTATCAAAGTTTCTTGCACAATCAGACCTTGAAGGTCACATATCTCAAGAAGGTATAGAATTTAAATTCGTACCCGCATATAGTCCCCATTTCAACGGCTTAGCCGAGGCAGCTGTTCGTTCCACAAAACACCATCTTAAAAGGTTATTGCAATCCCCTCATCTCACCTACGAGGAAATGGCTACGTGCCTCACTCAAATAGAAGCTGTTCTAAACTCCCGTCCTTTAACTCCTCTCTCCTCAGATCCCCATGACTTTTCCGCTCTGACACCTTCTCACTTCCTAATTGGACGGCCACCTAATGCTATACCTCATCCACAGGTCTCTGATCGCAATATTAATCACCTGGAGCGCTTCAAGAGAATAGAGCACATCAAACAGCACTTCTGGCAGCGTTTTTCCCTTGAATACGTTGCTCTACTGCAGCAGAAGGTCAAGTGGCGCTTTTCGAAGACAGAACTGAAGTTAGGCTCTCTTGTCCTCATAAAGGATAGAGCTCTTCCTCCTCTTCTTTGGTCCTTAGGAAGGGTCACAAAGATTTATCCTGGCAGCGATGGCGTAGCCAGAGTCGCAGAGGTGAAGACAAAGAGGGGCACCATAAGGAGGGCCTTCAATAATATTTGTCCCCTTCCAGATTTTTGAAGTCTTCCCTTCAACCCGGGCAGCATGTTGGGAATCGCACCCAACAGACACGCAGACGGCACGCGTAGGCGACGTGACCGACCTGCGCAGCGAACGAGCGGAGGTGTGGCGCGGGGAGCCTGCCCGGCCGGCGACACTCGCTTCCTCGGAGCCCACCGCGACGGACGATACTCACAAAACGATTGTTAAACTCATATATATGTTTTGTCCGGGCAGTTATAATTGTACATTTAATCGGCAATATACCGAGCCTTTTTATACAGTCCACTAGTATTTTATTTACCCCAGCGAGCAAGTCGAACATAGTGTCTACCGGGATTCTTTTATCATGAGATTATGATATGGCTAAGATATAACACATAACGTTTGTAGAGGTTGACCTTGAATTGATGAAACCATGTTGGTGGGTAGTAATACAATGTTTATCGTGTGCATTAAGGCGTGTAGTTACTAATTTTTCAAGAATTTTACCGAATATTTTTAAAATAGAGATGGGCCGGAACCAACCTTGGATACTACCTTACTATGTTGTTGCTTTGCTCCTGAATTGAAAATAGGAACTACTAAAGCTTCCTTCCATCTATCAGGAAATACGCCGTCACTTCCAGCACCTTTATGCTCATCCAAAGCATTTAGAGATTGGAATATTTCCTCAGCACCAAATTATAGCTTACAGAATCCAGACTGGGCAAGACAGCTATCAACGTAGTTTGACCCATTTATAGGTATTGGTGAGGACTTGTGCAAAGTTGTCGGCAAACAAGTTACAGATTTCGAGTCCGCTTGATGCTGTCCTTTTCTTGTGATACATTTCTGCTGGGTAAGTACTCCTATCTTTTTTTATAGCTTCTCCCATTCTGAAATTAAAATTATTTATTAATAATTAAGTAACATACATAGCAATTTGAACGGTGATCCCCAAACTAGACGTCTAGACGTTAGTCTGTATCTTAGGAATCACAGTTGTACATTTTCGTTATATCCAAAAGGATCGTACACGGTGATTATTAACAAAATCAAACTAAAAGTTAAGTTAATGAATTAAAGTGAAACAAGCAAAATAAAATTGAGAGTGCATAAAAAGTTAAAAAAAAATGGTAATAATACTCTTACAAACAAGATTCAACTTAAATGTGTGTGTGCCGTGTGTGTGTGTGTTCGTGAGTGGCAGTGTGAGATTAGGAGTGCTGTCAGTTTGTTTAGTCTTACTTCTTATGTAGCTATTTGTAGATAATCCTTTTTGTTTCATCGTAGGAGAGTGTAAGGAGCCAAGTCTTTATGATTTTTTACACAGAGATAATTTGAGGTCTATTATGTTGCAGTTCTAAACAGCTTCGTTATATATGCGTGGGTGTAGATAGCTAGAAGAACATCTTGCCATAATAGAGTTTGTTTGAGGTATGGCAATCCTAAATGTACGTTTTGAGATTATCTCTGTGTAGTCGGGTTTGGATTTTACTTTTCTGTGTTTGAAGTCCTGCATTGAGGATAAACAGCTGTCAGACATGGAGGACCGAGAAATCTCTATAGAAATGGTCAGTTGGATGCATTAAAGGTTTCTTGAGCATTACTTTAATGACGGCTCTTTGTGCTCTTTCGGCTTCAATAAATGCGGCCTTGTCTGCGCCACTCCAGACAGAGATACCATATTGGAGGCCATTCGGTCCTCCAATATGGTATCTAGACCAAAGTAAAAAGGGGTGTGCAGACACATAGTCAATTCATGATGTTGATAAGTTTCCTGACTCTGCTGGATAGTGCGTGTATTTGTGGTTTAAAAGATAAGTTCTCGTCTAAAGCAATACCCAAGTATTTCATGTACTGTATACGCTCAATTACAGTGCACGAACAGCCCACAGTTCGAAGATTAGGGTTATGGGAGCAAGTATGAAGTGTGAGAGTTAGGTGTTGGGGGCGTTTTGATCTCTTGGTTTTGTATGTGTGTGGACATGTTATATTTGGGATATATTTATCGGCAAGTGAAGTAAGTATTGCACTTCTTAAGTGATTCTGTTGGGTTCTTATTGGTAAGTAATTTATCAGAGTCATTTGACGTCTTATTGCTGTCGCTGTATATAGATTTAATCGTCTTCCAAAGATTTTTGGGTCAGCTTGGCTATTTTCAATTAAGTTACTGTGGTAGTTGGTTTTTAACTTATGCAGTAGGCTGTTGCAGGAGTTTCTATATCGAGTGTAAATTAATCGTTTCATTTGATCACCTGGGTGATCGCACGTGAGGCTAGATGCAGTTTGTCGCGGTGGCGCGTGCATCTTATTAAGCCTGGGGTAATCCAGGGCTTGGTTTTATAAATACCTCTGCCTATTTTGACTTTGTGTGAGTGTGTTTTTTTTAGTGATGTGATGATTTCCATAAAAATACTAACGGCGGTGTTGGTGCAGTGTTGGTTTAAGACTTCAGTCCATGAAATACTGTTTAACTCGGCGACAACGGCTTCCTCGTCTATTTTAGTTTTCCATTTTGGTCTGATGGATCAGGATTGATAATTATTTAGGTAGCAGCCACCGCTATGTCGTGATCAGTGATAGAGCATTTAAAAACTGCTCCCATAGATTTATTTCTGGATTTTATAAAAATATGGTCCAGACAAGTATGGTTTCTCGTTGGCCTGATTATTGCTGGAAGAACACCGTGAGTGGCCATCATACGTAGATAGTCCGCATTTTTGTTGTTAATTTCATTGCATATGTCGATATTCATATCTCCTGTTACAAATATTTTATCATAATTATTTAACTGGATAAGTGTGGCATCTAAGGATGTGGTAAAGTTCTTCATATTAGTATAGGATGGGCATCGATAAATACCTAGAACAGCAATATCACTATTTATTTTGAATAAGAGACTGTCTGCGTCTGCTATTGATGGTTCACTGACGGTAAAATTCCAAGAAGTTTTTGTATAAACGACTACGCCACCATTTTTATTTGATTGTGAGTGTGTCCTAACCTGTGTAGCCTGGTAATAATAATAATAATAGTTCCAGCAACAACCCATCGCTTAACTAACACTTATGACGGTGACATCGAAATTGCAATCGAGACGTTGTAGAACCGAGTAAAAGTTATTAAAGTTGCGTTGGTAACTCCGAATACAATTAAATGTTAGTATTTTAAAGTTGTAATCAGTATGTAGTAGCTGTTCCCTGCAGCTTTCTATCAGGTCGTGAGAGTGTCACTCAATTTCGAGACGTTCATCAATATTTTGGATTATGTTTAAATAAAGCCATGTATAGGTATGAAAAACTGATATTGTAATAAAAATCGTTTTATGGAATGTCACTGATTGACTAACGAAGGTAGCTGGCAGGAAAATAATACGGATGTGCATAAGCGTGCGTGAGTATGGGTATGTGTTTATTTTGTGTGTGGTTTAAGGAAAAGGCATAATATGGTGGTATGAAAGCATGAGTGAGTTGTTATGAATTATTTGTGAGTACAAGGCTAGTGCTAATGTAACGAGAGTATTACAACTAATTAAAATAAAGTAACAGTCAATGAATGCTAAGGTAAGGAAATAAAATAATAACAATACATCGTTAGGTAAAAGAAATTGAAATAAGATTTGTGCTAATCTGTAGATATTTTAGACGCTGAAGTCCCGATGCAGCAGACCTTTACGTGAGCGTTCACAGGTGGAGGCAGGGGTCGGCAAAACGTCCACGGTGGTGTCTGATGGAGGCGCAGATTCAAAAAGGCGATATAAATCAATTGTGTTTTTGACGCGATTTGTGGATAAGGATTGATCCGTTTTTGACCCACGTAAATTTGAAGCCATGCTTCTTTGCTGAAAGTTTCGCAGTACGATATAACTGCCGGTTTTCACCAGTAAGCCGTTCATTAGTGTATAGTTTTCTAGAAGTTCCTTCAATTTCAATATCAGAGAAGCTTAGATTACGCCTTGATCTTGCGGCCTTTAGAACATGGTCACGTTTGTACCGTCGTACAAATATGACCACCAATTGTCTGCTTCGGGTTTGCCCGTCAAGTTAGTGCGTTTTGGGCCGGCACGGTAAGCCTCGTCTATATCAGTCTTTGTAAGGTCCACACCAATTTTCTTTGCTGTCAACATAGTTATATGCACGAGATTTTCATTGTTTTCTTCTTGAATTCCAATTATTTCGAGTTCATTTCTCATGTTGCTTAGCTCGAAAGTGTTGAGCTTGTTGTGTAGTTCGCTTATAGAACTTTAAGAAATATTATTTCCTGATCCCGTGACTCAATCTTCCTGTTAAAATATTCGAGTTTTTGGTTAATGATTTCGGAAACATTAGCTAGTTTTAGTCCGATGTCTGTATTCTGCTTTTTAGGTCATATACCTGTTGCCTCAACAACCGTATTTCAGAGAGGAGTAGCGACGACTCTGACCCTGTTGGGGGCTTTGGGTCTCTAGTACTTCTTCAGCGTTCATGTGTCGTTTGCATGCTTTATGTCGGGTGACAAATCCATCCGCGGGCGCTTCTGGCAGAGAGCTACGTTTGAGATGTCCGGGAAACCCTGCGAAGCTTTATGGATGTCCGATTCTGATTGAACATGCGCAATATTTACTGCGTCTGCTGTCTTGTTGCTCATTTGTATGCTAATTCTATTGTTCGCTTTATAAACTATTTCAAAGCTTTGTATTGTTTGTTATTATGGACCATTTGTTAACTGATTAAATAAACGCAATCCCATGACATTCGGTATTTGACCCAATCGCGATGTGTTTTGAAGAAGCTATAGGGGATTGAGCCGAGTAAAGACTGTGCGACGTTGTTCAGCGTTGTTATTAACCCAAATCTATTCAATAAGAAGAGGTAACCGAGTGTGTCAAGTGATCGAGCGGTAAAAGTGTGCCTGGCTGACGGACCATAGAAGTTATCCCCACACAAACTATGTGGGAACCTACTAATAATATTGAACAGTTGTTTTTATTAACTAGGTACTTACTACTTATTTAACCATTAAGAAAATGCAATACAAATCATCAAATATTATATTGTAGCTAGATGCCTACGTACTAGTGATGCAACGGAACTGGCATAACGCAAGCAGAAACGGAAACAGATGTCAAAAGTAAATCTTAACGGAAGCGGAAACGGAAACGGAAGCGGAAACGGAAGCGTTAACATTATGAAAAAAAAAAGCACAATTGTACATTTAAAACTTTTTTTATTAAATTTGTACTTTAGTAGTCAAAATTAAACAGCGGCAAGATATATTTAATAAAGAGTAACTTGGCCGCTTTTTCACCTTTCAGCCTATTTCGATGTTCTTCATATATTAAACCAGCTCCGCTAAATAATTGCTCGCTGGCTACACTGGTGGGGGGAGCTGATAAGTATCGGCGAACTATTGGCAAAATATAGGGGTATTTGTGCGCATTTCCATTCCACCACATAAGGGTCCCCGCTTCCGTTCAGAGTTCTGTTATAAAGTTTGCGGAACCAGAAGCAGAAACGGAAGTGAAAAAAAATGCGGAACTTCTGCAGTTGCGGAAGCGGAAGCAGAGTTCTGTTGCAACACTACTACGTACGCCTTGCCAATAATAATAGAATATTCATCAAATCACAGTCATCAATTCTATAACATAATAACAAAATTCAACAGTTCAACTGACACTCGCTCAGCACGCGCCGGCCGCGGCCGGGTGGTGGGCGGCTAGGCTCACTTCATCCAGCCTAAGTGAAGTGGTGGTGGCTATGGCAACGGGAATCGAGTGAAGTGATAAGATGATGACACTCACGCGTCGCGCTTACCGACTCACTTCACTTAGCTGATTCACTTTGGCGCGGGTGGTTACTATGGTTACGAGAATCGGGTGATGTGATAAGATCACGACACTCGCGCATCGCACTCATCGACTCACTTCACCTAGCTGAATCAGGATGGCGCGGGTGGTTACTATGACTACCAGAATCAGGTGAAGTGATAAGATCACTCTGCGCTTGTGCGTGAGGCGTTGTTGTTAATATCAAACTGAGTTTTTTTTTTCAAATTCGCTGTTTTTTTCTTTTTTAATGCGCGACAAGCAAAAATTTATGTTCCTACCTATATATAATAATCCATGATGGCGGCAGCAAAAATTTTTCATTATGGGTACCGTATCGTTTTCAAGGTTTTCGGGGGTGTTAAAGCCGATAGTGAGATGGAAATTAAAAATCAAGATGGCGGCTGCGAAAATTACAAAATTTTTTGGAACAAAAAAAAAACGAAATTGCGTTTCTGACTGAATTTTTGTTTTGCTATTTTATTTAAAAATAAAAAAAACTTAAATAGTAACGTTTAAACACTTAAATACTAGTTTTTAAATTGTATAAATGATCAATAGAATTAGTAAGTATAAAAATATTATTAAAATCTCAATTATGATAAATGTAATGCTTGGTCAATCCCTAGCATCAGTGGAATGACACTGAACCCACGCAAGTTTTCACGGTGAGATTTTTATAGAATCGACATGCAGTTCTTTGTTTATCACACAATCGGCAGTTAGAATATTTTGAATTATTGATACTTGTTAAACACTTTTAACGTTTTAGAGCTTAATCACAAAATGAACGTATTGTTGTACACTGTTCGAAAGGTTGTTTATTAATGAGTTATTTGGTATGCAATAGTCACTAATCTGATCACTTTTTCACAACTTTTTGAATAAAACTAGCAGAAATTACTAAGTAGCACGTATGACTTGCAAGATTGCGCACTGACAACTTCCAAAACTTCTAACTATGTATATAATTCTAACTACATAGTTTTTTTAACAGACTTCCATAAGCCTACCACATCTTGCACGTAGTGTCTTAAATGAAACGATGTCTAGAGTTTTTCTTTTAGGAGACGTTAAGATCACGAGAATACCACTGTGGGTATTTGTTGGCCAATATTGTTTTCATCGGGACATTTTGGTTGATGACGTCGTGCAGTACCTTGTAAAATATGTCGATAATTAAGTCAGTTGTGGGGTGACCTACCAGTTAATTTTCCCAGTCTACAGGATTTAGTGCCATTGTGATGTTATCATAGTCAGCTTTAAAGAAGTCTGGTTTTATTGTTGGCTTATCTTGAAGATTGTTTGAATTAATGGTTAAGGATATAGATAATTCAAACGATGGGTGCATGGGATCTTCTGAAATCAAGTGACAGGTGCAACCGCTAAGGTTATGTAACGTAGTATTACAGAGGGCGAGATCTTTTAAATTTAGAGAGAGAATGTTTTAAATTTAGCATTTGGCAAGTAATTAAACTGTTCTAAAGCATTCAAAGAAACAAAATCTAGGAAAAATTTAATCACCTCGCTATTATTACTATTGTGCATGTGTTTCGCTCATCAATTTTTTAAATTATGTTACCGAGATTAAAGTCCCCAATGATAAGTATGTGATTATCGTAGTCAAGAGCACCCTGAGCAGAAATGAAAAATACTTGCATGATATCTGAGGTCACAGGCGGGGTTACGTAAACGCCACAGATACGGAATTTGTGTGTTTTAGTGCCACGGGCGGTTTCATTATTGATCCACATATCCTCATATGAACTTTCCAGGTGTGGCAGTCGACACGATTTCAACTTCCTGGAAGACCCCCCCACCATCTCTGCGAACACTATATCGACTGGATTCGCGATGTCGTCTGTAAATGTCATACCTTCCGTCAAACAATTCGGCGTCGTAAACACCACCGTTCAGCCAAGTCTCCGTTAGCACAATTATGTCATAATCTTGTAAGGACATAATATTATTATAGTAAAAGATATTAAGTTTCGTTTTAACGCCGCGTACATTCTGGTAATAAATCCGAAGTGAACTACCGAATGAGGCTAATTAAATTACAGAAACGTTCAAAAGTTTGCTTAATATTTATCCTAACTTATGTTTATGTTATAGACTTAAGTTGCTCCTGGTTCGTGATAACAATGCGTTCAGATTGTTAATTTTTCTTCATGAATATTCTCCCGTTTCGCACCCTAATGAACTTATACCCAAGTGCTTGGCCACGAATTCGGCTCGCCGCGTGTAATGCCTTGTTATCTGCCGACAAATGTTCAACCACGTAAATTGGAACTGGGTTCTCAGTGGCGATACCGAGGTGACTCGTGTTCAGCTTATTATTGGTGTTGTTCTTGTTGTAGTTGATAGTGGCTGCAAAGAATGTATCTCGCAGGCGTGGATTGTTAAACTTAAGCAATTTTTGCAGGTAATCTTCGGTATTCATACAACCAGCACATTAGTTGGCCATTATCGTAATTTGTTCCTAAAAATTCGACAAATTACCGTTCTGGGCGGAGCGGGAAGGTGTGTCAGACTTACTGACTAAAACCCACCCGTATTCCTTCCGTTGCCTGTGTTGCCAGGGGCCTCGGTGACCCTTTACCCTTTGGTACCTTCTCGCGACCCCGGCAGGCATCGGCCCTAGTGGACCCCTACATTTGTGCTGACGACATTTCTTTGAGGCACGCGTGGAATACAACGCGCCGTCGACCCGGGTAACCTCTTCTTACCTTGTGTTCGAAACCAAAATAGCCTGTAATGGGGTCCTTATTTAACATCTCTTGCAGGACGGCTAAGTTCAGCAGCATATGCTGTGATAAAAATCCGTCAATTTACTAATGTAGATACCGCGAGGCTAGTCTATTTCAATTACTTTTAGGGTATCATGTCTTACGGTATTTTACTATGGGGATGTGCTGCAGATATCGAGTCTATTTTTATTCTGCAGAAAAGAGCCATGAGAGCAATATATTATGGCCTCCGCAGGTGCGTTTCTCTAAGGAAACTGTTTAAAGATATTAACATCATGACGGTACCTTGTCAATATATCTATGATAATAATAAAAACTTTATTTTAGGTGGCATATACCCATAGAAACCTTAACCTAGTACTTATGAAAACATCATGTACGTAAGGAAAAATCTAAGTCTTTTCAGTAAAAGAGGTGAAAGCCACAATTATAGGACTAGAAATAGGGATCAATTAGTTTAACCAGGTTTCAGACTGGCTAAAGTAGACTCATCCTTCATGGTACCCCATCATTTGATTGAACATTAGGTAGGTACTTTTTCGAACACCTTGCTGAATACCGGCAACACGGATACCGGTCCATAATTGTTGGTGTCTTTACTGTCCGACTTTATTCCAGTGGCGGTACCTTCATATAAGCCCAAAAGCCCCATGCCTTACTAAAATGCTCGATAGAGAATCAATATCAGACCCGAACTATTTAAAAGTTCGCGCGTTTAATTCTTATCAAAATAACACAAAGTATCTACCTATGCTACACTACTACACATCGCGATTGTTCGCGTGCAGAGTTTCGCATTTGTAGCATCTACATATAGCTATCTCGCTTACACGCACCGGCTGTTACCGGGCTTTCAAATACTATATCTGTCACTTTCGCACTTATAGCGATGTGCCGTATAACGAGTTAGACCTTTGTGCATAGAACAAATCGATCACTATGGCAGATTTAAGGAGGGCTTTCGGTATGAAGTTGCACGCGTATGCGTGACCTTGTCAGCTTGCCAACTTTGCAGTGTTGCCGTTTTAGCCACGTTGTGAGATCTTGGAGATTTTTAACGAGTTTGGAAACTTTTTTAACATTCAGCAACAATAAAAACTAGCGACTTAAAATAACGAAATTAAATATTCAAGCAATATCTTAAAAAAATTGCGACATCTAGCTAGATTTTTCATATACCTGGCGACTTTTTTTGCCTAAATGACAACACTGAGTAGTTCCCGACATCCGAGAGTGCAACTAACTTCAGTTTCATTTGCTTGAGTGGAAAAAGGTTTTGTTGTTAAAGTTTTTTGTGTGTTTTCTTAGATTTCCTCAGTGATACAATTGTTTTGGTGACTTACCTACAACAATGGAGGTAATTGTACCTTGTGAGGATTTAAAATGCGTTCAAGTTTTGATTGGCGAAGATAAGGTAAAATCTTTAAGAGCGAAATCGTCAAGAGCGTCTTTCCGAATTATCAATGATAACTATTGAAAAACAGTTGTTGGTAGAATTAAAACGATCACCAACATTTTACTCTGATGTAATTTAATCATTTCTTAAGAAAGATAGACGATTCCAATTAGAATATAAATAATTTATTTAAATTCCTTATTACATTCTATCTAGCTATTTTTTAACTTTCGTTTTGTAACTTTTTGTTTTGTTTTTTTTTTTTTTTGTCTGTAACCTGGGTCCTGTTACGAAGGAAGCAACTACTTACCATAACTTTGTTGCCTCAAGCATTGAAGCAAACCAAACGGCTTTTTTCAAAGCCACCGGAGGTATGCAATTGCTGATATGTTCATTATATCCAATCTAGCACTAGCATGCCTTCAGTGTGCTTTGGTTACCTCATTCACCGCACGACAAGCAAGAGTGAAATTGAAGAAAGAAGAGGAAAGAAGAAGATGGATGGATGAATTCACTTTTAATTTATTGTACCTAACCAGTAGTTTATGAGAAAATTGCGATGATACATACGTAGGTACCTACATACTTAGTCGAAAACTGAACTTTCTTTTTTTGAAATCAGTTAAAATTTTATTGGGCTTGTGTTATTTTGAAACCCTAGGCACGCCACTGGGTATAACCTTAAAATGTTACAATAAAATACCTCCCCACATACTCCAACTAACTGAAACGAAATTTAAATCTTGTATTTAACGCACACTATGCACCCACCAAGCATATTGTAAGTTGGGAGATTACATCGCTGACAAGAATGCTTGGCTCAACGCTGGTCCTGCTGCACAAGGGCGCTGGTGTGGCAAGTTATTGCCCCTTACATTTTTTTGATTGTGGACGGTTTATAAGGTGTCTGTAGTCTGTCTTAGGCTTATATTGCAGCCGCGGATATTGTGTGTCGCGGGATTTAGAGAATCCTGCGGCTAGTGACAGCTAATGATGGCTGTCAGACGTCATAGTGCACCGGCGCCGAACGGAAGCATTTCGTCTCACCGCAAACCACGTTTTTTCAATCTCAGTTCATCGCGCCCGCAAAACCGCAAAACTTTATTACGTTATCCCGTAATCCTTGGGGATATACTGTGCTACGTTTTCAAAATTAAAAATAATAACCCGCGTCCGATTAAATCCAGAATATAGACTTTCAAGTGACCAGTGTACGGGCAAGCAAGGTGGCCACCTGCCCAGAAGGATTCTTCAAGACTTTCGCCAGGAGAAGCACAGGTACCGCTTTTGCATTATTTGCTGGAGTTAGGCTACAAACGCCACCTGACCGTCACCAATTCCTCTTTGAATGTTTGCTCAAAAAAAAAAGGCAAATTGAATTATTATGCATTCCAGATAATAATTTTTCTGTCGTCCTCAACCCGCAAGGATACACGGCTATTTTATACGCCTGTCCCTCCATACTTATGGTCCATTCGAGCCTGGATAGGTATCAGTTAAATAAGTACAAGTCATTGCAAGTACTTACGATAATTTACAGCAATTAATATTAGATAGTGCCTTATAATGGCAACTCAAAAACAAGAAACTAAATTAGCTCAGCTTATTGCTAAAAAAGAAGTAATTTTTGAGCGAGTTAATCGCTTGTATAATTCTTCCAAAAGTATATCTAATTATGATTCACGCTCGAACGAGTTATTCCTAGCGCAGTCTGAATCTATTGGTGAATCTTACAGCAAGTTTGAAACAATAATTGACCAGATCAATGAGTTGCAGTTTGAAATTGATGAAACCCCACCCGACTATGGGAGTCTAAGTTCTATTGAAGACTTATATTCAACTATTAAATACAAACGTAATCTCATTCTTTCAAGTGGCAAAACATTAACATCAGATCAGAAGGGAGGTAGAAGCATAAAGTTACCACCAATCGAGTTACCATCGTTCGACGGTAGAACTGAAAATTGGCCCATGTTTTATGAAATGTTCCGTACTAATGTTCATTTAAATACTGATCTGACGGATTCGCAGCGTGTGCAGTATTTAATAAGTAAATTAACTCATGATGCCTTAAAACTAACTGCAGGCATTGTTCCCACAGGAGATACATACAGTGTTATGTGGAACAGTCTTGTCAAAAGGTATCAAGATAAACGTAGTTTAGGTATTCATTATCTCAATAATATACTGGACATTAAAGGATGCGCCGGCAATGCTGCTAGTCTGAATGCATTTGTAGAAATATATTCAGCGTCTGTCGCTGCATTGAAGCAGTTAGACATTTCAGACTTATTAGATTTTGTGATATTATACTGTGGTTTAAGAAAGGTTGACTTACAAACTGTTCAACAATTTGAAAGCCGTGTGAGTGGCAAGGAATTGCCTTCCTATACGGAGTTTATAATATTTATACAAGACTATGTTAAGGTACTCCAGCGCTCACACGTTAATAATTCACAGACGGAATCGCGTGCTAAGTCTAGTTTAGCTAACAATCGAAGTAATACTCAAAGTACCGCTAAAGCGTTTGTATCTTGTAGCGAACCAGCTTCGAATAACCGCTGCCCGCTGTGTGACGGCGATAACGTCGATCATCAACTGTTTGATTGTCCACAATTTAAAAATATGAATTCTCCGCAAGCTCGTTTCGAATTTATTAAAAAGAAACATGGCTGTGTAAATTGCTTAAGTCTATCCCACTCTTTGGTTAAATGTAAATCACGGAGTGTTTGTAAAACTTGTAAGAAAACACATCATTCATTGTTACATTTCTCCGAAGTAAAAAGTGATTCAACGCCGAGCGAGCCTGCCGCTACGTCTGTCTCGCTTAGTGCCGCCGCTAAAATATGTTTACCGACAGAGACAACTATTTTGTTAGCTACCGCGCAGATATACGTATATGATAGCAGCGGCCGAGATAAGCTTGTTGTCAGGTGTTTAATAGACAATGGATCGCAAAATAATTTAATTACTGTGGACTGTTGTAAACGTTTGAACTTACCCATAATTAAATTACGCAATTCGTCTTTACAAGGTGTTGGTATGACCTCACGACCTGTACACGGCTTTATTTATCTCAATATAGAATCTCGGATTAATCCTCACAATAAGTATTATATACACGCATTAGTTGTTGATTGCATTACAGATAGACTTCCCGCTAGTTTTATCAGATTAAATGACGATATGTCATATTTAAATAATTTACCGCTTGCTGACTCAACCTGGAATGTACCTGGTGGAATCGATGTTGTGCTTGGAGCACAGCTGTTCCCTTTTATTTATTTAGGTGATAGGGTTGACTCAGGCACCCGCGCACCCCCAGCTATACTGACTAGTTTCGGATATGTACTGATGGGTGATATTGATTGTCATAGTAGTGACGTAACACACATGACATCTTCGTTTACCGCGCTTGCTAGCATTGACGTCGAGTCAAGTTTGCAGAAGTTTTTTGAGCTAGAGGAAATTCCATCTCAGCGTTTTATTAGTCCGGACGAATTAGAGTGTGAAAATAATTTTAATTCTTCAGTTTTATTTAAAGACGGTAGATATTTTGTCGATTTACCTTTCGCGCGCAATCCCTCCGAATTAGGCAATTCACGCGGTGTCGCTCATCGGCGGCTACTTGCGCTCGAGCGTAAATTCACGTGCGTGCCAACCCTACGCGAGGATTACAATAAAACTATCACCGATTATATAACTCAGGGGTATTTATCGGAGGTACCCGACTCTGAATTAACAGAAGAGGGTTACTACATACCGCATCACGCCGTTATTAGACCGGACAAAGACAGCATTCGAGTGGTTTTGGACGCTAGTGCCAAAACACACTCGGGGTTGTCACTCAATGACATTCTGCATGTCGGACCTAATTTACAGGCCGACTTGTTTTTATATATAGTGTAAATGAGCACCACCGCAAATATTTACGAATTTTATATCGATTCAACAAAAATGAACCTATACGTACTTTTCACTTTAACCGCGTTCCCTTTGGATTAAAGCCTAGTCCTTATTTAGCGATGCGCACAATACGCAATTTAGCGTGTGAGCATGGCGACCGCTATCCTGAGGCTTCTAAATTAGTAGAAACTCAGTTTTTTATGGACGATTATGTCTATTCTGTTCCTGATGAACAGATTGCTATACAATTATCCCGCGATTTAATTGAGTTATTTAAGTTAGGATCCTTTGACCTGGTCAAATGGGCTACTAACTCACCCGCTTTGTTGGAGATTCTCCCAGAGTCTCACCGCTTACCAGTTAATTTTTCTGGCATGGATAATGATAAACATAATTTCAAAATCCTTGGATTAACCTGGGAACCCGCTGATGATTATTTTCCTTTGACAACAGTCGCTGTAGATGATAAATGCACTAAGCGTGCGATTCTATCGCTAGTAGCCCGCTTGTTCGACGTACTTGGCCTCGTAGCACCCGTCGTGTTGTACGCGAAAATCCTAATTAAGGAACTTTGGTTAGCTAAAATAGGTTGGGATGAGGTTCCTCCGGACTCAATCACCAATCGGTTTTCCGTTTTTTTGCGCGATTTCCCCTCACTCTCTTCTCTAAAGGTTCCTCGTCACATTGGCGTCTTTAGAGAAGCTGTAGTGAATATCGTAGCCTTTTGCGACGCCAGCTTTAGTGGTTATGGTTGTTGTATTTATTTACACATAACTGACTCTAAAGGCAATATCAGCGTTCGGCTTTTATGTGCAAAGTCCAAAGTTTTCCCCGCTAAAATAACAACGCTAGCTCGATTAGAACTTGTCGCCGCTTTACTTCTGTCTAAGCTTGTTCGCGTGGTCAAAGATAAACTTTCCGCTCGTGTACCTATTGCAGGTGTCTACGCTTTCTCGGACTCCACCATAGCTCTTTCGTGGATCCACTCATCTCCCCATAGATGGTCTATTTTTGTCAGTAATCGCATTGCTAAAATACAGGAAAACCTACCTGCCGCTAGTTTTAATCACGTGTCCGGAAAGGAGAATCCTAGCGATTGTCTCTCCCGCGGCATGCTGCCATCTGATTTAATTGAACACTCGTTATGGTGGAACGGTCCTACTTGGCTCTTTCTTTCTTTCTTTCTTTCTTTCAAACATTGCCAGAGTTTAAATCAAAGGTTTTTCTTGTAGAAACATCAAATACTGAACCGCGTATTTTAGATACAATAGCTGACCGTGTTTGTTCATGGAATAAATTGTTACGTGTATTTATGTACATTCTTAAATTTACGAACAGACTACTTAGTCATAGCCTGTTAAAAATATACTCTGTTAAAAATATACAAACCGCCGAAAATTTCATTATTCGAATAGTTCAAAATACGCATTTTTCTAACGATTTAAATTTAATTAAAGCAGGCGAACTTCCATCTAAGAAGTTGCGCTGTTTGTCTGTCTTTATTGATAGCTACGGAATCTTACGTAATGGGGGCAGATTGTCTAAATCTGACTTACCATATGAAGCCAAGCATCCCGCGCTTTTACCTAAACGTGACCGCGTAGTTGATCTAATTATTGATCACTATCACAATACGTACTGCCACACGGGCCCCGGATTATTGATGTCTATTATAAGGCAGCGGTTTTGGATATTAGATGGACGAACAGTCATACGTTCCCGCTGTCGGAAATGCAACACTTGTTTCCGTCTAAATCCTACGCATCTAACACCCAAAATGGCTGAACTTCCTGGATACCGTGTCCGTGATACTAAAGCCTTTGTGCACACTGGAGTAGATTTCGCCGGGCCGCTTGCTTACACACCTATTCGCCGTAGAGGTCAACGTTCGCAAAAACTTTATATATGTTTGTTCATATGTATGGTAACTAAAGCCATACATATCGAACTCGTATCGGACCTCACATCCGAGGCTTTCTTATCCGCATTTAAAAGATTTATTTCTCGCCGCGGTCCAGTGTCTGTCATGTACTCAGACAATGGTACCAATTTTGTTGGCGCTAAGGCGCAACTTGATGATATTTATTCTTTCTTATTGAACTCGTCTGTTCAAACAGATATTAAAAATGAGCTTCTAAAATCTCGCATTGAGTGGACAAGAATACCGCCGCGAGCTCCGCACTTCGGAGGTATTTGGGAGTAGAACATTAAGAGTGTTAAAACTCACTTGTATAGAGTCATAGGAAAGCAGCTTCTCACTTACGAGGAACTCTCTACAGTACTGGTACAAATAGAGTGCCTTTTAAATTCTCGACCGCTTAGTGTTCTCTCATCAGACCCGCATCCGGACGTGCTCACGCCTGCGCATTTTCTAATGTCCAGTCCACTTAAGCATTTGCCTTCTTCTGAATTGACAGAAGAAAACATAAATTTAACAAACCGCAAAAGGCTTTTGGATCAGCTTGTGTTATCCTACTGGAACAAATGGCGAGTTGAGTACTTGCACACGTTGCAAGTTCGCCAGAAATGGTGCACTCCCGATCGCCCTATAGAGATCGGTACTGTCGTTCTCTTGGGTCAAGATAACGTACCACCATTGACTTGGCCATTGGGCATCATAGTGGAAGTTTTCATTACATTACTATTTAATTACACCATCCGGGATCGGATGGTGTAATTCGAGTAGCTTCAGTAAAAACCGCGTCAGGTACATATAAACGTCCTGTCACCAAGTTATATCCTTTGCCAACCCAATAGAACTATATTATTTCGTAGTTTAATTTAGTTTATAATTTACAATAGTATATTTTCTCAATGGTACGCCATTACATAGTTATAATTTAGCTTAGTAATTCAACTTTGTCTTAATTTAATCAAACTGCAATTTCATTCTTTGGAATCTGATAATTAATTTCGAACGCCGTTTCCTAGTAATGGTGTTTTGAACTGCTGCTTGGGATTCTCTTGATGCTTTCAGACTGCCAGATATATAAACATCATCTCATCCTCCCAACCGCACCAGCTTTTCAGCGTATAGATTATCATCTTTGAAAGCTCGGGACCTTTCAAGGCGGGGAGTATGGTGTGGCAAGTTATTGCCCCTTACATTTTTTTGATTGTGGACGGTTTATAAGGTGTCTGTAGTCTGTCTTAGGCTTATATTGCAGCCGCGGATAATGTGTGTCGCGGGATTTAGAGAATCCTGCGGCTAGTGACAGCTAATGATGGCTGTCAGACGTCATAGTGCACCGGCGCCGAACGGAAGCATTTCGTCTCACCGCAAACCACGTTTTTTCAATCTCAGTTCATCGCGCCCGCAAAACCGCAAAACTTTATTACGTTATCCCGTAATCCTTGGGGATATACTGTGCTACGTTTTCAAAATTAAAAATAATAACCCGCGTCCGATTAAATCCAAAATATAGACTTTCAAGTAGGGCTTGCAATATCCGTTCATTTTTACTATCCGGATAATACGGATATTCATATTTTACTATCCGGAATATCCGGATAATGCGGATAATACGGATATTTTTTCGTTTTTATTATAAATAAAACTAATAAGCTTTTGTAACACGTTTTAATCAGTATCTCAAGCAAAATGACAAAGAAATAATAAACTATACCAATATTTTAAGTAACAATCACATAAAAGATACTAGTTCACTTTCTAAAATCATACAATAAAACACCCCGCACAAATAATTTGTATCTATTCTTCTCGTACTAAAAACAATTCTAATTAAAAATGAGATCTTACATTTATCACAAATCACAACATCCCAATCAAATCAACCTATTTAAAACATAATAATTAAATAAAAATATCACTTTTCCTGGCAAATCAGCTCAATTATTAAACAACAATAGCGTATATCAAATAAAATAAAACAAAAACGATCAAAATAATCAAATAACCCTTTAAAATATAATATTACGTAATTCTTAAATTATTTTTTATCCAAATTCTGGTAATATGATCTTAAAAAGCTTAAACTGTCTAATGAATCTTCTTTCATGGAAGTTCTTAAATGGTTACATAAATATCCTGTGGCAGAGAACACTCTTTCTGCTTCAACGCTGGTCGGTGGTATTGATAAAAGTAGATTGTAAACCCTTTCTAAATTCCTGCTTCTCTGACCATTCTCATCAAATAGTGCCATCTCTACTCGAATTGTGGTGTCTAAATCATTTGTTGAAGAAGTTGGTCGCTGCGCAGAAGATGGCTGACTCATAAACCGGATGATTTCTTCTCGTATTTGTGTTTTAATTGATACGCTTACAGTTGAGGAAGAGCAACCTTCTGTACCTTGTGTATTATCCGCTGAAGTTATGACTGTTTGATCTGATTGTTGTGTGTCAAAAAATGTAGAAATAATTTTAACAATCGTCAGTCTCACAGATTCGTTTGAGGGATTTTCGAAAGGATAGTCGTGTGTACTTTGCTCTTCATAAAAATTGTGAGGGTTGTGCAAATATGTCATTGTACCGATTAGTTCTGGAACTCGTCGTTGTGATATTCTTCTTTTGAGTAATACTAGAAGTTCATTACTGATAATGCTATCTTTTCGCGATAATTTCTGAATCATGAATCTTAACGCTGTGTCAGCAGTCAGTAAGTTTGCATTTTCTTCACAGATCGCTTCTACCGTAGCTTTAATTATATTAAGGGATTCCGAAATTTCTTTAAGATGTTGTAATTCCGTATCAGTAAATGATATATCAGATTTAAAATCAATTAATGCCTTCAATACAGAATCTTTTAATAATAAAAACCGATCCATCATATTAGCAAGACTGCTCCATCTTGTTTTGTAGTCTAAGATAAGACGAACATTCTTTTGTTTTCCTTCTGCGGTGTATTTATAAAGCACCTCAGACTTGGTCGGTGATTTTTTAAACATCTTGACTACTTATCTAACTCTTTTTATTATTTCGTTATAATCTTGGTTTCTTAAACAAACTTCAGTTCTACGGCCAGTTGCGTGTACATTACTTGTAGCTACAATAAAACCTTCTTCACCATCGGAGTCCTCAATTTCCTGTACATCTATATCTTCTGTACTGTCTTCATTATCAGTATTGTCTTGTATGACAACAGCAGGCTCTTTTTTACTATACAGAACGTTTAGAACTCCTGTCACCAGGCAAATAACATCATCGTTCAGTGATAGACTATACTGTGTCAACTTTGATTTGAGAAGGTTAAGGCAATTATCCGCCGTACACCAACAACCATCCCATCCATCCATCCTGACATCAACGAGAGTCCTAAATTTCTAAATGATATGTTTTTAAATTCTGTAGAGTGTATATTTACGTTCATAAATCTTTTATTTTGAACTGATGTCCATTCATCCAGACTTACTGCAAAATTGCATTCTCTCGATTTCAATCGATCCAATTCTTTCTTCAGGTCTACCTTTAAATCTTCACAATGATTTAAAACAATCTTTTTAATTGTGTGGGGTGATTGCGGCAATTTTAACCCACTTTTAAAAAAAAGTTTACGCAATGTCTGAGATGTACAGAAAGCACTGAATGCAAATCCGTCTAGAGCTGCCAATTTAGAAATCATTATTTCCATACTCTCGTGCTCATCAGACTTAAAATAATCAACTATATTGGCTTTTTTATTTGGTGTCACATTTTCTTCAGAATAAGACGTGGATGCTTGTGTTGTCATATTAATTGAACTACTTGGCTGGCCAATCGATGTGCCTTCTAGTCTTGAAGTGCTTTGATTTTTAACATTAATTGAATGTTTTGATCGAAGGTGATTATGTAAAGCTGATGTCGATCCTGCGATTTTCAAAACTTGTTTGCAAATATTGCATTGTGCCTGAGCACCATCAACACTGCGTTTAAAATGCTGCCAGACTGAGTTCTTCATTTGCGAACATTTTTTGTATTCAAAAAATTGCGTTTTGGATGCCATTTTTAGCAAATCTAAATATTTTTAATCACAAAAATCTGAAAACAAAGAAAAGCCCTATTTTATTTTGAAAATTCTAGACTTATTAAACAACATTGATTACACTATACGAGTTAATACGAGTACGTACAATGTACATTACTATCAACAGCCATAGCGAAAGTGAAGAATTAAAGTTACTTACATCTGACTGCATTGACTTTTTACACAAACTTAACACAACACCTCTCTACATGGAAAACAACTTGTTTATGAGTGCGCGAAGGGCCGTACCGCCGCTGGTTGACAATAACAATGAGGGGCTCAGCGTGGGTGAAAAGTTTAGAACAGAAACTTTTTAAGTGAGAAGCGACCGTGCTTCCGATACAATACAATACAATCTTGAAAATGCGTGTAGCACGGATGTGAGTTTAACATAAAGTTAACAAGGTGGCCAATGTTGTTATGATCTCTGTCACTTATTGTGATTTCTGAAGTGAATAAATAATTGCAAGAGTGATTAACGATATTAAAATAATAAATAACGTAATACTACTTGTATAATTAATATAATTGTACTTTACATATGACAGCTTTTTATTGAATAATTAAAAGAAAAATACAAAAAAATATTAATATAATATTATAGTAAAATCCGAAAAATCCGGATGGTGATGGTAGTAAAATCCGGATTTGAAAATCGGCGGATATCCGGATAATACGGATATCCGAATATCCGGATTGCAAGCCCTACTTTCAAGTGACCAGTGTACGGGCAAGCAAGGTGGCCACCTGCCCAGAAGGATTCTTCAAGACTTTCGCCAGGAGAAGCACAGGTACCGCTTTTGCATTATTTGCTGGAGTTAGGCTACAAACGCCACCTGACCGTCACCAATTCCTCTTTGAAAGTTTGCTCAAAAAAAAAGGCAAATTGAATTATTATGCATTCCAGATAATAATTTATCTGTCGTCCTCGACCCGCAAGGATACACGGCTATTTTATACGCCTGTCCCTTCAGGCGCATAAACTAAATTATTAGCATTCGAAAATATTTGGTGAGGCTGCTAATACTTGAAGTATCTTTGCATTGTATAAATTCATTCTCTTCGTATAGTATAATTACACGGCACATGTGTGAGTACTATAAAGCTACCATATACTGGGTAAGTCTTTAATTGACTTGAATGTGCCCTGGCAGCTGAGAGTACTTCATGCTTACTGAAATGTCTCGCTGGAGGTGGCGTGTTTATTGCATCATTAAGTTCCCTTCAAAATGGTGAGTTGAATGGTGCTGATCCATGCGTCATGTTCGTGAATGGGCGCCGTCAGTAGTGACTGATCATTTCTTAGCTGCCACTTATTACACACTGCTTACTTATTTTGATTTTTCAATTGTTTTATCTCTTTATTACGAAAACTTAAAGTGCACGTCTTTCTACATTGTTCTCACATGTATAATTTCAAAATGAATGATGTAACCAATATTTTTGTAACAATATTTTAATTTACCCCATGTGGTTTCCGTGTGGTAGAATAGAACACCTTTTACGACACCCACGGGATGAGATGGGTGGGCATCTCATGGCGTGGGTGTCGTAAAAGGTGAGTAAGGGAACAGGTGGAGGATTCTATTGTTTTCCTCTGTATGGTATTGACAACACACACCCAAGCTAAGGTTGCCGTGTCGAGAGCTCCATGGCTAGGGGGGAGCCTAGTCGTGAGCGTGCCTGTTGTCTGGGATCGGGCGCCCCCAGGCACTAAAAAGCCATACCTCTACATGCAGGGCTGTAGAGTGTCCACAGATGTTTCCTCTGCTATTCGTGGGAACTAAATGAGGAATCTAAATAATAAGCAACTCGGAGGCGCTGGTGACGCTCGCCACACACCACGTCAGTTGTTCTCACGGGGTGAAAAGCGAGCTGCGGAATGTCGCTTAGTTACGCTGAATGTGCAGGGTGGTATAAAAGATAAAATGGATTAAATAGGTGTGTGAGATAGTGAAAGATAAAAGAATAGATGTGTTACGTATGAAAGTGACGAAAAGAAAGCGAGTGGACATATACAAACATGGCTCTTTGACCGCTATCTGGTCCGGTGTTCAAGAGACACACAGGGCCTGTCAAAGTCTGGGAGTTGTCCTCTCCGAGTGAATGATGAAATGTGTGAAAGATTATGTTTGTGTGAGTCCCCGGATTCTTTGGGTAAAAGCCAAGGTGGGCCTAAACCCTATCTTTATTTTGTGCCTGTATGCACCCGATACAGGAAGCTCACCTTCGGAGAGACAGGAATTTTGGGACAGTATAAGGGATTTAGTGAATGGATGTAGGTTAGACGAGAAGATTGTAGTGCTTGGAGACTTTAATGGTCGGGTTGGAAGAGGAATGGGTGCGAAAAAGTATTAGGTGCATTTGGGGATGATAGAGTGAATGAGAATGGGATGAATTTACTAGAGATATGTGGAGAGAAGAATTTGTGTGTTATGAACACTATGTTTAGTTAAAGAAAGGTTCACAGGTATACGTGGGAAAGACAAGACTGTAGAAGTGTACGTAGACTTTGTATATGTAGACTTTGTGATTGTGGATGAAAGAGAAAATTAAAGAGTAAAGTTACAGACACTAGAGCATATCGGGGTGTTAATGTAGGGATTGCTCATTATCTGGTTATGTGTCAGATGGATGGTCGAACAGGCATTGGCGTCACCGAGTTCGAGTTCCTGTGACTGCTCTAGAAATAATAAAAGTGGAAAGAGGAATATAAGAGCGGAGAAAATGCGAACACAGATAAAATATTTGATGATACGAATGATTACAGTCTAGAAGAAGTATGGAATTTAGTGAAAAATAGTATGGTACATGTAGCCACAAAAGTATGTGGTCTAGCGCAGAGGAAATGTGGTAGTAGAACTAATGATTCTTGGGTAGGTGGTGAAGTTAAAGAAGTTGTGAGGAAGAAGAAAGAGACCCGGCTTAATGTGCTAGCCTGTAAGGCCCAAAACTGGATGAATCAGGCAACGACTGTGGCAGACAATTTGGAAAGAGTGAAGAAGGACTACACCGAAATGAAAACGAAAGTAAAAGAGATTGTAAAATTGAAGAAGGATGAAAGGAAGAAAAGTATAACAGGAAGTTATCTGATAACTTATAACTCTTAACTCTTAACTCTTAACTGATGCTTAGGGGGGTGAGACAAGGGGATGTGATATCCCCGAAACTTTTCACCAATGCGTTGGAGGACGTTTTTAAGACGCTGGACTGGACTGGACAGGGTATCAACGTAAACGGCGAGTACATCTCACATCTTCGTTTTGCCGATGACATCGTCATAATGGCAGAGACACTGGAACAGTTAGACCAGATGCTGCACAGCCTAAATGGAGCCTCTCGGCGGGTTGGCCTCGGCATGAATTTGGACAAGACGAAAGTCATGTACAATTCGCACGTCTTGCCGAGTCCAATCCATATCGAAGGGTCGCTTCTCGAAGTTGTGAAGGAGTACGTCTACCTAGGGCAAGTTATCCAGCTCGGTAGACACAACTTTGAGAAAGAAGCCGACAGGAGGATCCGATTGGGTTGGGCAGCGTTTGGAAAACTTCGTCAAGTCTTCTCGTCGCCAATCCCGCAGTGTTTGAAGACTAAGGTCTTTAACCAGTGCGTCCTGCCCGTTATGACATACGGTGCCGAAACGTGGACACTGACAGTCGGGCTGGTCCACAAATTCAAGGTCGCTCAGCGCGCCATGGAGCGGGCTATGCTTGGAGTTTCTTTGAAGGATAAGATCAGAAATGAAGTTATCCGGAAGAGAACCGGAGTTACCGACATAGCCTGCAGAGTAAGCAAGTTGAAGTGGCAGTGGGCTGGCCATATTTGTCGAAGGACCGATGGCCGGTGGAGCAGACGAGTCCTAGAGTGGAGACCGCGTATCGGCAAGCGTAGTGTGGGACGCCCCCCAGCTAGATGGACCGACGACCTTAAAAAGGTGGCTGGGACAGACTGGATGCGGAAAGCGGAGGACAGGGTGATGTGGCGCAGCCTGGGAGAGGCCTATGTCCAGCAGTGGACTGTTATAGGCTGAGTTGATTGATTGATTGATTGATCTGATAACTTCAGGGCCAATGTTAAGCTGTTCTGGAAACAGGTAAGAACGGCTCGCGGAGTGGCAGGAACATTGAGTACAAATGCTGTAAGAGCTGAAGATGGATGTTTATTAGGCGAAGAATGTAAAGTCTTGGAAGACTGGAACGGATACTTTGAAAGTTTATTTAGTTGTCAGGATAGTGTGCAAAGAGTGGATAAGTGGGCAGAAGCCAGTTTGGAAGACCCACGCTCAGATACAGATGAAGGGAATGAAATAGAAGTATATGAGATTGTACACGGAAAAAAAAGGATCTCTTCAGCGAAGAATTTATCAATATTCTCAGAAAAATTGCTTCAATCCAAGTAAATATTTTCTTAACGTAAGTAAAATAATGTACTCAGTCCAAGAAAACCTGTTTACTCAAATTAAGAATAATAAATACTTGGTTTTTATTCTTAACTTATGCAAATATTTTTGATTCAAGACTATAATAATCTTAATTGAAAAAAATATCTAGTTTTTATCTAGTTTTAGAAATAATATTCTTAAAATTAAACTTAATAATTCTTCATTTAAGTATAATGTCTTCGAAAAAGATAATAAAACTAAGACAAAATTTTATTTCATTCAAGAATATATTGTTTTCCCCATTTATGAATCAATATTTGTCTTGACCAAAAGGATATTGTCATATATTTAAGACATCCTTTTTTTCCGTGTAAGAGCGTTGAAAGGAATGAAAATTGAGAAAGCTGCAGGGTATGACAGGGTGTCTGCTGAAATGCTGAAGGGCGGTGACGGGGACCACCCCGTCACCGCCCTTCAGCATTTCAGCACATTAAAGATCCGGCACAACAAGCTTGCTACCAAGCAAGCTTGTTGTGCCGGATCTTTAATGTGTTGGAGATATGGCCATGTGCCGGATGACTGGTGCAAGGCTATAATTGTACCACTATATAAGGGAAAAGGTTCTCAGCAGGAATGTAACAATTAACGCGGCATTAGACTTTTGAGTGTTGTCGGCAAACTATATGCGAAAGTTTTAATAAAGAGAGTGATAAGAGTGACCGATGAGAAAATATGGGATCTGCAGGCAGGATTTAGAGAGGGCTGTATGGACCAGATCTTCTCCTTAAGGTGCATAGCCGAAAAACATCTGGCAAAGCACAAGAGAGTCTACTGTGCTTTCGTTGAGTTGGAGAAGGCCTATGTCAGTGTGGAGGGGAGTACTGTGGTCGACACTATCCGTGTATGGTGTCGACTGGCGCTTGATACGGGCACTGAAATCTTCATACAAGGATTCCTGCTTCATGCAAGGATGCTTGCGTTAGGATAAATGTGGCATACACAGACTGGTTCTGCATCTCAAGGGGTGTTAGAAAGGGTTCTGTAGCGTCACCGTGGCTGTTTAACACACACGTGGCTGTTTACATGGATAGTTGTCTGACAGATTTGAAAGAGGGTGAGTGCAGATTGAGAATGAATAAGTTACGCAAATGATCAAGTTCTATTTGCATCGTAAGCTGCAGTGCTATTCTGTAAACATCACATCGTGAAAACTTAGGTGAAGTGAGCGTGGAGTGAACTGTCAGTGTCATCTCACTTGATGCTAGGGAGTGACCAAGGATTACTTTTACAATCATAATCGAGATTTTAATAATATTTTTATGTTGATCATTTTATAAATTATTTCAAATCTTTGTATTGTTTGTTATTATGAACGATTTGTAGTAGTAGTATTTTATTATTTTTATTTTATTCCTTTTACGCATTTTCTGTAGTAGCTAGCTTAGAGATTTATGTTTTATTTTATTTATTGTACGTGCGTGACGCGCTCGCTCCTCTGGCTATTTAAGGACTAGTCTATTTTCTGACAGAATTTCTGTTTTGCTATTTTATTTAAAAACCCACTTAAGATTATTGTTTAGACACTTAAATACTAGCTTTGAAATAATATTAAAATGATCAATCGATTTAGCATAAAAATATTATTAATATCTCGATTATGATTGTTAATGTTATCCCTAGCATCAGTGGAATGACACTGACAGCTCACTCCACGCAAGAATTCACGGTGAGATTTTTACAGAATCGACATGCTGAACAGCTGCAAGCAGTGGCGTGCCTAGGGTTTCAAAATAACGCAAGCCCAATAAAATTTTAACCGATTTTAAAAAAAGAAAGTTCAGTTTTCGTTGAGTATGTAGGTACCTACGTATGTATCATCGCAATTTTCTCATAAACTACTGGTTAGGTACAATAAATTAAAAGTGAATTCATCCATCCATCTTCTTCTTTCCTCTTCTTTCTTCAATTTCACTCTTGCTTGTCGTGCGGTGAATGAGGTAACCAAAGCACACTGAAGGGATGCTAGTGCTAGATTGAATATAATGAACATATCAGCAATTGCATACCTCCGGTGGCATTGAAAAAAGCCGTTTGGTTTGCTTCATTGCTTGAGGGAACAAAGTTAT
The DNA here is from genome assembly GCA_905333075.3 of Atethmia centrago. Classification (NCBI taxonomy): domain Eukaryota; kingdom Metazoa; phylum Arthropoda; class Insecta; order Lepidoptera; family Noctuidae; genus Atethmia; species Atethmia centrago. The sequence continues at coordinate 34,140,621 of HG995369.1, forward strand.
GGTAAGTAGTTGCTTCTTTCGTAACAGGACCCAGGTTACAGACAAAAAAAAAAACAAAAAAAAAAGTTACAAAACGAAAGTTAAAAAATAGCTAGATAGAATGTAATAAGGAATTTGAATAAATTATTTATATTCTAATTGGAATCTATAATTATTTATATTCTAATTGGAATCTATAATTATTTATATTCTAATTGGAGTCTATCTTTCTTAAGAAATGATTTAATTACATCAGAGTAAAATGTTGGTGATCGTTTTAATTCTACCAACAACTGTTTTTCAATAGCTATCATTGATAATTCGGAAAGACGCTCTTGACCTTGTGTATTTCTCAGATAGGTATGGATACGTTTAAGAGACGAAAAAGCACGTTCCGCGGAAGAACTTGTAGCCGGAATAGTTACAACAAGATACGCTAACTTTAACAGCTCGGGAAAGGCATCTTCGAGGTTATTCTCATGAATGAAATCAATTAATTCGAAAACATTACGATCTTTCAGATCAGGACTAGAATACAAGCAAATCAATTGATTTTTCTGAGCAAAGTTTAAAGATTTTACCTTATCTTCGGCAATCAAAACTTGAACGCATTTTAAATCTTCACAAGGTACAATTACCTCCATTGTTGTAGGTAAGTCACCAAAACAATTGTATCACTGAGGAAATCTAAGAAAACACACAAAAAACTTTAACAACAAAACCTTTTTCCACTCAAGCAAATGAAACTGAAGTTAGTTGCACTCTCGGATGTCGGGAACTACTCAGTGTTGTCATTTAGGCAAAAAAAAGTCGCCAGGTATATGAAAAATCTAGCTAGATGTCGCAATTTTTTTATTTTTAAGATATTGCTTGAATATTTAATTTCGTTGTTTTAAAAAGTCGCTAGTTTTTATTGTTGCTAAATGTTAAAAAAGTTTCCAAACTCGTTAAAAATCTCCAAGATCTCACAACGTGGCTAAAACGGCAACACTGCAGAGTTGGCAAGCTGACAAGGTCACGCATACGCGTGCAACTTCATACCGAAAGCCCTGCTTAAATCTGCCATAGTGATCGATTTGTTCTATACACAAAGGTCTAACTCATACCGCACATCGCTATAAGTGCGAAAGTGACAGATATAGTATTTGAAAGCCCGGTAAAAGCCGGTGCGTGTAAGCGAGATAGCTATATGTAGATGCTACAAATGCGAAACTCTGCGCGCGAACAATCGCGATGTGTAGTAGTGTAGCATAGGTAGATACTTTGTATTATTTTGATAAGAATTAAGCGCGCGAACTTTTAACTAGTTCGGGTTTGATATTGATTCTCTATCGAGCATTTTAGTAAGGCATTTGGGCTTATATGAAGGTACCGCCACTGGCTGCAAGACATGGTGACGGTGATGGATGAAGCATATAAGATGAAACGGATGAAGAGTGAATGCGAGAAATAAAGTGAATGCTGCTATACATGCGATAGTGACCAACCAGTCGATGCCCAAAGAGGCTCGACTGGCTGTTCATAATGGTGTGCCTACGCTTATTTATGGAAGTGAATGATATGTGTGGCAAAAGAAGCATGAAAGCAGAACCCTTGGACCAATAGAGATATTTGATGTTTAGAAAATACCAAAATGCACGACCTTTTTGCTACTATTTGATACATATTTCAAATATTTAGTAGATACCTCGATTGACAGCGAAAAACGCGTAAAGAAAATGGTCGGACATTCTAACATCAGGAAGTCTGAACCACTTTTTTTTTTCATAGTTCGAGACAAACCAACGAATTTATCTCTTTGTAAATATTTACTACCTTCTTAGTACCTCAACGTATATTTTTTCTACATTTTTTTGACATAGGTACCTACCAGAAAATTGTTACACAAGAAAGAAACTTTGCTAGCTATGTATAATATTCTCCCTCTTATATTACAGAATAACAAGAAAAAAATGATGTAAAATCCTACACCCGGTCCTTTCAACCTACTTACGCTGTGAAGTGAGACTCCCTGCGTATATGAAAGTTGGTAAGTTTGTTTGTTACTCAATCACGCCTAAGCCGTCTTCAAACCAGTTGCAACGACGACTGTTTCTGCTAATCAAAAAATTTACGGACGAAACGCAACCGTTTTTCGGTTGCGTTTCGTCCGTAAAATATCGACAACGACCCACCACTACTTTAAATAAATAGCCTTTCACCGCTCTCATTATGGTTATCATATACATTCGTTAGTACCCTTTGGCGTCAAAAGATGTCGTTACGTGTATGAGTACCTACATTGCATAATGAAAGTTCCTTTTGGACACTATATTATCTTTTCATAGACTGAAGCGATGAAACAAAAACTAAATATAACTCCGAGTTACACACAATATTTGAGTATTTATAAAAGTTAACCAAATAGGATTTGGACTTTTTACGTGATGCTGTAACAACTTAATCTCTCACAAACAAACAGAAAAACCGACAAAAATTCCAAAAGAGGTAGAAATAGCATCTGTTGGTTATTTTTTAACACGCCAACTAATTGTGTAAAAGTATTAATATTCATATTCATATCTTTAATTGCATTCCATAATGTTTTAAAGGTGTTACAAAGGCTTAGAGCTAATTTACAATTAGGTACGGATCCTGTCGGGCACAGCAAAAAATTAAAATTAAAATAATTCTTAAAATGAAATAAAATTAGGAAAAAAATTAACAAACAATAACTAGGCAGATGATGAATTTTTAACATTTTTAATACACTAATAACATTAAATTTTTAGTAAGTATTTTCAATGTAGGTACAGAAACGCCTCGCTACAGATTTCATTTAATATGTAAACTTTATAGGTACCTACTTATATAATCCACGGGCGCACACTGCAAGAATTGTTCGAGAATACCTGCATGACGTTAGTATCACAGTAATGGAATGTCCAGAAAGAAGCCCTGACATGAATCCAATAGAGCATTTATGGGATAAGCTGAAGAAGCGTGTTCGAACTAACCAACTAGCTCCAGAAACTCTGCAGGACCTGAAACTGTCATCGTGGAAGCATGGGGAAACATTCCAAAGCACGTCATTGTTATTAATTAATTCCATGCCGAACCGCATGACGGCCGCCGTAAATGCTCTTGGAGGTTAACACAAGTTACTTAAAACTTAAATAAACGTTTTCTCTGTGTAAACCATTGTTTTCTTCTTCTTTTTTAGAAATTGAATGATAGGTAAACGATATTTATTTTGTAAATAGATAAATGGATCGACATGTATCAATCAATCAATTAGTTAAAGTGCACGTTAGTTAATTGATTAATTTCGATATTTAACTTCTAACATAATATTAACTGCTAGGCAGCCAGTTTATCATAGTATGGATTTATGCCGAGTTCATAGCAATAAGCTCGTTCCTCATACCCTATTAAAATAATTGGCGACATGTATGTCCACGTGGGTACCTGCCAAACCTCACTTCATCCCTTATTATTATTATACTCTTTGCTCTGCCTACCAAAATCAAAATCAAAAGTCCTTTATTTAAACTAGGCTGAGAATCAGCACTTTTCGAACGTCAAAGTTACGTAAGACGGACTGTCTTACGTAACTTTGACCCAAAAACGCCCGCCCTTTACCACTTCCTAGTGCTTTAGCTGGGAAGAAGAAGTGGCGGAACAAACTCCTACCTTTACGCGGAATATAATTTGATCGAATTATAGGTTTCGGAAACTTATTTATATTTGTAAGTAAATACTATCGTGCTCTTCTTCAGTTCTTTACGAGTTTGCCTTTTACTGCGTAATTAGAAATTAAATATGCTTATTTTCCCGTGAATGCCATCCAGTTGTCAAACAGTTATGTCAACGTCAAATTGTCAGAATTGTTAACGGGAAAATAAACAAAGTTTTGCTTGAAAATGTCATTCGCCTCGTATGCATTTTGTTTTTCTTTTGTAAAAAATAACAAGTGATGCCGAATGAATTGATCATTGTTCCATGTCACTAATTTTCTTTAGTTTAACTTCATGTGTAGAGATAGTTTATAATCGACGGAGGTCGAATTTGGACATGATATAGAAATGGCCGAAACGAGTACAATGAACTCCGATAATAAATTGGAGCAGATCGAGAAGAAGGAAGGCATGGAGGGCATCAAGACGGAGGTGGAAGTCCTGGTGAAGCACGAGCAGCTGGAGTGCGTGGCGTGCACGACGCGCAGCCTGGAGTGCGTGGACATCTACTGCACCACGACGCGTGCGTCCGGCGCCAAGCTCAGTACCTTCCTGCATAAGTTCACGCAGATGGACCTGGCTGGCCACACCGCCTGCAAGTTCATGTGTAAGAGCTGCTACGACCTCATCAACGTGCTCGAGCAGGCCGAGATAGAATACGTCAAGTTGAAAGAGACTTTCGAAGCCATCCTCAGCAAGAACCCTCTGTTTGATTCTCAAACAGTCCAGCCCATCCGGTTGTCAGACGTGAAGGCAGAGTTTGATGCTGACGATGATGACGATTATGTGTGTGACAATGTGGATGATGACGACTCGGATGACGAGCCCCTGGCCACGCAGAGCAAACGAAAGAGATACAGAGTTGAAAAGAAAAAGAAAAAAATATCTACAAACAAACGTAAAGTGAGAAGTAAAGCCAACAGTGACAGGTAACTTAATAATGTTATTATTGTGCAAAAGTAATATTATAGACACAGTATCTACTGGAGAACCTTTATTGGGCAGGACGTAGTTAAATTCTTAAGGTTATTAGTGATGGTAATCCATCACTCATTATGAAACAAATGAGTGACAAAGGAAATCATTCATTTCATACCCAAACAATAAAGTGCTGGCATGAAAACACAATAATATTTCCATCCAAAGTCTAAAATTAACCCCCCAGCTGATATTTGAGAAAAAATCTTATTTTTATTTAGAATATTTAAGCCCCGCTCGACACCGGTTCAGTGTAAAAAAATAGAAAATCAATTGTGTCTTATTAGCTGTCCTCAACCGATTAATCATTACATAAAATTTTCACTATATGTCCACTGAAATCACTGTTGCCTGGAAGAGATTGCTAAAAGCGATAAGGCCACACATTATATATTTTGTAGTCTGATTTATTTTGTTTTGATTTTTGTGGTGTGCAATAAAGTATATATGAATAAATAATAATAAATCTTTTAAAATACCAACATTGGATAGATGAGAAAAAAAAATATCATTCCCACATTACGTGCAAGGGTACTTACTACTACACCCTAGAAACAAAAAAAAAATGTGTTTAATATTTATACTCGTGCCAAATTACAGCTTTCTAGTACTAAGCGTCTTGAGCTACAGCGGGGACAGACAGACAGACGTACATGGCGAAACTATATGGGTTCCTTGTTTACTACAGAACCCTAAAAACAGGATGTTATTTTCAATACAAAGTCGGAATTTTTCTTATTGTTATGCTTCTATTATGTCAAAATATGATATTTTGTATTTTCAAACTATAGCAGCAGAAGGGTTTATTGTATACTCTCGTTGTAATAGTAAAAAATGCTAATGTTAAATACCTTTAATTTTTCTGCACTTTAATTTTTGGGTAAAAAATGTCTAATACATATGTAAGTTTCATGTCATTGTTTTAGCTGGAAATGTGAGGAGTGCGGAGCAAAGGGTACCACAGGGGGTGCCATAGGCCTGACGGCTCACACTCTGGCTGTGCACACAATGGACGACCCTTCTGCCTTGCTGCCAGAGGTTAAGATCGAGAACTCTGCCGAAGGGTATGTACACTTCTGTATTATTAACTTGTAGATGTGAGGCAAACTGTGTACAGTGGATGTAAGATGATGCTACCATCAGGTGAAAGTATGACAAGCATCACACACTAATGTTGGCAGGTGAGCAACTGATCCTATTCAGTTTTCAAATTGGGTAGTAAGAGTGATCCCTCTTATCATAGATCTATATCTGTGCTACCAGCATTGAGTAAAATATATGAAAAAATCATGCTAGACCAGATGTTGTCACATTTTAATTCAAATGGGATTTTACATAGTCGCCAGTTTGGTTTTACGAAAGAGAAGTGATTTCCATAATATAAATAAAAATAGTAAACATGAAATTGTGATACTTGCCCAAATTTAGATTAACAAAAACAAGCAAATGATCTCTTATCAACAGTATCCGCTTTTATAACATGTTGCCAAAGTCGTTTACAGAACTTAGCGACGGAAAGTTCAATACCCTCATCAAATGTGTCCTTATCAAAAAAGGTTAAGGTTAAAGACTATGTTGAAGACAAGAAAGTTTGGCAATAATTCTTCCTGCACATGTGGCTTCCCTGGTACCTCTTTAACAGCATAACTATGTAAATGTTTATTCACCCTTCCTTCCTCGTGGTCAAACTTAATGGTCGAACTGATTTGACCACGAGGAATTCTGTTTCGGATAGTCAAACTACTTAGTTTTACGAAAAATATCCACCCTTTGTTGTTCGTAAATATACTTGTACAGTCATTAACAAAAATAATTTCCTTCCTCGTGGTCAAACTTAATGGTTAAACTGATTTGACCATGAGGAATTCTGTTTCGGATAGTCAAACTTAGTGGCTATTCAAAGCTTATAATTAAAACATGGCTAAATATTGTTTTTAATTACATAGGTAGCTATTATTTGAATCAGTTTGACCACGAGGAAGGAAGGTAATTAACTGCTCCCAAATTACGATGTTTATTCTAATTTTATATTTTTTACATAGGTAGTTCCTTGACATAATCTTTTCATTATTTGACGTTATATACCTACAATTTTAATTTCAACTATTTATTAGTGGCTTTTGTGGACAGGATATTAACTCAGATTTGTTGCAGTTGTAATGGCAAACATGTCATTTTCTTTAAATAGGTTTTTATTTTTATTATTTCATTCATATTTTAAACAGATTCTTTCATATTTTGTGAATGTGAAAACGTTGTAGGCTTAATAGACTGTAGATTTGTTAACCATTTTCTATTTTGTTAAATATCTGGTACTTGTTGACAGGCCTGCACTGTGCTCCCACACATATTAACTCTAATTTGACAACATTGCAAAAGCCAATTAATACACACATCAACAGAATCTTTTAGGGATATTTTATATTTCATCAAATATCTATAAATCTATGAGGAATTTTCTGATACAGTAAATAGATGAATGATAGGTTATTTTAAGGTATTTAATAAAAAATAAAAATTATTATGTGATTTTGTGGTTTTAAATACAAATGTTAATCTTTAAATCTTCGTAGATTTTTTTTTATTAATTGATTAATTCTTATAGAACTATTAATTTTAATTTAAATTGAAAACATCTTATAAAATCTAATTATTAATAATCAGTGTTGCCACTTCTTACATTAATTACAAATCGCCATCGATTGTTCATACTTAAAATTAAATTGTCCATGTCTTGCTGCGGTATGAGGTCCCATGTTCTTTGCAAATGTTCGTAAAAATGTTGTTCCGTCATCAAATTTGGCGGGAAATCTCTCAAAGCTTTTCGTTGTAACATGTCCCAGGCAAGCTCGATAGGATTTAAGTCGGGTGACTGTGCAGGCCCATCCAAAACTTGAATATCGTGGTTTCGGAGATCGGCCGACACCAGCCGCGCCGTATGGGTAGGAGCATTATCGTGCATGAGTAGAAATTCCTGGCCCATTCGTATTATTTGTGGGACAATAACAGGCTATAATACCTCCTCGTCATGTTGCCTTGGATCCAAACGAGCTGGGTTCTTCCGCCACGACGAATTCCTGCCCACACCATGATTGTCCCGCCTTGGTATGAGTGGACCTCCTGAGGGTGCCGTAGACGGCTAACTCTCCCTGGAGTTCTCCAAACGCGTGTTCTTCGTGAATCCGGATGAAACTCAAACCGGGACTCAACGGTGAACAGCACCAAATACCATTGTTCGTCACCCCATGGTAAATGCTCACGAGCCCATCCGTCAACCGCGATTGCTACTTCGTAATGCTGGAACACGTAGCGGTCTTCGAGCATGAAGACCAACTTCATGCAACCTCCTTCTCACGGTTTGGTCGCTTACCAGCAGCTGGTGGTCCTCCTGGAGCCTTTGTACTAGTTGCATCGCTGAGATATTGGGGTGTCTTCTGGCGGTCATTTGGAGAAATCGATCCTGTCTCTGCGTAGTAACACGATATCTACCCGTGTGCCGTTCAGCCACATCCCCAGTACTGCGATAACGTGACCACAACCTTGATATCATGTTTTGGCTACTGTATAGAGCCTCAGCAACGACGCATTGAATAGCACCATTTTCTAACATGCCCACGGCTCGTAACATTTCATCTCGACTCAAATGACGACGTGGCGTGACTCTTAAATATCACAGGGCACGTTTAATTAAAAAAGACGTACAATCTAATCCCTTTTCATTAATTAATATTAATAAAACAATTTTAATTTTCCTTAACGTAACGAATTACTAACAATTTTGCCGCCGTATTTTGCTTCTTTTGTTTTTTTATTAACATTATTAAATTTTGAAAATAGAATAAAAGAATGTTTCAATCTGTATATACACTTTTTATGGAAACTAAAAAGATTTTAAACTATAAATTCGTAAATAATTTAGGAAACCTACCTACCTTACCTAAATTATTTACGAATTTATTCTGTTGATGTGTGTAGTAGTAAATCAAAGAGTAACCGAGGAGTTTGTTGCCGGCTCTTCTCCATTGGAAACGACCAATTGGAACCGTGCACTCAGCTTCTGACGTTTTATTAGTGGGTTCCATGTTGGTCTATGTGAAATAAAATATTTTGATTTCGATTACAAAATATTCACAATCGTGTTTGCAAACTTTGTTAAAATTAGTCAGCTCATACCACATAATATTCATTAGTATTATGTAGTATCGATTTAATTCATTCATTGTGTATCTTGTTTTCAGATCACAAAGTCCCCTATACAACAATGGCTTCGGTAACTGTCTAAAAGTTGAGATAGATAACTATGATGAAGACGATGACAGTTTGGGTGTTGACGACCTTAGTAATGATATGCAACCTATGAAGAAAAAAATAGGCAGACCATTAAAGAGTAAGATGATACCAGCACAGCCCAGGAAGAAGAAGACTAAAGTGGTGCATCAGTGTGACCAGTGCGATGCTAAATATACTTCTTTATGTGAGTGGTAACTTTTATGTGAATAAATTGATCCTTTCACATGGAGTTAGTACTCTCTAAAAATAGTTTCATTAGGTTTAGTCCATTAAATTAACTGTTACACAATATTACAGGTGTGTCAGATAGATCTTGAGTTATTGGAGGATTAAAAAGTAGGATGAAATGGTTTGGCATAATTTATGATATTGGCCATCTGATGATGGCCGATGGCCGTGCCTTTGTCATAGCAGTAAGGGTCGATTTCGTAGTTCAATTGTTACCACTGTTGGTTTATTTAGATGATAGCTATACATCAACTGACGCGTCAATGTTGCAGCGCGCCTGGAGCAGCACAAACAGAAGCACGACGGCTCCAAGCCGCCCTACATCTGCGAGGTGTGCGGCGCGCACTACAAGCACAAGCGCGCCTGCGACATACACATCGCGCTACATAAAGGTAACAGCTTTTCACTAGCTTTGACGTTAATAATGTTACAATCTAACAAGATCAATCAACCGAGAGTGATGAATGGTGTATAACCCAGTAACTAGGTTGTGGAGGTCAGATAGGTAGTCACTCCATGTAAAATACTGGTATTCAGCGGCATCCGGTAAGACTGGAAGCCGGCTCCAACATAGTTGGGCAAAGGCAGGCAGATGCCGATGAGCTGTGACTAACTTTGGTGGACAATAAAGTATTTTCTGTTATTAAGGTATTCATTTCTGTTTACGTTTTTATTTCTGCTCGAGTATAGTTTTCGATGTTTTTTTTGTTGGTATGGTGGCGTGCTAGCTGACATAATTTGGCTAATAATTTAATGTTTTGTGTTGCGTGTAGTGTAAATTGTTTTGGGTACTTTTGTGTAGAATCCATTTATTTTTCTAATTAAACAGACAGCAGTGCTGCTGGGGAGTTTGTTGAGCCACTTCTTCTTCTCAGCTAAAGCACTAGGAAGTGGTGAAGGGCGGGCGTTTTGGCGAACTGTCTTATGTAATTTTGATGTCCGAAAAGTGCTGATTCTTAGCCTAGTTTGAATAAATGACTTTTGATTTGATTGATCTATCTAATGTCGTCGACAAATATATTAACTATAATTTCAGGTATAAGTGACTGGAAGTGTGAAGAGTGCAATAAGTTATTCCCGTCTAAGAATGCGCTACAGAGGCATAACAACATACATACGGGCAAGTTGAACTATCAGGTATGTTTCTACCCATACCTATGTGTCTTCTCATTAATCTTTTCGGATCAGAATGCTTTTTTTTTGTTGGTAACTTTTTCTTCGAGTACTTGCATGGGCTTTCCTCTAATGTGTACGAAAAGACAAAGCAAAATTGATCCAAATGTCTATCTGTAACGAAACCTATATAAATAAATAGTTAATTTCATAGGTAGTAATTTATATTACGACGTCCATTAAAAAAATCTGTCAGTAAAGTCGTAGTTAAAATAAATTATTTTTATCCAACTTCAAAAAGAAGAAGGTTCTCAATTCGTCTATATTTTTTGCATAAACAGCTCGATTGATTTAAAAAAAACATTGCGCGTGCAGCTCCGTACACGTGATACACGTGATAGAAGTAGATTTTTACAGAATCGACATGCAGGTCGGAGGGCTGTGATAAAATGAATACAAAAATCATAAAAGCCTACTGTAATGAACAAACATGTCTTTTTCACATGGAACCTTCCCTGAAAAATCAAAACTGTCCTTTAATAAAGCCTTAATTCAAGAAGGGAGATAAATGTGACATTAGTAATTACAGGCTTATAATTTTAATACCCATATTGTCTAAAATTTATGAAAAATGTATGTACAAAAGACTAACTGATGTCTGCAATAAATTTCAAATTATAAGTGAACAGAATTGGGATTTCAAAAGAACAAATCCACATCATTGGCTATTTTTTCTCTTATGCAAGCTGTACTTTCAAATATTAATGATAATTATATAACTACTGGCCTTTTTTTATCTATCGAAAGCCTTCGATCTGGTGTCACACGGCATATTGCTAGAAAAGTTAGCTAGCTAGCAAGCTATTGGGATTAGAAGGCCAAGTACTTCAGTTGTTAAACTCAATATTAATAAAATCAGAGAAGTAACGCATACAAGATTTTTAGGCGTAATAATAGATAAAGACATGAATTGGAAAGAACACGTGTTAGCACTAAAATTAATACATTTGTATATGCACTAAAACAAGTTAAAAATGTAACTAACATTTAAAAAACTGCTGTAGTGTCATACCACGCGTACGTCGAATCGTTCCTACGATATGGCTTTGTAATGTGGGGTAATAGCACCGACTTCTGTAGGGCATTCATCGCTCAAAAAAGTGCATGAGGTCAATTTGTGGTCTTAAACCTGACGACTCATGTCAACCAATATTTAACACGTTGAGCGCCAAGCTTAAAAAACGTGTTTTTTGATATTTTGGACAACAACCGTGGATGCCAGAGGTATTAGAATTCATAGTAAAATGTATTGAAATGTGTTTCCTGACGGACACACTGGCCTACGAATAAAGCACTGCTCGTGTTTCCCAAAGGAAACACGCGGCCTCTAAAGGTGGTACTTTGTGTTTCCAGAAAGATACACATGACGCTCAACGTGTTAAGAAACTTGATTTGTTACCGTTACTTTATATTTTCGAAATACGTGTGTTTGTAATTAAAAATAAACAATTATTTAAGACTGCAAATGATGTTAATCCTAGAAACAGACGAGATCTTTATAAACTAGTGTTGAATTATTTACCTAGACTAGCTAAATACAATAATAGCTGCCTGTGTGTGGGCATTTACAACAAAATACGAAGGCATTTCAAAACATTAAATACAAGATTATTTAAAATTAAGTTTGATAAATGGTTACTTGAATGACTGCCTCGTTGGTCTAGTGGTTGCAAGCTCTACTGCTGAGCAAGAGGTCCTGGATTCGATTTCCAGGTCGGGCAGTGTCCGGGCAGGCGGGAAAGTCCGATAGGGATACGGATGCCCCTGGCAACACAGGCAACGGAAGGGACACGGGTGGGTTTTAGTCAGTAAGAGTCTGTTCCACCCTCCCGCTCCGCCCCGAGGGGGAGAAGTTATTTGATAATTTCCCCCCAAAAAAAAATTAAGTGTTATTGGGTTTTTCCATCTGGGATTTCTCAGTAGCAGCCCGGAGTCTGGATTTATGTTCGGTTGATGGCAATAGGCTCGCCCCCTATTACATGGGACTGAAACATAACTGGCGAAATGTGGGTGTACTACAGGTACTCCTCTGCCCAACCCTTCGGGGAAACAAGGCGTGATGATTAATTACTTGAATGTAGTTTAATAGTTTAAAATATTTTTTAGATAAAAAATGTTGATGGTTGATGCCTCCTTCACTTTATAATTTTGCATGCTATGTTATATGGTAGCTAAACATGTTTGTGCCATATAAATTTGTATTTAAGACGCTGAAAACACCTAAACCGCGGTCACTGTCAGATTGCATAGAAAAGAATGAGAAGCGCGATGACACAACGCTTGTAATTTATTGCAAAATATGAAGCAATTATCTATTTACTCCAAATTGAGTTGAGTAATCCAAAATAAAAAACCACCACTGCATAAAAATAAGACGTTCTTGTTATTAATTAAATACGTAACGTATGTATGTATGTTTAATGCAGATATTTTGGATTAGAACTCAAGGTAAGAGGTTAGTTGAACGTTAGTTTGTATCGAGATTTTTTTTCAAAACGTGCTTTGGTAACAATCAAGTTCTGGGAAATATGTTCAAAATTAGCATATATTTTTTCCACTACCACACACTATACAGATTTGGCAATTTTTTTCTTAAAAGAAGCGTATTTTGGTCAATTGGGTCTCGTCAGCGCCCAAATGAATATTATTATATTTCTTTATAAGAAGCAAAAGGAGTATGTAAGGAGCGAGCAGGTGGCGTTCTATAGTTTCTGCCTACCCCCAGAAGAAGGCGTGAGTTTATGTATGTATGTATTTCTTTATATGTATTACATATCTCGGGACCATGAGGTCCCAGAACTTTGGAAGGCGTACCAGGGGCCGAAGCCAAGTCGCAGAGGGCCATGAGACGTTTTGAATGAAACGAGGCACCAACCGAAGATTATCCCTGTATGCACTATGTAAGTGCATCCAAGGACAACGCCCGGTTGGTGCTGGACTATTGCAGATCATGGAAACAAAACATATTGGGCTATGGGTTTGGGTGGCTATAGTGGATTGGTTACCTAGATTTATGGAAGGACTATGTCCCCTGCCTGATCAAAGTTATACATGGATAAAATGTCAAGGTGACTTGCACACTCAATAATGGGCCCCCGGAAAAACGGTCGCTAGCACATAGTGACGTAGCTACAAGGAGGCAACATGTCCTGAGGTACTTATGAGTGGAGAGGTATTCCATTGCTATCAGGACAATTCCGAAAGTACGGTCAAGATCCCAGCATCTTACTGGAATACTTTCTTCCTCCGAGCACGTTGCTCTTGCGAATCTCCACTCCAGCCGGCCAATAAAGACAAGAAAGAGGTGGGAGCTCTGTTCCTTGTCAGTGTTCACTGCAGCCGGCCAATAAAGGCAAGAAAGAGGTGAGAGCTCTGTTCCTCGTCAGTGTTCGCTCCAGCCGGCCAATAAAGGCAAGAAAGAGGTGGGAGCTCTGTTCCTTGCCAGTGTTTACTCCAGCCGGTCAATAAAGCCAAGCCACAGGAACAAGACTTCTCCCAGGAGATAAGCAACAGCTTATTTTACAAAAGAAGTTAATTCGAATAATAACTAACATAGAACAAACAGATGGCTGCAAACCACACTTCCAAAAACACTAATTACTCAGACTTCCCTGCTTATATGTATATCTTAGAATTATGTAAATTTGTCAGGAAACATTCAAGTGTTAACCCCCCCCCCCCCCCTCCCCCGGGTTTCACTTGACTAACAAATTTCTCCCACCGCCATACAGTCTAAATGGTTGTTTACGCAGATGTGAAAAAAATAATGGCAGTAGTACATATAATTAAATTAAAAGGAAAACTATCACAGCTAAGTGGACTTTACAAGTTAACGAGTAATAGTCGACCAACTTAAATTTGCAGTTGGAGAATTGATCGTGGCATATATCGATAATAATAATAATAACCCCACCGCCGTATCTCTACGTTGACGTCGTGGTGGGGCTTTCACGCTCCGAACTCTGGGTCTGTGCCGGTAGAGTTTACTTTGCCGAAACAGGTCGGAGCCTGACTAAGAGAGATACATAAACCAGCAGGGCAGCATGTGGCGAGCTGTTGGGCAGTAGCGACCCCACGGACCCTATCTCCTGGGAGAAATCTTGTTCCTCACCTCTGGCTTGCCTTTATTGGCCGGCTGGAGTGAACACTGACGAGGGATAGAGCTCCCACCTCTTTCTTGCCTTTATTGGCCGGCTTCAGAGGCGATTCGCAAGAGCAAACGTGCTCGGAGGAAGGAAGTATTCCAATAAGACGCTGGTAGGGTATCTTGACCGTACTTCCGGGATCGTCCTGATAGCCGTGGAATACCTCTCCACTCCTCAAGCACCTCAGGAAGTGTTGCCCCTTTGTCGCTACGTCACTATGTGCTAGCGACCGTTTTCGGTGACCCATTATTGAGTGTGTCCCCTTGTTGTTTTATCCGTGTATTACATAACATTGATCAGGCAGGGGACATAGTCCTTCCATAGTTTTAGGTTACCAATTCACTATAGCCACCCAAACCTATAGCCCAATTAGTTTTGTTCCCATGTTCTGGAATAGTCCTGCATCAACCGGGGACTACGGCCCCTCGTACGCCTTCCAAAGGTCCGGGACCAGCATGTCGATTCTGTAAAAATCTCACCGTGAAAACTCGCGTGGAGTGAGCTGTCAATGTCATCCCACTGATGCTAGGGATTGACCAAGCGTTACATTTATAATCATAATCGAGATTTTAATAACATTTTTATGCTAATTCTATTGATCATTTTATATTATTTCAAAACTAGTATTTAAGTGTTGTAAAGTTACTATTTATTTTTTTTTTAATAAAATAGCAAAATAAAAATTCAGTCAGAAACTCAATTTGGTTTTTTTTGTTCCAAAAGGTTTGGTAATTTTCGCAGCCGCCATCTTGCTTTTAACATTTGACCTCACTATCGACTTTAACGCCCCCGAAAACCATGAAAACGAAACCCATGATGAAAAATATGAAAATTTTTGCAGCCGCCATCTTGCTTTTTAATTTTGACCTCACTATCGGATTTAACACCCCCGAAAACCATGAAAACGATACCCATGATGAAAAATCTGAATATATTTGCAGCCGCCATCTTGTTTTTTTAGATTTGACCTCAGTATCAGCTTTAACACCCCCGAAAACCATGAACACGACACCCATGATGAAAAATCTGAAAATTTTTGCAGCCGCCATCTTGCTTTTAAATTTCGACCTCACTATCAGATTTAACACCCCCGAAAACCATGAAAACGACACCCATGATGAAAAATGTTTGTAGCCGCCATTTTGGATTTGATTGAAAATAAAAAAACGGCAAATTAAAAAAAAAAAAACTCAACTTGATTTTAACAGCGCCTCACGCGCAAGCGCGGCGTTATCTTATCACTTCACCCGATTCTCGTAACCATTGTAACCACCCGCGCCGAAGTGAATCGGCTAGGTGAAGTGAGTCGGTAAGCGCGACGTGCGAGTGTATTATCACTTCACTCGATTCTCGTTGCCATAGCAACATCACTTCACTTGGGCTGAATGAAGTGAGCCTAGCCGCCCGCCGGCCGGCTGCCGGTGCGCCCGCTGCGCGAGTGTCAGTTGCTGAACTGTTGAATTTTGATATTGTATTGATGATTGATTTTATGAATATTATTTTATTATTGGCAACGCGTAGGTCGGTATAAATTTACCTACCTAAAATAAAATATTAGAAAGTTACTTCCTACTAATATTATAAATGCGAAAGTTTGTAAGAATGGATGGATGGATGGATGTTTGTTACTCTTTCACGCAAAAAGTACTGAACGGATTTGGAAGAAATTTGGCACACAGATAGTTTATAACCAGGAATAACACATAGGATACTTTTTATTCCGATATTCCCACGGGGTCAAAACTTATGCGGGTGAAACCGCGGGGTGCATCTAGTATTAAATAATACGCAGGTTTTTTTATTCAAATGGACACACACATCGTTTAGTTAGGTTTCCACATACATAGTTTGTGAGGGGATAAATTCTATGGTCTGTCAGCCAGGCACACTTTTAGCACTCGATCACTTGACACACTTGGTTATCTCTTCTTAGTGAATAGATTTAATAACAACGCTAAAGAACGTCGCGCAGTCTTTACTCGACTCAATCCACTATCGCTTCTTCAAAACACATCGCGGTTGGGACACGGGATTGCGTTTATTTAATCAATTAAAACACATCGCGATTAGGTCATGGGATTGCGTTTATTTAATCAGTTAACTGATTGTGATCAATAGAATTAGCATAAAAATATTATTAAAATCTCGATTATGATTGTAAATGTAATCCTTGGTCCATCCCTAGTATCAGGTGGGATGACACTGACAGTTCACTCCACGTTCACTTCACTTAAGTTTTCACGTTGAGAAGGTTACAGAATAGCACTGCAGGGTCCCGAGATATATAAACCCATTATAATAATAATTTGCAATTATGGACGAAGTTATCATGACGAAGAATTACCGGAGATTTATTGTGAAGGACGGCACGGTTGACGTGTGTCGGGCATGTCACCGTCCTGGAGAATCAATCCGACACATTATCTCGGGGTGTTCTCGTCTAGCTAACGAGGAGTATTTGCATAGACACAACCTTGTAGCCAGGATTATCCATCAGCAACTTGCTCTGAAATACAGCCTTGTAGAATCTGAAGTGCCGTACTACAGGTATGTGCCCGACCCAGTTCTCGACAGTGGAAATATCACATTGTACTGGGATCGATCCATTATCACTGACAGGATTATTGTTGCCAATAAGCATGATATAGTGGTGGTGGATCGAACAGAGCGGCGCGCAATGATTGTTGACATAACAGTCCCTCATGACGGGAATCTCTTGAAAGCCGAGAAAGATAAACAGATCAAGTATCTTGACTTGGCTCGCGAGGTTGTCGACATGTGGGATGTGGATTCAGCAATAATTGTGGCGATAGTCATATCAGCCAATGGCTTAATTGCCAAGAGCCTCGACCAACACCTAAGAAGGCTCACGTTGGACGGCTGGATCTTAATCCAGCCGTCCAACGTGAGCCTTCTTCAGAGCTTGATTCAGAAAGCGGTACTTCTGGACACGGCTCGCATTGTCAGGAGGTTCCTCTCTCTGTAGCCCTGACCGCCGGTAGCTTGGACCCTGTTCCCGATACCGGTGGGCTACCATTTTTTTATATTTTTGTTTGTATAAAAAATGCGTACTGGGCAAACCGCAAATAGAATTCCTCGGATATCAGATCACAAAATACGGTATCAAACCATTACCAGACATGGTCGAAGCAATCACCAAATACCCAATACCAAAAACTGTGCAAGAGCTACGAAGATTTTTAGGCATGATAATTATAGTTAACAACTATATCGTTATGTAGGTATTTTTACTATTACATATCGCCGAAAAAACAACCCCTTGATACGCGTACGATACGTACTACATAGGTACAGCCCTAATAATATGTTTATCGTAGAACTTAGAAGGGACTTCCCCGCTTGGGATATTTTAATACAATACTCTTAAGGTAATTCTCCAACGGGCCTATAGGGGAATCACCCGATCACCTCACATCATATTGTTGCGAGGTATTTCCCGTCGGGGATTCCCTGTACGAAAGTATAAATACGCCAATCAGGTTTTATTTTATTTTTTCATTATTATTCTACCATTGACGAGGTTACGTAGGTTACGTTAAGTCATGTAAATTTAAAAGTCAAAACACAGCACCGCTTTTACTAAAAGTGCCGACGACAGCCTGGATGATGTTTTGGCAAGAATGATTGCATTAGATGGATTTCCATTCAGTGTATTCATAACTTCAGATGATTTGAGATTTGAGTTGCTCTTAGCAAAATACATAAAATTTGCCAAAGTCAGCCGTCACCATTCGAAAACGTGTTATGAATTACAGTGAAAAAATCAGAAAGCAAGTAACTGCAGAATAAAACATTTGAAAAGTGCACGTGAAAGATTTAGTCTTTCTTTCGACGAGTGGACTTCAACGTCCATTAAACCATACATGGCTCATCACTCATGTTCATTCATATTAAAAAAAATTGGAACTTAGGACTTTTTCCTATTTATGGAAGTATGACAGCTGAAAATTGTCTTCGTATATTGAAAGAGCGTCTAAGTAAAATTGATATTTCCCTGGACACTGACATCATGCCTATTGTAACCGATGAACCGTATGTTACGATAAAAGTGAGACGGCTTGTTTGCACTGAACAACAATTGTGTCTCGCACATGGTGTCAATTTGGCCCTTTTTTTTTGGGTGGGAAAACATCAAATAACTTCTCCCGCTCTGGGCGGAGCGGGAGGGTATCAAACTCTTACTGAATAAAACCCACCCGTATTCCTTCCTGTTGCCTGTGTTGCCAGGGGGCCTCGGTGACCCTTTAGTACCTTACCGCGAGCCCGGCAGGCATCGGCCCTAGTGGACCCCTACATTTGTACTGACGACATCTCTTTGAGGTGCGCGTGGAATACAACGCGCCGTCGACCTGGGCCTGGTCCTTACCGGACGGTGAGCTACCCATTGCTCACCGTCCGCAAGCCCGCGCCTACGGTGGCCGGAAATCCGCCCGGGATTCCCGACGCCCAGGGCGTCTCCTGCGGCGGCTAGGGGCGAGAGGGCGCGAAATTTGCCTTTCCCTCAACCGTCCCGCCTCCTCCTTCGCGAGCATTACTGCTTCGCAGAAGGAGGTGACGGCTGCCCATGCCCTCGCTCCGTACCATGGCCTAAACCAGGGCCGGACGCAAGAGATCTCTGCCGCCGATCGCCTCCACGAGGACACGGCGGTGCTCTGCCCAAGCTGGGCAGACCTCCATCGTATGCTCCACCGTGTCCTCCGGGCGATCCACACAGTGGTGACACCCGGGAGTTTCCTCCCACCTTATCCGACACAGGAACCTCCCGAAGCTGCCGTGTCCGGTGA
Source organism: Atethmia centrago (assembly GCA_905333075.3). NCBI lineage: Eukaryota > Metazoa > Arthropoda > Insecta > Lepidoptera > Noctuidae > Atethmia > Atethmia centrago. The sequence continues at coordinate 34,159,935 of HG995369.1, forward strand.
GGACCTGATCCCACTGATGCTAAGGAGTGACCAAGCATTACACGATACACAGTTCGGGTTTCGGCCTGGCTTATCCGCCGAAAGTGCAATAGCTTGCCTTAAGCACACTGTTAGGTACTACACTAACAGGAGTAGGGCTTCCATTACGTAATTACGTAATTACGCAATTACGTAATTACGGACAGATTTTAGAAATCTCACAAATACGTAACTGTCCTCCGGGCGATCCACACAGTGGTGACACCCAGGCGTTTCCTCCCGCCTTATCTGACACAGGAACCTCCCGAAGCTGCCGTGTCCGGTGAGGACCTGCGTCAGGCGGAAGGTGAGGACGCCGTGGCGCCTCTCTAGCCACTCCTCAAAGAAGGGTCTTATCGCCGCAATCGTGGCGTGTCCAGCACTGGGTTGCGACAACCTTACTCTCCATGTCGCCATGAGATCCCGCCGGAGCTCCGTCCGCTGTGCCGCGATTTTTCGCAGCAGCGGAGTTACGCCCCGGAATTTGGCCGTCTGTGCTGTGCTTTATGAAAAACGTAATTATTTGCTAGACAGCCCTAACTCAGATGATACTATAAATGAACCAACTGTGGCTGTTGATTATATGGATGACTGCCATGATGATGAACATTTAGAAGATTTAGACTGTCCAGAATCAGGTTTAATCCTAATGTCACAAAATGATCTTGCACTAGAACACATACCAGAGTTAACACAAGATGGAAACATAAATGAGCTAAAAAAGAAAATCCGCAAAGTAGTAGTGTATTTCAAAAGATCACCATTGAAAAATTAAACAGTACTTCAAAAATATGTGAAAATTGAACATGGAAAAGAGCTGTCACTTCTTTTGGACTGTATAATGGAATACCAGGATATGGGATAGTCTTTTAACAATGCTGGGGCTATTTTATCTTTTAAAAACCTGCATTCAAAAGCTCTTATAGATCTCAATCATCAAATTATTTTGGAAAATATTAATTTTGAATTGGTAAATAAAATTGTTACCCCAATTAAATTGACAGTAGAAGCAGTCTTTCGGCAAGATGCTAATTTATGCACAGCTGATGCCGCTTTGAAATTTCTTATAAAACAACTATCTAGCATAAACTCATAACTAACACATAAACACAGAGAACACAATTACGTAAGCTTATCCTAACTAATTACTTTACTTCCCTAACTAAGTATAGGTCTGCTGAGGGCTGATGGACATCTGATGCATAACGCACCGTTGTTAACTGAGTCCTAATGACTACTGATTGATTTACTATTGATACACACGCTACATTATTGCTGTAGACTTGAGATACGATCGATACACACCTGATACACCAAAGTGGTGTACCTTATGTAGTTTTCTACCTACGTACAAGTTGCGGGAGCACCTATATCGTACCCCCGGGCATTATTCCATACAGAGCTTGTAGAAATAGACTTTCCCAACGGATCAGGCTGTGACTTGTCGAGCGTTATTGCGACATAGCTTGCATGAGTAATCATGGTGCAACATTCCATGTACTATGCGTTATTATGGTTTGAACCAGTACTATTTCTGGTCAAAACCTGCTCCGTTCGTCCCAGAAGATACATATAATATCTAAAGGGACCCGACTGATGGCGTTTCATACTAATTAACATTCCAATCAGTCAGGTTTCACAGTTATTAGCATGTCTTGATTATACACAAGGTACATGCCTACAAATGAGATTGCTGTGCCTCGCTAACAGAAGTGATGATTTAACTGATGTGTTGAATTATTTACAAAATCCACGAAAAGATGATGAAAATCAGTTATTATCGGATTTGGAATGGCATGACTTATTTCCAGTTCCTACACAGGCTTTAGTGAGGAAGCAAATAAAGAGTATTGTTAAAAGATTTAACAGTCGAGATGGCACGGAAGAAGAAGGAAGATCAGGATCACAAACAGATGACAAGTTAAGGCCACAAACCTCCCAATCCCACCCCAATTGACAATAAAGGAAAAGTTACGGCTGGAAATTGATAAGAGTATGAAATCCCCAGATCCTGAAGTACAAATACAAAATGAATCGGGGTTGGCAAATAGTATTAGACGTGAAATGAGCCTGTTTGAAAATGGAGGAGTTCGTGGATATCACTTAGAAACAGCATATAAGTATCTATTGTCTATTCCTCCAACCAGTGTAGAACCTGAACGAGCGTTTTCAGCGGCTGCTTATGTTGGCAATAAACTACGAAGCAGGCTTGGAAGTCAAACCTTGGATGCATTGATATTTCTACGATTGTAATTTCAAAATTCTATATAAGTATTTTTTTCTTTTTATTTCTTACAAACTAGAGTACTTACTTTTTTTTTTCTTTTCTTACTATATGGTGATTTGTGTTTTGCAATAAAATTAAAAATATACTTCAAGAAATTACTCGTTTTTTTACATTTGAGACCAAATAGACACAATATAGTCTAATCCCGGGATTACACACCAAGAATCCCGTAATCCCGGGATCGAAAAACATGCTCGGGATTGTGTTCTCTATGGGTGACAATGGTGTAGATGCTGATGATGGTCGAGAGGGTGTTAGATCAGTATCTAACACCCTCTCGACTATCCAAGTACAGTTACTTGGACTATACGGTTCTACCGGGGCGTTTGTCCTGTCCGTCAGTCTGTCACAATCGTCAATGATTTCGGCTGTAGTATCTTTGTCGGTGAGAGCCCGCTTGTTCAACTCTCACCGCTGACGGTTCGCATGCTGAGACCATCAGCGTCAGCTCCAAATGCGCCCCGGCGATCGCCCCTGGGCAGCGGAGGACCTCGGCGGAGAGTCTCCATTTTGAGTGGGTTTCCAGAGCCACGTTAGCCACGCCAGTCATTTCTCATTCGTGTCTCTGCCTCCCAATGATTAGATGGTCAATGGAGGGTGGAGGACATCCAAGAGGATTTTCCAACACGGAACAAACAAAAAAAGGCCCGTGCCATCAGTTCTATCCGGCTAGACCGAAGAAAATAAATATAGAAACAAAAATAATAACCCCACCGTCGCCGCTTCGTATCTCTACGTTGTCGTCGTGGTGGGGCTTGCGCGCTCCGAACTCTAGATCTGTGGCGGTAGAGTTTACTTTGCCGGAACAGGTCTAGGGTAAGGAGCCAAACCAAGATATACAGAAACCCGCAGCGCAGCATGTGGCGAGCTGTTGGGCAGTAATGACCCCACGGACCCTATTTCCTGGGAGAAGTCTTGTTCCTCATCTCTGGCTTGCCTTTATTGGCTGGCTGGAGTGGAGATGCGCAAGAGCAAACGTGCTCGGAAGAAAAAAGTATTACAGTAAGTGCTCGTAGGGATCTTGACCATCTTCGAAGCCGGGATTGTTCTGAAAGCCATGGAATACCTCTCCACTCCTCAAGCACTTCAGGACATGTTGCCCCTTGTCACTACGTCACTACATAGATCACGACATAGTCCTATAGTTTTAGGTTACCAATCTACTATAGCCACCCAAACCCATAGCCCATTATGTTTTATTTCCATGTTCTGCAATAGCCCTGCACCAACCGGAGATGGTCCTTGGGTGGATTTGCATAGTGCATACAGGGATAATCGTCGGTTGGTGCCTCAACACTTAAAATTGTCTAAGGGACCTCTGCCAGTTGGCATCGGTCCCTGGTACGCCTTCCAAAGGTCCGGGATCTCATGGTCCCGAGATATGTAAAACATATAAAGAAATATAATAATACAATATTTAATAGGACGTATGGTTGTTTAGGGGGCTTAACACCATTGTATACCATGTTTTTACGCAAATATATATTGTATTATTATATTTCTTTATACGAGTATGTATACGGTATCCAAATACACCGAGTATTTGGATAATTTTTCGGCTATTGTAGTCTGCGTATTTGGCACGGCAATGTCTATTAAAATGAATTGTGCGGTCGACCGAGCTATACTCACGTATGGCTCGGTCAAAGTAGTTTTGTTGTGGAGTTCTCTAATACCGTTTCAGGGTTGTATTTATAATAAGGTACTACAGTGTCTATAAGTTTGCATTTGTGAGCTAGTTTTTGGTGTATTATATTGGCTTCTTGATCGTGTCGATTTTTGTAGTCTGTCTGGGCTATTGATTTACAGGCGCCGGTTATATGTCGGATTGTGTCTGGACAACTATTGCACTTTCTAAAAGTATGGGTTGTTAAATTCTTTATAATGTATTTTCTGTAATTTTTGGTCTCAATTACTTGGTCCTGAAATGCAATCATGAACCCTTCAGTCTCCGGGAATAGTTTTCCTCGATTTAACCATGCCTTCGACGCATCCTTGTCGACATTCAACAATCATATTACAAATTAGAGGATTATATCCAAGATAAAAATGCTTGGAAACATGCTGGTCCAGCTCCATAGGACAATCTAGAGTCTAGACAAAATCAAACTGGTTGCTATTTTAATTGTACAATTTATTATTTGATACAAATAATAAATCAATGTTGAATTTAAATTCTGTGATTACTTTAACTCACACACTGACCTATTACTTTATTTATTATTTTTAGGAAAACGTATACTTTTACAATGTTTGTAAATATGTGAGCATCATGTACCTATCACTTAATTAATTTATCTGTCATTGCTTTATTTTTCATTCTTTTTTTATCTATTTTGGTATAGTCATTTTATTCTAGGTGCATCGTCTTCACATATAATTTTAAAATGTACCTATACAAAATTTTATAAAACATTTAAAAAGAGTAACGGTGAAGTTTCTTGCCCATTCTTCTCCATACGAAACTACCTTTAGGAAGGGGCAACTAGAATCATTTTTTTTTTTTTTGTTAATTATGACGTTCAAAAGTGCCTTTTATGTGCCTATTTGAAATAAATAATTTGACTTTGACATTTAATTACATTGAATTGGCACAAATTGATGTCTCCCGTAGAGACTTCACAGGATTTACTCTTTACATTTGGTTCTGTCACCAATCACTTTCTCGTTTTTTTTTTGTTCTGTTGAGTATTTTAAATTAAGAGGTGTAAAGTGTCGGTCGTTGTGTGCTATTAGTTTGTGGAGTGGGAAATATTCAGTTTTGGAAAAGTAGTATTGCCTAAGAGCTGTGATCTGCCTGTGTGTAAGTTTAGGATATCTATAAGTCCTCTGCCTCCTTCTATTCTCGGTAACGTTAACCTTTGTGAACAAGATCTTGGGTGATGTTTGTGAAATTTTGTCATTGTAATGTTGATTTTCCGTTGTAATTTTTTAGGTAAATTTTGGTCCAGTTTATTAACCCGAATGAATAGGTGAGCCCAGGTATAGTAAAGGTGTTGATTGCTTTTATGGTGTTTCGTGAATAGAGCTGTTTTTAGTATTGTATTGAGTCGGTGTTGAAATTGTTGTTTAAATTTTTGTATAGTATCTTTGTAGTGTCTATGGTATCTGATGGAATTGATTGTAGTCTAAGTATTTATAAGTGTCTAGTTCATCCAATGGCTATTCCTTCTCCTGTACCTAAGGTGTTTGGTGTTAATAGTTCTGTCCTGTGAATTTATTTTGCATTTATCTATGTCGAACTCCATTTTAATGTCATTTTTAAAAGTTTTTGTTGGGTTAGCTAGCTCGTAAGGTTGACTTTCGGCTTCTGTATACAGTAAATGATTTAAAACGTCTTTCTGTGAGTCAGTCTTTCAGTCGGTAGCTGTAGAATGTAAAGGGATTCGTAATGAGGTAGCGTTTAATATTTTATATAGGGTGTTTAGAGCAAGGCAGAACCATAGTGGGCTGAGTGCATCTCCCTGAAAGATTTCTCTCTGTATTTTAATTGGACTAGTATCTGTTGTTTCGGTTGGGGTAGTGAGTCTTAATACTGTTCACCAAGTTGTCATCATAGTCTTCAAAAATATTAGGAGTATTTTGTAAATTTTCAACACGTGCAATAGCCATGAATGGGGAACAGAATCATACGCTTTCTTGTAATCAATATACATGGTGAATAAATCAGTTTTGGATTTCTGAACTCTTTTTAAGATAACGAAATCTATGATTAATTGCTCTTTGCAGCCTTGACTATATTTTCGGCATCCCTTTTCCTGTTCGGCTAAGATGTCATTGGTGTCAATGTGTTCGTATATCATTTCAAATATGCAGGATGTGATGATCTTATACAAGGTCTGCAAGCTTTTAATAGGTCTATATCTAGCCGGGTTATAGAGGTCAGTGCGAAATTAAATGAAGTTGTTTATTCTGTAAATAGGATATTAGAATCACTTTTCTCGCGATCTTTCGGTATCATATAAGTAGGTATCATTTTCGGATCTTGGATGAAGCTGTTTATAAAATTATATAGATAACAATGAACTGCTGTGAATTTTTTGTACCAGTAACTATGGATATGGTCTGACCCAGGTGCTTTCCAATTATGTAGGCGTGATAGAACCCCCACAAATGCCAAATGAGGATGAAAATGAGATGTGCTCAAATGCCTTTGTCGATAGGTTAGAATATAATAATTATTTATTTGCATAGAAAGTAGGTACAAAAAATGCAATGTTTTATAATTAGAAATCCTATACATTCACCCTTAAATTAGGCATGCAAACATTTAGTATAAGTGCTTAATAGTCTAAAATACTGTCAATATGAAAATTCTTATAATATGGTCAATTAAATTAAATAAATAGTTATAGACGTCATGACTAATTAGGTAACTATAAAGATTTGTCATTTAGAAATTCACAAATGGAGTAATAACATTTATCAATTAATAAGACTGTCAATTTTTTTTGTGGAATGGACTCGTTTTTTATTCCATCGGGAATTTTGTTCAATATAATCGGACACATATACTTTTCCTTAAACATGCAGTGCAATGATCCTTAATAATAGGTTGTTCCCATATTCCTGCCCAAAAGTTTTGTAATGCCTCTGGGTTAGCAGTGTTAGGCTCATCATCATTTGGGTTATTATTCTGAACATTTGATGTTGCCTGCCTGATATTGCGATAAAAAAGTTTTTCGTTTTAGGTGAATTGGGTATTTTATTGTTTTCTTAAAGTGCATGCTTTATATCTTTCGAGTCGGCCTGTTACAACTGAGTGTTTTTGTTTAAGTGTGTCTAGTGTGTGTGCTGCTTGTGTGGTTTTGGTTTATATTCTGTTTTTGTACCTCGGGTTATTTCTCTTGGTTCGAGTGTTATCTTGGCTGCGTTGTTGACCTTAGCAACGGTCCATGCCGTACAATATATAACGGTCGGAAATGTGTGAAAGTCTGTGTCGTTGGTAATATTTTCAGGGAGAATGATTTTGTTTAGGTAGCTAATTATTCTTGAAAGATTTTTGACGGTTTTTGTTTTATAATATAAATTATATTCGTAGGGCTAGTCTAGTCTTTATAAAATTGGAATGTTTGGTAGAAAGAACCTGTCTATTATTGGGTCTCTTTCTAAATTAATTTGTGGGTTGGGAAGAATTTCTATACTATTTAATTCAGTGTTATCCGATATTTGTATATTAGGTGTAGGTTCTTCTATAGAGTGTATGTCAATGTTATTTGTTAACTGGGCATTGTTGATATTAGTAATAACTGCTATCGTTTCACTAATGTAATTGCGTGTTATCTATATCTAGTTCATCCGAAACCTCTGACTTTAATTAATGTAATTTCTCTTAATAAGAGTGATTTAATGTGATAGACAGAGAGTGTTAGTGCTTTCTTCTCTCTCATATAATTAAATGTGTCTAAACGTAACGCGTCCTTGAAATTTCACCCTAAATTCTCGTCCAATTATCGAATCGCCGCCTAAGAAGTTTCACTTCAAAAACAGTCGAGAGGTGTCGTGGAACGAAGTTCCATTCGCTTATGCACACTCGGCGAATGAGAGTGTAACATAAGTGTAATACACTTTTTTCGGTCTAGCTCTCATTCGCCAAGTGTGCAGAGTATAACGTGCGATAAAGAACTTGGTTCCAACAACATGGCGGATTTTAGCCATTTTAAAAGTAACGATGAAAAATTACGTCTTATGACTCTATTTTTGCCTGTTCCAGTGCGACTTGTGCGGAAAGTCGTTCATCCACACGTCGTCGTTCAAGATGCACAAGCTGTCGCACTCAGGCGTGAAGCCGCACGCGTGCGATGTGTGCGGCCTGGCGCTCATGACGCGCTCGCACCTAAAGCGGCACAAGCGCGTGCACAGCGGCGAGAAGAGGCACGAGTGTGCTGTGTGCGGAAAGAGGTTCTCTGAGAGGTACGCACTCAAGTATCTTCAAACGAAAGTCAATTTATTGTTGTTATGTTCCAAACTTGATTACAATTAATGTTCTTTTCACTTAAGTATGTGTTTTTTAAGTTAGCCTCCAATGTCCTACTGCAAAGGCCTCCCTCAAATCCTTCCAGGCATACTTATGATTATAGAAATTTATTTCTCAGTAAGAAATTACAAGGATTTTACTTACCTGAGAACATTTCTCAGGCAAGTGAAAGTTGAGATAAATAGGTATCAAGTTTATGTTGTTGTAAATTAAAATTAATTTCAGAATGACATGTACCTACTATTGAAAAAAAAATTCTGATGCAATCTATACTTTATGTGTTATTTTTATCAAAAATAATTCCAAATAATCATGTTTAGAAAGTTAATTGCGCACGCTGTCTAGCTACCTTGTGCTACTTGCGCAGTTCCGCACAGCGCCACTAACCCGCGCGCACTCGCAGGTACAACCTGGCGGCGCACAGCAAGTCGCACGAGGCGGGCGAGGCGGCGCCGCGCGAGCCGCCGCGCCGGCGCCTGTTCCGCTGCACCTTCTGCCCCGAGCGCTTCGAGCGCCGGTGAGTACGGCCCCGCGCCCAGCAGGGCTAACATGACAGGCGCGAGAACGCACTCTTTCTCGATTTGTGGAAATTTGTCTACGATTCTGACGTCATCCTAATGCTTAACATGACCGTTAAGCTCTAGTAAAGTCGAGAAAGGCACTTTGACAGTTCTTTATGTCGCTTTCTTAATGATGATTCACTTGCTGATTGACATATGTATTATTACTCTGTTTGACATACTTTTACTCCGTTTGACATTTTATTTATTTTTTTATTTGTGTTTGACAATTTGTTTTTTTTTTATTATTGTATTATGTTTTTAATTAGGTATGTTAAACACACTATTTGCATGCCCATTAGACGGTAAAATGTGGAGAACTTGTTTATAAATATGAAACATATATGTATCTTTTTTTTACCCATGTTTGCAAAGAAATAAATGATTTGATTTGATTTGATTTGGTGACGAGAGACCGATATGCAGCAAATTATTAAATCAAATCATTTTTATTATAGCAACATTGGCTCATTCATTCAATTTACGCATTTAAATTACGCATGGGATTAATATATACTATAATGATTTTACATTAATTTATGTGAAATTTTTTGTGTAACCGACTTTTTTGATTAAAATTAAATGTTTTTCTTTGGATTGCCGAAATTGATATATTGACGGAAATAAAAATGAGTGAACCATTTTTGGTAGAGGCAAAACCTGTGAGTTCGCGTCACCGACATGCCAACTACGTGACCGACATCCTAACAGCGTCACCAACTTGCTAAAAGCATCCCTCGTCATACAATCTGCGTCACCAACATGTTACCCAAGTCACCGACATGCTAACAGCGTCACCGACATGTTAACAGCGTCACCAACATGGTAACCTACTTACGACGTACTAACAGTGTCAACGACATGCTAAAAGCAAGCTAACTGCCTCACCGACATGTTAACTGCATCACCGACATGTAAACTGCATCACCGACATATTAACTGTATCACCGACATGTTAACTGCATCACCGACATGTAAACTGCATCACCGACATATTAACTGTATCACCGACATGTTAACTGCGTCACCGACATGGTAACCTATTTACGACATGTAAACCGCGTTACCGACATGGTAGCCGCACCACCGACATGCTAATGTGACGTGTTGCATAAACTGGCGTCGAGCAGCAGCCTCTGTTCATGTCAAAGACTATATTACCACTTGACTGCGGATACAGTGCCCCGACGCTCGAAAACTATTAGTATTTTGTCGCCTATATTAGGCCACGGTACTAGTAACCATTTTAGTTGTGCCCAAGTGTTAGACCTGTGTGCACGCTAAATTATCACAACTTTTTTTAACTGTTTATGCAATTATAACGCATCAAAATGCCTTCATGCGCGGTGAAGTGGTGTGGGAAACATTCCAAGACCTCATGTTACAAAAAGGATGGCATAACTTTTCATCGGTAAGTAAACAATACGAAAAATTATTTTTGCTTTAATCAGAATATGAGCCACCGCAGGGGTCTGTTTAAAATGGTCGCTGGGTAAACGAGAACTGTTGAGGCGCGCGTTGATGTCTTTTGAAAAAGTCTCGTTCTTGTATTAGACAATTCTAATGATTCTATCCTTTTTTTCCTTTTGTATGTTTAACGTAAAAAATAGAGCTGTTACCTTTAATAGCAAGTTGATCAATTGAAAGTTGATATCGAAAATAATAAAACTAATACAATTTTTATTCATTTTTTTCACATACTGATTCACATACTGTAATAAAATACCTACCTACCTATCTACTTATAACCGACTTCCAAAAAAAGGAGGAGGTTCTCAGTTGTTCGGTATTTCTTTAATGTATGTTCCGGGATGTTTTGTTCTCTGTCCCCGACCGACCAGTTGGTCCAGGACCGCCGCGTCGTCAGGCACCGCTGGGACAGATCGCTCCCATTACGGTCATGCGATTTTACACCCCAATTATTACAAAGCCACAGATAACAACAAATTAGTACAACTTTCACTTGGATTCGCTACAATTTCGTGGAAGATGGCCATAAAATCATACGTCATAGTGAATTTGATAATATTATATTTGTTGTTTTGTATAATAATCACAGACTACTTAGAGATCACCTCCTTCTGCGAAGCAGTAATGCTCGCGAAGGACGAGGCGGGACGGTTGAGGGAAAGTCATGTTTCGCGCCCTCTCGCCCCTAGCCACCGCAGGAGACGCCCTGGGCGTCGCGAATCCCGGGCGGATTTCCGGCCACCGTAGGCGCGGGCTTGCGGACGGTGAGCAATAGGTAGCTCACCGTCCGGTAAGGACCAGGCCCGGGTCGACGGCGCGTTGTATTCCACGCGGGCCTCAAAGAGATGTCGTCAGCACATAGGTAGGGGTCCACTAGGGCCGATGCCTGCCGGGGTCGCGGGAAGGTACTTATGGGTCACCGAGGCCCCCGCAACACAGGCAACAGGAAGGAATACGGGTGGGTTTTAGTCAGTAAGAGTTTGACACACCCTCCCGCTCCGTCCAGAGCGGGAGAAGTTATTTGATGATTTCCCACCCTCAAAAAAAAAAAAAGACTACTTAGAGATATGATAATAATTATTATTATTTTCCACGTTTTTGAGGGAGATGGACTTTGATGTAAAAAAGTTTTTTCATTTGTGTGTTTGACATACATGTTTTCATTTTAGATTTCCAAAGATTCCGGAACTAAAAGAAAAGTGGATAGATAAGGTTAATAGGGAAAATTGGTTTCCAACAAAATACAGCGCTGTTTGTTCAAGGCACTTTACCCCCGATTGTTTTGAATATTTAAAACAACGCCGCCGTCTATTTAGTTCAGCGATACCAACGATGTTTTTGCCTATTTTGGTAAGTTTTGTTTTTATTAAAAGGACACAAAAAATAAGTTACTGTACGGATCTATCACAGTAATGGAAATTTGTCGTCGTAGTGAAATTTATATTAAGAGGGCGATCAAAGAGAGTGGTTCGAAAGTGCTGTCTTCGAAATATAATACTGATTATTTTATAAGATCGGTTTTAAAATCTTTGATTGGGTATAATTTATTCCCGGATATTAATTTTCATCAATTTGAAATTGAATCAACGAATCATCTTATTGAATTAGCTAGATGCATAATTCAAAAATATGTAGACGCTCGTTTATCATTTTTTACAAAGAACAACCCTGAAACTTTAATTCGAAAAACCTATACCAAATTAATTCATTTTAAAAATCAATAATAACAGGACACATGGTTTTTTTTTGTAATTGATTGATTTTGATTAAATGTTATTTCTATGATTTTAATTGAGTATTTTTCATAATGTTAAAATCCATTTTATCGATATCGACTATTTTCTCTTAATGAAGTATTGCTACCCTAACGATAGGCATACCTATGCAACTTGACCTTGAACGGACCAATTACAGGCGCGCATTCTTCCTCGTCCCCCGGCCCGCGGTAGTGAGTCGTGTTCTTCGAAGAAATCGGCCTATACGCTCTCTAGTGGTTATATTCTCCTTGGTTCATGTATACGCATATTATATATACATGTATATGTTATTCCAAAGTTTTAAGTTTTCACTTTTGTCGCCAGTCCCCCATGAATGCACAATTTTTTATTATTATTTTGTCTACTCTTCTCGTCGTCAAAATGAAAGTACGACTAAATGACAAGAATCGGAGATTATCTCTTGTCGAATTGTCAAAATTCGAGATAGCTTAGGGTTTGTAGAGAAAACATCGAGTTTGACAGAACGAGTCGAGTATTTTGTATGGCAGCGCTGTCAGAAAACGAGAAAATTGAAAGAAATAGACAAAAATTACTCACACGAGAGTGAGTAATTGTCGTGTGTGTCATGTTAGGCCAGCAGGACATACAACTGTGCAGACTCTTTGGCTTGTAGTAACAATTGGAAGTAGTGTTCAAATTTGCTCAAAATTAAAACTCTACTTTTTGACACTGGACCGATATCGTTCAGTTTTTGTAAATCGTCAGAACAGGGGCTAACAAGTATGTGTTTTCATTTATTGCATATATGTGGTTTCCATACTGTATATTATTATGTAGTCGTAAGTACCGAGGTGCCTAATAAAGCGGTAATTATTATTATATTATTTTAATTGTTTTCTATAAGTACTTATATAAACTATTGATTTCGGTTTAACACGATTACACGACCTATTCTATAAAGAAGGAAATATACTTTTTGGTAAAACATCGTCGTAAAAAGTACGGAGGTATCCCTACCTACTAACCTTATTATTTACTTACATTTATTTCCCTTAGGTAGGTACTTCGTAAAGCAAAAATACCTAAAAAGTACCTAACATCCCTTTAAAATCAATTTTAAAGGGATGTTAGGTTAGCGTCTAGCGCGGGACGTCAAGATTATGTAGGTAAATCTTCGCAAAATTCACTCACACAGAAGCGGGCGTAACTGTGTGCGTAGAGGTGGCGCGTTCGTTCTCTTGATAGTTAGACTTACCCACTTTGATCCGTTCGCTTTAGAGCAATAATTGTGATAGCAAAATTAAATTGTAATTTAAATGCCACTTCAATTTATTGATACTTGATTACTACACACACATAAACTCACGCCTTCTTCCCATGAGGGTAGGCAGAAACTTTAGGACGCCACCTGCTAGGCTCCTTACATACTCCTTTTGATTTGTAGTTTTATAACAAATGAATAATTAAATTATATTTAAATTAAACCGTTTATTTATACGCATCTTATTGTGTTTATTTTACAATGATATTTATTTAAGTATGTACTGCCTCGTTGGTCTATTGGTCGCAAGCGCTACTGCTGAGCATGAGGTCCTGGTTTTGATTCCCGGGTCGGGCAAAGTGTTATCGGGTTTTTCTATTAGGAATTTCGCAGTAGCAGCCCGGAGTCTGGATTTGTGCCCGGTTGATGGCAATAGGCTCGCCCCTTATTACATGGGACTTAAACATAACTAGCGAAATGTGGATGTACTACAGGTACACCTCTGCCCAACCCTTCGGGGAAACAAGGCATGATATTATGTTATTTTATTTATTTATTTATGTAAGTACTTCTTTTAAAGACACTTATAACTATCCTATAATTACCAGCTAGGTGCCAGATTTTCTGAGATATTTTTTTAAAGATATTGGTATTCTCACGGTAGCATCACAATTCATCTACGCCAACATCTTTTATATTAGGCAAAATATACACTTAAACGTTAAAAACAGTGATACTCACAATATTAACACCAGAAATAAGGACAAATTACGTGCTCCATTTCACCGGCTTCACAAGGTTCATAACTCGTTTGTTGGGCTTGGTATTACTTTTTATAACAAGCTACTCTTTTTTTTGCTAGATTTGCCTTTGCGTTTGCGTTTAAAACTAAAGTAAAATCCAAACTTTGTTCAAGGGTATACTATTCTATCAACGACTACTTAAACGATAAGAATTGTTGGTCGCTGTGATTAACTCAAGACAATGTTTATGTTCTTTCTCCAGAATTAGCTTACCTAGTGACAGATTTGTTTATTTTATTTGACTGTATAAGTCAATTTATTTTTAATTTTATTTTCGTTTATTATTAACATAATCTTCTCATTACAATGTTTTTTGTTGAGTTGTATTGCAATATGTGGTTAGTTAGTGACCTCGATAACTTATTATTCTTACAACCGGCAGCAAGTTCGTCATGCTCTCTTAGATGTCACTGCTTGCGGTAGCCTCGGGGGTCGGGTTGCCTCTTTCCCTCCAAATATGGTAAGGGGGGTAATGGCTGATTTATGCGTTATGCTCGTGAACGGGTGCTGCTTGTGGTGACTGGTCGTCTTGCTGACCATTGTTTTGTTTTGTTATTAGTAATTAACTGCTTATTTATTTTACTTTGATGGCCCTAGTTCATCATTTGTGACTGTTACAGTTATAGCTATATGTAAGCGGGCACGCCCTTTATGCTTGGAGGCTTTTATTTGGGTATTAAGTTCTGTTTACGTTTTTATCTCTGCCTGAGAATAGTTTTCGGTGTTTTTATTTTCTTTTTTTATGTTGGTATACGTTGGTGTGCTAGCTGACATAAATGTCTAATAAAAATAATGTTTTGTGTTGCACGTAATGTAAATTGTTTTGCATACTGTTGTATAGAATCCATTTTTTTTTCTCTAACTGAATAGACAGCTGTGCTGCTGAGAAGTTTGTTGGCCACTTCTTCTTCCCAGCTAAAACACTAGGAAGTGGTGAAGGGTGGGCGTTTTGGGGGACTGTCTTATGTAATTTTGACGTTCGAAAAGTGCTGATTCTCAGCCTAGTTTAAATAAATGACTTGATTTTGATTTTATGCTTCCAGAAGATGAGGCTGACACAAGATTCTGAAAAAGTATGAACGCTCTTTTCTTCAGTTTGGATTTCGATTCTTTCCGTCCTTCTCTCATAATTTGACTTTTTACATTGCCTGAAGTTAAACCATATACCAGTAAGCACACAAACCTTGTTGGATCGAAGTTCCGTAACGCGGCTTGCGGCAGGAATTGACTGGTAGAAACCACCACGTAAGAAAAAAGCGTTATGCCTCCGCCATGTGACTTTCTCTCTCACTCGTATCTCTTTTATACAGGCTGTTTGGTGCATCGTGTTCCAAACTGAAATGGTCGAATGGGGGGTCATCTGCTATCCTTTCAGACCCCTAAACACTTCTCATGCCCTGTGGATTTTTTTTCATCGACTTTAATTGTTTTATTAAAAAAATACTCAAATTTTACATTCAAGTACAAATTTAAAACAAAAGTACAAGTCGAAGACTCTGCATTTTAATTTTATTTAGATGTGTATTGTATTACAGTACTTTTAAATTCAAAATTAGTTCCATAAGCCATCTAGTTTTTTTTTTTAATTTACTCTCAAAGTTTCGGACTTCAATTCAATCTGTCCATGTTACAGCTATTTACATGGCTATAAATCCACAGGGCATGAGAAGTGTTTAGGGGTCTGAAAGTATAGCAGATGACCCCCCCCCCCCCCCCCCAGTCGACCATTTCAATTTGGCACACGATGCACCAAACACCCTGAATACGAGTGTGTGTGTGCGTGCGAGTAAAATAAAAACAAAAAGTCCTGTACGAGGCCAAAAGGCTCCCATCTCAGCATAATGCTGCAGTACTTAAGAAATAAGTGTCGCAGCGCTGGTATTCTGATAGGGCCCACGAGCCGACGGGGGCTCCCGACTGACGATTATATTAAATCTTTGTGTCCTTATCAGTCTCATGTTTTCAAATAAAATCGTGGTTACATTTCAACAGCAAGAGAAAAAAAAAAGAGGGTGTAACACAAAGGTAAATCTTTATGGTATGAAGTTTCAAGGTTTGAAAATATATAATAATATCATTTATTTACATAACCAAATTACAAGATGATTATTAACATTAACTAAATTAAATTAAAACTAAGTTAGGCTTAAAAAAGGCCCTCGGGGCATTGTACCGAGGATGCTGGCGGCATTTCCTCGCTGAATTGCAATGCTGATATATATAATTATGATATGGGATAAATGATAAATGATTTTATTTCTGTAGGTTTGTACAAACACTTTTACACGTCAATAATATTTTTTTAAACTAGATGACGTTGGCGTTTCCTGAAATGAAATGAAATTGTTTATTCTGTAAATACTCGTAGGATATCAAAACTGGGAAGAAAGGCCGAAACAAACTCAGAGGTCACAGTCTCTTTTAAAGTCCAGACATAATCTTGGTCAGATCATGTGAAGACCATGTAGATTGGTGTCTGAAATGGTCTTTTGTTGAAATAACCACACAGATTGAGTGGACCTGTCTAGTCAGTGCACGCATTTGACAGTAGTTCTGCAGCTCTACTCAAAACTTAAGGAGCTCAATGATTATGACCTAGACGAAGAAGCTTCATTGTCGTTTAATAATTGAACGTTGCACGTTTTAAGTATAAAACGTCTTACTTCCAATCGAAATTAAATTATTTTTAACTTTTTAGTTATTTTTTATTAACAACCAATAAAGGTTCTTATTAATAAAAAAATATGTTTTATTTTGATTTGAGATTACGCAAAAAATGATTATGAAATAAAAGAAAATAATGTAAACGAACAACTTAAGAAATTGTTAATAACCTAAACCTGATTTTAAAACAGTAGCTACCTGTTGGTCAGTCAAATTTTAGGCTATTACATAACTATACCAACCTTAGCTCTTGCCTTAGCCAAATTTTCTGAATTTTTGAGTGTCCTTTTTTTTGCTAAATAGCTTGGTTTTATTTCGCAATAAGTTTTAAACCGGCTACCACAACCACTGAAAACTGGACCTGGCAACATACAACACGCGTACTCTCCGGACCGACGAGAAGATCATCGTTCTCGAGAAAGAATTGAGCAGGTTACTATGGGGTATATTAGGGTTATCTGGCCAAAGAGAGGGGAAGGACTCGATAATCCTCAAATCCGGGAACTTGCTCTATTTCCGAGAGGGTGACCTATAGTCCCAATGTGGTGTCGGGTTTATCGTCCATAAGTCCCTTGTGAGCAACGCGTTGAAGATCGAGAGTGTGTGTTGATCAGGGAGGCGTACCTTATACTCAGAATATCCGAAAGATATTCGCTGAAGGTCGTACCGGTTTCCGCCCCGACCTCGTCACACCCCGACGATGAAGTGGAGACCATGTGTGAGGATATTTCCAGAGCCATACATGGCTCTAAAACTCACTCACTGTTTTCATGGGGGACTTCAACGCGAAACTGGGCAAACGAAACGATGATGAGCTGCGAGTGGGGCAATTTGAGTTGGACGTCGGAACCACCGAGGTCACCTACCAGCCAGTTTTGTGGAGAAGGAAGGCCTCTTTATGATGAACTCCTTCTTCAGAAAACATAAGCACAGAAAATGGACCTGGCAGAGCCCTGATGTTGCAACAAAAAATGAGACTTCATTATGTCGACGAAGAAGCAAGTTTTCAACTCATGAAGGAGAGGCGCGAGACGATCCTGCAGTCTACAGTCGTTGCGCTCAAGTACCACCTCAATAGACGGATCTCTAAGTCCTTAAATTTCCTGATGGCAGGATCGTATCCGCCAAACCTGAGCTGTGAGAGAGATCGTTGAGAGTTCTATGGACAGTTATACACGTCAACAGGTGACCCTGGTACGAATTTGGCAAACGACCCAAGAGCTAGATTGACCTGACACTACACCGAAGACATCTCTGACGTCAGCTTGTACGAGATTAGGATAGCTCTGAAGCAGCTCAAAAACAACAAGGCGATGACAGACTTACGGCCAAACTTCTAAAGGCCGGTGGAAAACCCGTTCTCAAGGCTCTCCAGAAGCTGTTTGATCTCGTCATACTCAAGGGCAAAAAGCCACAGGCATGAAACAGAGGTGTGGTGATACTGTTCTTTAAGAATTATAGGCCCATCTCACTTCTGAGCCATGTCTACAAGATTCAACACGACACGCGCAGGTGTTAAACCTGCGTGGGACAGACTTCCAGCCTCCCGAACCAGCCGGATTCCGTAAAGGCTTTAGCACCGTAGACCACATACATACGCTGCGGCAGGTTAAACAGAAGACCGAAGAGTATAACCTGCCTCTCTGCTTAGCGTTTGTGGACTACGAGAAAGCCTTCGATTCGATCAAGACATAGGCTGTACTGCAGTCTCTTCACAGTGCCAGATCGACTAATGGTACATCGAGGTGCTTAAGTGTCTGTACGAAAACGTAACTATGTCAGTCCGACTCCAGGACCAGACCTCGAAACCTATCCTGCAGCGACGGGTGAGGCAGGGAGACGTTATCTCCGAAACTGTTCACCGCTGCACTGGAGGATGTCTTCAAGGTTCTGGACTGGAAAGGGCCAGGCATCCAGATCTATGGCGAGTACATCACTCACCTTCGGTTTGCCGACGATATAGTTGTCATGGCTGCGACTATGTAGAACCTCAGTACAATGCTCGATGACCTCAGTAGAACTTCCGAAAGAGTGGGTCTTAAAATGAACATGGTCAAGACAAAGCACAGCATGGTCACCTACTCTCATGAAACTGATACGTGGTCGCTCACAATGGGCCTTATTAAAAGGCTAAAAGTCACTCAAAGGGCAATGGAGAGGGCTATGCTTGGAGTTTCCCTGCGTGATTAAATCAGAAATGAAGAGATCCGCAGGTGAATCAAGATTACCGACATAGCCCGAAGAATGGCCAAACTTAAGTGGCAGTGTTTGTAAATATGTGAGGGACATCATGTACGAGGGCGGCACTGAAAATTTCGGGAATCAAGGAAGTGACACAACATTACTATTTAAAAATGTATTTATTGCTTTTCGAAGTATTTTCCGCGAAATTTGACACATTTTTCCATACGATGGAACCAATCATTGAAGCAACCATTCCATTCGGAAGTTGGGGTCTCCAAAATGGCCGTTTTGTAGGAGTCCACAGCTTCTTCAGATGATGAAAATCTCTGTCCACGCAATTTATTCTTTATTTTAGGGAAAGTATAGAAATCATTAGGGCTTAGGTCGGGGCTGTACGGCGGATGATCTAATAATTCTATGTTTTTTTGTTCTAAAAACTCTTTAGTTCTGTGCGCGGTGTGAGAACTCGCATTGTCGTGATGGAGGATGATGCGGCGGTTGCAGTTCTCTTTACGGAGTTCAGAAACGACCTGTGGCAAACAAATGCTAGCATACCATTCTGCATTAACCGTTCTTTGTCCCTCAAGAGGAATAGTCGTAACATGGCCGATTTTGGAGACAAACGTGGCCACCATTTTTTTTGCAACACTCCCTGAACGAACATTTTTTGTTGGCATTAACTCATTTTCGAACACCCAAACTCGTGACTGGTTTTTTGTTTCGGGTTCGTACGCGTATATCCAGGATTCGTCACCTGATACGATGTTGTAAACAGCATTTGAGGATCCTGCGTGGAATCTTTTGAGAGTTCTGACGCACCAAGTAACGCGAGCCGCTTTTTGCTCTTCACAGAGCGAATGCGGTATCCTTCGGGAAAACAACTTTTTTACACCTAAGTAATTGTTCATGCAAGATTATTTGTATTTCACTCATGCCAATGTCTAAAGTTGCGTGAATTTCGCGGTATGTCACATATCGATCTTCCTCAATCAGCTTACGCACAGCATCAACGTTTTCTTGGGTGACTGCAGTTTTTGGACGACCTTGACGGGGATCATCACTGAGCTTGACACGTCCACGTTGAAATTCAGCAAACCAGCGATAAATTGTGGTTTTGGATGGGGCTTCATCACCAAATGCAGAAATCATCCGGTCAACACACTGTTTTTGTGTTAAACCACTTCGAAAGTCATAATAAATCATCGCTCTTGAATTTTCTCGAGTCAATTCCATTTTCTCAACGACTAAACAAGTTTGACAAAACCTTGTGACAAGACCGAGAATATTTTTTTAAATAAATAAATGGTATACGATTTTTAAAACCAAGGACTTTTCAATTAAAGGCTCCTACATACTGGTGCGACTTGTCGCGCGACGCGACGCGGCACAAAGACACCGCGTGTAGCGCTACAAGCGGTGCCTTTGTGTCGCGACGCGTCGCGCCAGTATGTAGGAGCCTTAAAAAGATTTTAATATGACAGGAACAGTGGAAATATTCCATTCCCGATACTTTTAGTGCAGCCCTCGTATCTATCACGTAATTAATTTATCTGTCATTGTTAAATTATTTTTTTTTACCTATTGTGGTAAAGTAATGTTATTCTAGGTCGTCTTCACATATAATTATATAATTAATGTACCTATAAAAAATATTGTAAAACATTTTAAAATAGTAACGGTAGAGTTTCTTGCCCATTATTCTTCTTACGAAACTACCTTTTGGAAGGGCGACTAGAATCAATTCTATTTATTTTGGAAATTTAGACGCTCAAAAGTGCCTTTTATGTGCCTATTTGAAATAAATAATTTGACTTTGACTTTCGTGGGCACGGCACATTGCTCGCAGAACAGATGGCCGATGGGGCCGAAAGGTTCTGGAGTGGTGACCACATACCGGAAGACGTAGCGTTAGAAGGCCTCCTACAAGGTGTACCGTTGACCTTGTGAAGGCCGCAGGAATCCGCTGGATGAGGGAAACACAAAACCGGTCGAAGTGGCGGTGCTTGGTGAGGCCTATGAGCAGTGGACGTCTTTCGGCTGAAATAATGATGTTTGAAACATAACTTGTTGCACTATAAAAATACTGTCGGTCATCAAAAATAAAATATTGTATACGTAGGTACTAACCAAAGTACTAAGATTCGGCGGTCATACTAAACTCAAACTCGAAGCATTTATTTCAATTAAAGCATTTACAGGCTCTCTTGAATTTTCTAGGAGTCGGTCAGTTAGAAATATGAAGCTAGTTGCCCATTCCAAGAGTAGTAGGTACCTATGGAGAAGAACGGGCGTGAAACTCTTTTAAATGTAATCATACATAAAGATTAGTATAAATAATGTTGAATTTATAACTAAAAGTGGGGACGATCTAAAAAAAAACGCGTCCATAGTATAGCAAAATAAACAATAAAAGGCAAATTTAACCTGTTAAGCCCCGCGCGACGCCGCACAGTGGATCGTCCCCATACAAGAGGTCGGACATAGAATTAAAAATTGAAAAAGTATTTAATTGAATAAAATGAAATATACAGTTGCATTACTCTATTATGGAACTACAAAAAATGTTACTACAAATTTTTTATTTGACCAGTACTTTATGAGCAATTCGATGAAAACTGTTATTTTTCTATGGAAATGGTCACAAAAATGTCTGTATCTCATGATTCCCTCCTTGTTTCGATTTGCGGTTTTCACTACTGTTATTTACCCATTTTATGCCACATTTTCTTCAAGGACACATGGTGCCCCCAGCGACCCCCTTCCGAGATATTTTGCTTTTAGTAACTATACTTTTTATTGTATAACTGATGAAATGGAGGTACATTAAGTATATTCATTACTGAGAATAAGTCATCCCTAAGTAGTTCCTTAAATAACAGGTGCATTTGCGATTACTTTAATGACTTATGAACGCTTCTGTTGCCATACAACAAAAGCGTTAATGAGTCCTTAAGTAAAGATTACCAGTACTTGCTTAATCTAATTAGTTATTGTAATTACTATGTTAACAGCCCTTAATCTCTGCATTGTGATTGGATAATGTCATCATTAGCTTAGTAATGACTGAGTCGAATTTACAATAACACATCGAAAAGAAATAGAGTTTTATGATCAATAAGAAAATATGTAGGTATAAAAATATTTTTTATTTAAATAATATAACACTGTAAAAATAATTTAAAAATAAAACAACTATGTACCCTAAAACAAACTAAAAAATAAACAACTACTAAGAACTAAATTATAATAGGAAATTAATTAATTAACACGACCATTTAGTTACTAACAACAATAGAAAAGAAAGAAAAAAAAAACATTTATTGGCCGATGGGTGGCATAACACAAAATAAAAAAAGAACAGAATAAAAAAAAATACACAAAAACAAGAAATTAACAAAGAAACTGCTTGTTAATAATAATATTAGATACTATAAGACTTAAACTATATTTTCTTCATCTTCATCAATAACGACATCATGATCACTATTATCGTCATCATCTTCTTCAACGTCACTACATGCAACAAGTGTATCAGTTGAAACGTCAATGAACTCCAATTCACTCTGATCAACTATGAGTAAATCGTCTAGTTCACTAAATGAAGACTTTTTGGCTTTATTTGTCATCTTCGGTCGTAAGCTGGTGAGAAGAGGATCGGAAGATAATAGCAGATTATGAAGAATGTCTTCATTAGTGGCGATGCTACTATGCTTTCGTGTATGATATTCTCTAAATTTACGAAAATCCTTGTTTCTTGCTTCAGATGCTTCTTCAGACAAAAAACCTATAGGTACTACTGATAAGTGGTCAACTATCTGTGATCCATGAATCAGCAATTTGTGTAAACTTGCTGGCATGTTATACCATGGATATAATTCCACGAATAAATTTGCTGTTTCATCACAATATAATTTAAATTTTTGGACTTGAATTTTTTCGCCTGAGGAAATGCATTGCAAAATAACGGCGAGTCTTCTAATTAAATTAACGTCTAATTTAGTAATTTCCGCAGTCGTTTCAGGGTTTGCAAAAAACCTTCTTGCAGCATTTCCAGTGTTTGTATTGCCACTACCCTGCTTAACAACGTCTAGAAGTAAGCCTGTGCTTCTTCGGAAAGCTTCTTGAATGGCTTCTTTCTTATCTTTAACTTTTTTTTTATTTTCGTCACCTTTTGCTTGCCATGATTTTATGTCCATTCTGTAAGCAATGTGTAATAAACACTCCATAGACCGAATCCAAGCATGCAATGAACTAAATCCATGCTTGTATAAATCTGTATTCACGGGTTTAGCTCTCACTTCTTCCAAGTTATTCATTTCGCTTGGGCGAGCTTTGCACAAATCACACACTGCTGCCGATGTACCAGATATGATTGAATGTACCTTACCATCAATCATGGTTAGCCATAGATTGTGAGTAACAGTAGCATTGCCGCAATCAGTCGGGTTCAGTTCACGAATCTCGGTCTCAAATATTTCCATTTCAGCCTTAACATTCGCTTCCGTTTCTTTCATAAATGTTAATGAAATCGGGCGACAATATGTGGTTGACGATGGCCGATCATTCTGCCACACTATACTTCCACTAGAAGTCACTAACTTAAGCGGTACAAGACTTGCCATAAATACACTGGATAAGTCTTGTTCACTTGTTGTTGTCGTTTGATGGTAAATGCTTTGACTTGAAGCTCCATCAAAACCCCATTTACTGTGAAGCACAAGTGGTTCACCAGCATCAAAATTTGATTCAAGTGAATCGATCAGCCTCCTAACTGTGAGGTCAAGGAGGGCTTGGATCCGTATCTTTGCGGAAGTTTCAGTCACAGTTATGTCTTCTTTTGCCGGGTAGCATTTAAGCTTTTCTTTAACTAACAAGTAGTAGCTTGGGTATTTCGCATGACCTTCTTTTAAACTAAAGTCCCGAAGTGTGATGTAACGCCACTTGGATAACTGCAAGTAAACGTAAAGAGCAAGTGCTTTGTGAGTAGGAACTTCACGAAGCGAAGGATTCTGCTTAGTTTCCAGGACATTTAAAACTGTTGAGACGTGTTCAGGATTTTCCAGCAAATTTTTCATTATTCTGGCCATATTATTTTTTCCGGCAGACTTAAGTATACTTTCAACAGTATGCAAAAGCTCATCCGGACGACTGCAACTAGCAACATTTTCATTAACACGTCTTCTTTTGTGTCTAGTCGATAAATCTTCAAAGCGTTTGCGAGGAGATGTATATGTTGAAGTTGATGCATCTGATTTTGATGGACTGACTACCTCTTCTGCCTCATTTTCATTTGCTTCTTCAGTGTCAACAACATTTTCTTTAAAGCAATCTGGCCAAACGATATCGGAATTTAACCACTCTCCGTTCTTGTTAATGAACCTGTCGACTGTCCTTCTTGATTGCACCCATTTGGTGTAAACCCTATAGCAAAATCGTCGACACCAGTTCTTGAGATCCGTCACATCACTTTCACTTAACTGGACGTTAGTACTCGACTTCAATGTGTTAAATAAATTGTCATAGTCACGAAGATCTTTATGATTACGAAGAGCAACGTAAAGATCTAGATAAGTAGAAAACCCACGGAAAGCCATAATGACAACACTTGATAGAAGTTATAATTACAACTGAATTACAGTGGGATGTCGCTGCGTCCCCGTAAGGGGGCGCGGCTAGCGGAACCAGGGCGTCGCCCCTCGGCCGCGGAGTCTATACGTTGGCCCGTAAATACGGGCCCCTCATTGTATGTGTCATTTTAAAATATGACGCCTAGATAATTGGGCGCGTTAACTAATAACGCGCCCATGTGAGTGGTTGCTATTGTGTTACTGTAGGCGCATCACGACGCTAATACTGTTAGCGCCGCTTTCTTCACGACACCCCGGCGGTCAACCCCCGCCAGGTGAGACCCCCGGTTACCCGGGGGAGGCCCAGTGAAGGCGACCAGCGACGTAGGTGCCGACTCGACGCTCCTACAGTATAGGTGTATAGTTCCCGCCCGCCCCGCTTTCAGATCAAGCCGATTACGGTCCGGGCTAAGGAACTGTCGTGTGTGTGTGGGCGGCATTGTAATTGCGTAACACCGCCCAGTGTCTACACATATCGCTTAGCCCGCGCTACGCGTATGTGTGTGAGTTAGATGTCTGTTTAGTGATGAATGTCTGTGTTAATTGCGTGACGCGCCTATATTAACTTAGCACACGCCACGCAATAGATGTATGTTATCTGTAGAGTACTATTGAAACGAGTAAGCCGCGTGTAACCTGGATGCAGCTTACTCGTGGCGTCCAGTCCGGTGCGATGGGGTCAGTCGTCCGCTACCAGGTCGCGGGGCAGGGGGGCGCGTATGCCATGGCGCTATCTGCTTGATATGAGGCCAAGCAGATGCGTCGGCACGCGCGAACATGCCTTTCGCGAGACGCCGCACATACTCATCTAGGCTCTCAATCCCGAGGTCCCTCTGGATGATGTCGTTCCTCACGAAGTGAGGGGCGGCAACTATGGTCCGCAGCGCCAGACTCTGTTGCGCGCGAAGCAGCCTGCGGTTCGTCTCACTCGTGAGGGCGAACCATGCCGGGGCGGCGTACGTCAGAATGGGGCTTACGTACAGCTTGTACACGCCCAACTTGACGCGCGCCGGTATGCGGGATGAGAGCACCGGCCTGAGTAGGTTGCGGGCTACCCTACCTTGTGCGGCGACCTTGCGGACGTGTGTCCCCATCGAGAGCCGACGGTCGATAGTGACTCCCAGGTACTTTACCCGGGGCGACCATTCGACGTCGGCTCCTTGAAGCTTCAAGGGTGGTGGGAGGGGCGCGGATCCAGTGACCAGCGCCTGCGTCTTACCCACGTTAACCGACAGCCGCCACTTTGACAGCCACTCGGGAAGTAGATCGAGGGCGCGCTGCATCTTGACGGCCGCGTACTTTGCGTTCAGCGAGGTGGTAATGTACGCGGCGTCGTCAGCGTACAGCGCGAGCGTCGAGTCTGTCGTGGTGGGGATGTCGTCGGTGTAACGTGAGTAGCACGCCGGCGATATGCAGCTGCCCTGCGGCACGCCGGCCAGCACCGGGCGGGCGCTAGATAGCGCCCCATCGACCACCACCCTAAATGTCCTATTGGAAAGAAAAGTAGAGACCACTTGTACAACGCGACGGGGCGCATCGGACGTGGCCAATTTATAAATTAGGCCCTCGTGCCATACACGGTCGAAGGCCTTCTCCATGTCGAGGAATACTGCCACCGAGTACTCCTTCTTGTTCAGCGCGGCTGTGAGGTGGTGCAGTACCCTCGACAGCTGGAGCGTCGTGCTATGCTCCGCCCGGAACCCAAACTGCTCAGGACGCGGCGCTATGTGGGGCTGGAGATGTCGCAGCAGGAGTGCTTCGAACACCTTGGAGACTGTCGGCAGCAGCGTGATCGGCCGATAGCTCTCCGGCTTCAGGATGTTCTTCCCCGCCTTGGGCAGCATTATGACGCGCCCTTCCTTCCACGAAGCGGGGAAGGCCCCCGTGCGCAGTATCGCCGTATACAGGCGCGCCAGCGCCGCGACCATACGGTGCGGCAAGTGGCGCAGCGCTGTGTTGGTGATACCGTCAGCACCGGGGGCCTTCCTAGGCTTCGTTCTTAGGATGGCGCGTCTGACTGCGCCAGGCGAGAAGAAGATCGGGTCCTTATCGGGAGCTATCGGCGTTGCGAAATAGTCCCCTAGGTGTTGCTCGACTGCTGCGACATGTTCGATGTCAACAGTCGGGTTGGGGCGGAACTGACGCTCCAGGTGTTCGGCGAAGACCTCCGCCCGGTCCTCCGCTACAAACTTAAGCGCCCCGTCGCTGTTCAGTATAGGGCGCACCGGGGCTGGGGTATTCGTCAGTTGGCGGCACAGCTTGTGAATCGACGGCCAACTGTCCGTAGTGGCGTCGATTCGGTCCTCCCAGCCCGCGGCGGTGTGCGCCTGTAGTTCGGCCTTCACCTTCTCCGCGAGACGGTTGAGCTGCGTCTTTAGAGTAGGGCATCTCAGCTGTTGCCACTGCTTGCGTAGGCGCCTCTTCGCGGCGATCATTGCACTGATGCGGGCCGGCAGGGGCGGCAATAGCCCTCTCCCCTGCGGCTGCATGATGCTAGTCGCCGCTTCCAGGGCGCTTTGGATGCAAGCAGTGACGTCATTCGCCGTCTGGTCAACGTCCGCGGCGGTGGCAATAGGCCGAGTCGGCGCGGTGGTCTCTACTTTTTCCCGGAAGGAGTCCCATTCCGTGGATCGACGTGGCGCTGAATTACATTTGCTAAACACACTCAAATATATAGGGCAGCAAGTAGGCAACTAGCAATGAATTTGATAAGCTAATGATGACATTAGACAATCACAATGCAGAGATTAAGGGCTGTTAACATAGTAATTACAATAACTAATTAGATTAAGCAAGTACTGGTAATCTTTACTTAAGGACTCATTAACGCTTTTGTTGTATGGCAACAGAAGCGTTCATAAGTCATTAAAGTAATCGCAAATGCACCTGTTATTTAAGGAACTACTTAGGGATGACTTATTCTCAGTAATGAATATACTTAATGTACCTCCATTTCATCAGTTATACAATAAAAAATATAGTTACTAAAAGCAAAATATCTCGGAAGGGGGTCGCTGGGGGCACCATGTGTCCTTGAAGAAAATGTGGCATAAAATGGGTAAATATCAGTAGTGAAAACCGCAAATCGAAACAAGGAGGGAATCATGAGATACAGACATTTTTGTGACCATTTCCATAGAAAAATAACAGTTTTCATCGAATTGCTCATAAAGTACTGGTCAAATAAAAAAATTGTAGTAACATTTTTTGTAGTTCCATAATAGAGTAATGCAACTGTATATTTCATTTTTTTCAATTAAATACTTTTTCAATTTTTAATTCTATGTCCGACCTCTTGTATGGGGACGATCCACTGTGCGCCGATTCGGAGTCAAACAATAGAAAATCAATTGTGTCTCATTAGCTGTCCTTGACCAATTAAAATAAAATAATTAAAAATAAGCAACTAAGCGATGACCAGTCACAACTTTAGGCGCCCGTTCACGAACATGACGCATGGATAAGCACCATTCAGCTCAACCATTTTCGGAGCTAAATGATCCAACACACGCGCTACCATTAGCGAGACATCTGAGTGAGCACGACATACTCCCAGCCGCCCGCACCAGGGCACATTCAAGTCAATGAAAGACATTAACCGGTAAAAAGTAGGTCAGTACTCACACCTGTGCTATGTAATTATATAATACTCGTACAAAGGGGATTGAATGTATAGTTTCAATTACTAAAGCTAACTACCTTAATTTTAGAATTATTACAATTTCTCGTATTGTAATTACAGAAGACTTCGACATACTACTTGTATCTGAGTTTATTATAAATACTAATAGCCTTACTAGGTATTTGTCGTCTAAAACTAATAGGCGCTGTATCCCTGGACCAATTAATAACGCCCAAATCTCAGTTTTACTTAACTGCGAGACGCAAGAGTCTCGCAGGCTTAGTCTTGTTCTTGCTCAAATCTTGCAGGGGTCAGTCTTGGTCTTGCTACAATAAGTCGGTCTTGGTCTTGCGAAAATGCAAGAACAAGACCAAGACTGCTGATTTCTAGCATAATAAATATTTACATAATCAATTTAGGGCGTCTTATGTCGTCATTCTGGGTTACAATTGGACCCGCTACCGTGCCGGCGGAGGTACGTGTATTCTGGTCAAGTCGAAGGCGCTTCCAAACTATACGTTTAAATAAATAATGCCTTTATGGAAGTATTTGACGACGTATGTCCCCGCAGGTACATGCTGGAGCGTCACATGTCAGTAGTGCACGGGCGCACGCTGGAGCGGCCGCCGCCCACGCCGCGCAACACCATGAGCAAGCTGCTCAAGGCCCAGGCGCAGCGCCGCGACCTGCCCGCCGGCACTGGTACGTACTCACACGCTAGAGCGGTGCCCACGCCGCGCAACACCATGAGCAAGCTGCTCAAGGCCCAGGCGCAGCGCCGCGACCTGCCCGCCGGCACTGGTACGTACTCACACGCTAGAGCGGTGCCCACGCCGCGCAACACCATGAGCAAGCTGCTCAAGGCCCAGGCGCAGCGCCGCGACCTGCCCGCCGGCACTGGTACGTACTCACACGCTAGAGCGGTGCCCACGCCGCGCAACACCATGAGCAAGCTGCTCAAGGCCCAGGCGCAGCGCCGCGACCTGCCCGCCGGCACTGGTACGTACTCACACGCTAGAGCGGTGCCCACGCCGCGCAACACCATGAGCAAGCTGCTCAAGGCCCAGGCGCAGCGCCGCGACCTGCCCGCCGGCACTGGTACGTACTCACACGCTAGAGCGGTGCCCACGCCGCGCAACACCATGAGCAAGCTGCTCAAGGCCCAGGCGCAGCGCCGCGACCTGCCCGCCGGCACTGGTACGTACTCACACGCTAGAGCGGTGCCCACGCCGCGCAACACCATGAGCAAGCTGCTCAAGGCCCAGGCGCAGCGCCGCGACCTGCCCGCCGGCACTGGTACGTACTCACACGCTAGAGCGGTGCCCACGCCGCGCAACACCATGAGCAAGCTGCTCAAGGCCCAGGCGCAGCGCCGCGACCTGCCCGCCGGCACTGGTACGTACTCACACGCTAGAGCGGTGCCCACGCCGCGCAACACCATGAGCAAGCTGCTCAAGGCCCAGGCGCAGCGCCGCGACCTGCCCGCCGGCACTGGTACGTACTCACACGCTAGAGCGGTGCCCACGCCGCGCAACACCATGAGCAAGCTGCTCAAGGCCCAGGCGCAGCGCCGCGACCTGCCCGCCGGCACTGGTACGTACTCACACGCTAGAGCGGTGCCCACGCCGCGCAACACCATGAGCAAGCTGCTCAAGGCCCAGGCGCAGCGCCGCGACCTGCCCGCCGGCACTGGTACGTACTCACACGCTAGAGCGGTGCCCACGCCGCGCAACACCATGAGCAAGCTGCTCAAGGCCCAGGCGCAGCGCCGCGACCTGCCCGCCGGCACTGGTACGTACTCACACGCTAGAGCGGTGCCCACGCCGCGCAACACCATGAGCAAGCTGCTCAAGGCCCAGGCGCAGCGCCGCGACCTGCCCGCCGGCACTGGTACGTACTCACACGCTAGAGCGGTGCCCACGCCGCGCAACACCATGAGCAAGCTGCTCAAGGCCCAGGCGCAGCGCCGCGACCTGCCCGCCGGCACTGGTACGTACTCACACGCTAGAGCGGTGCCCACGCCGCGCAACACCATGAGCAAGCTGCTCAAGGCCCAGGCGCAGCGCCGCGACCTGCCCGCCGGCACTGGTACGTACTCACACGCTAGAGCGGTGCCCACGCCGCGCAACACCATGAGCAAGCTGCTCAAGGCCCAGGCGCAGCGCCGCGACCTGCCCGCCGGCACTGGTACGTACTCACACGCTAGAGCGGTGCCCACGCCGCGCAACACCATGAGCAAGCTGCTCAAGGCCCATCTGATTAGTCGACACTGGTTCGCACTGCTTTGGCAGTATGAAAACGGCTTGCTCCAAAACCAGCGCTTGTCGGCGCTGACAAGCGGCAAACATTACCGGCGGTCTACATGAATACACTCTTCTTTACGCTACGGTCACACTGGAAAACTTAGATAACATGAAAACTCAAATATGTCGTCCTCCTGCCGGGGTTGCGGGAAAGTTCGAGGGTTACCGAGGCCCCTGGCAACACAGGCAACGGAAGGAACACGGATGGGTTTTAGTCAGTAAGAGTCTGACACACCCTTCCGCTCCGCCCAGAGCGAGAGAAGGTATTTGATAATTTCCCACCCAAAAAAAAAAATATGTCATCCTAATTTATGCAATGTAACATCTAGGCTTATTTGTTTCAACGTGTGTTACATTTCTTATTACGTTTCACCAAGCTGTACCCGGTAAAGTGTTTCTACAGTATTAAGGAATTTTTAGAACATTAATTATTAATGACATTTGTATGTAATAATAATGTGTGATAATAAAAAATATGTCATCAAAATATGTCATGATAATGTAATAATAGTGTACTAATAATAATAATAATATAATCTGCATAATAATTATGAATTTATGACATTTAAACATAAATAATTTGCACGCTTGCTTGCAGGCAGAATACAATGACTTTGAGACTGTAAGATCTTCCCTTGTAAACTATGTTTTCTTGCAAATAAAAATGTTGAATTTGAATTCGATTTTTTTATAATAATTTTTAAATAATACTTACATTGCTTGTTTAGATGTCGACACGAAAGACGACCGAAGTTCAGACTCACGCACCACCCCCATCACACCTCAGAAACTAATCGCGCAACTATGTAAGTATGAACACTGAGTAATAACCACAACCTATATTTATTTTAAGAATGCTTGCATTATGTTAAAATAATTATTGTCCACTTGCTTTTAAATGAAGTAAATCAAATCAAATTTTACTTTGCAAAAATGGGTAATTCTGTGCAAAGATGTTTCAGGGTTCCGTAGTCAACAAGGAACTCTTATAGTTTCGCCATGTCCGTCTGTCTGTCTGTCTGTCTGTCTGTCTGTCTGTCTGTCTGTCTGTCTGTCTGTCTGTCTGTCTGTCTGTCTGTCTGTCTATCTATCTATCTATCTATCTATCTATCTATTAACTCGTAGACTCTTAGTACTAGAAAGCTGTAATTTGTCATGGGTATATATATTAACCACGCCGACAAAGTGGTAAAATAAAATGTTGAAAAATTAGTAGATTGTACAACTAGTGCATAAAAGAAGCCATTTTACCCGAGTCGTTTATATCCATACGAACCGCATGTGAATAGTTAAGTCGAAGGGTAAAATGGCTCGTTTATACCCGTGACTTTCCACTTCGATTGGGAGAAAATGCAACTGGCATAAATTATATAACAGTATTCCATTGCAATAGTTTAATCACTTTCACTGTTGAAAAATATTGCATAATTGAAAAAGAGAGTAGCTAATTCCCGCCACGAAACTTTTTTAAAGTTTTTTTTTAATTTTCAACGTGTGTCATTCGACTTGGGTACTTCATACTGCCAAGTCATAAAAACGTTTCTTTGTGTTTTCATATAATAAATAATAAGTGACAACTATTGTATCTGGTTTTATTGAATCAATAGAAAACACGGAAGTGATTTAAATTAAAGCAAATGAAATAAAATAACAACTTTAATCTGCGACTTTTTATTGTGCTTGTGGCTGTTGGGCCTGATTAGCTTCGTCTTATGAATGAATGAAATGCACCGACCCCAGCGTGGTTAAACCAGACTCGATTGCTTAAGGATTCGCACTAGTCCCTGGAGCCTCATGTTTCATGGGACTAGAGAGACCATTGGATATCAAAGAGTTGACCTAGGGGCGCGGGAATGGTCAGGAAGACGTGCCCTTAGGATAGGAAGGATTATTAGAGCTGTACCTGATATGCATCCTAGAGTAAGCAATGGAATAGTGGAGAGACGGGTGATTTATCTATGGGATCTTTTAACACTGTTGCCGCCAGATTGGCTCAGGTCCGGCTTCACCGGGAGGACACGGCGTGGCATACGCTGGCAGAGTGTGCCGCTTGGGAGGAGCGAACGCCGTGCCCTCATCTTAGGAGTGGGCAGTGACCTGTCGCTGCCGGCCGTGGTCGAGTCGATGATCGGCAGCGAGGAGTCCTGGGACGCGGTGGTATCCTTCTGCGAAACAGTCGTTTCGCAGAAGGAGGCTGCGGAACGGGAGTGGGAGATCTCTTCCGCTCACCCGGCCCGCAGCAGGTGCACCGGGCGTCGGCAGAGGCAACGTCCTCTTCCGGCCCCCCTAAATGGGTCCAGGGACGGCGGACTTGGGGACGTCCGCCGCCCCCCATCACACTGGACCCGAGGTGGCGGCGCGTAGTGTTCCACGCGCGCCCCTTTCAGACGTCGCGGGTTAAACACCTCACCCCCCCCAGACTTGAGGTGGCCCGCAGAGGCAGGCTCGTGACAGACTAGCCGGGGATCGTGGAAGTCGCATTAGATCCCATGATCCCCGGTGCAACTGTGGGAGGGGAACACCAGGGTGGTTTTTAGTCAGTAAGAGTCTGACAGACCCCTCCGCCTACCCCAGAGCGGAGGACATCCATGAGGATTCTCTACCACGGAACAAAAAAAAAAAAGGTCCGGCTTTACGGTCGGCAACGAACGCGGGCGAGCTCCAGCCGGGCGTGGACTTGACGTGTTATGCGGACGACACGCTGGTCACGGCCCGGGGGAGCTCGCACAGGGAGGCAGCGTTGCTAGCGACAGCTGCGGTCTCGCAAGTGGTGAGCCGCATACGGTGCCTAGGCCTGGAGGTGGCCCTCAACAACGGATCACACATCGTGGTCGGGGGGCTCGAATCGCTGTCGAGTCTACCATGAAGTACCTGGGATTGGTGTTCGACAGCCGGTGGCACTTCGGCCCCCACTTTCGGCGGCTGGGGCGCTATCAACGCTGCTTCCCAATCTGGGGGCCCGAGCGCCGCCTGTAGGCGGCTCTACGTAGGGATCGTGCGATCAATGGCCCTGTATGGGGCCCCGATCTGGGGGGCAGACCTGACAGCCGGCAGCATCGCTGTCTTGCGGAAGCCGCAGAGAGCGATGGCCGTCAGAGTCATTAGGGGATATCGCACGATCTACTACTACTAGCTGCGTTTTCGACGCTTTTCTGTGTTACTGTTATGCTGTGTTACACGTTGCTGTTTCCAATGTCTTCGTCTGAGGTCTCATTACTATCTGTTTCAGGTTTTTTGGAACGAAGTTCTCCCTTTGTCCGTAAAAAAAGCAAAAACGTGCCCTCGGCGTCAAGCTACGAATTATTCCTTATAATCTGTCATGTAGCCGTGACCGTGGCGTGCTGGGCACATTTTGGTTTGTCATCTATACATGACTGTGGCGGTCAAAAGGTTTACGTGGCTTGCGGTAGTAGTTGACTGGTAGAAATCGGCACGTAATGAAAGGCACTTTATCCATGTGTTTTATCCTCATGATTCTTTTTTGCAACGTGTTGGGTACTACGGACTACCTGAGCACTTGTTGCTCGTCTATGACAATGTCTAAAAATAGAATGGGTCTTCACAAAAAACAAACTAATTTGGGACACTATAATACAACACTGCACTGCACATAATATTATTATAATCTTCACATACTTATTATAGGTTGAAGTTAGGTACACTAATTTTTTATCTATCACTCATATAACTAATTAAACCAGTAGGGACAAAATAACCAGCGACCTAAAATGACGGACTTAATAATCTTTACTGACTGCCAAACGCCAACACTGGGTACGATACCCAGGCCACCCAGTAACTGAGTCGACCCTGCGCTTGCACGTGGCATGTTTTTTGTTTGTTATCTGGCCGAAGGTCCGTACATACATTCTATTTCCTGCACGCCGTTCTTCGTCTAAAACCCTTATTAGCGTTAAAATGTGGTCCTCTGTTCGTTGGCATATTGTTTAAAAGGCAGCTTGGTAGTTGTCTAATACTTTTATTATTTCGTCAATTTTTTAATATGTGGGATGCGTAAATTCTGTAACCCGTATTACAGACCGATATGCGGTCATAGTCATTCGTAATTTTGGGTTATTATTTTCCGGACTTGGTACTTGCACTGTCCCTAACCACGTGGCAGGTGCTTTGTTCTGTGTCTGAGCTTTGATCATATGTTTGGTGGCGGGTATCTATTATTTAGGGCATCGCTTTGTAGAGCTCGATTACCACTTGGTCTGTTCCTGGAGCTGTCCCGTTTCACATGTTGGTAATGATTCGCGTTACGTTGTCCATCTGTTGAATCGATTCCTTTATTTCCTAGTTTTTGGTTATACAATCTTGGTACTTTATTTGGTGTATTTGCTATTGAGAGCAGCATAATAACATTGTTTATGGACGAGATCTTTGGCCTTGGTTGTTGTCTCTTTTGTGGTTTACGGTTGCTTTTTTTCCTTGTGTTTGGCCCTTTCATTTTTGTTTAAATTTGACTTGTTCTTAGCTTGTGCTTCCCCTATTATTTTATGGTCGGCGGTGCCCCTATTAGCCCATTCACCTTTAATGAGGTGGTTTTCCTGTTGCATGTAGCGTAATAATGTGATCCAATTGGGATTCTGGGTGCCATTTGACCATGTTATCCTGCATGATGATCTCGCTTTTGTCGTGTCAATCAATTAACAGTTCCCCGTTGCCCCGCTGTAGTACACATGGCTTGAATAGTCACTCCTGTGAAAGATCTGGTTTCTTTAGAAGTACAACTGTTGATGTGAGAGTTAATCATATAAAGAGAAGCATGCTTGTCACTTCCCGCACCAAATTTAAGAGTTGGTGTCATTTCTATTTGGGCATTTTATAATTAGAATTGCATAATTGTACTCTTTCCCTGTGGATGCCAATCGTAGTGCGTTGTATGTTCCTACGTTCATCTCTGTTTCTTGTAGGCAGGCTACATGAATCTCCCTTTGTGAAAGTTTAGCGTCTATTTTATAATTTTTGCCGGTTTCGAAGCCCATCGGACGTTCCAAGTTGCAATACGCAAGTCTGGGCAAGTGTACTTAATTGCGGCAGAAGGCGGTGCTCATAGGCCTACTTCACCCTACCTTTGCACAGCTCTAGCGATTTTATTTAACGAAACAAACAGCAAAAACAAAACACTGATCGATTTCGATGGCGGTCACGCGTAAATTTACACCATGTGTCGCGCACGTTGCGCACAGTAAAAAATAAAGGACAATGGGCATTATTGTATGAGTTGTGTCCCAACCCTTGTAACAAGTTGGGACTAGTAGAAACATGTTCAGTTAAGCTTTTTTATGATCAATATGCCAAGTTTTTATTGTAATTACGTGCAGGTCAAAAGTTATTGGGCTTCAAGGGAATAATAAGTTTTTGATTTAAATAATGCTTTAATCATACTTTATAACATTTTGTGTTACATGTAAACATAATTATTACATTTATAATAATTGTACAGTAATCACAGTAATAATACATAAATAACAAAGGAATAATATCCATATGTAAGAGTACGGCTTAAACGTATGCAAATTGTTTACTAGTTAGTACTTTTAGTAGTGATTATTATCTATGATGATAATATGATTAATATCATCCAAATATGTCGCGGGTAACAATATGCTTGGCTGGTGTCTAGCCCAGCCAAGGTACCAAATAATATTCATTATGTGAGCGCAAGTACCTACAGTTCTTTTTCCCGTTAAACATGAGCAATAATAATGAGCAATTGCATCTGTCGCCGTTTCTGCTCTATTTTTTATTAAAATATACGAGTAATAAACCCTACCCGATACATGCCGCGATTTTATTCGCCCCCTCAACAGAATACCTTCTGAAATATTTATATTATATCGCACAATATTAGGAATAGCTCCTATGGATATTTCAATTGTGTACACACCATTTCTTACGTGTTCACTCAAATAAGACCAGGCGAGTTTTATTTGGTAACTACCTAGTGAAATTAACAAAAGGTCTTCTTCTGTCAGCACAGGAAACTGCAATAATTTATTGTCATCAGAGGTGATGGTACGAAATGAAGCACGCTGCCGATTTATATTATTTTCAGTGACATAGTCACCTAGGCTGTTGGCCATATGAATCCTCTCATTCAAAACTTGTATAATATTGTTAGCTCGAGGATGGTCTTTTAACGGCTCTCTAAATGTGTTTAAAAGTGCAGCAGCAATGCGTATATCAACGAACATATGTGTCATTGCTCTATTAAAATATTCTTGTCTGAATATTTTAAAATCACGCTTAATCCACCCATTTATCACCTCGACCAGGAATCTCACGATTGTAACTAACCTGGATTTATTTGCCTGTTCCGTTCTCAACTGGCTTTCATTCCTAAGTTTTGTTGGAGGCATGTGGGCTTGGTATCCCCAAGTTTCTATAGTTGGGATTAATTCCCTGAAACCTCTATCCAATATAAATGTATCATTATTTTTCAAAACATAATGCATTGGGTTTATCTCATTTTGCATATAAGTATTCATTATCGTCGCATCTGAAGTCGTGGCAGCATGAGGGCCAGTTACATCTACTATGTAGCC
The DNA here is from genome assembly GCA_905333075.3 of Atethmia centrago. Lineage (NCBI taxonomy): Eukaryota > Metazoa > Arthropoda > Insecta > Lepidoptera > Noctuidae > Atethmia > Atethmia centrago. The sequence goes on from HG995369.1 coordinate 34,196,983, forward strand.
ATCTGTGCATATTATTAAAAAGGGTTTCAGCAGATTTCTAAACTTGTGAAGACTATAGGATTGCTTCTGAAACAAAAAGTTACTACTTTTCTGAATGTGTATGTGCCATCGCATATTAAAATGGCTGGTGGCTCTTCATTGCCAGCACCAAATATAGCATTTGGAATTCTTAAGTTTCTTGCTACAATTTCCTCACGACTAATGTGGTCCCATCCGAGATGCCGAGGAACAAACTCGTTTGTTAGACATTCACGGGCTAACTCTAGTTTTCGTTCAAAACTACGCCGGCTCATGCCTAAACGACTAGCTAGACGTACGTTTGGTTCACCCGTCCTTATTTTCATTAAATAAGCTCCGAGCACTGTTTTAGGACGGTGTGAGCGCTGTGATACAGAAGGTATTTGCTCAAGAAGTCTATTAAATTCTTCATGATTCAGGCCCGTACAAAAATGTAGTTCATATGTTGCCATCGATTCAACATTATCGAAATTGAATCCAGATTGTTGGCAGGCATCTCTTAACATATCTAACATATCCTTTATGTGTTGAGCCGTAAAAGATGAATTATTTAGCTCCTCTAACTCGTTCCATTCGTTAGAAGTTAAATGAACCTGACAGATGCGAGCACCTGGTGGAATATATAACTTATACTCCACTAACATCCGTGATTTTATAAAAACTGGTACTCTTACCAGATTAACTGCTCGGCAACTAGGAAAAAGACAGCTGTTGGATGTATTGGCAGTTCTTTTATATCCAGTTATGGACATAACATCAACTGACGGCTGTTCCGGATCTTGGTGTAAATCTTCGGGTTCTGGTTGATTTTGATTTTCAGGAACTTGAAGATCGACACGATTTAAGTCAAGTTGATTCAATCTAGCCTCATGACGAGTAGCAGCCACCCAGCAGCGATGGCAAATGTGTCGCCGCTCGTTCAATAGGCCATGAAAAAAAAAACTATAGAACGTGTGTAAATAAATAACAAGTAATATTAACATTATAAGTGTGGGAGTATAGATATATAACTATATTAAACATATCTGTTCTATTCTCATATGCTGTGAAATATAGTCAGCTAAACGCGGTCTTGCTTCTAACATCGTTCTTGAAACTTCATGTCTACTCGCTGTCGAGTCAAAGACCGACTACAAGTCACACACAAATGTTCCATAGTTCGTAATAAACCAATCAATAACAAATCAAGTCCACAAAACAAGCCGAAGTTGATAGTTGCAAATGTAGAAACACCGGAAGTCCTTTAATAATGCGTAAGTCGTCAGTAAATAAACAGAGGAGTAACAATAAACACGGAAGTACAGCACAGCTACCAAAAACTAAATGTGCTGAAAGCGCTAGAATAATTGCATGTAGATGCACGGGCAACAATCTCTTTCTAACGTATAGCGTTGTCTCATAAAATATCGTTATCTGCTCCTGCGCTTACAATATGGCAGCGTGTGGCGCGAGGTGGGAGAGGGGGTGTTGGGTTAGACTAGGCGCACGGTCGCCCGTGTGGTTTTTTCCACTTCATTTTAAAATCGTTGCAGCCCTTTTGTCATTAAAATATTAATTGAGTAAATTTTATTCAATATTTTTTTGAACAAATGATACCACTATAACAGCTTCCATGCACAAGATACACAGTTACGCCCATACAAAAAAAACATAGCACTAATTGAGATCTTTCAAATTATATAGGTAAGAAAATGTTACAACACTTCGGACGAAACCGCTCATTGTTCTTTGATGGAGAGGATTATCGATTCGTCCGTTCACTTCAACGTCCACCGAACGACCCTGGGCCTGATTAGCTTAGTCTTAGAGAAAAAAAATACTTTATGCACTAGAGCCTAGAATATAGAAAGAACCAGAAGCCGCGAGCTCGCCTAATACTGAAGCGGCAACAACTACTCTTAAATAGAGTAGTTTGACGCACAGCCGATCAGTTCCTCTGTACCCTGTGAATCCAAAACACTGTATCTATAGATACAGTGTTTTGAATTAACAACGTTCATTCGATTTCTTTGAGCCTGTTTAATGTTATCACATTCATAGACTTTTTTGTTTGTATGAAAAGTTCTGAGATATTACAATGCAAATTACACTGTATTTACTTATAACTACAGGCCTAAAATAGAAAAACACGGCAATTGAAGATGCAGTGTATTGTCAAAATAATCTCCGCGCGTTGTAAGATACAGTGTCTTGTCAAAACAAAGTTAAAGGGCTAGCGCGACGCGGGCGCGCCAATCAGAATGAGGCCGGGCGATGGATCTCAATGATTATTGGTCGATTTTGCAGAAAGCGACGGCGGCGAGAAAATTAAATAATTTCTGCGTCGGTTTGTTGACATATTGCTTACGCGCCGCACCGTGATTGACAGTTTTCGTTTCTTTCCGGAGTAATTAGTGTATTAATGTGATAATAAGTTCTAATAATGAGTGGTTATCGTAATTAATTGTTGGTAAAGTTATCCCAAAACAATCTGAAATATTACAATAACTCTAGTTCTGCTACAATGGCGTCAGAACTAAACAGTGATGTCCAAAAAGAAAAAGATACAAACATGGACGCTCCAAGTCTCTGTGTACCTTGTGATGACCGTATGGACTCAAGTATAGACTGTCGTGTTATCAGTCCTTTAATCCCATTAAATAAATCTGAGTAGGTACTATCCAAGCTTGTGTGAAGAAATAGGTGAAGGGAACTACACAGAATTATTAGCTGTAGTTACGTCTTCAATTTCGCAGGAATATTTACAAGCCTCAGAATCGGTTCCCAATAACTAAGACAGTAATCCTAAATTGCAAGCAAGACATGATTATGTCAAAATCACTACATACGCCATTATACAGCATCACCCATATCGCGAAAATACGGACATGCTTGTCCCACCAACCACCAACACCCTCACCACCAACATCAGGCAGCCACGTGTAACTAGTGATATCGACTGGGACAAAATTGTACCAATGACTGAAAATAATTGTATGCATTCAACGAAGCGTAGTATTACGAGTAACGGCAAGTCAAATGATATAGAAAACCAAGAAAATATAGAAATTTTACAGCCAAAAAAGGCAAAGAGATTGAGAGACCCGAAAGATATTCTAGAAAATCAGAAAAAGAAGCATCCAATAAAACCACCTTGCAATAACAGCTATAAGAAGTCATGTACAGAATACATAGATGAACTGAAAAGAGAAGAAATACATTAACAGCTTTTGAGTATGGACAGACAAAGGCGTCGTGATTTCTTGTCTAGACAGGTAGAAAAGTTACCAACTGCTATCAAAACTGCTGGTTATAACTCAAAAAGACATAACACATTAGTGTGGACAAGTTTGACAAGAAAGGACGCAAAAAACTAACCGATGAAATTGCAACTGGTAAAAGCGATCTACTCCATTTATTAGCAAGATAAGGTGAAGCCAGGGTCATAAGTGAAATTAAAAAAAGAGCATTGTTACTGCTGTGCAAGTCTATGCCTCAAACAAGGTCAGTATTTTATCTAATTAATCTTGTTGTATCATCTGAGCTGGACCTTGACGAACACCATGAGGAACCAAACTACTAATATTCCGGTGAAATTGACATTGTGAAGGTTTATTTTAATATAATGTTTAGTTTTTCTATTTTGTTTCTCTTAACACTAATCTTAGGTCTGAACTATTACACTATCTTTAAAGAACTGTAAGACTGACTTAGTGAAAGTTAATTTGGATAGAAGGTACCTACCTTATGTTAAGATTTTCTATTGATTTTCAAGTTCCTAAATGAAACTGTAAGACTGATTCTAACAGTTGAAAATGTTAATTGTTTAATTTCATTTACTAAATAAAGCAATAGTTATGATGCTGCCAGATTGATTTTGTTAATTTGGCTTATATAAGTTTTTTGATAAAATACAAAAAGTTGTGTACTAATTTAATAAACTCGTTTGTAATTTATTTTACAATTTCTAATACTTTTTCAATTTCACTTTGATTCAGTTTACTTCCATGTAATAAACAACCGACTATAACCCCCAATCATATATTTTTAGGCCCTGTTTTACCAAGTCAATACACTGTAACTCTAAAATACAGTGTATTGCCTTAACAATTTCTTGCTTCGCTTCTGACGACTATTACGGCAACACAAGTTATCCACGATAATTACTTATCTATATTTTACACATATATAAAACATACTGGGCTTGATAACTCATAAAATTACCTTTAACTTGATACCAAACACTAAATACTTTGCAAAGAAAATTTTGGAGTAATCTTCGAAAAACTGAAAAAAAATGGATCGTAATTTTCTTCGAAATTGGTTATTCGTAGTTACAGTGTATTGGATTCACAGGGTACCTCTGTAAACGTCGTGTCGCGTAACGTGTTTTTACCAGTGTGCAATTTAGCTAAATTATGCCATCTTGTGTCGTTCATACCAGTGTGTAAATAGCGCATTCAAATATCGTCTTATTTAATTACTAAATAAATTGTTCAGTTTGTAGTTGTCATAGAGAATGATGCATCCATCTTGTTAGTGTTGCCAATATAAGACTTGATTTTCCCATCTTTTTATTACCTACTGAGGGCTTTTATTCGTTGCAGTGTTAAATTAATAAATACTCAAAAAAAAAAATCGACTTGAAAAAGAAAGGTTATCAATGCAACCCGTATGTATATATGATTTTGTTAGAATTGCATAACATTCATAATAGGTACTATGTTAGACTATTAGGATCTCTAGGGGGGGCGGGTGTATGAAATTATGTATCTATAAAAAGACCAATTGTGATCATCTGCCTGCCTTTTCCCAACTATGTTGGGGTCGGCTTCCAGTCTAGCCTGATGCAGCTGAATAACAGTATTTTACATGTTGCAATTGCCTATCTGACCTCCACAACCCATTTACTGGGTAACACGATACCTCTTGGTAAGACTGGTTGTCAGACTTTGTTGTTCAGGCTTCTGACGACCCGTAACGACTGTCAAAGATCCACGAATGATAACCGGGACCAACGGTTTTACGTGCTTTCCGAGGCACGGAGGGGTCTTGGTATGTAAAGATGATCACCCATCCACGGAACAACCGCGGCAAGCGTAGCTTAACCTGATCAATCGACCCGTGTGGTTGTTATTACTTGGCCACAAGCCCCTCCAATTGTGATTTTATTATTTATATTATCTTTGTACGGGTGGGTACCCTTACAATGAATATGTTATCTACCGGATTCACCAGGCAAGTTCAACTCGCACTTGTCCGGTTTTTTTTACAATAATGATCTATATTAAAGTAATGGTAACCATGTGATTCTCTATTGATTTCAGCGTCGTCAAGTTCCATAGCACAGAGCGCGTGGGGCAGCTCGTACGCGGCCGAGTTCCTGCGCCACGAGTACCCGCACTGACGGGCGCTGGCTGCGCTCGGCGGACACCTGCTCACTGTGGACACGAGACCATTCAGGCGTCGAACATTTTGTGCCCAAAAACATCCAAGTCCGCTTGTTGGTTCAAAAACATTAACACCAGTGTGCATTGATTTTGGGAGGTGAAGTGAAGTTTGATGTCTGGTGTTCCACTACGATATCTTTTTCCTTATCTTATCCATGCGACGGATCACTGATGTTGTGTATGTGACAGATCAGAAGGGAGCCGCGGTGCAGGACAGCTGTCATGAAGACTAATACGAAATAGAGAACCTATAGCAATCACGTAAATATTATCAATTATTGTGCGACTCTCGTGTATGTTCAGACATAGGTCACGAGTAAAAAGGTTCATTTTATGCTGACTGATAGAATCTCCATTAATTATGTGATCTAAAAGTAATATATTTACTTAATTCAATAGAACAAATAAACATAACATCACGCCTTATTTCCCCGGAGGGTTGGGCAGAGGTGAGACCTATAGTAAGTTCACCCACAGGATCTAAAAACTAATTCTTCCAGATAACAACTCCTGTCTTGCATAAAATATATCCAAATGTAAATATTAATAGAAAAGCTCTAATAAGGAAATAAGATTAGATAAATATATATACTTTCACTGATATTGTAAAAAATATAATAAAAACCTACTGTTTAGGTTTAATGTAAGTAATATAGTGTTATTGGTATAATAATATTTTTATACTAAACTCATCCGTGGATTAACTTTATTTTAGCAAGGCCGTACATTTTATGATCACCTGATTTATTTTATTTCTTTAAGCATTTGTATTATATTTAATGAATATACAGTTAATTATATTTGCATGTCTTTAATTTAATTGTTTTATGCAGCTAATATAACGGTACACGTTTAAGGGCCATTCAAGTATTACGTAAGCTATTTTTTTGTCATTTTCAAGTGACAAATAGGATTGCCATATTTGTTAAAATCAAAATCTACAAAATTTTCCGTAAATCTACTAAATCAGAAGAAAAATTAATGAATATTGCTGACGTAATCATCATCCAGACCCCTCAGTCCTCCATGTCATCAAAAATAAGCAAACCAAAGTCTCCCCCACCCCCATTTGGTGCTTACGTATGTAATACTTGAATAGTCCCGTAGCGGATTCAGAAGGGTACTAAAACTGTTTTTCTGTGATGTCCTCAATTTTCTTACCATACTAATACTAAGTCTTTTTACTGAGAAAATAAGGTGATCATTTAATATTAAACCCAATAGAGCGCGTTAGCCACTTCACCAGCTACGTCTGCGCTTTCAGTTCAGCTCTGTAGTCCTACGATAACAATTCTGCAAAAAAATATATTTAGATTAATAGTAAAGAGCGTCTAGCCAAATTGAAACTAGTAAATTATAAATACCCTAATATAAGCACTTCGTTATCTCGTTATATGCTCCCGGCAAAGATTTATTTCGATTAAAAATACAAACCACCACATACCACGAATTACAAAGATGGGGGGGGCGGCTTTCTGTCATGCTCACATCAGAGAAATACGAGAGGGCTCAGTGCCATACATTAAAATCCAAGACGTAACAGCACACCTGAAATGAGCAAATTTAAACTTATGCGCATTATATTTAATTATTGTTGCATCTATGTAATTTGTGGTATTTTTCTTCAGAGTAAATCTTTGCCGGGAGCATATAAATATGCTAATTTAAGCATTTCGTCATCCTCTTCGTCACTGGACGAATCGTCGTTCTAATCCGTCTTTCTTGTGCAAGTTTTAGGGTTATGTTAAAAGTTTTGACGTTGAGCGGGCGCTGTGAGCCCGTTCACGACCGTTCCGAATTGTTGACAGCTCTCACCATCGGAACGCAAATTATAGATGTGAGCGCTGTGAGCGATTGTGGCATAATTCGGAATGTAGCCAAGTCTTGTGACACTGACATGCTCACGTCGATTGACAGAATTTTCAAAATTATCGTGAACATTTTTGATTTAGATCTATTTACTGTTATTATCAATAATTAAAACTTATAAGTATACGTTTAAGAATGGCTGAAAAATACGGTGATGATGAAGTACAAATTCGTGCTGCAAAGAGAGACGATATGTTGGCAGTGTCTGAAATGATACAGGTAGGTACATAAACTTATTTTTCACTTATTTTATGCATATTTTTCTTTAATTAATTCGATTTTCTAAGTTAAAATACATTGTTTAACAGGAGCTTGCTGATTTCGAGAACATGCCTAAAGGGCCTAAAATGTCAGTTAAAGGTATGCTAATGATGTAGTGCTCATCAAACACAAGTTGGCCGCAATGCTGCCTATGATAAAACTGACTACTCTTCTATGACATTTCAGAGCTACAACGCGACGGTTTCGAGATGCAACCTCCTTTATTCCAGTGCAAGGTGGCTGAAGTGACGCGCCCCGGCACGCAGCCGGTGGTGGGCTACGCGCTGTACTTCCCCACGTACTCCACGTGGGAGGGCAGCTCTATGATGCTGGAGGACCTGTATGTCCGCACTAGTCAGAGGCGCAAGGGAGTGGGCAAGAGACTATTCAAAGCTGTTGCCAAGGTAAATTCAATAGTAGTTTATTCTTATTTTGGGTACAATACAATGACCTAGATAAAGAATATTCATTGATCAAATAACATAATTACCTATATAATTTTTCAGGAAGCTTCCTCTGGAGGTTGTAGCCGCCTTGACTTTCATGTGCTAGACTGGAACCCAGCACGCACTTTCTATGAGAACAAAGGTGCGGTGAACCTGACTAACAAAGAGCAGTGGTGTTACTATCGGCTCGGTGGAGACGCACTGAAGAAGCTGTCCTTGGAGGCTGAGGAGGAGTGACGGGAAGGGGACAGAAACACAGTGCTGTGCGCTCACTTATATATTTCATATTATACTATACAACAGACTCCACTTTGTACATACATATATTTAGTTTAGATTTAATTAAAAACTTCAGACTTGTTACCAAAAAATACAAGTCAGACAGTTATTTTAAAGCATTGCATAAACTTTTAAATTTTATTTAAGTTTTCATTAAGTTTTCGATAATAAGTCTAAAGTTTTTCCGTATGCCATACATACTGTGATACAATTTCTGCTGGGCCATACGAAATAAACTGCTTTAATATTAGTAATTTGAATATTTCATTTGTAACTAGTATGTACAAGTATAATAAATGCCATTCATTCGAACTAATTTATTTAGAATTACATTATTGTATGGGGTTGCCTCTCAAGCTCACTGCTATTTATTTATTCACAATACATTGTAACACCTTGCTTACTCCTGCTTATGCTTGTTCATGTTCACAAGGCTAATACTATCAGATCAGATACCTACCTGATCTGATAGTAATAGCTGTCCAAACTAAAACATACAGGTGTATGTAGCAAATTGAACAATTGACAGCAAATTGAACACAATGTTATGAAGTCATCAGGAGCATCACACTTAATGAGTTTTATTGCATTTTATTAATTAATTTAATTTTAACATAATTAAAACGCATTTGTAGAAAAGGAACGTAATAGGCACTTTTGTAATTCAATTCTTAAGATATTGGTAAAACATTCAAGAAAGAACCCTGAGGTACCGTGGATGAAGAAGTTAAGAAAATCAATATCACCTCATACTTACTCTACCTACTATTAATATATATTTTAGGTACTCTGCTTCACTGCATCATCAAAATATATACCCAAGGCAGAAAATGCTGGTCTTTTCTAATGCTGGATTATTAGTAAATCAATCACGTGGTTCTCCAATAAGTATTTATCTACCTGAAATCAAGTTCTTTAACTTGACACATCGTGGAGTTTCTTGCCCATTCTTTTCCATACGAAACTACCATTTGGAAGGGGCGACTAGAATCAATTCTATTTTTTTTTTTTGGAAATTTTGACGTTTAAAAGTGCCATATGTGCCTATTTGAATTAAATCATTTGACTTTGACTTTTATGTGTTAATATTGATCTGGTGGCATGTTGTGAATACTGTTTAACTTAGTTGAATAATTACACATCCACGTGGCTTTATTTACATAGTGGGACAGCTTGTAAGATCACTCTCAGACAAGCGAGGTGCAGCGAGAAACACCTCGAATATAATATTGAATAAACCCAGAAACGGACTGATGACTGGTGGCTCCGCGCTGACTGGACGGTTCGCCGGTCTGACAGCTATCTTATCCATATTGTTACTTATCATCAAAAATTCCATTCTCAACTCTTAAAACATTTCTAATAGAGAATCATTAGACTAGTTTTTTTTAAAGATTATAATTGTCATGGAACGTTACAATATTCAAATAGTTAATACTTGCATTACCATTGTGTCAGTCATTATGGCAAGGTGCCCTCAGAGCGACTAGGTACAGCCTACGATGCTTCGCTGCCTCCCATCATAATAATACAACATTACCTAATCCTAAAATGCTACAACTAAATACCTATGTACATTCGATTGATCGGAACACAAAATTACAATCAACACATTTTGTCGATTATCAGTTAACTAATGGAAGTTGAAATAGCTATTAGTATCAATAAATACGAATACCTAGACTCGGAGTTGGCGTGCTCGCGTTGCGTCACTTAAATAATTGTCGCAAATCGTGAACTCCCACGCTCCTGAAGTCCTCCTGACTCACGGCGAGTTGTAAGGAACACTCAAGGTTAGTTGTCATCACATTCGCGAAACTTTGTTCGTGAGTTTAGTCCGGCGAGCGTCCAGCGGGCGGCGCGCGCTACGTGGACGCCATGAGCTTGGCGTGCGCCGTGACGTTGCGCTGGTGCAGGAAGCCGCTGCCCTCCTCCTCCTCGCCGTTGCCCAGTCCGTACTGGAAACGAGAAAGACATGCATTTAATTCTAACTATCACTATCACAGTAATCAGGTACCTACTACAGGGTGGCGAATGGCGATGAGGTTATCACATTAAATGAAACCACATGACGTTCTTTACACACACGTACGACGTTCTTTACGTTTTTTTTTATTTTTCACAAGCTTTGTTTACATATTAATCACGCCGACAGTGGTAAAATAAAATCTTTAAAAAAAAATTGGGTAAGTAGGTATACCTACCTCCCTTGCATGTAATGTGGGGTTGATTTTTTTTTCTCGTCTCATCCCATGGTGTGGGGTATCGAATATTGCGGGTTTGTGAGCACCATTTTTCGATTCAAGGATCAGAATCCGTTTGCGTAAAATTAAGCTTTAAAGTGCATTTTTTTGTTAGACTCAGGTGTCCCCCCTCACCTCTGCCAGCTAAATCGTTGTTTATGGAGATGTGAACAAATTCATGGCAGTAGTACATATAATGAAATTAAAAGGAAAACTATAACAGCTAAGGTGCGCCACATAAAAAAAATTGTGCGCTTTGTCGTTTTGGAAAAACAGAAAAAAAACTTTCTGCTGGAGTAGCGTTCCAGCAGGAAAATTTTAAACGAAAGATCGGAGAGAAAAATATTGATATTATTACATTTGTAGGTACCTACATGGGCAGATAGCTTGGGCAAAAATGTGCCCTGGCTGCGTCTGCAGGTTTTGCAGAATCGTGTATCTCTAAAACCATTGTACCTAAGTATGTGCGCTTGTAGAGTAGCTCTTTATTTGTGCGTATTTGTGACTGAATTAGATTTAAGAAAATATGTATTTATAACTTTCAAGTAGGTAAATCGCGCTTTTTTGAAAACCCGAAAAAATATCGCAGCGCTTAAATAAGAAAACGTATAAGCTCGCTGAAAACTGTATTCGGTCCTTCTTGACGCCTATAGTAACCATAAAAAAATTCAAGAGTAGAAAGTGTAGGTACATGCATGCGATATTGAATAATATTGCTAAAAGTAAAAAACCGGCCAAGTGCGAGTCGGACTCGCGCAGGAAGGTACCACTATCTATAAAAACGGCAAAAAAATAATGTCTGTTGTAAGGGAGCCCCCTTAAATATTTAAGTATTTTATTCTGTTTTTAGTACCTATTTGTTGTTATAGCGGCAACACAAATACATCATCTGTGAAAATTTCAACTGTCTATTTATCACGGTTCATGAGATACAGCCTGGTGACAGACGGACAGCGGAGTCTCAGTAATGGGGTCTCGTTTTACCCTTTGGGTACGGAACCCTAAAAACGACGATGACATAACTTTGACGGCAAAATACAAGAAACCGGCTCAACCCAAGATGCGTAGGTGTAAACCAAAGATTTTTTTACTTTTTACCCTTTGGGTAAAAATATAAATAGTGAAAATATTCAGCTAGGAATGTTTTGCTCTAAGTAGATATACCTAAACAAAAAACAAAACGTGTATAACGGGTAGTTATCCGACTAAATTCGAATGAATACAAAAAAGCGATGGATTCGTACATATCGATGGCCTTTTTATTGGACGTAGGTATTAAACCTAAGCTGTTGTCCGTATTATACAATCACGTTCAAACGTTCAAACTGTTTTTATCTATTTTTCAAACACTTCCTTGTATCCGATTGATCTGAAACTTGGGATATCCATGGATGTAAATCGATGGGCCTACATATCGTCGGTGATATTCTGAAACCGCGGAACTAACAGTGTTTAAAACCGCGTAAGGTAGGTGCAGTGAATTTTACAGGAACGAGGAAAAACGTAAAATTTACTAAACCACTTGACTTTCTATTGTTTAAACTTTTAAATTCATAAATTCCTCTTAATATTGTAGGCATTAGTTATGTAAAATACCTATATATTAATGAATTAGAAAATTCGAAATCTCGATTTTGCTACTTTTGTAAATACGCGGTTTTAAACACTGTTAGTTCCGCGGTTTCAGAATATCACCGACGATATGTAACTTCGGTGACAACGCAAAATATGGTAGGTACCTACCATGGAGGTCTGATGATGGAGTCCGAACGTAGACATAGGCACTCCTCAAATTATTTACATAATTAAGTTCATTTCTTACAATTTAAGCTCACAACCATTCTACAAGACTAAAATAATAAGTTAAGTTTTATTCTAGCCTATTTGAGGCGATTCCTGATTTATATACCTACCTACCATCGATTTATATATCTGGCTTTTACCGTAGTGAGTAATTAAAAATAAAAATAATTAAACATTAAGTGGTGATTATTAAACGGGTCTGAAACCGTTCTCCGACAGTTATTTTTCGTCGATAGAACGTTTCACCTATGGTCGTTTCGCCGACAGAACCTTTCATATGCGTCACTTTCGACGACAGCCCTTGGTAGCAAATATAGTAGTTTGGCAGCTACAGCGAAGGATAATATTGGGTTAGGTTAGGTTAGAACAGTGACCATTAACGGATCCCCTCTATTACTTTCGTCGAAAGTGACGCATATGAAAGGTTCTGTTGGCGAAACGTCCATAAGTGAAACGTTCTATCGACGAATCTCTCAAAAACGAAACGTCCTGTCGGTGATCAGTCCAGAGGAGAAATGATTGTCGGAGAAAGGATGCAGAATCTTATTAAACTCGATTGAATAATTGGATATAAAAAAAAAACTGTTTGTACCACGCGCCGTAGTCCGTCTCACAAAAGATGTCTTGCTGACGAGGCGCCCGCCAGCGCCACAGGCATGCGACGGAAACATAATTAGTTATATATGCAACTATTGTATAATAAGGGGTATTAACACGTTAACAGTGCATGACCCATCGATGGTGCATTTTGAGTCTCGTATACCCACCCATGGGGCATGAGTCCATAACGGGGTCATGAAGTACAAAGTTTATACGTGCATGAGCCACGGGAGGGTCATTCCTCAAAACGAGAAAAGGAGTAAGTATACTTAGTAATAAAAAACCATGTTGTCTTATAATATCTGTACCTATCGCAACTTAAAATCTACATTTTGCGATTACCTACACGTAAGGGGTAACCTACACATAATCACAGGGAACGTGTTGAACACTCATGTAATAAACCCACATTCGTGTTTTAATACCTACCTAATTATGTAGGTACAGTTGCATACAAGACTTTGTCTTCACACATGATATGAATCCTGTACAAAAGGTTCTGAAACCATAGGCTGTTGTAGGTACAGTGTTGTAAGAACTATGGAAATTCATGGAAAGTTTCTGGTAATTGTTTAGAAATTACCTTTTATGCATTAGAAATATCTGGTGGTGTGTTATCAAAGCTTGTGTCACTCATTTTTGTAAACAACAAAGTAATACATTTTTGCAATAAGTAGTAAGTCGAATCCCACATCCTTTGCTGAATACCGTCCAATATCCGTTTTACCATTCCTATCCAAAGTCCTTGAACGTTTGATTCACAATCAAATAAGCACTTTCCTCTCTAAAAATAATCTCCTCAACCCCTTCCAGTCTGGCTTCCGTCCTGGTCATAGCACAACTACAGCGCTTCTGAACATTACGGATGATATAAGGTCTGCCATGGAAAGCAGTAATCTAACGGTCTTAGCTTTGCTAGATTTCAGTAATGCTTTTAATACTGTTGATTTTGATGTTTTGCTTGGCATCCTATGCTCCCTTAACATATCTCCATCGGTAATTGACTGGTTTCGTACTTACTTGTTCGGTCGCCGGCAACGTATTTGCATGGGAGAGACCTTGTCTTCCTGGAGTAATACTTCTGCCGGTGTACCTCAGGGTGGCGTTCTATCCCCTTTACTTTTCGCAATTTTTATTAACTCTATCTCTGACGAACTAATTTCTTTCTACCATCTTTATGCAGATGATTTACAAATTTACTCGCGAGCTCCTTTGGGAAATGTGTCCGAGGCTATCTTTACGATTAATCGTGACTTGGCCCGTATATGCGAATGGAGCAAGAGATATGGACTTATGGTCAACCCCATAAAGACGCAGGTTGTGGTGGTGGGCAGTTCTAGGATGATCTCAAGGATCGACTGGACGACTCTTCCCCAAGTTTCTTTTGACAACTCAGTTGTTCCCTTCAGTGAGAAAGTTAAAAACTTAGGAATATTGATTGATAAGAACTTCTCTTGGACTGCCCAGCTACAGGAAGTTAGCCGCAAGCTATATGCATCCGCTGCAGCTTTGAAGAGATTGCGTAATTTTCTACCGACTGCCACCAAGATTGCGCTTGCACAAACGCTTCTTCTACCCATCCTTGACTACGCTGATACCAGCTATCTTGACCTTACCCAAGACCAACTTGATAAACTTGAGCGGCTTCAAAATTTTTGTATAAGGTTCATATTCGGTTTGCGTAAATTTGACCATGTTTCCGAATTTCGTGTGAAGCTCAAGTGGTTACCAATTCGCCTTCGCCGGAATGCTCATATTCTTTCCCTTTTGTATAATGTCCTCTTTTCCCCTTCCACCCCTCTCTATCTCAAGGAACGTTTCCAGTTTCTTGGCGACTCCCACACGAAATTTTTAAGGTCATCAGATAACTTGAAGCTTAAAATGCCTATGCATTCCACAACGTTCGTCGACAAATCCTTTACTGTCCAGGCCACTCGTTTGTGGAATGCTTTGCCAGTTCAAATAAAACGCGCGCAATCGTTACTCGCATTTAAAAGACTCGTAAAGGAACATTACTTGTCGCTGTGAGCTTGTTCTCGTAACTGTAATTATCTTTAGTCTTCATTTATTTTCGTTGCTTATACATTTAATATGTATGTATTTATGTATATATTATTTAGGATATATATATATATATATATATCTGTGTATCATTTTAGTATATTGTATTTATTTATTTTTTTACACCAACGACAGCCCCACTTTATGTCCAGGCAAATCACTGTCCATCCTATGGTTGCCTGGAAGAGATCGCAGAAAGCGATAAGGCCGCCCATTGTATATTTTGTAGTCTTTGATTTATTTTTTGTCATGTATTTTTTGTGGTGTACAATAAAGTATATATAAATAAATAAATAAATAAATAAATAATATCGAACAAAAATGGCGGGATACGACGTGAATTCGAATAAACTATAAGTTTATTTTTTTAATTAGATACGGCGCTGTGGTAGTGAAACGCGCGTGCATGACAATGTTCTTTTTTGAAAAGGAGTTGCGTAATGCAATTTAGTACAACATTATTATTACACTAGTTTTGATGATATTATGGTTTCTATGACACTGGTTGTTTTAATGTTGGCCATAAGCTGTTTTTTTTTTTTGCAGAAACTTTTATAGAGCATTATAGCATGCATGGGTGTAGATAAATCTTTATTTATATCTTAAAACGCTGACAACACCTAAACCGCGGTCACTGTCAGATTGCATAGAAAAGAAAGAGAAGCGCGATGACACTGTAGTGAGCCTGGTGAAAAGTTGACGCAGGTGGTGCTCGTGGGTCTTCTGGTCTTTCGAGTAGACCAAGAAGTCGTCCAGATAAGCGTACGTAAAATCCAGTCCCCTGAGCATTTCATCCACGAAGCGCTGAAACGTCTGTCCGGCATTTCGAAGACCGAACGTCATGAACGGGAATTCGAAAAGACCAAACGGCGTCGTGATTGCAGTCTTCGGGATGTCATCAGGATTCAGAGGAATTTGATTGTACGCTTTCACAAGGTCAATTTGAGAGAAGACGGTACAACCAGACAGACTATGAGCAAAGTCTTGGATGTGTCGGATGGGGTATTGATCTGGGATGGTACGTGCGTTCAGCATCCTGTAGTCGCCGCAGGGGCGCCATCCGTCATCCTTCTTTGGCGCTAGGTGGAGAGGCGATGACCACGGTGACTCGGACTGGCGACAGGTTCCACTTTGCAGCATGGCCTCGAATTCGGCCTTAGCAATTTGCAGTTTGTCCGGGGCTAATCTGCGAGGTGTACAGGATACTGGTGGCCCTGGTGTAGTGCGGATGTGGTGTGCTGTATTGTGTTTGGGAGTGCGGTGTATACCATGCGGGCGAGTGATGTCGGGGAATTCCCGTAGTATGTGTGTATACGCGGAATCACCCAAACTTACCCTCACCGAGGAGACACCATCAGAACGACGGACAGGCGACGCCGGGGTGGAGAGCGTAGTATGGTTATCGATGAGGCGTTGATTTCTGCAATCAACAACCAAATTATAAAAAGATAGAAAATCCACGCCTATTATCGCCTTTGTTACATCGGCAACGATAAATCGCCAAGCAAAGTCACGGCGCAATCGTAGGTTCAGAGTGACGTTTATGAATCCGTATGTATTTATCGGTGTTCCGTTGGCCGCGCACAATTGGTAGTTGGTCTTATCTCGTCGATTTGATAATGCCGATCGGGGGTAGACACAGAGATCGCTGCCGGTGTCGACTAAAAATTGCATCTTCGACCTTTGATCGGTGACGAATAAGCGACCAGCACTCGGACAATCATCGGCCGCCATTATTGATTGCCCCGCACATTTCCCGATGTTGGGTAGTCGCACGGCTTCACACACTTTTTGGCTCGGTCTCCGAATTTCTGGTGGTACCAGCACTGCGGGAACTTCCTATAGCTGGACTCTGACCGAGATGAGCCTGACCGATATCGCGTGCGACTACGGGACCGTTCTCTAGAGCGAGACAGTCGCTCCACTTTATTTGCCAGCTTCTCCATCTGCTTGGTCAGGGTGGCGACTTCCGAGCATACACTGGTACCAGTACTCGCCGATGCAGCAGTAGATATTGCACTTGTTGATGCCAACTGGGTACCGACGACGTCGTGGATCCGGTCCGCCAGCTCTGCCAGTTCAGCCAGGTCCATCCTCAACTGTGATGCTACGATGGCTTGTGTGTTTGCGGGTAGGCGGCTCGTCCATATACTCCGCAAAAACTCCTCCGGTACACCTGGGCCAGCGAGGTTGAGAAGGTGGCGATAAAATTGTGACGGCTTTCGATCACCAAGTTCCTCATGCATGAGAAGCTGCTTCACCTTTTTCTCACGAGACGCCGACAGCCGTTTAATGAGCTCACCTTTTAGCTTCTCGTACTTTCCAGTGGGTGGAGGGTTGCCAATAATATCCTCCACTTCGGCAGCGTACTGCGGATCTAGGTTGCCGGTGACGTAGTAAAATTTAGTGTCGTCCGACTTAATGCTCGCCAGGATGAACTGTGCCTCCATCTGGTTAAACCAGAGACTTGGTTTCTCTGGGTAGAACGGCGTTATACGCACACCCACGCGAAATGTTTCCGTTGCCGACACATCTTGGCTCGTGCACGCTTTGTCCTCAGTCATCTTCGTGTTTGAACGGGGTCACCAATGTGGTGTGTGAGGGTATGTGTGGTAATAAATCCCAAGTACACAGGAAGAAGAATTATAGTTTATTAAATACACAGACACAGGTTTCAGTTCACACACACAAGAGTTACACTTAGTTAAGAAGGAGTGTTAGAAATGTAATACACAGATAGTCTTAAATACAAGAAGTTTCAAGGGTTGCTAGTTAGCACGGTAAAACTAGGATCGCGTGGTACAATATGTAGTTATGCGCGTAGTGAGCATACCGACTAGATACTGGCAAGTCACGGTGCGCGCGCGTCATCTGTACGGCGCGGGTGCGTGAGTGCAACGCACGATTATGCTGTCCCGCTCACGCACACGGCTCGCATGACGTAGCGCGAGCGACCGGTCGCCGCTAGAACAATAGACGCGTCATAGCTGCGCCGGCCAACTGATAAGTAATTAGATACTAATAAAATGTTTGTACTTGTCTGTTTGTACATTGAACATTAAGTTAATTATTGTAAATAGTTTTATTCTAAATGTTGATTATAAATAAGTCTAGTTTTAAGTTCTTTTGTAAATATGTGTATATAAATTATAATTAGTTAAATTTAAGGAATACATAGTTTATATTTAATTTAGTATTACTTTTAATTTAATTAGACTTAAGTGTAGGTCACTACAACACAACGCTTGTAATTTATTGCAAAATATGAAGACATTATCTATCTACTCAAAATTGAGTTGAGTAATCGAAAATAAAAAACAACCAAGTTCTGCATTCAAATAAGACGTTCTTTTTATTAATTAAATACGTAACGTATGTTGATATTTAATAGAGATATTTTGGATTAGCTCAAGGTAAGAGGTTAGTTTAACATTAGTTTGTATCGAGTTTTTTTTTCAAAACGTGTTTTGGAACCAAATTCTGGGAAATATGTTCAAAATTTACATTATATTTTTTCCGCTACCACAAAATATACAGATTTGGCAATTTTTTTTAAGAGAAGCCTATTTTAGTCAATTGGGTCTTGTCAGCGCCTTAACTCAACATAATAGAGGCACTGGTTAGTAAAATTCACAATCTTAAATATAGGAAGGTGTCTGCTGAGGTAATAAGGGTTGTTGTAGGAATGTTGCTAACTTAAAAATTGCTACGAGGGCGGGTCAAAAAGTTAGCGGAATGAGGGAGGGGTTAGGATGGGGAGGGAGGACTTTTTTTACCTATCACTACTTGGTGACTCAATACAACTACAAATACTAAGTTTCAGCCCGATCGGTTCATTAACTTTTGAGATTCCGCTGGATAAACAAGTAGGTAAACCGGGAAGAGAACAGTGGGTTTCCTAAAGATAAGCATAAAATATATTGGCATAATTTACATTGGCATAACAAAATCCAGCATAATAATCATTACGCATAATATTATTAGGCATAAATGTTTTGCAATAATGCTTGTTGCCATAAATACTACTAGCATAATAATAATGAAGCATAATTTTATAAAGCATAATGTTAAAAACGCATAATGATATAAACACTAGATATTGATTATTACTGCTCCAACTCTCAGCTTCAATGGGTAAAAATCTAGTATTGTTTGGCAGGAGAAGGGGGTGGGAGGTTGGGGGGTGGCCCCCTGCCCCCTGGCTCCACTCCCATGAAAAGGTAACGCACCGTTCTTGAGAAAAACAAATGATTGTAACCTAACCTCAAAACACTTAAAGTCGCTTAAAAGCTAACCTAACCTGTCCGAGTCGGGGTGCCCCAAGTCCCGAGCTCGCTTCTTACCCTTCCTTTTGGCATCGCCATAGTCGGGTAAAAATATCATTTACCACAACAGTATTAAATTACCAAGTAGGTACCTAAAGATCAATTTTAAATTATTGGCTACATTCACCCAATTATGACTTTTTATATTTATGGGTCATGATTATTAGATGAATAAATATTATGCTTTTAAAATTTATGCAACTCCAATTTATGCCAAAACATATTAGACTACATGATAGTTATGCTAACCTTTGCATTATGCCAAAGTATTATTATGCAGCAGTATTGCTAATAAAAGTTATGCGAAAACGTTATGCCAAACTACATTATGGCTTAAAATTTTATGCCAACAGGGGTATTACCGAACAGTGACTAGAGAAAATTGAGTTTCGTGCATCGATCACTATTAGTGATCGATGGTTTCGTGCCGTGATAAAGTTCCTTACAATTTTTTTTTTTTTTGTATGGGATACATCAAATACCTTCTCCCGCTCTGGGCGGAGCGGGAGGGTGTCTCACACTCTTACTGACTAAAACCCACCCGTATTCCTTCCTGTTGCCTGTGTTGCCAGGGGCCTCGGTGACCCTTTAGTACCTTGCCGCGACCCCGGCAGGCGTCGGCCCTAGTAGACCCCTACACTTGTGCTGACTACATCTCTTTGAGGCGCGCGTGGAATACAATGCGCCGTCCACCCGGGCCTGGTCCTTACCGGACGGTGAGCTATCCATTGCTCAACGTCCGGAAGCCCGCGCGTACGGTGGCTGGAAATCTGCCCGGGATTCCCGACGCCCAGGGCGTTTCCTGCTGCGGCTAGGGGCGAGAGGGCGCGAAATTTGTCTTTCCCTCAACCGTCACGCCTCCTCCTTCGCGAGCATTACTGCTTCGCAGAAGGAGGTGACGGCTGCCCAGGGGCGTGCCGTCCATAGAGGCAATTAGGCTTAGCCTACCCTACCAACAACGCCAAATGCATTTATTTTAACTATGTAATACAATAACACAAAATATTAAAAAAAAAAACTCCTGTTAAAACTCTTATAGCAATACTTGTCGCAGACGCCACGTGACTCACAGTTCGACGGAGCTTACGTATGCAAGGCAAGGATTCCTTTCGCCTACATTTCGTTCATAAATTTACGCAAACTCGTGTATATTTTCGTGTGTATGAACGGCACACATTAGTGAAATGGTTTAAATTAGGGGCGTAACTCCGGCGGCAGGAGCTTGGTCCTCATTGGTTATGTGAAGATTTAATGAATGAAAAATATTGAAGACCAGGGTTCCCAATTTTTGGACAATTCCCCGAATTGCGGGGAAGTTTCCTTCATGACTACCAGACTACTAGAGACAATTAAAAAAAAAGGGTGGTATTGCTGAATTTACACCTTCCAAATTGTAAGGTAAATTGTAAGGAATAGCAAAAGCCCTATAAAAGTAATTAAAAACTTCATATTTTTTTTATTTTTCTTCTCATGTTTGGGAAATTTCGCTTGGTTTGTAGGGAGTTAGGAAAATAAGTTTCGGCAACACAGTCCAGTGTGTCAGTGTAATCCGGCAAAATATGATAGTCCCTTTTGTGGAAGAACACGGTATGACAGTGATACAATTTTAATTGGTAGTGTTTGTTTCATGTGACAGTGATACGTAATTTATATGTGATCTTGAATGTTTTGCTGTTTTAGATCTTATTAAGTTATAAGTAATTGGTTTTGAAACGTAAAGTAGTGTAAAGATCATGTGTTGTGTTATTATTTGTTTATTTACCTAAGAATGGTGTTCTGTTGTGAAGTTTGCGCCGATAATGTGTTGGTTAGGTTAGTCGCACTTGTCGTTTAATGATAAGATTCAAGTTGTGTCTAAAGGTAGATGTGTGCCCGAATTACGAGAATTTATGAAAGTGACGTGTTCTGTAATTATCATCCACCCACTTGGTTATGATATTTGAGGTGGCCGAATCTTTCTTCTGTGTGCATCGTTAGAAAATCGTCTTTTAAACCTTGAATAATGTGGTGAGTTCTTGTATGTAGAGCCGCGCTGTGATGTTGCGCGAATTAGTTTTTTTTTGGTGTCAGTATGCGTGGCCTACCCTCTGTGGAGAACCACTGCACGCCACTGCGGCTGCCTATGCCCTCTCGCTCCGTACCATGACCTGAACCAGGGCCGGACGCGAGAGATTTCTGCCGCCGATCGCCTCCACGAGGACACGGCGGTGCTCTGCCCAAGCTGGGCAGACTTCCACCGTATGCTCTACCGTGTCCTCCGGGCGATCCACACAGTGGTAACACCCGGGCATTTCCTCCCGCTTTATCCGACACAGGAACCTCCCGAAGCTGCCGTGTCCGGTGAGGACCTGCGTCAGGCGGAAGCTGAGGACGCCGTGGTGCCTCTCTAGCCACTCCTAAAAGAGGGGACTTATCGCCGCAATCGTGGCGTGCCCAACACTGGGTTGCGACAACCGTACTCTCCATGTCGCCATGAGATCCCGCCGGAGCTCCGAAAGTTCCTTACTAAGCAAGGAAAAACGCCTTAGATAATTATGGAAGAGATGTCATTTGTTTATGAACTCTTGCCCTGGAAAATCGATGATTTACAAATGGCATATTCTTTGCAAGCAAGGCAGAGACTCCATGGAAGACGATCGCCGCTCTGGTCGGCCGATTAAGGCAACATCTTCAGAAATTGTTGAAAAAGTTGAAAAACTTGTTCTCGAAGATGCTCGTCTGAAGAAAAAACAGATCGCAGAAATGACTGGAGTATCAACTACGACTACTTTGAGCATTCTCCATGACTATCTTGGCATGTCTAAGGTCAGTGCAAGATGGGTGCCGAAAATGCTCACACCGCTTCAAAAACAGCAGCGCGTAGTGTTCTCGCGAGGTTTTGGATCTGTGTAGTGAGAACAGGCACGAGTTTATGAACCGAATTGTGTGACTGTGACTGGGGACGAAACTTGGGTTCATCACTATGAACCTGAGTCAAAACAAGAGTCCATGCAGTGGCACAAGAAAGGCGCAGCACCGCCTAAGAAGTTCAAGGTAGTCACAATCTGCCGGAAAGATTATGGCTACAGTTTTTTGGGATTCAGAGGGGATTTTGTTGATCGATTATAAAGATAAAGGTTTAAATATTACGGGGCAATACTACACTACGCTACTAGAAAAATAAAAATTGCAATTAAAGAAAAAGAAGGGGAAAGTGGTCTCGAGGTGTGCCTTTTGCACGACAACGCACCCGTTCACAAAAGTCATGTTGCGATGGCTGCCTTACACAAGTGCGGCTTTGAAACTGAACCACCCACCCTACAGTTCAGATTTGGCCCTTTGTGATTATTATTTGTTCCCAAACATGGAAAAAGAGCTTCGTGGATAGAAATTCACCGATGACGAAGAAGTAAAGTCGGCTATTTTGAGGGCCTTGACAAATAATTTTTTTTTTTCGAAGGTATTAACAAATTATTTGAAAGGTCTGACAAATTTATTAGGGTTAATGGACAATACATTTAATGAAAACGAAAAATAATTTCATGTTTAATTTCACCTGCCTTCCTTTTTATTCCGCGAACTTTTTGACCTCCCCTCGTAGGTAGGTACCTATAATAATTCGTGTTTGGGAGTTGGATAACGTAGGTAATGTTTGTTGTTTAAAGTTTAATGATTCTTTTTCAAACGAATAAAAGAAAACACAGCGAAAATGATGACAAGGTAACACTGTCATTTAGTCATTATCAGTCTTTATCGGACACTGAACTGGAAGAACGCCGCGGCGCGCGCGGTTCTTTTGACATCAAGACTGATCGCAGTGTTGCCAGATGTGGCAAATTTTTGGCCCAAGTAACCTAAAGTCGCCTATTTTTTTTTTTTTGTAAAGTAGCCTAATTGCGCCGAATTATAAGTCTCCACACCACAATTTTAGTGCGACATAAAAAGATTTTCATAATGCAGTTGATAATCTTAAAGGAAAAAAACATAAAGGAATCACTTTAATATACCTACTAGTTTTAAAATACTGGATTTTTTGACTGGATTGTTTGTTATATTTTCCACGTTTTCCCATTTTGATATCACAAGACTACAACCTAACAACCACACACTCAAATCACAAGAAAACCCTCTCTACGTTCGCAGAAACTCTTATTTTAATTGATTTGTAGCATATAGGTACAAACAACAACAATTTCTGTGTATTTGAATGTACAGTTTTTAAACCTAAACCCGCCGAAATCCAATTGTGTTGTATAACTAACATATGCTGACATCATTCAACACTTTACGTACCTACAAGTCAATATCGACTATAGTTGGTTCGGTATAAAATATTCTTTGACATTTCTCTATTTTCCCTCTCTGATCAACGTTAAAAATGGTGATATTCCGTTATATGCACTTTTAGTATCGGACATTTTCATCGTTAGTTCTACCTACTTGTCTCCGGTTCTACTTAATGCCGCGGGAGTTTTCTCTCTTAGATAATATACCTATAGACCGAGCCACCGCGTGGCCGCTCATGAGACAGCAATATAAAACTTCAGTGTTGCTATTACGCAAAATTTTCCCAAAATACGACCAATATCATGGCTTATGTGCGGACTACACATCTAGTACCTACTATTAAAAAGTATATTATCATTTATTATATTAACATTTATCACAAATACATTAACTTTAGTAGCGCGTGGAACACAACGCGCCTTCGACCCAAGCCTGATCCTTAGGTACTGGACGGCGAGCTACCCAATGCTCACCGTCCGCAAGCCCGCGCTTACGGTGGCCGGGAATCGGCCTGGGATTCCCGACGCCCCGGGCGTCCCCTGCGGCGGTTAGGGGCGTGAGGGCACGAACTGTGTCTCTCCCTCACCTCCTCCTCCACGAGCATTATTGCTTCGCAAAAGGAGGTGTCGGCTTCCCATGCCCTCTCGCTCTATACCATGGCCTGAACCAGGGCCGGACGGTTGTGTATACCTACCTGGTCTTTGGCTCTACCACACACGTAGAAGTCGATCGGGGTGAGGTCTGGTGACTGTGAATCCAGGAGTTAGGATAAGCGTTATCCAAATGTTCTCTCACAATTAAGGCTCGTGCAGACCAGCGCGATATCGCGGGCGTGACAGGCAGGAAAATGCCTGTCGCGCCCGCGATATTGCCGCTGCCTGCGGGAACCTTTAAGCTCCAATGTGCTGGGCAACCGTCGTGTTGTCCAGATTTGAAAAGCAAGCCGGGAATTCGCGTGAGCCTGCTTAACGAGCCTATTCCACCCGACAACACGTTTACCCCTTCCTCCCCCTCCTGCGTCCACACTACTGGGACATTGGGCAGCCTAGGTAACTATACACACAATGGTTTTGTACATATTATCCAGTATGGGCTTGTGAATTTGCATTCGCACAAAACCCGTTAGCACAATCCTTAAATGCTAACGGAAAATTAATGTCCCTTAGCTTAGTGTGACATATTTGTTTGTATTTATCTATTTGACTAGCGTCCCTTTCACCCCATATAGTACAATTTTTGCTCGGATTATTTGTTACAATTGCAGGTCTTATCATATTAAAATTACACTGTAATTGTATAGGCATGTGATCCGACCAATACGTATCATACAACACATTTGCACTAACGAGCAGACGCCTCGCGGCCCGGTTAATAATGGGGCCGGATCAGCTTGTTCCCAATAACAACAGCCCAAATGTGCACAGTAAATATCCTTTGAAACTTTCTTGGTCTCTTTACGTGTGGACTTTGATCTTTGTGTGCCCAGTAGTGTTGGTTGTGGTAAACTATACCTACGCTTGTATTAGCCGCTGTACCTCTTTAATGTGATAAATGATAAAGATAAATTATTTTATTTCTGTAAGTAGGTTTGTACAAACACTTTTACACGTCAATCATATTTTAAAAACTAGATGAGGTTGGTGTTTCCTGGGTGTGATGATAACCTCATCGCCGTTCTTTAAGAGCCTCACGTCAGTGGTACCTACCAAATCCAATAAGCTGGTCTCTTATTATATTGAAACTCCGTATGAGGCTAGACCAACTCAAGATCAAAATGTACCTACCTATTATACATTCGTACTACAATATGCTGCGCTTATATCTACTCTACTTAAACGTATCTAGTTGCCTACGTCGTAGGAATACCCACTACGGTCTTTTTTTTTTTTTTTGAGGTTGGGAAATCATCAAATAACTTCTACCGCTGTGGGCGGAGCGGGAGGGTGTGTCAGACTCTTACTGACTAAAACCCACCCGTATTCCTTCCTGTTGCCTGTGTTGCGGGGGCCTCGGTGACCCATAAGTACCTTCCCGCGACACCCACTACGGTCTAGGTTGGCTTCCTGCATGATTTATTATACCATTTCTAATGTTGGGGCTTGGAATGACTACTGTGTAGCACAGCCTAAGAATGCGTAAGAGAAATATACATGGGTGAATAAGCTTAGCCATTGCCGGCACTGCAACGGCACTGGCAATGGCTTGTGCTTCCAATATTGCACTTACCACTTTTCAAATTCAAATTCAAATATTTTATTTCAGATTTAAACATCCGTATAAGGTTAGTAGTAGTATAACTTAGCCTAATACTTGAACTCGGCAGTAGCTACTAACCTGTAACGCGTGCAGGTAGTGTTGCTGCGAGTGGTAGTGCGGCGCGGAGTGCGGCGCGTACGTGTCGTAGCCGGCGGCGCTGCTGGGCTCGCTCTTGATGTTGAATAACGACGGGTTGGACAGGAAGGGCGCGCCGGGCAGGCTCAGCGGGTACTGCGCGTGCGCGTGGTGGGCGGCGTGCGCGTGGTGGCCGGCGTGCGCGTGGTGGCCGGCCTGCGCCTGCGCGTGCGCGTGCTGCTGCGCAGGCGCGTGCCCCAGCGCGTGCGCGTGCGCGTGCGGCGAAGTGTCCGGCGTCACATGCGTCTCGCGGCTCTTAGACGCGCCGTGAGTAGACATTGACTGTGTCAGCGGCAGTGGCACTTCTGGGAGACTCTGTTTGCTATCTGTAATGACAAGTTAAATAATGTGCAGGGGTTGCTTAGTTCAAGAAGTTGAACAAAAGAATAACATTTATAGATATTATTGTAGATAGAAGTGGGTAAATATGTGTGATTCGTACCGTCCATCCCTGGAGAGCTGTGCTCATCTTTCTTGTTGGCGTCTTGTGGCGGTTTCGCTCCGTTGCCAGATTTCTTTGGCTTACGTTTTCGCGTCTGGATGCCATCCTTCCTCATTGCTAGAGGCCTGATAAAATGGGATAATTTATTTGTTTTATTTATGAACAAACAAACATCAACCATACTTAGGCCATTTTCCGTAACTGGTGGTAGCTACCATACCTCCCGACTACGTGTTGTGGCTACGACTTACGAGCGGAGTACATTATAAGGACATTGCTCTTTTACGCAAGAGTTTTTGGATTGGTAGTTATTATTTTGTTTTAATTTGTCAAATCGTAGAGATAAACGCTCTCTATTGTTGTGAAAGTTCAATCATCAAAAATCAATCAGAAACAGCAGGATGTTTCATTTCGGTCAATGTAAAGTTGCATTGCGTGTTGCAGCATTGACTGGTACGTACCGGTTGATCCCGTGCAGCTTGTAGTAGAGACCGCACGCGTTGCAGACGGGCTCGCCGTCGTTGTTGCGCCGCCACAGCGTGGTGTTGCGCGAGCCGCAGTTGGTGCAGCACTGCCCGTGGCGCCGCGCAGCCGACTGTGGGGGTGACGGTGTCATGTGGTGCACGAGTGCTAGCACTGCAGTGTTGGTAGCACTCGTGCAACTATTACAGTTGGTGCAGCACTGCCCGTGGCGCCGCGCAGCCGACTGTGGGGGTGACGGTGTCATGTGGTGCACGAGTGCTAGCACTGCAGTGTTGGTAGCACTCGTGCAACTATTACAGTTGGTGCAGCACTGCCCGTGGCGCCGCGCAGCCGACTGTGGGGGTGACGGTGTCATGTGGTGCACGAGTGCTAGCACTGCAGTGTTGGTAGCACTCGTGCAACTATTACAGTTGGTGCAGCACTGCCCGTGGCGCCGCGCAGCCGACTGTGGGGGTGACGGTGTCATGGTGCACGAGTGCTAGCACTGCAGTGTTGGTAGCACTCGTGCAACTATTACAGTTGGTGCAGCACTGCCCGTGGCGCCGCGCAGCCGACTGTGGGGGTGACGGTGTCATGTGGTGCACGAGTGCTAGCACTGCAGTGTTGGTAGCACTCGTGCAACTATTACAGTTGGTGCAGCACTGCCCGTGGCGCCGCGCAGCCGACTGTGGGGGTGACGGTGTCATGTGGTGCACGAGTGCTAGCACTGCAGTGTTGGTAGCACTCGTGCAACTATTACAGTTGGTGCAGCACTGCCCGTGGCGCCGCGCAGCCGACTGTGGGGGTGACGGTGTCATGTGGTGCACGAGTGCTAGCACTGCAGTGTTGGTAGCACTCGTGCAACTATTACAGTTGGTGCAGCACTGCCCGTGGCGCCGCGCAGCCGACTGTGGGGGTGACGGTGTCATGTGGTGCACGAGTGCTAGCACTGCAGTGTTGGTAGCACTCGTGCAACTATTACAGTTGGTGCAGCACTGCCCGTGGCGCCGCGCAGCCGACTGTGGGGGTGACGGTGTCATGTGGTGCACGAGTGCTAGCACTGCAGTGTTGGTAGCACTCGTGCAACTATTACAGTAACCATCACCAAGAAAGTG
Source organism: Atethmia centrago (assembly GCA_905333075.3). Classification (NCBI taxonomy): domain Eukaryota; kingdom Metazoa; phylum Arthropoda; class Insecta; order Lepidoptera; family Noctuidae; genus Atethmia; species Atethmia centrago. The sequence continues at coordinate 34,224,993 of HG995369.1, forward strand.
GGCCAAGCTACAAACTGACACCGGACTAGGTCTCTTTATCTCGGGGGACTAAAGAAGCATTTATGAGCTCATTTCTTTTCTTTATGAATTAAATATATTTAACAATTATTGTTTATTTGTGAGCATAAGTTGATAGGATTTACCCGATATTGGTACTTAATTTGATTGCCTGGTCTCCGTTGTATTGTCCAAATACCTATACTCTCTTATCTCTATTTAGGGAACACGCTCATGGAAGTTTTGGATTGTGGCTGAATAGACAGCATTAGTATGAGCACTTGAGTCAGGCATAGCAACTGAAGTAGTCATGTACCTATCATGGTGATGTTACTCAAGAGACCTTGTTAAGTCTTGTAGTTTAATTTCCCAAACATGTGACTGTCGAACGTTCAATAAATTTACGACCCTCATTAATTTAGTTAGATAGTCTGAATGACTCGTAAGTGGTATGGAACCTGAATTAATACTGATAACCAACTAAACAGTTTTGTTGATTAATTATAAATAAACTTATACTAACCTAGTCCTGATCATTGTAGAATTTAAGGTCTGGTAAACGTGTCAACTTTTAGATAGTAGGGTAATTGTAAATCTAATTGGTAGAATATGCCAAAAAAAACGACAAAGTGAAAAGTAAAAGAAGCGTGCTTAACAACGAAATTACATAAGGAGAGCACCAAAACCAAGGAACAAACAAAACCCAAGCACATCACATGCATACCATCAGTACAGAATTCACCACCAGTGACCTAAGAGCAGCCACACGCGACACGAGACAGTACACGACACGTCCAGTGAGCTAGTGTCCAGTGAGTGAGTGCAGTGTGACATCGTGCACCGCCATGCGCCATCTTGTACCGCATCACATAGAATTAAGCGCATGCGCTACAAGTTGCATTGTCCGAAGAGTGCGTCCGCAGGCGGGGCCGCCGCTCATTGGACGAGACCTGTCCTATCTGTGCGCGTGCGGCGCGCCGAGATTACTAGCCGACACTCTTGTTGCTGTTCGATAAAGTCCAATATGGGCGGCGTTGTTAACAGCGAGGCGCGGCTCCCTGTGCGAGCTATCTGCGACCTATCTACTAGTGAGCAAGCCAACTAATTGTGGCGACGTCTCGCTACCGCGTGAAGTAACACCGGCTGCGCCTGCGCACCGCCATGCTCACTAACATGCAATTACCGATCGATTAGTTATCTCCGCGCGAGACGTTTGTCTAACTCCATCGTCAGTACTAGATCGTTGCGGTGATCGATTCGGGAGGTGGTATTATTGGGTAGGTATAATTTGTAACGGTGCAAGCGGAGTGCTACAAAGCGGCGCACTCGAAGTAGGGAGCGGTAGCGTGTAGTTTCCTAACACTCGCCAAAGCCCGAAAAGTAAGGATATCTACAGGAACCGCGTGCGTGGGACGTCGCGGAGGGGCGACGCGGGGCGGTAGGATGCATGCACTAGTCTACACGCCACCGACTCACCTTCTTCATGCCCCTGGCCATGCCCTCCACACTCATCCATCTCTGCACGGTGCCCTCCTTATAGAAGCGGGTGAGTAGGTCTGCGTCGGCACCTGTTCGCAAACAGAGCGCGTTACTATCGGTCGGGGGAGACTCACCAGCCGCTTGCTCGGCTTCACGAGTGGGCGGTTGACGCCGTTGATCTTGTGGTAGAGGCCGCACGCGTTGCACAGGTAGTGGCCCGTGGCGTCGCGGCGCCACAGCGGCGTGTTGTTGGCGCCGCAGTTGACGCACTCGCGCCCCTCCTCGTACATCTCCAGCACGCCATCTGTTCGCACGCTTATGTCAGTGGGCCATAGCTAGTGCCTGCTCGGGGACAGGACGACGCCTTTAAAACTAAGTGAAGCTTGGGAGCGGACACAACAAAACGCTGAAGTGAGGATACAAGCTGCGAATGATGATGAAAGTTGTGAACTTATTATAGATTTATCCAGCAAAAGACAATGATAGCCGTTTTATCAATCGCTATCAGTGCCTATAGCCGGGGTCACCCACAAGGCACACGCCAGGCCTTAGCGGGTACTGCCTTGTCAACAATGCTGACGGCGCGGCTTCCGAGAAGGCGGAACAATAACAATAGCGATAGTGAGCGATATGGAGCCGCCTGCCGCGCCATACGGACACAGGGCATGCATACAGTAGGTATAAATATGTCTAATCTATTTTTTTTAATGTAATACTCCAAATCTAAGCTAATATTGATTTCGCTGCGGCAGTTTCATCAACAACCGACCAATTTCTGTAAAGAACACTACAAAGGCATTATGCATAACGAAGAACTATAAATAATTATCTCTGCTGTCCACTCCTTGCTTGTGCAAGGAGTGGACAGCAGAGATAATTAGTCGCTGGGCCACTCTGGCTGGGCACTCTTAGTCCCCGAGTGGGTAAACAGTAAATTAGGCGGCTCCGCGCGGCCGCGAATATCGGCCTTATCACTATCCGGTGATAAGGCGCGCCTCACATCTGTGCGCTAACCCCGATACATTCGCTTACAGCACACTAATCGATCGCACGTACCTAATTGTCCGAAAAACTTGCAATGTATATATAAATGAATCTAATTCAAGTTCTGTTTCGGTGCGAATGTCGAACTGGGTAAACCGATATTGAAACATGGCATTCTGGCCTTACAAATATCTTGAGAAAATATAATTGGTATATATTTTTTTATTTTTGTTTATTCAGGCGAATGTTCTACGAGTCTACATTATATTATCAATACCTCGTCCCTTATTCTTGTAACTAGTGGTTACTCAACGGTTTGTTCAGCTGTAGTAACTTTAGTAATAGGTACCTCTAGATAAGTGTGTCCAGCGAGTGCCGCCACTTTCGCTGCTGACGCAGCAGCGCAGCGCCTACTGCAGTCTTGTACGAACAGGATAGGAAACTAAACTAAAACTGCTTTTTGGACTATCCAACAATAAATAATATTCATTGTTGGGGTTAATTACGATAAAATTATGAGGATAATAAGAACATTAGAGGAAACTATCTGAACTGAAGTCACATTTCCTTTGGATAGCGGTCGATATTTACTACCCATGCTGATAACGATTGGTGAAGTATTATCCTTATGATGTGTTTTGGATGCTGAAGGTAGGTACGGTACGTACATAGGTACCACTTAAGAAGAGATATATGTACTGAAAACACATTCAGGAACAACAATTTACTGTAACTAAGTATTTTCTTATAAACATTATCTGAATTAGGTTCCTTCCTACCGCCTGACCAGCATGGAGGTAAGTATATAATTACAATAAATAGCGTGACATAACAATACAACTCCATTAGCCCCTAGGGTGCCGTTACAAGAAATTCTTATTAAAAAATAATTGTAAAACTTCGTTTTAAATAACATATATTTTAAAGTAATACTTCTTAATTATGTAGTAAGTGCAAATGTTGAGGACAGTAATGTTAAGTTACAAGCACATAGTAATATTATGACTTTTCATTTTTGTGTTTGTAACAGTTAATTGTTCTTCAGTAGCTACTGCGTTTAATTGAGGTTTCCAGTTAAAACCAGACTATGTGCCAGATCTGTCACTAACTCAAATAACGTAAAAGTAGGTATAGTCCCAGAAAACGATAGGCATGGAACCGACTAAAGGGTCTGTGTCCCGATGATAGGCGCGACGTGACGGTGCGATGCGATTCTGGTAGAACAATTTCCATCCAGTTCTATAAGTCGTGTCGCGCCTGTCTGCGGGAGCCTCAACAATAAGCACTCCCTAAGTAATTAAGTAGAGCGCTTAAATATCTTACTCTCTGGTAACACCAAAAAAAGCGTTCCCGAAGACATCACCCTAAAGGACGACTATCAAACAGTATGCGATGAATAAAGCAGTACCTAATATTGGAACGTGTGCGTCCCGCGAGCTCGTGAATCAGCTCGCTATCGCGCCTGTGACGTCACTAGGGCTTGCAATATCCGTTCATTTTTACTATCCGGATAATACGGATATTCATATTTTACTATCCGGAATATCCGGATAATGCGGATAATACGGATATTTTTTCGTTTTTATTATAAATAAAACTAATAAGCTTTTGTAACACGTTTTAATCAGTATCTCAAGCAAAATGACAAAGAAATAATAAACTATACCAATATTTTAAGTAACAATCACATAAAAGATACTAGTTCACTTTCTAAAATCATACAATAAAACACCCCGCACAAATAATTTGTATCTATTCTTCTCGTACTAAAAACAATTCTAATTAAAAATGAGATCTTACATTTATCACAAATCACAACATCCCAATCAAATCAACCTATTTAAAACATAATAATTAAATAAAAATATCACTTTTCCTGGCAAATCAGCTCAATTATTAAACAACAATAGCGTATATCAAATAAAATAAAACAAAAACGATCAAAATAATCAAATAACCCTTTAAAATATAATATTACGTAATTCTTAAATTATTTTTTATCCAAATTCTGGTAATATGATCTTAAAAAGCTTAAACTGTCTAATGAATCTTCTTTCATGGAAGTTCTTAAATGGTTACATAAATATCCTGTGGCAGAGAACACTCTTTCTGCTTCAACGCTGGTCGGTGGTATTGATAAAAGTAGATTGTAAACCCTTTCTAAATTCCTGCTTCTCTGACCATTCTCATCAAATAGTGCCATCTCTACTCGAATTGTGGTGTCTAAATCATTTGTTGAAGAAGTTGGTCGCTGCGCAGAAGATGGCTGACTCATAAACCGGATGATTTCTTCTCGTATTTGTGTTTTAATTGATACGCTTACAGTTGAGGAAGAGCAACCTTCTGTACCTTGTGTATTATCCGCTGAAGTTATGACTGTTTGATCTGATTGTTGTGTGTCAAAAAATGTAGAAATAATTTTAACAATCGTCAGTCTCACAGATTCGTTTGAGGGATTTTCGAAAGGATAGTCGTGTGTACTTTGCTCTTCATAAAAATTGTGAGGGTTGTGCAAATATGTCATTGTACCGATTAGTTCTGGAACTCGTCGTTGTGATATTCTTCTTTTGAGTAATACTAGAAGTTCATTACTGATAATGCTATCTTTTCGCGATAATTTCTGAATCATGAATCTTAACGCTGTGTCAGCAGTCAGTAAGTTTGCATTTTCTTCACAGATCGCTTCTACCGTAGCTTTAATTATATTAAGGGATTCCGAAATTTCTTTAAGATGTTGTAATTCCGTATCAGTAAATGATATATCAGATTTAAAATCAATTAATGCCTTCAATACAGAATCTTTTAATAATAAAAACCGATCCATCATATTAGCAAGACTGCTCCATCTTGTTTTGTAGTCTAAGATAAGACGAACATTCTTTTGTTTTCCTTCTGCGGTGTATTTATAAAGCACCTCAGACTTGGTCGGTGATTTTTTAAACATCTTGACTACTTATCTAACTCTTTTTATTATTTCGTTATAATCTTGGTTTCTTAAACAAACTTCAGTTCTACGGCCAGTTGCGTGTACATTACTTGTAGCTACAATAAAACCTTCTTCACCATCGGAGTCCTCAATTTCCTGTACATCTATATCTTCTGTACTGTCTTCATTATCAGTATTGTCTTGTATGACAACAGCAGGCTCTTTTTTACTATACAGAACGTTTAGAACTCCTGTCACCAGGCAAATAACATCATCGTTCAGTGATAGACTATACTGTGTCAACTTTGATTTGAGAAGGTTAAGGCAATTATCCGCCGTACACCAACAACCATCCCATCCATCCATCCTGACATCAACGAGAGTCCTAAATTTCTAAATGATATGTTTTTAAATTCTGTAGAGTGTATATTTACGTTCATAAATCTTTTATTTTGAACTGATGTCCATTCATCCAGACTTACTGCAAAATTGCATTCTCTCGATTTCAATCGATCCAATTCTTTCTTCAGGTCTACCTTTAAATCTTCACAATGATTTAAAACAATCTTTTTAATTGTGTGGGGTGATTGCGGCAATTTTAACCCACTTTTAAAAAAAAGTTTACGCAATGTCTGAGATGTACAGAAAGCACTGAATGCAAATCCGTCTAGAGCTGCCAATTTAGAAATCATTATTTCCATACTCTCGTGCTCATCAGACTTAAAATAATCAACTATATTGGCTTTTTTATTTGGTGTCACATTTTCTTCAGAATAAGACGTGGATGCTTGTGTTGTCATATTAATTGAACTACTTGGCTGGCCAATCGATGTGCCTTCTAGTCTTGAAGTGCTTTGATTTTTAACATTAATTGAATGTTTTGATCGAAGGTGATTATGTAAAGCTGATGTCGATCCTGCGATTTTCAAAACTTGTTTGCAAATATTGCATTGTGCCTGAGCACCATCAACACTGCGTTTAAAATGCTGCCAGACTGAGTTCTTCATTTGCGAACATTTTTTGTATTCAAAAAATTGCGTTTTGGATGCCATTTTTAGCAAATCTAAATATTTTTAATCACAAAAATCTGAAAACAAAGAAAAGCCCTATTTTATTTTGAAAATTCTAGACTTATTAAACAACATTGATTACACTATACGAGTTAATACGAGTACGTACAATGTACATTACTATCAACAGCCATAGCGAAAGTGAAGAATTAAAGTTACTTACATCTGACTGCATTGACTTTTTACACAAACTTAACACAACACCTCTCTACATGGAAAACAACTTGTTTATGAGTGCGCGAAGGGCCGTACCGCCGCTGGTTGACAATAACAATGAGGGGCTCAGCGTGGGTGAAAAGTTTAGAACAGAAACTTTTTAAGTGAGAAGCGACCGTGCTTCCGATACAATACAATACAATCTTGAAAATGCGTGTAGCACGGATGTGAGTTTAACATAAAGTTAACAAGGTGGCCAATGTTGTTATGATCTCTGTCACTTATTGTGATTTCTGAAGTGAATAAATAATTGCAAGAGTGATTAACGATATTAAAATAATAAATAACGTAATACTACTTGTATAATTAATATAATTGTACTTTACATATGACAGCTTTTTATTGAATAATTAAAAGAAAAATACAAAAAAATATTAATATAATATTATAGTAAAATCCGAAAAATCCGGATGGTGATGGTAGTAAAATCCGGATTTGAAAATCGGCGGATATCCGGATAATACGGATATCCGAATATCCGGATTGCAAGCCCTAGACGTCACCACTCATGTTATTGTCTTCAGCGCTGAACAATGCTGCTGGCACTCACTACACTTACTCTTTGTAATCATCGTCTTCACCTACATAACGTTTATTAACTTTGTGATTTTTACGCTTCTAAATTAAACGGGTGAACGAGCTCTGGCTCGTAATAGCGGCCAAGTGCGAGTCAGACCGCGCACAATGATGGGTTCCGTATTTGGTATGAATTTACCCCAAAAACCTTAACTTTGTTGAAAAATTGTTCCCGTAGGTACATCGATATACGTCACGATCAATCTCTGCAACTGCAAACATAAGTTTGTAATCACAAAAATAATATTTACCTGTGTATGATAAAACTACAATTTTCTTGACTTAGAAACTTGATTGTTTAGTCTGTCTGTCTGTCTATCTGAACGCGATAAACTCAAAAACTCCTGAACGGATTTTCAAACGGTTTTCACCAATCGACGGAGTGTTTCATGAGGAAGGGTTAGGTGTATAATTAATTCTTTAATGTTTTTTGGAAAATGTCTGAAATATGACGATTATTGTTCCATCGTCGAGGTAATCAGTTACCAACTGTTTAGAACATCGTCATGGAAACATAAATACATTAATCATATCATTTAACGGTGAGGTCTACATTCACAGTCACGGGTGCTGTGATGCTGTCTACATTCGATATTACGGACACATGAAATGATAAGTTATTATAAATCCTAGCGATTTTCTATTTCGTTGGTACTTTTATCAATTTCCTACCCACTGATTCTTTGAAACTGACTTAGTTAATTTCGCTACGATTTAATATAACGCTTGCTTCAGGAATAGTCAGTTATCTATAAAATAACAATAACAAATGAGTATCTGAGTATATCATGAACTGAACACTCATCAAGAAGTGATTATGATGAACAATCTTAATTTAAAGCAGTATAGCTACCTAAATACCTACCTACATAAAGTTAACGTTAAGTTAAGTAAACTTAGAAATATATATTAACAGAACAACAAATCTGATGATGTGGAATGAAAAGCATTACGTAAATAGAGTTTACGTATATGTCGATGGATATTTATGAAAAAGTAGACCAAGGGAAACTGGATGGATTGGTTGTAGGACGCTTGGTTGTAGGACGATTGGTTGTAGGACGATTGGTTGTAGGACGATTGGTTGTAGGACGATTGGTTGTAGGACGATTGGTTGTAGGACGATTGGTTGCAGGACGATTGCTTAGCTAAGAGACACAACTTAGATGGCTGCTGGTTACAGGATTGAAATAGTAAATATGTAGACATGTAAAAGTGTGCCGTCAATAAAAGCAATGAAGACATCGTCAGACTGAGAACCTGTGGAAAACGTCTCTACGTGTTCACTGTTAAAGGAATATGAATACCTATATTCACATTGACTTTCTATTGGGTATCAATTTATCCACAGATTAAAGTCCTCGTTCTTCCTCAGTCTGTAAGTGGTTTAGTAGTAAAGTGTTGGTACCGTAAGCGGTGGGCCTCTGCAGCGCGTCGTAGGGCGCGCACCACGAGCCCATCACCATGTTCTGCGAGTAGAGCGCCCCCGCCACCCCGCCCGCGCCGCTGACCCCGCCGCTGCCTGCTGCAGAACACAACACAACACGACATGACAACAACATTACTTTCAGCATACAATAGGTACAAGGGAAAAGGAAAACTACGACACAACAATCAGAAAGGACAGTTTACTACACTTTAATGTTAAAGGGGCGATGAATACCTACCATTTGAAGATATTATAGATCACTGAAAGCAGTCAATCAACAAGATTCAGATGAGATTGAACATTGGAACTTTGCAACTTATTTTAAAACGGAAAGAAGAATCCCTTGCTTGGAGCATCAATATGTCAACAAAACATTACCTATTTAAAAGTCACGTGGATTTGTGTACTCGTGTAGGTACTTATAAATAGCTCTAGTTTGTTTGTCTCAAGTCTCAACTAAGTAAAACTTGGCAAGACAGTGCACAAGCTGACTATGAGCCATTAACAAAATTCGAATTTTTTCAAAAACAAATATTGATAAGATTTGATATCACCGACCTGCAAGCAGCGCCATGTTTTGCAACCAATTCGCAGGTAGTTGCATCGCGTCCATTGTCAGTCGATCAGATCCGTGTCGTTACTCGAAGATAGCACTTGATTAGGTACTTAGTAATCAGTATAGTTTATAATGCGAGATTGGTGTCGCGACCCGCGCGGTCAGAGGTCACGCTAGGACTGACCGCGGCTGCGCGCGCGCCGCCCTGCCCGGCCGCCGCGCACGCGCTTATCGACGCTGATTCATGACAGCCTTCTGATGTTACGGCGGCAGTGCAATTTAGAAACTGAGCTTCTATTTTCATAACAAATGTACAACGTAGACTACTTACGTAACTGAATTTTGTGGCTTAGGGGTACAGGTAAAAGTTTACTCATAAATGTATCTAAGAAATTCACCGAAACGCAGTTGCTTAAAATGATCATTACCTACCTCATCAATGATATTTTCCGTTAGGTAGTCAAATTAAACAAGCTGATGATCGTTACTACGGTCACGTACACAATGAGGATAGGCTAATAAGATCAGTAGGTAATCATTAACGATTCCTTCTCTGTATGAAAAGAGGCCTTTGCCCTGCATTGGAATAATTACAGGTTTTAATTAATTAGTGTTGCGTTACATAAAAGGAAATATCGGAACCCTTATCCCTTATTACCCGGCGTTGACGTGATGACGTCGACCGGTGCAGCGTACAGTGAGATTATAATAAGAAATAAAAGAAATACAAACTATTTAATTCTACATGTTCATGTAAATATAAATAATATTTAAAATGGCAACATTCCGTTCCGTAGTCTGTCACAGCCGATTTGCTCCGAATCTACTGGCTCGACTAAGTTGAAGGTACACATATAAATTTCATCTCTGAAATTTTTGAGCCTAAAATTTTGAAAAATATACGGAGAATAGTTCTATGCTTATACTCGTAAATTGGTAAATCACTGAATATTGTACGTACAACCTTACATTTGCAGTTGGAATGTATAGGGGAACATGTTCTTCAACTAGGTACAATGTTAAGTTTGTTTTTGGGATAAATTTATCCCAACTACGGAACCGGTATTTTTATAGTAAGTTGAACTGATAACGTGCTGAATTTGGTAGTAATGTAATAATTCTTGCCATTCAAATTATATGAGTTATTGACTGATTATATTTTTATCTTGCATTGTGAAAATATGCTGCAACTATGTATGTAGGTACAACTATTTATGTAGGTACAACTATTTATGTAAGTACAACTATTTATGTAGGTACAACTATTTATGTAGGTACAACTATGTATGTAGGTACAACTATGTATGTAGGTACAATTCTCGCTCTCGCTCGTCACTCACTGCAGACAAGTCGCGATCGAACAAAAACAAGTCGTTTATCCTGCTTAAGGGAAAAATTATATCGGCTGGCTCACGATACTGAATCACTCTGCGGTTACAGCCTTCGCGTAAACACTGATAGTGAACGACGCACGAGCTCCTTCCAATACCCACTGCCAGGACGCGGCCGCGTGATTGGGCAGTTCATCGACGGAATATACATAAGTTTAAAATGTCAATACATAAGTAGAATTAAAACGAACGATTATTTTATACTGCACGGAACCCTGGCTGGGCTTGATAAGATACCCACAAATATGTTAAATATATTAGTGATAACAAAACGGACAATGCGCCGTTATCAAGTACCTACTTGGTAATTAAACAGTTTATCTCTGTTCGTTTATTAATTCGTTAAGTTATTCTTATACGGGTGTTTGGGCATTGAGTCATTGTGGCTTTAGGCCAATGTCTTGGTATTTTATCACGGAAAAATGAAAATGTTTTAGTATCAAAACTGCCAATTGGGTCCGAATATAAGTATTTTTCTTAAAACTGGTTAGTGGTCACCGATAAATTACCTAATGTCAATGTCAAGGGACATTCATTCAGTGACCTGGTTCGGAGCCAGGTTGTATGTACTCTCCCGGTCCCAGCCTGCTTGGCTCTGTGACTACGTGCTCTACAATCTCCCTCCTACTACTTCTGCAGTCGGGTAAATCCCATCTTAGTTCACTGGTTACATTATCCTCCCGCGTCAATCGCCGCTAGTTAGGAATTATTCACGTTATTATTAGAATTTCAGTTATTGTTAACTTGCTGATAGGGATAATTCTTAGTAACTTTGTTATTCTTTTTTTTTCCTATAACGTTTTATATGAATTGGAACTTCGTGGGTAATTGTGCTGTGTTATTTGAGCGAGATAGCTACAGTGCTACGATATTGTTTACTCTTTTTTCGCTTATAGCTTTCTTCCTGGTACCTAGTCCCATTCATAACGTGCCGTGTTTCATTCATGAGAACGGTTGCGGTTCTAACCTTTTTGTTCTATTAATTAGCTCAGTCAGCACTTATAGATTTATGTGAGTGAATCCAATTCCCGTTTCATAAATACAAACAATTTACCTTATACCTAGCGACATCTACAAGCATACACTCGTTCATTCAGATCGTTTTTTGTTGACAAAAAACCATTTATTATACAAAACATGAACTAATAGAGGCATAATAATAAAAATAGCCGTAGGTAGCATCATAGCCGTGGTATCGACATCGGTCTCTGCGTGATACTGTATCAGTGACGAGACAAAGGCAGTGATTGGAGCGTCGTCGTGCGAATTCCTCTGTTATCTCTGTTCGATGGTCTAATGACTGACTCATAACAGTTTACTTGTTATTTATAACCCGTGTACTTATCGACACATCATTCTGTTTGTCTCTATGCACTAATTGTATTGTTGTTATGCTCTAAAGACAAAGCAATGTGGTACCACTACAGATGGGTGTGTTATGTATTAATAAGCCTCTACGTGTCAATTGTAGTACACTCACATTTCGCCAGTTATGTTTAACTCCCACGTAATAGGGGGGCGAACCTATTGCCATCAACCGGGCACAAATACAGACTCCGGACTGCTAGTGAGAAATTCCAGATAAAAAAACCCAATAACACTTTGCCCGACCCGGGAATCGAACCCAGGTCCTCATGCTCAGCAGTAGCGCTTGCGACCACTAGACCAACGAGGCACACCTCTGGCAGGTACACCTCTGCCCAACCCTTCGAGGAAACAAGGCGTGATGTTATGATTGTTTCTTATCCACATTTCTGATTCCTGTTTCTGGTTGTTACGTAGCCAACTTAATTCTTACTGTAAGTACCTAGATATCGTAAATGAGAGCAAGTTCACAAACTTCTACAAGTTCTCAAGTTTCAAGCGCCGTTTTTGGCAGCAGCAGAGAATGTACGTCGCAGGGAAAACCAGAGACATAGTTGTAGACTCACCGTTAGGTCTGGTGGTTGGTGGCGCATAGACGCATGCTTGGGGTGGTTGTTTGTTGCACTCACCGTAGGTCTCGTGGTGCGTGGGGCATAGATGCTTATTTTTTTTTGGGTGAGACTTTATCGAATAACTTCTTCCGCTCTGGGCGGGAGGATGTGTCAGACTCTTACTGACTAAAACCCACCCGTGTTCCTTCCATTGCCTGTGTTTGCGGGGGCTTCGGTACGCCTTTCGGACTTTCCTGCGACCCTGGCAGGCATCCACCCTAGTGGACCCCTACGCTTGTGCTGACATCTCTTTGTGGCGCGCGTGGAACACTACGCGCCGTAGACCCGGGCCTGGTCCTTATCGGACGGCTAGCTACCCATTGCTCACCGTCCGTAAGCCCGCGCCTACGGTGGCCGGAAATCCGCCTGGGATTCCCGACGCCCAGGGCGCTACTGCGGCGGCTAGGGGCCAGAGAGTGCGAAATTATTGCTTCGAAGAAGGAGGCGATGGCTGCCCGTGCCTTTTCGCTCCGTATCATGGCCTGGACCAGGGCCGGACGCGAGAGATCTCCGCCGCCGATTGCCTTCACGAGGACACGGCGGTGCTCTGCCCAAGCCGGGCAGACCTCCACCGTATGCTCCACCATGTCCTTCGGACGATCCACACAGTGGTGACACACGGGCGTTTCCTCCGCCTTATCCGACACAGGAACCTCCCAAAGCTGCCGTGTCCGGTGAGGACCTGCGTCAGGTGGAAGGTGAGGACGCCGTGGCGCCTCTCTAGCCACTCCTCAAAGAGGGGATTTATTGCCGCAATTGGGGCGGGCCCAGCACTGGGTTGGGACAATCGCACTCTCCATGTCGCCATGAGATCCCGTCGGAGCCGTGATTTCTTGCGGCAGTGGAGTTACGCCCCGGCGTTTCGCCTCCTTGCGCCACTCCCATACGTGCGCGAGGACTTTTGCCTCCAGATCCAATGGCGGTAATCCGGCAAAGAGGCTCGTCGCCTGACCGGTGACCGTATCCCCGGACCAGCCGGATGGCCGTAATCCTTTGGATAGATGAGTGCTGGGGGTGGTTGTTTGTTGTACTTACCATAGGTGTCGTGGTGCGTGGGATGGTGGTGGTGCCACACGTTCTGGTGCGGCGCGAAGTGGGCGGCGTACTGCTGCAGGCGCCCGCCGCCTGCCACGTATCCTAGCCCGTAGCCGTCGGCACAGTCGCCACCGCCGCCGTTGTAGCCCGCGCCTACGCCGCCGCCGCCGCCGAACATTTCGTACGCACGCTGCAGGGCCGCTCAGCCGCCGCGCATTACACGCACACCTGATGGAAGAAAAAGACTATAGTAAAACTTACAAATGTCAAATAAATTGTACTCTTTGTGCGGTCATAGTGGAGCTATATGTGAAGAAGCTCACCTGAGGACTTCCTACTACAGTCACTGCAATACCTATTTGTGCCGCTAGCATCGTTCTTGTGTTCCAGTTATCTTTATCTATGTGTATCTATGGGTATAGCTTTGTTTCTGAGAGGTAAGGCATCTGGGATGCTTCTGTTTTTGCAGATGTTGTAGCAAGAACATACAAAATATCACATATTTGTAAAGGTAGGTGGAGCACTCTATCATACTACTTAATGAGAGGCTGCCGTTAAGGTCGCTTAGCTGTTTGATAAGAGGACGTTAGCGTTAGTTAAGGCTATTGTAATTTATAATGTATTTAAATGAAACGTTTAATGTTGTTCTGGTTTAACAGGAAAACCTAACAAATGGTGACCACCAAAGTACTTGAAACATTGCATGTAAAGCAAATAATTGTTTGTACTGAAAGAAATGATTACCAATACACCTCCATAACTATCCTAACATATCTAGCAGAGGACAACATCGACACCTCTTGGGCTTCAATGACAGTTCAGCTGGGGTTCATTCCGAACCAAGCGCCTTCTTCAGAGAATATAATGAGGAGGTAAATGCTCAATTTACTTACTATCTTACTTGTTATGAGCGAAACCGCTAAGAAAACAATGAATTAACTAACAGGTATGGAACAACATGAGTTTGACGTCAACTAGTCATATCGGGCGTGAATTGACGCAGATCTATGTTACATACTTGTTGACTTAGAATAATGTTAGCTGAGGACTTAATCTTAAGGTAAACAGAAGCTGTAACAATATTCTGTCGTCCATCTACTTATTATGACACGACTGCCCAAAAAGGAGTGTAATGTGTTGAGGGTTCATGTATGTATGTAGGTATGTATCTATGTGAGTTTCTTTACGCCACATTGTTTTTTTATTCAAATATATTTATAGCATAAATATGTCACTTCGGATGATGTAAGGATTCTAACGATACCCCAAATACCTAAATCCGTTCAGGCATTTAAAAGTTATGGCGGCACAAAGAAACTCACATCGATACATGAACCCAAACCCATTACACTGCTCTTTAGGCAGTCGTGTAATAAAATTGTCATTGCTGTCGGCACGAAAATGGGGAATCAAATTGAATTAATCGAAGTCACTTCACATTGATTTCACCAACAGGAATTGTAATTACCACCCAATCTTCATAAATGGCCAACAAGTGCCATACGCAAATACAGCCAAATACCTTGGCATACCTAACGCTTGACGCGAAACTGAGGTGGAAAGCGCACGTTAAAAAGAAAAGACAGGAACTAGACATGCGTTTTAAAAACATGTGTTGGTTGATTGGACGGGGTTCCTGCCTATCGATACATAACAAAATTTTATTATATAAGCATATTATATAGCCAATAGGATGGACATATCGCATCCAACTGTGAGGCTGTACTAAACCGACCAACATCAAAATTATTCAAACATTCCAGAATAAGGTATATAAGAAATGACGACCTCCATCGTGACCTATAAATGGAACCCGTTACCAACATAATCCAAAAATTTGCTGAGGCCCATGTACACCGACTCCACCAACATGTGAAAATCGAGGCAATTCAGCTGTTGGACCAAACAGATTTAGTGCGGAGACTAAAACGAACAAAAGCTTTTGATTTAGTGTAGTGTAAAGTAAAGTAAAGTACAAACAACACTATTCTAAGTTTTAAAATAATTATCACGTAAAGAAATAAGTTAGATTAAAATTACTTGTTAGTCTTCTAGGCTAGATTGTAATTAATTATTAAGAACCTGGTTCTTTTTAATAAAGGATAAAAAAATAAAAAAATTGCTGTCGGGGGACAGCAATTTTTTTTTCGTAAATTTGTATTAGATCCTGACATTATGCAAGCGGAGACTGGATCCTATAGGAATTTGACGAAAAGAACTTAATTTCCGGTTTCCGCATAAGTAGCATAATAGGTATGTAGGTAGCCTTTACGACTAGGGTTACATAAGTGAAGCCGTTATAAGACTTCTAGCTTTATAGCGCGCATACGGAGGATACGCGCGGATTCGTGTACATAAAGTGGTCAGGATATTGATTGGTTACTGCTAGCACCTGACAAAGTGATATTAATCCTAATTACAAAATAAATGATTTAATTTCTTTACACACACTCAGTGGACAGTAGGTACCTACAATGATCGTTGCTTTATTCGCTTTAAATATATAAGTAAATATATTGCATGCCTCAGTAAACATATTTTAAGGGTGTAATAGAAAAAAAAAGGGTGTAATAGAGAGGAAACAAATTAGTAAACAAATCTGGTATCAACAAAACTTGGTGGAGACTTGTGAAGAATGAGGGGGGGGGGGGGACGACGACATTCATGCCTGTTAGATGTTCAACAATGGACAATGGTGTGTAGGTAAATTATAATTAAAAAATAGTATTATTGGTCTGAGTAATGTGTGCCTAGGTCTGTTTTCTACCGATACAACGAGGTTTTTGTACGATTTTCAAGCCTTTTTTCAAACCTTTACCAGTGGCTGCGGCTTGGTAATAGCAGTGGCAGTTCAATGTAATGTTGGAATATGATTTTATGAAGAATATAGTCTTGTAGGGTTTTTCATATAAGCAGGTGAGTTATTTGTCAGACATCAGTGTATTACAACAAGTGTCACGTTATCGAGTGTTTCGTGAGTCGATACAGTTGATGCATCGACGCACGATTGCCGCCCCTATGCGCAGCACTGATACGACACGTAGAGCTCGCACCTACTTACCCGCACCTGTCATGAACACACGCCCCGCGCCATTATACATCTTATTACAATGCACTATGTGTGCTGAGGCGTTTAGGGCAACGGCACACAAAACGTTGTTAGCTGGTGTTGCCACAGTGACTTCGTTACCTAATATTGTTTTTTTGAAACACTATCGTTGCGACAAAACTGTGTCAGTAATTACAATGGTTTTAATTAAAGATTACATACAAATTAACGTGAATGCATAAAATGCGTGGCGCGTACCTACTTATCGCATGATGACGCGGAAGATATGGAGCAGGGCCCTAGCTGCTAAATAAAGATAAAACATATTTCAGTTTGGAAATTCCTGTCAAATGATTAGATATGTTCTATGTTGTTGTTGTTGCTAGTCTTATTTATAGTTACAAGCAAAAAGAAAACTGCAACTCGAAATTATAAATATTTTTATGAAAAATCGGCCAAGTTCGTGCCGGACCACGCACAATGAAGGGTTCCGTAGTTGGGAAGTTGGGATGAATTTGTCCCAAAAACAAACTTAACATTGTAGTTGAAAAACATTTTCTCCCCTACATAGATATACGTCACGGTCAATTCTCCAACTTGAAATTTAAGTTGGTCGACTATTAATCGTAAACTTGTAAAGCCTACTTAGCTGTGATAGTTTTCCTTTTAATTTCATTATATGTACTACTGCCATGATTTTTTTCACATCTCCATAACCAACCGTTTAGCTGGCAGGGGCGTGGGGCACTTGACTCTAGCAAAAATTAACACCTTAATGCTTAATATTACGCAAGCGGATCCTTGAATCGAAAAGTGGTGTCCACAGACCCGCAAAATTTTTGAACGGCCTATCCAACGATATCCTACACCATGGGGAAGACGAGAAAAAAAAATACTATCCCCGCATTACGTGCAAGGGAGGTACCCTAAAAAAATGTTTTTTCTAGATTTTAGCACTTTGTCGGCGTGATTAGTATGTACGAGTATACCTATGCCAAATTACAGCTTTCTAGTACTTACTTGTTTAAAGGTTCCTTGTTTACTACGGAACCCTAAAAATGAATTATAATAGGTGCCAATTTAGAGTTTCTGATTACCTTGTTCGGATATATAATTTAAATACCTATGAAATTAGTTAAAATATTACCAAAGGCACTTAAAGTTAACATAGAAAAGCAATGGGCAAGTGACAGTGGATCAGTAAGAATACATTCTGTTCACTTCATATTTTCATAATAGTAGTGTAGGTAATATACAAGCGTCGAGCGTTGCCGTAGCTCTTATTACAAGTGATCGTATTATTAGAGTTCGTTCGTCCTACGCGGGCTCAGCGAGCGTCGCGTCGTCAGCAACATAAAGTGCACTACATACGGCCATTTTGGCGTGTTCGCTAATATCATAAGCACGGGGTTGTGATGCGTTTTGCATGTTAAGGGCGAGGCGGCCGCGCCGTCTGTCGCGCATTTTATTGTGACACGCGGCACCTTCGCACAGAAGGTCATCTGCATTCATTGTGCGAGAACATAGGTACTCGTGTATATCTAAAGATTCTTTAGATATTGAATTAAAACTAGCCGCACGGACCAAGACGTCTACGTACAGTCAACCGCACTTCCACGGTAATAGTTTGACATTGACAGCGCCTTTTTTGTAGCTGTGGTTTTCGTAGCAGTGGTTTGGTTATGACCATCGACTCGTAAAGAAGAAGAAGCATGCAGCGGTTTGCATCCCAGCGCTTTTCGTTGCAGCTATTTTCGTAGGGTTTTTGAACGATAGCTTGATGAAGGTCTGCACTAGTGATGGTGACTATTTCCCATCACTTCTCAAATTACTGCCCTGGCATGAGCACTACGCCTTGTAGACTTGTTGATGAACAGTGATCGCAGGATTTCTCGTGGTTCGGGAGTCAATTTGCCTTTTACTTCACTTTTTGTTTTTTACAGATTGAGGTGCCGGTGGTATTGGTCTACTTAAACGTATATATTCGAAGGTATCTGATGTCAGAAGTTGGCCTTCTGTGTTATTTTTCTCTACATGTGGTTGTAAGGCGGCGCGCGGCGGTGGCCGCGACGCGGACGCATCTCGGATGCATCATATTTTACCACTTTATGCGTTGTGGACCTCGTAACAAGCAGTATCGGATTGTGCTGCACTGGTTTGAAGACGCCAATATTTAGCTAACCTACACGGTTTTGTTGTCATACACTTTAGCTAACCTACAGATTTCATTCGTTCGAAAGAACGACAGTAGAGTAAGATTTGTTGTCATCGTTTCGTTCGTGATTGTACCTATTGTTAATGCTGCTTATGTTTTGGTTTGAATCAGTTTCCGCTCGTGCATAGGTACATGTTGTGAATCTACGTCGACCTGCGTTAACCCGCGAGGTACTGTATGTAAATATATACTCGTAGCTCCTGTTTGTGTGTTTGCTTACGATGTGTAAGACTGCAGTATTTGCATTATACAGTGACGTCAGAACCTGTTACCGATCCTCGGTAGCACTCCAAATGAGGGTTTAATAGGTAACTAGATTTTACTACATAGACTGCCCGTTGCTCTCGTGGTCGCAAGCGCGACTGGTCCTGGGTTCGATTCCCGGGTCGGGAAAAGTGTTAGGTTTTTCCATTAGGAATTTCTCAGTAACAGCCCGGAGTTTGGAATTGGGAGTAGGCGGTGTGGTAACCCCGTGCCTCGGAAAGCACGCTAAGCCGTGGGCCCTGCGCCTGCTCTCTCCGGTCGTGTCGGGTTGCCGTCCCGTCGGACTATGACCGTGAGGGAACAGAGAGTGCACCTGTGTCCGCGTACAAACTTGTGCACTAGGTATAATTAGAATTAAACACACGGGTTTTCCCCAAGAGTCGCATACAACTTCGTTTACCAAGAGACACTATTATGTCACCAGCACGAAACTTTATAACCAGCTTAACAAAGTACTGAACATTTATCCCGATACTAAATATCAGGTCAAATCTAAGTTACAGGAACATCTTCTAAAACTAATTTATCACAACGTACTGAGGATCTTCTGATGGGTAATTTTGGTAACGTAAATAAATAGTTGAGGTTTTATAAAAGTAATACATATTATGATAAACACATCGATCACTAATAAGTTCTTTATTAGTGATCGATGGATAAACATTATACTCTCGCATACGTTCGTACACTCACTCATACTTACACTCACAGTCACACACACTCTTTCACAAACATACACACACCCTCAAACACGCACACACACAACACTCCAGACAAACACACTAGAGACATTCACAACATTTTCATTAATGTTTAATGTATTTATTTCTCTTTTTTTCTGTTTTAAGGTTTTGTTTTTAATAGCCCTACTGGATTTTTGTGTACAATGTGTGTCCTGTTTTCTATATGCTCATCAATTTGAACACTGGCTTCTAAGATACAGGAACAGAATACCTACATAAACCTAGTTTACAATTCAGGGTTTTTCACTCTGGAATACTGGCTTAAGCCATTTTTTTAGATCTAAGTAACGCAGTGACGTAGCGACAAGGGGCAACATGTCCCGGTGCTCGAGCAGCGGAGAGGTATGCTACGGCTACCAGAACAATCCCTGAGCCTGCAAGATGTTCAAGATCCCTACCAGCATTTACTGGAATACTTCCTTCCTCCGAGCACGTTTGCTCTTGCGAATCTCCACTCAAGCCGGTCTATCCAGGCAAGAATGAGGTGGGAGCTCTGTTCCTCGTCAGTATTCAATCCAGCCGGTCAATAAAGGCAAGCCAGAGATAAGAAACAAGGCTTCTTCCGGGAGATAGGGTCCCTGGGGTCACTAGTGCCCAACAGCTCGCCACATGCTGCCCTGCGGGTTTCTGTGTCTCTCTTGGTGGCTTCATACCCTAGACCTGTTCCGGCAAAGTAAACTGTACCGGCACAGACCCAGAGTTCGTAGCGCGCGCCCCACCACACGTCAACGTAGAGATACGGCGGTGGGGTTATTGTATTATAACTAAACAGACAGACGTGCTGCTGGGGAGTTTGTTCCACCACTTCTTCTTCCCAGCTGAAGCACTAGGAAGTGGTGAAGGGCGGGCATTTTTGGGGGACTGTCTTATGTAACTTTGACGTTCGAAAAGTGCTGATTTTCAGCCTAGTTTGAATAAATGACTTTTGATTTTGATTATTATTATTATAATATCTCTCGCGCAGGTCTTCGCTGAGATTCGTCGCCATGGCCGAAATTCGGTCTGGACCGAGCTGTTAAGTATGTTGACTGAGACAGTTTGACAGACTCTGGAGGACTGTTATTATTGCACTTTACTTTTTATGCAACACATTTAGCTCGGTTTTCTACATTGAACATAGGTACCTACTGAGTTTCACCTAAATCATATTATTATCTTCGTACCTACTAGTTAATGTTAATGAAACTTTACTAGTTGGAAGACGAATGACCCTGTTTTGTATAAGAGCCATATTTTTTAACACGGAATCCCAAGCTCGCCTCATATTGCCCCACTCGTGTTCATTATGACAAATTGCGGATAATTAACGCGCGTGTGATGTGCGGCGCGCGGCCCACGCCACGTGTCGGCTCGGGTTGCATGAGCCACGCCGGCGCAGATTTATGTCGGGCGGCGGCGGCGCGGCGGCGCGGCGGCGGATCCACTCCTGCGCAATTTATAGCGGTTGCCGGCAATTAGGCGCACCATACACACGACCACTCTGCTCTAACGCAGCGCTGCTAAGTATTACTATTTGCGTCAGATTACGTGTTCGAGTGCATACCAACACACTTTAGAACGGATAGAACTCTTGTACCTACTTATAGTACCTACTTATCTACATCCAGTTTTTAAAAACATTGAACGCCAGGGTGCTTCGCGGGAATATTTTACTGCTGAATGTACGTCCATTATCTATTATAGATACGATAGGTTTGTATTTTGATCAGCAGCGGAATAGCATACGTGTTAAACTTGTAAAAGGGTTTCGCAAAGTATAGGGAATCGCGGGTGTTAAACAATATTTATGACTCAATCGGGCCATGAAGTTGTAGCTGCCATGTAGCGCGGGTCCGGCCCTTCACGGACATATCTGTGCGTCCCCGCCGCGGCGCCCGCCGGCTGCGGCTGCCCGGGCGCCTCACGCCCACGTCACGCGCCGCATTCCTAGAGCGTTTAGTGGCCAAATGTGCCATAAAAAACACACACTATACAGGTACTTAAAGTCAGTTAGAGCTCTACATTTTGTGTTTTGACGCTCACCGAATTTGAACGGGGAAGTAAGGGCACGCACTCACGAAGTCTGAATAGTGCCATATAAAGAGTTTTGCTAGTGTGTGCGTGCTCTGAAAACGATTGTTGGCGTCAGCTGTACTACTGATGCAGCTGATGCTAACAATCGTCTTCAGAGCACGCACACACGAGTAAAACGCTTTTCTCTTCTCAGTATAGATAAAACATACAGGTGGTGAGTGTGTAAATCAGGCGCACGCGCCCTGCGCCGGCGCGCGGCGCCGCACGGTGGATCGAAAATCGGCTGTAGAAGACATAGGATCTCGATTTCTTAAATGTTATTTTTTTTGCTGGAAATGACTTCTGCTGATCATTACTATTCTATAAAATGTCAAATGAAGTAATTGTGTGCACAAATGGAAGAGTTATAATTTTTATAAGAAAAAAATGTATGGAGCTGACATGAAAAATGAGGATATCTCTGGAATCGCAAGGTTGGCCGTTATATCCTTGCACACTGTTATAGTACTATTTATTTGTGAATTTTTGACATACTTAATATCGCGGCGTCACTTGCGATTTATTTTTTAAATCTTTAAAATAAAAAAAAAAAAAAGTATATGATACGTTTTAATGCTTAAATATGGCTATACCAAGTGTAATTTACAATATATTTTATGCTTAGACCAAAACATTCTAAGAAATCACAAAGTCGTATTACCTACTTATTTGAAATGACATGGTAATTATGAATTACGTAATACGTAATCTTGTCTAATGTTGAGGCATTCACATTAGCTAATGATTAATAAAACTTAATACCTATATACCTAGTTAAAAGGATACGTACCAAAATAATTTGGGGTACTCGCTAATTTAGCAATTAGTGCAGGATTAACTTAATGAAAGTAATTAGATAAATGTGATACCATCATTAGTCAATAACAATAAATAGTCAAACATTGGATTCACAACTTCAGTTTATTTAAAGCATTTCTAATACTGTCATCTATCCTACCGTGTCTTTTTACTCAGTTATCGTGAATAATGGAAAGCATTATTACAAATTTGGATTTGTTTGTTATTCTGAGCAATCAGGATTCTTCGTCTTTCGATCATGAAATATTGTTCAACACACTTGTTATTCGACTGGGCTAGAGCCCAGTCGAATAACCTTTCAGATGAAGACAGTGTTACCGTGAAATAATTTTGTCGAAGATTTACACGGGCAGTTCAAAAGAGATGGTTACGATCCCACAGGAAAAGTGAAGTTTTTAGACGTGATTACAGTAATTGGCTTGAGGCAAATATTGACTGGCCAAACTGCGTGCAAACCAATTTGTTCATTCAAGAATCAACAAGTGAAAATATTTCTACTGAACCTGTACCTGAACCTTTATCATCAACTTCAAAAATTAAATCAACTTCAACGATGCCAAAAAGATCTCGAAAGCCGTTTGAAGATCTAAGTAATAAGCAGAAAAAGAGACGATCTGATGAACATATAGGCGATGACCCTAATGAAGTAGCTTATTCAGCTGCAGCACTTTTGAAAGGAGATGGTCGTGAGGATATTGCATCTGTTATTGAACATATGCTCCAAAATCCAGAAGCAGCAGCAAAAATCAAGGAAATGTTGAACAAACCAGCTCCTTCAACAATATTTTCACCAGAAAAAGCACTGGGTTTGCTACTTTCATTAAAACTATCGAAATGGCAATATATCACTTTAAGGGAAACGACTATTTGAGAAAGTTCAAAGGAGATATATCCGTCTTACTATAAAGTGCAAAAAGCTAAGCTACAGTGCTACCCTCCGAAGACATTTGTGACTGTAACGGATTCATCTGCAAAGATTGCACTACAAGCGTTATTAGATTTAACAGTGAACAGAATTTTTTAAACTATTCGTAGTCCTGATGCGATACAAAATAAACAATTGATATTAATATCAAAGTGGGGATTTGACGGTGCATCTAACCAAAGTAGATATAAGCAAAACATAGAGAGTGGTCAAGATGATTCCAGCATATTTATGACCTCTTTGGTTCCATTAAAGTTGACAGCTGACGGTGATACCGTATGGGTGAATCCAAAACCCTGCTCACCTAGGTATTGCCGTCCAGTCCAGTTTAGTTTTGTGAAAGAAACCAAAGACATTGTCATAAATGAAAAAAACTGCAATGGATAACGAAATTGAAGCTCTCGTTCCCTCAAAATGTCAAGGACATGAAATTAGTCACAAATTAATGATGACGATGATTGACGGCAAAATTTGTACATATCTGTCTGAAGCTAAGTCAAATGCGGCCTGCTACCCGTGTTTGGCTATGCCTACAGAAAAGAATAAGTTAGATGGCATTGCGTCAAAAACCATTTGTTCTGGTGTGTATGAGTTCGGATTATCATCACTTCATGCCCGCATTAATGTGATGGAATGTCTTCTACACATAGCGTATCGTCTCGACTTCAAAAAGTGGTCTGCAAGAGGCGAAGGTCATCAAGAGTTATTGCATTCACGAAAAAAACTCATTCAAGATCGATTCAAAGATGATCTCAACCTTTTGATTGACATCGTTAAGCAAGGATCAGGCACAACTAACGACGGGAACACAGCAAGGCGGTTTTTTGAATTTCCTGATAAAACTGCAGCGATCACTGGATTAGATGAAGACCTAATACGCATATTTGCTGTGATTCTGCAAGCTATCACATCTGGAGAGATTGTAGACGTGCCGAAATTTAAAGAATACGCTAGAACAACCGCTGAAAAATACGTGGAACTGTACGATTGGTACTACATGTCATCAACCGTCCACAAATTGTTGATTCACGGAGGGGACATAATTGCAGAAAATGCTATTGTACCAATTGGAAGTCTTTCGGAAGAAGCTTCAGAGGCCCGAAACAAAGACTTTAGGAGGTTCAGAGAACACCATTCGAGGAAAAAGAGTAGACAAGCATCAAACGAGGATATCCTCAATATGCTTATCGTCTCTTCTGATCCTCTAATTTCTTCCACAAGACCAAAATTAAATGCCCACAAGAGGCAAACATACTTTAAGGAAACAGTAGAACTACTGAAACTTCAGGATCAGGAAGCTCCGACAGAGTTCTTAGAAGTTATATCTATTGTAGAGCATGATTCTGCAGTGGATTCTGTTGGTGACGAAGTATAAAATAAGTTTTTTAACTTTAACTTTTATTGTTTATGTTAGGTTAGGTTAAGTTAATATTTTTGTTTATTAATTTGCTTTTATTTTTAATCATACAATAGTTTACCATTTATTGTTATTGACTAATGATCACGTTTATCTAATTACCCTCATTATGGTACGTATCCTTTTAACAGGTATATAGGTATTAAGTTTTATTAATCATTAGCTAATGTGGACTTGAGGCATTAGACAAGATTACATAATGTGTAATTCATAATTACCATGTCATTTCAAATAAGTAGGTAATACGACTTTGTGATTTCTTAGAATGTTTTGGTCTAAGCATAAAATATATTGTAAATTACACTTGGTATAGCCATATTTAAGCATTAAAATGTATCATATACTTTTTTTTTTTAATTTTGAAGATTAAAAAAAAAAAATCGCAAGTGATGCCGCGATATTAAGTATGTCAAAAATTCACAAATAAATAGTACTATAACAGTGTGCAAGGATATAACGGCCAACCTTGCGATTCCAGAGATATCCTCATTTTTCATGTCAGCTCCATACATTTTTTTCTTATAAAAATTATAACTCTTCCATTTGTGGACACAATTACTTCATTTGACATTTTATAGAACAGTAATGATCAGCAGAAGTCATTTCCAGCAAAAAAAAAACATTTAAGAAATCGAGATCTTCTACAGCCGAATTTCGATCCACTGTGCGCCGCCCGGCTCATCCCAGGCGTGCCGCGCCCGTGCCGCACGGCACATTCCCAGCGTGCCGCGCCCGTGCCGCACGGCACATTCTCGGCGTGCTGCGCCCGCGCCGCCCGGCACATCCCCGGCGTGCCGCGCCCGCGCCGCATGTGGCGCGATCTGTGCAGTTAACCGGCTCCTAACAAGCTTCTCCTCATCGTTATTACTCAACACGTCTCACATGGTTGCAGGAATGCGGGGTTAACTTACACCTCAGTCTTAAATCACCACTCTTTCAAAGTTCTTCACACATTTGCTTAATTATATTTACACAATAATATATGGCATGGAGAAGTCAATAGATAATAATAACTAGTCAAAGCTTATCTGTAGCTGTAGATGTTGGAATTTTAAAAAGATTTGTAATAAGGACAGGATGCTTTCGATGACAAACATAAAACATCGACGAGCGCGTGTCGCACACGCACAGTGAAGGTTTCCGTAGTTGGGGTGAATTTATCTCAAAAACAAACTTAACGTTGTTGTAGTTTGAAAACATGTTCTCCCATACATCGATATACCTACGTCGTTGGTCGACTGCTCTTAACTTGTAAAGCCTACTTCGCTGTGATAGTTTTCCTTTTAATTTCGTTAGGTACGTATAGGTACCTACTACTGCCATGAATTTTTCACGTATAAAACAAAAACTTCGCTCCTAACATAAATTAGCACTTTGAAACTCAATATTACGCAAACGTATCCCTGAATCGAAAAATGGTTTTCACAGACCCGCAATAGTTTTGAACGGCCTAACCGACGATGGGGTGTCGTTGGATAGGCCGCCATGCACCATGGGATAGACAAGAAAAAAAATATCATCGCCATTTTAAGTGTACGGGAAGTACCCTAAAAAATAATTTAATTTACCACTTTGTCGGCGTGATTAACACGTAGGTGTACCCATGCCAAATTACAGCTTTCTAGTACTAAGAGTCTCTGAGCTAAACCGGGGACAGACAGAATGGCATGGCGAAACTATAAGGGTTCCTTGTTGATTACGGAACCCTAAAAAGAGAGGATTTTTATTCTGAAACATTCAATTAAGTACATTATAATAATGTCCTTGATACATGTCAGCAATTAAATATCCATTAATAGTGTAGGAATATCCGCTGCAGTAACTTGTAACACTTATGGAATGTCAGCATACCTCGGTGACAAAGTAATGATGCGTTTTCCGCGGAGACCTTCTCTTTGTGTGGCGAGATAAGTGACACGTTAATTACAGACCTACTCGCGAACTTGTCCTAATTACTTGCACTCAGCTGTGCAGGCTCCACATACACCAGGAGCAGCATATCTGCAGGTATTTTATAAACAAATATAATGTAGGTTTTCAACAAAAGTGTATGACATATTTGGAGGATAGCGAATAACTGTTTACAAACAAACTAATAAAATATTTTAACGTTGGGTGTGCGGATTGTTATCAGCCGCTCCTGTATTCATTCAGTTATTATCCAGAACATCGTCCTGCGATGTTCGTCACAAATACGAACAACCTCCGCTAGAGCCATTGCCCTTGAACTACGCTACGAATGTTCCGTGCTAAACTAATTATTTGCTGACCGCACACTGATATCCACCTTATTCCGCGGCAGTAAGGTTGACATCGCAGTGAGCGCGGTGTAAGCGTGGTTGGTCGGCTCGGCGGCTGATTTACGCGATACATTAGCGTCCGTCCGGACAGACGACCGCGCGCTATATTCGCGTCGATTTATAGCTAACTCTGAAAAATTATGCATCGAATTTATATTACATTTTCCCGCAGTCCGGCGCGGCGGCGCGCGGCCGTAGGGCGGCGCCGGCGCAGGCGCGGGGCGGGGCGCGCCAAGCTCCTGCATAATTACTTGGTTCTATACAAATTGTTGTTTAGTCCACGTCCACGCTAAATCAGTTTGGCAATCATTAACTGTAATTTAGTTCGGATAAAACACTTTATTGCGGCATTAACTTGAGTAAGAATAGTGGTGTCGTTACACAAAACGAATGTCCTACAGTAGTTCTTTTACGAGGTACTCTACTTAGTACACCAATCACCTGCTTTGTTCTTTAACATCTATCTTTCGCTCGAAAATAAAATAAAGTGAACTGTACGGTAAGTACTAAAGTCTTGTACGTCGATTGTACCTACTTGAAACGAGAGATGAGTCGATTGGTTATTTGTAGAGAGAAGTGATCACTTGCTATCCGACGGCAGTCATGCAGATTTAATAACGATTTCGGGGCGGAAGGACATCGTTAACATTAAAATACATTCTACAAAAGTCTTGCAAGAGAGGACTTCTAATCGCACTATGTCTAAATAAATCTAAGTCTGTCGTAAGTAGTCTCACTGAATTGTACAATATAATTAAATCTTTCATGGGGTAGGATTTTCAGTTTTGCCTGTGGGGTAACAGGCAGTCATGGGGACTGCCGACAGTAGTGAAAACTTAAAATTAATTGAAATAACAGTGTTTTTTTTTTCATATTTTGTTGAAATACCTATCAAAAGTTAAAATGTTTAAATTAAAACGAATAGTTCGACTAATGTTAACATTGGTCTGGTTTACATATCATCGGTAATCCGAGCAAGAACAAGCGCAATACGTCATACTCATAGCTACAGATACCTTTATTGTTAACATTAGCATGTCAGTGACGCGGACTCATAATATTTTCCCTTCCAAAAAAAACGCTCAATACGGCTAAAGAAGTATTCACTCTTTCACTAATCGACTGCTGGTTGGAGACGGACATGCACCACGAACATCATGCCTTTAATCCCTGAAGGGTTAGGCAGAGATGTACCTACATATACTCGTACCTACACCCACATTTCGCCAGTTATGTTTTAAGTCACATGTTATAGCGGGCAAGCCTACTGCTATCAACCAGGCACAAATCCAGACTCCAGGCTGCTTTTGAGAAATTCTTGATGGAAAAACCCAATAACACTTTTCCCGACTTGGGAATCGAATCCAGGACCTCATGGTCAGTAGCGCTTGCGACTAGACCAAAGAGGAGATGTACCTCTCTAAAAATATTCATCGGCACCCATGGTGACTCCTCTCAAAATGTTGGGCTGCGACATCTGAGCACGAGATATGAGCTTCTAATGCAACATCTATGACTACCCACGCTATGTATAGGAGCTCCTGCGTCTATGTATAGACAAGCAGAGAAGTCCGCGCTGTACATTAAGAGTGGGTGCAAAGGTCGCGCAGTCAAGCTGATAAGATGAGTATTTCGGCTGTATCTAGGAAGAGCAATAGATCGGCTGCAACACAACGCAGCCGCCGAACATACGATGGTGTGTGTGGTCATACCCAGCGGCGTGAACAGAGTTTTTAGACAGGGTAGGCAGAAAAAATAATCTTACCAAACATACTGCATGCTGGTTTTGGTTCGTCGTCTTGTCGATTAAAATAATGATGTAGGTAATTGCCACCTCAAATATTCTTTAAATTATGAATATCGGTGTAACCGGTGTCGTTCTAGACGGTTTTATTGTTTGAAAATATATAGTAAACAAGGGAAGCAAAACAACCGATTACTGTGTATGCAACCTGTGAGCCAATAATATGAATCATATTGTTTTGTATTGAATTTACGATTGATTTTACCTTTAGTTTGTAGATATTAATTGCAAATCGGCACGTACGACCTTTCACGATCACTTGTTTTTTGTCACCGAAAGATAGTTTTGAAAACGCAATTTTTATTTTCTCTATACACAATCCACCTGAACAACTTTCATAGTGAATATTATTAATTTTTCACACTATTATCAACGTTAAAATCTTTAATAAATGCTATCAAAGCTATCAAAACAAACAAAATAATGGCGGCTCGACTCAGTATAAAAATACGACAACAAAAATGGTACTCTATGTAGCGAAAATTTATGAAACAATGCTACTTTTTAAAATAGATGCTTATCTAACTTCGGATCAGAAAACTTCGGTAAGTGTCGTAATTTGTCGTGTTGTCAAAAAGTCAGCGTCTACTCTGTGCGGTTGTGTGCGTTATTTGTGACATCGTGTGTCTCGTATCTATAGGAACGCACACCCATTAAATCTGTATGACCACGAGAGCACACAAAAACACATTTAGCCGCAAATAGTTTGTCTTATCCGTGGCACTCAGCGGCGCTAGCGCAGCACAATGCAAAATTACGTCAAATTGTACGAACGAGCTGACTAAGTGGCTACTCAGTATCGATGTTACCCGACACTCGAAAGGTAGCGCTGAATTATGAATTTTTGGTACTCGTAGATAAAATAATATTAGATATCAGAACAAGATTATAAATATTTATCTGAGTTAGGTAGGGTAGGCAGTGTATTTCTGTCTTTATGAAATGCACGCCACTGGTCATACCATGGCCGTAGGGTGGCCGTTACGTGTCACAATGTCTTCAGCGGCTAGGTTATAGAATATCCTGAATATGATGACAAATGATGACAAACTAGCTTCTGTCCGCGATTTCGTCCGTGTGACATTTCTTGTTCCCCGTCGCATCGCATCGCCCGCCCGCGCCATGAAGTATTTCGTCCACGTGACATTTCTTGTTCCCCGTCGCATCGCATCGCCCGCCCGCGCTATCAAGTATTTCGTCCGCGTGACATTTCATGTTTCCCGTCGCATCGCATCGCCCGTCAGCGCTATCAAGTATTTCGTCCGCGTGACATTTCTTGTTTCCCGTCGCACCGCATCGCCCGTCCGCGCTATCAAGTATTTGGTCCGCGTGACATTTTTTGTTCCCTGTCGCACCGCATCGCCCGTCCGCGCTATCAAGTATTTCGTCCGCGTGACATTTCTTGTTCCCCGTCGCGTCGCATCGCCCGCCCGCGCTATCAAGTATTTCGTCCGCGTGACATTTCTTGTTCCCTGTCGCATCGCATCGCCCGTCCGCGCTATCAAGTATTTCGTCCGCGTGACATTTCTTGTTCCCCGTCGCACCGCATCGCGCCTCCGCGCTATCAAGTATTTCGTCCGCGTGACATTTCATGTTTCCCGTCGCATTGCATCGCCCGTCCGCGCTATCAAGTATTTACTCCGCGTGACATTTCTTGTTCCCTGTCGCACCGCATCGCCCGTCCGCGCTATCAAGTATTTACTCCGCGTGACATTTCTTGTTCCCTGTCGCACCGCATCGCCCGTCCGCGCTATCAAGTATTTCGTCTGCGTGACATTTCATGTTTCCCGTAGCATCGCATCGCCCGTCCGCGCTATCAAGTATTTCGTCCGCGTGACATTTCTTGTTCCCCGTCGCACCGCATCGCCCGCCCGTGCTATCAAGTAATTCGTTTTCGCTTAACGTTCTTTCTGACTTTTTTCTTTTTACTCGGCTCCTAAGGGTAGAAGCGTGATGTTAAAAGATACAATTGTATAAAAAAGATTAATCTGCATAGGCTGATAAAAGGCTAGAAATAATATACCTAGTATTCAGTTTTAAGTACCGTTATTTAAGTAATTTTGTAATAAGATTAAAGTTTTAATTAGGTACCTACATCAAGATGTGATCAAAAACTTAAGACATACCTATATGTACCAAGTAGATGTAAATGACCAACTGACAAAATTTGGTGACAAGGTCCTGAAACTAAGATATTGATCTGCATGTAACGTTATTGATGAATTAGATATTATTATCATTTGAGATTGACAAGTCGTCCAGAACAGCACAATCAAACTGTAAAGCTTTTCAAGGTGTAATGTAATGTTATAATTTGTCAAAGAGCCAGCGGCGAGCGCCAGATGTTAAGATACCGTTATTTACATTCAAGATGATGCGATACAGGAGCATTGGCCAGATCTCTACATGTACAACAGTACGGAGCATCGCGCTGAGATCAGTTACAGATCTGCTTGATGTCCGACCTAGCTCAACAGCCACTCGCTGCACGCTTATAGAACCACTTGAGTAGTCTGGCGCCAGCGCGCGCCACGCTCCCGCCACGCTGCCGCCACGCAGCCGCGTCTCACCATCGCGCTCGATAATCAATCGATGTTCATTACGTGGCTATTAGATGCCCACCTCCCCACCTGCCCCCCTCTCATGTATGACACGTTACATCTGGTTTGTTTATTTGTTTGACTGTGAATGCATTCGTCTATTTTCGTTTGATGTATCGCTAAATAATTTATAGAGTAATGCGTTATTGTTTTGATCTCTATGATGTATCTGGGCAACGGAACAGGCGCGCCACCACTCTGAGCCACAACCTTGAGGATTGAACAGATATTCATAGAAATTGTAATATC
Organism: Atethmia centrago; assembly: GCA_905333075.3. Classification (NCBI taxonomy): domain Eukaryota; kingdom Metazoa; phylum Arthropoda; class Insecta; order Lepidoptera; family Noctuidae; genus Atethmia; species Atethmia centrago. The sequence continues at coordinate 34,257,065 of HG995369.1, forward strand.
ATCATTAACATAGATAGGTAATCTTACTATAACGATCAATATCTACGTAAGATCAGATAAAGCTCGTAAAACTTACAAAATTCATAGTGAAGGTTGACGGAGAATACGTCTTGAATTTAATGAGCAATAGATTACCAAATAACAAAACATAAATTAGGTAATAAGAATTGATCAATTTTAAATGAGTAAAGTCCTTTTTTATGCGAAACTAGCAATCACAAGCACGTATACTCGTATAAATAAATATAACTATGCTTGAAGTGGCGGACAAGTGTACAAAAAGAGCGCCATCACCATATATCACGGCGTAGCTCTTAGAGGCCTGGCAGTGTCGCGAGATCGCGGATTCCCACCGACATGTGGGCTCAAGTGGCCGCAAGTGGCCGCACCTGCACACACTCAGGCCATGCCCATGCTTTTTACATGGATCACAAAAAACGCATCGAGTATAACATGTGCAAAATACTGCAACTTTGTGTAACGGTTCTACGAGGCGACGCGACGGTGAGTAAGAGACGTCACACGTAACTGGTACCTGGTGATTAGCTGAATAAATGTCGCTACCCGTCTGTAAATGAAACGAAACGAAAAGAAGCATAGCGAATGAACGATATGTGGGTGTAGGTGCTATAGGAACACCGCTGCCTAACTCATCGGGGATGACAGGCGAGATGTAATGTTACGTCTGTAAGTTAACGCTGCTCTTTTAAACGTTTAAATGAAAAAATAATCATTCGAGTCAAAATCAAAATCAAAAGTCATTTATTCAAACTAGGCTGAGTATCAGCACTTTTTGAACGTCAAAATTACATAAGACAGTTCTCTAAACACCCGCGGTCTTCGCTACATCCTAGTGCTTTAGCTGGGTAGAAAAAGTGGCGCAACAGACTCCCCGGCAGCGCTGAAGTTCACTGAGTGAACTGTTATTAGGCAACTTGTGTACAGACGTATTCCGCAGCTTATTTAGGTCTCGATGCAGCCGATAGAATTTAGGAAAAAAACTAATAATTAGATACACTCACAGTTTAGTAAGGTAGCATAACTTAACAAAAAGACTACACCTCTGTTTAACCCTTCGGGAATAACAGTCGTGATGATAAATAATGTTGTATTTTGTTATGAAGATTTTATCCGAAACACGTCGGGTACTCCATATATAGTTATACGGAGCCCGAAAACTAAGCTGCTCCCCTGTAGGATCAACGGAGAAGACTGGCTGCCACCCTTTCGGTGAAACAGAGACGTTATGTTTGTTTGAGTATTCTAGATAGTAGAGTAGCTACGTGTGTTATGTATACAAATGTAATGGTTAGAAGTAGTTAGTTACCGATGCCAATGTCGACTGGTTCGCTCCCAGATCTAGGCTGCGATATGAAACTCATTACCGCGGAGGCACCCGCTAGGAGCGTAGAGTACAACTATTACCTATACGAGTACTATATTAGATAATATCACGCCTAATTATCACCGGAGGGTTAGGCAGAGGTAGGTAACCGCACGTCGCCAGCTCTGTTTGATTCCCATGTAGTCGGCGCAGCGTGGCGTCTTGTTCCATTTCATCATCTCTATGAGCCGTCATCTCCGTAGCGGATTAGAATTATAGGCACAAATACTTTTACGATTGGCGAACTTTTTAAAACGTAGGCAATGTAACTTCTGGTTCTGCTACGACCGCTACGACTGCTACGAGTGCTACGAGAGCTATGCGTCGTAAGTAAGTAAGTAGCAGTCTGTTCAGGTTTCAGTCAGACAGTCGGCCATTAGGCACTTTTAAAATGTCAAGAATGTTTTCACAACTAAAAGGTCGTTGGTAAAATTAACAATCGACCAGTCGGCGGCATACGATCACCGCATTAAACGATGACAAATTTCCACTGTCAGAATGAAACTATAGGAATTGGGACACCAAATAATTAGGACATTAGGACAACATTATCTTTTGACACCCGCTTATCTGCAAATCGGAGCCTCGGGATACACCCATTAATAGTTGATGGCAAAAAGTGCGGCGGCGCGTGCGCTGCGGTGCCGTCATTAGCGACATCTGTCGGTGACGGAGTTACGACAGGGCCGAGGGAGGCAGGGGGCAGAGGGGAGAATCCCTCAGGTCGAGATTAGATAACGTGCTGAAATACAGGCGAGCGGCGCGGCCGCATGCGGGCACCGGCGCGGCGCGGGAGGCTGCGGTACCTACTACCTACTGACAGGGTGACAGACCCTTCCACATAAACGGCTGCATTCAATTGACGATCGATGTCGTTATTGATTTTATCGCGACTTTTTTTTTAATGGGTGAGACCCTAATGATAGCGCCAGAGAACCTTAGATAGGCAAGAGACACTTCTCTTGTATAAAATTTCTTTTCTGTGACTACCTTACCTATCCAATAATCTACTAACAGCTTTACAGTTCACCTCACCGGATATTCCGGACAATAGCCAAAGCAAAGGCTCTTGTACAAAACAATGTATGAGTTTTTTTATACAAGCGCCTTTGCTTAGTATTTGTTTATTGTATGCCCTACGGCCGCGCCCTGCTCTGTCCCGACGTACAACTTCTACGGCCGCGCCCTGCTCTGTCCCGACGTACAACTTCTACGCCCGCGCCCTGCTCTGTCCTGACGTACAACTTTTACGGCCGCGCCCTGCTCTGTCCCGACGTACAACTTCTACGCCCGCGCCCTGCTCTGTCCCGACGTACAACTTCTACGCCCGCGCCCTGCTTTGTCCCGACGTACAACTTCTACGCCCGCGCCCTGCTCTGTCCCGACGTACAACTTCTACGCCCGCGCCCTGCTTTGTCCCGACGTACAACTTCTACGCCCGCACCCTGCTCCGTCCCGACGTACAAATTTTACACCCGCACCCTGCTCTGTCCCGACGTACAACTTTTACGCCCGCGCCCTGCTCTCTCTCGACGTACAACTTCTACGCCCGCGCCCTGCTCTGTCCCGACGTACAACTGACCAACAACCTGAGCCCAAATCTTGACGTAGAAGTGTAGAATGGACTCAAATTAATTTATATGTTAAATCAATCAAAAACATGAAACACCCGACCGTATCGTATTGACAGGTTTTGAACATTTTAAAAGTGTAGATTGTGCATAGTGTTATAGTTGGTGCCAAATAAGATGCCATATCGGTCCCTTTTTAGGGTTCCGTAGTAAACAAGGAACCCTTAGTTTCGGCCATGTCCGTCTGTCTGTCTGTCTGCCCCGCTGTAGCTCAGAGACGCTTAGTACTAGAAAGCTGTAATTTGGCATAAGTATGTATATTAATCACGCCGACAAAGTGCTAAAATAAAATATTGAAAAGGGTTTTTTTTTAAGGTGCATGTAATGTTGGGATGATATTTTTTTTCTTCGTTATCCCATGGTGTGGGGTATCGTTGGATAGGCCGTCTAAAAATTTTGCAAAAACCATTTTTCGATTCAGTGATCCGTTTGCGTAATATTAAGCTTTAGGGCCACTTGCAGCTTTTACTTAAATCTCGATTTAAACTCGGCTTAGGCTTAAACTTAATTTAACGATTTGCATGTTTGATTTAGCTTAAATCTCGATTTAAATAAACGTCAAAGTTAAACCGGCATGTAAGTCCGTTTAAAGTTGTTAATTCTCGATTTTAAAGGCGTGAATACAGTGTTATTTTAAATTCCTCTTTTTATTTGTGTAAATGGATTTCTTTTCGCTTAAGCATGATGATTTGCTATCTGATGATGACGAGAAGATCGTACAATATTTAGACACTCCGTTTTTCTCTCGTAGTGTACATTAGAAGTGATTTATTTAGTACATTACGAGATGACGAATTTTTGAAACGGTTCCGCTTAAGTAAACAGTGTACAAAGCTCCTTTATGATAAAATTATTCAGAAGTTTCCAAGTGATTCTAACAGGTAAGCTTTCTTCAGTTATAATTAGCCCTAGATCTCTTCATTGTAATTTATGTTTTAACTCGTATATATATGACTGACGCTAAACAAAACTAGAAAATAACACGAGACTACAAACACGACCAACACTGACTTACATTGACATTATTGACAGATCAAATTCTTTTTACTCTATACGCAGAACTGAGTTGCCATCACTTTTTATTTGAAAACGGAACGCAAAGAATGAATGGCGAATGGGTTATTGACCTAATCTCAGTTTAGTTAAATCGAATGTGAAATGTGACTGTGCAAGAGATGCTTAGTAAGATTTAAGTTAAGTCGAGTTTAGGGCAAAATCGAGATTTAATTAAACCGAGATTTGTATAGTTTTGCTGCAAGTGGCCCTTAAAGTGCTATTTTTTGTTAGAGTCAAATGTCCCCCCTTCCCTCTGCCAACTAAATGGCTGTAGGTATTTGGATATGTAAAAAAAATCATGGCAGTAGTATATAACGAAATTAAAAAGAAAACTATCACAGGTAAGTAGGCTTTACAAGTGAACATGTTTTTCAACTACAATGTTAGGTTTGTTTTTGAGATAAATTCACTCCAACTTATGCAGAACCTTCATTGTGCGTGGTCCGACACGCACTTGGCACTTTAAGCAAATGTAAAAAAAAGGGCGATTTGTACCAATAGTCGTTAGATATGGAGGTACTATTACTCGTCAAAAGGGTGATGAGTATCTAATAGTACCTAATAGTTTTGGCGAGGAATAGTACAAATCTGACCTGAGCCTTTTTATCAGCAGCAAAACTTAGTAGTCATCAATTTCTGTTGCTTATTTATGAAATCTCAGGTCAAATTACAAAAAAAAGTGAGTGTGTTTGGTATGAGTGGCAAGTCTAGGAAACAAAAGGTAGGTAAAGACCGGATCCATGACTAAAGGTTGATAGGTGTTAGCAGACCAGGTAGGTAGATAATAAAAACAGCGGGATAAAATAAATTCGAAACAAAAATTGTTTAAAAAATTAAGAGATCAGTTTTAATCAGAATCAATTTTGATGTGAAAACGTCTTTTCGCAAGTTAAATGTTTCTGACCGACACTACGAGAATTTAATTGCTGGAGTAATAGTTGGACATTGAAAGGTAGGTAGGTCATATTTGTACCAATTTTGAGGCAGAATAAAATTTGCAAAGTAAGCTTAAATCACAGGGAATGCAATAAGCCTAATCAATAAGTTTTTGCACGGTTGCCGAGCAAAAACAATAGCTACGACGGTATCAGAAACCGAAAGAAAATCTGCAGCAAGTACCAGAACGTTTAAGATGTCGTCTCATATCAGCCGTAAATAATAATTATAATGTTTATTTAAAGAAAACTTAGACATACATTACAAAATATTTTAACAGGCTAATTTAGGACAGTTTAAGTGGTGTGCTCATCTGAAGCCGAACTAGGCGGAGCCTGTATTTCGGCTATCAACGCCAAACCCCTCGAGTAGGTACTAATAGTATCTAGTACATAGTCATATTAACAATATACTTTACAGGTATTAGAGAAAAAATATAAAAAGTATAAAAGGAAAGAGAAAAGAGTTTGTGTAGTGTCATGCAGGTCGTGAATATTTACTTCATAGGAATGCAATGAGCCTACTAAGTTCAGTGTCAAGCAAATACAATGATTACGGCAGTATCGGAAACTAAGACTTTTTTTTAATAAAAACCTATAAAATACAAAAGCTTTAGCCTGATATTGGCTGTAAATCTGCTCGAAATGATTAAAAACGACAATCGAAGACAGCTTACGTCATGTGGAACGAAGAAAGCCTTAGAAAAATCTAGTTATGAACGAATACAAAAGCCAGGTAAATATCTAAAAAAAATAAAAAATCGTCGACAATCGTCATGATATCAATCGGCGGCGCCGTGTCATCGTGCAAGTATGCGTGAAGATTACGAGAACATAATAATTGCAGAGTTATTTGCTGAAATCGCGAAACGTCTAGTTGATGTAACTGGTGACCGAAAAGCTGGCGGCTTTCTCGCGCAACGCATCAGCATTGCAATTCAGCGAGGAAATGCCGCCAGCATCCTCGGTACAATGCCCCGAGAGCCTTTTTTAAGCTTAACTTAGTTTTAATTTAATTTAGTTAATGTTAATAATCATCTTGTAATTTGGTTATTGCAGAGTTATTTTCAAAACAAATAGCGTAAAGTCATCTCAATTATGTATCTCTTTTCCTTGAATTTGTATGAATATATATAATGTAGGTATATATTGTAGTAAATATGTATGTATTTGTATTATAAGTGTGTAACCTATTTATGTATTTCTGTAACTATTCTATTTATAATCTATTATGTTATCGTTATTTTTATTTTCTCTCAGAGCACCTGCCATCTTATCTCTTCACCACCCTTGGTTGACTGGTAGAGACTAAGGCATTAAGTCCGCCTTTGTTATTAATTGTGTGCGAGAAGTTTAAATAAATAAATAAATAAACATAAGGAGGTTTCGACGGCAGAAGACTAAGTAAGAAGACCTCTATATGTATAGGTGAGGGTTTGATTGGAACTCTAACATCCGCGCTCGATCTGAGTGAGCGAAGCGAGCATACCGCGGCGGTAACTGGTCAAAACTTGCACCGGATTAGCATTGCAGGGATTATTACAGCTCGGTTATACCTTCCTCGGTAAGGCAGGTTAGATAAGAACTGAGCATACTTTTTACGAACCGAGCGGCCGAAGCGAGCGCTCTCATTATATAGAGAGCGAAGCAAGACCACTCTTGACACGAATGAGCAGAGCTCGATAAGAACTGAGCATACTTTTTACGAACCGAGCGGCCGGAGCGAGCGCTCTCATTATATAGAGAGCGAAGCAAGACCACTCTTGACACGAATGAGCAGAGCTCGCTTAATCACACAATAAGCAAGCTCTTAAGACCAGCAAGCGAAGCAACCTCATCTACGACACGAGTGAGCCGAGCGCACTTACACGTGACAATATCACAAGAAAAACGCGAGCACGGTGCCGAACGAGCGTAGTGAGCCCTGACGACTGTACAGAGCGCGTTTACTAAAGCAATGAGCGAGAAAAGCGAACAGCTTAAGAGAAACGTGAAGCAGTTCTATCGTCAAATGTAGTCCAAACCTTTGTATGATGTACAATACAGTCAACAACTATGTAACGGTCCCATTATTTGTTATTATTCGCATTTTGTCACATAAAACAAAAAAAATATCTACAATATTACGAGTTTAGAGGCGAGAGGAGACGGTGTTTATTAAGCGTGTCCCAGTAATCGTCACAATAGTAAATAAAATGACATGTTCTGGGTCAAGTCAGAATTTTTAGGTACCAATAAATGTAACATTTGAAAAAAAAATAGATTTGTCATAAAAGTGTTCCAAACTGCAAGTTTGCAAAGTGACTGATTCATCGAACAATCAGACTTACCTACCGTAGACTACCCCACTGAAGTTTCAACAATCAAAACTACGTGCTGGGCTTCACATTTAGCAGCTAAACTTGCGAAAAAGAAAAAAATATTTGTAGGTCACACTTTTCAAGTAAAACATTTTAGACGATATTAAGTTAAAACTCAGTGTGGTTATTGTAATTGTGCACTATGTTACCAAAAATGTGTTGCCATCAAAAATCGTTCAGTTTATTGTTTGGTAGAAAAAGATTTTCTATTATATCTTCCATAATAAGCATGGGTCGGGCTTATACCCGACCCACGCTTATTAAGGAAAGTACTGAAAGTATAGCGACTTGTTACACTAGCGACAAGTGTAACAAGTTCTATTATTCTTATTCCACACGTGCTGGTTCATATTTTAACTACAATATGCAGGTAATTTATTCTGACTTTTTTGTTTTTTTGTTAAGACGCTGACAATACCTAAACCGCGGTCACTGTCAGATTGAATAGAAATGAAAGAGAAGCGCGATGACACAACGCTTGTAATTTATTGCAAAATATGAAGCAATTATCTATTTACTCAAAATTGAGTTGAGTAATCGAAAATAAATAAACAACCAAGTTCTGCATTCAAATAAGACGTTCTTGTTATTAATTAAATACATAACGTATGTTAAATACAGATATTTTGGATTAGAACTCAAGGTAAGAGGTTAGTTTAACGTTAATTTGTATCGAGATTTGTAATCAAAACGTGTTTTGGTAACAACCAAGTTCTGGGAAATATGTTCAAAATTAGGTAACATAGGATATTTTTTCCGCTACCACAAACTGTACAGATTTGGCATTTTTTTTTCTTAAGATGCCTATTTTGGTCAATTGGTTCTTGTAAGCGCCTTGAATACCTAATTCATTCAGAATTCCCCCCGTCCATCCATCCATCATTCTGAATTCGTTTCATCTTTTTCGTGGTCCGACACCGTCACTAGTTTCTATCAAAATAACGAATAATTTGGAGAACGGTAACATTTTAATAGCGCAACAGACTGCATTGAGCTGCGATCAAGGTGTCTTGAACACTACCATATAGTGCATATTATTAACATAAAAGCTAAGTAATTGTTTTCCAGCGGTTGGGTTATATGACTTATGACTGATTATCATATCATTTACACTGTGGTTTTAGTGTGTTCACACGCCGCGGGCGGCGGCGGCGGCGGCGGCAGTCACACATAAAACCGCCGTAAAACCGTCCCCGCGTCAGACAAGTGCGCCTACAACGGTCTATTATATTATTTTATACTAATTACTTAAATAATTGTAAGATTTATTCGTGACAAGCATCTTGAGTTATAGTCTGATGCAGGCTCATATTAATTAACGAGCATTCCCAGCGGGCGGTGGAGTGGTAGTGGTGCCTGAGATAAGGTAGGGCTCCGCATTCATGTGAGTACGTGAGGTACGGCGGACTCATTATTTTCTGATCGATTTGTTTCGTAGGTAGGTTATCTACGTTCATCGACAATAACTGTTACTCTTACACATCGTCTAATAAATTGATACAAACCTATTCGATACATTGTTCATATTTTTAGCTTTTCATATAGTGGATACCTAGCCGAAGTGGCAGTCGGCTGGCCGTGTTTGTTGTAGGACCGATGGCCGGGGGAGCAGACGAGTCCTGGGGTGGAGACCGCGTGTCGGCAAGCGTAGTGTGGGTCGTCCCTAGCTAGATGGACCGACGACCTTCAAAAGGTTGCTGGGACAGACTGGATGCGCCTGTGTCCAGCAGTGGACTGTGATAGGCTGAGCTGATTGATAGAGTTAATATGATTCTTTTAATTTTACTTCTGTTCTGATTTTAATTAAATATTTAGTTCAATAATTAAGATTTCAAAAACTGTTAGTGTCAATCGATTTTTGTCGCTCACTGTGACTATAAATGATACTATTTTATTACTTAAATGCTTATGTCTAGTGATACGGACGACGCAGTGTACAATCAAGCTTTCGTGCTTTCAAATTCCTTCCATTGTCTATTTGAGAGAATCAGAATCATTCACCTTAAGTAACTGTACTCCGCAATTGCTTAATTGTTCCAGAAACAAGTGCATACAGAAATATAAGAGGTACCTAGAGTGGGCAAGGCACCTAGTCACATTAAGTCAGCATTACAAACATGCTGACTTTGAAGGTATCATATTTATGTAGGTAGGTACTTACAACGTGACTTTAATTTCCATTAGAAGTTACAAAAAATCTGGTTTTTCGTGCTCAAAGTGCTTACAGTTTAAAAAGTAACAAATAAACCATTTACATAAAAAACATGCTGGACGCGGCTAACGACGGTGCTGTGCGCGCTCAACACCCAAGCTTACAATCATCACGAGACCAAAATAAAACGTACAATTAATAACAAATGAGCAAAAGGAAAAACGTGTTAAGGCTCCTACATACTGGCGCAACTTGTCGCGCGACGCGTCGCAACACAAAGGCACCGCTTGTAGCGCTACACGCGGTGTCTTTGTGTCGCAACGCGTCGCGCGACAAGTCGCGCCAGTGTGTACAAGCCTTTAGTGAGGCGGGATCCCGGGACCCGCGCGACCCGTGCCTCTCTCCGGGATCTATAGAGCCTCCGCCCCGCCCAGCTGTGCCCCGCCCCCGAGCGGTGTGAGGCGAGGCGGGGCGGAGGTGGCCGCGCGTGATCCGCCGGACCGGGATGTTTATGGCCCGCGGGGTGGCCCCCACCGGCACCACCGTCCACCGGCTACACGCTAATACTCGTAAACAAGAGTAACACATTATTGGTTCATGTTCGCAATTATATTTATATCACTGCGACGGCAAAACGCTGAGAATTATGATAAAGTGCCAGATATTGTTGAGTACCACGGCGTTGATATCGGACAGCCCGAGTCGGGTAGTATCGTTACAGTGACTACACCGAGCACGGATTACAAACATGTTTTGAAGCTGCACTTTTAACTAACTCTATCAAACGTAGTTTTCTGCAGATAACTCCACGTAATCTGAGTCATAATTGCAACAATCATAGCAATATAGCATCGCTCATAGCGTCGTTCGACGCCCAAGTGAATAGTATGATCCGTCTGTCTAATGTACAGTTGTGTACCTACGCAAGTAGTTGGTACTGCTAGTGTCCGCGTGAGGGGACCGGTTCGTGACAGTGTGCCGTGTGCCGTGGTCAGTAACTGCGACCCGCGACCAATGGCGGCGCCGACTGAGCCCCGCGTTACGCAACCATCGTCCAAGTCGCCTGCGATTGGATACCTCGCGACGCTCTAATCCCGAGAGCATGGCACAGCATGGCCGAGCAGCGCCACGTTCTATTTGAATAGCTTCTCATCGATACTTACTGAATTTTTATCGTCGCGAGATGAAGATAAGTTATGTCTGCAGCAGGTTTTGATTTCCAACTAATAGGTACATAAAGATCGGTTGCAATTCGGAGGGAAATGGTTTTACAAAGTAAGCGATAGGTATGATAGGTACGGAATTTAGAATATGAGTGTTATTTGACTTATCTTCATAGTTTAACGAACTAGGCTGTCCTTCGATAAAAAGTATAAAAAAAAGAAATTGCTCCGCGACTCACGAGGCACCGCGCCGCGAGCCGCGACATGATTATGCGCATATTAACAAGCAGTAGTTCAGTTTGAGTGGCTCACTGAGCGGCGAGACTCTCCTACGATAACACCCAGAACATTTAAAATGACAGAAAAGTATAACGGTCTCTTGTTTGTTGTTTGTTTCGAGCGAATTGTTACTTATACATAGTCTATAATGTTCCCACTGCTGGGACACGCCTTCTCTCTGTGAGAGCGAGTGGGCTGTAATCCACCACGCGGGCCCAGTGCGGGTTGGTAGATGTCAAATGTCTCCGAATTTGTGGTTCTAGGACATGCCGGTTTCCTCACGGTGTTTGCCTGCACCATTTTGAGAGCAGCGGTGAAGAAATAATTTACACAAAGTAGGTAAGGCGCCTGCCTGGGTTCGAAACTACAACCTACAACTCGTAAGTCGCGGCCACTGGTTACCACTGGGCCACCACTGTGCTGCTCTAGTTACCTATAGCATGGAACAACATCCGGCGGTGTTCCATCAAATGACTCACTAAAGTAACAAAAAAAAAAAACAAAAACCATATCAATTATGACTCCACACGTCGGAAAAATCCATCAATACTCCTCTTAGTTCCTTATTACAGCAGGCTTAGCATGACACTCTCTATTTCTTCGAAGAATAGACACGGCTCTTTCTATACAAAGTGACATTTCGTTTCTCAGTTTTTGACATCTCACCGTAGAAATCCTTCTGCAATCTGTCACTTTGTCTTTCGTTTCTAACGATCCTTGTCTAGGTCCTTTTTTATGTAGACTATTTCAGAAGAAAGTTTCTATACCCAACTGTCAAAATCACACTGACAACTGACAGTTGTGTATGGTAGTGAAGACAATTTGCATTTTTCTTGTCGACGGCCACAAGGTATATATGGTTATCTACAAAATCATGATTTTACAGGAGAGCGTTTTGAACGCAAAACTATGGTAATGAATAGAAGAACAAGGCTATCTTCTCCTATTTTACATAATTTTGTTAATAGGGCATTACCAAGGAAATGGTGAAGGCCAATATTACTATTATATTTTTTTTGTTCTAAAATACGGTGTTCGACACTTTGAGAAAAAAAAATTGTAGTTGTCTTTATATACGTGACTTAATATCAGTAAAAATTGAGAATCAAACAGAATAAAATCGTAAGACAAAACAAAGAAATCTGAGTCGAATTATGTAAAACAGTGAATTTCGTAAAAAGTGCAGTTGACTCTTTCGATTCTGCTGTCGTAGTACTTTCTACACGGAACGTCATTTTTGTCTATTCTTCCGTAGACAAAACAGTGCTCGTGCTAAGCCTGCAGAAGGAATCTCAAGCATGGATCTCTGTTAAAAACTAGTTTTAAATCCAGTTGTAATTTTAAAACGTTCCTCAAGCATAGATTCATTGATCGTTCAGCTGAGTTTGGCTTTATTTTAGATCGTTACTCAGTTCGTGCAGCGAACCCAAGCAGTGATTTGATCATCAAGTGTGGTCGAGAGCGCGTTTGAGCATAGTGTCATGTAAATTTTTGTTGTTTTCATGTTTATCTGCATTGTCGAGTTTTTTTAAATATTGTTGTTAAATTGAAGCATTACTATGGAAATGGATATACCTACATATTTGGAGAAGTAGATTATTAGGTACAATAATTTATTAAACGACGACTCAAATAGAAGGTTGAACTTTAGCGTTCCTGTCACATATTTAAGATATAGGTACCTACACAGGACCCACTTAATAGTACTGTATAACCTATACAGTAAACAGGTTTTCATTTCAATATTTTTCATTGTAAAACAATATGTAAAATAATCTACTTTTTTATTTAACAATAATCAGCCATAATTAAGTAATAAACATGAAAATAAAAATAATTAACAAAAAATACAACGCTACAAAATGGGAACTAACGCCGTCATTACTGTAAACATTCACCAATGTGTCCCAACAACGGCCCCCGGGCAGTGTGTCCCAACAACGGCCCCCAGCCAGTGTGACCCAACAACGGCCCCGGCTAATGTGTCCCAACAACGGCCTCCGGCCAATGTGTCCCAACAACGGCCCCCGGCCAAAGTGTCTCAACAACGGTCTCCAGCCAAGGTGTCCCAACAACAGCCCCCGGCAAAGGTGTCCCAACAACGGCCCCCGGCCAATGTGTCCTAACAACGGCCCCCAGCCAATGTGTCCCAATAATGGCCCCCGGCCAAGGTGTCCCAACAACGCCCCCCGGCCATTGTCGCTACGGTTTCAAATAATTCGGGACTGCCATAATAATGCTGATTTCCTAAATAATTGGGTTTTTAGGGTACATTTCATATTTCTAATCCTGTGAAGATCAGATGTACTAGTAAATGGGGCGGAGTTGGATCTTCTGGAGACCACTGTGTTCTTAGGTATTACTTATACACATGTAACCAAATTGTCGAAGCGGCTAAGGTCTGCAGCCTACGCGGTGCATAAAATCCGTCAATTGACTGATGTAGGAACAGCTCGATTAGTATATTTTAGTTATTTCCATAGTGTAATGTCGTACGGCATTTTGCTGTGGGGAAATGCAGGCAACATTCAGGCTATATTTGTGCTGCAGAAACGAGCCATTCGAGCAATTTATAACCCAAGTTGTAGGCATTCACTGAGGGATACATTTAAGGATATAAACATTATGAGTATGACAGTCGCATCTCAATATGTTTACGAGAACCTGATTTATGTCAAAAAGAATATTAATCTATATTCTAAACACAGCGACATTCATAGCATAAATACTAGAAACAAAAACTTACTTATTGTGCCCAAGTCTAGGCTCCAAAAAAATTGTAATTGATTTAAGTGCCAAAGTATACGTTTTTACAACAAACTCCCAAGCCATGTTAAAGAACTGAGCCTCAATAAATTTAAATCATTTATTAAACAGAAACTCTGTCAAAAAGGTTTCTATAAAGTTAAAGATTACTTTGACGACAAAAAGGGCTTGGGATTAATTAAGCTACTCCAATGGTCTAGGCAACAAAATAATTTTATACTAAATCAATTTTTATACTAAGTGTGACATTGATGATTTGTTTATACATATATACAATGACATTAATATTTACTTTTTGAAGTATTATATTTCTTTTAAATTATTGTGAATGTGAAGACTATGTGGATTATTGTTTTTATTATTTCTCTCAGTTAGTTTTCATCTTGGTCTGGCAGTTTGAGTCATTTAAGCGGCCTACCCAAATATCCTTTCATTGGTATTGTTCGTCGAATCGTTGAGCTCCTTAAGTTCTGAGTTGAGCTGCATGGTTACTGACAAATGCGTGCACTGACTGGATTGGTCCACTCATTTTGTGTGGTTCTTTCCTCAAAAGACCATTTCAGACACCAATCTACATGGTCTTCACATGATCTGACCAAGATTATGTCTGGACTTTAAAACAGACTGTGACCTCTGAGTTTGTTTCGGCCTTTCTTCTTAGACTAGTCAGATAGGAAACGCCGAGCTCATCTAGTTCTTTTTTTTCCTAAATATGATTGACGTGTAAAAGTGTTTGCACAAACCTACTTACAGAAATAAATCATTTCATTTCATTTCAATAAATTTGGGAAATTATATAAATCAAAAACGAAAACAGGCTGATTCATAGACAATACACATCACTGCTTGAAGCTCGATTTGAATCTCAGTTCAGCTGAGTATAGATTGATTACCGTTCCGGAATATGTTTCTCTACTAAACAATGCTCCAGTACCTACTGATTCTATACTAAACAATGATCGACTGAATGACAATCAAGCTGAGCCTCAAGTCTGCTATTACAATAGTGTCAGAATGGTCGGTTCCGATCTTCATTAATGACGCCATTATATTAGTACATTACCAAACTTGTCAAAATCAACAATTATGAAATCAATGATTAGATCATTCTGACACTATTGTAATAGCAGACTTGAGGCCCTGGACAATCTAACTGTACCTAATAGTCCACTGACGAATATTTCCAAGCATACTTATATTAAGAATCGTGTCTTATTTAGCCTGTCTTGTCATCTTGTGGCACAAGACCGTTAGCACTGGAGTGTTACACACCACAAGTTCATGCTTATATTACTCAAAAGTCTCTCATTACCATTCTGTTAGCAGATAGCAGAGAGGAAAAAACTTGACGAATTGTGGTGACACGGTTTTCTGATAGAACAATAAAAGCTCTCACTCAGAGGTTTTTTGTGCTGAAAACAATGGCCGTCCATAGCCAGTTCGTGTAAGTGAAGCAGCCAGTCCTGACTCAATACGAACTCCTTTGATATAGATACCTAATTCTTGTTTAAAGCATGCAAGCTGCGGTAAAGTTCGGTGACAAACACAAACAAAGTAGTTTAAGCAAATGTTGATGTGAACCTCTAATACCGACGCATAGCCAAGCATGTCACCTAGCACTCGGTATATCACTAAGCAAAGCACCAAGCTGTGTGGCTTTAAGCTGGGTGTAGTGATCCTGATCAGACAAGACATGAGTTGTCCGACAATGCACGGATGTGTCGGCGCGGGCGGATAATACGCGCGTCGCACTATCGCGACAAGTTGTCCGACATGTTGTCCGACAAACCCGACATCTGTCGCTCACACTTTAACATTTATGTGTGAGCGACTTTCCTCCACCACCCCACCACGCAGTCATTAGTGATGCCTTACATTACATGAACTTCAGCCAGCTGTGCGACTCGCGAGCTTCGCAATACTACTTATTTGATTACTTATATGATTGCGCGGCGGTTACTAGGCTATAAACTTGCCCGAGTCACCACTCACTCCCGCTAACGTACGAAGTGGTAGCTTTCTCTTCTTACGGGAACTTTAACCAGTTTAGAGCGTACTCCTATAATGGGTGTTCACTTGTTCAGTTAAATGTTAACCAGTGTTATTTGGAGCTATTAATGGCAGGCTGTAAACCGAGAGCACATGTTGTAAAATTCTTATCCCGCGCATCCGTAGCAGAGCGAAGCGGAGGAGTGGCGGAGCAGAGCGAAGCGGAGGTGTGGCGGAGCAAAGCTATTTCAGCTCCGGAACTTTAATGTGATATTTATAGTGAAGTTCATTAGGAGCTTCACGTATTAGTGGTGACTGGAGGAGCGGTCGATGGAGCCGATAACTTGTATTTTATTATTCATATTGTGATAAGAGTGGATAGTGAGGAGAGGACAGATATCCGAATGTGCGACGATGGGACTGTCGCATAGTGCGCCGGGACAGTTTCCCATGCGCGCGGCGAGTGGCGCCTACCCGCGCTCCCGCGCCCCCACGCCGCGTCCCCGCGCCCCCTTGCTGAGACCTCTCTCTGGCGCCGCCGCTCTTAAGCCACGACAAGTTTCGTTTTTTTGTGGCTCTCGATGTAGAGGTAATTAATTAGGGCGCGGGCTCTCTGTGAGAAAGCGACGCGGCCACTCGGCGACATCGATACCACTCGACAGATTTGCGAGCGACACTCGCGCCTGCTTGCGTACCGTACAGGCACCAAGCCGTACCGCACTACTCACCTACCTACACACCAGCTACGTCGGCGGGTATAAATCTTGACAGCGTCAGCTTGCTCGTCTCTGACGCTTTTTTGAACTTTAAGTGAAGTAATGAGGTCGAGACTTAAGGGTTTTTTATTTGTACAAAATCAATCGAGTACTCATTAATTCAAATTGTTTTCAAACTTTATACCTTCGACAAAATTGTTTCGGTTGAGAGAAATTTATTTGCTAGAGTGGTTGTTCATATCCCGTCGGTCAGGCTAAAAGCTTTGTTATCGTTCATCAGACGTCTTCGTCTGGAATGCTATTGTTACAAAGGTTTCGAGTATTAGCGTCCACATTGCGTGTGTCACGGCGGCGGTGCCCCACTGTGCTCTGTGCACCTCTGCCATTGCGCAACCATCCTTTACTAATGACTCACTACAACTCGAGATGCGCCGATAAGCCTCCGAAATGAACCCGACGCGTTACACTTATTAATAATTCAAAATTATAAATTGTGCGTGTGTGAACTGTGCGTGTGGGTCGCTCGTGTCTGGGGCACGCGGCGCAGACGCGGGCGAGCGAGACAGACGACGTCTCTTTGTTGGCTATTAATAACAGAGAAACAAGGCGATCTGAGTGGATTAACACATTAACAGGTCCCGCGTCGCAGGAATAAAAGCATTCCCGCCGTGTTGCGGTAAGGAAAAAAATTGTGTGAGAGCGACGCAGGCGCAGCAATTAGTAGCCGATGTAGCGCCGCGCAGCATTGTCTTTACGACCACGGCAAAAAAAAAATGAATGTGCTTATGCGTTTGTTCAAGACTACCTACACATAAAAAGTCAAATTTTAGGCATAAAAGTGATGTGAATAAACTGGAAACAGGAGCTAGTTGCTATTGACTCTTCAGCATGCCATGAACTCAGGAGCCTCAGAGATATCTTGGATCTAAAGCAACTAAAGGCTATATATATATATATATATATATATATATATTACGCGCTGGTAGAATCTAGATTAAGGTACAGCATAATGCTTTGGGGTAACAGCTATAGTTATAACTGTCAGAAAGCATTTGTTTTACAGAAACGTGCCACAAGGAGTATAGTAAGGTCTCACAAACAGATTCATAGAGAGCACTTTAAAGAGTAAGACGTTTTACCAGTAAGTACCTACCAAGTTTATATATAATTTCTATATTAGTAAACCTAAATCACTTTGCTAAGTATATTCATGTGTATGAATCACAAGAGGAACGTAAGATAAGAGAAAGCACAAGAAGAAAGGAAGTTAAACACAAAATGACACCAAATTTTAA
This sequence comes from Atethmia centrago, assembly GCA_905333075.3. Lineage (NCBI taxonomy): Eukaryota > Metazoa > Arthropoda > Insecta > Lepidoptera > Noctuidae > Atethmia > Atethmia centrago. Next base: position 34,274,791 of record HG995369.1, read on the forward strand.
TATAGCATTGTAAGCATTGTTTCAGATACCAAGCAGTGGAGTTATTTAATAAGTTACAGACTGATTTAAAATTATTAATTTATAGCTCACACTCTTTTAAAACGGAAAAATGTTTATACTCGGTATCGGAATTTATGTCAAATGATAAAAATAGTCACATATAATAATAGCAGTGAACGAGCTTTACATTAAATTATCTTTTGACTTAAATACTGTGCTTATCTCTAGGTCTTTGATGAAGTTGTACTCTCAATATTTTGACACTGAATATGACAACCTGCTATTCATTTGACATGAATGAATGAATGAATCAACGAATAATATATCTGCTATTCGTTTGACATTATATTTATTTGTTGACATATTTTAAAATAATTGACTCTTGAACTAAACTTTTCACGTCAATTTTAATTAGGCTTTTAATGTGATAATCTTAATAATTTTCTGCAAGTGATAATATTATTTAATATGTAATGTTCAACAATGTTAATTGTTATTGAATAAATAAATGAAATGAAATGAAATATATTTCTAGGCATTATGTTTGAGCAACTGTCTCAGACTACTTAGTCATTCTAATTACATTATATGTAAAAAAAACATTTTGTTGGAAAAAGTACTACGTCCTCGTAGATATATATGCAATAGTAATGAGGTTAATTTTAACTTCATTATCATAACCTACGTGGACGTAGAATATTTTGCTAGGAGTTGTGTTAAAAACATTGTTGTAAGATTAACTTCTTACGTATTATGACTAGGTAAATCAAGATTGTGTATCACATTTCGATTTCCAATAATTAACCCGTTCCCAAAACAAAATAAATGCCCCCTTTGTGACTATAAACTAAAGCTGGGTACGTAGGTAGGCACTAAAAAATTACTTCTAATTTAGTAAACGCTCGGTCTGCTCCTTATTGTAAACCACAAGTGGTATCAATTCTGGGAAAATACCACAATGTTGGTTTGTTCTAATCCAATTGGACGTCCGTTATTCTCAAATCAAATGTATCACATAGCGTCAGCTGGCTGTTTGTCAGCTATGAGGACAAGACCACGAGATATGGCTAAGTCCGTGACTGCGGTTGCGGTCGCGCGGCCAGAGCTAGCCGGGTTATCGTGAGATATGCGCGTGCGCATTGCCTTTGTCCACCACACGCACTATCTATGCCTACTGCGTGATAGTCATCATCGTTGTTTTGATCATCGAGTCCGAAACGCAACATAATTACTTTATAGGCGTAGGTAGGTATTAGTACACAAAGCGATTACATAATATTCTAGGAATCTAAATAATTGTTAAGAAAGAAGCCACGATTGAGTTTTCTTTGTCTATCTCATAGTGTGGGGTATCGTTGGATAGGGCATTCAAAAATATTACGAGTCTATGAGAACCATTTTTCGATATATTAAGCGCAGCATTTTGCGTAATATTAAGCTTTAAATGCTAATTTTTGTTAGAGTCAAGTGTCCCCCCCCTCGGTAGGAGGGGTTCACATTGGCGTCGAGTCGACGATGAAGTACCTGGGACTTGTCCTCGACAGCCGGTGGAACTTTATGGAACGTTTCCGACGTTTGGCTCCCAAACTGGAGCGGGCCGGAGCTGCCTTGAAGCGGATCCTGCCCAATCTAGGGGGACCAAACGCCTCCTACCAGAGTCTCGACGCGGGGATCGTGTGGTCCATGGCCCTTTACGGGGCACTGGTGCGGGCGCGTTCCCTGGCGCGGCGGCCAGCCCGCCGGTTGAACGTGGCCCAAAGGGTCATGGCCATCCGGATGGTTCGGTGATACCGCACGGTCTCCGGTGAGGTGACGAGCCTCCTTGCCGGATTGCCGCCATGGGATCTGGAGGCAAAAGTTCCCGCGCACGTATGGGAGTGGTGTGAGGAGGCGAAACGCTGGGGCGTAACTCCGCTGTCGCAAGAATTCAGAAGATGTTTGATAATTTCGCGCCCAAATAAAAAAGTGTCCCCCCTCTGCCAGCTAAATGGTTGTTTATTGAGATGTGAAATTGAAATTCATGGCAGTAGTACATATCTATATTAAAATTAATAAGACAACTATCACAGCTAAGTAGGCTTAACTTAAATTTGCACTTGGAGAATTGACGTATATCGATATACATGTTTTTCAACTACAATGTTGTTTGTTTTTGGGAGCAATTCATCGTAAATTCCCAACTACGGAACCCATCACTGCGCGTGGTCCGACACGCACTCGGCCGGTTTGTATTGTCGGTACTTAAGCACTACTAAGTATGCGTGCATTGTGCTTAACGTTATTATATCTCGCGATACAAAATAATAGTTAAAAATTGTTTGCGGGGACATGTTTGGTTCGATTTAGAACTTAAAATAGTCTTTAAGAACATTTGGTTAAAAACTAATAAACACCGTATTTGATAAAAATAAAACATTTATTCCAAAAACATAAGGACCCACAGTGTCGTAGCCAGTGTCAGTGTGGAAGTACTCGTAGGCTTAGAACGAAATGATTGATCCCAAAGATGTAGCTAGTTCCTCTACTACATGTAGCTTATCGGTACATTAATCTTTGTCTTTGTTTAGGGAAGTTTCTCAGGCGAAATAAAAAACAGTCTAACGCCAACATGTATGCTGTAACAACTCTGAACCACGGGTTAAGGTAAACTCCACACGTTTTCCGCTAATTGTTTACATTGATCAGAACTTCAATGTAAGTATTCCCGTCGTTTGAATCACCCTTTATCTGCCTAGGTACTCACTCTGTCTTTCATAGAATTCAATATATCATGAGGAAAACTTACAATATTTTGTTTATTAATTTGTTATCCTTATAACAGTTAGTAGGTACATTGTAAATGGTTAATTTTGGTACGGATAATTAAGCAGACATTCTCTAATATTATCATTTGTAGACTAAGGCACCAAATTATCAAAAATGTATCATATATATATAAATAGTAGATTATCTGATACTAGAGCAGTGGTGGCCCAGTGAGAGCAGTGACGGCCCAGTGGCAACAAAGGGCCTCGACTTACGAGTTGTACGTCGAGGGTTTGAACCCAGGCAGGCACTTTACTGTGTGAACCTACACTGCTCTCAAAACGATGAAAGTAAACGGCACGTCCTAGAACATCTTCCAACCCGCACTGGGCCCGCGTGGTGTATTACGGCCCACTCTGTGTCCCAGCAGTGGGAACATTATAGGCTGATTATACAATCATCATCATCATCTGCCCAGCCTTTTCCCAACTATGTTGGGGTCGGCTTCCAGTCTTACCGGATACAGCTGAATACCAGTATTTTACATGGAGCGACTGCCTATCTGAACTCCACAACCCAGTTACTGGGTTACAGCTGCTTGCTATTAAATAAATAAAACATGCTGAATGACTTAAATAAGACCACCTGTCTAAAGTGAATGATTTGTTTGAAGAACTGGCTACCTAGCTTGAGACTAAATATTTGCCGACTTTCTACTGCCTTACTTCCTTACTTTAAGCATCGCTTTTTACCTAATTAGTAATTTTATTCTAGGTACATGCTCTTGACATGTAATTATGTAAAAAATATTGTAAAACGTTTAAAAAGAGTAACTATAGAGTTTCATGCCCATTCTTCTCCATGTAAAACTAATTTTTACCTACAATGGATTTATATTTTGTTGTAAATTTTGGCTTTTAAAAGTGCCTTTTACCTAAGAACTCACACACTATCATGAACTCGGCGACAGTCGACGACCGCCACACCCGGCGGACCTCGGAGTGTTCCGAGCCTGGTCGGTGCGTTAGTGGCGACTGCAGACTCATTTGATTAAGTTTGGAAATTTATCGACGGGTTTAATTGTGGCGGCGGCAGAAGTGCAGGCGCGGGCGAGCGCGGGGCGGGGGCGCGGGGTGGGGGCGGGCGCGAAACACGGAAAGGCTTTTGAGGCGGCGCGACACAGGCACCGCACCGGCAGGCGAGCGACACACCGGCCGCTCGGACACGGATCCGTTACGGTCTGGGTTTAGATTCTGATATCTCTCACTACTGTTGACGTTTAGGTACTTTTAACCAAACGTAGTGCAGTAAATAATAAAATATTATTATATTTAAGTCTCGTGATGTATTTTTTTTTAATTTAAAATCAAATAGACATTTATGATGATTAATCATACGTATTTTCATTTAGGTATGAATAAAATAAACAGGAATGTCCAAATGTGACAAGTGGTTGATCAAGTTTACCTGTATGCATCAATCTCTGACGTCGTCCAGTTCGATGTCATGTGTGGGGAATGTTGCGCTCGCTCCCGGTGTGACCCGTGGCGAGTGTCACATAGCGCCGGCGCCGCGCCCCCCGCACCCCGCGCCCCCCGCACCCCGCGGCCCCCGGCGTCCGGCGACACACGAAATTGATATTGCTCTTAAATTAGGAGCCGGGATGGTCGCCGATGGGACACGCAGATAGCGCTAATGTACTTGTAGTACAAATGTGTCGGCTCTCACACTGTCACCGAGCGGCGACCTGCACTGTGACGCGTGTGACGACGGTCACAGTGAGCCAGCTGTCGCAACTGCGCAGGCACTTAGGTATCGCACCTACACCACTAGACCCAAAGGAATGATAACACTTAACATTCGCAGTAATTTCATGTCAATTCATATTTTTGGCTATTTTTTTATTAAATTCTGACGATAAACACTCGTTGCCCATTGAACATTTTCTTCTTCATAATATGATGAAGGAGAAAATCTTAATAAGAAAAATCTACGCATTTATGGTCGATGAGAAAAACAATAAATAAGGTGTAGTTCCCAGTTATAATAATGAACTGTGTGATCTGCATCGACTCACTAACACAAGCACTTGAGGAATGACCTGGTGACGTCACTCAACCCGTTGCACGCTCCATGTGTTAGTCCCACTACCTGCCGTAGTGACACTCGCGTACTAATACAACCGATGCTTGAATTCGAATCGGAATTCACTTTTAAGACGACCGACTTTGAACCGGTGTTTATTTTAGCGAACATTGGTTTTTAATCAATTCTCAAAATATGTTCAAATTATATCGATACATTTCATAAAGTGTGGCACAGAAGCAGTGCTGCAGTCTGCAGTGCACAGTGCACAGTGCACAGTGGCGGGAATTGTTTCGAACAAACACAAACTAGACATGGCAGTGACTAGTGTCTTTAGATTAATGCACTCATTCACTTCACATTCATTTCTCGCTACTAGGATCATACATAGAAATCGCCACTCCAGCTACGGCTGGGCTACGCTCAGCCCTCGTAGACACTCGTAGCACTTGCGTAGCCACGTAGAGGCTTTCTACGGAGTGCTGATGAAGTTGCACGCTATGACGTAGTAACTTATCTTTAACTTGCGTGTACGTGTTTATTATAGATATGTCTTATAACGGTAGGTACAGTACAAGATTCCTCTATTATGATTGTATTTGGTTTAATTTTGGTAAATTATGTTTATGCAAGGAAGATCGATGAGTTTGGGTTTTGTACATCAAGCAAGTTAGTCCACATTTTATAAACAAATAACTGAGAATTTAGTTTTACTTTTAAAGCAGAGCATCATTATCACTATACTAAAGAACAGAAGTGTTTGATATAAAGAGAACCTCATCGGAGTAAACACGAGGTCGTACAGTGCAAAACTCTAAAACGTGCGTGTACATGTGTGTGTGTATATGTGTGGGGTACCGGCCAGTAGCGCTGACCAGAGTGTAGTGTGCGTATGTCGTCAAAACACCGCACTCAACATTCCCCAAATATTTGCGACTCTTATTCTCTGCTATAATACCTGCAAGGCACACCACACAAGGAGCCACTCGACTGAGTTTAAGAAACGAATTTAACTACTCATTACTCGGAACATAACATATAATTAGTTCTCTTTATTTGATATTATGTTTCAGCATTATTTCATAATTTCACTTGGAGTGGTGTTCATTTATCCCGAGTGACAGAAATGACACCCGGAATAAGAAGCATTCGTCAAAATCAAAAGTTGCTTATTCAAATTAGGAACTTTTTAAACGTCAAAATAACATAACAGCCCTCAAAAGGCCAGTATTGCGTGCCGATTTTATCACCAATCTATTTGATGACTTATTACATGTTCTGATCTTGGTCTCGGTAGTTTATTTTAGCCTACACGTGGACGTACGTAATAGGTCTCACCAAAGTGGTTTTCACTGTAACGTTGATACGTTATTTTTAAAATAAACGATTGATATACTAGAAGGTCAAATTCGCAAATGTGTATGATGTGTGTCTCACGGCCGACTGCTCGCACGACGGCTATCGACGTTGATACTGTTATCATTAACACGTAGATAAGATTAGATTGACGCGATTAGATTGCGGCCGGCTGTCGCGGTATAAATACCTCGCAGACAACACGACAAATTGTCTGGCGTATGTTATGCATAATATTAATCATGTGACCGCCATGTTTGTAATACGAGTGTTTTGAATTGTGATTAAAGTTTAATGTTTCAAAAGAACAGGTGGATAGTGAGATATATAATAATATTGTAATTAAGGAATGAAGTTCATGTGTTTGTTCTCATTTTAATAAATAAATAATGAAGATTATTAGTATTGAGTTATATGCTATAAGTTTAAGGTTTTAAAGTCTTCCACTTAGTAGCAAAGTTTCCCGGCGTGGTGCTTGAAGTCGTGGTAATGTTCCTTAGGACACGCACGAACGCGTTTATTAATTGGTTACTAAGGTTTTTGTTGGAATTTGTATGTGTTAGGATTTTAATGAGGACTATGTTCAGTAGTGAACGTCTACTGACAACTGAGATAGGTACATGCTACGTTATTAGCTGTTGTGGCAGGAGCATTCGACAAACAAAATATTATAGTAGATTATTCACTAAGGGGATAAAGCAGTGTGCAGTTTTATACACAATTTTATCTTAACTCATGCAATTTCCTCCAAAACACAATCCCAATTCTAACTTATTAATACTATAAATGCGAAAGTGAGTGTGGCACATGGGTGGCCGTGACCTGGCTCAGGTCATAGGATACTTTTTATCGCGGTAGTACGTTCCCGTGAGATAATTTCCGATCTCTACGCGGACGAAGCCGCGGGCATGAGCTAGTAAATCTATTTATTAGGTATTCGAAACGCATCCGATCAGCTGTTGCGAGGGCATGCCGCCATTACCGCTAGAGATGATGTAGAAACAGCGGTTTGACGAGTCTAATATATTATTCAATAATTTTGGACTTGGCCATTTGCAGAAAACAATTTATTGTTTTTACTGTAGCTTAAATAATGGCAACCCTGCCTCCTAAACTAGGTGAAACCTGTGATTTAGGAGTCAGTGTTCTACAGTTACTTCAAATGTTCCAATAAAACTCTGCGTGTCTTGTTTATGATGAAGAACCTAATAACATAAGTGGGGCAATAACAATTAACAAAAAGCTATCAATGTGAGGTAAGGTTATGTAGATTTGAATATGTCAGTCTTTGTGTTTTATTTATTGTTAATTTGTTATTTGCGTGTGGGGAGCGTGCGTATGTATGCACGCATGTGAAAGTGTGATAGAAGGGATGTATGTGAGGATGGCTGTGTATGTGTGTGTGCCTGTGTGCGTGTGTGTGCGCCTTGTGCGCGAGCATGTGGGCGCGCGCGCGTGTGTGTGTTTGGTAATATAAGTACACGTAAACGAATATAATAGGCTAAAATATGTTTTGAGCAAGTTTAGAGTGCAATGACTGTGTGAGTATGTAAGTATCACTGCGCGACTACACTGGATAGGTAGCTTAACAAAATCGTCAAACAGACGAGGCTTATACCTAGCAATAATGAATGTATGCTATTGTAGAAAGGCAAGCCGCTGTTAACTTCATATTTTCATTAGCCGTCCCTCGACTTAACGATGCTTGGCTCAAAATATTATCTAAAACTTATATTAAACTTAAAGGGCCTAATACGTATCTACTATTTGTTACTTTGATGTTTTTGTTAGTATCGGGGGTTTTTTATACTTTAAAATTTTTATCACCTCCTTTTTAAACTTTATATGTTACTAGTAGGTCAACGCTACCATCGATGCGTGCGTCGCCGGAAACTGCGCACCTGTAGGTATTTTTCCCAAAGTGAAGGTCACTCTGGAAAAAATACCAACAGGTGTGCAGTTACAGGTGACGACGAAGTTACTCATTTATCCTCATTTCTCTTTTCTTCTCCATCATCAGACCCTGATCACCAGCTAGCTATAACCTATTTATTGAGACTATTCCAATGAGCCCAAACACGATACCTCTGCTGTAAGTTGGTGAGCGAGTTGGGTATCCTGCAAATTCCAGGTGATGCTGCAGAGTCTGTTCCAGATTACTATGTTCTAATATCATTGAAGTAACAGAATACCAAATTTCGACTCGATTAGACCTGTGGAAGATGCTCACACCCAATTATCAAATAAGAAAAGAGCTGATGATCTTCAAACGACTGAACTGATTTTCTTGACCTATGGCTAAGAAACACTCTCGTTTAAATCACTTTTCAAACAAAACAAAAAAAAACAAAATCGGTTAAGCCGTTTGGGAGCTACGATGCCACAGACAGACACACAGATACACACATTAAACTTATTATAACACCCCTCTTTTCCGTCGGGGGTTAAAAATACGGATCAAAACGAATCCAAACACCATAATATTAATTTTCAACTTCAACTAATTATTTTTTCAAGAGTGTACTAGTGTGCTAGATATCCTGGCTGGCAGCATCAGTCCAAGAATTCCATAATCTTTCATAGTTATCTAGCATATTATATGGGTGTTTAAAATTTTAGGTCACACATAATGTCTGTGAAAGTAAAGTGATCCCATGATCATGAACCCATGATCCGCTTACGATCCCTAACGCAGCTCACAATAGCTGATGACCTTGAAACGGTTGAACCAATTTTGATAAAACATGTCTAAGAACCACCGCTAGAAAATTGCTTTCAAACAAAAGAACCGCATCCGAATCGATTTAGCCGTTTAAGAGCTACGGTGGCACAGACAGACACACACACAAAGCTGTCAAACTTATAACATCCCTCTCTTTTTGCGGTGGGGGTTAAAAAATAATATGATTTAAATATCCTACGGCTACATTCGAGCCCGCTTAGTCGAATCTGTCGCAAAAAGTGGGAGAATCACCTAAATAATGAAGCGATGTCTGTCAAACTTAGATAATTGTCAAAATGTCAGCAGGATCGTGTCCTCGGAGCGGTCAACAGAACTAGAAGTTATGAACGATTAATGACCCGAACTGTCAGCGTTTGGCATATAGAAACATTGCGAGACGGCGACGAGACCTTGTAGGTGCGTGCGGTTCTCACGACACCCCTTGCACACCCCCGCGTGCCCCGCGACATTAGGAAGTAAACAGACAATAACGAGCGTCAACATTACCCGACACTTGTCACATACAAGCCGACACATGTCACAACATCTCACAGATCCCGCTGATACGATGCTTATCAAGTGTTACGGTATGTGATCGATATCAGAGTTTTTATTATCATCCCGAGCGAGTTCGTGCATCTTACTATCATATGTCATCTCGTGAATGTCTGCTAGCGAGTGAACGAAGCTCTCTCTATTGTTTATATTGATTTAACAAAATCACAGTTGGCTTTTTTCGTTATAGCAATTTTTTTAGCTCTTCAGAATGCTCTGTTGAGGTGCACAAATCCTTGTCGTGCTACAAGTGGGTATTCTACAAGGTGTCGTTTTACATCCTCGTCAAATTTCAGGAGAAATACATATATAATCAAATTAAATTACCATACCTGTTCAATAATTAATTAATACGTACTTGTATTTTTAGTTATTTACGTTTAACAGTATTTTAGAATACACCACTTTCACAGAACAGAATCACGCAACGCAACGTGCGTATGCAGTATTATGTGTGTAAAAGGGCAGTGACAGTGCGGTATCACACCGGCCGCGTTTTAACATGAGTGTCCCACACATGCCGATTTCCGAAAAAAAAGACCTACTTATTTTATTATTGATTCGTGTCGAGAATAATGAGCTTAGTTACCTCCTTGAATTTGACGAGGATGCAAACCGACACCTTGTATTTACAGTGCGATTATAATGAGTGCACTATCAGATAGCAACTTCACCATTACCTGTCACTACACACGTATGGGGAATCTGCATGTTGTCCACAGGAACACGCCACATGTGGTGCAACAGGCCCAAGTGTGCTGCGCCAACCGCTCGCACGAGCTGGTCTACCGTATGTTCTCTGTCACAACATGTCTAGGGGTATCTTGTAAGTATCTAAACAGTAACGCTTGAGCATAATCGTTGTTTACGTTGCTTTCTGGATTTCTAGATCATGATCGCCTGGAGGGATTATCATTCGTTAGTTGTTATCGTTACTGAAAAGAAAACATGTCTAACCGCCATATTAGTTCTTCAATTAAAAGTTATCTGACGTTGGAAAACTGGCCCTTAATGACTCTTACTTATTTAACAATTTTACTTAAGTTAATCCAACTGCCAACAGCTATGGATCTGGACACAACTTTTTATTCCTACAGAACAATTTCATGCATTAAGCAAGATGTGTCCTTACGGGAGCATCACAGACCAACGACAAATACCCAAACATACAAACATTCACATCTATATCTATAAAATAAAGTCGGGTTCGTTACATCATTTAAAACTCAAGAACGGCGACCGATTTTTATGATCTTTGATTTGTTAGATTTATCTCCGCCCCGAATAGCAGAATACGTATGAAAACATCGGATAATTTCACGAAAAAAAAATTCTCACGTAATTTTCAATTTATGCTCAATTTTGTGGTTAAGTTCAAAATCGAATGAAAAACTTTGACAGTTTGTGGTAATTTCATGTACTCGCGGCTGAACAACAACTAAAAACTAAAAATAAAGACTTTTTATAGAAAAAACAACCAACTTTTTAGAAAAAAGTGAAAAATTACTTTAATTTCGGAAGTCGGTGGCAAAACAAGTTTTTCGTTCTTGATTCTCAAACGTTAAGTTGTCTTCGAAGATATTCACTTTGTGTGGTTATCACATTTGATATTGTGCGGACATCGATAAATTGCTTCATTATTAAATTTTGAATTGTGTGATTAATTCGACTGACAACAAAACGTGTCGTCTAACACAAGGTGCTTCAATGAAGGGAATCGACCCGAGTGCAACCCATCCAGAAATTAGTGCAACAATGCTACGCGAATCATTTCAAATCGCTCCGATAAAGCAAACGCCTTGCTGCCACGTGAATTACATTCTACATTGAAATGGATGTAATTCACGTGGCAGCAAGGCATTTGGAGATAACAAGGATTAAAATCCTTTTAATTATGTTTTTTGTACATTTATTGAACTTAATTCATTTTGAGTATTCATTATTATCTTAATAAAAAAAAACTGAGTTTAATTCTGCTAATAAGTTAACACAACATTTATTGATTCTGAGGCGGTACGAAGTTCGCGGTCAGCTAGTTTATAATATTAGTTGAGATTAGCATCGATTTCACAAGCTCCAGGTGTTTTGTCAATAATTATAACATTAAATGACAGAATTAGCATTTGTGATGAATATTAAATAGTTTAAGATAATTGTTTTTTTTTTCCCACGAGAATGGCTATTCGAGCCGCGTCCTGTATTCAAGGACCGCAGCTCAATAAATTGTGTTCTAACAAAAACTCTGTTGTGCTCTTCTAACACGACTGCCCAAAAAGGAGTGTAATGTGTTTTGGGTTCATGTATGTATGTCGGTATGTATCTATGTGAGTTTCTTTGTGCCGCCACAACTTTTAAATGCCTACACAGATTTAGATGTGTATCGTTAGAATCTTTACCCGAGTGACATAGACTATAAATGTTTTTGAAAAAAAAACAACATAGCGGCAGTAGGTATTTCACATTTTCAAATGTAAAAAAATACAATTATCACAATATGGGTATCAAATAGAAGGCCTTTTTTTTTGGGTGGGAAATCATGAAATAACTTCTCCCGCTCTGGGCGAAGCGGGAGGGTGTGTCAGACTCTTACTGACTAAAACTCACACGTATTCCTTCCGTTGCCTGTGCTGCCAGGGGCCTCGGTAACCCTTTAGTACCTTCCCGCGACCCCGGCAGGCATCGGCCCTAGTGGACCCCTACACTTGTGCTAACGACATCTCTTCGAGGCGCGCGTGGAGTACAATGCGCCGTCGACCCGGGCGTGGTCCTTACCGGACGGTTAGCTACCCATTGCTCACCGTCCGCAAGCCCGCGCTTACGTTGGCCAGAAATCCACCCAGGATTCCCGACGCCCAGGGCGTCTCCTGCGGCGGCTAGGGGTGAGAGGGCGCGAAATTTAACTTTCCCTCAACCGTCTCGCCTCCTCCTTCGCGAACATTACGGCTTCGCAGAAGCAGGTGACTTATGCCCATGCCCTCTCGCTCCATACCATGACCTGACCCAGGGCCGGACGCGAGAGATTTCTGCTGCCAATCGCCTCCACGACGACAAGGCGGGGCTCTGCCCAAGCCGGGCAGACCTCTACCGTATGCTCCACCGTGTCCTCCAGGCGATCCACACAGTGGTGACACCGGGCGTTTCCTCCCGTCTTATCCGACACAGGAACCTCCCAAAGCTGCCATGTCCGGTGAGGACCTGCGTCAGGCGGAAGGTGAGGACGCCGTGGCACCTCTCAAGCCACTCCTCAAAGAGGGGACTTATCGCCGCAATTGTGGCGTGCCCAGCACTGGATTGCGACAACCGCACTCTCCATTACGCCATGAGATCCCGCCGGAGCTCCGTCCGCTGTGCCGTGATTTCTCGCGGCAGCGGAGTTACGCCCAGGCGTTTCGCCTCCACGCGCCATTCCCATACGTGCGCGAGGACTAGGCTTTGGCGAGCACATGCCAAAATTAAATTTACATGCAAAACAAACATTTCATCCTCCGCCATCCGCGCTTCGCCTCGCCGGGAGAGAATAAAACTACCTTTAGGGCTTAAAATAAAAATACCATTTAGCATTACATGTTTTAAAACAAAACTTAAACTTGTAACTAAAATAAAACTTGTCATTAAAATATATATTAAAAAAAGAAATAATAAAAAAAAATTAAAACACGTCTGGGCCAACGTGTTATATTTTTTTTACATTATTTCTTTTTTCGTCATGTTCGTCGTTTTAGTCGCAATTTTACACGACTGCCCTGACTTACACAATACAATTTATTTTAAATAATTATTCAAATGTTAAGATTATGTATTAATTAACTAAATTCAGTTGAGTAACGATAGAATGTATAGTTTATTCGATCTTGCTCGAGGATATTTCTGTGCTTACTTTAATCGCGTATTATTTAGGAGTAATAATAACCAGAGATCGGATATTCGGATGCATATTTACCTAAAGTTAATTTTTAGCTATGAAAGTATGGAAGCGGCTTCTTGAAAATCTTTTTTTTCTAAAGAGGCCACGAACACCGGGAATGCATAACTAGTCCGGTGTATAGTATGGAAGCGACTTCTACAAAAATATTTATTAAAAAAAACCCGGGATTATTGGATTGCATGTTTATTTAAAATTAATGTTTCTACCTACTTTACATCATAATATTAAGTAGGTGCATATGCATCCAATTACATATGTAGTCAGATAAAAAACATAAAATTTGTCGATTCGGGAATGGCGGGCGGGATTTTTACGATCGATTTAAAAGTGCATTCCATATAAGCTAACATTTGAAAGTAAGTTAATATACATTCGATTCTATAATCAGAAACCTAAATTTGTATTCCCAGAGCCGCGGGATTTTGCGATACAAAAGCGCATTCCATATTAGCCAACATCTCAACTTTAGGTGAATATGCATCGGAATATCCGATCTCTAGTAATAACGAATACCTAAGCTACCTAAGTTTAAGTTCAGCAAACGTTGTCGCGGGTGACATTGATTGGCTAGTCTTTCTTACCACTTAATAAAACCTTGTATTATGAAGAGCCGGTTACACCACACACACCAGCGAGTGGTTAATACAACGGTCAATCTAAGGGAGCCATAATAGGAGGCCTGAAACCGGTTAACACATCAGAAATTCAATACCGTACAAAGAAACATATCGCGGGCTCGAGTATAAGAGGTGTAAACTAGTGGGAAGCTACAGAGTGGAGTGTAAACATATCAACGACTCTGTTCACACGTTGTCTTAGCTCTAGTGACGTCATTCTAGTGACATTATTCAGACACACATTTATTATAACTAAACTCACGTTAGTATTATTTTTTTTTTGTATTTATATATTTGTAGGGTATATTTTTTTATAAACCAGATACATTACAAAAATATAAAAAAATACCATAGTAAACCCAGTATACCATAGTATCAAAAAGATAAGGAATGTTTTTATTAATAGATACGAGCGTAAGCAGAACTTTACAGTAGCTTATGGTGATAAATAATACAAAATAGTCATTGTCACTCATTTGTGGCAGTTTGAGATAATTACAGAGACTGCTAATGTTTGTGCTCCTAATGTGATTAATCTATACCTACCTACAATAAACTAACGATTAATAAGTCTCGAGGGCAAGATATTTAATTAAGTTAATTAATGATATCTCCAAGTACAAGAGCGATTGATCGTAACGTAAGACGAAGTGACGTTATTTATTTGCTAACGGACCTGACAAGAATATACTACAGATGAGTTTCATTTCTACTGACTTATCATAATAGTACCTAAGATCAAAAAGTGTTTGACAGAGTTAAGAGAACAATACAACGACGTAGCTACTGACTTATCAATAATACAAATCAAATAAAATCCATTATTTTTTTGCAATCGTGGGTATAGTACAGGTGTTTTTTATAATAAAGTTCTCCATATTTTACCGTCACATAGGCATGCAAAGTTTTTATACCTAACGTCAAAAATGTCGGACAGAGTTCAGAGAACAATACTACGACGTAGGTCTAAGTACTCGTGCCGCTAACATCACAATCCAAAAACTATGGGGCCCTTTTATGGAGTTAAAATGAATGAAATTTTCAACTCTATCTAAGAGAGAATGCTAAAAAAGAAAAAGTTTACTTTCTGGAACCTAAAGTACGCTAATTATTGTTTTTATTGAAATCGTTCGATAGGTCGCGGCGGGCGGGGCGGGCGGGGCGGGCGGGGCGTCGGGGTGGGCGGTGGCGCGCTCGTGAAACAAACAAATCCAAACATTCATCACATTATTATACAACTCGTTTGCGTGATATCGAATGATAATTACAAGATGGCGATGATCTCACGAGATACGCAGATATTATCATCAAGTACTTATCTACTAATAATAAACGAAACGTGACGTGATCTGTGGAATTTAGAGTCTTTTAAAAAGATGCGTAGGATACTTATGAGTGAGTTTATCTGTTTTTTTGTTATACCTACCTGGTGAGATTTCCTCCTGACATATGTAATACCTACAACACAAACTTGACTCCTCTGAATTAATAATATTTCGTTACTAGCTTAACCCGCGGCTTTGTCCGTAATTTGTCCTTAATTCTTGGAGATGACTATGAATATAGCTATGTCGTTTAACATTGTTTTCACGGGCGAAAATATAATAATTACGATTATTGAAATTTCGAATTTTGCAATTCTCGAAACAATCTCTGAATGACTAAACTGAACCGGATTGATTTAATATTTAAAAATCATTGCAATTTATATGATAAATATCAGTTGCCAACAGACGTTTTACGTTGAATAAACTGTTTGGTACACTAGAATTGAAGATATCTGTTATCTTATCAATCAAGGTGAAACATGCAAGAGTTTAGGCGTTTGTTATTGTAATGACGTCAGCTGACGCTCAAACGCGTCCGTTCATACAATACATATTCTGGATTAACATATTATTATACTTTAAATCTATTTTTATATTTCTTCTATGGTATATAAAATGAAAGAGCATCACAAATATTAATAACGGAATATATCGGAGAACAAGAAATGATTAAATTCAAACAGTGAAGTTTTGCAGCTGGTACGTTGAAAAGACATCAACGCGCACGTCGACCAGAAAAACGTATGGAGACATGTCAATATTGAGCTTATGATTTACTATTGCATAAAACAACTTAAAATTGTGTTCTAGAACTTTTTTTTTGGCTGGGAAATTATCAAATAACTTCTCCCGCTCTGGGTGGAGCGGGAGGGTGTGTCAGACTCTGGTTTACTAAAACCCATCCGTGTTCCTTCCGTTGCCTGTGTTGCCAGGGGCCTCGGCCTAATATTTTAATTATTTGACATTATATACCTACAATTTTGATATCTAATTATTTTTAGTGGCTTTGTAGACAGGATATTAATTCAGACTTGTTACAGTTGTAATGGCAAACATGTCATTTGGTTTAAATAGGTAGGTTTTGATTTTAATTATTTTATTAATATCTTACATAGATTCTTTTAATATATTGTGAATATCAGAACGTTGTCGGCTTATTAGACCTGGCTTGTGGATTTGTAGACCTTTTATTTTTTTACTTTTTGTTAAGTAGCTGGTACTTCTTGACAGGCCTACACTGTCCTCCCATACCTATTAACACGGTAATTCGAAACCATTGTAAAAGCCAATTATTTTTAAAAGAGTAACCGTGTGCTTTTCTTGCCGGCTGTTCTCCATAGGAATCGACCGATTGGAACCGTGCACCTAGCTTCTGACGTTTCATAAATGCCCATGTAGGTGTATGTGAAATAAAATATTATGATTTGATTTTCACTGTTCAAAAAAGTTGCAAAATTGAAGAAGAGAATAGCAAATTCCCATCACGAAACTTATTAAAATATTTTTTTAAAAATTTCAACATGTGGCATTCGACTTTTGTACTTCATACTGCCATGTCATAAAAATGCTTCTTTGCATTTTTAAATAATAAATGACAAATATTGTATCTGGTTTTATTAAATGAAAGATAGAAAAGACGGAAGTGATATAAATAAAAGCAAATTAAATAAAATAACGACTTTAATCTGCGACGTTTTATCCTGTGTGTAGGCTGTTGGGTCTGATTATCTTAGGCTTAGAAAAAAATATACTTTATACACTAGAGCATAAAAAGCGACTTTATGTCGCCTACGCACAACTTAAAGACGAACTTTTGGAGCATGACAAGTGAAAATAATATTTCTATATACCTACACACGAAATTAACCATCAAAACGAAATCAAAAGTAGGTACGAAACAAATTAGGGGACAATTTGTTTGAGTTCGGTGCCAGCAATGCCATTGAATATAAAACTTAATCAAATAGAAACGATATAATCCGAGTCAAAACGGAGTTAAAAGACATTTTATTCAACAACCTAATTTATGTAAGTACATGTTAAAAACAGACACGTTTTTGTTATTCGTTTAGAAAAATCTCTTCTAAGCATCGTTTGGTTACGTGCATACCTACCTAATTGTGTGTAGTATTTGTACTAGATTTTTCGATAACATAACATAGTTGTACTTTTTGTTTTTGTTAATATTGCGGGTTTTCTTTTTTTAAATTTGATAGGTACCTTTCTTTAGTGCTGGGACCGACCTCAAAAAAAAAATGTAGGCCACTAATTTGTTTCATACCTACTTTTGAGGCTTATTTCGTTTAATATAAAAATGGTCGAGTCTTAGTCTTATACTAAGACTCCAGAATTCGTATTTCTTAACACGTTGATTATAGTTTTCTGCGAAATCTTTATAGTATATTTTTTTAAATTTAGCTTACAATTTTGTACATATTTTAGATATTAGACTGAAGTTCGTATAAAGTCATGTCACCACTAGAAAGTATGACACGGCCCATCGGCATCAGGTCCAAGCTACCGGTGGTCAGGGCTGTAGAGAGAGGAACCTCCTCACTATGCGTGCTGTGCCCAGGAGTACTGCTTTCTGAAGCATGCCCTTGACCCAGCCGCGCAATTAGGGCCTCTTGCTGGGTTGATCCGCTATTAGGCTGTTAACCATAACGATAATCGGTACAATTATTGCAGAGTCCACGTTCCACATGTCGACAGCCTCGTGTGCTAAGTCAAGGTCAAGAGGGACAGTGATATCAAAATTTATTGTAATTTGTAATGCTTATCTGTCATCTTTTGTATTCATTATGTGTTTTGTGTTTAGTTTCTATGGGTGTAATTTATGGACTTGAAATAAATGGATTTATTATTATTATTATTAAAAAATATTGCACGGCGCTCTCGTCAATCGATCACCACAGTATCAGGCTTATTGACTACAATAGTCCTGTCAGTGATGATAGATCGATCCCTGTACAATGTGGTGTGACTATTCTAGAGACCTGGGTCGGACATATAACTGTAGTATGGTAGTTCGTACCATACTACAGGTACACAGGTACAGGTTGTAATGCAAGGCAAGTTGCTGATGGATAATCCTAGCTACTAGATTGTGTTTGTGCAAGTACTCGCCGTTAGCATGATGAGAATAACCGGAAACAATATATCGGATTGATTCACCGGAACGGTGGCGTGCCCGACAGATGTCGACCGTACCATCCTTGACGTCCGTGAAGCTCTTTGCCTTGCCATACTTCCTTGCGATCGTTAGTATAGTACCGCAGGATTGTGCCAGTTATCTTTCGCCAAAGAGAGTGTGGTGAGGCCCTTGTCAACTGCGACTACACCTCGGTTCAGCCCCACGTCAGTTTGAAGGAAATGTTCCCTGATGCTGCAAATTCGCGGTTGTGGAGGTTTTTATCATTTGAAAAATCTCGACCCCCGCACTTCCAAAGGATGAACCGAAACCTACTTACAGAAATAAAATCATTTATCAGTATAAATGATTTTTTTTTACAATAAAGTTAGGTGAGATCGGCGTTTCCTATCTGACTACTTTGAGAAGAAAGGCCGAAACAAACTCAGAGGACACAGTCTCTTCTAAAGTCCAGACATAATCTTAGTCAGATCATGTGAAGGCCATGTAGATTGGTGTCTGAAATGGTCTTTTGAGGAAAGAACCACATAGATTGAGTGGACCTTTCCAGTCAGTGCACGCATTTGTCAGCAATCGTGTAGCTCAACTCAGAGCTTAAGGAGCTCAATGACTCGTCGAACAATGCCAAAGAAAGGACATTTGGGTAGGCCACATAAAGTACTCAAACTGCCCGACCATTCATCATGATTAAAGCTAACCGAGAAAGAGGAAAAAAAAATATGACCCACATAGCCCTCATATTGACAATAATTTAAATAATATTAACACATAGACACACACATTACATTACATTACATTTTTTAATAGTATTATATATTACTGCATGGTAGTGACAACAGCATTTTGAAAATGATTGCTGCCAGACCAGACTGCCCCTTTCAGAGACACTGGGTGGGAACAGTATTAAACCTGAAAATAAATAAAATGTAAAAAACTAACAATACTAACCTATTTATTTAAGCACTATTGTTACTAACAATAAAATACTAACAAAACTATGGACTGAAGTCTGAAATAAATATATTATTATTATTATTAAACTCCACAAAGTAAATATTTCATTGTGTTTAGAATAATCTTTAAATGTCAAATTATATAAAAAATAATAAGTTTCGGTTGCATACCGAAACAATTTTTGTTTTTTAATTGCCTCCCAAGCTTTTTTGTCCTAATATAATCTTTAACGGTATAAAAGGCTTTCTGGCACATCTTACTTTTAATAAATGATTTGAATGTATTTTTTAAACATTTTTATATTTTTATGGGCATATCGTCGACCGTAGGTTCAGTTGACGCAAGGGACAAAATACGATTTTTCAGGAGAGGCCTACAAAGTTTTTATTCGGACTAAATCACCCACAACTTTTTTTTTTATTAACCTTTTTCGGATCTGATTTCACACATAGTCTTGTATTTTAGTGCTCTCTTACCAGTGTAACATTTATTTAAATAAGTTAGCTATTTAAGAAAATAGACGTGCCTTATACCAATGTATTTTGTTAGTAATGTCCCTTACTGACCAAGTATCTTGTAGTCCCGTCCCTTACATTAAATTGACCTCCACGTTAGATCCAATCTGTTAATAAAAAAATAGTGTAAAGGACTTATTGAAAAATGTATAAAACAAATACAGTGTAAAGAGATTGTTGACAGAAAATGAAGTACACACTTTTGACGTACGGATATCTTAAATTTGGAAATCGTTATAAAAAAAACATTTAAGGCGCTGACAATACCCAATTGACCAAAATAGGCTTCTCTTAAGAAAGAAAATTGCCAAATCTGTATAGTTTGTGGTAGTGGAAAAAATATATGTTAATTATGAACATATTTCCCAGAACTTGGTTGTCACCAAAACATGTTTTGAAAAAAAAAATCTCGATACAAACTAACATTAAACTAACCTCTTACCTTGAGTTCTAATCCAAAATATCTGTATTAAATATCAACATACATTACGTATTTAATTAATAACAAGTACGTCTTATTCTAATGCAGAACTTGGTTGTTTTTTATTTTCGATTACTCAACTCAATTCTGAGTAAATAGATAATTACTTCATATTTTGCAATAAATTACAAGCGTTTTGTCGTCGCGCTTCTCTTTCTTTTCTATGCAATCTGACAGTGACCGCGGTTTAGGTGTTGTCAGCGTCTTAAGAGACATGAAAATGTAATAGAACCGTGTGTGTGTCGCTTACATGTAAGGTTTATACGTTTTAATAGCCAATTTCTATTAGTTGGAATTATAAAAAAAATCATTTAATATGTTTATTATAATCAAATTATTAAAAAAAAAAATTATGACCTATACTGACTTTGAATTCTTATTCAAATAAAAGAGTAGCTGCAAATAATCATAATAGAGCCTATAGGGCATTGTTAATGAAATTAAATTAAACAATTTTACTTCTACCGCTTAATCTGCCTTCAATAATCATTATAATCATAAAAAAAATGAGATCAATAAACGTTTCAGAATTACAGGTTTTTTTCATCAACATTATCTTTTTCGTGCGTTTGATTCAAATTGTCAATCACTTGAGCGCAATATGGTAGCTTCAAATAAACTTGATGAAATCGACTAGGCGTAGCATTCACGCACAATTTTTTTTAATCTTTGTATTTTGCCAACGATATTAGCAACCTGGTATTATACAGAGGTCTAAGTTCTATGCAATTATTGTCCACTGTTATATCAGGCGAGTTTGCTAGCGGTGACGGCACACTAACAGATATTTTACTCTTAACCTTACCCTTTCCCGTCCCTTTTCCTTTTCCCTTCCTACTTACGTAAAACGAATTTTACGTTCTGGATTACTCCCTATCTTTTTGGCTGCCAATTCCCCATTTATTTTGATGACATAAACAACCGCTTCCTCTTTCATAGAGTGTTTAGTCCAAATGGTCGAAACGTACTCTCCAAACAGTAAATATTCGCACTTCTCGTTCAATAACGAGTGAATGCTGTTAACTGGCATGTAACTATGACCGGTGGGTAAAAACTTAATGTGAATTGTTTCGAAATTCTTGGATATCAACAAAATGATGCAATATTGCCAGCATTGTCCTATTACGATCTTGTCCAGTGCAAGCATCGCAATACAGGATAACTTTTGGCAGGACCCTGTCTTTTTTTACCTTCGTTTTCCGTCACATTCACCCCAAACATAGCAAAACCCGTTTTGAATAGTTTTCATAAGTCGTAAATTTATACATAGTGTACTCGTATTTTCTGCTATAGAATAACAAAATATTGTCATGAGGCGTATTTATAATCTTTTGTAAATCAAAGCTTACAACTAGAGTGTCCCTATTTACAGAATAGTTTTGATGACTAGTAAATAATAAGTAGTATATTTTTCTTCAATGTGATCTTTAATCTTTTCCTTATCCTATTGCCTCCTTTGGATTGTTTTCATGTTTAGCGCAAATGGTGCACTTATCCTTCTTCGGAACGTAAATAGTTATGTTGCTGTATTCTTTATGGAACAGATTATTGAAAACACGTTCGCTCAGGTAATTTATCTTTTTCATTTCGCATGATTTTCGGTATAGGCGGTATAAGCTAGCCAATGTTTTGTATTCTTGTGGTAAATACATCCTATTGCTTGAATGCCTACAGTAATGTGTGTTCTATCTGCGTCGAAGCAACTGGTTTAAATGGTTTTGTTTTTCCATTTTTACCACATTCTTTTTGTCAAAAACCGTGCACAATCCCGACTAAACGACAGCTGAACTCGCACTAATAGCGAACTTTTTTTGATGACCGCGCGCTGCTTTCGCTTTGGTATCATCCTCTGTTTCGCACACGGAAAGACTTTGTGAGATAGAAAAGGAGGGTAATAGTGCAAGCACGTGCTATCTTGTGTTATGAAGTTAGTAGTGTGTATAAATAAAGGTAGCAGGGATAAAAATCATTACTTCTCACGAGCAAATTGGTGTAACGGACACCGAACCTAAATATAATTCGATTCAAATAGGTGTAAGTAACGTTGACACTGCTTAAAGTATGACAATGCAAATTGGGGTAAGGGACAACTATGTCAAAACTCGTGCAAACCATTTAAAGTATGGATGATTATTTATTTTTTTAGATAACAAAGGCCAGTTTTATTATGATTTCTTCAAAAATAAACCATGTAATGGTAATTCGTAGCTTACCTTTACCTTATTTGAAGTGGATTGGTAGCCGTAATTACACCATTTCAAGTTGCTATATTGCATAGTTTTTCAGATACATTGTTATTATGGGGCTAATTCGAAATTTGGATCCAAAAAATCAGTAGGGTAAGGGACATTTTTCTTAAGCTAGAATTTTTTCATAAATACACCATTCGAAAGAGCGAAAAATTCTGAACAAAACTGTATACTCAACACATTTTGGGTATTTTGTACCTCAATTGAACCTACGGTCGACGATATAAGGATTATATAAAATATACTGAGAGGGCACAGTCATTTCATTAATCTCTTTAAATTTCTCTCTGAGAAAGTGTCTCGGACTTAATTTATAAATTGGTCGAACAGCTCTCTTCTGTAAAACAAAGATAGTCTGAATGTCAGCGGCATTTCCCCACGACAGAATAACGTACGACATTACACTATGAAAATAGCTAAAGTACACTATACGGGCTGTCTCTATATCAGTTTAATTACGAATTTTCTAACAGCATATGCTGCGGAGCTTAGCTTTTTTGAAAATTTATCTATATGTGGACCCCACTGCTAGCATCCAAAGTTAAGCCCGAGAATACTGTGCTATCTTCAGGATTAAATTCTTCACCCTTTACCAACCCATTACTTTTCGCCTGAGGTAGCTTAAACTTAATGCATATTTTGTTTTTTGTTTTTCAGTAAGAAGTAATTTATTAACATTGAACCAGTGAAATACTTTTGAGATCGCGCTATTAACATCGCCAGTAACCAGCTGCTGACGTTTAAGTTTAAACAAAAGTGAAGTTGTTCCACCAACAACACTATATCATGATTGTCCTTTATGTGGCAAGGCAAGTCATTAATATAAACAAGAAAGGAGCAAGAATTGTAGAGTCTCATCACTGATGACCGTGGGTGTTGCATCCGATATGACGTCAGCAATGTACGGAGCTTCCTATCCAGAGCGATAACTTCCGTCTGAGTCCATTTGAGTATGCTGAAAGAATACATCAAAACCGGCCAGACCCAATCGTTGCAGGCACGAACCTTGTTTCCGTCTGATAAAAGACTATTTAACACTTTATTCAGGTGGCAAAAGAAGCGCTCCCGCAACGATTGTTTGATGTCAGCAGCATTGATGCATAATGTTTCCGATATACCCAAATACTTGCAAGGTACTTGAGAAGAGATATCTAGTGTATGGAATTCGAGAGTTGCATGACTTCATTTTTGTCCACGCCAACTTCCATCCTGATGGCGCTACTGAACGTTTCTATTTCCTTCAGTAACTCCATCAGTCGCAAATTATTGGGGGCAATGAGTTTCAAGTCATCCGTGTAAAGGAAGCAGCCAGCAGCGTGGTTAAAGGATTCAAGCCTAAGCAATACCAAAGTAGACTCGAACTATCGCCCTAAAATATTCCCAGCTCAATCCTGATCGGTTCATTGATACCCCCGGATCTGTCACATCCTGGATAGAAGAGGATCGTCTTCCACTGCCCCATACACGACATCAATAAAGAAAGTGCGTAGAGATGTATCTATTTTGTACAACTCCAGCACCCTAATGAGCCTCGTACGAGTATGTGCAGCGAGTGCGGGCTTTGCTATTAATGTTTATAATATAAACATATTAATAATAAGGCCTATGACCGTCTTCTGAAAGCTTTTATGTAAATATGTAACTCGATGTTCTAGTGGTATCTGTACGATCTAAATTGCGTAATTAACTAATAGCTTCATAAAATCGTCTTAGAATAGTAAACGGTCACAATGAAAACTTACTTCACTAACTATTCATCCGCAAACATACACATATTTAAAATAACTGTGCGATAAGTTTTTTGTTAGTCAGTGCGAGATAATGTTACCCAACGTAATTGTGTGCCCTCCAAAGACGCAAACTGTCACAGCCAACGAAAGAAAAAAGGGTTTGTTAGGAATATATAGATGACATAGCACGAGCCAAGCGCCGACGTTGCGCGAATGCGACGCGGACCACGCGCCCCCCGCCCTCCTCGGGGTTAGCGCCGTCATGCATTGTCCACGGCGCTTTTATCGAGCTATCTGACAGGCGGGGCTCGGCTAATTGTTTGTGTGACAGAGACCCTCTTACCCCTGAACCACGAGCGCGACAGAGACGCAACACACCCCTATTAAAACCCCTATAAATAACCCGGCTCCTAATGCCGAGGCGCCACGCTTTTTTACGTAGAGTGCGACCAAGCTGACGCGATACTTGCGTCCAGTATGGGCTCCACTTGGCGGCCGATAACGCAACGATAAGTGGATTAAACAATGAATGCCGGTGACTAGGTAGGTATGTACGGCTAGGCTATGGCGGGCTAGGTCTATTGTCTCTACTGCGATTAAAACTCAAACCATTTATTTCAATTAAACCAAATACAGGGACTTCTGAATTGTCAGAGTCTGTCAGTTAGAAAGTTGAAACTAGTTGCCCATTCCAAAACGTAGATCTCTATGGAGAAGAATGGCTAAGAAATTCCAAGGACACTCTTTTAAATCAAAATATTATAAATTTTGGGTACATTATTCTTCAATCAACTCAGCCTATAACAGTCCACTGCTGGACATAGGCCTCTCAAAGGGTGCGCCACAACACCCTGTCCTCCGCTTTCCGCATCCAGTCTGTCCCAGCCACCTTTTTAAGGTCGTCGGTCCATCTAGCTGGGGGGCGTCCCACACTACGCTTGCCGATACGCGGTCTCCACTCTAGGACTCGTAACATTATTCTTGTTGCTTGTATATGTGAGAACAATTTAAAAATAAATAAATGAAAAATAATTCAAAAGATAAGATAAAAAAAATTATAAATAAGCTCTGGCAGTTAAGAGATGACCTGTGGATCAGCACCATCCAGTTCAACCATTTTGTAGGGAACCGAATGATCCAACACACGCCACCATCAGCTTGACATTTAAGTGAGCATATGACATACTCTCAACTGCCAAGCTTTTACCAGTCAATATACCTACATCATAAGTGGTCCATGGTAGTCAAAACAAAATTGAAAAATTGCTTCAAAATTATACAAAACTGTAGTTTGCAATGTATTTGATAGATTAATAAAATTTTACTAGGAAAAGGAAAAAAACATCAATATTACGTATTGAAGTATTCAACAACTAAAACTTGATTAAATACAAATAAACTATATGATCGTAATGTCAGAACAAAAAACGGGAAGCAACTCTTCCAAATAATAAAATAAGAAGTGAGCCCAAGTGGTTGTGGAGCATTTTTATCTACGATATACCTATACCTAATCATCCAACTTATACTATGCTTATGTACATAGTGTGCGTTTAATGCATGTTTTAAATAATTTGATATCGTTTATTTACGAATTACAAGATGGTTATTAACATTAACTTAATTAAATTAAAACTAAGTTAAACCTAAAAAAGGCATTCGGGCATTGTACCGAGGATGCTGGCGGCATTTCCTCGCTAAATTTCAATGCTGATGTGAATAAGGTATAATAATAATTCATGTTTTGTATTTATTCTCACTTAGTTCAAGCATATCGAGTGGTATTTCATTATAACTTTTACGCAGTATGCCATAAAAAAAGTGACTTGAGACAATCTGAAACGTGGTTGGTCTAATTTGTTCCTGTTTCTAGTGTTAAAATTATGCCTGTCACTTATGTTACTAAAAAGATGTAGGTTTTTTCTAACATATATTTATGGTTTCGTTAGTTTTCTTCTACATACCAAATTATTTACAATGAACCAATTATGTCTGCTTACCTAAAAAATCAGTGATATGCCATCAGCAAATAACACCATTTGTGGTCGGTTTTTCAGTAAATTAAATAAATCATTTATATATACTAAAAAGAGGAACGGACCCAATATTGAGCCCCGCGGTATACCCATTTTGACTTTTAAATTTAATGAATTCACACCGTTTATTTGAACTTCCTGCAGTCTATCATTCAAATATGTTTTTTCTATAGCTAAGCGCAAGTTTACCCAGTCCGTAATGCTCAAGTTTCAAGAGCAGTGTTTTGTGATTAACGCAATCAAATGCCTTGGATAGGTCGCAAAAGATACCTATTAAAGATGCCTCAGTTGTACAACGTCCTTTGATGAAACCATACCGTTGATCGTGTAGAATGTAATTACGATTAAAATGATTGAGCATTTGATTTAACATTTCTTTTTCAAACACCTTGCTGAAAACTGGCAAAACCGATACGGGTCTATAATTATCTTTGCTGTCCCCGGATTTGAAAATTGGAATAACTTTACTGTACTTTATTAAATCTGGGAACACCCCTTGATTTACACACAAATTAAATATTAAAGCTACGTAGATAGGATGGATTGATGGATTATCTGCGGTGTACCGACAGCATTTGCATCAATTCAATATTGATGGAACGTTTTAGATGTACACCCTACTCGTAGGCATACATTTCTCAATTTAAACTCAAGTTGAATTAGTTTTGAATCAATATTTTCGAGGTGAAAACTTCCGTAGGCGCGTTGAGATTTTATTGGTAGGGGCAAAATTTATGGGTTCGCGTCACCGACATGCTGTAGTAGCTGTAAGTGAAGTAAAATTGACCACGTGATATGTTAAAATATGTGTCTATTGTGCATTGTTTAAATTACGAGTATGTTTTGGATAATCATTATTTTAATGAAGTGAAACTTCTTTAAGCGCGTTATGCGATTTTTGGTAGGGTAAAATTTTACGGGGTCACACCACCGACATGCTAATGTCAACATTTAACAGTATAACAAAAAAAGATTTCACTTCTGTCGGCAAACCTCATGACTGCCTATGTTTTTTTTTATGAAGTTAGAGCCGTATTGTGCTGATAAAATGTTCCTTGTGTGTGTAACGCTCATAAGAAGAATCTTAAGCGTAGAGTAAAAAAATTATCTCGCGAGCCGGTCCGCCCAGATATTCATTAACAGGTACTCAGCTCACGCAAAACAAGCTCCTCACATTTATATACCTACTCACAGCAGTACGAGCATTGATGGAGTTATCATTTTACGAGGAGTTTATTGGCTCAAGTAAATAGCCGCTAGATAGAACAGCTGTACGTCCACAAACGCAACGTCTACGATGGCGGCGATAAATTAGCCGATATTTAATTTAGTCGTCAGCGGTCATTTGTCAACATCGAGTCATTTATCAAGACAGTTGGGTCGCTGTAGAGAGGTGGGCGACTAAGTGCGAAATGTTCCCGGTCGTTCCACAGTTTTTTGTTTGGTGACGAGAGCTTAATCCGATGACGAGGGACAGCAAAAAATCCGACTAATGGTGCGTGCTGATGTATCAATGACAGTGTCACCCCCCACGCCCCGCGCCCCGCCTCGCGCGCCCTCGCATACCAACAAACAAACAAACACTTATCATGTCCCCGATGTTACGATGATGCTCGTAATGCACCGCCCGCCTCCATCACCGGCGAGGACGCCGCTTACAGCTTTACTATTTAATACAAGGGCGAAGTGAAGTTATATTGTCGGTCGTACCTTACGCCTGGAGGATATGGGAGGAAATTTATATTGCCTGATAAGAGAGCATTATGCTTTGTGTATTCCATAAGGCACTGACAAGACCCAATTGACCAAAATAGGCTTCTCTTAAGAAAGAAAATTGCCAAATCTGTATAGTTTGTGGTAGCGGAAAAAATATATGTTAATTTTGAACATATTTCCCAGAAGTTGGTTGTCACCAAAACACGTTTTGAAAAAAAAAATCTTGATACAAACTAACGTTAAACTAACCTCTTACCTTGAGTTCTAATCCAAAATATCTGTATTAAATATCAACATAAATAACGTATTTAATTAATAACAAGTACGTCTTATTCTAATGCAGAACTTGGTTGTTTTTTATTTTCGATTACTCAACTCAATTCTGAGTAAATAGATAATTACTTCATATTTTGCAATAAATTACAAGCGTTTTGTCGTCGCGCTTCTCTTTCTTTTCTATGCAATCTGACAGTGACCGCGGTTTAGGTGTTGTCAGCGTCTTAATATTCATATATAGTTTTAAATTTATTCTCACTAAGTTCAAGCATATCGAGTGGTATTTCATTATAACTTTTACGCAGTATGCCATAAAAAAAGTGACTTGAGACAATCTGAAACGTGGTTGGTCTAATTTGTTCCTGTTCCTAGTGTTAAAATTATGCCTGTCACTTATGTTACTAAAAAGATGTAGTTTTTTTCTAACATATATATATGGTTTAGTTAGTTTTCTTCTCATTATGTATCAAGAGGATATGGGAGGAAATTTATATTGCCTGATAAGAGAGCATTATGCTTTGTGTATTCCATAACTGATATTAGTACAATGCACCACGATGTTGGTAGGCTTTCTTTAATCCACTGTTAAACATCTAAGACATTACATAACTGTACAATCGTTGTCAGCAATTATGTGGATTCTTTATTGTTTGCCCTGTATGGGCTTGTTATGACTGGATCCGTGCTATATTGATTTATTGGCAGGATTCACGCAAGGTACGAGTGTATACAATATACTATACCATTGTATAGCAGTAAAGTACTGAAGTAATAAAACGTTGTTTTTCTAAGTGTCACATAGAACAAGGCATGTTAAATTTTTAACTGTATGTGTCCCACAATTGACAAAATGAATAATTGAGCGCAACACCATTAGGATAGGACTCGCTAAAGTAGGTATTAGTGGGTACCATGCTAGATTGAAACTGGAGCGTTATTAACGTTATCTGTCAGTGATCAGCAGGGATCGTCCGTATCGTGCGGTGTAGTCCGGCGCCGTGACAGGTCGCCGGAACTATGCGGACATCGTAAATTTGTCCAATATCCGAGAGTCCCAATGTTTTGCGTTTTTTTTTGCACGGTTACCTGCTGGCGCGGCGCCGGCGACACGTCACCGCGACTTGACGCGTTTATTGCCGTCTGTAAGTAGGTCAGAAGGGTTGCAGGTAGCCGACGCAGGCGGAGGCTGCCACTCCGTCGCGATGACGTCAGCGCAGCCTGCGGCTAATTACGCGCCATTTAAAACAGTATCGATTGCGGACAGTCGGTGATCGACGGTGACCAGCTAACTAACTTGTATAAATGCTGAATGCAAGCCACCATGGTTGAGCCCCAACTATTGATCCTCTCAACAAAGCAAAATCAAATAAATTATTTCTATTTCAAACTTTAACACAAACTTTCTCCAAAATCACAACATTATTAGCAACAATCTAATCTGGCAATATGTTGGTTATCTATTATAATCTAGAATTCTAGATGAACCGTTTCCATATGAATTTATGTTTCTTTCAACATGACTGTAGACTGATTGTTATTATCGAGCAGTTTCTGAAAGCCTCCTCAGGGCCTTTCAGAAACAGCTAGATCTGAACTGGTGGTTAGTGAGTGGTGTAGTGCGGCAGGAACTTTAAGAGTATCTAAAGTTGGCTCGTTAGTGCGCGCGCCTGCTAGAACTCCCAGCGACCCGCGCCGCGCACGTACGCGGAGAACGCATGAAACGCATCGCACAACACACTGTAAGTGTCCTGCACACTTACAGTGTGTTGTGCGACCGGTGCCACTAGTAAAGTGTTATTGTACGCGTTACAAGTACGTATGCAGAGAAGAAGTGCTTACACAGCGCTTTATTTGACTAACGTTTTGTAATAAAAAATATATATAATTATTTAATTTCTGTTATTTCAACATTAAGCATGCCGCACGGTAAAATGTATTGAGACCTATTTATAATTATTCCATGTTATCTGTATACCTAGATTATAAGCAAATAAATGGTATCTTTGTATTTCTAATAACATACACTGGCCTGCAAAACTAAGTATCACACTTTTAAAATTGCAATAACTTTTTAAGTACACAAGATATACTTTCGAAACAAAAAGGATTCGAAAAATAGTTTAATTTTGTTCATAAAAACTTTATAGTTGGTAACCTTCTTTTAAGAAATGGCTGAAAAAAACTTTAAAATCAAAAATAATCCTTTTCGAATTACAATTTTACCATTCATGTTTTGTTTCCATTTTTGTTTTCAATTTTTTTCTTGATCGATGAGTCTTGTTACAAAAGCTAAGTTAGACAACAGCACATACACTTAATTATCATGCCTTTTCACCTGAATAATGTGCTAGGATCATGACTTTTCTGGAACTAGGCATCGGTATGCGTCGTACTGCAAGAATGATGGTTCTCACTTTACACTTCTGATGGAAGGCGAAGTGTCTACAGGCGACCTGGTGAGTGATACCTTTTGGCCTGCTTCTCAGAAAGAGTCCAGTACGGTGGAGGCAGTGTACATGTATGGACTGGCATATCTTCAGAACGTCGCACAGAGTTAGTGGCCATAGAAAATGGCACTCTGACTGGGGAAACATATGCCCAGGAGATTTTCAATGAGTATCTGCATACTCATTGAAACCACCCATATTCACTAAATACGGCCCTGCGGCCGTATTTAGTAAATATGGGTGACGGATCGATGCTGATGCATGATAATGCCCGTGCACATACGGCTTGGGTCGTGCAAGAGTATATTCAGGAGGTTGGTATCAGCGTGATGGCTTAGCCATCAAGAAGTCAGGGCACTAAAACAGGCCCTGATAGAAGAATGGAAGAATATTTCCCAACATCGACTCCGAAACCTCGTGTTTAGTATGCCAAATCGACTCGAAGCTGTAAGCAGAGCCCGAGCAGACAATACTAGTTATTAAAAAATAAATAACATGTAAAACATACTTGTAAATGTCAATTGAGTTTTATGACACTAAGCTAAAAATTGCCATTTTTATTGTTTTAGATTTAAAAATGTTACTAATGTATAATTTACTATAGTTTCAAAGAAAACTGATAAAAAAATGCTATAAAACGTTTTTTTTTATTTTAAATCTCTAACTTCTAGTTTAGAAAAAAAAAAATAAGAGTTTACTTAGTTTTGCAGGCCAGTGTATATTCCTCTTTTTCAGCTAAGTGAAGCTTGAAGATAAATAAAGTACCTAATGACGTATTTAGATCAGTACACTCAAGACTTCTATACCTTCGAAAGATTGCCAGAGTTACAATTCAAGATGCAAAAATGGCTAAACGTGCCTTCTGTCCAATTCTGAACCCAACTTTTACATTCATCACCATGTTTTATTCTAAAACATGCCTAACAAAGATCCGCGTAGAAATTGGAAGTCAATATTGGGCTTTAGCGACGCATCGATGGGTGTAGTGTTATTGAAATATCTCTAACGTTACTTTGTATAGACACAACTGCAGTTAAAATGTAATGTGCTACGCGACATTGTTCTCGGCTACTGAAATTTTCACATGCGGCTGTATTGCACAGCGAACACTATCGTATCGATAACACGGAGACTGCGCGGAATGCGAAGCGTCGGCGCCGCACGATAGCCTGCGCCTGCGCCCGCCGGCGCCGCTGGCCGCTACTGCGCCAGGCTTTACTACCAACAATGTGGCTTATAACCTTGTACACTACTGCTACTTGTTAGTTACAGTTAGGTACTGTCGTATCTACAAATAATGTTGTAAACATCGTCTCTGATAGTAAATTCATGCGGAAAACTACAAATTAATTTTACAGTCGGAAACAGAAACAGTTTTTATTTTAATTTTTTTAATTTTGGTTCTTTTGCTCTTTTAGATTTTAGTACCTACCTAACTGATATTTTGTTTAGCAAATGCACATTGCTTAGAGTGTTGTTCCGATATTTGTCGCTACTTGTTGTTTTTGGGAGCTTGAAACTCTTTTGGTTATATGTTATGGTTTGAATTTGAATCTCGAGTCTCATATGAGAGGAGGCCATGTGGATGTCATCAATGATATTTTACAAACTTCTGAAGTTCATCAATAATAATATTGACCTGATTTAGGTTTTTATTACCTATGGTTTTGGCAATGTAAGGGTTGAGGTTTCAAAACAAAATACCCACAATCAATAACAATTGCACTGGAATATCCACATATCGGCAATATCCTAAGCATGCATTGTGTGCGTGTGTACATGTGTGTGTATGTATAAATAGTACATAAGCAGCCAAGTTATCAGCTAAAAGCGAGTAACCGAGCGGAACAGTTTGTACTACGTGAAGATCGCGGAGCTACAATTAATTACTTGATTTATTGCCATTTAGTGCCGCCGGTTGTGAACGCACTCGCATTGTGTAACTATTCTGACAATACTGCTACAAATAACACTATTAGGTAGAATGCATCACACATTTATGTTGTGATACTCGTAAGTCAAGTCTTGTAGTAATAAGGGCCAGTTGAGTTATTGTTTACGTTAAACTAAACGAGGCACGATTGCATAGAACTGTGCGTCGTTGTGAAGGTAACGTATTTTAATTACCTAGTTGGGCTCAGTTTACCGGAGTACTTCATAGAAATGCAGATAAGCTGAAAATGCGTACCGTTTTGAGTGAATCGAACTAAAGCAATAAAGTCTACCTTATATTGCGTAATGAACTGCCACCTATTATTAACACAAAAGTGTAAATTAACGTTCCTTCTGTACACATTTATTTACATAACCAAATTACAAGATGATTATTAACCTTAACTTTATTACATTATCCTTCTTTTATTTATCTAAGTTCCTAAAATGGGCATAGATTAGTTAACAGGTAACAATATCAATAAAGTGTATTTTACACAGAGGTTTCAGTTTATACAGAGGTTTCAGTTCATACAGAGGTTTCAGTTCATACAGAGGTTTCAGTTCATACAGAGGTTTCAGTTCATACAGAGGTTTCAGTTCATACAGAGGTTTCAGTTTATACAGAGGTTTCAGTTCATACAGATGTTTCAGTTCATACAGAGGTTTCAGTTCATACAGAGGTTTCAGTTCATAATTACAGAGATTTCAGTTCATACAGAGGTTTTAGTTTCCATCAGCTATTAATGCTACAGTTGGCAGTTACGATGTAGACCTATAGGTTTTTGGTTAGGTTTTGTGTTTTGTTTTTTTAAAGCATGACATGTCATGTCAGGGCATGTCAAACTTTCAGAGTTTGATGTAAGTTATAAAAGGGGAAATCATCCAAGTACACAAAATGACCACAACCATCATCACAAGGCTATTATGGGGGTTGTGGTTATTTTGTGTTGACGTTCATTGCATCGAAAGAAATTGTCTATATATCCTGTACTTGAATGTCTTTCGTTTCCCCTTTTATAACTATACTACCTATTATGAGAACAACTACCTACGCAGTTGTTCTCATAATGCTGATGAGATCAGAGATCAGTAACAACAAGGTGCAGAACATATCCGTCGCGCTAATTCGAGACGCTGATGTAAAAAAGTTGTCTGAAATCTATCCTTATGACAACTCAAGCTGATGTTGATAATAAGAAAAAACCTCCTCACCGAATCTGACTGTTACGAAATCAATGTCTATGGTTAAATTAAAGCGTGCAGCACTTACTTGTGTTTGAGAGCAGGCCGGTGGCTCCGGACTGCTGGCGATGATGTGCTTCAGACCGTCAGCTGCAATGTATCACTGTCACTGGCACGAGCTGATGGAACACTGGGGTCACTGATGCGAGCGATAGCACGAACAAGTCGACGCGTGTAGTCCTGTCGGCGAGCGCGCGCCCACTGGCGCAGGAGGCGGCGCAGGCGTCCGCCCCGCCGACAAGGGGCGGGGCTCGCCCCACACGCGAGGAAATGCGCTTTTCAATAAATTGCAGTGCTCATGATGTAGTCGCACGTGACGCGTGATACGACGCGGGGTGCCGGGGCGCAGGGGCCCGGGCGCTGGGCAGAGGGGGCACGGGAGGGGGGCGCGGTGGGCGGCCGCTATCGCGAGTAATGGACGCCGCGCGGAGATTTATAGAGGGGTTAGTTTTCGGGCCCTAATGGAATTAGTGCTGCGTTTTTGTTTATACTCGCGGCGTCGCAATCAATCGTGCCAGTGTTCACTGCCCCCTGCCACCCGCCTGCCCGCCTGTGGTTCGACCAGCGTTAACTAATCGCTGGCACCAGCGCCAGTTGATCAGCGAATGTTAATTGAGGAGCGACGTCTACTGGTGCACCTTTCTACTGGTGCTCTACGACGCGGTTCCTAACTAACTTGAAAGCTGCACTATCTACTGCACCAACTCACTCGTAACAGTTTTAATAAGAAGCTGCCTCCTTAACAGTTGTTTATTATTTCGTTTAGTAGACCCGAGTCATTGCAACGTTGGCTCATCTTCATGGCCACTGGCTGGTGACTGACTAGTCGCCAACGACATCTAAGTATGGTACAAAATATAGGAATATTTAAAAAAAAAGGTTGAATGACATTATATCCCAACATTATGAAGTTGGAATTCATAAGGCGACCTGCTCACTAGACAGTGAGAAGATTGGGATTCTGCCGTTTTGCCGAAAAGATTTTGGCAAAATTTCACTACCCAAACAAATTTATGCAACCTTTTTTATACCAATGCAATGTTTGGAATGATTTTAGTACGCACTATTTCATTTGGTCAATTTTTACTTGGCAGAATATTATCAAGGATAATGCCATTTAGGCATTTAGTCTTTAATCAAATGATTTATTACAGCAAACAATCTTTAGACAATAAACGTTAGAGAATGTGATGTGTGAATGAGATGTGCTTGAATTTGTCTGAAACAAGTTACTTATGGAACTAGTTAGAGTAGGTTAATTATTTTAAATAATGGTTAGGTTAGGTTAGGTTAAAACTGTGACCTCCTACGCACGAGCCGAGTGAGCGAAGCGAGCGGTGCCGCGGCAGCGGCCGGCGAGTGCCAGAAACGAATAGATTATATAGAAAAAAGAACCGAACTAGTTAGACGAGGTAGAAATTTTATTTTGAGAAAAATGAATAAATGTAATAATAAATGAATTCCAACTGAAATATTTGACTACATAAAATTGGTAAAAGTACTAGTTGGTAAACAAGTCTTATTGTTTAAATTTGCGTTACAATTATTTGTGAAGAGATTATTTGCTAAGTAATAAATAAATAAAGCAAATGAAATTATGCGGAAAATTGTTTGCGAAGTGATAATTTGGCAATTTCTTTTCGATGAAACAAAGGAGACCCGAGAAGATTATAGAAACTAAACGAGTACTCCAATCACCAAAATACTGACTAATCACCATCTGCCTAGCCTTTTCGTAACTATGTTGGGGTCGGCTACAGTCTAACCAGAAGCCGCTGAATACCAGTATTTTACCTATGTACAGCTGTACTTTCGGCGGTCTTTGGAACTTCGTTGATGCAGTCATGAGACTTGTCAGTAGTCACGGTCATTGCGGCATCAGTATGTTACCATTAATGAGGCCACTGACTAGGACTGGGCCTTGGCGATATACCAAATCAAATAAAACTTAATGTTAATGTGAAGGGAAGAAGCAGAATGCATTATTTGATTAAAAACTAGGTACGAGTATACTAACGAAACATAACTGGCGAAATGTGCGTATTCTGTAGGTCCACCTCTGCCTCACATTTCAGGAAAACAGGCGTGACGTTAATCATAGAGTCACGCCTGTTTTCCCCGAAAATATAGGTATAGGTACCTAGTTTCATCAACGTCATCATCAGATGACGACGTTGATGAAACTAGGTATATTAGACGGAAGAGTATTTATCATATCATAACTACGTCCGAATTTAATATCTACTGTATCAAGAGTAATACGAGTAAACGAATTACTCACATAATAAAAAGTTGCCGCCTACAGAACCGTCTGAGAAAACGATTAGAATAAGGTCAATTCAAAACGATGACCGTTCTTCTCATTGTCCAGTAGTTGGCCACCACATTACGCTAAATCAGTCGGATTTATGCCTAGCATTAGTATAGCGACGGTGGTATGTTCCCACGACCGCGGCATGTGGCAGGGCAGCGCTATCGGTGCGCTGCTGTTGCCGTCGCCGTCGGCCGCCACACACAACGACACAAAAGCGAGCTGCACAATACACGAGTCATTACGACTCATTACACACAATACATCAGTCATAAGAATCGTTACTACATCTTTGTACACACTGTTTTGTATTATCGGCTTCCTTGAACTCAAGTGCTTATCGTTTCCCGAAAACAGGAGATAATGAGAGCAGTGGCTCCTTATTGATTACGGAATCGTGAGAAACTTTTTCAAAGATATTTTTCCCAAAAGTCGGTGCTGCGTTTCCAAATTTCACACACAAATAGTCAGTCCCAAAAAGACTGTCTGACAAGTAGGGCGGCCACCATCAGCCATGCCACTAGGACCACTGTGCTCACAAATCTACGAGACTTTAGTAGAAAGTTTCTTATTGAAGCACTATTTCAACGAGTTGCAGTATCTATATCAAAGGACTACCAAACACTTTTTCAGTAGAATCCCTCGCTACGCTTAGGATTCTACTTTAAAATCCTTCACTTTGCTCTGGATTCAAACAAGCCCTCAATACATTATTTTGGTCCCTTGTAACACAATCTACTATTGTATAGGTATCACTAGAAGAGTTGTTTAGGTATTCTACAATTCCTGAAAAGTAAAATTCATTTATTATTATATTTATTATTCTTTACCTACGCTATGCCTACGCATTGCTCATCTGTCACCGTAGCGTATCATTCTGTAGCATCACGTAACGTTTCGTAGCGTCGCGTAGCGTTACGTAGCTGTCTGGATATAGTCATACGGGGCATGATTAACGGCGCCAATATTTATAAAACACATTCCCATAATGGGAATGCATCATGAATTGTAACAGTTTCATGTATCTACATAAACTGATAGAAAGCGCTTCAATAGTAAAGAAGTAATCCTTTTGAGATAAAGGGGTCGTTAGTGAGCGCAATGGAGAAACAATTGGAGCTGTTCCGGCTAGTGAACGATTAGGTGCGCAGTAAATAACTGTGCGAGTAATCCGCGTGGGACGTGGAATTAATGCCGTGACGTCATCATCGGTAACTATTAAATTAGAGAAAATTATATTTGTATGTTATTAATACTGTCAAGAATATTATGTAATTAAAACATTGACGTCATTAAAGGTGGAGATGATACAGGTGCACTTGATGCTAGAGTCTGCTCGAAACTGGACTTTTGTTTTCGCCTGAAACTCAAAATAGACTGATTTTTTGAATATGTCCAAAGGTTTTTGTTGAGTAAAAAGTAAAATAAATAAAAGAGT
This sequence comes from Atethmia centrago, assembly GCA_905333075.3. NCBI lineage: Eukaryota > Metazoa > Arthropoda > Insecta > Lepidoptera > Noctuidae > Atethmia > Atethmia centrago. Next base: position 34,312,605 of record HG995369.1, read on the forward strand.
CATCTTTTAATAATTGAATTTAATCGTTTAAACTTAAATGAAACGTAAATTAGGTAACTTTATACTTTTCTCAAAAGCATGATTATTAATAAACGATCTGATATTATATGCGAGAAGTATTTTCCCAATAATTGTGCTTTTATTTGTTGTAACTATTGAATGTCTCTAAAAAGGAGTGGAGTGTCTCCGAGGAAGGACTGCCGGACTTCCGCAACACGTTAAGGGTCGTTATCGTATCGTTATCAATAATATTATCAGTGCCCTCTGATAAGATCTGTTAGTCGCCTGTTAAAACATTCTTGACTTTACGTTGGCGCCCGTCGGTTTCGATGTTGTTAGAGCGCAAGTTGCAGACATTTCAAACAACAAACTGTAACAATAAACTGCGACGTTGTTACATATATGTTGAGGACAACGGCCAACACAACTTCAGCAGTAGATGTATGTAGTCTTAGTTGATACTTTTGGTTCACAACGCCGCCAGTCCAGCTACCAACCAGCATTTCAACTAAACTTGCTACGAAAAAAACAGCCTTCGTTTAGGGTTTGTGTTTGGCAAAATACTTTTATTAACCTATTTCTTGGACTCCACAGTTGGTAAACTAGAGGGACCTATGAAAAATAATGTTCCAATAGATACCTACGTGGGTAGGTACTTACTGCCGACAGGGTCGCCTACTTACATATTATGACGTGAGCGTCGTTGGCCTTAAGAAGCTTACAGAGTAAGCAGAAAAAATTACGGCGATGAGGCCGTACAGCACTCATTCTAATTTATACCTTACCTTACCGAGATAAGAGTTACATTACAATGACTTACTAATGATTGTACGTTGATCGTAAATGTCCTATATAAAAGGGCTCAGGCCGTCGACGCCGACGACGTTGCAGTTGCCGTGCATGCCGCTATCACAGCACCGCCAGTATTTGTTTCCATTTTTTGTACTGTGATAAAGCAAAATAGCACTACGGCGCGCGGCGCCGGCGTCTGCACGAGCCGTAACGTTTCTCTTTCATTGTTTTTTTCCTTTTGAGGTACGATACGGAACGAAACCTTAATAATAAGAATTCGTTCATTCATTGTTAGTAATTTGCAACAATTACTTGTACAACTAATCGTTTTACTCATATTTAATAACGCTCGAGTAAATTCTAAGAAAATTATCAAGTTGTGAATTCGGGAATTCCACTCTGTTACTACAGGGCTCTATTATCACCGTAGGTACATTATTTATTTAATCCTACCTACTACGCCATATGTTTAGATATATAACCTACCAAACTGTAGGAAATATTTCGTAGGTATGTCTTTTCAATACACGTTTAGCTTATAAAAACTTCAAGTAAGGTTGTTAGTCTTCTGATTATATACATAAGTATGTAACCATAGACTAACAACATTTCTTCCCAAAGGAATTCCCGAATTCACAACTAGATCGTTTTCTTATAATTTACTCAAGCGTGGTTAAATATGAGTAAAACTGTTGGTTGTACAAGTAATTGTTGCAAATTACTAGCAATGAATGCACGCTTTCTCTATACGTTTTATCCTAAAGCGTTACTTTATCTACGTACGTTGTATCCTAAAGCGTTACTTTATCTACGTACGTTTTATACTAAAGCGATACTTTATCTACGTCCGTTGTATCCTAAAGCAATACTTTATCTACGTTCATTGTATCCTAAAGCGTTACTTTATCTACGTCCGTTGTATCCTAAAGCGATACTTTACCTACGTCCGTTGCATTCTAAAGCGTTACTTTATCTACGTACGTCCATTGTATCCTAAAGGGATACTTTATCTACGTACGTTGTATCCTAAAGCGATACTTTATCTAGGTACGTCCGTTGTATCCTAAAGCGATACTTTATCTACGTACATTGTATCCGAAAGCGATACTTTATCTACGTACGTTGTATCCTAAAGCGATACTTTATCTACATTCGTTGTATCCTAAAGCGATACTTTATCTACGTACGTTGTATCCTAAAGCGTTACTTTATCTACGTACGTTGTATCCTAAAGCGATACTTTAGCGATACTTTTAGCGATACTGTTGGCCATGGTACGGAGCGAGAGGGCATGGGCAGCCGTCACCTCCTTCTGCGAAGCAGTAATGCTCGCGAAGGAGGAGGCGGGACGGTTGAGGGAAAGGCATGTTTCGCGCCCTCTCACCCCTAGCCACCGCAGGAGACGCCCTGGGCGTCGGGAATCCCGGGCGGATTTCCGGCCACCGTAGGCGGGGGCTTGTGGACGGTGAGCAATGTCCGGTAAGGACCAAGCCCGGGTCGACGGCGCGTCGTTTTCCACGCGCGCCTCAAAGAGATTTCAGCACAAATGTAGGGGTCCACTAGGGCCGATGCCTACCGGGGTCGCGGGAAGGTACTTATGGGTCACCGAGGCCCCTGGCAACACAGGCAACAGGAAGGAATACGGGTGGGTTTTAGTCAGTAAGAGTCTGACACACCCTCCCGCTCCGCACAGAGAGGGAGAAGTTATTTGATGATTTCCCACCCAAAAAAAAAAGCTATACTTTTGGGTTTTATAATGGGTTTTTTTAGAAAGACATAAACAACAATAAACATAAATAACATACATAACATAAACAATTTTCTTGAAACAATACATTACAATATGGATAATAGAAAACCAGTAATGGCAATGTATATGACCAGGGCATTTGACTATGTGGACCATAAAGTACTATTGACTAAGCTCTATAGATACGGCATCAGAGGTAACGTGCTTAATCTCATACAATCCTATTTGGAGGATAGAGAACAGATTACTCAGGTGGATATCAAGTCCAAAACTGAATTAGTATACTGGTCTAGCTCCAGGGTTCCTTGTCACGGTGTTCCGCAGGGTTCTGTGGTGGGACCTTTATTGTTCATTTGCTATATAAAAGACTTTCCCTTAGTAATCAGGCACCAAATGTCCTTATTTGCTGACGACAGCACAGTTATTTAGAATACTGGTAGTAATAAAGAAATAGAAGCTGACATAAACACTAGTCTTGTTACGATTGTTGACTGGCTGAATGCTAACAACATTAAAATTAACCTTACTAAAACTAAAATTATGAGTTTTGAAATTAGACAAACATTGACAGACTTTCAAGTAAACTACAAAGGTGACCAAATACTTGAAACTAATGTAACAAAATTTCTTGGACTGCACATTGATAACGATATGTCATGGAGGACTCAAATAGATGATGTTTGTGGGAAGCTAAGTAAGTTTTCATATGCTCTTTATATGCTAGGCAAAATTGTGAATAAGACAGCGCTCCTAACAGCTTATCATGGGTATGTCGCCTCTACTTTGCGATATGGCCTTATATTTTGGGGCAATGCTACTAGGTTTGCGGAGGTATTAATAGCACAGAAAAAATGTATTCGAGCTATATGTAAAATAAAACGAACGGATTCATGTAAGTCACATTTCCAAAACTTAAAAATATTGACTGTACCATCACTTTATATCTATGAAGCCTGTATCTTTGTAAAAAACAACACGTTTTTATACAAATCTGTGGAAAGTCAACAGCGCTCAAAGAAGTTGCACCCGTTATGTACTAAAACCAAATTCCTGTACGACTTCCTGTATATATGCAATGGCTCCAAAACTTTATATTTTATTTTTATTTTTTATAACAAATTGCCTGAACAAATTGTATCGAGCAAAATCATGAATGAGTTTAGACGTAAGATTTTTAAACTACTGAATGACAAGGCGTATTATTCTGTTAATGAATACCTTAATGACAAATTAAAATAATATGTACTTCTATAATTTAATATCTGTATAATTAAAATCTTGCTCCACCTATTCTTTAATGTCATTAACTTCATTTTAATATTATATGTATACGAAATTGTGGCTATTTACTACCTATTTTTGTTTATGTGCTGTCTTAATTGATTGACATAGTATGGACCAATATTTCTACATAATAACATCTGTATATTTACCATATGTTCACAAAATGAATACATGAATTTGAAAAAAAAATACTTTATCTACGTACATTGTATCTTAAAGCAATACTTTATCTACGTATGTTGTATCCCAAAGCGATACTTTATCTACGTACGTTGTATCTTAAAGCAATACTTTATCTACGTACGTTGTATCCCAAAGCGATACTTTATCTACGTACGTTGTATCTTAAAGCAATACTTTATCTACGTACGTTGTATCCCAAAGCGATACTTTATCTACGTACGTTGTATCCCAAAACGCATACACCTGAATTGATATCTTGTTTATTTGGATTGAAATAAAATTAAATCGTTTATTGTCCAGATATACAACCCAACTTGCAAATACATGCATATATAATGCATACTTAGTACCAATAATACATGCCTACGCCGACAATATCTAATAATAATAACCATTTAATTCAGAGAAAACTCCTTATCGTCGCCTTAGAGTGAAAACCTCGTATATGCGTAAAAGGCAACTTTACTGGAATAATTATTAAATTCTAAGTGTTGGTAAATTGAAAACCTCATCTGTTCTTTTGCGAGAATTTCGAATATATAATTATATAATCGCCATAGATGGCGCTACAGGTGACTAAACTTTTTTTGTGGGAAAAAGGCGTGCGTTGCGATGTTTAGCTTTCCAAAAATGTAATAAATAAAAATGACCAAATAACATTCCCGAGGTTTTCACTCTAAAGCGACGTTATAGACACATAATCATAATATACGGGTCAATCAATCGATCTGCCTGGCTTTTCCCAACTATGTTGGGGTCGGCTTCCAGTCGAACCAGATGCTGAATACCAGTATTTCACATGAAGCATCTGCCTATCTGATCTGATCTCCACAACCAAGTTAGATACTGGCTTATACCAAACTACTATTACATGGGTAAGGCCTTGGTAAGACTATCATATGGTTGTCAGACTTTTGGGCTTCTGACTACCCGTAACGATTGTCAAAGATTTAAGGCTCCTGCATACTGAGGCGAAATCGCGGCCGCGACACGCATATTGCTGCCTGTTGCGCCCGCGGTATCGCCTCAGTATGCAGGAGCCGTTACGAATGACAGCCGGGATCGACGGCTTAACGTGCTGTCTGAGGCACGGAGGGGTCTCGATATGTAATGTATGGTCACCCATCCACAAACCAACGGCGGTAAGCGTAGCTTAGCTTGCTTGCCTGTGTGGTTGTTATTATTTAGCCACGAGCTCCTCGATCATACTAGAGGTAACGATAACATACAATCACAAAATGTTAGTGCGTTAGTAAAAATTTGCACCTATATATAACTTATGTTAGTAGTAGCTTTTGCCCGCGGCTCCGCATGCGTGGAGGTCGGAAATTATCGCACGGGAATGTACTACCGGGATTTATTTATCCTATGTTTTAATCCAGATGATATAAACTATCTGTGTGCCGAATTTCACCCGAATCCGTTCAGCCATTTTTTCTGTCGTAGTAGCAGAGAACAAGGTCATTGACTCCCGCGCCATCGTCAACCATAAAATATATTTTGTTACGCTTAATTTTGAATCTGTGATATCTTTTAAAGTATTCATTTAAATGATGTGAAGGCATATTTTAATTTTAATTAAATGCCCAATTTTTATAAACAACATAATTTATTGGGTGAGGATTAGGTAGGTAATATAATATCGGTCAAAATAGCTTCCGAATTTCAGCCAATTTACACAAAACCTTAAGGAAATATACACTTAAACCTGCCTCAAGAATCAGTCTGTGCTTTGGTGAAAACCGTTCAGTAGTTTTTGAGTTTATCGCGTTCAGACAGACGTGGCGGCGGGACTCTGTTTTGTAATATGTAATGTTATGGATTGTACTAATGCTAAAATACTTTTTTTACTTTAGATATTTTTATTTTTATGCAAATTCAGAAAACCTACTTGTACCTAATCTTTGAGTCATGCATATTGTGGCGTAAATGAATAAAAAATCACTTGTGTCACTTTGAAAATGTATAATTTCGAAGGTTTCTTTTTAAAAAAAAAAAACAGCAATAAATAGAATAGTTAATAAAAAGGGGTTACAAAACATGACACACCAAAATAAAAATAAATCACATGGTAACCAAAATTATAGCTCCAGATTATTATAACTAAAATTATAACTTGTTGGAAAACGTAATAAAATATCAGATGCACGACTCCAAGACCTAAAAACGTATTCAGAGAATACACTTAACTGACCGAATCCTTTAAGGCAATTAGAACATCACAATTTACTTATAGCTGCGGACAATACCCCAACACGAGCACCCACAAATAATAACACGGAAACTGCATACGTTAATAATCAAACACATACACAAGAAACCGAAGTAGGAAGCAAGCCCTATTTTCTGAATAGAATTGACGTTGGTACCTTGACCACCATTATAAGCATAGGACATAATACCACAAACGCTGAAATAAGTCAAGAAAGATGTCGAGAACTAGAGGAAACATTCTCACATACACTACAGCAGTATCACCTCTGACAGTAGAGCTTATATGAATCAGAAAAAAAATAAGAAACTGAAATGGCAGGAAAGATTAGAATTAACAGTTAAAGACCTACGGACAAAAATCGGAAGACGTACAGGCAAGGAAACAGAGGCTAGAGGCTTGTTAGAGAGGTACACACAATACTGGAAACCTACAAAATGCACTTGACTCATGAAGAACTAAACACAGAACTCACACATTTCTTGGAACGCGTCGGAGGGTAGTTAGGTGCAAAGCTGGGACGTTCCAGTGGTTAGATATACTAAAACAAAAACTCACTCTTATAAATAGTAGATTAAACAGGAACAATAATTGTACACTTCACAAAATTAAAAATTATAAATTTAGGAACAACGAAAAACAGTTTTATAGAACGTTAAAAAATTCGACCACAAACCAAACCGCACCCAGTAATAAACGAAAATAACACAAACCATAGTTTACCGTCGGTACACTATCGTCGGTACACGAACTTCATCAATTTTGGTCAGGAATTTGGGAGAGGCCAATATGTCATAATACTGAAGCTGAGTGGGTTAAAATAGTGACAGAAAAACATAGGCACACTGATCAAATGAAGTTCGAACAAGTTCCGACAGATACATTTCACGACGTCCTTAAAAAATTACACAATTGGAAACCACCTCGTTCTTACTACATTCACAACTTTTGGTATAATTAATTGACATGCACTCACCCATTTCTGTATAATTACATCAACACTTAATTGAAAGTCCAACAACCTTGCTTGATGCCTACATACATAGCGGAAGGAACTACGTATATGATATCAAAAGACAGTAACGACAGAGCCAACCCAGTAAAGTACAGATCAATAACATGCATACAAACAGTATATAAAATAATAACATCATACATAATCAGCCTATAATGTTCCCACTGCTGGGACACAGGACTCCTCTCTGTGAGTAAATTATTTACAAACACCTTGGATCAAATTCAATATTATCCGAAAAACAAAAAGACTGTCAAAAATTTTGTCAGCAAAGAACAACTTCCATTAGACTCAGTTACACTCAAACAGGTCCAGCGGAAAAAGAAAGATGTATATACTATGTATTTAGACTCCAAAAAAGCGTACGATTCTGTCCCATACACTTGGCTACTTATAATTTTAAATATATATAAGATAAATAAACCCTCAAATCATTGCCTTTTTAAATAACACAATTACACAATGGACAACAATTTTACATGTTACGACATCTACAGGTATTGTTGAGACAGAACCCATCATAATCCAACGAGGCATATTCCAAGGTGACTCGCTTAGCCCACTATGGTTCTGACTTGCCGTAATTAAACCCGTTATCACAAAAATTAAAGTCACTAATGCCAGGATATAACCTCAATTACAATTACAATACAGATGCCATACGGACGGACAGACGCGACTATAAAATTTTCCATCTGCTCTACATGGATGACATAAAATTGTATGCTTCTTCAGCAGAGGACTTGGATGAACTAGTAAAAGCTACAGAAAATATTTTAACACAAAAAGCACAACCTCTATCTTACACAAAGCAATAGTTTATAATGATCGAAAACGAACCCCGCTACACCGCTCCCTCTCACAAAGAGGAGGCCTGTGTACCAGCAGTGTGAAAATTATAGGCTGATTATGTATGTATGTTATGTAACCCCGCTAAACATGTCTGACAAAACTAGTCAAATTAACGAGAAACAGACTGACAGACATACTAAAATTTCGGAATGGACCCAGAAGTCACTCCGTGGAATACATCGCCGAGGACTTTGCCAACCTAACGTCGACAAGTTAGCGTCGACCGAATGGCTCAGGCGCGGAGATTTATTCCCTGAGACTGACAGGTTCGTGACAGCAATTCAAGACCAAGTTATTAAAACCCGTAACTACCAAAAGCACATCATGCGAGCCCCTCTTCCAACAGACATTTGTAGACCATGTCATAGTTCTTCTGAAACTAGTCAACACATTACTGGAGCATGTAGAGCAATAGTTCAGACTGACTTATTTGATATGTTGGCTATGCCTGTGTTATAAACACAGGCACGATCAAATAGCCAACAAAATCGATCAAAAACTTGCCATTAAATATAAATTAATTACTAAACCTCCAGTACCTTACTACAAATATACTTACTCCAGAAACGTTTCTTAAAAACGCATTTCCAAACACATACAGCCAACAAAACACTATAGCAGGAAAGCTGACAAAATATGCAGACTTAAAAATAGAAATAAGCCGAATGAGGCGATTGCGAAGCGTTGTTATTATTCCTGTAGTACTTCCAACTACCGGTGTCATTCCCAAACAAATGCATCAATCTTTAAAAACACTAGACGTAGCTCCCTCCACCTACCAAATCCTTCAGAAAACTGCTATCCTGAACACATGGGGACATCCGCCGCCCCCCATCACACTGGACCTAAGGTGGCGGCGCGTAGTGTTCCACGCGCGCCCCTTCCAGACATCGCGGGGGGGGTTTAAACACCTCAGCCCCCCCCCCCCCCCCCCAGACTTGAGGTGGCCCGCAGAGGCGGGCCGGCACTAGCCGGGGATCGTGGAATTCGCATTAGATCCCATGATCCCCGGTGCAAGTGTGGGAGGGGAACACCAGGGTGGTTTTAAGTCAGTAAGAGTCTGACAGACCCCTCCACCTACCCCAGGGCGGAGGACATCCATGAGGATTTTCCACCCCGGAACAAAAAAAAAAGTACTCTCAGGGTAGCACTTGGCTTTGGCCGTGCTACCCAAAAAAACCGGCAGATCAGTGACAAGATACAAAAATGTATACCAACAAATAATAATAATAAGCTGGCAACTCCAACGGCAAGACGTCATGTAATTCGTTCAGTAATTTTAGAAGCAGATTTTATTTTATTTTATGTGAAACCCTACCACTAGCCTTGACCCAAAATCATCACGACATCAATAAAGAAAATGCAAAATTAACCATAATCTTTCATCAAATACTGCTGAATCGGAGGTGACTTGACAGATAGAATACAGAAAATAGAACGAATGCGGACATAAGAGATCGAAAAAAATGTTGACTGGACCAGCTATGAAATGAGCACGCCCACCACCTCCTGTCCTGACTCTTCGCTCAGCTCCGCCTCGCCGCCGCCGGTATCCAGTCCCACTGTGAGCGCAGTGACGCCACCGCGGTAGTTGCGTCGAGCTCGAGCGACAAGTATTTTTCCCCGCCGACGTCGCCAATACCTGTACGTTGGCAGGGGAGAGGCCGGCCACCGAAGAGCTTGGGACTTAGGGACCATCGGCCCCTAGCCGGGTCCCCGCTGCCGGTGCTTGTGTCCAGCGCATGAGATGGACTCAGTCTATGAACGAAAACGTCATGCGCGCATATTACGGGTCTACAGAGGGGGAACTAACCTCACTGCGTACCGTGTTAGGATGCTGTCTGTTTCAGGAACTAGAGCCAACCGTCAACCTCTCGGCCCAACGACTATCAGATCAGGTGCGGGTCATCCAACGCAATCGTAGGTTGAACGATGCCGCACTTGATAGGCGACGTTCAGAGGTACTGAGCAACCATAATTATCGTCTCGACACCGGCACAAACCACGGCACATGCCCCAATTATTGATGTGATCCCGCCGCGGCCCAATCACGGTGTTGAAGAGGTGAATGATAAAGCTGCTACAGTAAGTAGCCAGTGCAACGTCCGATTAAGGAGCGCACTGGAGTGCATTTTGCGAGTATAGGTCCTGTTCGCGACGATACATCATCAGATAGTGTTTTCGTAGTGTTATTGAAGTAACTTAAATTCAGTGTTCGTGACGGTATGTCACCATAGTGTAATTCAGTGTTTTTGAAAGTGACTTAAATTCAAAGTGATAACAGTGCTAGTGCATATAAACAGTATTAAAATAGTGTTTAGTAGTTATGTACCTACTAAACACTATTTATGTCTTATGACGGTAAGTACGGCACTTACAAACATCAGTTAAGTAAGACCGAGACCGGACATAAATTTTATGTATCGAGTCCCTTAGAAAGTCGCGGGAAGGTACTAAAGGGTCACCGAGGGCTCCGCAACACAGGCAACGGAAGGAATACGGGTGGGTTTTAGTTAATAAGAGTCTGACACACCCTCCCGCTCCTCCCAGAGCGGGAGAAGTTATTTGATGAATTACCCACCCAAAAAAAATAAAAAAATTGGTGTGGACAAAATAATATGCTTTAGATTATGGAATCCCAGGGAATTCAACTCTCGGATGCCATACACCTTAGATTCTTCTCCTCATCCGAAAGCTATAAGTATATGGGTATGTTGGAAGCGTTAGGCGTTAGGCGTTACTGACATGAAGCAATCTTTTAGGGGCGCTTCTTAGGTCGCCTGAAGAAGGTATTAATTAGTCTTCTTTCAGGCGGAAACAAGGTGGGCGCCTTCAACGGTTGGGTCATGCCGGTTTTGATGTACTCTTTCGGCATAATCAAATGAAATCAGACCGAACTCGACGGCCTGGATAGGAGGGTCCGTACACTATTGACCGCAAACCGGATGCATCACCCACGATCATCGGTGATGAGACTGAAAATCTCGCGGAAGCGCGGGGGTCGAGGCTTTTTAAATGCGAAGACCCTCCACGACCGCCAGGTGTGCAGTCTCAGGGAATATTTTTTGAAATCCAAAGATGATGATGTGGTCGCAGTGGATAAGGGGCTCACCTCACTTTCCATGGCTAGAAATGGCGCAAACCTGTAGTACTTAATACCGATGACCGCAAGGAGATATGGAAAAGCAAGGAGCTACACGGGCGCTTCTATTGGGCTCTTCATGAGTCCGGTGTAGATTTCTTAGCGTCCGTATCCTGGCTACGTTTCGGGTAAAATGAAGGTTCTGTCTGCTCAATTATGTACGAAGTTATATTGACGAATAACTACCGGAGACATATTATGAACGACGGGACGGTTGACGTGTGTCGGGCATTACACCGTCCGGGTGAGTCTATCAGACATATTATCTCTGGTTGTTCTCGTCTGGCTAACGAAGAGTACTTACACAGACATAACCAAGTGGCTAGGATTATTCACCAGCAACTTGCTCTGAAATATAAACTTGTGAATTCTGAGGTACCGTATTACAAGTATGTGCTCGACCCAGTTCTCGAAAATGACCATGTCTCGTTGTGCTGGGATCGCTCTAACATTACTGACAGGACTATTCCCGCCAATAAGTTGGATATAGTGGTGATAGATCGATTAGCCCGCCGCGTAATGGTAGCCGATGTTACCATTCCACATGACGAGAACCTCGTGAAATCTGAGAAAGAAAAACAAATAAAATATCTCGACTTAGCACACGAAGGTGTTGACATGTGGAATGTGAATTCGGCTGTCTTTGTGCCGATTGTCGTACGGCCAATGGCCTGATGGCCCAAAGCCTCGACCAACATCTCTCGAGGCTCTCGTTAGGTGGGTGGATCAAGGGTCTTATTCAGAAGGCAGTATTCCTCGATACGGCTTGCATCGTGAGGAAGTTCCTGTCTCTGGAGCCCTAACTACCGGTACCTAAAAAAAAAAAAAAATTAAACTATTTATTTTTATTGCTTGTACTTGACATGAACATTTTACACATACAATAGTGCTCAATCGTGGATTTAAAAAGATTATTTGCACTATCAACTTTAGAACTAAGAGTTTACTCACAATTAAAGGCTAAGAACCTACACGCAGCCCTCCCCTCCCCCTTCCTTCCTCCTCTTATCTTGGACCCTGTCCCCGACACCAGCGGACCACTATTTTTAATATTTTAAAATGTTTTATATATCTTTTTAAGAAATATTTAAAAATGTATTTTATATAGAAAGACAAATTAATAAACGAAAAAATAATAAAAAGCTTTGGCCCCTCGTACGCCTTCCAAAGGTCCGGTCTCGAGAAATGTAAAAATAATAATATTTTTATTTCTAAGTATATGGTACATTGAGATCTTAAATTAAACATTGATTCACATATACTACTACCATTGCTAGTGTAGAAAAATTAAATAAGCTAAGTGCATGCAAATTATAGACATTACAATAAAAGTTATAATAAATTAATGAATTTGTTTATGAAATTATATTTTTAATTTGATACAATAATATTGATTTAGATTTATTGAATAGGATTATTTGTAATGCCAAAATATGAATTTTTATGTCAAAAAAAGGAAACTAATTTTTTGAGCTGTTATTTAAATATTCGAGATGTTATTATGATCAGTTGAAAAACATATTGAGCAGTTATTTAATTTAATGGTGGTTGATTAATTATTGCGACAGTAAAACATGGACAGTAATAAAAAATCAATTAGTCGGTTATTTTATCATACAATGTCAATTCTAAAAATAATTAAGCAGTCCAATAACTGAATGAGCAGTAAAAATGATGGAATGAGCGGTTCAATAAATAGTTCGGCAGATCATAGCGAGCGGTGACACCCGAACTCAAATTAGAGCTTATTAGCGCGGGTGGCGGAAGGTTAGGTTAGGTTAGAACAGTGACCATTAACGCCAGATCAGAACTATTACTCTAATTCAGGGTAATTTCGAACTGGCGTTTACCACCTCATTGTTTATAGAATTGCTTAGAATGAGATTTCTTACCGACAAATTCCGATTTATTACTTAGTGCCCACACGTAACCGCTCGTTCAATAATTTTTACCGCCAATTTAATTATTTTCCTGCTCAATTATATATTAACTGATCCATTTCATTATTTTTTATTACTCATTTTTGTTTACTTTACTGCTTAGTTTTAACTGCTGAACTAGTTATTAAACGTGCGTTATAATTTTAAACTTACCAAAACCGCTATTTACAACTGCCTCTTTAAATCAGTGCACAAAACAAATATACAATCAGCAAGTCAAAAAAAATTGTTATGTCAAAAATATAAGTTTGTGTTAAAATATTAATTATAATGTCAAAATACTAATAGCATAGAATATTAATTACTATGTAAAAAAGTATGATTTAAAAATTCATTAACGGAATAAAAACACATTTCTAAGAGCTAAGTAAACATTTTACATTAGAATTTATTAATTAGTAACATTCTCAAGCCACGTGGAAATTTATTATATTTTTTTACTGTCATACAACTGGAATTTCTACTGTATAGTTGCAATCTCTTTTTTTTTTTTTTTTGAGGGTGGGAAATCATCAAATAACTTCTCCCGCTCTGGGCGGAGCGGAAGGGTGTGTCAGACTCTTACTGACTAAAACCCACCCGTATTCCTTCTTGTTGCCTGTGTTGCGGGGGCCTCGGTGACCCATAAGTACCTTCCCGCGACCCCGGCAGGCATCGGCCCTAGTGGACCCCTACTATGTGCTGACGACATCTCTTTGAGGCGCGCGTGGAATACAACGCGCCGTCGACCCGGGCCTGGTCCTTACCGGACGGTGAGCTACCCATTGCTCACCATCCGCAAGCCCGCGCCTACGGTGGCCGGAAATCCGCCCGGGATTCCCGACGCCCTGGGCGTCTCCTGCGACGGCTAGGGGCGAGAGGGCGCGAAACTTGCCTTTCCCTCAACCGTCCCGCCTCCTCCTTCGCGAGCATTACTGCTTCGCAGAAGGAGGTGACGGCTGCCCATGCCCTCTCGCTCCGTACCATGGCCTGAACCAGGGCCGGACGCGAGAGGTCTCTGCCGCCGATCGCCTCCAAGAGGACACGGCAGTGCTCTGCCCAAGCCGGGCAGACCTCCACCGTATGCTCCACCGTGTCCTCCGGGCGATCCACACAGTGGTGACACCCGGACGTTTCCTCCCGCCTTATTCGACACAGGAACCTCCCGAAGCTGCCGTGTCCGGTGATGACCTGCGTCAGGCGGAACGTGAGGACGCCGTGGCGCCTCTCCAGCCACTCCTCAAAGAGGGGACTTATCGCCGCAATCGTGGCGTGCCCAGCACTGGGTTGCGACAACCGTACTTTCCATGACGCCATGAGATCCCGCCGGAGCTCCGTCCGCTGTGCCGCGATTTCTCGCGGCAGCGGACTTACGCCCCGGCGTTTCGCCTCCTCGCGCCACTCCCATACGTGCGCGAGGATTTTTGCCTCCAGATCCCATGGCGGCAATCCGGCAAGGAGGCTCGCTGCCTCACAGGAGACCGTGCGGTATCCTCGGACCATCCGGATGGCCATGACCCTTTGGGCCGCGCTCAACCGGCGGGCTGGCCGCAGCGCCAGAGAGCGTGCCCATACAGGAGCCCCGTAGAGGGCCATGGACCGCACGACCCCCGCGTAGAGCCTCCGGCAGGAGGCGTTTGGACCCCATAGATTGGGCAGGAGCCGCTTCAATGCAGCGCCCGCCCGCTCAAGTTTGGGAGCCAAACGTCGGAAATGCTCCACGAAGTTCCACCGGCTGTCGAGGACGAGTCCCAGGTACTTCATTGTCGACTCGACACCGATGGAAACCCCTCCTACCGTTATTTGGGACCCCAACGGTGGCGCGTTCCGAGGACCATGAAAACACATGGCCTCGGACATGTGCAGGGCCACCTCGAGTCCCAATTGTCGGATCCTTTCGACGATTGTCGCAACCCCGCGTGCCGCTAATTCGGCCGCCGCCTGGTGCGACCTCCCCTGCGCCAGGACCAACGTGTCGTCAGCGTAGCACACTACGCTGACGCCGCTAGGGAGGTCGGCGCGCAGCACCCAGTCGTATCCGATGTCCCACAGATGCGGCCCCAGGACCGATCCCTGTGGGACACCGCACGACATCTCTTGCCGGTTCCACACTCCCTGGTGACCGGGGTAGATGACGGCCCTGTCCGTCAAATAGGCCTCGACCACACGACAGAGGTAGGTCGGCATCCGGTGATACCGGAGTG
Organism: Atethmia centrago; assembly: GCA_905333075.3. Classification (NCBI taxonomy): domain Eukaryota; kingdom Metazoa; phylum Arthropoda; class Insecta; order Lepidoptera; family Noctuidae; genus Atethmia; species Atethmia centrago. The sequence continues at coordinate 34,327,958 of HG995369.1, forward strand.
CCTCCCTGATGCAACTACAGGGCAGGGTATTGAAGGCATTGGCGATGTCTAGGGACGCCGCCAAGACGACCCCACCCTGGGCAACAGCATTCCCCGTCGTCAGGGCTCGCACACGCATGATGGCGTCCACCGTAGAGCGCCCTCTGCGGAAACCAAACTGGCTCTCCGCCAAATCCGGCCCCACCCGCACCAGCTGGCCGACGAGGCGGTCTGCAATGACTCTTTCAAAGAGCTTGCCCACCTCGTCGAGCAGCACGATGGGCCGATAAGCGGACGGAGAGTCCGCAGGGCGCTCTGCCTTCTTTATGAGGACCAGTTTCCCCGTCTTCCAGCGAAGCGGGAACTGGCCCCTCTCCATGCATGCGCTTAGGAGCCCCCTAAGTCGAGGCCCGAGAGCCTCCAAGGCCAGGACCCAGGCCTTCCCAGGTAAGCCGTCGGGTCCTGGGGCGGTATTTTTGGCATTAAGCCTGCGTACCGCCGCTCTCATTTCTACCTCGGTCACCTCCGGAGCATCGTCGTCGTCGTCGTCGCTGGCGGTTTGGTCCGCATCGGGCACCGCAGTAGGCGGAGCCATAGGCGGGGAGGTGTGTTCCCCTCGGGAAGGGAATAGAGCGCTCACCACGTCCTCCACAAGCTGGGGCCGGAGACTCTGCGTCAGCGGGGGAGCCCATGGGCGGAGTTTATCCCGCACCACTTTGTACGGGCGTCCCCACGGGTCCCTGTCCAGAGTCCCCAGCGACTCCTCGCGGGCCAACCCCCTGGCCCGCAGGATCTCCGCTTGGAGGGCGGTCTTCGCCGCTCTGTACCCCTCGTACAGCTCCGCCTGAATGGCTTCAGTATCCGGAGGTTTGATACGGAGCCTGCGGTGCCTGGTGTACCGGCGTCGTGCAGCCACGCACGCAGTGCGCAGAGCCGTCAGCTCGTGCGACCACCAGTACACCTGGCGCGAGGCACGTCCAGGCTGGACCCGGGGCATTGCCACGTCACATATGTCGGACATGGCCTCCCGGAACCACTCCGCCTCGTCGTTGATGTCGGCAGGCCTGTCCGGTGGTGACACCCAGGCCTGCACGATCGAGGCTTCCAGGAGGAGCTCCCGGTCCAGCTGCTTCAGCGCCCACCGCGGACCACTCGGGGCCCGTCGGACCTGCGCGTCCGAGGTCTGGGCGGAGACGTCGAACCGGATATACCGGTGATCGGAATAGGTCTCCACCCCCTCCAGTCAACTACACGCGGCGACAGAGCGGGGCTGGCGAACGAGATGTCCACCACTGATTCACCCCGCATCCGCACACACGTGGGGACAGAACCCCGGTTTAGGACGACCAGGCCTGTCTCCAGAGCCCAGTCCTCCACCATCCTGCCCCGTGTGTCCGTTAACCAGGAACCCCAAGCCAAATTCTTGGCATTGAAGTCCCCGAGGACGAACACAGGGAGGGAACCAAACCCGACGACGACGTTTCTCAACTCCGCAAGGGAGTTGTGGAACTCGGCAAGAGTTCGGTTCGGAGAGAAGTAGACCCCTACCACGACAATCTCCCCGAACCGTGCTGCTACGCAGCCCCGTCCTCTCTTGACGGCCTCGAGGGACGGAGTACCGGCGGCGGCCGACGAAATTAGGGTCACTGAGCCGCTCAGGTCCTCCACCCAGTCATCCCTGGGCGGGACAAAGTACGGCTCAGCGACCACGGCGATGTTAATCGACCACTGCGCCATGCTCTGGAGCAACAGATCCTGAGCGGCGGCGCAGTGGTTGATGTTCGCCTGGAGGAGGCGTAATGGGGCCATTAATGGCACTCCATGTCCCCCTCTTGGGCCTCCTTCCCAGCCCCCTGAGAGGGGCCTGCCGCAGCGGCCACGGTGGCGACGGCGACGACGGCGGTGTTGGAGGCGGCAGCGGCGGTGGCAGTGGTGACGGCTACGGCGGTGACGGCGGTGGCGGAGGGCTTGCCTCTGGCCCTGGCTTTGGTGGGTGGGGCGCAGGCCTTGCCCCCCATCCGGTGCTCGGCCGGCTTGCCAGCCGCCGCACATACGGCACAGTGCGGCGTGGCATTGCACGAGCCGGCCTTGTGCCCGGGCAGACCGCAGCGGTAGCAAAGACCGCTGCGATCCACCTCCGAGGTGCAATTCGCTTGCACGTGGTTGCCCACCTGGCAGCGGAAGCACCTCAGAGGTCTGGGTTCCAGCAGTTTAACCTGTGCTGACACCCAGCCCACCAATAACCTTTGGCCCTCTCTGGCAATATTTTTGGCCGCCGACACGGGGCAGCTCACCATAGCGGTTTGCAGCCCCGCGGAGTCAGGATGGATGGTGCCCACCCTCACCTGCTCGGCAGAGCACCCCCCAGTCCTATCTACTGCGGCGACCACCTTTTCCTCCGTCACGGAGTCATCCAGGCCCATGATGCGCATGCTAGCGCACTTGGTGGGCCTGGACACTCGGACTTCGTCCTCATTTAGGGGCGCCCTGAGCCTTTCGGCCAGAGCGTCAGCGGCCGGGCCACTGGCCGCACCGGGGACCTCCACCATTCGGGCCCCAGTCGCCGTAACCTTCATTTTTAGGCCAGTGGCAGCGCCGAGCTCCTCGAGGCGCACCACCTCACCCACCTTCTCCATCACAGTCCTGTAGGACACGCCCTCCTTTTCCGCATCCGGCTGTAGTGTAATCATTACGGCTGCGGAATTCGGGGCGCGGAGCCTAGCCGCGGCGGTGTGCTTCTTGCGCTGCTGCCGCCTCTCCCTCTTTTTGGCCGCTCTTGCTGCCTTACCCGCCTTCTTCTTCTCCCCGGCCACTTGCCATTCGGCATCGGCCGGAAGAGATTCAGGAGGCGGCGGCGGCCGTCTCACCACCAGGGCCGATGCCTTCGCCGCCAAGGCCGGATCCCTCTTCACCTGGACTGGAGCTCTCGCTGCTGGGGCTGGAGCCCTCGCTGCCTGCGCTTTTGCCGCGCCATTGCTCTGCCCCGACGACCCCGGTTTGGCCGTGACACCCGCGGCAGCCGAGTATGAGGCGGGCTTCTGCTTGCCCGAGGCCGGCTGGCTCGCCGCCAACGGGGGGCGCAGGACGATGGCCTCCAGGGCGGAGAAACGACTCCGCAAGGAAGCCATTTCCTGCCGCACCAGGGTCAGAACCCGGTCCTCCACAGACACGGGCCGTCCCTGTCCCTGCTGCTGCCCCCCTTGTGGCTCCATCTGGGGGCCGGATCCTCGGAGCCCAGCCAGGTCCACTCGGAGCTTCTCATTCTCCTTTCGGAGAAGCTCCATGGCGGCTGTCAAGCGGGCGACCTCCGCCCGCATCTCTGACATGCCGTCCGCAGGAGGCCCGACGTGGAGGGCCTCCGCTGCCGCCACAATAGAGGCCGTGGCCGCGGCTATGGCTTGATCCTTAGAGGACCTGAGCCTCTTAACGGATACAGCCTTGATCGCCGCGGCCACCACCTCCGCAAACCCATCCACACGCTCCGAATTGGAGCCACCGGCGTCCGGCCCCCCGCCGGAAACCTCAGAGAGGGGCCCCTCCATGGCGAGCTTCTCAGCTCGCTGAGCTGGCCGAGCTGGGCTGGTTGGCTCGGCTGGACTGGCTCGGCTCGGCTTGCTGGGGTCCCTAGTGAAGGGCCCTCTGTCCACCCCTATAATTCCTCGGGCTCCACCCCGCCGGCTGGAGTGTATCTTCTTCGTCCTCCGCCCGACCCCTTCGTCGGAGGACGACCCCGAGTTGGGGCGCTTCGGGGCTCTTAAAGACCCTCTCTTCCTGTCCCTGATCTGTTCGCGCTTTGAGCTCCCAGAGCTCTTTGCGCCGGATGCAGCGTCGGATTCCGACCCCGCATCGCTCTCCTCCTCTTTACGTCCGGTTGTTTTTTTGTTTTTTAAAAATGTGTCCATATTGTTCCCACGAGTGTGGGGGATCTATTCAGTCCACCTAGGTTCACCCCCTGTCCCTAGGTAAGTGTAAATTTATAACCCAACCAGGGGGTCCACTGGTACCCTGGCTGGGGGTGCGCTAACGACTGATGCGCCACCTACAACTACGAAGTTGCAGATGACACTACTCCTCAGCCATTCATATCCTCGCCACGCACCAAAACTTGATATTAGAGGAATTGTTTATAGAGGTTATCTTCCTCGCGATCCGGGCGACCAAGCCAAGATCCTCGTCCCGTTCCAAGTCACAAAACATGACTGTGATCTCTTTTCGGATTACGATTTCGACGGTTGCAGTCAGGAGAATCAGTTCTCCCGCTGCTAGCTCGCTGGCAGGGTGAGTGCACAACGAGCACCGCCCTTGCTTCTCCCCTATGTCCTCTGTTTGGATCAGAGAGACACGAGGAAAAACGTCGGCCCATATTGGCCCCTCCTTCGCGGACCTTCCCTTCCGCCTCGCCACTCTTCGCCCACTCAACCTGCCCTCTGTAAGCAGAGAGGGGAGTGGACGACCGACGATCGAGCATGAAGCTCCCCGCCACGCAGAAATTCGCCACGGTCAATACCCTCTCCGAAACATGGAGAGACTATTGGCCGTGCCCAGGATGCACCGGCCCGACGACTGCTCTTTCCCCCGAACGTATTCGAAGGGAACCAGCAGCAATCAGACACACGAGGAGGTTTTCTGCACGCACCCCAGTTGCAATCTCTGAGGAGGTTTTAGCAATTTCCCAGCATTTTTTTTTATTTTTTTTATTCAGTTTTTGGGAGACTTGATATTTTTTTTTTTTGTACTTTGAAAGCTCTGCCTTCATCAACTGAATTATCCCATATCACTAGGCCGTAACGCAATAACTACTGATGAAACATACCCATGATAAGCATTTACAGTTTGTTTACTGGTCACCAGTCTTAACTTGTGAAGAGCATATTTTACCATTAGAATACGAAATACGTTAATATGCGCTTTAACTAGGTAATCTGCAAATTAAAGGTGAACGGCAGATTTCGCACCGCTTACTTTTTTTGTTGTTTTGTTATAGAATTTGTACCACATATTAAGGGCAACTAAGCCATTTATTTTCATGTAGGTGTACTATTTTTAGAAGTTCGGATTAATTAAAATTATAAAAAAAGAAGTTTTTTATACCTACACGTAATTTAGTCGTAAACTAAACGCAGTTATGTTGGTATTTAAGCTATGCTCGCCATGAGGGTATTACCCGACCTGCCTCCTTCTTAGATGAAGTAATATTAAGAATTAATTAATTATAGATAAAATAAATGTACTTAAAAAAAACTATTAACGGTATTGTTTTATTTACCTACGCTCAAAATCCCGACAAGACTTCATCATTATCAAACTGTTGCAGTCAGCTGCTGGACATAGGTCCTAATGCATTCCGGTGAGTAGGTACGATCCTCATCTCAATTTACCTACTTGATAGTAAGTAAAACACTACAAAAATAGCGACAAGCAATCTAGAACATATACTTTATTACCGAAACAATGTTTATGTGCCTTTATGTAACAATCTTCATTGGTACACTAGTACTAAACCTTAAAAAATAAAACTGGTTATAACTTTTACGTCCCAAGTTCTAAAAATCCAAGAATATAAAAAGGGTTTGTCTATCATATTAAAAAAAATCATCATCATCATATTGAAATTTTACTAGCGGTACGAAAATCCCATACAAGCCTGCCGTTCGCCTTTGACATAAAGTAGCAAATATCTCCACTTTACCTAGTTAATCTGCATATAAACGGATGCTACAATATCTTTAATTCGCGGAAGACAGTGAGCGAAATACTTTTGTCTCGTTTTCTCGTGTGAATTTTTACCTAATTACCCGTAAAAATGCAAGCAAACATTGAGTTGCAGAGTAAAATGAATGAGAGATTCTACGCGATTCTTTTTAGTAAAGATTGAAAGTATAACAGTGCTTTGTTAACAAAAGCAAAATACGATTCCATCGTTGTTGAAAATATAAAGCGGCGTTCTATAGTTTCTGCCTACCCCCATGGGAAGAAGGCGTGAATTTATGTATGTATTGTAGTGTGGTGTGAAAGGAAAAAGCGCTGTACGTGGCAATATAACATATAATTTCAAAGGTTGAGTAAAAAAATACAATATAATTTAGGAAAAGTAGAGATCAGATATGGATTGGTTGGCTTGTCAACGACCTAAAATGATTGATTATAATCACAAGACAATGGAGGAACAAGCCAATTTCTTAAAGTTTTCACATGAACAAAGCTCATCCCTCGCTAAACTATTCTCGGAGGTGGCAGAGCTTAAATCGCAATAGCTATTCGAAAAGCTAACTTTGAAATTGAGAAGACGGTCAGTTTAATCAATAATCAATACGACGATCTGATGAAACAAATTGATTTATTACAAAAAGATAAACAAATGTACAGGGATTGCATACAAAATTTAGAGATGAAAATCGAAGATTTGCAACAATTATCACGCTCTTCTTGCGTTGAGATTCGCAATATACCACTCAAAGAAAATGAGTGTGCTAAAGATCTATCTGCGATTGTTGCCGTCAACGTGCCTCTTAAAGACAACGATATCCGCGACGTTTACCGACTGTCTGGCAAACCAGGTACCGTCAGGCCGGTTGTTGCCGAATTTACCACTATGGAGACTAAGAACGTGTTGCTAAGTTCGGTGCGCAGTTACAACAAAAAGCAACCGGAGGAGGCTCGACTCAGTACTGCAAACATAGGAGATCTTGGTGACCACCGTCCGATATATGTCAGTGAGTACCTTCCGGCCAGCTCAAGAAAACTATTTTTTGCTGCACGCGAATTTGCAAAGAATAATGAGTATAAATTTTGCTGGACGGCCAATGGTAACATACTGTTGCGGAAGGAAGAGGGAGTCAAACCAATACTGGTAAAATCCGAGCAAACGCTACGGGATCTAGCACAAACCAACCAATGACTACTAAACGGCCATTCATTATTGTAATAACTAACTTCTACCTTATTATAAGTTGTATTCCCCGCATGTTTAAGATTATTAGCACCGTTTGTTTTGCTTATGTATTAAGAACTACCGATAGATATTGAGAGTACTGACTTCTCCCCAATCCATTTTTTCTGATGACGCTAATGAAGCAGCGGACAACAACTTTATTGACTCAATTTATTAACAAACACACTCGCTTCTCCAAAGTCTCACGAATGAACCGTAATATCAAGCCCTGGATCACTCCCGGCTTACTTCGCTGTATCAGAAACCGGGATAAAATGCATCTTACTTTAAAAACACAATCTGACAACCCCATCCTCAAAGTAACGTATTCTCGCTATCGCAACTTCTGTAATTCTTTGCCGGAAATTGAAAATCAACTACGAGAAAACAGAATGTATGAAAAGAAAAAACAACTCCAAAGCAACATGGGATCTAATCAAATCCATAACGCACTCAAAATCCACACATCGCCATTGAAAGAACTGCGACAACTCGAACCTGACAAACTTGCATCAGCAAACCGTGTAAACAATTACTTTGTTAATGTAGGCAAAGACCTAGCTACAAATATACATCAGTGTATGAATATGCCAGTTCACCCATCGAGTTTAGCTTCAGCTTGTAACTCGATGTGTGTCCTGGAAACTGACGATTCAGAAGTAGAGCGAATTATAATCAACTTGAAATCAAGTTCTGTAGCTGGAATTGACGGTATTTCTGGACATATATTGAAGTTAACGCGCAATATTTTAGTACCCTACATTACACATATCTGCAATCTTGCGATATCTACCGGTGTTTTCCCAGACAGTTTCAAAACAGCTCTAGTCCACCCTATTCATAAGGGACGGGACAGAGGCAGTGTCAAATATTATAGACCTACATCTATTCTACCAACCATTTCGAAGATTCTGGAGAAGATACTGCACAACCGTTTGCTTAAATACATTAATGCATATAAACTTCTCTTCGGAAACCAATATGGTTTCAGAGCCGAAATTGCAACAGAGGACGCAGTTATTGCACTCTCTGAAAAAGTGACGCACCTCATGAATACGAAGCAGCGGTGTATTGGTTTATTTCTAGATATCTCGAAAGCTTTTGACACTGTCTCACCGCCCATACTTCTGTCGAAACTGGAACGCATGGGTATTCGAGGTCCAGCACTTGGCATCTTTTCAAGTTATCTGGAGAATCATTACCAATATGTCCAACTGGATGACGTAATAAGCGACAAAGCTAGAATACAATACGGCGTCCCAAAAGGCAGCATTCTAGGTCCAATCTTGTTCCTCATCGACATTAATGATCTGTGTTCACTTTCATTATCTAACTGCTTCATATTTACCTACGCTGATGATACAGCCCTACTTGCAGGGGCGTGCCGTCCATAGAGGCAATTAGGCCTAGCCTACCCTACCAACAACGCCAAATGCATTTATTTTAACTATGTAATACAATAATACAAAATATTAAAAAAAAAGTTAAACTCCTGTTAAAACTCTTATAGCAATTTGTCGCAGACGCCACGTGACTCATAGTTCGACGGAGCTTACGTTTTACGTATGCAAGGCAAGCATTCGTTTCGTCTACATTCCGTTCATAAATTTACGCACACTCGTGTATATTTTCGTGTGTATGAACGGCACACAATAGTGAAATGGTTTAAATTAGGGGCGTAACTCCGGCGGCAGGAGCTTGGTCCTCATTGGTTGTGTAAAGTGAAGATTTAATGAATGAAAAATATTGAAGACCTGGGTTCCCAATTTTTGGACAATTCCCCGAATTGCGGGGAAGTTTCCTTCATGACTACTAGAGACAATTAAAAAAAAAGGGTGGTATTGTTGAATTTATAGCTTCCAAAAAATTATAAATTGTAAGCAATAGAATAGCAAAAGCCCTATAAAAATAATTAAAAACTTCATAATTTTTTATTTTTCTTCTCATATTTGGGAAATTTCGTTTGGATTTTGGGGAGTTAGGAAAATAAGTTTCGGCAACACAGTCCAGTGTGTCAGTGTTATCAGGCAAAATATGGTAGTCCCTTTTGTGGAAGAACACGGTATGACAGTGATACAATTTTAATTGGTAGTGTTTGTTTCATGTGACAGTGACACGTAATTTATATGTGATTTTGAATGTTTAGCTTTTATAGATCTTATTATGTTATAAGTAATTGGTTTTGAAACGTAAAGTAGTGTAAATATTATGTGTTGTGTTATTATTTGTTTATTTACCTAAGAATGGTGTTCTGTTGTGAAGTTTGCGCCGATAATGTGTTGGTTAGGTTAGGTTAGTCGCACTTGTCGTTTAATGATAAGATGTGTCTAAAGGTCGATGTGTCCGAATTAAGAGAATTAATCCAAAAACATGATAATTCATGACTTCGGATATCTTGCAAGTGACGTGTTCTGTAATTATCACCCAACCACTTGGTTAAGATAATTGAGGTGGCCGAATCTTTCTTCTGTTTGCATCGTTAGAAAATCGTGTTTTAAGCCTTGAATAATGTGGTGAGTTCTTGTATGTAGAGCCGCGCTGTGATGTTGCGCGAATTCGTTTTTTTTTTTGGTGTCAGTATGCATGGCGGGTAGGCCATGCATACTGACACCAAAAAAATAAACTAAATCGCGCGTCTGTGGAGAACTACTGCACGCCACTGCCTACTTGTCATGGGAATGATTGGAGTGAAGCAGAAAAATATGCTCAGATGGTGTTGGACATTGTCATGAACTAGTTTAACAATAATTTATTAACCCTGAATGCAGAAAAAACGAAGCTAGTTTCTTTTTCTTAAGTTATAAGACTCAGCCAAACGTAACGCCTATTGTTAAGGCACATAGTTGTTCTCCAAACTCCTGCTGTGCCTGTCCCACTCTGGCAACCACATCTTGTATTAAATACTTCGGTGTACAAATTGACAAACACCTGAACTGGTACAGTCATATAGATAATCTTATCATCCGAACGCGTAAACTCATTTCCATATTTAAGAAACTCCGTTGTTCAGCTGACTCGGAAACACTTATGATGGTCTATTATTCACTCTGTCAGTCTCTTCTCCTATATTGTTTGCCAGCTTGAGGTGGCGCTTGCAAAACATACTTTCTGAAATTAGAGAGAGCTCAGAGTTATGTTCTGCAAGCCATATATGTAGTCGCTAGGTAGTGGTTGGTGAGAAATAAGAACAAAACAAGAACTTTTTGGAAAAATCAGACCACCAGAACGGAATGCGCGGGCGCGCTTTTTTACGCGTGGAGTGTTCGCGAGGTTTTTTGGCACTGATCCTCTGCCATTGCAATGGCGGCCGCAGCGGTAGGCGGGGTCAAGGAGTCGCGCATTATCCAATGAGAGGGCCCGTGTGCAGCCCGTTCTTGATGGCCTTCTATTTAATTATTAAAATAAAATACAAATATAACATAAAACATACTTTTTACCCATTACTTAAAATATAACTAATTTTTAAAAGACGGGCGGACCGCGACACCATCGTCAACAATATAGATACCCTACTTTGGAACTTTTTAGGGAAAGCAGGGTTCTGACAGCGAAAGGCTTATATGTGCTACAATGTGTATTAAGGAAACATCGATTGCCGTTCACAGTAAGTACTAAACGTCACGCAGACATTGCCTTTCCACCAGTAAGACACAAAACCACATTCGCAAAACACCTTTTCACCTACCTCAGCTATATTCTATATAATAAAATCAATAAATTTCTCCATATACACAGTTTAAATTATCACCAATGCAAAAGCACAGTTAAAGAATGGCTAATTGAGAAATCATATGACGAGACCGAAAAACTTCTCTTCCCACATGCTTACGACAAATCTCCTCTTATTTAAGTATTTTCACACACAAACACTCATACGCTCCCCCCACTTTCACACTTACTCACACATCCACTATTCTACACCTACCAGACACATTCACACCCTACACAAACCGCACCCTCACATTACTTACACATACACAACATACCTACTACACCTACCACGACCAATTCACTCTCACTCAAACACTTACAAACAGTTTTATTAATTATTTTTACTTTTTCTTCTTTCTATACTCATAAATAATAATTATATTGTTACTGGTCCCCAAGTCACAGGCTATAAACCTAGTTTGGGTGCCAGGAGATAATACTTAATGCACTTCATGTGGTATCATATTACTGTACTTGTAACCTTGTAATCATTTTACTGGAAATAAACATTATTATTATTATGTCGTTTATTACATTTTTTGTCTTATATAATACATTTTTAAATATTTCTTAGAAAAAATATTAAAAAACATTTAAAAATATATAAAATAGTGGTCCGCCGGTATCGGGAGCAGGGTCCAAGCTACCGGTGGTTAGGGCTCTAGAGACAGGAACCTCCTCACGATGCGAGCCGTATCGAGGAGTACTGCCTTCTGAATCAGGCCCTTAATCCAGCCGTCTAACGCGAGCCTCGAGAGATGATGGTTGAGGCTTCTGACCATCTGGCCTGATGGTCAGAAGCCTCAACCATCATCTCTCTTGGCCGTAACGACAATCGGCACAATGACAGCCGAGTTCACATTCCACATGTCAACAACCTCGTGTGCTAAGTCGAGATATTTTATTTGTTTTTCTTTCTCAGCTTTCACGAGGTTATCGTCATGTGGAATGCTAACATCGACTATCATTGCGCGGCGCGCTAATCGATCTATCACCACTATATCAGGCTTATTGGCGACAATAGTCCTGTCAGTAATGATAGACCGAACCCAATACAACGTGACATGGTCATTTTCGAGAACTGGGTCGGGCACATACTTGTAATACGGTACCTCAGAGTTCACAAGTTTATATTTCAAAGCAAGTTGCTGGTGAATAATCCTAGCTACTTGGTTATGTCTGTGCAAGTACTCGCCGTTAGCCAGACGAGAACAACCAGAGATAATATGTCTGATAGACTCACCCAGACGGTGGCATGCCCCACACACGTCAACCGTCCCGTCCTTCATAATATGTCTCCGGTAGTTATTCGTCAAGATAACTTCGTCCATAATTGCACAGACAAAACCTTCAGTTTCCCCGAAAAGGTCCCCAAAACGTAGCCAGGATACGGACGCTAAGAAATCTACATCGGGCTCATGAAGAGCCAGATAGAAGCGCCCGAGTAGCTCCTTGTTTTGCCATATCTCCTTGCGATCATCGGTAGTAAGTACTACAGGTTTGCACCAGTTCTCTTTAGCCATGGAAAGTGGGGTGAGCCCCTTGTCCACCGCGACCACATCACGGTGCATACCCACTTCGGTTTTCAAAAAATATTCCCTGAGACTGCATATCTCGCGGTTGTGGAGGGTCTTCGCATTTAAAAAGCCTCGACCCCCGCTCTTCCGCGGGATGTACAGTCTCATCACCGATGATCGTAGGTGATGCATCCGGTTTGCGGTCAACAGTGTACGGACCCTCCTATCCAGGGCGTCTAGTTCGGTCTGAGTCCATTTGAGTATGCCGAAAGAGTACATCAAAACCGGCAAGACCCAACCGTTGAAGGCGCGCACCTTGTTACCGCCTGAAAGAAGACTGATCAATACCTTCTTCAGGCGGCCAAAAAAGCGCTCCTTCAACGATTGCTTCATGTCAGTAACGTTGATGCCTAACGCTTCCGACATTCCCAAATACTTATAGCTTTCGCGTGAGGAGAGGGATCTAAGGTGTATAGAATTCGAAAGCTGAATTCCCTCGGATTCCATTATCTCCCCTCGCTTTACATGCATGACTGCACATTTGTCCACACCAAACTCCATTCTGATGGCGCTACTGAAAGTTTCAGTTACCTTCAGTAGCTCCATCAGTTGCAATTTGTTGGGGGCAAAGATTTTCAAGTCATCCATGTAGAGGAGGTGAGATATGACCAGACCACCTCTCCTCAACCGATAGCCTAGACCTAAATCCTCCAGCTGCATGCTTAGAGGATTCAGGGCTAAGCAGAACCAAAGTGGACTCAAACTGTCGCTCTGAAATATTCCCCGTTTAATCCATACAGGCTCATCATTCCCCTGGATCTGTCGACACCCCGGATAGCGAAGGACTGTCCTCCATTGCCCCATACACGATTCAAGGAAGGTACGTAGAGTCGTATCTATTTTGTACAACTCCAGCACCCTTATGAGCCATGTATGTGGAACCGAGTTGTAGGCCTTCTTATAATCTATCCAGCAAGTCGACAGATCCTTGCGGGATCGACGAACCTATTGGCTAATGGCCATGTCGATGAGAAGTAGCTCCTTATTATTATTACATTTTTCTTTACATATCTCGGACCCATGGGGTCCCGGACCTTTGGAAGGCATACGAGGGGCCGAGGCCAACTCACAGAGGCCCCTTGGACAATTGTAATGGAATGAGACACCAACCGACGATTATCCCTGTTTGCTCTATGATGGTGCACCCAAGGACAACCCCCGGTTGATGCAGGACTATTGCAGAACATGGGAACAAAACATATTGGGCTATGGGTTTGGGAGGCTATAGTGGATCGGTTTCCTAAGGCTATAGAAAGGCTATGGCCCCTACCTGACCAATGCTTTATATAAAATACACCGATAAAATGGCAGGGGGTGACTTGCACACTCAATAATGGGCCCCCGAAAACGGCCGCTAGCACATAGTGACCTAGTGACAAGGGGGCAAAACTTCCTGAGGTGCTTGAGGAGTGGAGAGATATTCCACGGCTATCAGGACAATCCCAGAAGAACGGTCAAGATCCCTACCAGCATCTTACTGGAATACTTCCTTCCTCCGGGCACGTTTGCTCTTGCGAATCTCCACTCAAGCCAGCCAATAAAGGCAAGAATGAGGTGAGAGCTCTGATCCTCGTCAGTGTTCACTCCAGCCGGCCAATAAAGGCAATCTAGAGATGAGGAACAAGACTTCTCCCAGGGGATAGGGTCCATGGGGTCGCTACTGCCCAACAGCTCGCCACATGCTGCCCTGCGGGTTTCTGTATCTCTCTTGGTTCGGCTCCTTACCCTAGACCCGTTCCGGCAAAGTAAACTCTACTGGCACAGACCTAGAGTTCGGAGCGCGCAAGCCCCACCGCGACGTCAACGTAGAGATACGGCGGTGGGGTTATTAGTTATTATTATTATTTTCTTTTATTTCATTATTTACACAATATAATTATATTTTTAAATTTTAGAATATACAAAAATATATAAAAACATTTAAAAATATAAAAAATGGTGGCCCACCGGTATCGGGAACAGGGTCCAAACTACCGGCGGTCAGGGCTCCAGAGAGAGGAACCTCCTAACAATGCGGGCCGTGTCCAGAAGTACCGCTTTCTGAATCAAGCCCTTAATCCAGCCGTCCAACGTGAGCCTCCTTAGGTGTTGGTCGAGGCTCTTGGCAATTAAGCCATTGGCTGATACGACTATCGGTACAATGATTGCTGAATCCACATCCCACATGTCAACAACCTCGCGAGCCAAGTCAAGATACTTGATCTGTTTATCTTTCTCGGCTTTCACGAGATTCCCGTCATGAGGGACTGTTATGTCAACAATCATTGCGCGCCGCTCTGTTCGATCCACCACCACTATGTCAGGCTTATTGGCAACAATAGTCCTGTCAGTGATGATGGATCGATCCCAGTACAAAGTGATATTTCCATTGTCGAGAACTGGGTCGGGCACATACCTGTAGTACGGCACTTCAGATTCTACAAGGCTGTATTTAAGAGCAAGTTGCTGATGGATAATCCTGGCTACAAGGTTGTGTCTATGCAAATACTCTTCGTTAGCTAGACGAGAACACCCGGAGATAATGTGTCGGATTGATTCTCCCGGACGGTGGCATGCCCGACACATGTCAACCGTGCCGTCCTTCACAATAAATCTCCGGTAATTCTTCGTCATGATAACTTCATCCATAATTGCACAGACAAAACCTTCGGTTTCCCCAAAGAGGTAACGAAACGAAGCCAGGCTACGGATGCTTGGAAATCTACATCGGGTTCATGTAGGGCCCGGAAAAAGCGTCCGTGAAGCTTTATTATTATTATTATCTTTTATTTCCTTTTATTCCCTACACATTATAATTTTATTTTTAAATATTAGGATATAAAAAATATATGTATAAAATATTATTATTATTCCCTTTATTCCATTTAAAAACATATTATTTACATTTTTAAATATTTTTATAAAAATATAAAAAAAAACATTTAAAAATATAAAAATAGCAGCCCACCGGTATCGGGAACAGGGTCCAAACTACCGGTGGTCAGGGCTCCTGAGAGAGGAACCTCCTGACGATACGCGCCGTGTCCAGAAGTACCGCTCTCTGGATTAAGCCCTTGATCCAGCTACCTAGCCAGAGCCTCTTCAGGTGTTGGTCGAGGCTCTTGGCTATTATGCCATTGGCCGTCACGACTATCGGCACAATGATTGCTGTATCTACATCCCACATGTCGACAACCTCGTGAGCTAGGTCAAGGTACTTAATCTGCTTATCTTTTTCAGCTTTTACGAGGTTCTCGTCATGCGGGACCGCTATATCAATAATCATTGTGCGACGCGTTAATCGAACTATCACCACTATGTCTGGCTTATTAGCAACAATAGTCCTGTCAGTGATGATAGATCGATCCCAATACAACGTAATATTGCCATTTTCGAGAACTGGGTCGGGCGCAGTATTATTATTATTATTATTATTATTATTATTATAATCCAGGTGCGTTGAAGACGCAGGTTAGATAAAAAAAATTGAAATTATCTGTGGAAGCTCCGGTTGGTGACTCGGCAAGGTGAGATGACGACACGCCGCGATGGACCACGCTACGATGCTCAGGGGCGATACAACGTTGAGGCCCTCTGCGTGGTGGCGTGAGACGCTTTCGCTAAGGAGCTACGCATTGCCAGATGATGTGTTTGGATTTGGTCTGAGCGGGGAGATGAAAGGCCGCCCAATGTAGAACTCTAGGTGGTTTCCCTAAATAAAATGATGTGGTAAAAAAAAGGGATTACCAAGCCGGGACTTTCAAAATAAAAAATTACATACCACTGGAACGTGGGACTCGTGGCAAAACAATGCCTTCAACTAATGGAAACGAACGCCATTACAGCACTACCGAACAGGACGAATATTCTAAAATAAAATCATGATTGGTAGATAGCCAAAATAACAATATCCGAGGTTAACAAATATGCACTACGTACCGAAAAATAAATGATGATTTATGCAGGAGTGTTATATTTACTCTTGAAACTTGAGCATTACAGACTTGAAAAACATGTGCTCAGCTTAGTAAAATCTTATTTAAATGATAGACAACAGCAAGTACAAATTAATGGTATCAATTCACTCGGTTTAAAAGTAAAAATGGGTGTTCCACAAGGCTCGATATTGGGACCTTTCCTCTTTTTAATGTATATTAACGATCTACTCCATTTATTAAATAATCAACCACAAATGGTGTTATTTGCTGATGATACTTCTTTAATTTTTAAGGTAGATAGACGTGCTACTAATGTTGACGACGTAAATAACGCCCTATTGCAGGTTCAGAATTGGTTCACTGCCAATAATTTAGTATTAAATGGGGAAAAAACTAAGTGCATTAGATTTTCTTTACCAAATGTCAAAAGTAGTGATTATGAGATAGTATTGAATCAAGAGAAACTAGAATTCGTCGATAAAACTGTTTTCCTGGGGATCACGCTCGACTCAAGTCTACAATGGGGTCCTCATTTAACATCTCTTGCAGGACGGCTATGTTCAGCGGCATATGCTGTCAGAAAACTCCGTCAATTTACTGATGTAGACACCGCGAGGCTAGTCTATTTTAGTTACTTTCATAGTATTATGTCTTACGGTATTTTACTTTGGGGACGGGCTGCAGACATCGAGTCAATTTTTATTCTGCAGAAAAGAGTCATTTATAATCTCCGCAGGCGCGATTCTCTAAGGGACCGGTTTAAGGACATTAACATCATGACGGTACCTTGTCAATATATCTACGAAAACATCATGTACGTAAGAAAAAATTTACATCTTTTTAGTAAAAGAGGTGAAAGACATAATTATAGTACTAGAAATAGGGACCTATTATCTCAGCCTGGTTTCAGACTGGCTAAAGTAGACTCATCTTTCAAGGGGTACTGTTTAAAATGTTACAATAAAATTCCACCCCACATACTTCAACTGAATGAGATGAAATTTAAATCTTGTATAAAACGCACACTATGCAGGCAGGCATATTATAAGTTGGGTGATTACATCGCTGATAAAAATGCTTGGCTCAATGCTGGTCCTGCTCCACAACCACAACCAATTGAATAATTAACATTTGAAAATACTGTTGGATCAGCTGAACATTGTAAGACTATCTTTTCATTGTATAAATTCAATCTACTTTGTATTGTATAATTGCATTGCACAGGTGTGAGTACTATGTATAATGGAGCTACCATTTAACGGTTAATATGTAATTGACTTGAATGGGCCCTGGCGGCTGAGAGTATGTCATGCTCACTTAGATGTCTCGCTGATGGTGGCGCGTGTGTTGGATCATTTAGTTCCCTTCAAAAGGGTTGAGCTGAATGGTGCTGATCCATGCGTCATGCTCGTGAACGGGTGCCGTCAGTTGGGACTGGTCACCTCTTAGCTTCCTCGGCTTATTTGCAATTATTTTATTTAGAAATTGTTTTTCTTTATTTTGATAAAATGGACGCGTTTTTTATTTTACATCGTCCTCACATTTAGTTATAATTTCAACATTATTTTTGTACTGACCTTTATGTATCAATACCTATAATTTAAAAGAGTGTCCATGGAGTTTCTTGCCCGTTCTTCTCCATAGGTACCTACTACGCTTTGGAATGGGCAGCTAGCTTCATATTTCTAACTGACTGACTCCTTGACAATTCAAAAGTGCCTGTAAATGGTTTAATTGAAATAAATGCTTTGAGTTTGAGTTTGATAAAAAAGGATACGACTGATTTCAAGTTTTTTTCTCGAGACGAACATAAAAATTATTTAAGTGAAAAAAATAATCTGATCTCCAATAAGAAAATATATCAAATAACACAACCATCTTGTCAAAAAATCAGCATTTTTTATACTAAAATTTGAACGTTAGACACATGTGTGCCAGTAGGGTTCCGCAAAAGAGGTTGAAATATGTAGTGTAAAGATTGCAGGACAAATTCCAAAAAAAGTGATTGTAGTATTTATAATTCTACAGTATGTATGTAAAAGAAGGATTCATTAAGAGATTACCGGATAATTGAAAGATATGACGTGTTCACTGTTCAAGGCTGTGAAAAACTTATTTATCCATTATCGGATACTCAACAAAATGTAAAGAAATACGTCCCTGCTGATGAACTCTTTGAGATATTGTATTCAACTCACTTATGCATCGTCCACGGAGAAAGAGATAGAATGCTGAAACAACTTAATATACTTTACAAAAACATAACCCAATCGCAAATTACTATTTTTTTAAATTTATGTGAACATTGTCAACAATAAAAAGTTAAATTTAAAATTTAAAAAATCCCCGACACTAACAAAAACACCTAAAAAGTAGTCGAGTCGGGGAACGGCTATTGAAAATAGGAAGTTAAGAGGCTGACGACACCTAAAGCGCGGTCACTGTTGGACTGCATAGAAAAGAAAGAAAAGCGCGATGACACAACGCTTGTAATTTATTGCAAAATATGAAGCAATTATCTATTTACAAAAAATCTATTGATTGGATAAAAAAATGAAAACACTATTATGCTAATATGTTGCTTGTAGAATAATCTGGCAAAAAAACTAGAATGATTGCATGTATATTAGTATGGTTTTTAATCGTTAAAAGATTTTTTAAGAAGTATCTTCGTGATTTTTTTCTATCGTATCAAATTAGTTGTTTTATGTTTTCAACACACTATTTACCTAGCATATATCCTGAAGAATATTACATATTTTTTTTATTTTGTTTACTGCAGTGGGTCATATACTTTTAGGCATTATAAAACTTGCGTTTAGGTCTTGTAGTCCCCTTAACAGTGGCTATTCTTTCTACAATAGCATACATTAATTATTGCTAGGTATAAGCCTCGTCTGTTTGACGTTTTCTTTAGCCGTACCCCGACTAGACGACGCTTGGCTCAAAATATTACCTAAATTTATATTAAACTGAAAGGATCCAATATGTATTATTTTGTTACTTTTAGATGATTTAGTTAGTGTCAAGGGATTTTAAATTTAACTTTTATTACCTACTTCTAAAACTTTATATATTACAAGTAGGTCAGACACGCTGCCATCGATACGTATCTCGCCGAAGTCTGCGCGCCTGTAGGGATTCTTCCCAAAGTGAACTTAAAAGTACTTACTAGTTTACCCTCATTTATCTTTCCTTCTCCATCATCAGACCCTGATCACCATCTAGCTATAACCTATTTATTATAGCCCATTGTATTTGTGAGAAAAAAGGCATAGTTGTAAAGTCAATAATTTCATCACAATTTAATAGCAGATGTCAAGTCGATCTCATTGATTTTATCATCAATCACAGCCAGATGGAAAGTTTACGTTTATTCTTGTTTACCAAGATCATTTGACGAAATTTGTAATATTGCGGCCACTTACTTCAAAACGGGCAGACGAAGTAGCTTATCATTTGCTTGACATTTTTCTATTACTTGGCGCTCCATGTATCTTACATTCGGATAATGGTCGCGAATTTTGCAATCGACTAATAGAAAGCTTACAAAACATGTGGTCCGAATTAATAATGGTCCACGGCAAGCCAAGACACAGTCAAAGCCAAGGCAGTCTCGAAAGAGCAAACCAACGTATAGAGAATATGCTCACTACTTGGATGGCTGATAATCAAACTAGCAAATGGAGCGAAGGAGTGAGATTCGTGCAATTTATGAAGAATTGTGCTTTCATTCCGGTATCAAAAGAAGTCCCTATGAAGCCATGTTTGGTGGTCTTGCAAAAGTAGGATTGACTTCATCTATTATACCACAGGAAATACTTCACTCACTACATAAAGAAGAAGTTTTTGAAAAATTAGACAACGTGGAAACGAATACGTCCCCTTTAATTCAAGGAGCATCCATCGAAGACTCTAATATAGTGTCAGTTCAGATTAATCAAGAAGAAGTCGCTGAGTTCCTTACGACTACAAAAGAGCCATCACAGTCACAGATGACTGAATATCAAGTTGTTAAAGACGCTCAAGTAACATATGCGGACGAGAAATCTCCTTCAGTCATGAATGAACTCACTCAGTTGCAACTAAAGGCATATCCAGTTATCGCAGATCAATTACTTTCAGAAAATTATGAACTAACCGAAGAGCGCTTTGATTCTGATATATGTAGCTCCAATACAGAATCAAAAGGAAAGCGAATCAGTCCTATGTGTTGTTTGCTCTTAAGAGGCATCAGGCGCTCATACCTGCATCGAATGTAATTCATTTGTTCATGCGATTTGTGGTGATACGGAGTCTGGAGAAGAAGGTTATGGTAAAAAGATTTTGTGCAAAATTTGTTAAAACAATATGAACTAAAAAACACAACGTGAAATGGCCAAGGAAGGTTTAGAAAAACAAGCCAAGAAAATGGTACCGGTTTCTGATGCTAATCATCCAATAGCCGAAGAAGGAACCACAGTGAGAATAAAAGTACCTGAAGTCAACAGATCAAAAACTGATGCCCGTTTAATTTTGGCCGTAGTTCTTGAAAAATCTGATGATCGGTTCTACAAACTGGGCACTAAAAGTGGAATTTTGAAACATTTGTATGCAAGTTCTCAATTTAGCGTTTGTCAAGAAAGATTGATAGCAAAAGATGATGTTCCTGATGTCAAAATTTCTTTACGTCAAACTGCAACAAAGCAATCATTAGGTAATGGGCAAGGCTTCAGGAAATGTGACTGCAAATCTATATGTGCAACTAACAGGTGTGCTTATCGCAAAAATATTTATTTGTGTAATTCAAAATGTCACCAATCTTTAGATTGTACTAATAAGTAACTCTGTGTTTTTCTTATGTGGAATATGTGAGAGACTGTGGCAATAATTAGGATTGATTCTATTGCAGTTTAATAATTTTACGTAACTTTAGGCTTATTACTAATTTTGGTTTTATTACATTAATCATAAAACAGCGAGTCTCTAATCTCCGTGACGACGTCGTAATACTTCAGACTAGTGCCCAGAGCCAGTCGGTGGAACACAACATCCTACAGAATGTTGACGAACTGAGCAGTACACAGGCACCAGTTGTGTCGGAGCTGTTAATCAGTAACTTGGAAGATCGACGTATTGGAACAACAGGCTCGGCAGTGTAATGTAGAAATATGCAACGTGCCCGAGAGGTGCAATGAAAACTTACCAGTAATTATCAAGGCTGTAAGAAGTGCACTCAAGTTTCCGGTCTTACTAAATGACATCGTTTCGGTGCACAGGGTGCCCACGCACACCAACAAAGCACACGCCCAAAAAATATCATTCTGAAATTCGCTACCCGCCTACAGTGGGACAACATGCTTAGCGCCTTCCGTTGATCTAATTCATTGAAGACTGACCAAATCGGTGGCGCATCCACATCTATTTGCGTTAATGAGCACTTAACCTTACGGAAGAAACAGTTATTTCGTAAAACCCGTGAAGTCGCTAACAATCATAACCACAAATTTGTATGGATCAGGAATAGTACCATACTGGTGCGCGAGCGTGAGGGTAAAAATGCATTCGCAATACGTGGTGAAAGCCATCTCAATAAAATTAAAGCCGAAACAAACCGCTGAAACTGTTTCTTCTTTACAAGAATCCCGCACGACCACTGTTTATTTTCGATGTTTTTCAGCTAAGTTAAGTAATATTATTTTTTTCTATGTTGCATGTATTGTTAATTTTAATTATATTATCTTCGTCAATTTTATTTTTTGTACTTTTAGAAATTTTAATTGTTTTAATATTCTCTCCATTTTCCAATATTATTTATACTCAATTTTAATTACTGCCATTTATTGGGACTCAATGTTTATTTTAACGTTACATCTTATTTCAACACAATATTCATGTGAACTGAGAATACTGACTGTCTTTTGTGAGTACGACTTGGGCGATTATTATTTTTATCTAAATACCAAATACCAAAACTGTAGAGGTGTAAGAACCAAACTGCACACATTGTTTGTAAATATTTTATCGTTAACATATGACATTATAATTCTAACTGAAACATGGCTTGTGCCCGATACTGCTAGCGTTGAGCTCGTGGATCCTCGATATGTTGTTTATAAAAATGCGACCAAGATCGTAACACAACAAAAAAACGGGATGGTGGCGGGGTCCTAATCGCAGTGTTGCGAGAGCATCGGTCATGTTTGCTTAATGTTTCTAATCGCTCGCGTAATGACTCTACTGCATTGAGCATCTCATGGTTGGATTTCCAAGTAAAATAATACTTCAAAAAAGCATGTTATTAGCGCAGTATACGAGTATATACCAACTTGAGCAACCGCTGATATTTATAGCTCTCACTTCGAAACACTGCAGGACTTATTAAATGTACCTGGCGTGATGAATGCATTCATTATTGGAGATTATAATCTTCCGGATGTTACGTGGCAGGTGCCCTGACCGGTAGTCAGCAACAGATCACTGGTATGACTAGCACAGGACCTCAGTTAGCCCTGGATGCCTACCAATATTATAGCATAACCAATGGAAATGGTAAATTTCTCGATTTGTTAATTTCGAACATAATTAGCACCTTGAGCCCACTAAAAGACTCCTTACTACCTATAGACCCACACCTACCTTCGTTTGTTGCAAAAGCCCTCATGGGTATATCAATGCAAACCATAAAAATAAAACCCATGAAAAAATACGATTTCCGTAAGGTCAATTATGTTATCAATGAAGTCGAGTGGTCGGTCATATACACATACAAGCTAACATCTTAATCGACAACCTATGTATCGAGGAATCTAAATTACTTCGGGAGTTACAAAATCTCGACTCGTCCAAAGGGGCTGGCCCAGATGGATACCCAGCTCTATTTTTTTAATATAAATATCTGCTAATAGCATATATAAACCGCTTCATATAATTTACAATAGATGCCTGTGTGAAGGGGTGTTCCCTGAAACACGGAAACGATCCAATATAACGCCCGTACACAACGGAGGCTCGAAACATGATATTGAGCAATATCGACCCATTTCAATTCTGTCGACCTTGTCAAAACTATTTGAAAGACTCGTACATAGTGAAATCTACCCAATCCTGCACAACGTACTAATTCCTGAACAACATGGTTTTGTTAAACACCGATCTACTGTTTCTAATTTATTCATCTTCACCACCTATCTTTTTGAAAACATGGATAGACGTTTGCAAGTGGACGCTGTTTACACATATTTCAAAAAGGCCTTGACAAGGTAGACCATGAAATTTTACTTAATAAAATTGCATTTAATGGCATACGGGGAAACTTGTTTCGGTAGTTTTCTTCCTACATTAAAAATAGAACACAGAAGGTTGTCGTGAGTGACCATCAGTCTGATACAGTGTCTATATATTCTGGTGTTCCACAGGGCTCAATCCTGGGATCCATTACTCCTATTTAATATAAATGACACTGGGAAATGCTTCTTAAGTACTAAATTTCTGAAATAGTATTTATTTACATAACCAAATTACAAATTATTATTTAATAATAATTAAATTAAAATAAAACTAAGTTAAGCCTAAAAAAGGACCTCGGGGCATTGTACCGAGGATGCTGGCGGCATTCCGTCGCTGAATTGCAATGCTGATGTGAATTTAAATCTAAATTGCTTATGTATGCTGATGATTTGAAAGCCTTTAAAACTATTACTACTATAGAAGACTGTTTAAAGTATCACGAAGATTTTAATAGACTGCCAGCATACTGCTTGACAACGAACTACACTTAAGACTCGACAAGAGAGAAGCATAATAAGAATATTTTACTGTATCACCAAAATATAAATCGTTTCTCTGGCAAAATCCTAGACATGGAGTTGTTAATAGATAAATATCATATGGACATCTTATGTTTTTGTGAAACCTGGTTAAGACCGGATACGATGTAGTTTAATGTAAATAATTTTTCAGTTGCCAGTGCGTACAACAGGTCCTCAATAGGGGGTGGTACCTTGATATTATGTAAAACTATTTTCAGACATAAGGAAAGGAAGAATATCACTGCTTGCTCTGTTGATCGCTTATGTGAGGTAGCATGTGCAGAGGTTGAAGGCCATACTTTCTTATGTGTTTATAGACCACCAGCATCAAACTTGTTATCATTTTTAATAATTATGGAAGAAATACTAGGCAAACTTTTTAAAGATAATAAGTTCGTTTTTGCTTGTGGTGACTTAAATATTGATCTATTAGTTAATTCCCTGGATAAATGTAAGCTTATTTCATTGTTTAAATCATTAAATTTAAAGTGTATATTTAAAGAAGCAACTAGAATAACAGCAACCTCAGCTTCGTGCATAAACAATGTATATACTAATCGTAAAATAAAAGACTCTTCAATAATTAGTGGCGTCAGGTCTGACCATACTGGTTAACTTGTATCATTTGACCTAGATAAAAAGTTATACATAGATAAAACCATTAAATTAAGACCTCTCACTAAAAATAAATTGAACATGTTTAATAATAATGTTCTTAGCAATCTTTCAATAGCTAGTTTTGATTCACAAGACCCCAATATAAACTACGGTACATTATTTTCCTCAGTTTGCCAAGAATTGAATAAAGCATGTCCTGTAAAAAAGTTGCATTAATACTAAACCAACATTTAATGAATGGGCCACTGCTGGCATTAGATAAAGCAGAGATATTTTATATAATTTGTACTACGAGAAATCATTGACTTCTGATCAAGCCCTTCATTATTATGTCAGAAATTATTCTAAGATATTCAAAAGAGTCTGCACTCAAGCTAAATCTAAATGAATAAGTAACAAAATTAGTATTTCTAACAATAAAATAAAAGCTGTGTGGCAGGTAATTAACAAAGAAACTGGAAACACAAAACAGCGAGATCAAAATTAATGGTCTTTAAAAATTAATAATGAAACCATTACAGATAAGTTAAAAGTTGCTGAGACACTAGAAAATTTCTTTACCAACATCCCAATAGAGGTTACGAAATCTCTCCCCCCATCACCTATATTAGCTGAATCTCTTCTCAAAAAACACTTCTATACGGACATTCCAAGTTTTGAATTCAAGCCCATTTCTATTGTCACAATTAAAAAGGCATTCAAAAGTCTTAACATAAAGAAAACTGAAGACTTATGGGGGATTTCTGTTAAGGTTATTGGATATATCATAATCAATGTTTAGACAGCGGTACGTTTCCTGATTTAATGAAACATAGTAAAATAGTACCAATTTTCAAATCGGGTAGTAAGAGTGATCCCTCTAATTATATACCTATATCTGTGCTACCAGCATTGAGTAAAATATATGAAAAAATCATGCTAGACCGGATGCTGCCACATTTCAATTCTAATGGGATTTTACATAGTCGCCAGTTTGGTTTCACGAAAGGTAGGTCGACGACTGACGCAGGAGTAAAACTCATCAGTCACATTTTTGAATCCTGGGAGAAATCCCAGGATGCCATTGGCATTTTCTGTGACCTCTCAAAAGCGTTTGACTGCGTTGACCACAATACACTGACCTGTAAATTACACCACTACGGAATTCGTGGACAAGCTGCTGATCTCGTTCTGTCCTATCTATCAAACAGGCAGCAAAAAGTAAACGTTAACGGGGCGACGTCCTCGGGGTCTCTAGTAAAGATGGGCGTGCCCCAAGGTTCAATTCCTGGCCCTTTCCTATTTCTAGTTTATATTAATGATCTTCCTTACATGATGGCAAACTTATCGGATATAATTCTATTCGCTGACGACACTTCTCTTATTTTTAAAATAGATAGAAAAGATCCGGATGTCTTACACGCCAACGATAGTCTGGATGTTCTTCCGAAATGGTTCGCAGCTAATAATCTCTTACTTAATGCGAACAAAACAAAATGTCTTAAGTTCTCACTACCAAATGTACCTCAAGTGGCTCTAATTTTAAAACTTGATGGTAAGAGACTAGATGCTATTAAAACTATATACTAGGAACTACTCTCGATTCAAAATTGTAATGGCGAGCCCACATTAGAACTCTTTCAGGTAGATTAAGTTCAGCTGTATATGCAGTAAGAAAAATTAGACAGTTGACTGATATAGCCACAGCTAGGTTAGTATACTTTGCTTATTTCCACAGTATTATGTCTTATGGCGTTCTGCTGTGGGGATCGGCAGCTGATGTTGACTCAATTTTTATTTTACAAAAGAGGGCAATCCGCGCAGTGTATAGACTGGGTTCTCGTGAGTCCCTTAGAAACAAATTCAAAGAAATTAATGTACTAACTCTGCCTTCTCTTTATATCTTAGAAAGTATTTTGTATGTTCGCAAAAACTTATGTCGTTTCAAAACAAGAAGTGATTTCCATAATATAAATACACGTAGTAAACATGAAATTGTGATACCCAAATTCAGATTAACAAAAACAAGCAAATCATTTGTTATCAACAGTATCCGCTTTTATAACAAGTTGCCAAAGTCAGTTACAGAACTTAGCGATGGAAAGTTCAAAATCCACATCAAACGAGTCCTTGTCAAAAACACATATTATAAGATTAAAGACTACGTTGAAGACAAGGTAGTTTGGCAATAATTCCTTCTGCACATGTGGCTTCCCTGGTACATCAGAAACGGCATAACTATGTAAATGTATTAACTGCTCCCAAATTACGATGTTTATTATTATTATTTTTTAGACATACTTTTTTGACATTATATTTTCACTATTTGACATTTATACCTACAATTTTGATTTCAGACTTGTTCCAAACATGTCATTTGGTTTAAATAGATTTTAATTTTTATTACTTTAATATTATTTTACATGGATTCTTGTGTACGTTGTGTGTGAGAAAGTTGTAGGCTTATTAGACTAGATCTTTTGTAGACCTTTTTCTTTTCTTTTTTTTTTTGTTAAGTACTTCTCGACAGCCTACACTGTCTTCCCATACTTATTAACACTGTAATTTGAGAACATTGTAAAAGCCAATTATTTTTAAA
Source organism: Atethmia centrago (assembly GCA_905333075.3). Lineage (NCBI taxonomy): Eukaryota > Metazoa > Arthropoda > Insecta > Lepidoptera > Noctuidae > Atethmia > Atethmia centrago. The sequence goes on from HG995369.1 coordinate 34,355,059, forward strand.
AGAGTAACCGTGGAGTTTCTTGCCGACTCTTCTCCATAGGAAACCTACCTGTGCACCTAGCTTCTGACGTTTCATAAGTGCCCATGTAGGTTTATGTGAAATAAAAATATTTTGATTTGATTTGATTTGACTTAAGCATCTCCAAATGTCATTTCATAAATTTCACAAAAAAACAAATTCATCACAAATTTTAAGTAAAGGGTAAATAATGCCTTGCTAAGTAATACTTCTATTGTAAGAGATCTTGGTGTTTTACTGGACAAAAAGTTATAGCTTAATCAGCACGTAGAGAGAACTCAAACTCAAACTCACTCAAACTCAAAGCATTTATTTCAATTAAACCATTTACAGGCACTTTTGAATTGTCAAGGAGTCGGTCATTTAGAAATATGAAGCTAGTTGCCCATTCCAAAGCGTAGTAGGTACCTATGGAGAAGAACGGGCAAGAAACTCCATGGACACTCTTTTAAATTAAATTGATACATAAAGATTAGTACAAAAATAATGTTGAAATTATAACTAAATGTGAGGACGATGTAAAATAAAAAAACGCGCCCATAGTAAAAAGAGAAACAAAAACAATTTCTAAATAAAATAATTACAAATAAGTCGAGGACGCTAAGAGGTGACCAGTCCCAACTAACGGCGCCCGTTCACGAGCATGACGCATGGATTAGCACCATTCAGCTCAACCATTTTGAAGGGAGCTAAATGATCCAACACACGCGCCACCATCAGCGAGACATCTGAGTGAGCATGACATACTCTCAGCCGCCAGGACCCATTCAATTACATAACCGGCAAATGGTAGCTCTATTATACATAGTAATCACACCTGTGCAATGCAATTATACAATACAACGTAGGTTGAATTTATACAATGCAAAGATGGTCTTACAATGTTTAGCTGCTCCAACAGTATTTTCAAATGTTAATTATTCAATTGGTTGTGGTTGTGGAGCGGGACCAGCATTGAGCCAAGCATTTTTATCAGCGATGTAATCACCCAACTTATAATATGCCTGCCTGCATAGTGTGCGTTTGATACAAGATTTGAATTTCATTTCATTCAGTTGAAGTATGTGGGGTGGAATTTTATTGTAACATTTTAAACAGAACCCCATGAAAGATGAGTCTACTTTAGCCAGTCTGAGATAATAGGTCCCTATTTCTAGTACTATAATTATGTCTTTCACCTCTTTTACTAAAATGATGTAATTTTTTTCTTACGTACATGATGTTTTCGTAGATATTGACAAGGTACCGTCATGATGTTAATGTCCTTAAACCGGTCCCTTAGAGAATCGCGCCTGCGGAGATTATAAATGGCTCTGATAGCTCTTTTCTGCAGAATAAAAATTGACTCGATGTCTGCAGCCCGTCTCCAAAGTAAAATACCGTAAGACATGATACTATGAAAGTAACTAAAACAGACTAGCCTCGCGGTATCTACATCAGTAAATTGACGGATTTTTCTGACAGCATATGCCGCTGAACTTAGCCGTCCTGCAAGAGATGTTAAATGAGGACCCCATTGTAGCCTTGAGTCGAGCGTGATCCCCAGGAAAACAGTTTTATCGACGAATTCTAGTTTCTCTTGATTCAATACTATCTCATAATCACCACTTTTGACATTTGGTAAAGAAAATCGAATGCACTTAGTTTTTTTTCCCATTTAATACTAAATTATTGGCAGTGAACCAGTTCTGTACCTGCAATAGGGCGTTATTTACGTCGTCAACATTCGTAGCACGTCTATCTACCTTAAAAATTAAAGAAGTATCATCAGCAAATAACACCATTTGTGGTTGATTATTTAATAAATGGAGTAGATCATTAATATACATTAAAAAGAGGAAAGGTCCCAATATCGAGCCTTGTGGAACACCCATTTTTACTTTTAAACCGAGTGAATTGATACCATTATTTTGTACTTGCTGTTGTCTATCATTTAAATAAGATTTTACTAAGCTGAGCGCATGTTTTCCAAGTCCAAGAGAATTGTTAATAATTCATTTAAGATGTATTTATGGCTTTGTCATGATCTCATCTACTGAGTTTAAACGGCCTTCCACCTATCTTTACTTATATAAGACGCTTGTGTGCTCGCAGCTCGATTATGCTGTCCCAATCTGGAATCCGTTTTATAAGAAATATATAGATATGATCGAGAAAGTCCAGCGTAAATTTCTTCGCGCCATGTACTATAGGTGCTTTAAAAGGTGTTTGTCATATTCACAATTACTAAGTTAATATAATATGTTAACATCAGAATCTAGTCGTATGTTTCTAGAAGCCAATATACTACATGGTATTGTTCATAATCACTTCGATTCCATTGATCTCACGAGTAAGTTACGAGGGCGACACTGAAAGTTTTTAGAACTGGCCACTTGTAAACGATATAATGAAAAAAACAGTTCAAATTTTGAAAATGGAACTCTTTGCCAATATTATTGTGTATGTATTTTATTCATTTGTCATTTGTTTACGATTTGGCGGCAAATTGAAAATTGTCTGTGTCACGTCAGCATGAATTTAACGTGAGAAAATTTTCGTACAATGATTTTTTATGACTTTCGATATCATATAAGTCAACAAAAAAGTTATGATAGACTTCGATTGGCCTTTCACGATGAAGCTCCATCTCGTGCTACTGTTTACAACTGGTGTAATGAGTTTAAACGTGGTCGCACTAATCTCACCGATGATCTGCGTTAGGGACGGCCTTCTACGGCGACGACTGAAGATAACATCAGTGTTGCGCGGCGTATGATAGAGACTGACAAAAGAGTGACTTATCAGCAGATTCGGACAAGCTGGGCATCGGTATGAGTCAAGTGCACAAAATCCTCCCTGAACATTTAGCGGTCAGGAAGCTTTGTGTCCGGTGGATAGCTCATAATTTGACAGAGGCCTAAAAATTCCATCGTCGTCGGTGTCGTGAAATGGTTCAAATATTTAACGGAGGTGACTCAAATGCTGTGTTCGACATACTTACGGGTGACGAAAGCTGCATTTATTGTTATGATCCTTAAACTGAGAGACAGTCTGCTGTCTAGGTGTTTCCTTCCAAGGAGTTGCCACTAAAGTGAAGAGAAGTCGAAGCGTGGGAAAAAGATGGTGACCTCGTTCTTCGGAAGGACAGTTCATTACGCAACAATTGTTTTAGAGGATCGAAAAACAGTTACTGCAGAGTGGTACACTAACAATTGTTTGCCACTTGGAAAAAGTTCGGGAGAAACGACCTCGCAGTAGGATCCTCCTGCACCACGACAACACTTCGTCGCACACCACCAAGCAAACAATCGACTACTTGGCGACGTCAGACGTGGAATTACTGCATCACCCGCCCTATAGCCCCGACCCCGCACCTTGCGATTTTTATTTATTTCCGAAAATAAAAGAAAAACTTCGAGGAAAACGTTTTATGGACGCCGAGGAAGCAGTGGCTGCGTTTCAAAATGCCGTCGAAGAGACGAGTAGGTAAAGTGTTTTTCTCAGTGGTTCCATCGGATACAGCGATGTATTGATGTAAATGGACACTATTTTGAAAAGATATAATAAAACTAATAACTTGCTAGTTTGTTCAGTTTTTGATTTTCTAAGAACTTTCAGTGTAAAAAGCGTAGTGTCCATACAGGTAGATTGTTCGCTTTAAATAGCTGTCGGACTAATTCAGGATTGCGTTGCCCTGTTTGTCATATAGTGGAATCTTACAATCAACTTCATTGATATTGATATTTTTGTATGTTCCAAATCGAAATTGAAGTCCAATGTTTTTCAAATCTTATCCAATGATAATAAGAAATAGTGTGAGTCCTCCATCTACTAATCTAATCTATTTCAACCGTTTTATTTATTTTTATTAATGAATCGTATTGTATTGTATTTTAATTATCAATTTTTTTCATTTTATTTATGATCTGAGTAATGCTAATCTAGTGGCACTTTTTGCCTTATCTTAATTTTGTTAACATGCGGATAATGTAGTGGGCTGCAATATTGTTAATACTACTTATTATTATTATTTGTAAACATTTCATATTGTAGCTGGTTATTGTCCCATAATAAATAAAATAAAAATAAAATTAATTAATTCAATGTTAGTATTAGTTTTTGTGTCAGTTTTGCTAGAACATTTTATAGTCAAAGTAGTGTCGCCAGTAAATTGGATACATTCATATTTAAAACATTTTCTGAAGTCATTTATGTATAACATAAAAATATTAATAGGTAATAAAATGGAAATGATGAGTTAAAACTTACGTTGCGTCTTAGTAATGACAGTGTAGTGGGCTGCAATATAGTTAATACTACTTATTATTGTTATTTGTAGACATTTCATATTGTAGCTGTTTACTGTCCCAAAATAAATAAAATAAAATTAATTCATTCAATGTTAGTATTAGTTTCTGTGTCAGTTTTGCTAGAACATTTTATAGTCAAAGTAGTGTCGTCAGCAAATTGGATACATTCATATTTTAAATATTTTCTGAAGTCATTTATGTATAATATAAAAATATGAATAGGTAATAAAATAGAAATGATGAGTTAAAACTTATGTTGCGTTTTAGTAATGACGAAGCGCCCTACTGGATTGGTTGCAATTGCAAGCAGACCGCTAGGACCCTAAAGATTTGGTAACTATTGAACCTAAAACGCGGCGCTAAGCTTTAAACCGTGGAACAGGCTTAATTCGTCAGAAAAGATTAAAAATTATTGGTTATACGTTAGCAACTATCAAGTTCAAATAAAAAAATCAGGGAAATTAAGTAAATTCGAATCATCTGGATGTAATTCCGACGCGGCGACTCAGCGTGGACAGGACACGAACGTCAAGTGGGGACGAGACTGATCACGGCATACACCGCTACATCCCATGCACGATGATGAAGGCAAAAAAGGGCTGGCTTAGTAGAACGAGAAACTTCTCCAATAAAAAATAGTGGATAAATTATCGATTCCCAAGACAGATCACTAAATAGAATAAAAAAATGAGCAAATTACAACCAGTTCCTGGAGGGACTAATATTTATCGCAATAAAGCAGACAGTGGTCTCTTGAAATTTTTGCTTTTTATCTTAAGAAAAGATAAAAAGCAAAAATTTCAGCTTTCGAAATTAGGTTACAAACTGTTAAACTTTCCTTTTTGACGAATAGGGCACCATTATTACCTGCCGATATGGCGTCGTGATGCCAAGAAACTATTCAAATTGTAATTTCGCCGAAGATATTCAAAAAAAGAATATGACCATTAGTCGAGAGAGCAACCTGGAATGACACCTCCAAGAGAAGATTTTTGTTAACCTTTAACGATTCCGTCACAAACAAAAAAAAACAAACTATTATTCAAAAACAAGACCAAAATATGCCAAGCATCGAACTCTAAAAAAGGTTGAATACTTCATGATAGCAAATAGGAACATAACCAAAATTGATTGCAGAATGATAATTCTACAATACGTATAAATAGAAGACTCTATTAGACTCAGTAGTGATTAATTAGTACAGAGGACCTGATACGGGTGTCGGTACTTACTATCAAACTACCAGACAGTTTTCATAAGTAGGTACGCATCTCCAATGTGGGTGGCTTTTTACTTTACACCCGGCACAATTTTGCCCTTGCGCTCTTCTGGCGTCACTGGTTAACTCAACAGGAACCACCATGAATATGAGAACGGAGTCGTTACAGGCACATGAAACATTTGAGATTTGCCTCTGGTGTTACGTATGTCCACCAGTAGGTGCGGGAAGTCACTTACCATGGTGGGAGGGTGAATAGTTCTTATGCTAGCTAACGGTTAGTGGTTACTGCCTCATAGCACACTAACTAGTTTTACCGCAGTGAGGTAACTTTTCAGTTTGATATAATTACTTAGCGACACGATAGCTTGAAGGAACACAACACTTACTATAAATTAAATAACTTTCAAGATTGAAAAATTATTTCTATTAACACTAAGTATTGCATATTGATGGTTATGTTGATGTCTGATGGTCAACCCTGGAAACAATCCAGACTCAGGGCAGCTGCTGAGTAATTCCATATTTGAAAACCTCGATGTTTTGTCAAGTCGTAATCCGCGCGAAGCAGGGGCGGCTCACTAGTACATATTATAAATTAAAGTCGCTTTTCGTGTCTGTCTTTGTGAGCGCGTTGTTCTTCTAAACTGCGCAACGGATTTTGATGTGGTTTTCGCGATCGTTTAGTGAAATTATTCCTGAAGGTTTCAAACTCAAACTCAAACCATTTATTTCAATTAAACCATTTACAGGCACTTTTGTATTGACAAGGAGTCGGTCAGTTAGAAATATGAAGCTAGTTGCCCATTCCAAAGCGTAGTAGGTACCTATGGAGAAGAACGGGCAAGAAACTCCACGGACACTCTTTTAAATTAAAATATTGTTTAAAAAAATATTGGTTACATCATTGGTTTAAATGTATTAAACTTAGGTATATAATTAAGAAATCTCGATGTTTAGTCAAGTTATAAAATCTAAACCCAAAGCATTTATTTCAAATCAACCAAATGCAGGCACTTTTAAATTGTCAAAGGGTCGGTCAGTCAGAAAGATGAAGCTAGTTTCCCATTCCAAATCGTAGTAGGTTCCTATGGATAAGAACGGGCAAGAAACTCCACGGACACTCTTTTAAATTAAAATATTGTTACAAAAATATTGGTTACATCATTCGTGTTGAAATTATACATGTGAGAACAATATAAAAAGTCGTGCACGTTAAAAGTGTCCGTAATAAAAAGATAAAATAAAAAACAATTGAAAAATTAAAATAAGCCGTGGCAGCTAAGAAATTACTAGTCCCTACTTAACTGACGGCGCCCGTTCACGAACATGACGCCATGACGCATGGATCAGCACCAGCTCAACCATTTTGAACGGACCTTAATGATCCAACCGACACGCCACCACCAGCGAGACATATGAGTAAGCATGACTTACTGTCAGCGGCCAGGGCACATTCAACTCAATTAAAGACGTAGGTACCTAGTAAATGGTTGCTTAATACGAGTAGTAGGTACCAAGTGGTCACACACGTGCCATGCAATTATATAATACTAAGAGATTGAATTTATACAATCGTGACACGTCAAGTATACTTAACTCTTAGCAGTGGTTCATAGTTAACGAACGTGGAGTACTGAGTAAGTAGTAAAGCCTTCCAGCGTTACTTTTTTTTTTTTTGAGGGTGGGAAATCATCAAATAACTTCTCCCGCTCTGGGCGGAGCGGGAGGGTGTGTCAGACTCTTACTGACTAAAACCCACCCGTATTCCTTCCTGTTGCCTGTGTTGCGGGGCCCTCGGTGACCCATAAGTACCTTCCCGCGACCCCGGCAGGTTCCAGCGTTACTTACAGTTAAAAATACTTAGTTGAGGAAGCTATTTGGAAACAAAATCTATTTAGTATAGTATAGTTTTATTAATTATTTTTATTTATCTTTTACATAGATCCTGATCAATTTTTAACCGACTTCACAAAAAGAAGGAGGTTCTCAAGTCAATTGTATTTAAAAAAAAATGTTTATTACGTCATAACTCCGTCGTTTTTAAAAGGATATAGATAGATACCTACTTTCAGATTGGTCCCATTTTTATCAAAATCCAGTTCTGATGTTGGGATCCATGAGGAATTGAGGGAGTTCCTCAAATATATAGCGATTTTTGTATTTTCATCAACAAGTCAGTCATTTGTATTCAGAAAGAATCATTTGGTAAAGTGGAACTGATGAAGAAGACCACAAATGGCCACCGGAGCTCCTCGATGATAAGTATTTCACAGACCATAAGATATCTCTATTAAGAAGCGACTATGACGAAGCTAATTTAAATTAATGGTTCTGATCAAAATTATACCAAACTGATCTGATGGTGAAACCAGAAGGTAGGCACGGAACTCCGTATTATAGCCGTATTTGTGCTTATTAGAATTGTCATGAGATGCACTCTGATTATAAATGATTTTTAACCGATTTTAAAAAAGGAGGACGTTCTCAATTCGTCTATATATATAATATATAAATATATTATATGTATTAATTCAGGCATAACTTATTTGTTTATGAACTGACATTTATAATTCCTTTGTTTGGTAGAGGAAACTTGCGCGGCCCCATATACATTTTATTAGTTTTGCTTGGGTAGTTTCGGTGCATGTTGATGATGTTATAAAACTTCCGGTCACTGTTGTTTACTTAGCAAGCAGTGGTCTGCAAATTCGTGTGGGGTAGGTACCACAAAATGTGGATTAAAGAAACTGTTTTACAAAAAAAACAACCGCCTTCCAAAAAGAAAACACTAAAAATGAAAAGTAACTTTAATTTTGGAAGTCGGTGGCAAAAAACGAAAATACAGAACCAAAGACACCGACTTCGGACTAACTGTGGAGGCTTGTAAATGGCTTGCCATCTATTACTTCTGTATTGATAGCTGTAAGCCATCAGCATCACCCAAATAGAATAAAAAACCTCGAATTTTTTCCGAAAATTTGAAGAGCTTTTTTTTGGTGTTTGGGAATTTTGAAAGGATATTTTTTTTCAATGTTGTAACATGAATGTTGGTGGAACCTACGCTTTTTAGTGAAATACCATTTCATTACTTACTGATAGAACTTACTTAAATACTAAGTATCTATGTAAGTTTACATACCTAATAATAAATTACTGAGTGAACACGGAACATCGTATCACTGAAATGATCAAAACTCCTAATACTTATAGGTACACCGGTATAGCGTGTAGCACATACATCGGTTCACTCCTGACTCCATAACATTACTCCATAACAAACTTGTGCCCAGAAAACAGAACTGATCGGAGTCCGCCGCATTTAAATAAATAAAACTAACAAGTACCAGCATGCCGTAGCTAGCTGCATTATAGGTTGAGGTTGAAGTGTGCTGATAAGACGCGCTGTCTCGGGTTGGGGCGCTTGGCGGCTGCTTTGTACCTATTCTATTATTTCATGATCCGATAAAAAAGGAATAAAGACCCGCGACCTAAACGCAGGAATGTGGTAGATTTTTGTGTGAGTCGGGCGCCGGCGCCGGCCGCATTAGTGCGGCGAGCGCGCGACACCGGTTACACATTAGCTCCCCGCGCCGCGCGCACGCTCCGCGCTCCACCTAACTCGCACGCAGCCGCTAACCATATAGGAGCTCTACGTTCTAATGAATAGAGACTATTTCTCAGTTGGCGTTTGTGACATTATCACCTTTTACAATTTCGATAGCGCCGGGAGAGCTTCGTGCGAAAGGACTAAACTGAATCCTTGGATCCAGAAATTTGATTTGTAATGGTGGGAGATAAGGTCGAGATTGCATCGCCAGTGTTAGGTCGCAAGCGGAGCGCTACCGGCCGCGTCTCACGCCCACTTATCGATCGGACAATTTAACCGATACGTGTATAAGTGTAATATATCAATTGTGGTTGCGCGGCTGCTGTCCGTCCGTCCGTCCGTTGCGACTGCTAATGAATTTCGTCCGTTGATTGCGTCCCGGTGCGTACGCGCACTGCCCCCTCCTCCCCTCCACACATAACTTATTGACAACTAGGTGAGCTGATAGCGGCTGCACTTTATTACGGCGGTGCTGCGCGGGCGCTAATTAGTACAATTGTTATCTGCACGACATTACCTATAGTTTTTTGCACAAGATTATATTTTAGTTTTATCGAAGTTTTTCAGTATATAGGAGTGTACCTATGTATCATTCGTATGTAATATGAAAATTAACACTTTCACTGCGAAAGGACTGACATGAGACCAGGGCCGGATTTAACGAAGGGCAAAAGGGGCCCTAAAAACAAAAGAACAGAAATGGTACAATGGTATGTAAACTCAACACATACGAGGAATATGAGATCGTTTAAAACTTTAAAGGAATAATTTTTTGTATCGTCTGCTCGAGACTATAAACTTTACAAAGTAAAATCCGACTTTAAAAAAATATATTTTTGCTTTTGAAGTTCAGATTAAAAAACAAAACACCCGACAGACATTTAAATTACTGATGAAAATGCTTTCTATTTTGTAGAATGTACCTACTATTGGCCAATAGTATAGTGATTCGCACCTTACATTATTGTTTTATGTTTAAAAGTGTTTTTTTTAAACAATTTACAGAAATAGGTAAACATAATTTTTCATCATGTTCATCATACATCAGAAATGTGTTATCTTTATTTTTTAAATTTAATTTAGTTTAATAAAATGAGTCGGTGGATTTCGTTCGTTGTCAATTTGCTTGTTAATCTTTGATGCCTATTATCGTTCATGACGTGTTAAAGTCCAAATTTGTTTTTGGGATAAATTCATCCCAACTTCGGAACCCTTCATTGTGCGTGGTCCGACACGCACTTGGCCGGTATTTTGGTGATGTGCTTGTTTGTTCTTTTTCCATTAAAAAAACGAAAAACCCGACTGCAAAAACATACCTAACTGAAAAGAGAAAACCAAGCATTATAATCTATATAATTTTGGTATCGCAGGCGGGGGACAAACAAAAGTTACACCATATTTCGGGTTATTGGTTTGCCCCCGCCTGCGATACCAAAATTCTATAGATTTTAATGCTTTTTTTTCTCTTTTCAGTTAGGTATGTGTACGGAAAGCGTCATGCTAACATGACGCTTTCTATTTCTTGAAGAATATACACAGCTCTTTCTATACAAAGTGACATTTCGTTTCTCCATTTTTGACATCGCACCGTAGAAATCCTTCCGCAATCTGTCATTTCGTCTTTCGTTTCTTACGATATTTGTCTAGTTCCTTTTTTATGTAGACTATTTCAGAAGAAAGTTTCTATGCCAAACTGTCAAAATCACACTGACAACTGACAGTTATCTAAGGTGAGGTAAGGTAAGGTAAGGTAAAGTAAAGTAAAGTAAGGTAAGACAATTTGCTTTTTTCTACTCGACGGCCATAAGGTAAAATCCAAAATCCCAAAATCTCAGCCCAAAATCATGATTTTACAGGAGAGCGTTTTGAACGTAAAACTGTGATAATTAATAGAAGAACAAGGCTATCTTCTATTTTACATAATTTTGTTAATAGGGCATTACCAAGGAACTTTAATATATTTTTGTTTCATACGGTACTTCGACACTTTGCTGAGAAAAATTGTTGTAGTTGTCTTTTTAAAAGTGATTTAATATCAGTAAAAGATGAGAATGAAACAAAAAAAAATCGTATTACAAAACAAAGAATCCCGAGTCGAATTATGTCAATCAATCAATCAACTCAGACTATAACAGTCCACTGCTGGACATAGGCCTCTCCCAGGCTGCGCCACAACACCCTGTCCTCCGAAATTGTGGTGTGACTGTGTATCTCGATAGCAGCAGCAGCGCTGTGCACTCGTCACTTGATATGTTATTATTTGATTCGGGTGTTCCCCGTTTGTCGATAGCTGGTGTTGTCTTTTTGTCATAGCACCTATCAACACTATTAGATTATTAAATCATCTCCATGTGTAGTAAATCTTAGGAATATAATTTACATTTTTTAAGCAAAACAGTATTAAAAAAAAATATGCCTTATAGTTTTTTGAATAAATATTTTTATTATTACCTATGATCTAATAGTCGATTATTTACCGAGGAATAAGGCAGTGTATGTAGCAACCACGGATATCTGTGGTTGCAACAATAATAAATTACGTACTAGTAATTTTTTTCAGCTAATGATATCTCCAACATTTTATAAAACCTATCTGCTGTACCTACACATTATGTGATGATAATATTAATGTTGGTACAAAAACACACTTGTCCTAGGTAGGCACGTGTCACGTGTGTCACGCAGTGTAACTTCCTAACATGTCACAAACTATTAATAATTAGTATTTTCTATGATTAATATTTTCTGCTTACTGGAGAGTGCGCACATTGGGCACCTACATCCACCACATTGGGAACAACGAGCTTCACTCTCTCGCCAGCAACCTTCAACATCACGAGGCAGGAGTGGTCCAGCCGGTGCGGCTGCCGCTGAGCACTCGTGACCACGCGGCGGCAAACATTGTTCGGCTCGTAGGGATCCATGGGAACATCGTGCGGTGCATAGAAAGGTGACTAACCGAGGAAATGATTTCTCTCGAGAAGTATTTTGATTAGATGTCTCTAGTTCACTCACGTTTTCAATCTGTTCGGCTTCTAACAAATCATAAAATGCAAGCAGACTATCCGAACACTTTACGTGACTTGGAATCTGGCCAACTATCGAATCAAAATAATATTTGACGATTGGAAAATGATATCTGAAGCCGTTGTGAGCGATCAAGCACACGGGCCTCTAGATGCAGTTGATGAAGGCATACACGGCGTCGAAACCCTCGGTGCCGAACGCGGGCTCCTGCTCGAGCAGCTGGAGGTCGAAAGCGGCATCCTGCTCGAGCAAATTGTGGTCGCGCCTGCTCCGCCTTCTTTGCTTTGCTCTCGAAGAGCTGTCTTCGTGTTCCCGTCTATTTGATCGTAAGGTTACAGTAATAAGCTAGTTGCTGAAGGAAGGTTTAGCTGGCTCCTGCAACAAAATCTATAAAAGTTATTGTACACGCGCATCACAAGGCACCAGGAGCTCAACTGTGAAATGATTATGAAACGACCTATTATTGTATTACAAACGTACATACGTAATGCATTTTCATCAGCACACCGAGCCACAGAGTGATTGGAACTTTCCGGAATGTGATAATCCTAATCATTGTCCAAAAAATATTTATCTAGATCTTGCATAAATACGAACATCTACTGTGAAGGTACTACGTTGCTAACCGAGAAGTTGTGCTTTTATTCACGTTTTGAAAAACTTGCATCCACGCAATAGCATCGTTTCAATAGGATCTCTATTGAAACGAGGCTATTGCTTGGATTCTTTTTGACAGGATCAGCTTCCTGCGTTCGCTGTTTAGGACAGTTGAACAGTTACTTACCTACACGGTTCACATCAACGTATGGGACACGTAAAATTAGCCATGCACAGCCTCCTAAAATCATGCTAACTTGTTAGATAGCTGTTCACAAAATGCTCTGAAAACAACAAAGTTTGCACACTTACGAGTACTCTATTGCGCCCGCCTTACCTATAAAAGGAAAATCATGTTCCCCAAAAAAAGTAATTATGATTTTGGGATGCAAATTTTAAGATGCAGGTCAATCAATTATTATTTATGCCAGCAACATTTTCCAATCATAAAAACAGCTTCAAACATGCAAGTTTTTTGGAAAATTGATCAAAAACCAAGCAGTCGATTCCTGCTCGGATAGTACATAGGAGGACCTTCGTTCCTCTTTTTGAAAGTACGGCATTGAGAGCATTTTCGGAACAGAATTTTCTCCATCAAAAAATAATTTTACAAACCATATCAAGTCCAGTGTCAATAAAGAAACAGAACAGAAGGAACGAGCTTAATTTATGTTTATATTTTGAGGGGCATAAACAAACAATTACAGTAATCGCGGGTGGTTTGCTGTAATCCATTGAAGAGATTCTTATCTCCAAAGAGAGATCTTCACATTTTTGGGACCATTTAGTTTTTTATTGTGTAAAATTTTGTTATCCAGTACCTATGTGTCGGAGATGCCCGTCTGTCCGTCTTTAGAGCAAGCAGTGGCCACTGCTTGCCGCAGCTGATCGCAACGTGTCTGGACAGGTTTAGGGTCTGTCTCAATCCAAAGGTTCATTTAATTAATTTAAATTGCAGCCGACTTCCCTACTAGATTATTCGGCTGTGGTGATGACACGGATTCGGTTACATGGCTAGGTCAAAAAGGTGATTCAGTTTTTCTGCAACGAAATTCTCAGTGCAGGTTGGAGATAATAATTTGGCGGAGGTAGCAACCCCGTGACTCAGAAGCTCATCAACGTTCAATCTGGTACCTTTGATATAATAAGTGTTATCGGGGTGATCATATCGATGGTGGAAAAGAAAAACCGCCGTGTCCTCGTGGAGGCAATCGGCGGCAGAGATCACTTGCATCCGGCTCTGGTTCAGGCCATGGTACGGAGCGAGAGGGCATGGGCAGCCGCCACCTCCTTCTGCGAAGCAGTAATGCTTGCGAAGGAGGAGGCGGGACGATTGAGGGAAAGGCAAATTTCGCGCCCTCTCGCCCCTAGCCGCGCTACGCGCCCTGGGCGTCGGGAATCCCGGGCGGATTTCAGGCCACCGTAGGCGCGGGCTTGCGGATGGTGAGCAATGGGTAGCTCGCCTTCCAATAAGGACCAGGCCCGGGTTGACGGCGCGTTGTATTCCACGCGTGCCTCAAAGAGATGTCAGCATAAGTGTAGGGATCCACTAGGGCCGATGCCTGCCGGGTTCGCGTGGAACTTCGAATACAGTAATAGTCTGATACACCCTCCCATGTTCCGTGTGGTGTCGGACGTAAAGAATAGCACCATCCCATTTCTTCCCATGGGTGTCGTAAAAGTCGACTAAGGGACTTACTAGAGAATGGGCAGCAGCGTTCTCTATGCATTTTAACACCATACTGCGATCGCCAACCCACCTCCCAAGCGTGGCGATTATGGCAAACCTCCCCAATATTGGGGGAGGCCTATGTCCACCAGTGGACTTCTTTCGGCTGGAATGATGATGATGATGATTAATTTCCCACCCAAAAAAAAATTGCAATTGTTCAGCAGAGCTGTTTAACCTGTTAAGCCCCGCGCGACGCCGATTCGGAGTCAAAAAATAGAATCAATTGTATCTCATTAGCTATCCTTGACCAATTAAAGTAAATAAAAAAAAAATGGTTATTAATTATTTATTTTTCTGAAATTTTGTGAGCAAATTATTTTTTTATGCTCTATATTTTGTATTTAATTTTAATGAATTAAGGTCAACAATTTTAAAAAGGTGGCGTTTCATTTAAATGACATTTTGAGTAGGTAAGCAGGCAAAAACACTACTTAGGCCATCGAGAAAAAAAACTTGGAAAAATGCTTCACTTCGATGAAAAAAAAACAATATAGAAGAAACTTTTATGTACGATGCCTGTTACTTTTTAGATCGGTAAAATAATGTATTACCGCGGTTATGAAGTTTAAATGTTATGCATTTTTGTGAAATTTTATGCGTGATAGGGATTTCATTGATCTCATTTATTTCGATCTTTTAAAATTTCATCATGGAGATATTGTGTCACTGTACTTTGATGATAAAAGGGACAAGACTGCTACCACCGATCAGTTTATTTTAGCCTTATTATAATTCGACAACACTTTCCTGCGATGATCTCCACAGCGAATGATCCTACGTAATTTATTTGTCTTAGTGCATTCGCACCCTTTATTTACCTCATTCATCATTATTGCCGGTCCACTTTTAACGATTTTATTCGATGGCTCAATTTTATGTAAATATAGTACATAAAGGATTTAAAACAATAACCTAGTAAAGAAAAACTCAATTAATTTATCAAAAATACTTTTTAATTAGAACTTTTTATCATTTAATGTTTTTATTATTATTTATATTTGACAGAAAACAGTGTTATAATATAACATGTTTAAGACACAGCCTAATAAAAACCTAGGGATTTATTTGTAAATTGACTATGAGAATGGGGGGTGGATTTCAATTTACCTACTTACATAACTGTACTAAAAATTCGACAAAATTTTCATTATTATCCATAATAATATACAAACTAAACTTTTAAAAATATATTAAGTCCATTTCCCACTGTCATAATAAAGCAAGGCCCCTTTTTAGGCCCTGATAGGATCACACCCCTTACTTACCTACAATAAATAGAATGACTTTTAACTTCAGTCCTAATACAAGGGGTGCGTGCAGAAAACCTCCTCGTGTGCCTGATTGCTGCTGGTTCCCTTCAAATACGTTCGGGGGAAAGAGCAGTCGTCTGGCCGGTGCATCCTGGGCACAGCCAATAGTCTCTCCATGTATCGGAGAGGGTATTGACCGTGGCGAATTTCTACGTGGCGGGGAGCTTCATGCTCGATCGTCGGTCGTCCACTCCCCTCTCTGCTTACAGAGAGCAGGTCGAGTGGGCGAAGAGTGGCGGTGCTTGCTGTGCACTTACCCTGCCCGCGAGCTAGCAGCGGGAGAATCGATTCTTCTGCCTGCATCCGTCGAAATCGTAATCCGTAAAGAGACCACAGTCATGTTTTGTGGCTTGGAACGGGACGAGGATCTTGGCTTGGTCGCCCGGATCGCGAGGAAGATAACCTCTATAAAAATACCTCTAATATCACGTTTTGGTGCGCGGCAAGGATATGAATGGCTGAGGAGTAGTGTCATCTGCAACTTTGCAGTTGTAGGTGGTGCATCAGTCGTTAGCGCACCCCCAGCCAGGGTACCAGTGGACCCCCTGGTTGGGTTATAAATGTACACTTGCCTAGGGACAGGGGGTGAACCTAGGTGTACTTTTTATATCCCCCATACTCGTGGGATTAAGTGTGGAAACCAAAAAAACAAAACAACAAAACTCAAGGTGTGAAGCGGAAACCGGCCTCGTTTGCAGCCGCCGCAGGTGCCACGGCCAAACGTGGCTCGTCGGGGCAGCCAAAGGGTGCGGCTACTGCGCAGGCGGCGAAGGCTCCAGCACCAGTGGCGAGAGTTTCAGCCCCGACGGCGAGGGCTCCGACCCTGGCGGCGAGGGCATCGGCCCAGGTGGCAAGACGGCCGCCCCCGCCTCCTAAATCTCTTCCGGGCGATGCCGAATGGCAAGTAGCCGGAGAGAAGAGGAAGGCGGCTAAGGCAAAGAGGGCGGCCAAAAAGAGGGAGAGGCGGCAGCGGCGCAAGGAGCGCAACGCCGCGGCTAGGCTCCACGCCCCGAATTCCGCAGCTGTAGTGATCACACTACAGCCGGATGCGGAAAAGAAGGGCGTGTCCTATAAGACCATTATGGCGAAGGTGGGTGAGGTGGTGCGCCTTGAGGAGCTCGGCGTTGCCAATGGCCTCTAGATGAATGTAACGGCGACTGGAGCCCGAATGGTACAGGTCCCTGGTGCGGCCAGTGGCCCCGCCGCTGATGCTCTGGCCGAAAGGCTCAGGGCATCCTTAAATGCGGACGTGGCCCGAGTGTCCAGGCCCACCAAGTGCGCTAGCGTGCGCATCATGGGCCTGGACGACTCCGTGACGGAGGAACATGTGGTCGCCGCGGTGGTTAAGACTGGGGGGTGCTCTACCGAGCAGGTGAGGGCAGGAACCGTCCGTCCTGACTCCGCGGGGCTGAAAACTGTTACAGTGAGCTGCCCCGTGTCGGCGGCCAGGAAAATTGCCGGGAAGGGCCAACGGCTATTGGTGGGCTGGGTTTCCGCGCAGGTAAAACTGTTGGAACCCAGACCTCTGAGGTGCTTCCGCTGTCAGGTGGGCGACCACGTGCGAGCTAATTGCACCTCGGAGGTGGATCGCAGCGGTCTTTGCTACCGGTGTGGTTTGCCCGGGCACAAGGCCGGCTCGTGCAATGCTTCGCTGCACTGTGCCGTATGTGCGGTGGCTCGCAAGCCGGCCGAGCACCGGATGGGGGGCAAGGCCCGCCAAAGCCAAAGCCAGGGCCAGAAGCAAGCCCTCCGCCACCGCCGTCACCACCGCAGCCGCCACCACTGCCACCGCCGCTGCCGCCTCCACCACCGCTGTCGTCGCCGTCGCCACCGTGGCCGCTGCGGCAGGACCCTCTCAGGGGGCTGGGGAGGAACCTCAAGAGAGGGCTGACATGGAGTGCCAATAATGGCCACATTACGCCTCCTCCAGGGGAACATCAACCACTGCGCCACCGCTCAGGATCTGTTGCTCCAGAGCATAGCGCAGTGGTGGATTAACATCGCCGTGGTCGCTGAGCCGTACTTTGTCCCGCCCAGGGATGACTGGGTGGAGGACCTGAGCGGCTCAGTGACCCTAATTTCGTCGGCCGCCGCCGGTACTCCGTCCCTCGAGGCCGTCAAGAGAGGACGGGACTGCGTAGCAGCACGATTCGGGGAGATTGTCGTGGTAGGGGTCTACTTCTCTCCGAACCGAACTCTTGCCGAGTTCCTCAACTCCCTTGCGGAGTTGAGAGACGTCGTCGTCGGGTTTGGTTCCCTCCCCGTGTTCGTCCTCGGGGACTTCAATGCCAAGAATTTGGCTTGGGGTTCCCGGTTAACGGACACACGGGGCAAGATGGTGGAGGACTGGGCTCTGGAGACAGGCCTGGTCGTCCTAAACCGGGGTTCTATCCGCACGTGTGTGCGGATGCGGGGTGAATCAGTGGTGGACATCTCGTTCGCCAGCCCCGCTCTGTCGCCGCCTGTAGTTGACTGGCGCGTCATGGAGGGGGTGGAGACCTATTCCGATCACCGGTATATCCGGCTCGACGTCTTCGCCCAGACCTCGGACGCGCCGGTCCGACGGGCCCGAGTGGTCCGCGGTGGGCGCTGAAGCAGCTGGACCGGGAGCTCCTCCTGGGAACCTCGATCGTGCAGGCCTGGGTGTCACCACCGGACAGGCCTGCCGACATCAACTACAAGACGGAGTGGTTCCGGGAGGCCATGTCCAACATATGTGCCGTGGCAATGCCCCGGGTCCAGCCTGGACGTGCCTCGCGCCAGGAGTACTGGTGGTCGCAGGAGCTGACAGCTCCGCGCACTGCGTGCGTGGCTGCGCTACGCCGGTACACCAGGCACCGCAGGCTCCGTATCAAACCTCTGGATACGGAAACCATTCAGGCGGAGCTGTACGAGGGGTACAGAGCGGCGAAGACCCCAGCTTGTGGAGGACGTGGTGAGCGCTCTGTTCCCTTCGCGAGGAGAACACACCTCCCCGCCTATGGCTCCGCCTACTGCGGTGCCCGATGCGGACCACACCGCCAACGACGACGACGACGACGACGATGCTCCGGAGGTGACCGAGATAGAAATGAGAGCGGCGGTACGCAGGCTTAATGCCAAAATACCGTCCCAGGACCCGACGGCTTACCTGGGAAGGCCTGGGTCCTGGCCTTGGAGGCTCTCGGGCCTCGACTTAGGGGGCTCCTAAGCGCATGCTTGGAGAGGGGCCAGTTCCCGCTTCGTTGGAAGACGGGAAAACTGGTCCTCATAAAGAAGGCAGGGCGCCCTGCGGACTCTCCGTCCGCTTATCGGCCCATCGTGCTGCTCGACGAGGTGGGCAAGCTCTTTGAAAGAGTCATTGCAGATCGCCTCGTCGGCCAGCTGATGCGGGTGGGGCCGGATTTGGCGGAGAGTCAGTTTGGTTTCTGCAGGGGACGCTCTACGTCCACCGTAGCCATCCGCCATCATGCGCGTGCGAGCCCTGACGACGGGGAATGCTGTTGCCCAGGGTGGGGTCGTCTTGGCGGTGTCTCTAGACATCGCCAATGCCTTCAATACCCTGCCCTGGACTTGAATTAGGGAGGCACTCCGGTAGGTACCACCGGATGCCGACCTACCTCTGTCGTGTGGTCGAGGCCTATTTGACGGACAGGGCCGTCATCTACCCCGGTCACCAGGGAATGTGGAACCGGCAAGAGATGTCGTGCGGTGTCCCACAGGGATCGGTCCTGGGGCCGCATCTGTGGGACATCGGATACGACTGGGTGCTCCACGCCGACCTCCCTAGTGGCGTCAGCGTAGTGTGCTACGCTGACGACACGTTGGTCCTGGCGCAGGGGAGGTCGCACCAGGCGGCGGCCAAAGTAGCGGCACGCGGGGTTGCGACAATCGTCGAAAGGATCCGGCAACTGGGACTCGAGGTGGCCTTGCACAAGTCCGAGGCCATGTGTTTTCATGGTACTCGGAACGCGCCACCGTTGGGGTCCCAAATAATGGTAGGAGGGGTTTCCATCGGCGTCTAGTCGACGATGAAGTACCTGGGACTCGTCCTCGACAGCCGGTGGAACTTCGTGGAGCATTTCAGACGTTTGGCTCCCAAACTGGAGCGCGCGGGCGCTGCATTGAAGCGGCTCCTGCCCAATCTAAGGGGTCCAAACGCCTCCTGCCGAAAGCTCTACGCGGGGGTCGTGCAGTCCATGGCCCTCTACGGGGCTCCTGTATGGGCACGCTCTCTGGCACTGCGGCCAGCCCGCCGGTTGAGCGTGGCCCAAAGGGTCATGGCCATCCGTATGGTCCGGTGATACCGCACGGTCTCCTGTGAGGCAGCGAGCCTCCTTGCCGGATTGCCGCCATGGGATCTGGAGGCAAAAGTCCTCGCGCACGTATGGTAGTGGCGCGAGGAGGCGAAACGCCGGGGCGTAAGTCCGCTGCCGCGAGAAATCGCGGCACAGCGGACGGAGCTCTGGCGGGATCTCATGGCGTCATGGAAAGTACGCCGCAATCGTGGCGTGCCCAGCACTGGATTGCTGTCCAGTGCTGGGCACACTACGATTGCGGCGATAAGTCCCCTCTTTGAGGAGTGGCTAGAGAGGCGCCGCGGTGTCCTCACCTTCCGCCTGACGCAGGTCCTCACCGGACATGGCAGCTTCGGGAGGTTCCTGTGTCGGATAAGGAGGGAGGAAACGCGCGGGTGTCACCACTGTGTGGGTCGCCCGGAGGACACGGTGGAGCATACGGTGGAGGTCTGCCCGGCTTAGGCAGAGCACCGCCGTGTCCTCGTGGAGGCGATCGGCGGCAGAGATCTCTCGCGTCCGGCCCTGGTTTAGGCCATGGTACGGAGCGAGAGGGCATGGGCAGCCGTCACCTCCTTCTGCGAAGCAGTAATGCTCGCGAAGGAGGAGGCGGGACGGTTGAGGGAAAGGCATGTTTCGCGCCCTCTTGCCCCTAGCCGCCGCAGGAGACGCCCTGGGCGTCGGGAATCCCGGGTGGATTTCCGGCCACCGTAGGCGCGGGCTTGCGGACGGTGAGCAATGGGTAGCTCATCGTCCGGTAAGGACCAGGCCCGGGTCGACGGCGCGTTGTATTCCACGCGCGCCACAAAGAGATGTCGTCAGCACAAATGTAGGGGTCCAATAGGGCCGATACCTGCCGGGGTCGCGGGAAGGTACTTATGGGTCACCGAGGCCCCCGCAACACAGGCAAGGAAGGAATACGGGTGGGTTTTAGTCAGTAAGAGTCTGACATGCCCTCCCGCTCCGCCCACGATTTATTGAGAGTTATTTGATGATTTCCCATCCAAAAAAAAAAGTCCTAATACAAACGAGTTACGTAACGAGTAACATTTTAAAATAAACCTATGAAACGTCAACTGTGTTAAAAATCAAGAAAGGAAAAACAAATCATTTGCTACTGGCAAAATTATTTATGCCCGTAAAAGTTATACCTACGACCTTTTTATTTAAAAGTAGGATGGGAATAACAACTGAAACGCCACGACTTGTACTTTACTTCGAGGAACAAAACGTGTTACGACACGTCTAGACACTTAACTTATTAGGGAAATGGTATCGAAAGGCCAAATTAAAAATAAATAAGGAAGTGTAAATGGAATGACGTGCCAAGTTCGTAGAAAAATAAGTTTGGTCGATAACTTAAGAGGCACATACAATATTTTCAAATTAATTTATACGACATTGTTGAAAACATGTCGCACATTGATAAGAAGACACCCACCACAGAACACTATCCAAAAAAGCAGTGTTTTCAGTAGAAGCATTTTAAGTTTTACCAAACAGTAATGACTAGTTTTGCACCAAAAACAATAAAAAATTGATATTATGTTATGGTTTTTATTGCAGAGGGTATTAAGCACGACTGGAAAGTATATTTTTTTTTTAATAAAAAGTAATTTTGAATAACAGATTTTTCCCATAAACTTTTTAGTGACGTTATTTCATTTACGAGATCAAAACATTCAGCATTTCCTATTTCATGACAACCTACCGACACAATAACAGTAGGAAAATTTAAATTACGCAAAGAAAAATCAGTTTTTATTTAGAAAAAATATATTATTGCCAAGTTTATCACAAAGTACTTAAACATTAACTTGTTTGCCACGGCAACAGATGGCTAAATCACATTTTTATTACTATTTTCAGACTTTAATATAAAATTACAAAACTTCAAAAGACTTAGGTGATAAACAATAATAACATAAAAACTGTATTAACTAAAATATTAAACATCTTAAAGATCACTCAAATTAAAGATCGTGTTTTGTTTATAATGGGCTCTTTTACATCAAAAAGCCGTAAAAATAAAGTAAGTAAGTAGTCCTAAAAATAAAATAACAATCAAAATAGTAACAGCTGTTTGTTTGAATATCAAAATCATGTTAAATTATTATACATTATACTTAATAATTAAGATCAAGTAAGTTACCTAAATCAGGTAATTAAACTTATTCTTAAAGGATTCTGTCGAAATAAGAAGAAACATAATAATTAGGAATGAGATTTTGGTCAATCAACGATTTGATGTCATTTTTCTTTCTTTCAGCCAAAGAAAGTTTATAAAGAGGTTTCAGTAGATTGGATTGTTGGCATTAGGAACTTGGTGCCTATTATCTGCTGACTGTTGCCTACGAGTAGCTACCCTATTAGCTTCTAGTCTTATCTCTATAAAGTTCTGTTCTAAATAAGATTTCTTGTAAAATATTTTGACCTTAGTAGGTTCATTGAAATCTTTCAGTATGTCGTTCCAATTCAATACAAACCCTCTGTTTGGCTTATAGGAAGAATGACACTAAAAAAATAATGACATTCTGAATCAATCATCAACTATTAAAATCAAAAAATACTTTAATTTCTGTAACACGAAGAGAGACACTAAATAAAAAGTGTCAGTATATCGTTTCAACATAGCAATTTTTACAAAATATTTTTTTTTGATACACGACTCTAAACAAAATGTAACGTTATTCATATTAAAGTTAATTTGTACTTATGAAATATTCTCAATCCAAATCGCCTTTAAACAGATAATGCCACTATGAAACACACCAGATGAAACCGTTTTTGTTAGCTCCACAGTCACGAATGAAAAAATGACGGTATGTCTTAACAGAAGGTATCAAATAGGTCGATAAAACAGTTCGTCAATACGCCATGTACCGAAAAATATAGAGTTCCAACAACAGGTGTTTTTGCAAAAAAATAGTATTCTTCGCAGGCTATGAGATGGCACTGCTAACTGAAAAACACCATTTTTTGTATAGTGACGGTCTTCTTATCAATGTGCGATGTATCAAAAAACGGTCGTTTGAAGGAAGTGTACTATTAAATAAAACAAATTATTTAAAAATAAAAAACCCGACTGCTAAAACACTTAACTGAAAAGAGAAAAACAAGCATTATAATCTATAGAATTTTGGTATCGCCGGGGGGGCAAACAAAAGGTACACCATATTTCAGGTTATTGGTATGTCCCCCCACCTGCGATACCAAAATTCTATAGATTATAATGCTTGTTTTTCTCTTTTCAGTTAAGTGATTTAGCAGTCGCGTTTTTTATTTTTTAAATGTTTTGTTTTATTTCAAGCTTTTTTAGTTTTATAAATATATCCTAATATATGAAAAAAACTCATTACCTACTAGCTATTATTTGATATCAATATTGTTAAAATTAAATGCAGATCCAATTTATAAATATTATATAGCCTATGTCACTCCCACAATTAAAACAAATCTAACGACACCTCTTATGTTATAATCCATCAAGCCGTTTAGGCTACAGAGCGTGCCAAAGAAATAGACATACATACATACATACATACATACATAAATACATAGATACATACATACATAAATACTCTCGAAAAACATTACCCTCCTTCTGGGGCAGTCGGGTAAATACACGTTTGTAGATACTTTAAAATGAACCGCCAAAAAGTGATTTCGATGGGCTTCTTATCTAGACACATCGATAGAGAATCCATAACCCTATCGAACTGTATATAAAACTCATTTTCGACCAAAGTGGCGTTTCTCATTTGTTTTTCCTTTCTTCTTGCTAGACTCCACGTATGTACAACCGTTCACTGCGTCTCCTAGCGCCATCTACCAGTACGCTCGTATACTAAGTGTGCCAGTGCGCTGCGCCATCTGATGGTGACGTGTAGAACTATTGCAGAGTTGCCGCGCACTGCCGCGAGGTGCAAGCGGACTCTATATGTAGATAAATAATATTAATGAATCAATAGTTACCTGAAATTATTATAACTGTTCAGTAAATAACCAGTAGAGTACAGTCTGTTTCTTTAATTTGTTGAGAGAGTTCCTATAAAAGTTACCACAATCGTAAGGTGTATTAGTTCTAGAAACATTTAATAGATAGCGCTGAAGGTATGTATATACCTCTTACAATGTAGAGTTTATTTTTATCATGACTGATACTCTGATAACTCTTTGACAAAACGCATAATCTCCACTTGCTGTACTTGTACGATATAAAAATAGGTATATGTATATTTTGGTGACCAATCAGTTCACCAAACATTCATTCAAAAATTTTTACTTGACAAGCAACGATTGGCAAAAACATTATTTGTCATTTTATCATTCTCCAAGAATAAGTTTACCAAATATTTCACTTAGCAAAATAATTATTCGATAAACTTTTATTTAATAACGTATTATTTGACAAACAATTCATTATTTTTTAATTTTATTCCATAAATAACGTTTGGAATAAAGACATTACACAAAAAAGAGAAAATAAATGAATTTTGTTTTCTATAAGCACAAACCCCCCAAACAAACACAGATGCTGACAGAAACCCTAACCCTAGACGGTTGACGTCAGGGACACCCCGAGGATCGGTTAGTTAGGTTCCTTTAAACCCTGCAGACAGAAATAGGAGCCCCGCGCAGCGGGACTCTGTCGACCTGCTGACGGAAATGCTAACCCTAGACGGTTGACATCACGGGGAATTAGGTTTGGTAAGGTTTCTTTAAACCCTGCAGACAGAAATATAAATGAGAAATGAAAAATGAATAAATGATTAAATATCATCTGATGCATTTGTAAAAATAATTGTTTGCCAAATAAATGTATGTAAGACGAGTGTTTATAAAATAATACATTTGCGGAATAAGTTGTTTTCGAAATAAATAGTATACGAAACATTGGTTGTAAAATGAAAATTTGTGAATGGAGTTTCGGTGAAACTTTAGTGAACCGTATATTTTCACACTTTGTAGTTTGGACACCTACATTTCGCCAGTTATGTTTATGTCCTTATTGTTCCTAATAGCGGTCAAAGTTTAGTCATTGTCGACTGATGTTCGACGGCTTCATATCTTACTGTCTACCTACCATCTTAGTCTATGAGAAGCTGCACTCGTGTCTGCCCCAGTAGTGCCAAGCGTGATGTTACGTTATGTTTCACAACAATAATAACTACGTGGATACACAAGATAACCTCCACCGTACGCCGTGGGACGTGTGGCAGAGTCGGTAGAGTCTACAAGATTATTCTGATTCATTTATTTATACAGAAGGTAAACAAAACCGGCCAAGTGCGTGTCGAACCACGGACAATGAAGGGTTCCGTAGTTGGGAAGTTGGTATGAATTTATCCCAAAAAAAAACTGAACTTATGTAGTTGAAAAACATGTTCTCCCATACATCGATATTTATGTACATGCCACAATCAATTCTCCAACTGCAAATTTTAGTTGGTCGACTATGACTCGTTAACTCGTAAAGCCCATTTAGCTGTGATAGTTTTCCTTTTAATTTCATTATATGTAGGTACTATTTCATTATATGGTGGCACCGAATCATAGGCATTCTTATAATCTATTCAACATGTTGACAGATCCTTTCGGGAACGGCGAACCTGTTGGGTAATGGCAATATCGATGAGAAGCAGGTCCTTAGTACCGCGGGATCCGTCCTTACATCCATTTTGTGAGGAAGACATGATTAAGTTGGTTTCTATATGTTTGTTAATTTTAGCTCTCAAAATGGATGTGAGAACTTTATAGACCGTCGGCAAACAAGTGATTGGTCTATAATTTTTGGGTTCCGCCGTACTACCTGATTTATGGAGCAGGTGGGTTATTCCGGTCGTTAGGAACAGGGGTAGCGACCCTGACTCTAAGGCTGACTGGAACTGGGATGCCAGGCGTGCGATCTTTGGAACCACTTTATCCAAAAGTTGTGCAGCCCGTCCGGTCCTGGAGATTTCCAGTTAGGCAACGGACGGACTGCACGGGCTACATCTTGAGAGAGGATGGTAAGTGCCCCCATTTCTGGTATAAGATCGCACGCTCGCTCGATTCTCTTAGTCCAGTCACCTTCGGTGTGATTGACAGGCACCGACCAAATCTTTCGCCAGAAGGAACACATGGCGTCATCATCCGGTAGGCGCGTGTCAGCCACACCTTGGTCCGGTCGCTCCCAAGTCCTATAAACCCACCTTTCATCATTCTGGAATGTGCGATTCTGAGTGTATCGCTCTATTCTCCGCCTGTATCGACGAATACGGTTCGCCCATGCACAGATCTTCTGCTTCAGGAAGTCGATACGCTCTGTGACGCGGGTCAAATAATCTCGAGAACTTAGAATATCAGTCCCCGCGGACGCCCGCGCCCGCTTCACAAAGCGCATCACTCTAGGGCGAGTATTGCCCTCCCTGAAGCAGATTAGCTTACCGATGAGTGCTCTAGTCTCACCGATACGACGCTCAATCCTGCTCTGCCAAGCTGGTACAGCTGGGTTTGGTCGTGGAGCTCTGTCACTGTTGGGAAATTTTACCAAAATTTATTATTATTATTATTACTCAAGCGGATCCATGAATCGAAAAGTGGTGTTCACATACCCGCAATATTTTTGAACGGCCTATCCAACAATAACCCACACCAGGAGGTAGACGAGAAAAAAAATATCATCCGCACATTACGTGCAAGCAGCAGCAATCAAATTTTTTTTTTTACTTTACCGTAACAAAAATATTTTTCAAGATTTTATTTTAGCACATTGTCAACACAGTGTAATGAATAACATAAACTAATGAAGTATCCTGCCAAGGGCCCATAGCATAATATTTAGAACATCTTTTAGTAAAACCAAGGACATGGAAATCGTTTATTGAGCGCGAACCTTAAAATAAGACAAACTCTAAATACAGGTAAGTACATATTACATTTTACTACAAATCAAGCGATCCATGTTTATTGTTTTGTTTCGTTTCGTTGATTGTCATCTGACACACACTTAGTGGACAGAACAATGTTCTCGGGCGACTGCCGCAAACACAGTTTATTTCGTGACACGGAAAGTGAATCTAGATAAAACCTTTATTATTATGGGAAATATTTAACTGATCTTCTACAAACTTATTGACCTTCTAATGATGTACGCTTTTAAAATTAACGAACCTCTAAAAACTTTGGGACTTCTAATGATGCATACTTTTTTTAATAAATGAGCCTCTTTTTATCTTCCCTGCAGGCTTAGCATGACACTCTCTATGTCTTCGAAGAATAGACACGGCTGTTTCTATACAAAGTGACATTTCGTTTCTCAGTTTTTGACATCTCACCGTAGAAATCCTTCTACAATCTGTCATCTTGTCTTTCGTTTCTACCGATCTTTGTCTAGGTCCTTTTTTATGTAGAAAGATTTCTACGGTGGGATGTCAAAAAAGGAGAAACGAAATGTCACTTTGTATGGAAAGAGCCGTGTCTATTCTTCGAAGAAATAGAGAGTGTCATGCTAAGCCTGCTGGTCTTTACGTACAGTTTCGCAGGAACTTCGCTAGGGTCTCCGACCAAACGGGTTAGGTTAGACTAGAGCTGTGAACAACAGCGCTACATCCAAGTTGGTCGCAGTAACTTGGATGTTTAGTATTTTTAGAACTACCATATTTGTTGCGGTCGCTAATCATAATTTGATCAACCTGACACTGACCTGCAAATTGCAAAAACGTAAGAAAATTTTAATTTCGCGGGCTACTACTTTGGATCCACCTTAAACAATTTCGTTTTAAAACTAAGATATTTATTTTAAATGTTAAGGGCTCTGTATCCATGTATGTATTTATGTTAATCTGACCCGATGGTTTTACATAATAACCGGCTAATCACTCGAGGATTCACCGGGTCATCTTCGACCGGCTGCTACTGGGTAGTTAACGTTAACCGGGCAGCTGCCGAAATGTATTAGGTATAATTTAGTCCGAATCACTTTGTAATTCTGGAAGATTATTAATTCAGCATTTATATTTTACTTAAGGGTTTTTATAGAATGAAACTTAATCTATCATCACGCCTTGATTCCCCAAAGGGTTAGGCAGAGTTTTACCTATAGTACCCCACATTTCCAAAATGCTGAAATGTGGTGGTGTACTGAGTTTAAGGCGCAGATACATGATTTTAGTGAATTTTAAATCTGTTATTACGCCTTCATATAATGCAAGTAAATTATGCAAAAAATGAGTGTAGTTTAACATACATTTTTAACGCATACGCATCAACTCTATATGTGAATATTTAAGTAAAGTAGTAAAATACTTTATGAAATAAATTCAGGAATACTTTGTCTACCCAAAGCATAGACATCGATATTACTTTCAAACTAGCTAAGATATTTAGATGTGTTTTTTTTTTTTTTGTAAAAACAGACTATTTTAATAGGTATAATAAATAGCTATAATTCTATCTGTGACTTTTTTTTCAAATATTCATATTTAAATTAAAAATAAATATTCCTTATGAAACCGAATGGCGGCGCAGCGTGAGCGCAACGCATATTTGTCCAAGGTCAACGGCGATTGCCCGACCCTTAAGTTCCATGTAAATTTTTGGTGTTTTTCTTAATACAAATGGGATTTAAATAGATTCAACAACTGAAGCGTTATCGTCTGGAACAACAATGATACTCTCTAATCCAAAAACGGATGATGTCCTCACGGTTAATTTACCTAATGCATAAGTTATTACGTTTCTTAAGAGTAGGTACATAATTATAGGTATGTTATTGATGTAAAAAATAGGTGGATAAAGGGCAAAAATAGATTGGTATACACAAACCCTTTTTTATAATTAAAGGCTCAATCACAACATTATGAGTCGTTACATGTGGTTCCCACCTCGACAGCGACACCTCGAGCCCTGACAAGGTGGTAAACAATAATTTATTCAAGGAACTTCGACAGGAAACTTAAAAAAAGACTGAAAGGATTACAGAAAACTTTTTTAGCAAGA
Organism: Atethmia centrago; assembly: GCA_905333075.3. NCBI lineage: Eukaryota > Metazoa > Arthropoda > Insecta > Lepidoptera > Noctuidae > Atethmia > Atethmia centrago. Next base: position 34,384,120 of record HG995369.1, read on the forward strand.
ACCGAGTAATGCAAATATTTAAACAAAGACTGTTTTGTAAAACTTTGAGTCGAACCGAGTATGGGTACGTGGCGAAAGGAATAATAGGATGACATTGGGGAAGATAATAATAATAACATAATCGCAGAGGCAACAATCGTTTTTATTTGTCGCTTATTTTGTAAACTCTTATATTAAAACAGTTTAAACAGTGTAATCAAAATATAAATATGTAAACCTAATTAGTTGAACAAATTGACACACACACATACGTGCCCAGGCACAACAGACACACACACATACACAACAATATATTATTATAGTAAATTCGTCGTCTGTTACATCTAAATATGTATTACTAGTTACATAACTATATGGTACAAGCGCTGCGTGATCTACTCTCTCCACTGAATGTTCTCTTTGACACTTACTCAACCGTCACTTGACTTGCAATATTTATAATACGAGTACATTATATTGTACTCGTACTTACATCATTGGGAACATATTCATAATTATGGACTTTTAATAATATCGATGTGTTTAGTGGTAAATTGCATGGGTGATATGTCGCGGCATCTTTAAATAAATATATACACCACCGATATACCGCAACACAAACTCACCATTATAGCCGTCACTTCTTTACTTTAGACAAAGTGTTCACCGTTCCACCACCACCTATGTACGAGCTAAGTTATCGAGACCACAAGTGAAAGACTAAACCAGTATACCTACATTCATATGTATAACATTTATCTGATGGTATCAATGAACACAAAGATCACTACTATACCTAAGGCTGTGGTTCAACACTTGGCATTTATGATGTTTACTTGCTGCGGCGCGGTGGCGGAGCCGGCGCCTTATCTCAACGTCCGTGATGGATGGTAACGGATCGTCTCCACGGCGTGCTGCGGAACTAGCCGACCACACTACGGTGCTACTGCTATACGGCGATATTGAGGTACATAGGCGCGCCTGCGATGAGAGAAACATATTGACCCATGCCCTCGCCGCTACCGATCCGACGGGATTTTTCAAATTGAAGCCGAGTTGATCTAACGAGACAGTAATTTCAAGTCAAGTGATGTGTGAGTTGTGGCCATTAGCACTTGAGGAATGCGGCGGCCGCGTCGTGCTACCAGGCTGTGCTGCTGCGTGCTGTCAGCACTGAAGGCGGCGCTCGGAGCGCACGTTACGGCGGGCGGTAGTGCGGCGCGCCGCGGTCTAGCGCTGGTACCCTGCAACACAACTCGCTCGTCACGACCACGTCTCGGGGTCTCAGCCAGGTACGGAGGACTCCACTCCTTTCAACGCAACAAAAAGAACATGTAAACGAAAATGATGGTAATAGATTATTGTACCCAATTTTGTCCTGCCGATTTGCTCGATTGTTATGATTAACTAGGACCCTGTTGTGATAAGGGGATACCGTGCGATCACCTACGAGGCATCAAATCTCCTGGCCGGTTCAATGCCCTGGTCCCCGGGAATTCGAGGCACTAAGGACCGAGCTCTGTCAGATCCTAGTGGCTGAATGGAGGGAGCGACTTGCTCAATCCAGGTGGGAGCTCACCACAATAATGGCTGTTAGGCCTGTTATGGACGAATGGCTGGAGGTGCAGCATGGTGCCCTCAGTTTCCGGCTGACATGCCTATGTCTGTTTTACTGTACGGATGTTTCGGGAAGTACCTGCGTCGCACAGGTCGGGAGCGGATGCCCGTTTGTCATCACTGTGCGGACTGCCTCGAGGACACTTCGCAACATACGCTGGAGGCGTCACTAGCTCAGCTTGGGTCTAACAGCGCTATACCCTCGTCACGACACTTGGTGCGGGTTAACGCTTCCGACCGTGGCTCGACGAAAACGCGTGGGATGGTATCGCCTCTTTTTGCGAGAAGGTTATGCATGCAAAGAAGGCGGCGGAGAGGGAGAAAGACCATACCTCTCATTCCACCCGCACCAAAAGAGCAGCCGGGCGTCGAAGGGTGCTTAACGATTTCCGGCACCATAAGGACCCCGGCCTGCGAGCGACGAAATTGAGGCTGTGTCGTTGCTCGAGCAGTCAAACTTAAAGAAGTGGTACGCAGTATTATGTGCGCACCTTAATGGAAGGACGTGCGGTCATGCGATGCGGTGATGGGGGGCTGATACCAGTCGGGGGTGCGGTGAATGTACAAGTATCACCTCGGGCCCCCCACTACTAACCCGTACTAGAAGGAACAGTGAAGTTTTACTCAGTAAGAGTCCGACATAAGTAACCCTCCGTTCTTCGATAAACGACAGACTTGCCGATCATCGAGACTGACCATACCTATCTGTTTAGAAATCTATTGGTAATATTGTCGTTGGTTCCGCATTGTAAGGAGTTGAACCTTTATACCTGTACATTATGTATTACTAACTACTAACCAAAACACACAAGTCACAGTAACCGGTAAATAAGTATAATGTAGTTTAGTATCAGTCAGTGGAAGCACTGCACACAACCTTGTGATAATGTTACACAAACGCAAAATGATGTCTTCGCAAAAAAATTTACTTTGCAAACTGTCACAGTAATTACCCGTTGCTGAGCACACTACAGACGTTGCCGACTGCCTCATGATGCAGAACCTGACATGGCTCACGTGTCACAAACACAAATAAAAACAGAAACTATCCACAGATACTAATTACTATGTTGTCTTTACATTGAGGTGCATCTTAAAGATTTGACATAAGAGGCAGTAGTAGGCGGCAGAGTGCAGGAAGCCAATGTGCAGTACTAAAGACATAGTCATGATACAAACAAGAAGACAGATCTTCGGAAGGTGAAGCTGAGAGCAGAGCGTGCAAACAAGGAGCTGTGGCGAGCGAGCCGACGACGGGCAGATCTGAGGATACTGGCGAGAGGAGCAGGGGAGTGCGGGAAGGGGATGTGACGGAACGGGAGCATACCAGCGAGGAAATCATAAACTGATGACGTCATCGAAGGAAATCAGAGAGTAGCTGAGTCATACTCCCGCATCGTCGCGTAGTCAGGTCATCTGCGCCGAGAGCTCGTCGCGTGTACTCACATCTCGGCCGAGTGGCGCGCCGTGGGTAGCATCAGTAGTGGAGCGGCCGCGCCCCCCGCGCCCTCAACCGCCGCGTACAGCGGAGGCAGCACCTTGTGCGAGTGTGCGTCCACTGCGGACACCACACGGTTAGTCGTGACGTCACAGCAAGCCGCGCGGCCACGCGGGCGCGTACTCACCCGCCAGCGGTCCACCTCCCGGCCGCGTCACGCCGCCATGTCCACCACCCATGCTTTTGGGCTTCCGTTTGCGCGTCTGGATGCCGTCCTTTTTCATGCTGAGCGGCCGGTTCACCTGCGCACACGTCATCACGCTCAGACGGGGGAACTCCTCGTAATCTGTCGCCGCGCGCTCCTATCATCCTTTAAACAAGCGTATCTACCCGCGAGGAGATAATTGATAAAAGATTATTTATCTCATTATGAATATTCGTGGTCGCGCGATGATAATTCTCTATCAGTCGGTAGCCCCGCGTTTTATCTCGCGAGATTAGATGAGACCCTGTGTTTTGATTTTTTATACAGACCCAATATTTGCCGAGGAGTTCCCTGATAACTGACTGCAGCGGCGATTAGATACCTGCGAGGTCTAATCAGCATAACTGCTGTAATCGATGCACAATCGCGCGATACGCTACTATCTGGTCTATCGTTGAAAAGCTCCTGTGAACTCACGTTGTGCAGCTTGTAGTAGAGGCCGCACGCGTTGCAGACGGGCTCGCCGTTGTTATTGCGGCGCCACAGCGTGGTGTTGGATGTCCGGCAGTTGGCGCACGTGACCCCGACGCGACGGTTGCCGTTCGTCGGCTGGGCAGGAAGCATCAGTGACATACATATTATTGCATCTATAGCTGGTGGCATTGTGTTAAAAGACAAACTCACTCAAACGTCAATTTAATGCTTACCAATGCCTGTTGCGGCTTTGCTTTCTGTCCTTTGAGCGGCGGCCGGTTGACGCCGTTGATGCGCGTGTATAGACCGCACGCATTGCACAGGTAGTGGCCGGTGCCGTCGCGGCGCCACAGCGGCGTGGTGGCGGCTGCGCAATTCACGCACTCCTTCACCTCGCCCATGCCGGCCATACCTGCGATAACACGCACGTTAGCTCACTTGCTACACATATCGTTTCAAGATGAAATGCTGCAGGCTCGCGTGCTACTTACTAGGGTCGAAGCCCTCGTCGATGGACAGAAGGTTGTGCGCGGGCCAGGCCTGCGCCGGCGCCGGGTAGCCCTCCACTAGCAGCCCGCCCTCGTAGCCGGACACGGGCACGTACTCCACGCCACCACCCTGCCCCAGGTAGTGCTCGCCACCCACCTTGTACTGCACCGTGTTGCCGTGCGTATACAGCGTCACCTGACGATACAACAACACAATGTACACCATTTACAAACAATCCACAATTAGGTTGAGAAGTGTGCAAGCTGACCTGTTGTGAGTTAGGGCTAGGCGGCGTCTCATACACTGCCTGTGACTGCGGCACCACTGAGCCGTATACTACGTGCGTGCCGCGCGCCAGTGACGACGAGGACAGCGTGGGGTCGCTGCGGTAAAGCAGCTGTCCGGGGGGAGACTCGTCACCCCGTGCGCCCCCCGCACCTCCCGTGCCACCACCCCCGCTACCGTACAGGGTCAGCAGCTCCTTGCTGCCGCCGGCGTATGCGCCGTATCCTCCCCCTGCGTACTGCGGGCTCTGTCCGGCATACGCGTATCCACCGTGCACTGACGTCACAGGCTGCAGGCTCGCGTAAGTGGTCGGCCGCGGCTCCCCCTCCCCACGCGCCTCGTACTTCACCTGCTGGTAGGCCACGCCCACCGCCTGCTGGTTGTTGAGCGCCGTGGTCTGGATCATTTCCAGCGAGGAGGCGGCCTGCTCGCCCAGCACGGCAGCGTACTGCCGGGTGTCGGGTGCTGCCTCGCCCCCAACGTACTGCATCTGCTCCTTGTCTTTGTGTAGAAAGGCGTCGTGCACGGCCTCCTCGCCCTCGCCGTCCTGCGCTACGATGACGTGGTGTGGCGCGCCGTAGCGCAGCGCCAGGCCGCGCGGATAGGTGGCGCGCGGCGGCGGGCGCGCGTACTGTGGCGGCGCCCGCTTGTCGCCGGGCGAGGGCAGGGCACGGTAGGGATCAGGCTTGAAGGCGAGGTAGCGCGATGTCTCGGCCTCCGCCAGGCGCAAGCGCTCATCGTTGTAGTGCTGCTGCTCGCGCGCCTCCGCCTCCTCCAGCTTGGCGGCGTAGTGCTGCACCTGCAGCTGTGCCTCGTCCAGCGCCGGCGGCTCGGGCGGCTCATTCTTGACACCGTCATCTGCGAGCTCACCGGGCTCGTCCGTGGTGATGTGTCCGGCGGCGGTAATGGTGCGCACGGCGCGACGCGACGTGATGACGGACTGCGAGTGCGCAGGGGGGGACGCCTCGCGCGCTGTTCCTGCAGCCGCCTGTTGCTGCTGCTCGTCTGCTTCTGTGCACCCCTCGCCCCCCTGCTGCTCTTGCTCGGAGCGCGTCTCGCTCTTCACCAGCTCCAGCGCCTCCGCGGAGGGGCGCGCGTCTTGTTGCTCCATCTGCGCCACGTTCTCCATACTTCACCTGCGACCAATGTTATTAGGCATGTGTCGTTATTTAAGGAGGATACGCTTACCTAAAAGGGAAAAAGGTGTCTCTAAGAAACTAGTGTGTTACAAATAAAGTGTGCGTCATTTGAGGGCAGAGGTCAAAGTAAACGAGAAGGCATTGTTTTTGGAGCGGAAAAGCGGCGGCGGAAGTACACGACTAATAGGGAATAACTGCCTGCGCTGGCGCCGACTGTGGAAGTGCGGACATAATATTCTGTTTAAGTATTATACTACCACCAGAACACATTGCTGACGCAATTGCTATTGCTTAAGTAATCTCTTCTACCGTAAAATTATTTAATAATTCGGAGTCTTTCAATAATAATTCACCCGCATTCTGTAAAGTACCTATTGAGTGAATAAAATCTAACAGCACGTGGCCTATTATTGTACCTACCTACTAAAGGTATAGTGACTTTTTTTGTCCTTTTCTTTCAAGGTATAGCCAAAAATGGGAGAAAAATAACAAAACCCGTCTTTAATTAATTTGAAACATGCTGGTTTTATAGTTAACCAAATTACATAAAGGTCATACAACGAGTAGGAAATATTGTACAGATTACGAAACAGTTACAGTTTTATATGGGTTTCTTAGGGAAATAGCGAGAAATCGGGGTTTAAACGCAAGGAGTCTGAAAACAGGCGGGGCCTCGTCAAGGCCGGTGACAGACTTGCTAGTCTTGATTTTAGATAGCTTGACAATTGAAGGGATCAAATGCAAACAAAACATGGCATCGTTGAGCCTGTGAGAGTTGTGTCGTCGAGCGGCAGGGCTACTACACCACAGCGTCAGTTCATTGCTTAAGCAGGTTGCACACACCGTGACGTGACACTCCTTGGAATTTCTCAAGCGAGCCGCTTGTTTGTGACAACCTTATAACTTCATATTTTTACGGATTTAGATAACACAATAATCAATTACAAATTATTGTTAATGAAAACCACATCAGGTAAGTATCTCCCAAGCTATCATTTACAATCACAATTTTCCTCAAAAGCTACATGAACTCCTGCTGCGCGGACCTCTCCATAGCAATACATATTTGAAGCGTTTAGGAAGTGTATTTTACGATAAGAACATTAATTATTATATCGAGGCATATTGCGGCGGCAGGTAAACACGCGCGCCCCTAACACGCTCAGTTTACTCTGTCTGTGCCACACAACACATACGTGCCATGTAAAAGCTCCGAATTAAACCACTGCACCACGCGATAGCAGAAGATTCACTACTTACAGGATACAGGGAATGATTAATGTAGCGTAACACTTGTACTACATCAGTGACCGATTTAAAAAGCGTTTTCGTTGTTACAGGCACAATTACGGAATTTAAAGACGGGCAGAAGAACAAGAAGAGTAGCTGCATGCATCTAAGACGTTCCATGTTCAGTTACAAGTGAATAGTATAGTTTGTAACGACCATGGCACTCGTCAGCGACTATTCTAAACCGAGCTTACACGCGCTTGTGGAAATTCTATTGCGAGCTAAAAGCTACCATTGCCTTGCAAATCAGAAATTGATTCAAAAGGAAGAAATTGATGCTGCTGGAGTTCGTTGAAACGTTTCTGTTTTTCAGCAAAAAGCTAGCGTGGGAGCTTTGGAGCTTAATACTCAGCTCAAAGGTCGAACTGCTCAAATGCTCTTTAACGGATGGTCATTCCTTTACGTCAGCGCAGACTGTTGACCTTCTGTTGTGTGAGTGAGTGTCGAGGGTCGGGGAGTTTGGAGGCAGCGCCATGTTTACCGCGGGCCCACGATAACGACGCGCTTTTATGACTGAGCCCAGTTGTGTCCTCGGCTCGTTGCGTCAGCTGTGTACAATTCACAAACTACCTTCTAGTATTTTTGTAAGTTTTATAGTACACATATGACCGTTGATCAACATAAGTAAGTATTTTGAAGGCGTAAATATCGGGATATGTGTGGCTGCAAATAGACACATTGAAGCGACTCCGTAACATAAGCATGACGCTTAATTCCCGCATCCCGAGGGTATCGCTCGGCGTGAGTCCAGGTTCCTGTTCTCATGGAGCACCTGAACAGTTGACCGTGTGACCGTGTGTCGTGCGTAGCGTTGACAAGTAGACAACTTCGTTTTGCAGTACAGTGTGATTTTCGATATAAATATAGGTACGAGTACCTAGTTTGTAAATCTGACAAGTGCATCGATTATTAGCGCACTTACGACGTTACGACGTTGTAGCATGAAGCAAAGAGATGGAACGTTTATTATTTAGAATGGAGGCATAGCAGGGGGCAACCATCACCTCATAAAGCAGTATTATTTCAATATTACTTCAGCGTGAGAAAGAGATGGAGCTATAGGTCCTGTACAGCTCCATCACTTCCCACTGTCAATTAATATTATATTAATACTGCTATAAGAGGTGATGGTTGGCCCCTGGTTTCGAAACTAATAAGCTTGTCCACTGATTGATATATATTTATTTATTAGTGGCTTTTGTGGACAGGATATTTATTTTCTTGTTACAGTTGTAATGGCAAATATGTCATTTGGTTTAAATAGGTTGTTATTTTTATTGTTTTATTAATATTTTACATAGATTCTTTTGTATTTTGTGAATGTGAGAACGTTGTAGGCTTAATAGACTAGATTTATAGACCATTTATTTTTTGTTAAGTACCTGGTACTTCTTGACGGGCCTACACTGTCCTCCCATACCTATTAACACTGTGATTTGAAAACATTGTAAAAGCCAATTATTTTTAAAAGAGTAACCGAGGAGTTTCTTGCCGGCTCTTCTCCATAGGAAACGACCATTTGGAACCGTGCACCTAGCTTCTGACGTTTCATAAGTTCCCATGTACTTAGGTTTATGTGAAATAAAATATTTAGATTTTGATTCATAATACTACTTACATATATCACGTCTAACAAAACTGATTCAAAATTTTCTACTTACCTACTTACTTATAACGGGTGTAAAAATACCCCTAACGAAGATGGGAGTGTCTTGTATTTCCCGTTACTATGATTTTTTTGGTACTTGAACATACCTGGGAACCTTCTGGTTACGGAGATATTGAAGGTCAAAGTTCCGTTTTTTTAAGTTTTTTACGAAAACTAGTTGTACTTAGTGTTAATACCCCCACGATCCCTGTACCGTTGTACTGAGTGTTAATACCCCCACGATCCCTGTACCGTTGTACTGAGTGTTAATACCCCCACGATCCCTGTACCGTTGTACTGAGTGTTAATACCCCCACGATCCCTGTACCGTTGTACTGAGTGTTAATACCCCCACGATCCCTGTACCGTAGCACGCACCTATAAGCACAATGTTTTGCGTGCGTTACGTTGCGCAATCCGTAAACTGCGAATGATCAGTTGATCACACCTAAAATGATCAGTCGATCACACCTAAAATAAAAGTAATTTCCCAGCAATTATTTATTGTATAAAGTAACTTAGTTTGATGTACAAAATGCGTAGATGACGGCTTCGTGAAGGGCCTTGTTTTGTTGTGGAGTAGACACCATAGAGAGTGAACTTTGGAACCTACATTGTATTATTTTAGCAGTAGGTACAGCGTTGGGTCTCACCTTCTATTATCATTATTTTATCTATGCCTAAACATCACTATAGAGTTCTGTGTGAGAGTGTCAAAAAAAGGATTAATAGCACCGATCCAATCAATCACGAGTATACATTTTGTGTTCAATAACATCTATTGAAAAACTGTTCGACACAAATCAAATCAAACATGTAAGTATTTGCTAGAAATACGTTGTTATTACAAAGGTGTTTACGATCTGATAGCCTAAAAGTCACTGCATTCTGCAAGCAAGTGTGGATTGTTGTTGGTCAAGTAACTATTCTGTTCATATCATGTAGTCCAAAAATTATGTAGTTTCTGCCTTCCATCAGAAAAAGAGTGATTAAAATTACTCTTTTTTCTGATGAAGGCAGAAACTACATAATTTTATATATGTACGAATTATATAATTGCATAGATTATGAAAAAATGTTACGCTGTGTGTATCATGTAAACCCGGAGAGCTTCAGAATATGTTAAAAAGTTAGCTGTGCGCCCCTGATAACTGCTAAAAATAGATCTATATAATTAACGTCTATCACAAAGCATTCCTAAGTTCAAGATCTTAAAATGACTTTGATTGAACAATCCTATTAAAGGTACATCAACAGCTTTCAAACTACCAAAGATTTTAATTTAGAACCTCTTAATTACAGTCAAAACTTTAAAACAAGGTCGTTGCTGTTTGTCATCCTTCCGCACGTGAATGGGTAATATTGGAAAATGCGTAGAAAGTCTTAATTCAAAAATATCAATTTTCCTTCAGTAGATTCTCCAAGTACTGCCAAGTATTTTTCGTTAACTTGACGCATTACTTACTTCGTAACTATTTCTTTTCTTAGTACCTACTTAACTTACTAGTTATACTTGTTCCTCATCTTCTACGTATATGTACACGAGTACATAGGAGATGAGGAACAAGTTTATCGATGTACAAAAGCGAGCGAAGTGTTATATTATACGAATAATACTACGCTCGCTTTTGTGCATCACAACCCAATACTGGGCAACACTGCTGGACATAGGCTTCTCCGAATCTCTATCTCAATTATTTTAAAAATTATATTATTTTATAGTACCTACATTTCAATCCTCATTTCTTATCCACAGTATCCGATTTTATAACAAGTTGCCAAAATTACAGAACTTAGCGATGGAAAGTTCAAAACCCATATCAAAAGTGTCCTTATCAAACAAATAAGCATAAAGATTATAAGGTTAAAGACTACGGTGAAGACAAGGAAGTTTGGCAAGAATTACTTCTGCACATGTGACTTCCCAGGTAGGTACCTCATTAACGGCATAACTATGTAAATGTCTATTAACTGCTCCCAAATTACGATTATTATTTTTTTACTTACTTTCTTGGTCTTTTCATTACTTGATATTATATATCTACAATTTTAATTTCAACTGTTTATTAGTGTCTTTTATGGACATGATATTAATTCAGATTTGTTACAGTTGTAATGGAAATCTTGTCATTTGGTTTAAATAGGTTTTTATTATTTTATATATCTATTGTATTTTGCGAATGAGAGAACGACAGGCCTACAACAGCCCTCCTATACCTATTAACACTATAATTTGAAAACAATTAATTTGTAAAAGACAATTATTTTTAAAAGAGTAGAAGGTGTTTCTTGCCGGCTCTTCTTTAAAGAAAACGACCGATTGGTACCGAGCACCTAGCTTCTGATGTTATAAGTGCCCATGTACATAGGTTTATGTGAAATAAAATATTCAGATTGATTGATTGAACGAAGAATCAAGAATAATCTGTCAAGTTTCGAGTGAACCTCGTACCTACTAGTAAGTAAGTACTAGTACTACCTAGAATCTGTCGGCCGGCGGCGACGCACCATCCGCCCGTGCGCTATTTAAAAAGAAATAAACAGTTTCGAAACTTTTCACTTTTCTAAAATAAATCAAGGCTATTTTTTTAACGTTTAATTCAGTAACAACAACTGCCATTGACGTTAGAACTAGCTTCAGTAGTTAGGTATTCAAAGCACATGTGACTTGGACTTGATTTAAAATGCACGTGAGAGCGTCGGCGCGCGGCTCCTCCTTCTGTCCTGACGAATATAAATAGAAGAATAAATATAAGTTAGGGATGTCCTATTGTACTATAAAATATGGTAAGTATGAATTAAAACGTACTTCTTTCGACCTTGAACAGCTCCCTGCAGTTAGTCTATAAGAGCCAACAGATGATCGTTCATCTTGAGGGAACAGTACGTTACAGCGCGTGTTCTTATATTCTTCTACTACATTATAATTACGAACTAAATGTATTGAAGGCACAATATAATTACGTACTAAGGAATTCCAACACTTTTGTTTTAAATGTCTGTCAATTGTAAGTTTCTCTTCACAGAACGTTTTACAAGAGAAATACAGAAAATGCTTTCAATAACCAGGCAATTACCGGATTTGTTCGCAGAATATGGTATTCTAATAATAAAGAAGCACGGGATCTATGATCAAGTTGGCAGATAATGCACTTCCATTAAGTAAAGCTTGTTATCACTAGGTACCAGTTTTATTACACGAATTTAAAAGGTTTCCGGCAAGTATCCTGCAGTGAGCCGTGTATATTAATTTTAATTGCAATCTCTGTTTGAATAGCACTCATCTCTAAAACGAATATCTTCAGTTTTTGCGATTCAAGTCGAGACCGATCAACACTCGATCCGGAGTTGTCGGTATGTTCGGACGTGGTGGTGCGCGGTAGCTGGTGGCGTGTTGAACAATTTAATTGATCACGTCTCGTCGTCTCGTCTCGCCTACAACCTGATGGTTGTAGGCGAGACGTAATCGAGTAAACAACATTATTGTTATGCCGTCGATGGACGATGATTGAAACAAGAAAACGTCGGCTAAGTTCACGAATTTCCGGTGTTTGGGAAGTTGCTTTGGAGGTTGCACAGGCTTAGCGCGCTTTGGTTTAAAGTTTTACTTGGTATTTATAACTACTTACTAGTATTAACGAACTCTACGCTCTTATATTCCGCGGGAATTTTATCAAGGTATAGCTGCAGAAGAGCTACGTCTGACAGTGTCCGCGGGAGTACCTGTCTCTCCACTGAGACCACCTTCCACTTCTGTCGTAATCTATTGCCTCTTGGTGTGGTTCAGTTATGTACACAGTAGGTTTGTATGACTGTAGGTACTCACCGCTCGTTGGCAGCTGATGAAGGCTTAGTAGGTATCTGTATGTGGTATAGTCCGTGGTGTGTAGCACTGGCTCGGAGTGTTCACATCACAGCACGTCGTCGAGGCGCGGGTCGCGGAGTGTGTGCCGGCGCGCGCGGCGCTCGCTCGGCTCGTCTGCTGCGCCCAGGTGAGAGCGCGGAGTGGGCCGGGCGCCGCGCGCGTGTGCGTGCGCGCCTCTGTGTGCGGCACAAGGCGCGCGCCCATTGGCCGAGCGCGCGACGCCTCGCGCACGCAAGGGGAAACCATTTCCATGTTTCAGCGCATCCGGAGCGCGCGACCCGCGAGGAGCGCCGCGCAGCGCGCGCCCGCCGCTGCTGCTGATGAGATACCTGGCTCCGGCACCAACTGCACTATCTGACTATCACGTTGATAACTTAACTAATCACAACAGATATCCAAGTATATGCTATTCATGTTTTAAACACTTATGTTAGTTGTTCAATGACATCCGATTGAGATAGTTTCAAAAATAGTAAGCACTGTAACATCTAATCATGTTTTAACTATACCTTTCCCCGGCGAAAATAGATTTTGTCTGAAATCATAACTCCGAGGAAAAAAAGGTGAACGCTTACCAAACCGATTTGCTTGTAAGTACCTACTTAAATCTTGTAACTAATGTCACGTCGTTGTAAATTCAGATTTAGATCAAATATTTAGCCACACATGATATTAATCTATTATTGTGATAACTTTGGTCAGCTTCGTAAAATAACAAGCTACGGTATATACGATGTTATTACAAAGCTTAAACAGCATCTCTCTTGGAACACTCCTGGAAAATATTATTGAATAGGGGAAATATTTTCTATGAATGCGTTTCAAGTGGTTCGTATTGGTAACTACACGCGTGGAGCGTTGCTCGGCGTGACCTTCGCACGGCTGCGCATGCGCACCGACGCGTCGCCGCGCTATAATCCTCACTTATCCCCGAATTTATGTCAATATAATATAAGGTATAAAGGTGCGCTTTAAACAATCATTATTGTATTTACGATACGTATCTTAACAATAAAAAGTCGATAAATGTAATGCGTCGCGCTATCTTATCAATTAGAGGCTTACTTGAGACATCGATCATCGGTTTAATTACCTGTGATACTGCTAATCACGGGAGAGCGCCTCATGTCCACCGCCCCGTGACGCGCCACGGACACGCCACAGGCACGCCACGCGCCTCGAGGACGCCCACTTCACCACACCTCCTCCGGGTACGGAGCGTACACGCGGGAACTCTGCTTGAACTTTTACTAATACAAGAAACTCAAGTCTCACTAGATTTGAACCAAACAGTGTAACGTTACGATTGGCCGGAGCGCCCGTCGTCAGTCACGTTAAAAAAGAAAACTAGAGTAGAGTAATAGTACTTTCTACTAAATATTAAAAAGATTAGATTAAATATTAAAAATAGAGTATTCTAGGCTTCCGGTCCGAGTGCAGGACGCTTGGACGGCAGGATGAAGGATCGGTTAGCAGCAGCTGGACAGGGCCAGCAGGTAAGTAGTTGGACTGGATCGGCAGGCAGCAGTGGGACAGGGCTGACAGACGAGGCGGAGCACGAAGATAAGGTTGATCTCGCCGTCAGCGCGTCGCAGGTCAGTCGGCAACTCTGTCCCAAGGAGTAAAATGTCCCTCGTTAAACAAGAGGTTTTGTTTTATGGTACCTGAATTAGTGGTATTATGGTGTGTAATTGGTGTTAGTGTCCAACGCCTCGTTCATAGAATTCCCTAATAATGGTAGGGCTCTCCGTCCTGGAGTGGGCTAGTAAGAGGGTGGCGTTGTCCGAATCTCGCTAATACGGCTGACTGCGGAGGCGCTCTACAGCACCTCACGCTCCACGAGACGAGTGTCTGGACCTCCCAAGACACACAGAAGTGGTCGGCTATGGCGTCCTAAGCCACGCGACTATAACGCCTTCGGCCTTAGAAATCTCCCAAAGGCGGAAGTGAGAGGGCCGGAGGCTATGTAAAGTGAATTCAAATCACACACACTATGAGATTCTTTAAAGATTATATTTTCACACGTTACAATTATTAGTACATAGGTTTACAAGAAGTAAACAGAGTGAGCTATATTAGATTGATCTGAACTGAACCGGACTCGAGCTAGACTGGACTTGAATTAGACTGGACTGAACCGAACTGACTGAACCGGAACTGACTGAACCCTTGTCAGGTCCGATGACCGCTTTTATAGATCCTGGCAAAAGTTCCAGAAGTTTCTGTGAAGCATAATTCAAATGATTAGTCTGAATGCCTGCCAGGATCAATGAGAACGGTTTACATGAGTACATAGCGAATTAAGTCTGAAACTAGCTTTATCAAGGCCGGTATGATTCTTAAAGAAAGAAAATCTTAGACAGATGACAATTTATGATGGAAGATGTCAATGGATAAAAATATGCTAAAATTTTACAACAAGAGAAAATTAATAATGTAAAATACAGTCTTCAATGTCTGAAAAGCAACACCATAATGAACAGTTTCTAACTGTTCATTATGGTGTTGCTTTTCAGCTGTGGTGTTCAAACATATGTAAGAAAGTTAGAGAAATAATATGATTTCATGTTTGAAGCAAGGAAAACAGTATAGGCATTATAACAAAGGTAAATTTATAATTATTATAGCATAAAGATGTGGCTTTGTGTAGCAAAATACCACAACAGATAGAAGTTATAAAAATAACTAGTGATGAATTTGCCACAAATGTTACCTTAAATAAAAAGTTTTATAAACTATAACAATACATATATTAAGAAATTCGCAATAAAAATCCCTTGTGAGATAAGTTGGTCACTTTGGGTGATCTTTACAAAGATAGTATTTTAATCGATCGTAGACCATAATAGGATATACCTATAATAAAATAAAAAAAACATTTAATGCGTCACAGAATGAGAAAAATAAAAAAAACCGACCAAGTGCTTGTCGAACACACACGCACATTGAAGGGTTCCGTAGTCCAAAAAATAACTTAACATTGTAGTTGATAAACATGTTCTCCCATACATCGATATACGTCACGGTCAATTCTCCAAATGCAAATGTTAGTTGGTCGACTATTACCTGTTAACTGGTAAAGCATACTTAACTTGTTTACTACGGAACCCTAAAAAAGTCTGAAGTCAAGTGAGAATTTCCCAAAAAGTATTAAAAACCGTTTAGCTCCTCGACTTAAATAATCGCCGAACATACACCCCCGTGTATGTTCGGCGATTATTTAAGTCGAGGAGCTGTTTCAGGAAGCCCTTGGAGAGAGGATTCTAAAATTACCCCGTTTTCCTTCCGTTGCCTGTGTTGCCAGGGGCCTCGGTAACCCTTTTGTACTACCATGCGACCCCGGCAGTCATCGGCCCTAGTGGACCCCTACACTTGTGCTTACGACATCTCTTCGAGGCACGCGTGGAATACAAGGCGCCGTCGACCCGGGGCTGGTCCTTACCTGAGCTACCCATTGCTCACCGTCCGCAAGCCCGCGCCTACGGTGACCGGAAATCCGCCCGGGATTCCCGACACCCAGGGCGTCTCCTGCGGCGGCTAGGGGCGAGAGGGCGCGAAATTTGCCTTTCCCTCAACCGTCCCGCCTCCTCCTTCGCGAGCATTACTGCTTCGCAGAAGGAGGTGATGGCTGCCCGTGCCCTCTCGCTCCGTACCATGGCCTGAACCAGGGCCGGACGCAAGAGATCTCTGCAGCCAATCGCCTCCACGAGGACACGGCGGTGCTCTGCCCAAGCCGGGCAGACCTTCACCGTATGCTACACCGTGTCCTCCGGGCGATCCACACAGTGGTGACACCCGGGCGTTTCCTCCCGCCTTATCCGACCCAGGAACCTCCCGAAGCTGCCGTGTCCGATGAAAACCTGCGTCAGGCGGAAGTTTCGAGGGCTAAGGTGCAGGAAAAGTTGTATAAATCATTAGACAGCCCTAATGGACGGAAAAAGCTCCACTGAATTACAAAGCAAGATAAAGGAGAATGAGAGATATAATTCACATTAAATGTTTGAAAGACCATGCTGGTAAGGTTCTGTTCAAAGATGAAGAAATAAAGGAAAGATGAAAGGTTTATTTTGAGAAGCTAATGAACGAAAAGAATAAATGGAATGGTGTGCTCAAAGAGGTACAGATATGGGTTTAGTGAGGAAAATGAGCATGAATGAATTATGGCAGTCGAAATATGAGAAATGGAAAGGCCATGGGCCCAGATGATATACCAGTATAAGTATGAAAGTGTTTTAAAGAAGATGGATGTATGTGGCTGACTTTATTCTTCAATAAGTTGTTGCATGAAAGAGGGATCCCACAAGAATGGTGCAATAGAATAGAATACTCTTTATAGCTCACTAGTGCCCATCTTCAAGAATAAAGGTGATATACAGGACTGCAACAACTATCGAGGGATAAAGCTCATATCACATAGTATGAAGCTATGGGAGAAAGTAATAGCTTCATCTTTCTGCCTGACCGTGACAATTCAAAAGTGCATGTATTTGGTTTATTTGAAATAAATGCTTTGAGTTTGAATAGAGAAAATACTGCGAGAGGAGAGTGAGATTACCCCGAACCAGTTTGGGTTTATCGATTGGGTCGAGGAACAATGGACGCCATTTTTGCACTCCGCCAATTGTGCGAGAAGTACAGACGTTCACACAAGAACTTGCACATGGTGTTCAATGATCTGGAGAAAGTGTATTATAGAGTACCTCGGGATGTGTTTTGGTGGCCCTTGAAAGAGAAAGTTTTGAGCGGGAAGTATGTGGAGTTAATTCGTGCTATGTACAGTCAATCTTGAACCTACGTCCGGTCGGCCGCCGGCAATACCGCCTGGTTCAGTGTCCACACTTGACACTAGCCAACCCTTGGTGTAGACCAGGGGTCGGCTTTAAGTCCTTACTTCTTCCTATTGTTTATGGATGCTCTGACGTCGGACATACAGGAAGATGCACCCTGGTGCATGCTGTTGGCCGATGACATTGTTCTTGTCGGTGAAGATGGACCAGAGATCCAGAGCAGATCAAAAAAATGGCAACAGAAGCTGGAGAATGTTGGCTTGAAAATCAGCAAAACCAAAATTGAGTACGAGTATATTATTATGTTCTGCGATTTCAGCAGTCTCTCTAGCTCTGGTGCCATAGCGGTTCTCCCAGTCGGTTCTAACTTTCGGTATCTCGGTTCACTCGTGCAAAGCGATGGCGAAGTAGATCGGGCGGTTAAGCATAGAGTTAACACTGGATGGTAGCAGGTCACGGGAACAATCAGCTACTCCCGCATTCCCCTTAAACATAAGAGGAAGATTTATGTAAAACAATGTTTAGACCTGCTGTGTGTATGGATCAGAATGTTGGGCCACAAAAGGGACGAATGAAAGGCAATTGCAGGCAGCTAAGATGAGAATGCTAAGAGGGATGTGTGGTGTGACACAAATGGATAGAATAAGAAATGAGTACATAAGAGGAAGTCTGAAAGTGGCACCAGTGACTGTAAAGTTGTCGAAAATCGGTCGTCATGTAAGCCCTTACATGACAACCGATTTCCGCACAACTTTACACACACCCACACCCTCACATGCCCATGTGATGCGGAAGAATGAGAAAAATTTCGTGAGGAAATTTTTGAGTATGAATGTCGATGGCTATATGAATAGGGGACGACCAAATAAACGGGCACGCCCTTTATACTTGGAGGCTTTTATTTAGGTTTTAAGTTACGTTTTTATCTCTGCTTGAGAATAGTTTTCGGTCTTTTTCTTTTCTTTTTCTTTTGTGGGTATAGTGGTGTGCTAGCTGACATATGGCTAATAATTTAATGTTTTGTGTTGCACGTGGTGTAAATTGTTTTTGCATACTGTTGTATAGAATCCATTTTTTTTCTTCTCTAACTGAACAGACAGCTGTGCTGCTGGGGAGTTTGTTGGCCACTTCTTCTTCCCAGCTGAAGCACTAGGAAGTGGTGAAGGGTGAGCGTTTTGGGGGACTGTCTTTTGTAATTTTGACGTTCGAAAAGTGCTGATTCTCAGCCTAGTTTGAATAAATGACTTTTGATTTTGATGGATAGACTGTGTGAAAGATGATATGGCTAGAAAGGACTGACTACCGAGATGACAACTAATAGAGAAGTATGGAAGAAAGTGACATGTTGCGCCGACACAAAACAAATTGGGATAAAGGCAGGAGAGCAGTGGTGGCCCAGTGGTAACGGCCGCGACTTACCAGTTGTAGATCTTAGGTTCGAACCCAGACAGGCACTTTACTTTGTGTAAATTGTTTCATCACCACTGCTCTCAAAACGGTGAAGGAAAACATCATGAGGAAACCGGCATGTCCCAACCAAAAATTCGGAGACATGTGGCATCTACCAACCCGTACTGGGCCCGCGTGGTGGATTACGGCCCACTCCCTCGCACAGAGAGGAGGCCTGTGTCCCAGCAGTGGGAACGTTATAGGCTGATTATGTAAGGGCAGGAGAATGATGAGACTGACCAGACTTATAGGGAATATGTTTTAAACTGAAGGCACGTGAACATATACGTAAGAAGTTGGCAAAAACATCCCAGCGCTGATATTTTGCTGGATTCGTTTTCTCCTCTACTGATCGTTATTTCCCCACTACCGATCGTTATTTCCCCACTACCTATCGTTATTTCTCCTGACAAAGTTTATTCTGTTTATATGTATGTATCTACGTATCTATTCTTGTATTGTATAGTTATTTTTGTGTTATCTATCCCTTAAGTTGGACCTGCCATGTGTCTTCACTGCATCACCCTAAGGTTGACTGGTAGAAAATGCCTAAAGCATTAAGTCCGCCTTTGTACGGTATTTTTTTTTGTACTTGTGCATAAAGTTTTATAAATAAATAAATAAAATATATATGCAAAATTTATCAGATTCTATCCGGTAGTTTTTATGTGACGCTGGAACACATTCAGACAAACAGACAAAAGTATAAATTTCGCCATTAGAATTCAAGCCCATAGCCAAGACCTCGTAATAATGACTTGAAAATTTCAATGTACAGTTTTGACTTCACTGCGATTTTATTATGTGAATACAATAATAATAACGTTTATTGTGTCCAAAAGTTATACACAAACAATTTTGGATTTGGAGTCCTCATTTAAGCAAATAATGCGCTCCTTCACAACAGTAGGTACTTACTTAAAACACAATCAAAACAGTACATGGGTGTAGTAAGACAAAATATAATTATGTGAACGTGTGTGGGCGTGTGCATGTGTTGTTGAGTGTACATGAGTTTTATGGATGTGTGGCTGTATGAGTATGTGTGTGTGAATGTACGTACGTACGTACGTATGTTGTGTGTGTGAGCGGGTTCTTATATTAAGTTACTTTAGCTTTTTCGAGAGCTTCAGTATTTTAATATATCAGTGGTTTTATCCAGTCAATCAACATTTCTTTACATATATTATGATAAGATTTTGCATATACGAGAATTTATTTATTTATTTTGTTATACGATTGAGCTGATCGTTCACTAAATTGCATAGATCCGAATTTGGTCTTGGTTAAAGGTATTTGAACTATAGGTATTATGTTTTGCTCCTCCTAGAGTGTACATCCGAATTATAAGGTAAGGTTTTGTGCGTTAAATTAATTAAGTAATGTAAAGTTATCTAACAGACAGTACGTCACTAAGTCTGTAGAGGTTAACTGTAGAATATCTCCTTTTTTTAAATGCATTATTATGAGCAGGGCTCGTTGTGATCTCTCCAATTGGATGAATTTAGATTTTGTTGCCCCACCCCAAACAGGAATACGAGTACAGTATATCAATATTGATTGCGCCAGAGAAATATATTATATATTTGAGTGAGCACATTTCCAGCAGGCTTACCGCTACTCTGTATAGACCTAGGGAGCACGTGACGCAGAGTATTAAAAATCCAGTTTAGCTTGCGGACTCTGTTTGCAACTTGCTCAAGTTGGGGGTACCAGCACAATCTTTGATCTTTGATCCTATTGATTTTGTGCTAAAGACTTTGCCAATACAGAACAATTATCAACATCAATACCACCACAAGTGTGTAGAATGATTCGAAAATCGCCGGTTGGTTGAGTGCAATTGCAGATGCTGAAACTTATAAAGTTTGTTTTGGAGGTATTTAATTTGAGAACATTAGCATTGAGCCAGTGTGCAACCTGGGATATTCCTGATCAAGATTCCATATAGAACGCTGGTCAGAGTGTGTATAGAATATAATTATTTATATTGGGTACCTAAATAAACAATAATGATTCTGTTTCAAAGACCGTAAAGACCCTACTTAAATCGTAAAGACTACTAAGAGAGCAGCAGCTGATGACGCGCTCGCCCTCACGGTGTTCCACCGACAGCGCACTGTGTACGAGTACACTTGTAGCTACATAGCTACAAGAAAATAAAAAGGTGTGAGACTGCATGTCACAGTCTTAATTCTTTATGTGCCGTCACACGACCAGCGATCCTAAATCTAAAGGCTTTCGTGAAATATCTTGTTGAAGCTCGTCGGATGCTGCGAATGTGAACAGCTGTGTCGCACAGAACTGACGGCAGTTGTCAGTCTGGGACTCGATTACGGTAAGATGATCTCCATTCCAAGATATAATTGCCGTGTGTTTTGATAGGATAGGCCGTATCTAAGTACCTGCCTATTTATTACTCGCGGTATGTACTCACAAGGTTACCTAATAAATCTTCTTATCAAAATAATAGACAAATGTATTGTTACTCGTATCTCAATCTCAAATATAACCAAAATATTGTACCTTGAGATGAACTCAGGCTATTGGGCATGGGTCCCGTAAATCAAAACATGCAAGTAAAGCCGCGACAAAAACAGTTAGGTATAAAACTGGCACATGTGAAACATCGAAACTATTTGGTATAGAAAATATGCATGAAAGGATGGTTTAGTAAATAATAAATAAATATTTATTTGACATAAAAGTACAGTTTTACAGGTTGACACTTAATTTAAGCAAATAGTCTGGTACAAAAATAAATGATCAGTGACCCCCATGCTAGGAAAAACCTGTGTTACAGGGGTCAACACTACAAACACACAACACATTACGAATACGACCCCTCCATGACTTCAAGACTATTCATTGAACACCGTCACGTACGTTCATAGGTATGTTATTGTCTGTCTATCATACAGAGTATTCCAGTCGAAAAATAAGTCACTTTTGCCCGCGTCTTCGCCCGCGTGAAGGTCAGGGATTATCTCAAGGGGACGTGCTTCCGGGATAACAAGTATCCTATGTACTAACCCAGGTCTTGACCTATCCGTATATCTATCTGACTACCTAAAGCGTGAAAAGGTAACAGACAGACAGACAGATAATAATATCAGCCGCCATTGATCGTTACGGCTCTTGATCAACTCCTGCAATCTGCTACATCATAAACTTCTCCCTGTACACTGGTGTTTTCCCCTCCCTGTGACGTAAAGCCCTTGTTTGGCCCCTGCATAAGATACCCAACCCCTCTTTTCCGAGTCACTTTTGCCCAATTTCCATCCATCACTTTCTGTCCAAAGTGCTGGAGGCCAGTGTTCATTAACGATTCTCCCGCTTTATTCACCACAACTCCCTCATCAGTCCATTTCAATCCGGTTTCAGGCCCGGGTACAGTACCGTTGCGCCTCTCCTTAAAGGGAAAGTCAAAGTCAAATAATTTATTTCAAATATCCACATAAAAGGCACTTTTGAACGTCAAAATTTACAAAAAAATAGAATTGATTCTAGTTGCCCCTTCCAAAAGGTATGGAGAAGTATAGGCAAGAAACTCCACCGTTACTTTTCTAAAATGTTTAGTATAGGTACATTATATAATTAATTGTGTGATAGGTACCTACATGATGCTCAAATATTTACAAACATTGTAAAAGTATACGTTTTCCTAAAAAGAATAAATAAAGTAATAGGTCAGTGTGTGAGTTAAAGTAATCACAGGTCAATTAGTGACTGACGATATAAGGCAGGGAATGGAAGACACTAAAATTATTCTTAATATTAATTGCCTTCTCCAATTTAATACCTTCAGTCACGAAGTCCTTTTATCCCTCCTTTCCTATCTTTTGGTCGCTCCAGAGGTATTGCAATGGTTTTCCTGTTATCTTCGGGGACGTCATCAGTCTGTTCATGCTGGAGACTCTTCGTCGAGTTGGTGTGTTCTTGCAGCTAGCGACCCTCAAGGCGGTATATTATCTCCTTTTTTGTTCTCCAGTTTTATTAATCTCATTACCACCGTGCTTCGGACAGTGTATCATCTCTATGCCAACGATTTGCAGCTTTACTGCCAGGCAAGTGTTGATAACATTTCTGTTGTGATTGAGGAGCTAAAACCGGGTTTAGGTGTGGTCAAAAACTGGTCTGATCGATTTGGGTGGCGGTTAAGCCTACTAAGTGTCAGGCTATCATAATAGGGAGCCTCCACAGCATAAGGAAGCCGAATGGCTTAGCTGTGCCACCTGTAATCTTTGACAACTCAGTCATTTCATTTATCTCCGATTTTAAAGATCTTGATGTCAATTCCAAAAATATGGCTTATGTCGTCAAAAACAAAATATTCAGAATTTTTAAGATTTTATTAATTATTTATTTAAGAAATACATAATATAATAAATATTAATTGAATACCAATATTAATTTCGTTGCATGGTGACGCCACGCTAAGAGCTGGTCTGACCCGCCGCATTAGATTTATTTTCACATCGAAAATTAGTTCAGGTAGAACAAAAAAAAACCAAAACAAAGCCAAAACCCAAAACTAAACTAATTAGAACAAAAAAAAAACGTATTGACAATTCATTATTTTCGACCCTGTGCGTAGCAGTTCGTAGTAGCACGTAGCACGCCTACGAACACCCGTAGCGAATCGCTACGCCTTGTGCCTGTTCACAATCCAATTGAAATTACAATTTTCCTGAGCTATATTAAGCTGTGTATCAGACATCAGTATGTACCTAACAAGTATGAAAATATACTTTCGCATTCATTGCCGGTAGGCTGTATGAAAAAAATATTATCTAAATACCTAAATAGTTGCTAAGTTTTGTGTGTGGTTGACAATAAATTGGTAATGTAAGCAAACAACCGCATGTAAGTGATGCGTTGACGTCACGAGCGGCTGACACACGCGCCTCATATAGGCTTCATGGTAAACGCGTGAATCACCGTGGGCAGGCGGAACTAACACTGTGTACGAACATTAACTACATAGTTCCTTAGTTTAAGGAAAACAAGGCCGTCTCGGCTCGGAAGTTGTGTTAAACGGTCTTAGACTTGAGATCAAGTCACTGTTAGTATCTATGGTGCAGCACTACATGAGTCGCCTCTCATTCACAGATCTCGTAGATGGCGACAAACCGATACATCAGGACGATGACAAACAGCGTTTTGCATTTTAAAGATTATTTCCATTAAAAAAGATAATTTTACTTCGCACGAATCATATAAAATATGAGCCCTAAATTCACCATCAATATAATGTATTTTTATTGCCATATTATACAGTTGTAAAGCGTGGGCCTTCGTCCGTACTCAATGGTGTCCGGCGGGTGTTCGCACGCGCCCCGCGTGTAGCAGGTGTGCTGACTGACTCCGGGGTACAAAATTTAAAGATTGCCGGCGACAAGTGTACGAACGACCGGTCGTACTATACTTGTAGGGCTGCCGTGTGTAATGTGCAAACTTTGACTAGGAGGTCGAAAGTTTCAGACTTTAAAGTTTCCATCCTGTATCCGAGTGAGAGAAACACCTTTTCAAACTGGCCAACTAGGATTAATGCGTAAAACAAACCACGAGGTGATAGCCCAAACGATGACATCCAGAATGATCGACTTCCTCATGTCAGGGAAACTTAGTCACAAGCTGATCTTATTGGGTGGGGAGTGGCCCGTAGCGACAAAACTAAACCTGAGTTACATCAATCAGTTAGGCGGTTCTCTTCTCCCGCTGTATATAAAATCTCTCGTATGCTTACAGAAGCTTGGAAAAGTTAGCTACGGTAATAGGTTGAAGATTATCTCACAGTTAATGTAATGGTGGCTGGACACTGTGGACACAACACTCCGGTGTGAGGAGTAGCGCCCGCGGTGACGGCGATACCTTTGTCTTATCAGCGTACTTGACGGAGCTGATAACAGCCGGTGTGTGTGTGTGTCCGTGTGATAGGTATGTCGCACTCCATGTTCAATGATTCAGCCGCAATTGTCAGATCGCAGTTATTTGTTCAATACAAAACGTAGTTGTTATTGTAAAACTCACGTTAACTACTAAACTTACTGGAATCGTTCAAATTCTGCTGACATTTTTTTGATACAACAATATGTTCTCTATACCAGATTTATTCCGACTACATTTGTTTTACTCACCTCTGCCTAGCCCTTGTCAGGACACGTGGACGGACTGAACAAAACATTCCTTGTCCGATGTCACTGACCTCCACGCTAAACTAAAGTATCAATGTGAATTGGAAAAGACACCGGTCCTTGCTCGGATTTGAACCCACTAAACCTCGTGCATGAGAGCCGAGGCCTTAACCACTAGGCCAACACGACACATATGTATATACACGTATATTACAAATTAAAGTCGCTTAACGTATCTGTCTGTGTGACCGCGTTGATCTTCTAAACTACGCAACGGATTTTGATCTGGTTCACTATCATTTAGAGAATAAATCCTGGAAGATATAAAGCTTCCGTAAGTTGCACATAAACAGACACATATGTTTATACTACATTAATATTAAACTAACTTATAATTAAGAAATATCAATGTTTTGTCAAGTTGTACAAATTGTGCGTAGCAGGCACAGGTCGCTACAGTACTCGATTGGATTCGAGTGAACCTCAAAATAGTAACAACTACGCTACGTTAACTTCGCTTAGTTCCCATAGATTCACAGCATGCTGTGCGCCTTCGTCCGTCACGGCGATGCTTGTGACTGCGTCATGATCCTTTGTCTTGAACCACTACAGCTGTCTATTGTGGACAAGTGGCAAGACAAAGTTTATACCCTTGGGGATGTGTTTTGTACACGTGATCTAGTCATCGCTGGAGGGTCGTCCACTGCTCAACAGATTAATCTCGCGGCACTCGCATGGCTGCCGAAGATGACGCGGCGTGTCAGACGATGTCGATGCCGTTATCTTGTCACGACAAGCACCTGCTTATGTAACAACTAGAAGCAAAAACATATTGAAGCATTGAAGAGGATAACTTCTAAGATGACAAAAAAACAATACGTTTCATGACATGCTCGCTATGTTTTGTTATCATTTATGCTTATGGAATAGTTACAGTTCATTAAACATAAAAAATAATACAAGAAACCTTAGAATCGGAGGGCCAGTAGCAGTTTCCGTATCATCAGATGAAACCCTAGTATGTACAGCAGGATCTTATAGGAACGATTCTAATTTATTGGGAGTCCACTTGGGGTTTGATTATACGGTTAAAAGAGCGGAGTAGATAGACAGACACAGAGACGTCTTGTGTGGAACCTGAACACCAGCGAGCGAGCAGGCGCGGACCTAGAGCTCCGATAGCTGATAACTGACTATGTTTATTAAACGGCGAGCTTACACCTTACACACACTTTTAGGAGTAGTAGTAGAGTGAGTGAACTCGTCCGGCATAGCTTACACGCAGCGTTAAGGCTCTTACAGACTGAGGCGATATCGCGGGCGCGACAAGCATATTGGTGCCTGCCGCGCCCGCGATATCGCCTCAGTATGCAGGAGCCTTTACTGTATTTAATTCCAATTTGATGGTTTGGGGTGCCAGCGTAAAAACAAGTACGTACCTACTTGAACATTTCTTTGTCTCTGTGGCGGCAGCGCATCTGCGATGGCTGTGGTATTGCGGATAGCGCCGATAGATAGGCGGCGGTCACCATTTTGTATCACTTGGTCCGTCTACTTGTTTACCATCTAATAACATATAAAATAGCTCGTCTTCTATCACACCTGTCACGCCTATCAATAGTCACAGTCCGTGCTGCTGATAGCGACAGATATCTCACAATAGTCATAGTCTGTGCTGCTGATAGCGACAGACATTCTCACATGCGCGCTCCTGCCAACAATTTAGAGCATTGCTCTACATTCCCCTACAACAGCCGTCTTGAGTGGATCTCATGAAGCAACAGCCAGCGGGACCGTATGCTTGTCCAGCTAGCTGTGGGTGGGTGACACATAGGTGACACTTAGCTATACTTCAGGGACAATAATAGAACAGAACAGATAATTTATGTACTAAGTAACAGGTAAAATAACACAATACAAAGATTGTCAAAATTAAAAGAAAGTATTTCTGTAATATACTCGTTACCCTACAATATTGGAATAAACAAAAATAAAAATAATGCTCTAACGTAGAAAAACAGAAAACTAAACTATGTATTTTAATAATATTTTAAGTAAGTACCTACATTCTATGCAATACATTTGCTTTACTTTACTATGCTCTAAGTATTTTATCTTTATCAAATATCTGTTTCTATATCTTTGTTAAATGACGTGGCTTCGTAATCATCATCGTGCTCAATACTAAAAGCCAGCAATCGCTCACTTTCCACTGAAGATGGGGCCAATTTTATTAAGTAGACCATTCCATTTTTTAAAAAATCATATTTAATTAAATTTTAATAGATATACTAATCTTAAAAAGTACCTACATGATGTACAAGTATATAATACAAATAACAAAAAGAAATTAAAATAACTGAAGATCAATTTTGTACCTACATACTTTACTGACGTCATCAAGCTCGCCGTCGTCGGATTGCTCTCGTGAAGATGTCAAATTATGCAGGCTCTTGTGAGGGATTCGTCAACTACGTAATAGTTCAGTAGAAACACATCGTGTTCATTCGTGGGGGAGATCTAGGTACTTTTTACAGTGGTAGTAAGTGAATCGTTTCAATATTTCAACCGTCACTAAATGATAAATGATTTTATTTCTGTAAGTAGGTTTTTACAAACACTTTTACAAGTCGAACATATTTTTTAAAACTAGACGAGGTCGGCGTTTCCCATCTGACTACTCTGAGAAGAAACTGCGCACTGCTCTTTATCTCAATGTTCCACTGTTCAATTCAAACATTTTTAACGTGTACACTTAAAAGTTGTTTTCAATGAGTAACAACTGTAAAGTACACGTAAGAGTAGCCGCAGTAATGAGCGCTGTTACTAAATAAGCAAAACGCCGTCGATCAACAACACAACGTCAGTGTTGCACACGCGCGAGTGTGCGAGGATTACGTGGTGTTGCACAACCGCGGCAATGTGGGGCGGGTGAGGGTTGCCACACCAGCGCGGCAACACACGCCGCCGCGACCTCGTGCTCGGGAAGTAGGTACCTACTGACACTATCTACGAAGAAACTCGAGTCTAGACTCGAGTTTCTTCATAGACAGTGACTTTTACATAGCAACGGGGTAGTTATTAATGTGTATTACTACCCAATTTTACCGTATTTTTGAGTTTTGTTCTCCAACAAATATATGATGCAAAGTGGTTTGAACGAATCTTTTTTCAATAACAAAACGCAAATGGTCTATTTGTTCTGTCTTTGGAGTTTCTTGTCCGTTCTTCTCCATATAGGTCTACGTTTTGAAATGGGCAACTGTACAGCTTCAACTTTCTGACTAACTGACCGACTCTTTGACAATTCAAAAGTGCCTGTACCTAATTGGTTTAATTGAAATAAATGCTTTTAGTTTTTTCTCAGTTTTGATGATAGGTATAACTTTGATATATGGCTGGTGCACGTAAAAGGTAAAACCATCAACTAAGTTTTCAAACTCATTTGTATGTATTGCGTATAATCTTAACATGTTATTTTAACACCATTGACTTCTTTTAGGTTTTCCTGTAATGTATAAGTAAAAAACTATTTTCTATATTTCTTTAAAAATTTTAGGCTCAATAGTTGCGGGGGTAAGGTGTCAATATTCATAAATTTTCTTAAAGAACTTTAAAACATGCTCATTTCAGCCTCATCGTCACTCGGGAGCCCTTATCCCAATTTATTTGTGGTCGGCGCAACATGTCCCTTTCTTCCATACTTCTCTATTAGTTGTCATCTCGGTAGTCACCCTCTTTCTAGCCATATCATCATTCACAAAGTCCATCCATCGGCTTGTTTGGTCTTCATTCTTTGGTCTTCCCCTACTCTTATAGCCATCGACATTCATACTCAAGACATATACCAAGAAAGGTTATGTTTTTATGTAGACTATTTCGGAAGACGGTTTTCTATCCCATCCTGTCAAAATCAGAGAAAAATTGTCTTGACGTTGTAGACAATTGTCTAGGGTAGTACAAAAAGTCTCTTGTCATTTGATTTTGTAATGGGACTCAGAAGGAAACGCCCTTCCGTCGACAAAATGCTTCTCTTCGGTTCTCGTCCTCACTCTCCGAACTACGAATACCTACGAGTATATCATTGTTATTAAAGCCTTGCCAGCATGTACAGGGTTCTATTCCCAAAACTGGACTCCCAACCTCTTGGTGTTTCAGAGCGATAAGGTGGGCGCTGGAGTGGGAGCCCCATGCGCCCGAGAGGCTCGCTGGCGTTCAGTGCGAGCTAATCTTATTACAAATACCGCCATGGGAGGTGATACAAGGTGTCTGTGCGTGTGTGTGTTCAGTGCATCGACCCCATTGATACACCACTTAGTATCGCGCTTTTCTTTAGATATGCAAATTGTTATCTCGTTTATCTTAACTAGGCGCTAATATGAGACTGGTTATCTTAAAGTTTTGATAATCGTATCTTAACAGATACTGTATCTAGCTGAACAGCTGTTGTCACTACATAGTACACGCGGGCACGCGTCCGGATAGCCGGACGCACGTCCAGCTCGCAGCCGTCCAGCCGTCCAAGAGGCGTTCCCAAGCCATACCAGCATGTATATACTGAGTCATTAGCATTTCTAGTACTTGAATGCGATACTTCTTAATATGCAATAAGTAGGTTGATCATCTTTGCAATATCGAAATAGGCATGGTGAGTGACGCGAGTCGACGTGAGCGACTAGTGGCGTCGTTGTGCAAGCGAGCGGCGAGGGAACTGGGTGTGTTCGAGTGACGTGATAACGTCGGCAAACAAGCCACAAGCGCGGGCAAATATTTGTAGGGAACGTCGCCGTCTATTCCCCCCGCGCTCTCCCGCACGCCCGCCGCAGCCCTGCAGGGAGCTCCGTATCTGGAGCCGAGATACTGCGATACCATCCCCGATACCGAGTAATTATCAGATAGAAGGCCTACAGATTTGATTACGAGAGCGCGTGTCTGTCGCCGCCTCATTACAGTCGGGCCGGCGCCCGCGCAGCCTCGACGCCTGCCGGATGCGAGGCCTTCCGCGGAGTGCAGTGCAAGCTGTGCAGGTCGTACTGTGTCCTACACGCGCGGTAGGTAGGTAGGTGTGCTGTAATCCCTGCTCCAGATCTGATAGGCGATTCATCGACGGATTATTGATGGGCGCCGCTCGACCTCATCGCGATCTTATCAGTTGTTTTTTTCGTCGAATATTTTCCGTGAAAAGCCAATAAAGTACGGTGCTGAGGGAGGAGGCGCGAGGTGCGCGGGGAGGACGTGCACGTGATGCGATGCTCGCTGATAAGACGCCATATTGTTTCAGTGTATCACCCCCCCCCCCCCCCCCCCACTGCCCCTCCCTGAACCACTCATCGCAGTCGAGTCCCCGTGCTCTATGAACGGGTAGATATATCTACATAAAGTGTTTGTGTGTGCGTTACATATTTTTGGTCACGTACTCCACGCGCTAGTCGAAGCAGTCGAACATCATAGCTATTATATTGTTGTACAAGTTATGAAGGACACGGTGAGCGGAGGGATCACTCATACAATGGAACCCGAGCCGCTTACCGAGTGGTGACGGTGGCTATTCATCACTGTAACCAAGAAACAGGCTACCTATATCACTGATAGGAGTAACAAAACCGGCCAAGTGCGTGTCGGACCATACACAATGAAGGGTTCCGTAATTGAGAAAAATTTATCCCAAGAACAAACTTAACGATAGTAAGCCACCACAACTTGACGCACAAGCGGCCGCGGCGAAGGCGGCGGGGGCCATGAGTGGGGCGCACGTCCAACTAAACTCGCTGAGTCTTATGGACGTTAGAGAGGCACTCGAGCGCCTAAAACCGATGCGCTTAGCAGGCACACATGGTAAACCAGCCTTCCTATTCAGGGATTGTGGTAGGGTATTAGTGGAACCTCTGCACTATATATTGAATACATGTCTCCAATCAGCGACGTTTCCTACTCGATGGATAATAACGTGTGTCATTCCAGTCCCTAAAGGTAAGGCAGGATCAGACATCACCGGTGGCCGTGTTGTCGACGCCGGCCAAAGTTTTCGGGTCCACCATCCAGCGCAGCATGCAGGAGTAGGTCCGCGCTCAGCTATCAGATGAGCAGCTCGGGTTCTAGTCAGGGCGCAGGACTGCCACCAATCTCCTTAACTTCATGTCACAGGTGGTGCCAGCGGTGGATGTTGGTGTGCAGGTTGACGCTGCTTATTTTAACTTCAAAAAAGCGTTTTTAGAACAAATTTCTCCCGGGGACCAACATCTTAATCCTGAACAAAAAATTTGTCGTCCCATACAAAACTTCAATACCTACTCGACCACATGTATGGGACAACTGATAGTTTTTTTCGCGATTACGACGTTGGTACCCGGGAGAAAGTTATTCAGTTTGTGCGAAAATTAAGGGTGTGGTACAGACCATCGTCTGTACTACACCCATAATTTTCACTACACCGTATACAGACACACTGTACCTATATTATTACGTAAATTAGCAGAAATCAGTGGCACACCACATCATTTGCAGTTCTTAACCAGCTATATGCGGTGCAGACGCCAGTATGTTGACTACAACGGTTGTGAATGCGATCTGTATTACACCATTGGTCCGGGGTG
This sequence comes from Atethmia centrago, assembly GCA_905333075.3. NCBI lineage: Eukaryota > Metazoa > Arthropoda > Insecta > Lepidoptera > Noctuidae > Atethmia > Atethmia centrago. The sequence goes on from HG995369.1 coordinate 34,415,515, forward strand.
AGACAAGGCAGCAACATAGGGCCTCTGGAATTTATGTTAATGATAAACAATTTACCAAAAGTCGTCAAAAATGGATTTTGTTTGTTATTTGCAGATGACCTCAAATTGCTGTTGGAGGTCAGCACGGAGTCTAATGGCAGACGTTTGCAGGATGACATTGATAGGATAGTGGAATGGAGTCATGAGAACAAGCTCTACTTCAACGTATCCAAGTGCTCGGTGATGAGTTTCACTCGCGCACGAGCACCTCTACTCTACGAGTAGGGTAAAACCGGGATAGATGACGCAGTGGGATAGATGCCTCATTTTCAAAAAACGTAACTTCTCAAACTCGCAACTATGAATTAATAGTATAAGTAGGAGCCGCAGTCACCCCGCACCTCGGTTGCCCCCTGTCTGTCGTACGGTGAGGATGCGTTTCGCTCGTGTGTGCAATCATCTCCGCGGCGAACTTCACGAACACGTCAAAGATTTAAAGGGTAGTATTTGCCATTGTATAACTTTATAAGTAGTAATACTTTCCATTATATTTGTTATTACATCGATTTACTGGTTCATTAAGTGTTCATCTGGGTGTTAATAGTTGCACTTTTGTTTTTAATTTATTTAAAAAATACTTGGGCATCTATCCCTATCATAAAGGATATTTGCCCTGATTTTTCGAGGTATAGGTGCCCTTAGGGGCATCTATCCCTCCATACACTATAATGGCGTCAGTGCATACTTTTAAAATATTTTTGTGTTGTATTTTTTATATTTGGACTCTTTACTTGTAGCAGAACCATGCCACGAAAATACAAAAGAAAGGAAGGAGTGCGAGCTCGAGTATGTTCTTGGAAGGTAGAACAACTACATTCAGCTTCCGATGAAATGGACAAAAAAACCGTGGGGATAAATGAAATATCCCGACAATTTGGGATTCCATTGAGAACATTGCGAAGACGTTATGCTGCTAAAAATACAACGTAGTTGGCATTGGGTATATACCTATTAACGATCATGTAATTCAGGATATTACCTACAAGCTTTTATTTAACTCCAATGGATTTATTAATAAACTATTTTTTCTTTAGGAATTCATATTTTTGTTAAACAAATATTTTTGAAATTTTATTATGTTTGGTTTTTGAAATTTTATTATGTTTGTTTGTGTCGTATTTGAATTATCTTATAACGATAACAATTAAATCATAAAAAAAAAATGGTTTTTCATAATTCGACCTCAGATTTGGTTGGGTTTTTCGTTTACACAGTATAAAGGGCATCTATCCCGCACTGCAGGCATCTATCCTTCTTAGTATTTTCATAGTGGGGCAACTATCCATACAGGTAGGCATATATCCTCAAAAAAAGTGTTCCACGAAAAGCTAAATTCTACAAAATTTATTATTGATAGGTCAAAAAATAATAATTATAATTCAACATAAACGATTAAACTAGCTACACTCATAGAAATTATTCATATAAAATTAATATTTTTTAAATAAAGAGGCTATTTCAAAAAGTGGGGCATCTATCCCGGTTTTACCTTACGTAGTGGATGCAGTACCGATGCAACGAGTCACGCAGCTAAGTGATTTAGGAGTTGTTCTCACTCCTGAACTGTCGTTTCGCGATCAAATAACTAAGATCTGTAGAAAGGCATTTAGAAACTTGGGGTTTGTTCTGAGGCAGACGCGAGACTTTACCAGCATCACGGCTATCAGTATGACGTATTAGTCAGGAGTCATCTGGAACATAGTGCTGTCATATGGGGCTGCTGTTATATGAGGCTAAGTACCCTCAGTCGTGTTGGAGCGAGTCCAGAACAAATTCACGCGCCACCTGTACATAAACTTTATGGGGTACCTATACCCATTTTACAGAATTTTGTGACAGAATTAGATTTAAGAAAATATGTACTTACCTATAATTTTTAAGTAATCGCACTTTTTTGAAAGCCCGAAAAAATATCGCGGCGCCTAAATGAGAAAACGTTTAAGCTCGCTGAAAACTGTATTCGGGCCTTCTTGACGCTTATAATAACCAATAAGTTTAAAAAGTGTACATCATAGGTACGTTATTTAATAATATTGCTAAAAGTCAAAACGACGGTGTCATAACTTTGACGGCAAAATACAAGAAACCGGCTCAACCCAAGATGTGTAGTTGTAAACCAAAGATTAGTGCGTTTGGTCAAAAATATATAGTGAAAATATTCAGCTAGGAATGTTTCGCTTTAATTAGATACAAACAAAACATGTGAAGAACGCGTGGTTATCCGACTAAATTCGAATGACTACAAAAAAGCGACAAATTCGTACATATCGACGACCTTCTATACTGGATGTATTAAACCTAAGCTATTGTCCGTCCAGTCGCGTCCAAATGCTTGTTAGCCGGCAGAGGGCTACCTTAGGACTAGAGCCCGGTTTCTGAGGTCCTTACATAAAATCTCAATAGCTACTGATTTGACAAACCTATCGACTGAGTTTTCATAGTCACAAGTGTGTAATCGGACAGACAGGTGAACTCCGGCTAAGAGTAGCTCACTAGCTGCGCATAGTTGAGCTAATGAAACAAGAGAGGTGCTGTTTTAATAGACCTTTAATTCAAGGTGCATCGCTTATATTATATTTACACAGATACATGTTTACTAGTCTAACGCCTCCGTCGACGCGCACCGCGACTATAACACAAATATTAATTTATAACATCACATATACTACATTTATGTATTAAAATAGTAACATATTTGGCGACATGCTTCAGATCTACTCGGCACCGAGCAACACTCACACCGACGGACACCACACAACGTTGTACTCAATAAAAATATTATTATATATTACTTTCAATAACATGCAACAATAGTCGATGTTATATATAAAAAAAAAACATAACTACATAATAACTAAAAGATTTTTATAAACACTAGTATAATTATAATTCGGATTAAGGCATTAGAGAGGAACCTCAGATCTATGCGTTCATAGAGCTTACAAAAAGCAACCAATTGTCGCGTAGCATGCCGCGCGAGCACCGCCGCGAACACTCCACGCGGTCGCTTCGTTGACATGATACGACACGCGACTGTCGCGCCGCTTACTGTATCCAGTGCTCACAGCGCGCACGTCACCGCGCCTGCCGCACTCCCTGTGCGGGACATACACACTTCCTTGTAATCTGACCCGTTGCGTTGCTGATTCTTTATTTCTGAAGACTCATAGGAATGCTCGTATGTATAGAGCGTGCAGTGTGTAGTGTAACGGACATGGAGTACACAGCGTTGTGGTGCACGCTCACCTACTCGTATAAATTCGTGGAATGCTAGTTGAAGTCATGGAGTCAACGATAATATCTCTAAGGTTAGTACTAATGTTAGCGAGAGGGCACCGCCACGCCGCCGACGGCGCGCACCCCGCGCGCCCTCCGCCGAGCGCACGTCATGTACGCACTTCCGCAAAACAACGTTATTTTATAAAAATATAAATTTTAGCGTTCAACATAAAATAAAATTTTGCTGTGAAACTTTCAAAACAGCCTCTTTGCAGCAACAGCTCACTTTAAAATATTATATGTAAACATTAAGCTATCTACCTAGGAATGCAACGCTTTAGGAATGATTCAGATACAGTCTCATCGCTTATTATACATAATTATTATTTGGTAACAGTGGGAACACACGATTAAATCATAGCACATTGCAGTACATAAGTACAGTAATTGGTGAAACGAACGAGACTACGATACGACCTAGTGCACTAGTGCGGTAAACTTGTTTCAACATTCTATGCGGACAGCAGCGGTCTGCAGCCGCGGGACTCGTGCCGTGACGTCACGGCACGAGCGGATCCAGCTACCTATGTATGTATGTACAGGGCGCGTCGCTGCGCCACGCTATTTGGTCAACTAGCAGCGCCTCGTCGCCCGCGCTTACTATCTATGTCCTAACTAACGTATCTAAACAACTGAGATTCTATAACATTATGACGGCGGCCGGGCCGGCTGGCTGCGCGGGCGCGGCTCAGCTGCCCATGGACACGACGGTGGGCCGCTCCAGCCGCTCGTCGGCGGCGCGCCGGTACTCGTCGTCGTAGAGCGCGTGCGCGGCGTGCGCGTGCGCGGCGTGCGCGTGCGGCGCGTGCGCGAGCGCGGCGTGCGCGGCGTGCGCGGCGTGCGCGCTGTGCGCCGGCGGCGGCTCCTCCACCTTGAGCGCGTGCTGCACGTAGTAGTTGAGCGCCAACGGGGAGCGCGCGCCGCCCGACGCGCCCGAGCCGCTCTCCACTGCGGACACACGAGGAACTATTACTCACTGCGGCACTGGACCAGCTGTTTCGTTCGGAATCATTATTTGGTGCAACATAACATTAAAGCCTCGATCACTCGATGACTGGTGACCGTCTAACGCCGTCGCGGACAGAGAGGGCTCTGTCACCGGCCAGGCTTGCTGCGACAGCAGACGCGGCACGAGTGCGCGTGCAATACTCACGCAGGTTCTCCATCTTGACGCCCGACGTGACGGTGCGCTGGACGGCTGCTTTGATACTTCGCTCCGCTTTTATACTATTCTTAGGTTTCCTCTTTCTTGTCTGGAAAAATATTAACAATGTATGGTTAAAACACGGAAAACTTAGCAGCCGTTATGAGTAGCAACTAACTCAAAGGTAATCAATAAGTCAAAGGTATCCTTTGACTAAACGTTCTCGATTGTGCAGTTAGGGGTAGCGAGTATCGCCTTTGACTAAACGTTCTCGATTGTGCAGTTAGGGGTAGCGAGTATCGCCTTTGACTAAACGTTCTCGATTGTGCAGTTAGGGGTAGCGAGTATCGCCTTTGACTAAACGTTCTCGATTGTGCAGTTAGGGGTAGCGAGTATCGCCTTTGACTAAACGTTCTCGATTGTGCAGTTAGGGGTAGCGAGTATCGCCTTTGACTAAACGTTCTCGATTGTGCAGTTATGGGTAGCGAGTGTCGCCTTTGACTAAACGTTCTCGATTGTGCAGTTAGGGGTAGCGAGTATCGCCTTTGACTAAACGTTCTCGATTGTGCAGTTATGGGTAGCGAGTATCGCCTTTGACTAAACGTTCTAGATTGTGCAGTTATGGGTAGCGAGTATCGCCTTTGACTAAACGTTCTCGATTGTGCAGTTATGGGTAGCGAGTATCGCCTTTGACTAAACGTTCTCGATTGTGCAGTTATGGGTAGCGAGTATCGCCTTTGACTAAACGTTCTCGATTGTGCAGTTATGGGTAGCGAGTATCGCCTTTGACTAAACGTTCTCGATTGTGCAGTTATGGGTAGCGAGTATCGCCTTTGACTAAACGTTCTCGATTGTGCAGTTAGGGGTAGCGAGTATCGCCTTTGACTAAACGTTCTCGATTGTGCAGTTATGGGTAGCGAGTATCGCCTTTGACTAAACGTTCTCGATTGTGCAGTTATGGGTAGCGAGTATCGCCTTTGACTAAACGTTCTCGATTGTGCAGTTATGGGTAGCGAGTATCGCCTTTGACTAAACATATTATAATAAAAAAATTATATTGTTATCATTAGAAAGACTGTGTTCTGAAAGTTTTTTCGAAATGTTCTGCGGGAAATAAATCATCGTGATGAGAAATGTTCACTTGTTTCAAATAAATATTTTATTTAGTTTCCTGGTTGTAGGTAAATAATGACATGTTGAAGATATTTATCTACGCGTTCTGCGTATCGCAGAGCGCCCGAACTGTTTTAAGTATGTAAACAAAAGAGAAATATGTATAACCTGTTTGCTAATAACTGAACTACTAATACAAATGTCAATGAATACAGTAACGCTTGTGGTCAGCTCGTCTGTTACACCAGGGACCTTTAGCTCGTAACGAAACGTTTAGTGGTTACTACTCATTAGCAGCCATGCTATTAGCTGTGGAAAAACTAGCTAAGTGCGGTTAGCTGTATGAAATCTATAAAATATAAAATAAATTATTTAAAAAACAAGAAACCCGACTGCAAAAACACGTAACTGAAAAGGGAAAAACAAGCATTATAATCTATATATTTTGGTCTTGCAGGCGGGGACAGTCGAATAACCTGTGTAACTTTTGATTGTCCCCGCCTGCGATACTAAAATTATATAGATTATAATGCTTGTTTTTCCCTTTTCAGTTATGTGTTTTTGCAGTCGGGTTTTTTGTTTTTTAAATAATTTATTTTATTTCAAGCTTTTTAGTTTTATTGATAGTAGCTAGTAATATTTGAAAATCACTCATTACTAGCTTTTATTTGATACCAATATTGTTGCAATTAATTTAAAAAAAAAACTTCCCGTCCTTTTTTTTATTTGCAGATGCAATTTATAAATATTATATAGCCTATGTCACTTCCACAATTAAGACGAATCGAAAGACATCTCATATGTTAATATTCATCAAGCCGTTTAGGCTACAGAGCGTGCCAAAGAAATAGACATACATACATACATACATACATACTCTCGAAAAACATTACCCTCCTGAGGCAGTCGGGTAAAAAATGAAATGCTGTTCGTTGGTGAGCGCATCACTTGACAACGGCTGGACCGATTTGGTTTTGTTTTTGTTTTAAAAAGTATATAATACAAGGTGTTGTTTTGGACCTGCAAAACATTTTAGGAGGTAATTATGTATTAGTGATTCTCGAACCGAATCAAAAAAAAAAAAAAATAAAAAGAAAAGATAAAATTTAAAAATCTAAAATAAAAAGTATTATTGATTATTGACTTGGTATCGTATTGTTATACGATTATTTACGAGTTTCATAACAACCTCCTAAAATGCTTTGCAGGTTCAAAACAACAGCTTGTAGTTATAATAATTTGAAAACTGAACGTCCTTTTTAGGGTTCCGTAGTCAACAAGAAACCCTTATAGTTTCGCCATGTCCGTCTGTCTGTCTGTCTGACTCCGGTTTAGCTATATTATATTATATAGATATACTCTTAGTTCTAGAATGCTGTAATTTGGCATGGGTATACATATTAATCACGCCGAAAAAGCGGTAAAATAAAATCATGAAAACAATATTTTAGGTTAAGTAATAAAAAAAACATAAACCATAAAATTCATGGCGTATAACGAAATTAAAGGGAAAACTATTACATCTAGAAGGCTTTACAAGTTAACGAGTAATAGTCGACCAACTTACATTTGCAAAACATGTTTTTCAACTACAATGTCAAGCTTGTTTTTGAGATAAATTAATTCCAACTACCTACCGGAACCCTTCATTGTTTGTCGTCCGACACGCACTTGGCCGAATTATTGAAATGAATTATTGAATTTTGGACAGGACAACGTCAGTGGGGTCGGCAATTACCATTTTTAGAGTTCCGTAGTCAACAAGAACCTTTTAGTTTCGCCATGTCCGTCTGTCACTCTGTCTGTTTGGCTCTCCCCGCTTTAGCTCAGAGACGCTTAGTACTAGAAAGCTGTAATTTGCCATGGTTATACTACGAGTATGGACATATTAATCACGCCGACAAAGTGGTAATATAAAAACTTGTTTTTATTAGGGTGTCTCCTTTGCACGTGATGTGAGGTGATTTTTTTATTCGTCTATCCCATGGTGTGGGGTATCGTTGGATAGGACGTTCTAGGGCATGCAATCTCGCGAGATTTTAGACCTAACCGATCGACCGATAGATAAAGTGTGAGTTTTATTTTAAAATTAAACGGATATAAGTATATGCCAAATCAGTAAACGGAATTAATAACATTTGCTTACGTTTTCAGCAAAAAATACCCAAAATCGCGAGATCTCGTATAGCTCGAGATCTCGCGAGACTGACTTAATAGTCTCGTGTACCAGCTAAATGGTTGTTTTTGGATATGTGGAAAAAAGCATGGCAGTAGTACATATAATTGAAAGGAAAAATAATTATTACAGCTTAGTAGGCTTTTTAAGAAAGTACAAAAGACAAATTGACGAGTACCTATTAGTCGACTTACATTTGCAGTTGGAGAATTGACCGTGACGTATATCGATGTATGGGAAAACATGTTTTTCAACTACAATGTTAAGATTGCTTTTCAGATAAATTCATCCCAACTACGGAACCCTTCATTGTGCGTGGTCCGGACACGCACTCGGCCACTCGACCATGAGTCTGAAGAGCATCCAGTGGCGCGGTCGAGCGGCACCGCGTGCTCGGGTGCGCGGCGGGACGGTGTGGGACCCACCTGTATAGAGTCCTTCTTCATGGCCAGCGGTCGGTTGATGTTGTGCAGCTTGTAGTACAGGCCGCACGCGTTGCACACGGTCTCGCCGAGCGAGTTGCGGCGCCACAGCGACGTCGTGGTGGTCTGGCAGTTGGTGCACGACATGCCCGGCCGCTTCGTGCCCATCTGTGCCACCATCGTACACTGTTACACCCACTGCTCTGTTAGCTCGCTGAACTATCTCTAACACGAGGTCTCTGACCAGTGCTGGTCGAGCCTTCAGTTGGCATGCATGACAAAACTACAAACATTATAACGGTGATGTTAGTTAGAGAAGCGATGGATGTTAGTGGGCGGGCGTTAGGTGAGGGCGGGGCTGGGCGTGGGGGGTGGGGCGGGGCACGTACCCCTTTCTTCTGTTTGTAGTCAGAGGGGGTGGAGGGCTGGTGCGCGGGGTGCGCGAGCGGCGCGGGCGCGGGCAGCGCGTGCGCGTGCGACGCCGCCATGCCGTTAAACAGGAAGCCCTTGTAGAAATCCGCGCCCGGCGGGGCCCCCTCCGCGGCCACTGCAACCAGAACAAACGACTGAGCGCTGAGAGCGCAAGCGAGCAGCAGGAGGACACTCGGCGGGCGCGGATCTCGGGGGCGAGGGGCGCGGGGCCGGGACGCGGGGTTAGTGAGCGAGTTGCGTACGTCGTGCGGGGGCGCGTGGGGCGCGGCGAGGCGCTGACGTACCAGCCGCCGCGGCTGCTTCAGCGGCCGGTTCATGCCGTTCATCTTGTTGTAGAGGCCGCACGCGTTGCACAGGTAGTGGCCGGTGCCGTCGCGGCGCCACAGCGGCGTGTGGATGGCGCCGCAGTTCACGCACTCGCGCCCCTCCGTGAAAAACTCCGCCATGTCGACTGCGCAACACACGCTAGTTACAAGTAGCTCACACCTGCGTCTGCCGAGCGTCCGACTTCACTGCTTGCAGTACAAACAACGTCTGGGCAAACTGACTTGACCAAACGCGCAAATAGGTATATCCGTGATCGACTTGACACCGGAATAGAGTATGTATACATGAGCCTAAGTTACATGTTCTAGTAATTCCATGTGTACCTACACATCTTCATACAATAAAAGTAAAACTTATACCTATATAATATTATTGTGGCGAATAAGCAGATTATATCAACATACACAATGCATTATTATTCAATAAGTAATTTGCAGTAAACTTGTCAGCGGATTTTGTGCAATCAAGCATAAGTTAGTGAAAAGAGCATAATACAACAAAGAAACTAAACATGGTCGTGAGCGACCTTGACAGTGACAGTAAGTACCGAAGTAGCGGTAGGTAGTGATTCATTGACGGAGAGATGCGCGCGTGAGCGCAGCAAGGCCGTGGCGCGGCGTGACGTCACCGCGCGACAACTGGTACAGTTGGCGGCGCGGGTCAAGCGCTAACGGGCGCGAGCGTCGACCCGGCCGCGGTCACCCGACCCACCATTGTTCCCGAAGCAACACACGCACTCCACACACTACGGCTTATTTCCAACAAGCTCATTGTGCCTGCCTTCTTCAAGCTCCTAAGTCCTCGATGTGACCTGGCAATTTGACGGCCCATCGACTCCTCGCCGTACAGAGCGGAACGGTGGTGGAATACAATAGCTATGAAACAATCAACCTAGTAAAAAGAAAAGGGAATCAATGGATGATTGTCTTTGGGCGAACATGAGATGTGTCATATTTCTTGCGCCAGGGTAAGTTCAGATGACTTCCTGCTGGTGCTAATAGCATCCGACACCATAACTCTATTGTTAAATTGTGCTGAACAGATCCATTACGTAGTGTTAGCTAAGGTAACGTGTGTTACAACAAAGGTTGGCGAAGCGCGAGTACCAGCGAGCACGAGCGAGCACGTACCGACTGCGGTACCGAGAACGTGCCGCGTCGTCGCAAGCGGCGTACGGTTTCAATGGAATCTGCGACCGTTACACATCCGCACATACACGCAACTGAGAGCACTCTCAGGGCTCTGTCTACAGAACACACTCATACGTTTAGGAGACACTAAACCATGTCAAACATATTTTCATTGATTTTCCGTGCCACTGCGACATACGATATACCCCATCTGGTCATCTGGAGACCCATGAGACACATCAGAACATCATCACAACATGTGTATGATATAAATCAAAATAATCGAGATAACTGATTAATCAATATCACGTGTGGCGAGGCGGGCCACACTCCACGGGCGCGCAGACGGTGCAGATATTCAGTTACACGGCGCAGAACACTTGACAGAGATTTAACTGAAATGAATGGTGGCGTTTCCGATTACTCATAATAAGCATAAAACATGGATGTCATTAGCCGGCCGTTATTGGAGTTTGAAACGAGAGCGGGGCCATGTGCTCACACACCCGCGTCACTCACTCACACAGTTATTAGTTTTAAACAAACGGAACTGCTAAAAGCGATCAAATACCTAAATGTTATTGTAGCTATATCTCATGAGTGGTTCAAATCTTTTTGCTGTGTTAAAGCCACGTTGTAAAAATATAAAGTTTGGCGACCCTCATCACATTCATGACCCTGCAGGTGCCCAGTGGCTAAACACTTCGCCTGCCATGCCCGAGGCAGAGTAGGGTTCAAACCCGGGCAAGTAGGTACCAATGTGACTTATTCAAACACTTTCTGAATTTATTTTAGTCATTACTGACATCGGTGAAGCAAAACATCGTAAGGGGAGTTATAGTTAATATGAGTCTGAAATCACCAACCTGTCTTGAGCAAGCGTGGTGATGAAGCTCATGCCTTCTCTGTAGGAGAAGAGCCTTGCCCTGCAGTGGACAGTGACAGGCGGGCACTATGAGGGGCCTGTTCGTACACAGATACAACATTTGTGAGACGCCACCAGTGCCTCGTGTCTGCTAGCATGTTCTGTTCACTAACGTCTAGACTTGATTAAATAAGTAATGTGAAAGCGCGTGATTCAGCCAGCCGGCAGCCCCTGCACTATCAGTGATCTCGTTAGAGCTGCTGTGCAGTGAAAGCAGCTCCTGCATGTGACGTCACTGGCCAGCTATGCCCTAATGGTGGTAAATTAGAAGGCGCTCGTCCTGCGGCGATAAGCGCCACCTGGCGGCGTGGCGGCGCGTGATAACGTGCGCATTAGTGAGTGTCAGTGAGCAAATATGCGGAGACACGGCTTTAACGTGTGTCGACTGTTTTTTTGGACCTTTGTTTATAGCGATAGGCGAGCCTGCGCCCGCCGCCGCCGGCCGGACGCGCGCGTTGTTTGCGCGGCACGTGCCTTATCCGATACCATTTACGGAATGCGATTTTAATGCGCTTAAAAGGGAACGACTTCATTTTAAAACAGAACATGGTTTTTTTGAAGCGACCTACGCAAACAGTCGGCGCGCCGCCGCCGCTCCGTGTGTCGATAGGTCTACGAGACCGGCTCCACCGACTCCACCGGGACTCGGGCTAGCTTTACAATAGTAAACAATAATGGACACGTTAATGTTGCGAGCGATTGAGTCGCCCGCGCCGCCGCCGACGAGGAAAACCACGATCGATGCTAATTAAGCAAGCGGCCATGTGGGGCGGACCACCCCGCACTACCACCACGAGCCACGGCACACACCGCACACGCACGCTGTACCTACATAGACATACGCACGCTGCACCTACATAGACACACGTACGCTGCACCTACATAGACACACGCACGCTGCACCTACATAGACACACGTACGCTGCACCTACATAGGCACGCGCACGCTGCACCTACATAGACACACGTACGCTGCACCTACATAGGCACGCGCACGCTGCACCTACATAGACACACGTACGCTGCACCTACATAGACACACGCACGCTGCACCTACATAGACATACGCACGCTGCACCTACATAGACACACGCACGCTGCACCTACATAGGCACGCGCACGCTGCACCTACATAGACACACGCACGCTGCACCTACATAGACACGCACACGCTGCACCTACATAGACACGTGCACGCTGCACCTACATAGACACACGCACGCTGCACCTACATAGGCACGCGCACGCTGCACCTACATAGACACACGCACGCTGCACCTACATAGGCACGCGCACGCTGCACCTACATAGACACACGCACGCTGCACCTACATAGACACACGCACGCTGCACCTACATAGGCACGCGCACGCTGCACCTACATAGACATACGCACGCTGCACCTACATAGACACACGCACGCTGCACCTACATAGACACGCGCACGCTGCACCTACATAGACACACGCACGCTGCACCTACATAGAAACACGCACGCTGCACCTACATAGACACACGCACGCTGCACCTACATAGACACACGCACGCTGCACCTACATAGACACACGCACGCTGCACCTACATAGACACACGCACGCTGCACCTACGTAGACACACGCACGCTGCACCTACATAGACACACGCACGCTGCACCTACACAGTCACACGCACGCTGCACCTACATAGACACACGCACGCTGCACCTACATAGACACGCGGACGCTGCACCTACATAGACACGCGCACGCTGCACCTACATAGACACGCGCACGCTGCACCTACATAGACACACGCACGCTGCACCTACATAGAAACACGCACGCTGCACCTACATAGACACACGCACGCTGCACCTACATAGACACACGCACGCTGCACCTATATAGACACACGCACGCTGCACCTACATAGACACACGCACGCTGCACCTACATAGACACACGCACGCTGCACCTACATAGACACACGCACGCTGCACCTACACAGTCACACGCACGCTGCACCTACATAGACACACGCACGCTGCACCTACATAGACACACGCACGCTGCACCTACATAGACACACGCACGCTGCACCTACACAGTCACACGCACGCTGCACCTACATAGACACACGCACGCTGCACCTACACAGTCACACGCACGCTGCACCTACATAGACACACGCACGCTGCACCTACATAGACACGCGCACGCTGCACCTACATAGACACGCGCACGCTGCACCTACATAGACACGCGCACGCTGCACCTACATAGACACACGCACGCTGCACCTACATAGACACACGCACGCTGCACCTACATAGACACACGCACGCTGCACCTACATAGACACACGCACGCTGCACCTACATAGACACACGCACGCTGCACCTACATAGACACACGCACGCTGCACCTACATAGACACACGCACGCTGCACCTACATAGACACACGCACGCTGCACCTACACAGTCACACGCACGCTGCACCTACATAGACACACGCACGCTGCACCTACATAGAAACACGCACGCTGCACCTACATAGACACACGCACGCTGCACCTACATAGACACACGCACGCTGCACCTACATAGACACACGCACGCTGCACCTACATAGACACACGCACGCTGCACCTACGTAGACACACGCACGCTGCACCTACATAGACACACGCACGCTGCACCTACACAGTCACACGCACGCTGCACCTACATAGACACACGCACGCTGCACCTACATAGACACGCGCACGCTGCACCTACATAGACACGCGCACGCTGCACCTACATAGACACGCGCACGCTGCACCTACATAGACACACGCACGCTGCACCTACATAGAAACACGCACGCTGCACCTACATAGACACACGCACGCTGCACCTACATAGACACACGCACGCTGCACCTACATAGACACACGCACGCTGCACCTACATAGACACACGCACGCTGCACCTACATAGACACACGCACGCTGCACCTACATAGACACACGCACGCTGCACCTACATAGACACACGCACGCTGCACCTACATAGACACACGCACGCTGCACCTACATAGACATACGCACGCTGCACCTACATAGACACACGCACGCTGCACCTACACAGTCACACGCACGCTGCACCTACATAGACACACGCACGCTGCACCTACACAGTCACACGCACGCTGCACCTACATAGACACACGCACGCTGCACCTACATAGACACGCGCACGCTGCACCTACATAGACACGCGCACGCTGCACCTACATAGACACGCGCACGCTGCACCTACATAGACACACGCACGCTGCACCTACATAGACACACGCACGCTGCACCTACATAGACACACGCACGCTGCACCTACATAGACACACGCACGCTGCACCTACATAGACACACGCACGCTGCACCTACATAGACACACGCACGCTGCACCTACATAGACACACGCACGCTGCACCTACATAGACACACGCACGCTGCACCTACACAGTCACACGCACGCTGCACCTACATAGACACACGCACGCTGCACCTACATAGACACACGCACGCTGCACCTACATAGACACACGCACGCTGCACCTACACAGTCACACGCACGCTGCACCTACATAGACACACGCACGCTGCACCTACATAGACACGCGCACGCTGCACCTACATAGACACGCGCACGCTGCACCTACATAGACACACGCACGCGGAACGGAAAAAAGGACATTTATTTCTCTATAAATAGTAACTTCATTAATAATTATTATCATATTCGTTGTTGTTGTGTTAAAATGTTACATTTTCGACTTCGTTTATTAAGTTATACATAATATTGGACTTGTCTCGCTTCAAAACGCTTCCTCGCCGCCGACGATTCAGAGAAAAGATATTAATTTACTTTACGAGTCACAAAACTGAAATAAAATTATGATTGTAGCACCGTGAAGACTGATGAAGGTTTAAGTGGGCTCCTTAAAAAATAGCGCGGAGTTCACACGAGCGCTCATAAATAATGCCGAAACTGTGCGCTTATCGACTGCGCCTTTTGGAAATAGCTTATCTGTCGATTACAGACTAAAAAAACATAGAGATGCGCCCGCGCCGGTCGAGCGCCCGAGCGACCCGAGCGCGGGGAGAGAACGAGGAGCGACGAGCGAGCGACGCGCGGGCTATCGCGACGTGACCTGCCACAAAAAACTCGACCCCTCCCCGCACCGCCTGTTGCTATCTGCTATCGGGACCATCAAACTATGATACTGTATCGTCGTTTACAGCGCGCCCGACATCCACGTCGGAATATTTCCATCACTACGAGGTGCACAACACCGCGCGTCAGTGAACAGCCGGGTCTACACGATCTACGCTCACTAACTTAATTATGCTCGCACAAAATCCCTTCTGAACTTTTTTGGCTTTTAAGTAACAAACTCACATTTATTTATTTCTAGGTAGTTCACTCATCGTCAATCATCGTTCAAGTAAAGTTTATTTTCATAGTGCACATTATAGCACACGCACGCGCACTAGGTACATGGTGTGCGCTGTAGGTACCTACATCGGCACAAAGTGGACTATGTTGCTATGGCCGGCAGCTGTCGCGCGGCGCGCTAGTGAATCATACCGAGTGGACTTGAATAATCATTGTTTTGTTTTAATCATCATGTTTTTATATTCACCACTATAATTGTCTGCTATTTATTTCGTGTCGAGGCAAAACCTAAAGGCTCGTGCAGACTGGGGCGATACCGTGGGCGCGTTAGGCATATTGCTGCCTGTCGCGCCCGCGATATCGCGCTAGTCTGCACGAGGCTTAACTCCAATAGTACTTTATAATGGTTCAAGGCACAAGTCATACTCTTTTGACATACCTACCTAATGTTCTTTAAAAGTTTGGTACTTACTGGCAGAGAGACTGGCGGCCGCGGACATTTGCGGACGACGATTACTTTCCAAGTTCCACACCTCCTTGAAACAGAGAGAAGGAAGTGTTGGTAAGCAGCTCGGAGTACCTACAATGAGATGAGATGAAACATCTAGCTGTACAGCTCGGCCAGATCGCCTACACCCGGCACGATGTGTGAGCATCACCCTAGCCGGCCCACTCGGTGGACGCAGTTCGCGCCGACTGGCGGGTCAGTGTCGGGTTAGACTGGTTCCAGAGAGGCACTCCTTCGTAAAGCAGACTGGTCGCCGGCGCTTGGCGCGTGTGTGTGGCTGACCTGATGCGAGTACGGCGGCGCGGCGAGCGCGCTGGAGCCGTACACGGTGTTGGGGCGCGAGGTGGCGCAGGCGAAGGCGCCGCCGAAGCGCGCGCTGAAGGCCGGCAGCGAGCCGCCGCCCGCGCCCCCGCCGCCCCCCGCGTCCCCGCCGCCCTCCGTGTACTCCTCGCCCAGCACCACTCCGCCGCCGCCGTAGTTCGGGGAACCGCCTGCGAAACATAGCCAATCAAATGAGCCCCTACACTAGGTACTGTGAAGACCAAGTTTCAACCAAGATTCGGTTTGAATGAGGAAATGACTGCAGGCTGTCTTTGCGCTGCAAGGTAGTAGTGAGTATTTGTGTGTACCAGCGCTGGAGGTCCAGATCTGCGGCTGCGAGGTGATCTCGGCGCCGTTGCCGAAGTACGGCGAGCCGGCTGCGTACGCGCAGCGCGAGTACACCGCTCCACCGCCTCCTCCGCCGCCACTACTACAAACAAAATAATCTTATGAGCTAGCCAGTTACTCGGAGAACATAAACACCAACACTGTCACATAACATTCAGTAGGTACCTGCCTATCTAAGGGCTGGTTCTACCAACGGTTGACAGGTATCTTTTATCGTGGCATTACAATTGACGTCTGTCACTAGTGTCAGTTTTTATAAATATGTAAAACGAATGATTGAATTGTGACCAACTGTGATCGTAGCGTGACCATGTTCGTTAAAACCCGTTGATTCTCAAACAGGCAGCTAGCGGTGGCAGCTCATGCTGCAACATTTTAGAACAGAGGGTATGCAATTAATTTTCTTCACGTCAGTGGGCTCTAGAGCACTAGTGTCAGAAACACTCCTCGAGCTCACCGCCCGCGCCACTCAACCCGCCACACGAGGGCCACTCCACGCGCCGCTATTGTCACCGCGCTCACTCGCAAACTCATTTACACACTCGCACGGCTCATTCCACTGAAAGCTCCTGCAGACTGGCGCGAAATCGAGGGCGCGACAGGCAGCACGACACTTTCAATGAAGTTTTCATAGAAATTGTGCTACTAGCGTCACGTCGCGCTGTCGCGTCGCGCCTGTCTGCGGGAGCCTTTACACTTGTTATTGTTACCTACCTATCCAACGGTTAAGTATGCCGAAAGAAGCATTCATTTTATAACGAGCTGCTGGAAGGGAAGAGACGCTATGACTTTAGTTTATTTTCATTTTTTCAAAACTTATACTTATTCAGTATTTCCTTAATCCTTAAGTACATATTCTAAAACAAAGTCCCCCGCCGCGTCTGTCTGTCTGAACGCGATAAACTCAAAAACTCCCGAACGGATTTCCAAGCAGTTTTCACCAATGGACGGCGTGATCCATGAGGAAGGTTTAAGTGTATAATTCATTAAGGTTTTGTGTAAATTGTCCGAAATATGACGATTATTGTTGACGATGTCGGAAAAAATCATGCCAACTGGGAGTTCTACTGAAGTGCGCCGTAAACCGTAAGAGATACATTAAAGGAATGTTCTACAGGATTGCACATCATAAAAAGTCCAACGAAAAACTCCGCGATAGCATATGTCTATCTTCTAAGGATGACCTACAGAAGCTATTTTTATACTTCAGAATTTGATAAAAATGTATTGGTATTTCCGAAGCTATTGTGGCTGGTATTATATTAATCCTCACCCAATAAAATATGCTATTTAAATTGGAAATTTATCACACATTCAAAATTACGCGTAACAAAATAATTATGTTTGACGGTGGCGCGAGTGACCTTTTCCTCTGCTATGTACCTACGACAGGAAAAACGGTGGATTTGGGTGAAATTTGGCACACAAATAGGTTTACCATATGGAGTAACACAGGAAAAATAATCCCGGTAGTACATTTCCGTTGATATTACCGACAACCCCGCGGGCGAAGCCGCGTTAAAAAACCAGTTATGAAAAAGAAAATAAGAAAGCACGACTAGACGTCACCGAGGTTCTTAGGTACCTATTCAATATTTGACAACGATGTCAAGAAAGATTAGTCCAGTCTGTCAGTTGTAGTTCGTATTCAGGATGCTGCTGGACCCTAGCCAGAACCCTGCGCCTGGCACCTGGGACTCTAAGGTTGCCACCTTTTTTTTGTACAAATATAGTATTTTTCCCAAAAAAACATGTAAAAATATAGGTACCTAGTAGGTACTTTTGGGAAAAACAGGAAAAAAGTACCTACACATTTATTTTTCCATATATATTTGTTATTGCTCTTCGCAGTGGCCATCAATGGTCTACCTACGACCTATAGAACAGTAAGTACACTTTGCTCCACATTTGTTATTAACATCTTTGCGCTAATGGTAGTCGAAATGGAGTCTTTTATCTTTTGTTTGCTTTTTCTTGGGTGGCGTGAAAGAACCGTCATCACTTTCTATGTTTTTTATTTTATTTTAACAGCATAAAATAAACTCATAAATCAAAATCGGGCGGCATTCGTCGACAAATTATTGTCAGTTTGACAGTTGACGTATTGTAGTAGTAAGTAGTGGAATTCTTCCTGTTGGAAAAGCGAAGGAACTGAGCCATACTGCCTCGTCTTAATTTGACCTTTTGTTGCCGCGAATGCATTTCGTTCAGAAATCCCCGTGCAGCGCTGCGGTTACGTTCCAGATTTCCAGTCACAGTTAATACGAAAAAGCGCGACAGTTGAATTAGGGATAAAAATATAGTATTTTTCGTACTATATTATTTTTCTATGGTAGGTATTATATAGTAGGTACAATTTACTGTTTTCTATATTATATAGAAACTACTACTTATATTATAGTACGGGTGGCAACCCTACCTGGGACGCACATCCTCCCCGTGTTATGTTGACAGATCGTATCAGAACTATCAGACGTCTAGCGTAACCTGCGCCTTGATGACCGGCCAAAAAGAATTGAGAAGTTTTTTGACTGAATAGTGATCGCATATCATTGTATGACTAATTTATATTTACTAATTGTGTAACACTTTCTAAATTGATGCAACAAATTTGTGACAAAGCGATCGACACTTTACTCAAGGGTACATACAGACAGAACGTGTGGACATTGGTCAGCGTTGGGAACGTGACGAAGTCACAATCACCTGTGCACAAGTTGTACACATTACACGGTGCTGGTATTAAACATTTTAGCATCGTTTAAGAATACGGAGTACCGAGCGTGTGGTTGTTAAGTAGAGCGCAGTGAGGCTAATGGCTCGGAACGTCTCGGAAGTAGGACCCGCGCGCTATCGTGCGCCGCGCCGCGCCGCCCTCGACCCGCTTGCATTCATTACCCGACGCGGGGCTCACACTCGCACCCGTGAGCCGCTGCGGCCAACATCAGCAGTTTCAGACGAATCCAAAACACTTTTACATCGCATGTTAACTTCAAGCTCGCTTGTATAGCGAGCTCAGTTCAGCCGCAGGCCGACGTGCTCAAAGAAAGGCCTAGCCTTGGACGGAGTCTGCACCGGAGACTGCCAGAGCCAACAACACACGCCGCCGAGATAAACCTAAGGCGGAGCGCTGGATGCGGGACATATACGGCAAACCGTGTATGTAGTACCTACTTACGAGCGACACGAGAACGCGGAAGTGGAGCGCCCGCACTCACACGTTCACGCCACCCTGCGCCCCCGCGCCCCGCGCGGTGACGTAGCACCGTGCCGCCTTACATTATTCTATAAAGTACCTCAGCTAGTCAGCTCATACAATGATATCCACTGACACACGCATGAAAGAAGACACTACTACACCGAATTCTAGTTTTGTAACTACTTAAATAATAATATATAAAGTGAGTGTAATTTTTACACACACTTTTTGGGTAAAAAGGTGCCAGCAAGTCCGTCGTCACCTTCAGTTTCCAGTTTAGTTCATTAACTGCTGGGACTCAGGCAAAGAGAATTAAACCACACAGGCCTGCTCTCTGTGAGGGAGTGGGTCGTAATCAATCAATGTCATGTTTTCGAATGTATGGTTCTAGGACAAGCGGCTTACCTACCTCAACCGTTTTGAGAGCAGTGGTGATGAAATTTTAATATTTTACACAAACTAAATTTCTTGCCTGGGTTCGAATTGAGTCACTTTTATATTTTCTTCAATCATTTGCATTCTCGCTAAGCATGATAATTGGCTGCGACTTGTATTGGAGTCTGTTTTAAATCTGAGCTATTATGTCTACGTAAAACCAGCACATTCGTTTCCGCGCCACATGTTCCTTGTTCATACGCTAGCATACCTACCTACATCACATTCACTCATTGTTGCCCAAGACGGACATCACATGACGATATTCCATTTTCTGGATTTCTAATCAGACATTCATTCTTATCTCAACAACCCAACAGTTATCATGCGCGTCTTCTTAATAATGAGCGCGTAATGTAGTCAGTATCGATGGTCACAACAAGTGAGTGTTGTAGCCCGTAGCCCGCATCCCGTTCCAGGCGGCCACCCCGGCGCAGTCGGCCACGCAGCACATTAACGTCGTCAGCGGCGCACGTGCTGGCCTGCTGGGCACGCCGCGTGACCGCACGCGCCGCCACACGTGTTCACTAACGACTGTCCCCAGAGACCGTCCTGCGGTGCCGCCTGGAGCGCCCCGATCCTGGTCGCAGTGACCAGCCACTCCGCGAGCAACACGTGGATCGGTTTACTCTTTCAAACTTAAACTCAAACTACATTTATTTCAAATAAACCAATTACAGGCACTTTTGAATTGTGAAGGGGTCGGTCGGTCAGTCAGAAAGATGAAGCTAGTTGCCCATTCCAAAGTGTAGTAGGTTCCTATGGAGAAGAACGGGCAAGAAATTCCACGTACACTCTTTTAAATCAACAGAATATTATGATTACAAAATATTGTGTACATCATTCATTTTGAAATTATACATGTGAGAACGATGCAAAACGTAAAAGCGTCCGTAATAAAAAGATTAACAAAAAAATAAACAATTCAAAAACTAAATTAAATTAAAATAAACCGTAGCAGCTAAGAGATGACCAGTCTCTAATGGCGGCGCCCGTTCACGAACATGACGCATGAATTAGCATTCAGCTCAACCATCTTGAAGGGAGGTAAATGATCCAACACACGCGCCACCATCAGCGAGACATTAGATTGAGCACGACATACTCCCAGCCGCCAGAGTACGTTCAAGTCAATGAAAGACGTACCTACCCAGTAAATGATCCAACACACGCGCCACCATCAGCGAGACATTAGATTGAGCACGACATACTCCCAGCCGCCAGGGCACATTCAAGTCAATGAAAGACGTACCTACCCAGTAAATGATCCAACACACGCGCCACCATCAGCGAGACATTAGAGTGAGCACGACATACTCCCAGCCGCCAGGGTACATTCAAGTCAATGAAAGACGTACCTACCCAGTAAATGATCCAACACACGCGCCACCATCAGCGAGACATTAGAGTGAGCACGACATACTCCCAGCCGCCAGGGTACATTCAAGTCAATGAAAGACGTACCTACCCAGTAAATGAGTACATTCAAGTCAATGAAAGACGTACCTACCCAGTAAATGAGTACATTCAAGTCAATGAAAGACGTACCTATCCAGTAAATGGCAGCTTTATAGTAGGTACATAGTACTCACATAACAATGTGCTGTGCAACTACGCAATACTAAGAGATTGAATTTATACAATGCAAAGATAGTTTTTGAAATCTTCAGCAGCTCCAACACTATTTTCAAATGCTTATCAATTAGTTTTTGCGCCCTTGTGGAGCAGGACCAGCATTGAGCCAAGCATTATTACCTATCAGCGATGTAATCCCGCAACTTATAATATGCTTGGCTGCATAGTGTGCGTTTTATACTAGATTTAAATTTTGTTTCATTCAGTTGAAGTATGTGTGGAGTTCTTTTATTGTAACATTTTAAACAGTACACCATGAAAGATGAGTCTAAGTTAGCCAGCCTGAAACCTGGTTGAACTAATATTGGTCCCTATTTCTAGGGATTTGAGTGTGTCTTTCACCTCTTTTACTAAAAAGATGTAGATTTTTCCTTATGTACATGATGTTTTCATAGATATATTGACAAGGTATCATCATGATGTTAATTTGATAACTAATTGGACCCTATTTCTAGTGATATAATTGTGTCTTTCAGAACGCGACGCCCGTTATTTGTGCATCATCGACCTGATCCCGCACCGGAACGTCAAGGGCCTGTACAAATAACTCATTCGAGACACTTAAACACTCATTCGACACTCACAAAAAAATATGTGTACAAATTTGGAGACGCGCCGAGGACTCTTAAAACATGTAAAATGGCGCATTAGAAGGGAACGCGCACAAAAACTCTGTGACAAATAACTCAGCGAGCGCCGGCGCGCAGCGCGCGGCTGCGGCCTGCGCCGACGGAGCCAGCACACGGTCGCCACGGTCCACATCCACGACGTATTCACACCAGTACCTGTTGCACTCGCACATTATAGGAAAACACCCACAATTCTCGTAATGCCATGAAATAAGTAATTATAGAAACCTGCCATTTCTTTTAAAGCGAGACTCATCCATCTATTTTGCCTCGAGTAGACCTACTTACGACCAATATGCATCTGCTAGCTAAACGTTCGTGTACCTGTGTTGCAGATCAACGGGATTCTCTCGGAGCTCAAAACATTCTTGTGAAGTCAACTATATTTAAGAATTTACATCATTGAATAATAAATACACAAAATATTAATAGTTAGACGGTTGTCGCTGACCGCTTAAAGTGGGATTTTCCTTATACTAATTGGTAACAATAAACGAATATTAGAGGAAAATGCAAACATGCCTAACGATATTAATTATTTTCAAACAGACCAAGTCAATAATAAAACTGCCGCGTTGTGTACCTACTGCGCAGATGTATGTATATGCGTCTGAACGTACATAGTCGCGATGCCTGTTTGTTGTAACTGTACAGTATCCACACAAGAGGCACGAGTGTGCAGCAACTGCAGGAGAAGATGTTCTCACGCGGCGCCCACGCGCTGGTCACCCGACTCCCTGGGAGCGTCCCGACTCACGTGTGACCTGCCGCGACCTAGACACGGCCCACATGCCTCCCCGGACCTAGCCCGACAGCCTCCGATCGCGCCTATCGCGTTCCTTAGCAATACGCAAGTTACGCTTTTCTTCGAGTTCAAAAACAGTTTGTAAAACCTCACAAACGTGCACAACAAACAAAGAGACGGCGTTGTTGACGTATCAGAGCAGGCCAACAGCCGCAACAGCTAATAATGCTATTAACGTTTTGTACACAGAGGGTTCTCGCGCTCTTCCGCCCGAGCGCGCACAAAAAACGTCGTGAAGCCCAAATAACCCAGAGTTAGGCTCAGAACGTATTTGCACAACCGATTGACTGTGTTTTGAGGGTTTGCTTGCTTTTGGTTTTAGAGTGGTTGCCATAAATTAATCCAAGTGTGTGGATCGACAAACACCATATTGTTAGCGCGACGCGAGAGGTGTGCGGGGCGTGCGGGGGCGGGGGTCGCTCTCACTAGGTTAAGTGTCGCGGCGCACAATGCCAGCGCGCGCGCACCGCAGGAAGTGCACGATAGCGTTACTCATTCGCAGAAACCACACAACGAAACACACGATCCAGCTCTCTCTAATATTAAAACATTGTGCTCTTACGTGCCGCTGTTACCTTTAACTATGAACTTTAACTACGTTCACGTATATTTTCCACATTACCCAAATATTACGGTCTATAAACTACACACAGATTGCAGTTTTGTGTGTAGGTACGGAGCTGTAAACTACTTACACTCAACATCCGACACATTACGTTCTGCCCAACTCATTACGAGCGTAACAAACAATAGGTTGAATGATGTTTATGTCAGAGAGAACTGTGCGCTTGTTGCCGCACATTAGTACAAGTTACTCTAATGATGATTGAGCTTTTAGAAGCACATAACGAAGTGCATAGGCAATAATGCACGGTTTCAGATTAGGTGCAAGATCAAGCAATAGACTATCATGTAAGTATTAAAATACTTAGTTCTAAAACCGAATAACATACCTATGAGTCATGTAGGTGAGTAGGTATAAATATCAGGAAATTTTCACTGGTCCATAAATATCTCAATTGATGGTGACCCTGATCGTGCACACCTCACCCGCTTCAGCGTGTGCGGGTGCTCGCATGCTCGACCGTCGTGTCGATATGTCGCCCAGTCAAGTTGTTCCATCATAAAATCGTTTCTATACTCTCAATGTATTGTACATGGAATTCATATTAGAAAAGAAGTTTTAAAAACTAGTGACTTGACATTATAAGATTAATATATTTTTAGATAGATTTATATACCTTATATCATTATTCATTATATATGTAACAAAAAATGTAATAAAACATTACGTGCAGTGCTTTCCGTGTGTCTGTTTAATATAAATCTTCTTCTATAAGTTTTCACTCATCCTTCAGATGGGCCCTAATGATTTTCGTTACCAGTTTACCAACATGTTTCTGTCTGTGAACGTGCTCTTTTGGTTTTTAATTATTTTTTTTAATTTGTGGTACATAATTTTAGAACAGATAGTGTAGTAAAAACTATTATTAAAAAAAAAATAACTAACTTAATGTCAACGATAACCATAAATATACAGTTCCACTGATTAAATTCAAACCTTTTATTTAAATTTAACTCAAACTCAAAGCATTTATTTCAATTAATCCATTTACAGGCGCTTTTGAATCGTCAAAGAGTCGGTCAGTTAGTCAGAAAGTTGAAGCTAGTTGGCCATTCCAAAACATAGATCGCTATAGAGAAGAAATTGCTGAGAGTCCCTTGATAAGTGCACAAACGAAAATGGGTGAAACTACTGTACAACAATTTATCGACAACGAATCAAATTAAAAACAACTGGATAGTCTATTTTGTGTTTAATTGAAATAATCGAAATCATGTAACAATCATAGGTCTAAATTGCTAGTTCAGGTAAGTTTAAAGCTGGAAATTGTCTCAAATATTAATTATAAAAGGTATATAAATATAAAATATAAAAGGTACATTTAACCTTGACCATGATCGTAAACTGTTCGAACCGGCTAGCAGTTCATGTTCTGAGCACAGCTTCAGTTTATGTGCTGGGCACAGCTTCAGTTTATACTCTGAGCACAGCTTCAGTTCATGTTCTGAGCACAGCTCCAGTTCATGTGCTGGGCACAGCTTCAGTTTATATTCTGAGCACAGCTTCAGTTCATGTTCTGAGCACAGCTCCAGTTCATGTGCTGGGCACAGCTTCAGTTTATATTCTGAGCACAGCTTCTGTTCAAGTTCTGAGCACAGCTCCAGTTTATGTGCTGGGCAGCTTCAGTTTATATTCTGAGCACAGCTTCAGTTCATGTTCTGAGCACAGCTCCAGTTCATGTGCTGGGCACAGCTTTAGTTTATATTCTGAGCACAGCTTCAGTTCATGTCCTGAGCACAGCTCCAGTTCAAGTGCTGGGCACAGCTTCAGTTTATATTCTGAGCACAGCTTCTGTTCATGTTCTGAGCACAGCTTCAGGACATTTACTGAGCACAGCTCCAATGCATGTTCTGGGCACAGCTTCAGTTCACGTTCTGAGCACACCTTAACTATATCCGAAATTTGTCCTGTCACATAAAAAAAAATAATGTCACTTTAATTTTCATTTCAATTTGGATGGCATATATATTTTTGCCCATTGGTTCTATGTACGTTTTCCTCTAGAAGCCATAGTTCAGAATTTAACCACACTGGCTTAAATCAAATCTGCCTGTATATGTAGGTACTGCTGGAGCAGCAGTCGGCTTGCAGGCGCGCGATCCTTCATCGTGTGCGTGACGTCACGCCGGACGGGCACATCCTGCTGTCCTAGCGCGGACAGACCCGCCCCGCACCCCCGTCCCCCTCACACCACACATATATTATACTAGCCTCGATCTGCTCATACCAACCCATGTAAATGTTTCTATGGAGAAAGTAAAACAATACTATTTTCTGTATTTGGTTCCAATTACCGCTAAACAATAGCTATCCGGTTAACTACGGCTTGATGTACTATGTATAGGTACATACCTGCTGAGTGTACAATGTGTACATATTATAAATATTAGCACTAACGATACTAAATTAAACGATAAATAGCAATCAGGAACTTACATTATGAAAGGAATGTTAAACGCACGTATTAATTACTTAATAGATAACCTCACATTCGAGAGCTCCTCGTGAGTGCCGTCTCAACATCTCCTTAACGTGTGGAGCTGATCGCGAGTGACCTGGCAAGTGACGCGTGTCGTTGATACGAGTTTTACAAAAACAAAACATTTTAAGCGGTTGCGCAACTATTTTACTAGGTACCTAAGTATGGTCATTATAACTATTTTATACGAATCAGTCAAAATCAAAAAAATACCTAGGTGCCTACCTGGTCTAAAAATGTCACCCATGTCATAAAATAGTGAACCCAGCAAATGCATTGATGTATTTAGGAAGTATGAACTTAAGTTATCAATAAGTACTTATATTAGGTAAGTAAGTACCTAAGTAAGTAATTTTCTGTTGCAATTTTTTTTGTAAAGAAAGTAAATTGTAAATCCATAATTGGCTGTATTAGTATTACAACAAGTGTGTTGAGGTATTTGTAAGAGCTGCGGATAAGTACTAGAAACAAGTCGGTACAAATTGAACTTTGGCTCTGTCAACATCAACAGGCTCAACTGTTTCTAAATAATGTCGTTAAGGTCGGAAGATTCTCGTGTGTGAACACTTCAAATTTTTAGTTGTAAGATTATGTAGGTATCAGGGCCGGATTTAGGGCAGGGCAACAGGGGCACTGGCCCCGGGCCTCCACAATTGTTTTTTTTTAAGATAGAATAAAAATATATCCTTTGTGTAGGTACTTCAAGGAAAAAAAGTTCACAATCATTAAACAAAAAGAAGTTGACAATCGCAAGATAGCTTTTTAAATTGCTTTTTTTTTTTTCTTCTGTTCCACAAATTTTTCGACGCCTCCACTTCTTGGTTGCCCCAGGGCCTCCACACCTGTAAATCCGGCCCTGGTAGGTATGTACGTAATGCCCGCCTAACTAAACCTATGCAGTACATTACAGTACTAAATCGGATCAGTGTACATTTATTTACACTGATCCGATTAAGTACCGTAATGTACTGCATACTGCGTACTGCGTTTTACGTGTCGATGTATTTATCAACACGTAAAACGAAAGATACATACTTATATAGTTCGCTTTGTTTTAATACCTACGCAGTATCTACTTGTTTGTAGCCAAGTTGAAATTAAACTTGACTAGAATTCGGCCAATTAAGTCAAACGGCCACAGCGGAGATAAAGCGGCTCAATAACAATTGAACACAAAACAAAATGGCAGTTGAAAGTGTAAACAAGGAGCGCGACTAGTGAGCACACGCGGCGCTACGTAGTTACTGCGGGTTCTCTGTGCTCGGAAATTACGCAATGATTGACAGTTGTGATGAACTATGTGCGAAGTTTATACATTACACCATCTACAAATATCTACGATCGAACTACGGTGCAGTCGTCTTACGGAGACAGCGCTCTAGACTCACAGCTCATGAAGGAATTATGCGCCAGTGCGAGGAAATCAACATTATGATCTACTGCAGGGAATTAACGCACAAATTATCATTTATTCATAGGTTTTTGCATGTAGAAAGTACCCTGTAAGTACCTATTAGTGTAAGTATATAAATTATACGCCGGACCGTTTTATTTTCTTATGACAGCGAACCAGTTAAACATTTCGATGCCATCGTTCACGAAACGTCACATACTCTTAGCTACAAAATGAATGATGTAAACAATATTTTGTAACCATAATACGTTGATTTAAAAGAGTGTCCGTGGAGTTTCTTGCCCGTTCTTCTCCATAGGTACCTACTACGCTTTGGAATGGGCAACTAGCTTCATCTTTCTGACTAACCGATCGAACCCTTTTTTTTTTTTTTGGGTGGGAAATCATCAGTTAACTTCTCCCGCTCTGGGCGGAGCGGGAGGGTGTGTCAGACTCTCACTGACTAAAACCTACCGTATTCCTTCCGTTGCCTGTGTTGCGGGGGCCTCGGTGACCCATTAGTACCTTCCCGCGACCCCGGCAGGCATCGGCCCTAGTGGACCCCTACCTTTGTGCTGACGACATCTCTTTGAGGCGCGCGTGGAATACAACGCGCCGCCGACCCGGGCCTGGTCCTTACCGGACTGTGAGCTAACCATTGCTCACCGTCCGCAAGCCCGCGCCTACGGTAGCCGGAAATCCACCCGGGATTCCCGACGCCCAGGGCGTCTCCTGCGGCGGCTAGGGGCGAGAGGCCGCGAATCTTGCCTTTCCCTCAACCGTCCCGCCTCCTCGTTTGTGAGCATTACTGCTTCGCACAAGGAGGTGACGGCTGCCCATGCCCTCTCGCTCCGTACCATGGCCTGAACCAGGGCCGGACGCGAGAGATCTCTGCCGCCGATCGCCTCCACGAGGACACGGCGGTGCTCTGCCCAAGCCGGGCAGGCCTCCACCGTATGCTCCACCGTGTCCTCCGGGCGATCGACACAGTGGTGACACCCGGGCGTTTCCTCCCGCCTTATCCGACACAGGAACCTCCCGAAGCTGCCGTGTCCAGTGAGGACCTGCGTCAGGTGGAAGGTAAGGACGCCGCGGCGCCTCTCTAGCCACTCCTCAAAGAGGGGACTTATCACCGCAATCGTGGCGTGCCCAGCACTGGGTTGCGACAACCGTACTCTCCATGTCGCCATGAGATCCCGCCGGAGCTCCATCCGCCGTGCCGCGATTTCTCGTGGTAGCGGAGTTACGCCCCGGCGTTTAGCCTCCTCGCGCCACTCCCATACGTGCGCGAGGACTTTTACCTCCAGATCCCATGGCGGCAATCCGGCAAGGAGGCTCGCTGCCTCACAGGAGACCGTGCGGTATCCCCGAACCATCCGGATGGCCATAACCCTTTGGGCCGAGCTCAATCGGCGGGCTGGCCGCAGCGCCAGAGAGCGCGCCCATACAGGAGCCCCGTAGAGGGCCATGGACCGCACGATCCCCGAGTAGAGCCTCCGGCAGGAGGCGTTTTAAGGCCTAGATTGGGCAGGAGCCGCTTCAATGCAGCGCCTGCCCGCTCCAGCTTGGGAGACCGAACCCTTGACAATTCAAAAGTGCCTGTAATTGGTTTATTTGAAATAAATGCTTTGAGTTTGAGTTTTTGAGTTTATTATATTACAATTTCAGCGTGGTACATAACGAACCTAGGATCAGGAAGCGCCGTCACGCGGTCGGTACTAGTGATGAGTCCTTCACTCATGAAGTCATGAGGCTCGTTTGAGGTACCTACTCATGATCGCAAATTGTTACTCGAATTTCCTCATTGAATCACCTTATCACACCTCACTCGTTGACGCGTCCTCAAAAATTGACATTGACAATATGAAATCGTGGCGAGGGGTGAGGCGAACGAATTCGTGACTCACGCTACGCAACGCAGTCGTAGCGTAGCCGCTACGCGATGCTTTCGTTTGCTACCTAAAGAAATCGTAGCGCAGCCGCTACGCAATTCGGTCGTAGCGCAACCAATACGCAAGGCCGTGTCGTGCGTACCGTGAATTCCCACCAGTCTAATCATCTACCATTGAGTAATTTAATTACTTAGTGCTTATTTTAATTATTTTTCATTGTATTATAGTCCTAGTTTATATATTCTTTTTATTTTT
The DNA here is from genome assembly GCA_905333075.3 of Atethmia centrago. NCBI lineage: Eukaryota > Metazoa > Arthropoda > Insecta > Lepidoptera > Noctuidae > Atethmia > Atethmia centrago. Next base: position 34,445,445 of record HG995369.1, read on the forward strand.
TAAAGTTACGCATTGATACAGATATATATATATTTGTATTTATATACATACTTTATTCAGCTTGAATTACAAATATTTCTGTGGAAAATTTTCACTTACCTGATTTATTACTTCACACAGGGGACGTCATTACGTCAGCGAAATGAAAATCAGCGCTGTTGACGATAGGCTTGTCCGAAGTCACAGCATTTCGCTGAGCAACGACCTTTTCTTGCACAGATGCGACGCATTGTTTAATTGTTCTAGTTTTAATTGTTTATTTGTTATAAAAGTAGTTATTTCCCCACTGCAATGGGCATTCTGTTTTGTTTTGATTGTATGTTATGTTGTCATTGGTTGTCATCTGCCAGTGGCGCAACAGAGTAAATATTACGTAATCGACAGGATTGTCAAAATTACATGAGTTGATTACGGGGCTTTTAGCTACTTTGTATATTATGTGTCTATTTTACGTTAATTTTTATAATGTGCGTTTTGTTTGTGCAGAATAAACAATTTTTCTTTCTTTCTTTCTTTCTTCTTTCTTTTTACTCTACTACTCTCTAGTCTCTACTACGGTGTCTCCTCAAACCTATCTTCTCCCTGTAATCTACTGTCACAAGTAAGTGTTTAATCGTTGAACTTCAGTTGGTAACATTATGTGATGGGAGATCGCTATAAGTTATCACATAATGTTACTAAAGATCACAGTTGCACGAATACTGTTTTAATTCTACCGATCAAGCATTTTTTATTTTTTTTAGTATTTAAGTCTGTATTAGTTTGTATTAGGTATGTACATTTAAAATTATACATCATTCTAAATAAAAAACCAAATTTAAGAATTTAAAAGGCTTTTAGTTCTGTTATTATTCTATATAGCTTGTACTTAGCAAATAAGTTACATTAGTAATGTGAATATACATTAAACAACGACACGCGCAGGCATTGCGTTGTAATTGTAGCAAATTAAACAGTTATAAATAAATGAACAACAGTTAGCGCGACCGCAGCTCCGCGACCGCGCTCTTATCGCACCGCGCCGTGCGACGTGCCACCGCCGCACAACACACACTCACACGCCGTGTGCTCACCGACATTATCATATTATTCATTTAAAATAATTAGCAAGAACCGGTGCGGAGCGTCGCCGAGATACATCGGACGCACGAGCTACCGAACTCACCGAATTTGACTTACAAACTATTGCACGTTATCGTTCAGAGAGGAGATAGCACACGTACCAATTGAAACCAGTCAATGTCGGCGTTGTTGTGCGTGCGCCGAACGCAGACGTGACCGCGGTGGACATTTTTAGCTGTTGTTTATCCGTACAACAATATTTTAATGAAATTCCCGGAATATAATTAATCAGTGCTGACGCAAAATTCAAAGGAACACCATGTTTTGACTTTAGTAATAGTCTGGGACTATGAATGAATGACGTTTTGAACTTCTCTGCCTTTTATACAAATCTTGCGCTTCCTAAATCGGCTCACAGTCACACTGATATCAATATCAAGAACAAATAATGTAAATTGGCGACCGGGAGTGCCGAAACTAAAGTTAATAATGCTACGAATAATGTGGCCGAACCATAAGTTAATTTTGAGTGGAGCTACCACTGTAATGCTCATGTCTGGCACGTGCTCGCAGCGGCCAGCCAGCACGTCGGAATGCTGGCTCGAGCCGCAGCGCACGTGCCGCGGACGTGACACGTGCGCGGCGCTCTCAACAGCCTTGTCTCACCGCCACTGACCAGCGGTTGGCACTGATAGGACCAAACTATTTTATGTCAACACTCATCCATTTTGTTTAAACTGACCTAGTTGTGAATGGCAATTATACCTCCAGCTGTTGAAGTGACCGCCAGTATTCGAAAAGACATGAGAATGGGAAACAGAAGCTGATAAACAAATGCTCGGTTGAAGGTGCGATGCTTACAAGAAGACGATACGAACAACATTTATGATAGGAATAACTGATAATATTATTTGTATGTAACGTTAACCGACGATAGGTTAGCGATCTGTGCTACGACTTCCAATCATTTGTCACACCTTATGACCGTACCTAATTGCAATTGTCTGATTCCAAATACCCACCGACTCATTTTTAGGGTTCCGTACGTCCCAAAAAAAACGTAACCATTATAATAGGAGCACTCGAGTCTGGCTGTCTGTCCGCCAATTTGCTCCGAATCTACTGGACCAATTATGTTGAAATTTTGTACAAATATTAATTTCAGTGACGCAAACACGAAAGTGTAACGTCCATAAATGAATGTTGAATATGGGGTCAAATTTGGGGGTAAATTAGAAAATTTCAAAAAATATTTTTGCGATCTGTACCGAGTGAAATTTTAAAGTACCTAATTTAAGAAATCAGATGATAATTTACCATTCCGCCCCTTATCTCTGAAACTACTAACCTAAAATAAAAATAAAAAATACAGAATGTATAGATTACAGGAAAGCCTATAAGTCTATGATCTTAGAACACCATGGTAAATCTCTCAATATTGTGCGTACAAACTTACACTTGTAGACGCAATGTGTCGGAGAACTTTTTTCAACTACAGTGTTAAGTTTGTTCTTGGAATAAATTCATCCCAACTACGGAACCCTTCATCGTGCGTGGCCGACACGCACAATGAAGGGTTTTTACTTTTATACCTACTTAATTTGTAAATTGCTACGCGACAACGATGACTACTTCATGCCTGGTACTAGTCTTGCAAAATAATTATATTGAAATTCGGGGTACCGATCACTTTTCCGAAATTTTTTGTTTGAATTTCATTTTACCGAAAACTATTGACCGACGTCTTTTTTGCTATATGCATTACTCGTATTTGACATATTTTTAGATCATCGAAGTATCATGTATTCATGTGTCATAGGTATATTATTTTATTGAACTATATTTCGCCGATTTACAAAATAACTTTTTGGTAAAGGCCGAAGTCTCTTTTGCACTTTTTTCATTTGCCAAATGATTTATTTGCCATATTTTCACCACACCGAAACAACATTTTACGGCATATTATTTGGTCGCAAATATATAGGTAGCCGGTTACATGGTAGCATTTTCAATATTAAATTAAAATAGTGTCACAAAAAGTCAATATGTTGTGCTACAAAATTTAGTGACAGAAACGAATTTCCCTACCCGTGATAATAGCCCGCGTAGGCGTAATGAGTGTAATAGCCCGCGTAGGCGCGGAGCGCTGGGGCCGCCCAAACCCCGAAGCGCCGGAACCGTGACAGAAACAATGTTTGCTGCATGCCTACTTGCACGCTGCATGCCTGCTTGCATGCTGCATGCTTGAAGCAAGCGTCAGCAATGAAAATATGGTAATTAAACCAGTGGTATAATGAATGTTACGAAACATAACACTTCGAAAAAATGTTATTTCGGCTACGTGTGACTTCGGTAAAAAGTTTTTCGACCAAATGAAACGTCGGAGTAACGAAAAAAATCGAATTGATAATAGGTCAACTGATACAGTGGCAGAAATGACTTCGATAAAGTAAAAAAAAACGAAACGATAAAGGCTCCTACATACTCGCGCGACTTGTCGCGCGACGCGACGCGACACAAAGACACCGCGTGTAGCGCTACACGCGGTGTCTTTGTGTCGCGACGCGTCGCGCGACAAGTCGCGCCAGTATGTAGGAGCCTTAAAGTTTTAGGTGAAATGAAATTCGGTCAAATATTTTTCGAACTTATGATAGGTAACCTGAAATTCGATAAAATCAATCATTGTAAATGGAAATTCAAATTCAAAACTTTTTATTTCACGAACCTACATAAGCACTTAAGCATTATTCAATATAAGGGTAGGCACGGTAAGCAACCTTTATGACTAGGGTCGGTAGCAGAGAACTTAAGAAAAACCAGCGAAGGATAAAAGCAAGATATGGAATCTATTGAATGATTGAAGATTGCACGAAGACAGTTCAGAACCGCTCGCGCAACAACGCGGAAACGGCTGATCAGCAGCAGTTCTTTTACCTATTCAGTTAACACAGGGACAAAGTGGACTGCTTTCAGAGATGAGAAATAGCCTTTTACTCATAAACACATTCCTAAATAGCCAATATACATATACCGCACAAAATAGGTACAGTTGAACAAGCTATTTGGACTACAAGCAGCTCATTTGCAACTTTCAAACAATGGACCGCACTTAGTACTTAGGTACAAACTATTTGGACTACGAGTAGCTCACTTGCAACTTTCAAACAATGGACCGCACATAGTACTTAGGTACAAGCTATTTAGACTACCTAGAATCAGCTCACTTGCAACTTTCAAACAATGGACCGCACATAGTACGTAGGTACAAACTATTTGGACTACAAGCAGCTCACTTGCAACTTTCAGACAATGGACCGCACATAATAGGTACTTAGGTACAAACTATTTAGACTACAAGCAGCTCACTTGCAACTTTCAAACAATAGACCACACAAAGTAGGTAGGTACAAACTATTTGGACTACAAGCAGCTCACTTGCAACTTTCAAACAATGGACAGCACATAGTAGGTACTTAGGTACAAACTATTTAGACTACAAGCAGCTCACTTGCAACTTTCAAACAATAGACAACACAAAGTAGGTAGGTACAAACTATTTGGACTACAAGCAGCTCACTTGCAACTTTCAAACAATGGACCGCACATAGTAGGTACTTAGGTACAAGCTATTCGGACTAGAAGCAGCTCACTTGCAACTTTCAAACAATGGACCGCACATAGTCCTTAGGTACAAGCTATTTGGACTAGAAGCAGCTCACTTGCAACTTTCAAACAACAGACCGCACATAGTACTTAGGTACAAACTATTTGGACTACAAGCAGGTCACTTGCAACTTTCAAACAATAGACCACACATAGTAGGTAGGTACAAACTATTTGGACTACAAGCAGCTCACTTGCAACTTTCAAACAATGGACCGCACATAGTAGGTAGGTACAAACTATTTGGACTACAAGCAGCTCACTTGCAACTTTCAAACAATGGACCGCACGTAGTAAGTAGGTACCTACTTAGGTACAAAATAATTGGACTACAAGCAGCTCACTTGCAACTTTCAAACAACAGACCGCACATAGTAGGTAGGTACAAACTATTTAGACTACAAGCAGTTCACTTGCAACTTTCAAACAATAGACCACACAAAGTAGGTAGGTAGGTACAAACTATTTGGACTACAAGCAGCTCACTTGCAACTTTCAAACAATGGACCGCACGTAGTAGGTACTTAGGTACAAACTAATTGGACTACAAGCAGCTCACTTGCAACTTTCAAACAATAGACCGCACATAGTAGGTAGGTACAAACTATTTAGTCCACAAGCACTTGTTGCGAGTGAGCTGAATAATCAATTCTAAAGTTACTAGACACGCACATGATAAAAATGAATGATTATGAATTTATATAGTGTACCTCTATCTACTATAAAGAGTATCGGTAGTAGAGTTAATCCAATATTGGTTGTGGAAGATGAATATTTTTTCCTGTATACCATATACCTTGTTCGACTGTAAATGATAATGATAAATGATTTTATGTCTGTAAGTAGGTTTGTAAAACTCTTTTACACATCAATCATATTTTTTTTTTAATCGGCCAAGTGCGTGTCGGATCACGCACAATGAAGGATTCCGTAGTTGGGAATGTTCGGATGAATTTATCCCAAAAACAAACTTAACATTGTAGTTGAAAAACATGTTGTCACATACATCGATATACGTCACGGTTCATTCTCCAACTGCAATTTTAAGTTGGTCGCCTATTACAAGTTGTTAACTTGTGAAGCCTACTTAGCTGTGATAGTTTTCCTTTTAATTTCATTATATGTACTCCATGATTTTTTTCTCATCTCCATAAACAACAAATAAGAAGAGTTTCAACAATTACACGTTAACTGGAAAGAGAGTACTTATCGTCGTCGAAGAATAGAAATTAACAAATCGTCGATTGGCTGACGACGTCATCCTTTTTCCCTCAGCAGCTGAGCTTACCTAATGCTCGAACAATTTATTGTGCCAAGCGAGCCACAAGGTCGAGCTTACGATGAACATGGCAAACGCCAAAGTGACGACCGACAATACCAGGTTCAACCGCGGTTGTGAAAAGACAGGGCAAGACATTGCTAGACGCACCGAGAACGCCTGGGAAGTTGATGAAAGGATCTCTCCCACTCTCTCGCTAAACAGAAAGCTCATTGCCATGTGATTCTTTCCCTTTTCATATCGGAGCGTAGTCAATACAATTAAAAGACCTGAGCAGAAGCGCAGAGGTCAAAGGCGGGCAGAGTTTCATGAAGTTAAAAAGAATTACTGTCTCAATACTGCGTTTGAAAACACAAATTGCTGTCATAGGCCCCACAGCTGCCAAGAACAACCGGAATAGAGTTGTTGAGTGGTTCAGTGGTCGCTTGAGCTTTGGCGAAAACTAGCACACAGTTTGATTGTAGGCTGAACTGGAATCGTCTGTGAAGAACTGGCTGTCCGGCAGACAAGTCGAAAGAAACCGTTGCCCTGCCCCAAATAAAGTATTTTAGCACAAGACCAAAGTTTTATTTAATTGTTTTCAGCTTTCGCGTCACCGGTTTTAGAACCGGTTACTATGAAAATTACAGGAGGGAGGGACTTGTGACTAAGTAATAACAGCCGCACGGGTCGATCAGGTTAAGCTACGCTTGCCGCGGTTGGTCAGTGGATAGGTGACCATCTTTGCATACCAAGACCCCTCCGTGCCTCGGAAAGCACGTTAATCCGCTGGTGCCGGCTGTCATTTGTAGATCTTTGGCAGTCGTTACGGGACGTCAGAAGCTCGAATGTCTGACAACCAGTCTTACCAAGGGGTATCGTGTTACCCAGTAACCGGGTTGTGGAGGTCAGATAGGCAGTCGCTCTATGTAAAATACTGGTATTCAGTTGTATCCGGTAAGACTGGAAGCCGACCCCAACATAGTTGGGAAAAGGCAGGCAGATGATGATGACTATGAACATTACAGAAATTGTAAGAGAAATAGGTAAATGAAAAAGAAATGTATTCATAATTATACAATTTATGCATAATTATATTAATTAGGTATGTATGTTTCTTATCCTAATGCTTATATTTTTTTTCTTAGAATGTGTGCTTATGCAAAGCATTGTCTTTGGGGGTAACCGGGTACACCTTCACAGCGCAGGTACCTACTAAACAACCGGGCTATGACAGCACTTGTACTGACGATGAAGATGTCGACCTCCCAACAGTCTCAGGCTTAGACTGATGGGCGTATTGAAGGCACTTTGTAGCGAACGACCGGGGCCTTCCTTAGTCCCTCAATACTTAAAAATGTCATCATGAACACAGGTATTGGGGGTTAGCTGAACGGCTTGTGATTACAGTTATTGAACTAAAAATAGAATGCAAGCAGGCGATGTTTGACAAAGCTACGTCAGGTACCTAATGTGTAGCGCCATTAGCTGCGGTCGCGGCGTCACAGCCCGCGTCCGGCACATCTTTCTACACTGCAACAACGGTAGGTAATACCTAACTAGCTGTGTCTAATAGCTTTCTGCTAGTCTTGTAAAATACAGCTACTCCTGGGTGAATGTTGAGAAAAATACAGATACAAAAAGACAGTTCAGCTCTGGCAACAAGGTGGTTTCATAAAGCGTGAGTACTCACCCGTCGACGTGATGGTGGTGGTCGTGCGAGTAGGGCGGCGGCGCGGCAGGCGCGTACGGCTCGTAGTGGCGGAAGTCGTCGCGGCGCTCCGGCGACGGGCTGAGGTCGGGGCTGCTTCGGCGTAGGTACACGCCGTCAGTGGAGCCGGCGGTGCCCGGCGTGCCCGGCTTGAACACCTCCTCGAGGTGCGCGTAGGCCTGCATGTCGCGCGCGTGTGCCGCCGCCGGCCGCAGCTCCTGGTAGCTGCGCGAGTGGGACGGCGACAGCGCGGGGTGGGCGTAGCCGAACGGCGGCAGGCGGGGCGGGCTCTCCGCGTCGCCGCCGCTGCCCTCCGCGCCGCACTCCGCCTCGCCCTCTGCGCACACGCACACACGTTACTCGCAGCGCCACACACGCGCGCCGCAAGGCAATGCGATTGGCGCTCGCCGACACAACCGCATTATTTGTGATCATCCAAATAGATAGACAGCGGCTCGCGAGCCACCGAGCGCCGCTCGTCCGCCCCGCGAGGCGCGACGCGTACCCACTACTACGTAACGATCATTAGCATACTGGCGCACAGCACTACACTAAACAAATCTGTGAAGCCCGCACTACTTCTGATATTCGATCTTTTAACTACGTAAGTATTGTGAATTATTATAAGTATAGGTATTATCCACATTCACTGTAAAGGCTCGTGCAGACTAGCGCGACAGGCAGCAATATGCCTGTCGCGCCCGCAATATCCCTTTCTGCACGAGCCTTTAGACTTAGTCAAAAGTTACATTTTATAATAAAAATAATAATCATTAATTCAGTAGGTAATTACCTAATGGATACTTTGTTTACCAGTAACATAACCTATAGGTACCTAACTAAGTACGAAAACAATGTCGAAACGAATTAAATTACTTACATGAAATGATTAGTTAATAGCATCAACATCATTAAACATTAACTTACAAAAAACAAACTGTAATCAAAGTAATCATGCACCATTAAATAGTCCTACAATGCATTTGTTAGTATTGTAAGTACACATTTACTGATAAGTTGTACTCATGTATTCCTACCGCATGTCAGCGGAACAACCCTTAGTCTTTCCATAATAAAACTTCAGATACCTAAGAAGTACAGCAAACGTTGCCGAAACTTATTTATCTATCATTACTTCATTAGTCATTCTCATTACCTACTGACCCTTAGCATACAGAATGAATATGATGGACAGAGGTATAGTTAGAGAGCCAGGCCAATGATCGTACAGGTGACCTACCTATGTTTGATAACACTTATTTTTGCCCTTAAACATAAGGTACATGAAAACATAATAAAAGGGTAGAACATAACATAAATGTTTACTTGATTTGTATCGCTCAATGCACGCTCACCTTTCAAACAGTTGTTGTTGACCTCTGCAAATAGCGCTTCCAACTCGAAAGATTCTGTCTTATGCCACGCATTGGGCCATGTTTCGTGCAGCATGCTGGTGTTGTTCACTCATTCACTAATTCAAACGTTCGGGAGCGCGGCGTGACGTGTGTCCGCGTCGCGAGCTGTGCGCTGACTGGCGCCGGTGGCGGCCGCCGGGCTGCGCGCGCGCATCACCCCCGCCACGCGCCCCCACATGACCCGCCCCTTTATATTCTTTTCACTATTTTTGGGATCGGGAGTGTCCTATCCAGTTGAGAATCCCTACTTTATCCGTAAGATGCGATCGAATCATTTTTGTTTATTTGTATCAGTGAACAACAACAGGCCGTCAAATGGCTTCACAGAACGAGGCTCATTTATTTCGCAGCGCGTTATTAATTAGGTAAGTAAGTATAGAAAGGATCAACTAGAAACAGTGAAAACGATGCTTTGGTGCCCTAACTGGGGAGATAAATTAGATTTTATCCGACTGCCATATGAAGGTACAGTAATGTAAAAAATGGAATACCTAAACTTATACTCGTAGTAGGTACCTACGAGTATATGTAAGTTACAAAGTTTTTGGGATTGCTAGTAGTGTGATTTTTTTTAGCGAATAATTAACAACATTTAAGTGTGTCATAATAGTGATGAATGAGGATGAGTTAGAGGTGTAACATGCAGTGCTGATGCTGTGCAGACGAAGGTAGGTCGGCAGGCAATGCGAGCAGCGCGCGTTGTATACACCGATCAGCTGTTGGCAGCGCGGCGGGGGCGCGTGGGCGCTATCAGCCGGAGATAAGCCGCTATCAGCACGTGCGCGCCGCCTTCGCGTCTTATCTGCACAGCATCTCCCGACCTACGCTACCGGCGTACACACCGGCCCTCGCCTCTCGCACCGGCACACGCCGCGGCCACCTCGGACCGGGGCTCGTCTAATCCACTGTTTACGCTTGCTCACGTTAGTCCTAATCTCTCGAACGAGTCGTAAACAAGCATATCGGTTACTAGCCGACAACGCGCCGGTAGTAGTTTTTATGAGTAGATTAAGATTTAGTGCTGCTGTTCCGCGTTACATTCATAAAGATGTCCGTCTGACACATGTGCGGCTACAAATCACGACAGACGTTATCGACTCCCGGGAATCTATAAATTTTATCGTATTAGCGTTAGAAGTGCTGTAAATCGCTGAGTTGCCAGTTTTTCATCTTTCCAAGTATCTTCACTCATAACACATGAAACTTATAAAAAAGTGTTATGACAGATCTGTCGTGATCCGGGCTGTCGGGTGTGCGCCCCGCCGCGCGCCGTGTTCACGTAAATAAACAAGTCGTAACGAGCCACCATCGTTAACTGATTTACAGCACCGCTTGTTGTTCGGACACTATTGTTGGCAAACATTATCTGCTACAACAACAACCGCACTTAGTTAACGACGACACATGTTACTGCCTACCTACTTAGTGATGATAGACTGCACATTAAAGTGACTGACTTATTTAAAAAAATAGGTAACCAACATTTCTAGTAGGTACGCACAGCACAAGGGTATTGACCCCGTGTACACCTGTTTAGTACCTATTTAAGTAGGGCAGACCGGGGCTAGAAGGTCCGCAGGTATCAAAACCAAAACCCTAATCTTTAAAACTAAAAGTGCGCAAGGAAAATGATTGAGCAACGCTCTGTGCGAGGTTTTTTATATTCCTATGGTGCGCGGGCATTCTGCAAAAAAATCACGAAAGTTACTCTTTTTATTTTTACCCAGACCGTTGTGCTTGTAACATTATACTTAAAACTTCACTTTTTTAAAGTATAGAAAAGTATAAATTTTATCGTACAGCTGATTTTTTAGTCTTCTGATTAGTTTTTCTACAAAACCTAAAACTTTACCCAGTATAAGTTGGGATATAAAAAATGCACATACCTAAAGTTGTAGAATGTCCGAAGAGGAATTTTTCCGAAAAGTTATACTTATTGTTATTAATGTACCAAAAATATATTTTTAAAATAACAAATAGGTGCGATAGGATTCATTCAGACTAGAAAATTCAAATGTTAGACATTTGTGGTTAAAGCTAATTAGTCGTCCAAATTAGTGTCCTTTACTATACAATCCTCACTTTTCAAAACTTAATGAAAATCAAATTTGAGAACGCCAAAGAATAGTCAAGAAATTGTCATAAATGGTCACCAACGTTACAAAAATAGTCGCATTATGATGTTAAAGTTATAGCTATAAGTTAGTGAGGATTATGGGGTGAACGTCTCCACACAATCCTCACCTCAGTGCAAGCAAACGGCTGGGACTATCGACTTGGTCGAGTCAAGAAATAGTCGTCTCCAACCATGATAATTTCGACCTTGTTTACTATGAAGAAGTATGTTATTCTTCCATGTAAACTTCTACATATATTTCGAGTCGAGTACAGTCGAGCACAAAATTATATTGTTAGTTATGTAGCTAGCTTAGTGACACTAGAGACACTATAAGTGTAATATTCCGAACAAAACAGTCTGTCACTTTTGGCGGCGGGCATGCCTGGGCATGCCGGGTAGATACTACAAAAAAAAAACAAAAGCTGCTCGCCCGGAAAGAGAAGTCCGTACCTTCCATTTGTGATTATTGATATCGATATTCATTCGGAATTTTGTTTGAATCCATGAAATAAAACAGCTGATGCATAAAATAGTTAAATTTTAGAAGAAAATATAACTACTAATATAAATGTGAGTGCAAATCGGCTTCGAAATTGGCTAGGTTACCAAACATGTTCCCCGAGGGCTCGCAGGAACTGTCCACAATACTTACTTGTTCCAACTATTATTATTATTACTGCCCCGCAAATGTTGGGGTCGGCTGTCAGTCTAACCGAATGCAGCTGAATTCCAGTATTTACATGAAGCGACTGCCTATTTAATCTCCACAACCCAGTTCCTGGGTAACACGCGGTAAGAGTGGTTGTCAGAATTTCGAATGATGCTTATAACCAAGATGGTTCATTGAGCTGAATATTTAAAATCATTTCTAAACTACACTCGCGAGCAACCAAATCGACTCAAGCCTTGTCGGCGCACACATACATTGATACAACTAAAATATGAATGGAAATTATTAAAATGATATGTCATTCGAAAGCTTAAGATGTCAGCTTTAATTTGATATCATTGTCATTGAAATCCATCCATCATTTTTTAAATAAATGATGTCTGAACGCAAGAGTAGGAAAAACGGGAATTTAGGAAAAAGGGTATGTGTCTCGTATTTGACAAATTAAACAAAAATTTTAAAAATAAAATTAATTTATTTAAATCAGTATTTCGTATTGCCCCCTCTAGTCCTAATTACATCCCGCAGTCTGTTCTTCATGGACCTTATCAATTTTTTGACATTTTCTTGAGGAATGCCATCCCACTCCTCTAATAATGTCAGGACTGAGCGCAGGCCAGTCCATCGTGCGTAATTCGACCTCTTGCAGAAACTGTCGAGTGAGTCGTGCCGTGTGGCAGCGGGCATTGTCGTGCATTAACACGAAGTCTTCACCGACAAACCCTGCGTAGGGCACAACATGATCCAGTAGAATGTCGGTGATGTACCGATCAGCTGTTAGCCCGCCTCCTCGGCCGCCCCCAGGCACGAAAACAAGTTCGGTTTTTCCCTCTAAAGAGATACCAGCCCAAATCATGCAGGAACCGCCGCCATATGCCACTGTTTCAGCGAAACAACATTGGGCAAATCGTTCCCCGGACGCCTGTAGACTCGGCCTCTCCTGTCACTGCCATGCAGACACATTCTGCACTCATCAGTAAACAGGACCGATCGCCATTGCGCAACGCTCCAATTGAGATGCTCTCGAGCAAATTGAAGGCACGCTTGTCGGTGGCCTGCAGTCAATTTAGGGCCCGTCGCAGGTCTTTTTGGCGTCAAGTTGGCTTCCTTCAAGCGTCTTCTCACTGTCCACTCGCTGACAGCCACTTGTCGTACACGTCTCAGTTCTTGCTGCACATCAACGCCCGTAAGGTGTCGATTACGCAGCGAGGTTGAGACAATGAAGCGGTCGTCTCTCTCTGAAGTGCATCGGTGGAGGCTCGTTCTTGGTCTCCGATTGAAGGCACCAGTCTCTTGGAACCGTCTGTATACTCGGGATACAGAAGACTGGCTCAAGTGGAGCTGGGCAGCGACTGCTCGCTGACTTAACCCTTGTTGCAACAAGGCAACAACTTGAGCGGCTTCTTCTGGTGTGGTATCCATGGGTTAGCGAAAGCAAGGATTGCAATTTACGGAGATGTGTACCGGTCAACTTGTAACAAGCAACTGATAAGATAAACCGGAAGTAGGGGGGGGGGGGGGTTTATAGCGGGAGCAGGTAGCGCAAGTCGTGGATTCCTAAAGAGGTAATTTACGCTGACGGCCAATTAAAATGTGTCAATAAATCAGCGCTTAGTTTTTTTTAAGGTATTGATGTTAATTGAAAGCCTAATTCTTCAGCTTTCGAATGACATATCACTTTTGTAATTACCATTTATCGTTTTAGGAAAATCAATGTATATGTGCGCCGTCTAGGCTTGAGTCGATTTGGTTGCTCGCGAGTGTAGTTTTGACTAAATCGTCTATTGGTGAAAGCAAATTTGGATTTTTCCAAAAAGGGCTACAGCGAAGCACATAAGTAAATTTAGGGACAAAAAGGCAAAACTTTAGAATTACAAGAGCATAATGAGGACTGATTTCGAGTAAACAATTTGCGTGACTTTGGAATTTCGAAATAGTGTTAGTAATATAATCAGGAAAAGATTCATCAAAGATGGCAGACCCAGGAGGCAAAGTGACTTTCTGTCTACTATTTTTTATGTTGGACGCAAAAAAAAATAATTTGAATTTTAAATCATCCAAACCGTAAGAAGTTTTTGAATAGTTTTGCTAAAATTTAATTTTAAACCAATATTTTCGAAATTTGTTTTAATATCTGATAAGTCAGATAACACGGTGTCTACATCGCCTCCCAGGGTTCCGTCATCTAAATACCAAACATTAAATTTCGATTTTAAATTTTGTATTCAAAATTAATAATGGGATTTATAGCCAAGCTAAAAATTGCTGGCCCGAGGGGATCGCCCTGCTGACAGCCGACCTCTGAAGAAAGTTCATTGGAACGATAAATTAATTTTGAAGGGTCTGCGTAGCAGGTAAGAATGTATTGATTAGTTCCGGAATTTTGTTTTTAACTTCTGTCAGCATGGTATCCCTGTTTACTGAATTGAAAGCATTTTTGAGGTCAATTTTGACTACAATTTCGCAATCATCATACGAAAGGTAGGTTCTTAAGGCATGGACGGCTGCCTCACACCCACCTTTCGTGCCAAAACCCAATTGTACAGGTTCGAAAACAGACTGTAATTTAGATTTGATATATCTCACCGCAATTTTGGATGCCAAACGTCTTAAAGTTGACCCCACAGCAAAGTATTAAGCAGGTAGGTGAGTCCAATTCGATAGCTAAGAACGCCTAGCTAGCTTACCGTTCAGACAATCTCAACACGTCTAGAAGGTATTGAACGATTGGAGCCGTGGAGCCCGCAACAAGTCGTAGTGGTGCGTCGAGTGCTTAGTATCCGGGGGTGATTCATAGTTACTAAGAGGGTGCAGTCAGAAAGTTGGCAACGTCGCAAATAGTCGTCAAATATTTCGCTGTTTTGATTAATTTCTCAACTTTACTCAGATATGTTGAAATATTATTCGAAACGCGAAATATTCGCGTCGTTGCGTTGCCAACGTTCTAATTGCACAGTCTTAACAACCATGCATCACCTGCCAGACACTGCTCGGAGTCGAGCCTAGTCTAGCCTCTACCCTCGATCGGCAGGCAGCTACCGGGAGGAGGTAGGACTGGCCTCCGAGTAACGTTAATGACTTGTTCGCGGAAGACCGTGGGAACAGCGCGCCACGCTGCGCCGGCACCACCCTGTCTATTTGTATTGTGTGGGTAAGTACCTAATACCTACGAGTACAAGCCGAGCCTGATTTACGGCAAAATAGAGCTTATCTTTTATTTAATTCTATGGAAGCTACACGTTGCTAAAAATTAGTGACTCACCGAAATACCAACTGAACAGGTATAGAAAAATATGAATGTGGTTCTGAAGCGGAACCAAGGGTGAAGAAAGATTAAACCTAGGTTTAAAACAAAATACTTAAATTCTGAAACTCATTAATGATGCAATCGCGGGTTGGATTGTAGCTGTACCTACATAGCACGTCTTATGTATGTCGTATATCAGAATGTAAGGGGTTATGTAATATTTTAAAATATATTTGCCATCGACACGCTACGAAGAAGAAGGAGGTTTGTAGCCCTAGGTTTGACACACCCCTGTACCCGCACTATCGCCATGAGTGTCAACCTGACATGAATCACAAACAAAATTAATCAAATAATAATCAATCATCACCTGTTAAAGCAGTATTATTTCAATATTACTTCAGCGTGAGAAAGAGATGGAGCTATAAGTCCTGTACAGCTCCATCACACTTTCCCACTGTGGAGTAAAATTATAATAATACTGCTATAAGAGGTGATGGTTGCCCCCCAGGTAATAAAAGTTAAACCCCCGACACAACCAAAACATCCAAAAAGTAAAAAAAATTATATGTATACCTTTTTAGTTTACTATAAGTTCTAGGTAATATTTTGATGCGTCGTCGCAGCGGAGGTTTTTGGCTGTCGGGGTTTTACAATTTTAAAATTTAACTTTTTGTGAATAATGTTTTGTGCTTAAAGTATTAAATATATAAACCTTGTCTACATACAGTGTATATTACCTACTCATTGTTGGTTAAATATCTGGCGTTTAAAGATGTTTTAGTTTTCTAAATATCTGGCGTTTAAAGATGTTTTAGTTTTCTAAAAAAAAAAGACTCTACATCAGGGATCCCAAAACTATTTTGGACAAGTGACCCCTTTTCCAAAATGAACTGTTACCTCAGACCCCCATGGCCAAATTACCTACTTTTAAGATCAACTCCCTTATTCATAATGGTCCGCTAACTTAAAACAGCTGCTACAGAGTGTTATTTTTCATTCTGACTTAGGTCAATAGAAGACGACAGAGTGAGAATTAGCAATGCTTTAAGTTAGCAGACTATTATGAATAAGGGGGCCTATCTTTAGTTTTTTTCCTATTGATAAAAAATACCCAGGTACTAAAGTACCAATTGGAAAACTTTGCACTTGGTTAAGTGAGTAAAGTTGACTTCATTTTCTCATCAAAATTTAACAAAATAAAAAGACATACAATTCAGTAAATATCAAGTTTAATTTATAATGATTATTACAAATTAGGTACTTCGAAGAATCTTAAGTAGGTAGGAAATTATATTTAAAAAGATATTAATTTGCAAAGAGAAAATAAAACATTCAGTGTGATGGATGAACCTGGTGACTATCTACCAATCTAGCTACATCCGGTTCAATATTGGTGAGTTGCAGCTTTAAATCTCCAC
Organism: Atethmia centrago; assembly: GCA_905333075.3. NCBI lineage: Eukaryota > Metazoa > Arthropoda > Insecta > Lepidoptera > Noctuidae > Atethmia > Atethmia centrago. The sequence continues at coordinate 34,462,011 of HG995369.1, forward strand.
GTTCGTTGATTTTCAAGCGGTTTCTTTGTTTTGTCAAAATGTTTTTTACTACACTGCTTTTTTCAACTAGGTATGATGATGGAAAAGCGATAAGGTATTTTTCAGCTATGTTCCACAATGTAGGATACCGTGTTTCAATGTTGCGTTGCAACCAGAACTTCTGATAGCCTTGCTTGAACTTCTGCTTAAGCTCTTCGTCTGTGCTGATGGTAATCAACTCTTCTTGCATTATCACATTGGCTTCTCCTATGGCTGTGGTATTGTACGGATTTATTATCAATTGAGGAATTTGTAAATTTAAAAGATCCTCAAACCTCTCCGTAAAATCCTTGTGTAATGCGTCCAAGTGAGTGACATATAAAAAAAATGTCATCATCTTGAAGCATTTCTGGTAATTTTGTCAAATGCAGAAACTGCGAATATTCTTTTCTGCCTAAATTTTGTTTATAAAGGATTCGTTTACCCACGAAGGCCGATGTTATTGATTTTATTTTAATCAAGTTAAGATCGTCACCCTGCAGCTGCAAATTAACTTTGTTGAACATTCCAAAGATATCAGTCAAGTAATAAATATCTGTTTTACAATTGTTCAGATTTTATTTCAAATTCGGATCTTTTTCTTGTAAAAACTCCAACACAGATTCAAAAATGGCTGAAAATCTTTCTAAGCCTCTTGATAGCCAGCGAACTTCAGTGTGCAGAAGTAATCGAGTAAAGACTTCGTCGTTTTCCTCACATAGCTGAGCAAATAACCGAGAGTTCAAAGAATTGCTTCGAATCTTGTTGATAGCATTTATTACATATTGTAAAGACTTATGCAATCTAGGACTCAGCTTTTTTGCTACTAAATGCTGCCTGTGTGAAGTGGTCATCCATTTTTGAAGGCTTCATGGCATCGTTACTGAATACTTTTTCACATATGAGACACATCGGCAAGTGTTGATTTAATGGATATGCAATAAATCCGAACTTCAAGTAGTCCAAACTGTATTGTCTGCATTTTTTATCGTGTCCGCCATCATAAAACTCTCAGTAATCCTGCAAATAAAAAAATAAGAAACTACCTAAATAAAAAACCACAATGTATGCCCCACTGTATGGCAATGCTGATGTGCTGTGCCGAATAAAAACTGTTTGGTACTTACCCTGTTAATTTTTCATAAACTGCAGATATTGTATGGTTACGCTATTAACTCGCGTAGGGAGCTCAGCATTTTGTAAATTCTTTTTCAGTCACTTTACTTCACTTATTAGCTATGTAATAACTTTGTAATCTCTTGAAATAAATGAGTACTTATATGAGTTATTATCGTTCAAGCTCCAACGAATTTCAAAACGCAAATGAACTTTCAACCTAAGTGCAAGCTCGTTAAATAGTAAAATATCAGGAACATGTTTGGACTTGCAACTTGATCATGAATTCGTTCGTGTTAAATCGCGTAAGCGTCAAATAGAGAGCAAGTCAAAACGCGCCTGAAAGACGTACGCTCGAACTCATTATCTTGCACAAACTTGTCCACACTGACTTGCCGAGTTTTTCATCTTGTACGAACTTGAGACTTTACATTACTACAACAATGCTATTTCCTACAAAAATATTAATTATTCTTAGTACACGTAACACAACTTAAACACCTACCTATCTTGAAAGTTTTAAATAAGAACTTGTGTTAATTTAATAGGGGTCGATTTTTAGACCTCGTCGACCCCCAAAATCAGTTTATGTCGACCCCTAGGAAACCAGGGGTAAAACACAAACTGAAACAAACTAGGGGTCGATATCGACCACTTTAGGAATCCCTGCTCTACATGGTCTTCAAATGATCTGATCAAGATTATGTCTATGTCTGGACTTAAAAAAATATGATTGACGTGTAAAAGTATTTGTACAAACCTACTTACAGAAATAAAATAATCTATCATTTATCAGGCCAGCGGAAAGGCCCCAATGATAAAAACACGAGTTACTGCATTTGTGATAGTGAAGCAGAAACAGGATCGACAGGTAAGTATGAGACATTGTGGCTATTGTGTGGCAGGCGGTCTGCTCGCTTGCGATAGTCTGCCACATTCCCGGGGCGCTGACTCACCGGCAGCCAGCCTGGCCCGCAGCCTGCCCACGAGCAATGCGCCACTCGCCTGATCACTAGCTTGATGTTGTTTGTTAACAGCCGTGATTAGGAACTTATTACCGTTGTAATTGTCGTTGTGAACTAGTTCTCGACAGAGCTCCCGTTACATATTTGTTTTTACATTTCGACACTAATTATGTCATCAGGAGCCAGATAACATTGTAACCATAAACTAATTAGTTATTGATCGTTTACTCTGAGAGTCGACTGACTGCTGCAATTAAGGCATATTAAGAAATATTCAAAAACATGGGCCGAGCAATCTTTGAATTATAAACTAGTAACAATTTACCATTGGGCAAGAACTGCCAAACTATACGAGACAAATGGTAACATTTGGAGGAGGCTTTTACCGCCTCTGGCCTCTGGCGGTCCTTACATAGAGTTAACATAAGAAATGAAGATATAACACACAATACTAACAAAATTTAAAGTAAAGATTTTTATTTCATTAATAGTACCTAATGGTGCTCCAGACTGAAATTAGAACATTAATAGTACCTAATAGTGCTCCAGACTGAAATTAGAACATGGCGCGGGCGGCCAATCTCAGAGGTTCTACGTGGGAGATATTATATTTCACAACTGTGTCTGTGCGCAGACACAAGTGCACTCACTGTCATGGTCCGAAGGGACGGAAATCCGACACGACCGGAGGGAGATCAGGCGCTGGAGCAACTGTTTGACGTGCTTTTGAGTCACGGGGGTGTTACACCGCCAACGTCCAAACTCCGGACTGCTACAGTGAAATTCCTAATGGAAAACCCATTAACACTGCCGTTGGTCTCAGGATCGCAAGCGCGACTGCTGAGCGTGGGGTTCTGGGTTCGTTTTCCAGGTCGGGAAAAAATGTATCTAACATACTTAAATATATTTTTCTGATACTCTAAGCATAAAAACCTTTTAGTTGTTACAACGTAGCAACGCGGGGGCAACATATTTTGAGGTGCTTGAGGACTGGAGAGGTATTATGAGGTATATACGGCTATCAGAACAATCCCAAAGCCCGGAAGATGGTCAAGATCCCTACCAGCACTTACTGGAATACTTCCTTCCTCCGAGCACGTTTGCTCTTGCGAATCTTCACTCAAACCGGCCGATAAAGGCAATCCAGAGATGAAGGACAACGCTTCTCCCAGGAGATAAGGGCCGGAGGAGATAAGGGTCGCTACTACCGGCCAAGTGCGTGTCGGATCACGCACAATGTAGGGTTCCGTACTTGGGATGAATTTATCCGAAGAACAAAGTTAACATTGTAGTTGAAAAGAATGTTCCCCCATACAATCCAACTGCAAATGTAAGTTTGCACGCACAATATTGAAAGATTTTTCAAGTCATCTTAACACCATAGTCTTTTTATAGGTTTTACTGTAATCTATAAGAAAATAACTATTTACTGTTTTTTTTTTAATTTTATGGTCAGTAGTTTCGGAGACAAGGGATGTACCTAGATAAAATGGTAAATTTTCATTTATCTTCTTAAATAACTTTAAAACTATTTATTTTAAAACTATAAAAAATAAAAAATAGATCCTCATAATATCTAAGCCCTTTCATTTGATATGTCACACGGTACAGTTAGCAAAACTTTTTTTTTATGTTTCTAATTTGCCCAAAGTGACCCTAATATTAGAAATTAATGTATTTACGATAGATAGTCTTTGAGTCACAGAAATTCATATATGTACTACGTTTCAACTTAATCGGTCCAGTAGATTTGGAGCAAAGCGGCTGTGACAGACGGACAGAAAGTCAAACAGACAGACAGACAGACACACGAGTGATCTTATAAGGGTTCCGTTTTTTCCTTTTGAGGTACGGAACCCTAAAAACCATTAAAAAAAAAACTGTGGCCTACCAGGAACAAGGTCTAAGCTGCCGGTGGTCAGGGCTCTAGAGAGAGGAACCTCCTCACTATGCCTGCTGTGTCCAGGAGTACTTACTGCTTTCTGAATCAAGCCCTTTACCCAGACGCAATGAGAGCCTCCTGAGGTGTTGGTCGAGGCTCTCCGTTATTAGGCCATTAACTGTAATGATTAGTTATCGGTACAATGATTGTAGAGTCCACGTCCCACATGCCGACAACCTCTTGTGCGAAAGCTGTTTTTTTTCTCAGCTTTCATGAGATTCTTGTCATGAAGGTCAGCGATACCCACAATTATTGCACATAGTCTTTTGAGGAAAGAACCACACAGATTGAGTAGACCTGTCCAGTCAGTGCACGCATTAGTCAGTAATCGTGCAGCTCAATTCTACTTAAGGAACTCAACGATTCGACGAACAATACCAAAGACATTTGGGTAGGCTGCATAAATTACTCAAGCTGCCAGACCAAGATAAAAACTAATTGAGAGAGAGAAAAAAAATGACCAACATAGTGAACAAGTTTAAATATCTTGGCCACATAGGTACGATCTCAGGGTCGATGACGACATTGATCGGGCGCGGAGGGCCTTGTCGGTTAGAGCGAACACGCTGGCTCGCAGGTTTGCTCGTTGTTCAGTAAGCGTTAAACTTACTCTTTTTACTACGTTTTACACGAGCAGCCTGTGGGCTAGATATAGGTACTCAAAAATCGTACAGTGCCCTCCGCGTGCAATACAATAACGCGTTCAGCGTGCTGTTGAGGCTACCCCGCTACTGCAGCGCATCAGGGATGTTCGCGGATGCACATGTGGATTGTTTATTTGCCACAACGTAAGCGCTGTGCGTCCCTGGTGCAGTGGTGCGTGGCGTGTGGGGCGGCAACAATAGTATCATGTCTCTAATTTCGAGCAGGTTGGACTGTCCGTACGTGAATCGTTACTGCGCCATTTCCCATAGAATGGTGCATCCGCGGTGAAGCGTCGGACAGTACTGCCGTTGTACATATTGTACAGGAATTTGGATGTAGAAAAAATTGTGTTAATTACTAACATAGGATAAGTTTTACTAACAAATGAGTCATGGTTACTTGAATAAATAAAATAAATGATTAATTATAGTCTTCACATTCACAATAATTAAAATAATATAATAAAACAAATATTAAAATTAATATAAAAAAATCATGTTTGCAAATTTGCTAATGTGTAGGTATATAAAAATTAAGAAATAATCTTGATCAGATCATTTGAGGACCATGTAGATTGGTGTCTGAAATGGTCTTTTGAGGAAAGAATCATACAGATTTGAGTGGACCTGTCCTGTCAGTGCACGCATTTGCCAGTAATCGTATAGCTCAACTCAGAACTTACGGAGCTCAGCGACTCGAACAAAACCAAAGAAAGGACATTTGGGTAGACCCCATAAAGTACTCAAACTAACAAAAAATAAAAAATATATATGATTCACATAGTCCTCTGTCACGTAAATCAATAAAAATATCAATATTAATTCCAAGACCCGTAGTATAAAATAGTTTGTTGCTTGAGAGTTGCAGTAGCTTATCCCAAGACTTGTTGTCGTCCAAGTAATCTTTAACGTTATACTCGTAGAAACCTTTTTGATAGAATTTTGTTTAATAAATGATTTGAATTTATTGTGGCTCAGTTCTTTAACATGGTTTGAGAGTTTTATACTCAGGCACTTAAATAAATTACTCATTTTTAGGAGCCTAGTCTTGGGCACAATAAGTAAGTCTTTATTTTTAGTATTTATGCTATGAATGTCGCATTGTTTAGAATATAGATTAATATTTTTTTTTACATAAATCACATATTGAGAGGGGTTCTCATAAACATATTGAGATGCGGCTGTAATTATGTTTATACCCTTAAATTTATCCCTCAGTAAATGCGTACAACTTAGGTTATAAATTGCTCGAATGGCTCGTTTCTGCGGGATAATTAATATAGCCTGAATGGCGGCTGCATTTCCCCACAGTAAAATGCTGTACGACATTACAAACGAAATCACAAAATCTTGACGACGTGAATAATTTTATTCTTAAGCTCCAAGATTAAATAAATAAATGAAAAAAATGAATGAATGAATAAAGAAATGAAAATAAAAACCAAATGCATTAGATTTAAATTACCTAATGTTTGATGCAGCGAATATGATATCATACTGAATGGAGAAAAACTGGAATTTATTAATCAAACGGTTTTCTGAATTTATTAAGTAACTACAATGGGGAACACATATATAACACCTCTTGCGGGGCGGCTTAGCTTGGCCGCATAGGCTGTTAGAAAGATAAGACAGTTAAAAGATGTGGAAACGTAGAATCCGCGTTTGGTCTATTTTAGCTACTTCCACAGTATTATGTCGTATGGCATTTTACTGTGGGGTCGGGCTGCTGACATTAAAAACATCTTTATTTTGCAAAAGAGAGCTGTCAGAGTCAGATATAGTCTACGTCACCGCAAATCTCTTAGGGAACTTTTTAAAAAGATTAATATTATGACGGTACCTTGCCAATTCGTTTAAGAAAATATTATGTACGTAAGAAAAAAATACATATTTTTAATAAATTAAGTGATAGAGATAATTTTAATACTAGAAATAAACATAAAAATGCAATTATATGAAAGAAAATTTAAAACTCTTAATAAAAGTACACTTTGTAAACAAGCTTATTACACATTAGAGGATTGTATTCAAGATAAGGATGCTTGGAATCGTGCTGGTCCTGCTCCACAGGACAATCTAGAGCTTATACAAAATCAAACTGCTTGTTAATTTAATTGTATTTTTTTATGACAATCATTTAACATTCTGTGACTACTTTACCTCACATACTGACTTATTACTTGTTCAAAATTTATGAAAATCGTCTACTTTTACAATGTGTAAAATATGTGAGCGCCGTGTATCTATCACATAATGAATTTATCTGTCATTGCTTCATTTTTAAAAGCATTTGACACCGTCTCTGTTCCTATCCCTATGGACAAATAACAAAAAGTCAGAATAAGAAGTACTGCGCTCAGCTTACTCAAGGATTACCTCTCTAATAGAAAGCAAAAAGTAAAAATAGGACAATACACTAGCAACAAAGCAGAGGTAACATACGGCGTACCACAGGGTAGTGTTTTGGGTCCTACCATCTTTTTAATATATATCAATGATTTGTGCAATATTAAATTACCAAATACCAGGATATTTGCATATGCCGATGATACTGCTGTTGTATTTGCTGGTACTTCTTGGAAAGATGTTAAGCTGAGCGCAGAAGTAGGGATTGCCCACATAGCTGAATGGCTGAAAAACAACTTACTAACACTAAACACCACCAAGACTAACTACATATGTTTTAGTGTTAGTAACCGGACACAGCCCAATGAAGACTTTCAATTAAAAGTACACACATGTGGAGATATAAACGGTATGTGCTGTAATTGCCCGGTCCTAAACAGTCTCTAAGACGAAATATTTAGGCGTGATGGATGACCAGTTTCTATCCTGGTACCCTCACCTTGAACAAGTGATTGGCAGGGTGACAAGCTTACATGGATTTTCAAATCACTGAGACCCGTTGCCCAACTAAAGTGTTGAAGAGTGACAAGCGACCTAGAAACCTCCTTAACGAAATTTATATTGCTCTAGCACAGTCCGTCCTTCTGTATTGTATCCCCATTTGGGGTGGCGCAGCTAAAACTAGATTTATGGACGTGGAACGTGCACACCGAGCACTTATAAAAGTTATGTATTTTAAAAATAAAAGATATTCTACTAAAAACTTGTACGAAATCAGTAATTTAGTCTCGGTCAGAAACCTGTACATAACCCTAACGGTCCTAAAAAAACATAAATCCCTCCCATATAATTTGTATAAGAAACATAAAAGGAGAAAGGATTTGATTGCAGAAGTTCCCCAATGTAAAACCAAATTCGCAAGCAGACAATTTTACCATCTCTCAGCTCAATTATACATTAGGATTAAGACGCTGACAACACCTAAACCACGGTGACTGTCACATTGCATAGAAAAGAAACAGAAGCGCGATGACACAACGCTTGTAATTTACTGCAAAATATGAAGCAATTATCTATTTACTCAAAATTGAGTTGAGTAATCGAAAATAAAAAACAACCAAGTTCTGCATTCAAATAAGACGTTCTTGTTATTAATTAAATACGTAACGTATGTTGATATTTAATGCAGATATTTTGTATTAGAACTCAAGGTAAGAGGTTAGTGTAACGTTAGTTTGTATCGAGATTTTTTTATCAAAACGTGTTTTGGTAACAACCAAGTTCTGGGAAATATGTTCAGAATTAACATATATTTTTCCGCTACCACAAACTATACAGATTTTCCAATTTTTTGTCTTAAGAGAAGCCTATTTTAGTCAATTGGGTCTTGTCAGCGCCTTAATAAATACAGATTATCTACACAGTAGAAACTATTACGACTGTAAAAAAATGATAATAAACTGGATTAAGTCTCTTACTTATGAGGATACGGAAACTCTTCTGGTATATCATGAGTAACATAAACACACACCATTACGATACATAGGGTAGAGACACCAAAGAGTACGCGCTACCAAAGAGTACGCAGTGCTTTTCGTAGGTTTACTTTTTCTCGAAATGGCAACATCACTGCCACATGTCAGTGGCATCTGTCATGTCAAGGTGAAGGACGACCAATTGAATCATTAAGGTAATTATTATGAATTTTATAGCTAAAAATAGATTTTCAAGGTGTTTGATCTTAATTTTCAACATTTCTAACCATGATTTGTAAGGGTTGTGATTCATTTGCATCCCTAGACAACAGTCTAGTGGTGTTAGAAACACAAATGTCTAGTAAAATAACAATTTTGTTTCTAACTTTGATTCTTATAAGAGGTTATGCCGCCATAATACGTGCTTTCTAAAATAATACGGTCCATGTCCAATAATGCGTATTAGCTAAGAGCACTCACCTAAAGAGTACGCATGCGTATTCTTAGCTTGTATGAAGCTAAAATAAACAGCACGCTTGGGTTTTTAGATTTTTATTTTACAGGACCAACAAGATGGGGAAATATAAAAGAAAATCTGACAGAAAATTAGTTTTTACTGAGGAAATCTTAAAAGCAATAAAAGAAAAAATAGCAAGAGGTCTGTTGCGGAATCATTGAATATTCCGGAAGCAACATTAAGAAAAAGACTAAAAGCCGACACCATTCCCGAGTCCCTCGGTAGATTCAAGAGCGTGTTTGGCCCCGACTTAGAAAATAGCTTGGCAGACCATTGCCGAAAATTATACGCATGTTTCTATGGACTCATAAAAAAAAACAATTAGGAAGAATTGCATACGATCTGGCGGAAAAAATGGTCTTGATTATAGATTTAATAAAGAAAAGAAAAGTGGGTGGAAGATTTCGCAACAAAACACCAACTTAGTCTTCGTCAACCAGAAAAGACCAGTTTGGCATGTGCTGTGGCTTTAACCGTGTTCAACTAGAAGAAGAAAAACAGAAAGCAGAAAGAAATAAATATTAGAAAGCAGCAGATAAGAGAAACGAAATAAACAGGACTACTAGAAATAATCCACAACTGTTGAATACAAGTACAGGTAGAGAAATTATAAGACGTCCCCTTTGTCTTGAAGTCTACGTTGAGCCGCCGCCAGACGATTGGATCCAGTGTGGCCGATGTACTGCTTCGTGGCATGATGAATGCACAGATTCATGGGATTTGGGGTCTTCACTTGATATAATTGTCAGGGTTTTTTTTTTTGAGGGTGGGAAATCATCAAATAACTTCTCCCGCTCTGGGCGGAGCGGGAGGGTGTGTCAGACTCAAACTGACTAAAACCCACCCCCAAGCCGGGCAGACCTCCACCGTATGCTCCACCGTGTCCTCTGGGCGACACACACAGTGGTGACACCCGGATAATTGTCAGGGTTGATGTCTTAACTTCGCTCTCTTGCGCACTCTTAGCTTGTATGAAGGGTTGTCACTGCGTACTCTTTGCAACAGAGCACCCTAAGAGTGCGCACGGGACGAGTATTATGTTTGAGAATATTTAAAATTATTTAAGACTGGTTACCTTAGATTTATTTTTTAATTATATTCTTGAATGACCAAAGCTTAAAATTAATAAGAAGTACAAAGTGTAAGTTTTAAGTTATTTTTTTAATAAATAAAAGTTTATAAAATGCGCATCTTTGGTGTCTCTACCCTACCTCACTCTACGCACTTTACTACTGTACACCACAACTCGCTACACCACACCACACCACGCTACATCTCACCATACCACACCACATCACATCACATCACATCACATCACATCACATCACATCAGATTCACATCAAACCACACTAGTCTTACACGCTCCCCACACACTCCACACCAAACTAAAGCACACCACGAGAAGCGTGGTGTGCTTTAGTTTGGTGTGGAGTGTACCTTCATGATGATAGATACTTTAAATGTTAGAATATTAATGATAAGAATACCAAGATGTTTAATTGTAGCACTACATCTAAGATATGGAAGAGCGGAGTCTCCTAACACAGGCATTGTTTGCCTAAAAGGAGGCTCCAAATACAATTTAATGTTTAAGAAGCTTTTTGTGACAATAAACATTTTTTAATTTTCTTTTTTTTTAGGGTTCCGTACCTACCTCAGAAGTTGAAACCCGACCGATTAAGTAGAAATTTGGTGGACATATTAATTTCTGTGACCCAAACATGACCATGTAACGTAAATAAATGAATTTCGAATGTGAGGGCCACTTTGGGGGCAAAATATATTAATTAGAAAATAAAAAAGTTCCGCAAACTGTATCGCGTGAGATATCAAATGAAAGGGCTCCTTTGCGGCCCTAAAACATATATTTTTTTATAATTCTAAACTAAATACTTTAAAGTTGTTTCAGAAAATATATGAAAATTGACCATTCCCCCTTATCTCCGAAACTACAGAAAACAAAATGAAAAAAACAATACAGAAGATAGTTCTTTACTTATAGATTATAGGAAAACGTATCAGGAGTCTATAGTGTTCAAATAATATGGTAAATAATATGGTAAATCAATCAATATTGTGCGTACACACGAACAGTTGCAGTTGGAATGTATCGGGTAACATGATTTTCAACTGTTAAGTTTGTTCTTGAGATAAAGTCATACTAACTACGGAACATTTCATTGTGCGCGCAATTGGACGGTTTTAATTCTTTTTACTTATTGTAATGTAGTAATTTTATTGTAATTATGCATTATCTTCACATATAAATATTGTATGCAAAATATTGTAAATAATTTTAAAGGAGTAACGGTGGAGTTTCTTGCCCATTCTTCTCCATACGAAACTACCTTTTGAAAGGGTCTACTAGAATCACTTTTATTTTACAAGCTTTTATTTAACTTGCAATGTTACCGTAGTATGTAAGTCGTCCGCGTCAACATTTGCAAACAATTTAAATTGCAATGTTACCGTAGTATGTAAGTCGTCCGCGTCAACATTTGCAAACAATTTAACTTGCAATGTTACCGTAGTATGTAAGTCGTCCGCGTCAACATTTGCAAACAATTTAACTTGCAATGTTACCGTAGTATGTAAAGTCGTCCGCGTCAACATATGCAAACTATTTAACTTGCAATGTTACCGTAGTATGTAACATTGCATTGCATTGCATTGCATTGCGTAGTATGTAACCGTAGTATGTAAGTCGTCCGCGTCAACATATGCAAACTATTTAACTTGCAATGTTACCGTAGTATGTAAGTCGTCCGCGTCAACATTTGCAAACACTTTTTCGGCCACTTGTTGGTATCCGATTAAGCTGAAATTTGGCATGCACATGTAAATTGTATGACAATGCAATATTATTATGACATGAAGCCGGAAGGTGGCCATGGGAACTCTGTAATAATACGACGGAATCCGATCGAGTTTGGGTTCGTTTGATTCGTCTTAACTATTAGTATAGTTTCTGACGATGGAACCTGATGGTGGCCACGGGCATTCCTCAACTAAGCAAGATAGCCCTGTAGTGTTTCTAGACTGTGACATCTACAAACCCGCATTGGGCCCGCGTGGTGGATTACGGGCCACTCACTCTCATAGAGAGAAAGGCCTGTGTCCCAGCCGTGGGAACATTATAGGCTGCTTATGATGATGATGAACCTAGATTGCTTTAATGATTACTGTATCCATATACATATATAATACGTGCAGTTATAAGTCAACCATTTATGACGGGGATCGCTATTGTTTCTCCTAAACACAGGTTATTTTGTAACCTATCTAGGAGAACAGTACGGCACCCACTAACTAGATTAAGAAACTTTATGCTTGTGCTATATATTACCTTGCCATGTAATCTAGTCCTAGTTCAACAATAAATCTTTATTATTGTTATTATTAAATATATAACATTTCAGCATATCGGCACAAGAGCAAGTCGTCATCGGTCCGTGCTGGGTAGTTTCACACAAGCACGGGCGAAGAACTAAAACCCGAGAGCGTGTGTATCACGGTTGGCACAGGGAAAGTGGTGTAATTTTTAAAGTAGGTTATTCAGGATACTACTAAATAGGTAGTATTCGATATTATTGCAGGTTTTTTTCTATAAAGCGTTAAGATGATATGATAGTGAGCGCAAGGAGGGGCAAAGTGATCACTGCCGCACGGGTCGATCGATCAGGTTAATCTACGCTTGCTGCGGTTGGTCTGTGGACGGGTGTCTTTACATACCCCTCCGTGCCTCGGAAAGCACGTTAAACCGATGGTCCTGGCCGTTATTTGTAGATCTTAGTTAGGTGTTATGGGCCATCAGAATCCCGAATTTCTGACAACCAGTCTTACCAAGGGGTATCGTGTTACCCAGTTACTGGGTTGTGGAGGTTAGATAGCCAGACGCTCCATGTAAACATTGTACACATGTATTCAGCTGCATCCGATTAGACTGGCTGACCTCAACATAGTTGGGAAAAGGCAGGCAGATGATGGTGTTCAGTGATATGTTAGCCGACATTAATAATCGAAAATGGCCGCTTTGGAGTAATATCTTACAACACAATAATACATTACCTATCTATAGGTGAACCAACAACGAAGTTGTCCTAAAAGTCTATGAATCAAATGCCCGCGACAACCGAACGAACACGGCGAAGCTTATGTCGGCTCCTTGAAGTCGCTATGGAGTCTTATTAGGCCCTATGCTTTGGGATAAAAAATAGTAGTAGAATCTTTACAAAGTACGAAGATCCAAAAATATTAGACAAGTGAGTGTGCCGTGCGCACTATGCGCAGGACGACAGGAGGCGGGTCGACTGTGACCAACCGCGCTGGGATGCAGCGCTGCGAGGGCCACTACTGCGGAATATCTGTTCTGTGACTGCGGCTAGCGGCTAGCGGCCAGCAGCACCCACCTGCCACCATACTAGTAGCTACTCACCTACTCTGTGACCATATTCAATTTCTCTTCCCCACTTTCGCTATTATTTGCTGTATAGTCTGCACAGGCACATAAGTATCTGCGGCGCCGCGCGCCGGCGCAACATGCTTGCAACTCAAGAAAGCAACGCTGAACACTTTACCTTGATTATTGTATTTATAACGTACCTAATATTAAGCATGTATTGTGGAAACCGGATCATTTTATTGTGGGTAAGTAGGTATTTTAACGAGTTTTTAGGTACCTCCCTTGCACGTAATGTAGGGATGTTTTTTTTCTCGTCTCTCCCATAGTGTGGGGTATCGTTGGATAGGCTGTTCAAAAAACATTGCGGGTCTATGAACACGATCAGGGATCCATTTGCGTAATATTAATCCTGAAAGTGCAAATTATATGTTAGTCAAGTACAACAAATAATTTGCCTGCTAGCTAAATTATTGTTTTTGAAGATGTGAAAAATTTCATAGCAGTGGTAGATACATAATAATATAATGAAATTAAAAGGAAAACTATCACAGCTAAGTAGGCTTTACAAGTTAACGAGTAATAATAAAAAAAAATGTCAACCAACTTCAATTTTCAGTTGGAGAATTGAGCGTGACGTATATCGATGTATGGGAGAACTTGTTTTTTTATCTACAATGTTAAGTTTGTTTTTGGGATAAATTCATCCCAACTACGGAACCCTTCATTGTGCGTGGACCGACTCGCACTTGGCCGGTTTTTTTGTTTTCATATAATATATGAAACAAAAAAACCGGCCAAGTGCGAGTGAGAAATCGATGCACCTACAACTTCGTATTATGTAGTTGTAGGTACACCGATTTCTCCGTGACTTCGGTGTTTCTTTTTTCATAAGATAGAGCAACTTTGCGCGGTGGTATATATATATATAAATACATATTTTACTAGCTTTTGCCCGCGGTTTCACCCGCGTGGATATCGGAAAATATACCGTCCCTATCTCCGTCAGTCCGAGCCCCGCGTGCGCTGCTGTGCGTGGGCACTGAGCTCAGGCGGGCGGCGCCTCTGCACCACCGGGCTGGAGCTGCATGATCCTGGCCAGTAATTATACGTACCTAGCGTAAGCTGGTACCTACTTACTAGTATTAACTAGAATGTCATCGTTAGCATGTTTGTGCTCACCCGAAGCGAGGGACCGGGGGGGGGGGGGGGGGCGAAGGGGAGAGGGGTGGACGTTTAAATAAATGGTGATATTAATACTTTTTAAGCGCAGAGGCCGGAGGTCGACGGTTCAGCGTTATCAGCGCAGCCCCCGCCCCGCGCCCCGCGCCCGCCTCTCTCACCCGCTGCCTACATACAGGCGACTGTAAAAATAATTTTATGATCCACGCACAGCCGCCACACACTCCAGTGTCCACGACGTCGTGTCATGATGGCCGCCTCACGAGGCGCGTGTCAAATACTTTGTAAGTGTCTGGGGCAGCGCAGCCAAGACGTGCATGCTGGAGCTGGAACGGGCCCAGCGGGCTGTCCTCAAGGTAGGTACTTCTGGGAAAGCCGCGGCGTTTCAACACGGGCGAACTATAAACCTAATCTGGGGTTTTACGCCTACGTCAGCTGTTGATACTAGGGTCACTTCTAAACCTCATACAAGTCAACAACAACACGCTCTAGCTGCAGCAACAGGGATAAGAAAACAGCTGAAGGAATCCCCTTTCTAAAAACAGAAACCCTAAGAATGCGAATGGACTACGGTGCGATGTCAAAAAAGGAGAAACGAAATGTCACTTTGTATAGAAAGAGCCGAGTCTATGCTTCGAAGAAATAGAAAGTGTCACGCTAAGTCTGTGCAGCACATGCTATTACTGTGTACTCTCTAATAGAATACATACACACCCTCACGCACACTTACACCACACATTTACTTACATCAACTGTTTTTGTATGTATAATCTAAGTTATTTATTTTCTTGGTACTCACATTATTGTAATTTTTCTAAATTTTGTAATGAACTTATCAACAATCTTGCGCTAGCCAGACCCATTAAATTATTAACTTTATGTAGTGTTTGGGTCACCAAGATATAGACTGTGCCTAGTTTGGGACTCGCTGTTAAAAGGCTCGTGCAGACTGGCGCAATATCGCGGGTGCGACAGGCACCGCGACACTTTCCATGAAGTTTTTAAAGGTTTCTGCCACGACGAGTTTATTTGGGGTTGCACAATGTACATAAGGGGCGTAGATACAGCACTGGAAAACTGAGAGCTCCCCTCCTCGTATATAGGCGAGTACAGCCGCAGTGGCGTGCGCCGACAGTCTGCGAGATTCGCTTTGATCAGGCAGAGGATAAACAAGGGATTTACATTTGCTGCCGCGGGAGACGATCAATGTGGCAAGCCAGGTGCCGTAATTTGTGCTTCAATGAGCTTTTGGCACTTTGCGATTGGTACTAACTTAAACTAGAAGGTATGTTTTGCAGCTCAATTTACTCCCTGCAACCTCTAAAATGAGCCACCATCAATATTCGACTATAGGAAACTAAAGTTAACATAATTGGGCCACCACACAGCTCTACGCCAACTTACATCGAAGTCATTCCACCACACAGCTCTACGCCAACTTACGTCGAAGTCATTCCACCACACAGCTCTACGCCAACTTACGTCGAAGTCATTCCACCACACAGCTCTACGCCAACTTACGTCGAAGTCATTCCACCACACAGCTCTACGCCAACTTACATCGAAGTCATTCCACCACACAGCTCTACGCCAACTTACGTCGAAGTCATTCCACCACACAGCTCTACGCCAACTTACGTCGAAGTCATTCCACCACACAGCTCTACGCCAACTTACGTCGAAGTCATTCCACCACACAGCTCTACGCCAACTTACATCGAAGTCATTCCACCACACAGCTCTACGCCAACTTACGTCGAAGTCATTCCACCACACAGCTCTACGCCAACTTACGTCGAAGTCATTCCATCACACAGCTCTACGCCAACTTACGTCGAAGTCATTCCATCACACAGCTCTACGCCAACTTACGTCGAAGTCATTCCATCACACAGCTCTACGCCAACTTACGTCGAAGTCATTCCACCACACAGCTCTACGCCAACTTACGTCGAAGTCATTCCACCACACAGCTCTACGCCAACTTACATCGATGTCATTCCACCACACAGCTCTACGCCAACTTACGTCGAAGTCATTCCACCACACAGCTCTACGCCAACTTACGTCGAAGTCATTCCACCACACAGCTCTACGCCAACTTACGTCGAAGTCATTCCACCACACAGCTCTACGCCAACTTACGTCGAAGTCATTCCACCACACAGCTCTACGCCAACTTACATCGAAGTCATTCCATCACACAGCTCTACGCCAACTTACGTCGAAGTCATTCCATCACACAGCTCTACGCCAACTTACGTCGAAGTCATTCCACCACACAGCTCTACGCCAACTTACGTCGAAGTCATTCCACCACACAGCTCTACGCCAACTTACATCGAAGTCATTCCACCACACAGCTCTACGCCAACTTACGTCGAAGTCATTCCACCACACAGCTCTACGCCAACTTACATCGAAGTCATTCCACCACACAGCTCTACGCCAACTTACGTCGACGTCATTCCACCACACAGCTCTACGCCAACTTACGTCGAAGTCATTCCACCACACAGCTCTACGCCAACTTACGTCGAAGTCATTCCACCACACAGCTCTACGCCAACTTACGTCGAAGTCATTCCACCACACAGCTCTACGCCAACTTACGTCGAAGTCATTCCACCACACAGCTCTACGCCAACTTACGTCGAAGTCATTCCACCACACAGCTCTACGCCAACTTACGTCGAAGTCATTCCACCACACAGCTCTACGCCAACTTACGTCGAAGTCATTCCACCACACAGCTCTACGCCAACTTACGTCGAAGTCATTCCACCACACAGCTCTACGCCAACTTACGTCGAAGTCATTCCACCACACAGCTCTACGCCAACTTACGTCGAAGTCATTCCACCACACAGCTCTACGCCAACTTACGTCGAAGTCATTCCACCACACAGCTCTACGCCAACTTACATCGAAGTCATTCCATCACACAGCTCTACGCCAACTTACGTCGAAGTCATTCCATCACACAGCTCTACGCCAACTTACGTCGAAGTCATTCCACCACACAGCTCTACGCCAACTTACGTCGAAGTCATTCCACCACACAGCTCTACGCCAACTTACATCGAAGTCATTCCACCACACAGCTCTACGCCAACTTACGTCGAAGTCATTCCATAAACAAGTGTAAGATTTTAGCAATTCAAGAAATACTGATTTATGCCTATAGAAACCAGTATTTCTAGCAAGTATTGCAAGTTGGTACCTATTGATTTGTTGACTTATTACCGTAACTTATTATTAATTAAATATATTATTAGGTATTTCTACTGATAACGTGTAGCATGTGGCCTACACTCCACAGCCACCTATTGACTTGGTGGTACTAAGGCACGGAGCTCCGGAGTTGCTCAGGATAATTGTTCTTTATTTTTTAAATTACATACAAGCAGCTGAAAGTAAACGCAATTGTTTTTCGCGATAGGTGCCGTTCGACTACTCATTACACACGTATTAAAGCGTGTCGAGAATGTTGCAGCTATTAGGTAAGTCGGTGCAAAGTAGAGAAGCGCTCACACGTTGGAACATTTTCGTATTTTCGGTGCAGGCACCGACCACTGTGTGCTCTTGCCGTCGCACGCTCCCGTCAGACGGGAGCGTCAGTCAGCCTGCGGCGTTGTTGCCAGCCGCGGTCGCACACCACACAGCAGACACAACTCTTCCACGATTTGCGACATCACACAACTGCAATCTTCAGCGACATATGCCGATTACAAACATTGTATTTCACTGAGCGGCAATGCTGCCGGCTACAGACCTTTCTGAGTGACGGCTGTTCCTCGGCAAGCTGCTGCTTTGTACACTCGACTTGCAAGTCGAGAATAAGACAGACAGGCGCGACACGATACTAGTAGCACAATTTCTATTAAAACTTTATGGAATGTATCGCTGCGCGTCACGCTACCTGTGGCGCCCGGGATATCGCGCCAGTCTGTACGAGCCTTAAGTCCGGAAGTCTCCATTCTGAACTGAAAAGCTACTACTTATGTGTTAAACTAGCCTGCTTAGTTCATTCTGAGCGTGGGATCCTGGTGGCGCTGTGTGCAGACTGCTACATCGCGAATCACGCTACATCTTATAAAGTGACAAAGCGTTAACTAGGTGAGCGGTCTACTTCTGTTGCTGCGTGTAGACTAAAAACTAGTCGCAAACAGTAGTGGTAGTAGCATACCCGAATCGCTTTAGCGTGGCAATAGCGGTCATTACCCTTTCCCTAATATCTCTTCGTAAGAACCCAAACAATAAACTATTTATTATTTTACATTATTCTAACAAAATTGAGGCCGGTCCGTGATCGCTATTGCCACGCTAATGCGATTCGGGTATATTACCTAATATTGTAAATTACCCACAGCCTACTCCTGCTATGTATTCAATCCAACAGAATCGTGAACAAAACCTATTGTAGAGTGGTGCCATAACATTATGACCGCAACAGATAAGTCAGTAGGTACTCCTCGACAACCTCGTTCGCCGTGCACTGAGCCCGACTGAGGTCGCAATTAGGGTCCCGGGTTCGGGCCCTAGGTGTCGGAAAGTGTTTTTCCTTTACGAATTTCTTGGTAGATACACGGAAAAAAAGGATCTCTTCAGCGAAGAATATCAATATTCTCAGAAAAAATTGTTTCAATCCAAGTAAATATTTTCTTAACGTAAGTAAATGTACTCAGTCCAAGAAAACCTGTTTACTCAAATTAAGAATAATAAATACTTGGTTTTTATTCTTGACTTAAGCAAATATTTTTGATTCAAGACTTTAATAATCTTAATTGAAGAAAATTTCTAGTTTTTATCTAGTTTTAGAAATAATATTCTTAAAATTAAACATAAGTAATAATTCTTCATGTAAGTAAAATGTCTTCGAAGAAGACAATAAAACTACGACAAAATTTTACTTCATTCAAGAATAGGTATATTGTTTTCCCCATATATGAATCAATATTTGTCTTGACCAAAAGGATATTGTCTTAATTTAAGACATCCTTTTTTTTCCGTGTAGCAGTCAGTCAGTCAGTCTGAATTTGTGACCTCTTGAATATATTTTAATAGGCTCGCCCTGCATTACATGGGACTTAAACATAACAGATAGCGAAATGTCGGTACCTACTCTACACTCCACCTCTCCCGTCCGGGGAATATAGTCGTGATGTTATATTTATGTAAGCAAGCACTAATGTGGACAATCGTGAACACAGCGGCAACAGAGCGGCGCGCGGCGTGTCGCAGTCCTACATATCGGTCAATCGAGATGAACGGCACGTAGCGACACGTTCGCGATTTAGAAACGTGTGTGAAGGCGAGCACCCGCCGTCGATGGGCACGTCCGTACGCACCGGTACGCGCAGCATGCGCCCCTATGAAACCTTGCACCGCGCTAGCTCAAGCCCCTGTCGCCGCCTGTGCAACCGCGAGCGGCGAGCGGGAGCGAAGAGCGGTCGCCTGGCTGCGCGCCGGGGAGCTCCGGGGTCGTCGAGGGCGCCGCTTATCGCAGCCCGCGCCCCGCGCGCCCCCTCCAGCCCCCTACACAACGATATTTACATTGACAGACACAACTCACAAACTGATATCATCACACCGATAAATTTTGTACAGATTATTAATAAAACTTTTAAAATTTTGCTCGATAAATACAGCAGTGGTTTACGTCATCTCACCACTGATATTGTTAGTTAGTCTTGTTGTTGTATGTAGGTTTCCTAAGCTATCTTGATCGTTTTTCCGTCGTAAAGTCAACACTTCTGAGCTTCACTCTAGCTCACCCTATAGCTCCATCAGCTAACCATCTCTTCAGATTATGACCATATTTCTCAGCAAACCACAAGAAGGTGTCTAATTAGTCGCTTGCTGGTGTTTCGAGGGGCTAAGTAATTACAACCGCATCGGTGGATCAAAAGTTAAGCTACGGTTGGCAAGGTCGGTCTGTGGATGGGTGACTATCCATTACATTCAAAGACCGGCCGTGCCTAGGAAAGCACGCAAGCCGTCGGTCCCGGCTGATTCGTAGTTATATGTAAGTCCTTACGTAGTAAGGAGCCCAAAAGACTGACAACCAGACTATCAAGGGGTGTCGTGTTCCCATTAACTGGATCGTGGAGGTCAGGTAGACAGCTGCTCCATGTAAAGTACCTACTGTTATTTAGCTGAATACATTCCCAATTTAGTTGGGAAATTTAGGCCAGGCAGATGGATATATATTGGCCTTTCTATCTAGTGTTACTGGATTCAAACGCTGGATTGGAATCAGCCTTTAGCGACTGGACTAATCAAATATAATGCTGAATGCAGGACTGGATTGAAAAGTGTTAACGTGGGCCAAATATCGTCATTGGATTCCATGTATCAATGTAAATCAGCCTTTATTTAGAACCTCCAACATTTAAAAAAAATAAACGTTATCTACAATAGGGCGTCGAAAATGATTGACTGAGCAACAAGGCAACGTTGTTAGAGTTCTTGATCTACAAGTACACCTGTGGTGTGCACCCCACGTGTAGGCATACATTACACCAGGGACAGAACCAGAACTGCGACAGAGTGATGGAGCAGATCCCCGTAGAATCACGCATCAAGACCAATAAAAAAACATAACAGCCCGTAAAGTATTCCCCCGTGTTTATTAATAATATAAAGCTTCATAAGCAAGGTAGGCCTCTGCGACCCAAACGAAGTCGCAAGGTACCAAAGGGTGCAAGTTTCGCGCCCTCTCGCCCCTAGCCGCCGCAGGAGACGCCCAGGGCGTCGGGAATCCCGGGCGGATTTCCGGCCACCGTAGGCGCGGCCTTGCGGACGGTGAGCAATGGGTAGCTCACCGTCCGGTAAGGACCAGGCCCGGGTCGACGGCGCGTTGTATTCCACGCGCGCCTCAAAGAGATGTCGTCAGCACATATAGTAGGGGTCCACTAGGGCCGATGCCTGCCGGGGTCGCGGGAAGGTACTTATGGGTCACCGACGCCCCCGCAATACAGGCAACAGGAAGGAATACGGGTGGGTTTTAGTCAGTAAGAGTCTGACACACCCTCCCGCTCCGCCCAGAGCGGGAGAAGTTATATGATGATTTCCCACCCTCAAAAAAAAAAAAGGTACCAAAGGGTTACCGAGGCCCCTGGCAACACAGGCAACGGAAGGAATACGGGTGGGTTTTAGTCAGTAAGAGTCTGTCCGCTCAGAGCGGGTGAAGTTATTTGATGATTTCCCACCCAAAAAAAAGCCGCTAGTGGAGCTGTCTATTATCCGTTGCATGTCCTATCTATCATGGCTATCATGGCGGCCTTCTCCCTGAGGTAACAGGCGACCGCTGCCTAGAAGCCGTCACTCGGGCACTAAATGATAGTTGAGATGTTACCTTACATTTCACCACTCAAGTGTCTGGGTGGTCTTTGTAAGCAAAGGTAGAGAAAGGCTCGCTCGTCAGCCTACAAGCGTTTACTGCACGATATTGCACTTCTCATGATTGTATATTTAAATCTGTAGGTACTAACAAATCAAGTTTCTAATCAATCAATCACTTTATAATACCTACCTCCTACTTGTTTACGATAGGTACCTGGGAAATGCTGACAATAAGGTGCTGACTGCTGCGCTGGTCGCACTCCGGCCAAGCTCGCGAGAGGCGTGATCAGCGCGGCGCACGTCTTCCGACGCCCATGATCACGATTTACATGATTAAAAGATAGGTTACGTCCACTAAACACTCCCTAATCTTTTGCAGCACTCATTAAGGAAGCCTAACCAGAAGCAGCTTTTGTATATCGGCTTTAGTTTAGTTAATTAAGGTAACAGAATGAAATCCATTTCTTTACACTGAATTTCGATAAGAATCTGTACAGAGTCTCCTTTTGGCGCCAATTAAGTAGGTACGTACGTAATGTTAGCTTCTTGAACATAGTAGGTAGGTACATTTTAGAATATTCCGCTCAGGCGCAACAATTTTTAAACGTTGTTTAAGTAAGTATGACACGGTTGAATGTGCGTGTACGCCGCGTTATCAGTTAGCACCGGAAGCAACCCACGCGGGCGCACACCGCCACCTCGCGCAGTCGCTGCGCAGCGCTGCGTGCCGGAACTGACAGCACTGTGCGCTCCAGCACTTAGTTACCATTTGTAACTATAGCTCGGCCAGGAGCCTGACCAGATGGTCAGGCTCCCGGCCGAGCCAAAACATGTTGAAACGGTTTACGTTTCAACATCTTTTTGTCGCACGATATTATCGTATTGAATCCGATTAAACAACGAGACAAAGGTACCGAAATATAACAGAGTTCGTAAGTGTTCCCAAAAGCAGACTCATAAAAATGAAGGTGTAACGCACCGAGGTGGCTGCGCGGCGCGGCGAGCAAGTGCGGCAGAGAGCGGGTCAGCGGCGCCGGCGGTCAACACTCGCTAACAATAACAAGGAAGCAGCCTGCGCCGGCGCCGGCGGCCAGCGCGCGTGCCGCGTGCGCCTCTACTGCCGCCGCGCCGCCGCAGCGCGCACAGCTTTATCTAATCGCTGCAAGATAAACAGCTCCAACTCCCGCGAGACTCGCGAGGCGTCGCTCCGCTCCGCTCCACTCCGCTCCGGACAAGAGTTCTCCGCGCCGCGAGGGTTTCGTGAACTGCAACTGGTACACGCCATATAAAAATGGTGTGCAGACGTTCAGCGATAAGAAACGGCGAGAACCGAAAGGTAAGAAGTCCGCTAGGGCGTACAGCGACGGCGACCCTGTGGCCGCGCAACAAGGCGGTAATCGGTGCGAACGCCCGTGTCGCATGCGCTGAGCACTGCAGAGCCGCTGGCGCGTTCAACTTGAGCGTACGTCATGAACCTAGGCTAGATCTAAACAAAGAATTGCGATTTCATGATAATGTTGCGCATAAAATATCCCTACAAATATATACACATGCGTAGCAAGTTACATGTGGGTAATCTGATTAGCTCGTATCTATCGACAATTCATGATTGATAATAATTAGGTGAGTACTCATCCGGAATTCACCAGCTTCAGTGGTGAAACTGGAAGCTTGTTCATGTGCTTGCAATGTAAGTGAGTGAACGATTCGTCTGTTCGACATCGGTCGGTGAGCGCGAGCGCAGCGTATTATTGACGATCCCATTTATTTATTTATTTGACGGCCAAGTGCAAGTCGTACCTGACTGACACCAGGTACGACCTACCTAGGCAGTCATCGTACCTATTTACGTAGTCAGTTTTGCATTGCAAGTAAGTAATGACTTTTACCTAGCCAAAAACAAAACAAGCAACTTAAAAATAACTTAATCCATTGAAAATGCAACAAGGTATATAATATAGACACTTATGTTAGTTTCGGAAGCGGCTAAAAAGTTTTTAACGTTTTTTATTTTTCACCCAGGTGTTGTTGATATTTTATACCGGTTGAATTCACCTCTCATGATCGAAATAAACCCTTTTTTATACGCCTAATAGCGTGGCCATCACACTTTACAATAATAATACCCGCCTGACACTGTCCCACGGAAGGACACAGGCCTCTTCTCATACAGAGACGGTAAATTAAATACTGGTATTCAGTAAGCTGCATCTGGGTAGACTGGAAGCTGGTTAGGCAGATGATGAAGTCCGTCTCCTCACGATATGTTTCGTTCAGCGTCGTCATAACACTAAATTAAAAATTTGACAAATTCACATTCATACTCGTCTGGAGTTGAACCCACAACATCGTGCATGAAAGGCGAGCCTTGAACCACTGCCCAGTGGTTCAAGCGTCGCCACCACGACATTATCTGTCACACATCACATTATCTATCACACTCATCAGATTGCAATTTATCTCTGTTAAATAAAATTATGTTATTAACATTTAGGCCCGTTTGATGGCAATAGGCTCGCCCCCTATTACGTGGGACTTAAAAACATAACTGGCGAAATGTGGGTGTACTACAGGTACAGCTCTGCCCAACGCTTCGGGGTAACAAGGCGTGATGTTATGTTATGTTATGTGTATATACATATTACAAATCAAAGTCGTTTTTCGTGTCTGTCTGTGTCGTTGTTATATTAACTACGGCGGGTTTTGGTGCGGTTTTTAGGATTCCGTAGTCAATAAGGAACCCTTATAGTTTCGCCATGTCCGTCTGTTTATCTGTATGTCTGTGTGTCTGTCCCTCCTGGCTTAGCTCAGAGACTCTTAGTACAGAAAACCGTAATTTGGCATGGGTATACATATTAATCACGCCGACAAAGTGGTAAAATAAAATCATGAAAAAAGTGCATTTTAAGGTTGATAGACCTTGCATGGAAAGTGGGATGATTTTTTTGTCTACCCCATGGTGTGGGGTATCGTTGGTTAGGCCGTTCAAAAATATTGCGGGTCTATGAAAACCATTTTTAACCCCCGACGAAAAAAAGGCATGTTAAAAAAATTTGTAGTGTGTATCTGTGTATTTGTGTGTCTGTCTGTGGCATCATAGCTCCTGGACGGATGACCTGATTTCGATTAAAAAAAATGTTTTGAAAGGTGTTTTAATCGAGAGTGTTCTTAGTTATGTTTCAAGAAAATATGCTCAGCCGTTTGATGATCATAACCACTTTCTACTTGATGAAGAGATATAAACATCTTCCACAGGTCTGATCTATTCGAAACTTGAAATCCTGTCAAAGGGACAGGTTGTCAATGATATTACAAAAGTATGCATCACCAGGATCCTGCAGGATACCCAACCCAACAAAAGAACTCCTCAACGGTATAAGGCATCCACCTTGTGTTTGAGCTCATACGATGCGTTTTGACGAGCACATGCTAATACAAGCTAAGCGGTTAGGGTCATAATAATCTACAGGTTACTCTAAATGTAAACAATATTAAATATTGAAGTTCAACAATCGATAAAATTCTGCCGCATTTTCGGTCTAGTAATATATATAAAGTTTAAAAAAACAGGAAATAAAAGTTAAATAAATAATTTAAAAAACCCTCGACACAATCAATAACCTTTAACAAGTAAAAAAATAATATGTATTAATATAAGTTGTAGGTAACATTAATACATATTATTTTTTTTACTGTTTAATTGGTCAAGGACAGCTAATGAAACACAATTGATTTTCTATTTTTTGACTCCGAATCGGTGTCGCGCGGGGCTTAACAGGTTAAAGGTTTTTGTTTGTGTCGGAGGTTTTTTAAATTATTAATTTAGCTTTTTTTAGATTCAGGGATCCGTTTGCGTAATATTAAGCTTTAAACTGATATTTTCACGACACATAATTATAAAACAACGAAATTTAAAGGAAAACTTCACAGATTTACAAGTTAACTGGTATTTGTCGACCAACTTACATTTGCAGTTGGATAATTGACAGTGATGTATATCGATGTATGAGAGAACGTGTATTTCAACTATAACGTTATGTTTGTTTTGGGATAAATTCATCCCAACTACGGAACCCTTCATTGTCCGTGGTCCGACATGCACTTGGCCGTTTTGTTTTCTTTTGAACATTACTTAGAGAATTAATTCCGGAAGGTTTATGTGTATAATAAATTAATATTAAACTAAATAATAAAGAACTAGCGATGTTTTGTCAAATCGTAGCCTGCCTCGTACAGTATATGGGGCCCCCCCCCCCCCCCATATCTTCGGGGTCGCAAAGCGAAAAGCCTGAAATAATTCTAGTTGATGGAGGTTAATGTAAATATTAGGTATCTACTGCAAAAATTAAACGAAGTCTCTAACTAGCGCAGTCTTTCTAGTAATCAGTAAAAACCCTTGAGTATTCAGTTAACTTTATTACTGTGCGGCGGTAAACATGTTGAAAATGGAAAAATATTTATCTTCAAAACACGGACGGGGTTCCGAGTTTTCGAGCGAGTCCGACTCGCTCTCTGTCGGTTTTTTCTCTTTTGTAAAGGTAGGTAGTCTTTTACATTATATTTCTGAATGTGAGGACGTTGTAGGCGTCGTAGATTCATAGATGATTGACTCCCCGCCCAAACACAATATACACTTGGACAATTTTAATCGTCTTTGAGCAGAAAAATAGAATGCAGATAATAATCGTGACAATCTACACACCGAGTACCTACGTACTCAGACCTATTTTGTGATTAATCTATTTCGCCTGGCGAGCTCTTGCTGGTCGGTGCATCAGACCGACTGATGTTTATGTATGTGCGTAGTTTAGTTACCTGGGGGGTAACCATCACCTCTTATAGCAGTATTATTATAATATCACTTCACAGTGGGAAAGTGATGGAGCTATACAGGACTTATAGCTCCATCTCTTTCTCACGCTAAAGTAATATTGAAATAATACTGCTTATGAGGTGATGGTTACCCCCCTGAACACCTTCACGGTTCTCTTCCTACCATGCTCACTGATTTAAGTACATCCCTTAGAAGAAATCATGCTTAATTCGCTTGGTCATGCTTATTTTATTTCTTTAAGTAGGTTTATTTAAACACTTTTACACGTCAATCATATTTTAAAGACTTGATGAGGTCGGCGTTTTCTATCTGACTACTCTGAGAAGGAAGGCTCTGCTCCAACAACCTCAGAGGATATATTGTGTTTCTTGAATGGATCAACTTTCGGGATACCTATTGACGTGAACGTAGACGTACACCAAGTACACGCAAGTAGTTAGTATAATCGTAGCACGGCCGGACTGTAGTGTTACCTCCTCGGGAAAGAGGCGTGAGTTTATGCCTCAGTATGTAGGTATGAAGTTATTTCTTAACTAATACGAATATTTATAGAAAATGGTTTCAGCGAGTTTAATATCACGAGTTGGTAATAAATGTTTGCAATTGTTACAATACCTTTCGAGAAGCGAAGTTCCACTATAATGGGAGTCGACAGTCGCGAGCCTCGTCACCGACCGCACTAGAACAAATGAGGAGTGGCGACGCACTCACCGTAGTGGTACTCGTTCTTAGTGGTGGCCATAGTGCAGTAGCAGGTTCAGGTCCGTGTGCAGCAGTCAGAGCCGGTCAGAGCGCGGCAGGCGCGCGTGGCACAGCATCACCGAACGCGCGGGCGTGGGAGCGAGCTGAACGAGCTCAGTGCGAGGTGCGCCGTGCGCGTGCGCGCGGCAGTCGATGGCGCGCGAGTCCGGTGGCGAGCGCGCGCCCCGGCACGCCGCGCCCCGCGCCCTCGCCCCGCGCGCTTACGCAACGAAGACGTCGCGACTCGCCTGACCCCGGCCACTGCCGCGATGCTGCCTCTGCAGCGCCGGGTGCCTCGCTTACCGCCAATCTTCCCATTGAAATATTACAAACTTATGTATGCTGTCGATAAAATCAATATTATGCATGCGTAAATATTCATCCTGACTACGGAACACACACTCACACTCACAGTGGGTGGTTCAACACGTGCTTATGTTTAAAAATTTGTTCGACGGCTGTAATAATAATAATAACAACCCCACCGCCGCATCTCTACGTTGACGTCGTGGTGGGGCTTGCGCGATCCGAAATCTTGGTCTCTGCCGGTAGAGTTTACTTTGCCGGAACAGGTCTAGGGAAAGGAGCCAGACCAAGAGAGATACAGACCCAGAGAACCCGCAGAGCAGCATGTGGCAAACTGTTAGGCACTACCGACCTCACGGACCCTATCTCCCGGAGAAGTCTTGTTCCTCATCTCTGGCTTGCCTTTATCGGCCGGCTGGAGTGAACACTGACGAGGAATAGAGCTCCCACCTTATTCTTGCCTTTATTGGTCGGCTTGAGTGGAGATTCGCAAGTGCAAACGTGCTCGGAGGAAGGAAGTATTCCAGTAAGTGCTGGTAGGGATCTTGACCATCTTCCGGGCTCTGGGATTGTTCTGATAGCCGTGGAATACCTCTCCACTTCTCAAGCACCTCAGGACACGTTTTCCCCTTCTTGCTACGTCACTAAGTGCTAGCCACCGTTTTCGGGGGCCCGTTATTGAGTGTGCAAGTCACCCCCTGCCATTTTTTTCGTGTATGTAATCAAACATAGAACATGCAGGGGCCATAGTCGTTCCATAGTTCTGGTAACCAGTCCACTTTAGCCACCCAAACATATGTATACTCCAATATATTTGTTTCGATATCCTGCAATAGTCCTACACCAACCAAGGGTTGTCCTTGGGTGCACTTGCATAGTGCATATAAGGATATTCGTCGGTTGGTGCCTCATTTGATTAAAAGCGTCTTAACGGGGCTCTGCAAGTTAATTTCGGCCCCTCGTACGCCTCCTAAAGGTCCGGGACCCCAGCGTCCCGAGATATGTCAAAGATAATTTAAATAATAAAAATTCTGAAGGCTTCGTATGTGCAATTATGAACGAACTTATCTTGACGAATAACTACCGGAGACATATTATGAGGGACGGGACGGCTGACGTGTGTCAGGCATGCCACCTAAAAAAGTACTCTGTGTGCCACCGTCAGGGTGAGTCCATTAGACATTATAGTATCTCTGGTTGTTCTCATCTAGCTAACGGCGAGTATTTGCATAACCAAGTGGCCAGAATTATTCACCAGCAACTTGCTTTGAAATATAAACTTATGGACTCTGAGGTACCGTATTACAAGTATGTGCCCGACCCAGTCTCGAAAAAGACCATGTCACGTTGTACTATCGGTTCGGGGATCGTGGTGGTTGTGTCAGGACTATTATCGCCAATAAGCCTGATATAGTGGTTATAGATCGATTAGCGCGCCGCGCAATGATAGTCGATGTTACCTTTCCACATGACGAGAACCTCGGGCTGTCATTGTGCCAATTGTCGTAACGGCCAATGGTCTGCTGGCCGAAAGCCTCGACCAACATCTCTCGAGGCTCTCGTTAGGCGGTTGGATCAAGGCCCTGAATCAGAAGGCAGGACTCCTCGATACGGCTCGCATCTTGAGGAAGTTCCTGTCTCTGGAGCCCTAACTATCGGTATCTTGGACCCAGCCACTATTTTTTATATTTTAAATGATTTTTAATTCTGTTGTAAGAAATATTTTAAAATATATTTCATATGGAAAAAAAACAAGTAATCTAAATAATAATAAAAATCGTTTATTTATAAAAAGGGGCACATTTACAATAAGTAGCTTAACAATTAAAATAGAGCACAGTTGCTTATTTGCTTGATCTAGGTTGAACTTGTGCTTCAAGCTGGGAAATGCATAAATACAAAATTTTATAAATTAACAACGAATATAAAGTAAAAACTAAATTAATTTAATTAGGTAAATAAAAGTAAAGTAATGTGTTAGCGGTTTTATTTGCAGACAACAAGTAGATGTCTGTGCATAATCTATGGTTAGTAAATATTTAAGTATTTTTTTTACAGCTATAGTAATTTAATTTATAGATACTAAGTTTTCTATTTAATCTATTGTACAGAAATGGGCCTAAGAATTAAAAAAATCTTTCTACAAAGACATGTTCTATGGTTGCATGAGATGTGCAAACTATATCATTCCGTCTCTTGTCAGCAGTGTAGGTAAGCATGGTGTGCTATTTTAATACTAAGTGCATAATAAAAAGTTGGCGAACAGTCAGCACGTTGCAGGATTTATGTAGCAGATCTGTGGGAAAGAAAAAGGGATGTAAATTTGCTACCTTTAATATTGCTCTCTGAGCTCTTTCAAAAGGAAGTAGGTTGGATTTTGGTGCGCAGTGTGTCCAAGCCAACTTCGGCGAAAACCCACCCGTGTGTTGTTCATTTCGAGCTACTTTTCACCACCCCTTACCTTAAAATCTATCAGACCTACAAAGTTGTAATTTTGCGTTCCTGTAAGATCCACAGGCCGCGAAATTCAAGTTTTCTTACATTTGTTGTAATTTAGGTTATATCATGATCAAAATATGATTCGTGACTATAACAGATATGTATTTACAGAATTATAATCATCATATTAATTAATACAACTCTCTAAGTTAGATTTGTCCCCCAATGTCATGATGTCATGAAAAAGCCATTCAATGGAACAAAATATCTAACTTAGAGAGATGTATTAATTAATCTAATTATTAACATGGGGTCCCAGTGCGCATAAGTTATTTGCGGAAATCGCGAAACGTCTAGTTGATGTAACTGGTGACCGAAAAGCTGGCGGCTTTCTCGCGCAACGCATCAGCATTGCAATTCAAGGAGGAAATGCCGCCAGCATCCTCGGTACAATGCCCCGAGGGCCTTTTTTAAGCTTAACTTAGTTTTAATTTAATTTAGTTAATGTTAATAATCATCTTGTAATTTGGTTTTGTAGATTAAATTTTTGATTTAAGAAAAAAAAAAAAATATTAACTATTATGCAAAATCATCATTAGGTATATCTATACAATTATATAAACATATTGACATTGATGAATATTACAAACAAAATTACGCGAATGTATCTTGAAAAGTATTATATTACTTTAATTATTGTGAATGTGAGCATTATGTGTGTCATTTTTATTTATTTCTTTTTGTTTTTTTTTCTCTCTTTTTTAATGATAGTCTGGCATCTTGAGTACTTTATGCGGCCTACCCAAATGTCCTTTCCTTGGTATTGTTCGTCGAGCCGTTGAGGTCCTTAAGTTCAAGTTGAGCTACACGATTACTGACAAATGCTTGCACTGACTGGACACGTCCACTCAAATTTGTGTGGTTCTTTTCTCAAAATTTCAGACATGGATCTACATGGTCCTCACATGATCTGACCAAGATTATGTCTGACTTTAACTACTTTTACTTACTTTTTTTGTCCCTTGAGTTTGTCACCGATCATCCTGAAATTTTACATATACGTTAGGTACGTAGGTATACAAAAACGGATATAGGGTACCTGTCATCCCAAAAAGAAATACTGTTCCCGAGGAAAACACAATAAAGCTCTTATGATAATAGATGGCGCCACGTGTCGTTCGAATCATGATTAAATTATTATTGTCATAGAAACTTTAGTAGTGTGTTATGACTATGAGCTTTTTTATTTTTATTTTAGTACCTAATACATTTAGACCGGTTTTTCATCCTCCTAACTATAATATTAAAGATGCGAGTTTCAAGTTTTCTGGGCATCGGGCACACGCGAGCTTGCTACATATGGCTGGCCATGGGAACCCCTGCTACCCGCAATGTTTGCCCATGCGCTTTATTAATTGTAATAGCAAAACTTAGTTTTATTGGAAACTGTGGTATTTTAAATTGAAATGGTAGGTGAGGACTAATGGGATTCGAGGTATACCTAATTATACTTTCCCCTTTTCCAACACCAGTTAAAATAGTGGCACTGACTATATATTGTCCTAATTGTGTAATCCGAAGCCTCGTCCCATTACATAATCGGGGTGCATCTAAATTAAAATCTAATAAGCATAACAGGTATACCTAATTTTAATAGAAGTTTATGCGAGGGTACACCGGACAGCTCTAGAGAATTTAAAAATTCAGCGGGATATGAAGTGCTCTGTTCTGGGTCCATGATGGTATCTACTGACAAATACTCCTTTACATCCGTGCACCTTATTCAAAATGTCAGTGTTTATCTGATTAATAGTTTCGTTTTTAGGTGCAAGGATTACTCTCGCACATAGCCACTGATCACAATTTAAGTGTAAGTCTGGGTAAACTGTAGCAATGAGTTCCATACTGTTTTCGACCAAATTACAGAATTCTCCGGAGACATGGATGTGTCCAATCGTCCATCGCCAATTTTTATTTTTTTATTTAACTGTTTATGTACACACATATAAACAGACAAGAAGAAAGGAACAGAAAAATACGTACAAAGGTGATGCTTATTTCTAATGAAATCTCTTCCAGCATACCTGCGATAGGAACTGTCCTATCGCAGGTATGCTGGAAGAGATTTCATTGGCACACAGTGTGTAAGAGTAGAAGAGAATACAAAATACACAAAAACAACAAAGAAAAAAAGAAAACTATTCAATTATTTTAATATACAATAAGAGAATATACTTACATAAATACATACTTCTAAAATAAATATCACTAAAATACTTATATATAATTAATAGTATAAAATAATAAATTCATAATATACTAATTAAATATAATTACGAAATTACACAATTTAAAAACCCTAAATCAGCCAATTCAAATCTTCTTAAAAACTCAACACACCCCCTTGATTCTTTAAACCGTATTAATCATTTTTTCGTTACAATTGGTAAAACATTAGCGGAAGAGATAATTAAAAAATCTAGTCTCTCTAATCTTAGCTCTCCATACCTAAGGAGTGAACAGCATACTACATCATTCGTACTGCTTGACACTGACCCGCAGGAAGTGGATGGCATACTCATGGGTCTCGATTCTGAAAGCTCACCTGGCTGGGACGGTATACCTACAAAATTTTTGAAAATTTCTAGGGATTTCATAGTCCCTTTAATAAGCCAGCTAGCTAACCTGTGCTTTAGAACCGGGATATTTCCAGCTGCTTTTAAGCGATCTATGGTTGTGCCTGTGCACAAGGGGGGG
Organism: Atethmia centrago; assembly: GCA_905333075.3. Lineage (NCBI taxonomy): Eukaryota > Metazoa > Arthropoda > Insecta > Lepidoptera > Noctuidae > Atethmia > Atethmia centrago. The sequence goes on from HG995369.1 coordinate 34,495,043, forward strand.
GGGGTGGACCGGAACGATATCAATAACTACCGCCCTATATCGGTTATAACATGCATCGCAAAAATTATTGAAAAATTGTTAAATAACAGACTAATTAATTACCTAAATAATCATAACATTTTATCTACCTCACAATACGGGTTCAGACCCTTCTGAACCCGTATTGTGAGGTGGTATGCTTTAACAGCGTCTTGTGTAGATATACCCCTGTATATCTACACAAGACGCTGTTAAAGCATTAACTTGCGATATAGTCTATTCTGTAGATAAAGGACTGAAATGTTTTACAGTATTTTTAGACCTAAAAAAAGCATTTGACACCGTTTCTGTCCCCATCCTTCTGCACAGACTTGAAACAATCGGCATAAGAGGTACGGCCCTCTCTCTTTTTGGTAGTTATTTATCAAACCGAAAACAGCAGGTTAGGGTTGGAAACTTAGCTAGCAATGAAGAAACTGTATGTTTTGGAGTACCACAGTGAAGTGTGCTCGCCCCGACGTTGTTCTTGATTTATATAAATGAGTTGTGTAATATTAGGAACAGTAGCGGACGAGTAGTCTCATATGCAGATGACACTGCAGTTGTTTTCACCGGTGACTCTGACGGGCTACCGTGCGTACTGCTGCTGAACATGGATTAGCAGCAATAGCAAGTTGGTTAAATGCTAATCTTTTAACCCTTAATGTATCCAAAATGAACTTCATCTGCTTTACTCCAAATCAGAGGACACAGCCAGGTGCTGATTTTGGGATCGTGATCCATGAGTGTGCAAACTCCCATTATCCCTGCAATTGTCAAAGCATACAACAAGTTAGATTCACCAAATATCTTGGTATAACAGTTGACCAAAGATTGTCCTGGCACACCCATATCGAAAATACTATGGCCAGGGTCAGGAAACTTATATGGATTTTTAAAACGTTGCGGCATGTGATGCCCCCGTCGCTACTTAATAAAATCTAAACTGCTCTGGCCCAATCAATCATCACATACTGTATACCGATCTGGGGTGGGGCCACCAAGACCAAATTTCTAGACCTAGAAAGGGCTCAAAGATCTCTAATCAAAGTGATGTATTTTAAACCCTTTCGATACTCTACGGACAACCTTTACAAGATTAGTAATCTGCTCACTGTTAGGAAATTATACGTATTGAACATAACTTTACATTTGCACAAGACCCTCCCATTTGATGTATCAAATCTCGATAAAAGACGTAAAGATATTGTGGCCCACTCCCCTCGCGTCCGTACGGTTTTCGCCAGGCGTCAGTATAATAATCAATCAACTTACATTTATAATAAATTGAACCTTAAATTGAATATTTACCCCATGCTGCGGTACGATTGTAAAAATACTATAACGGAATGGCTAAAATCACAAACTTACGATGAAATTGAAGTTATACCTATTAACCAGAATATGCTAATGATGAACCTCTTCATGTATTAAGTGTGTACAGACTCCCTTCAGGATTGTATGACTGCTTTGAAAAGGTAATGGATGAAGTGTTACATAAGATTTGTGACTCAAACAAGTCTATTATCACTTGTGGTGATTTTAATGTTAATTTATTAGAAAACTCAGGTTCTTGTAGTAAAATAATAAGTCTGTTTCAGTCCTACAATCTTGTAAATCTATTTCTAGAGCCCACAAGAATAAGCCCTACGAGTGCCACATGCCTAGATAATATTTATACAGATATTATACCAAGCCACAAAGAAATTATAAATTTACTAGACTCAGATCATTGTGGGCAAAAGATTACTATTCAAAACCAAAACAATAAAATGGCTAAAAAAGATATCATTGTTAACCCTAAAACTGCAAGTCGCTTGGAAGCTTTTAAAGTTAAACTCATTAATAAATTACCAGTTTGGTCTATTCCTGCTGATCCTAATCATCGATATGATGATTTCTTTAATATATACTGTAAACAATTTCATTCCATTTTTATTCCCAAGACTATCTCGATTAATAATATCGCATCTTTCAGTGATTGGGCTACCATTGGTATTCATAAAAGTAGAACACGGCTTTATGAGCTGTACAATGAAAGGGCATAAATAAACACTGCTGAATTTAATTTATATGTTAGAAACTATTCAAAATTATTTAAAAAAGTTAGTTGTATGGCCAAGTCGCGTCATTTGAGTTCGAAGATTAAAAATAGTAGTAATGTAATCAAAATGACTTGGAATATTATTAATAGTGAAACGGGAAGATCTAGTAACCGAAATACTGAATATAGCCTGTCAATTAATGACAAAATAATAAAATCAGACTCGCAAGTCGCCGCGGCCTTTGAAAATTTCTTTTCAGATATTCCCGTTTCAACTACTAAATCCCTAAACTCATCACCTTCTGTTGCTGAGTCTTTGCTCAAGGAAAATGTTAATGTTTGCGATTCGGAATTTCATTTTGAACATATTATCTGTAGAGATATAATTAAAACCTTTCACACTTTAAATGTAAAAAAAAACTGCAGATCTGTGGGGTAATTCTGTAGAAGTTGCTAAGTCAATTATTGACATTGTAGCTCCTACTTTATCTCTTATCTTTAATAATTGCATTGACTGTGGGGAGTTTCCTGACCTTATGAAAAATAGTAAAATAATACCTTTGTTTAAATCAGGTAGTACATCAGACCCCACCAATTATAGACCTATTTCAGTACTACCTACCTTTAGTAAAATTTTTGAAAAAATATTTTTTTAATAAACATAAATTATTGCACAATAAACAGTTCGGTTTTACAAGGGGTCGTTCGACTACTGATGCCGGTGTGGAACTTTTAGGACATATTTATAATGCATGGGAAGATAAACGCGATGCATTGGGCATCTTTTGTGATTTGTCCAAGGCATTCGATTGCGTTCTTCACGAAACGTTAATCAGGAAACTCCGCCACTACGGGATCCGGAACACCGCTCTGAATCTTCTTACTTCATACTTGAGTAATAGGATTCAGAGCGTTGACGTTAATGGGAAAAGATCTTCCAGATCTATAGTAACAATGGGAGTCCCACAGGGCTCAATTCTTGGTCCTTTCTTGTTTCTTATTTACATTAATGATTTGCCATACCTCATAAAGGATAATCATGATATAGTGTTGTTTGCGGATGACACTTCACTTTTGTTTAAACTTAAACGTCAGCAGCTGGTTACTGACGATGTTAATAGTGCGATCTCAAAAGTAGTTCACTGGTTCAATGTTAATAATTTACTTCTTAATGAAAAAAAACCAAATGCATTAAGTTTACGCTACCTCACGTTAGGCAGGTGAAAACTAATGTATTGATAAAGGGCGAAGAATTGAACCCTGAAGATAGCACAGTATTCTTGGGCTTAACTTTGGATGCTCAGCTTCAGTGGGGTCCACATATAGATAAATTGTCGAAAAAGCTAAGCTCCGCAGCATACGCTGTTAGAAAAATTCGTAATTTAACTGATATAGAGACAGCCCGTTTAGTGTACTTTAGCTATTTTCATAGTGTAATGTCGTACGGTATTCTGTTGTGGGGAAATGCCACTGACATTCAGACTATCTTTGTTTTGCAGAAAAGAGCTGTTCGGTCAATTTATAGATTAAGTCCGAGACACTCTCTCAGAGAGAAATTTAAGGAGATTAATGTAATGACTGTGCACTCCCAGTATATTTTTGAAAATCTTTTATATGCCCATAAAAATATAAAATTGTTTAAAAAATACAGTGATATCCATAATATAAATACTAGGAACAAACACAAATTTGTTGTACCTACAACAAGGCTCAAGAAAATAGGTGGCTCATTCAGATGTCAATGTATACGTTTTTATAATAAACTTCCAAGCCACGTTCAAGATCTAAGCCTTAATAAATTCAAATCATTTATTAAAAGTAAGTTGTGCCAGAAAGCCTTTTATACTATTAAAGATTATATTGAGAACAAAAAGGCTTGGGATTAAGCTGCTCCAATTATTGCATACTGAAACTTTTATTTTATTTATATACCATTTTGACATATTTACTTTGTGGAGTTCAATATACTGTTTGGAACTTAATATTTACTTGTAAAGTATTATATTGTTTTCAATTATTGTGAATGTGAAGCCTATGTGGGTCATTATTGTTTTTTTTTTTTTTCTCATTTAGTATTAATCATAGTCTGGCAGTTTGAGTAATTTATGCGGCCTACCCAAATGTTCTTTCTTTGGTATTGTTCGTCGAATCGTTGAGCTCCTTAAGTTCTGAGTTGAGCAGCATTACTGACAAATGCGTGCACTGACTGGACGGGTCCACTCAATCTGTGTGGTTCTTTCCTCAAAAGGACCATTTCAGACACCAATCTACATGGCGTTCACATGGTCTGACCAAGATTATGTCTGGACCTTAAAAGAGACTGTGACCTCTGAGTTTGTTTCGGCCTTTCTTCTCAGAGTAGTCAGATAGGAAACGCCGACCTCATCTAGCTTTATTTTAAAAATATGATTGACGTGTAAAAGTGTTTGTACAAACCTACTTACAGAAAATAAATCATTTATCATTTATCATTCCTCCCAACCATAACAAACACCACTTATCCAATCACACACACACACACACACATCCACTCACACCCACACACAAACACTACACCTACCTCCTTCAACAATTTTTGTAACATCCTACTAGGTACCTAAACTTTTTATTTTTGTTCTTTTATTACTGTTCCTTATTTTATTTTTGTTTTGTATTTTTAATTATGTCTCAATGTAACAATGTCTCAACATTGTAGCTAGTAATGCAAGTGAAGTTGCGAGGTAACCCCATCACAAGTATACTTATAACTTACCGGGGCTGCCTCAATTCTGAGTTGCATAAAAAATTGTAAGAGAAACAATAAAAACTTTTTTTTTTTTTATAATATGCAATTATGGTAAAGTGGAAAGATAGTGTTCTTTCACTCTTCCTTTAAAAACAGCAACAGTTTCGCAGTCCCTAATGTCAGGCGGAAGTGAATTCCACAGCCGAACCGCGTGCACAGTGAAGGAGTAGGAGTAGAAGTCGGTAGAATGGGGAGAGGATTTAAGGAGATTTCTAAGATGCGACCTGCAAGGTGCATCAGAAGGACGGGCGAAAGAAAAACGTTCCCGCAGGTAGGATGGCGTTCTAGCATTATGGAGGATGTTAAATAGCAGACACAATATCCGAGAGTTTCTGCGAAGACGAATGGGGAGCCACTTGAGAATCTTGCGAAAGTTAGAAACATGATAATACTTTTTGAGGTTAAAAACAAAACGAATGCAGATATTTTGCAACCGCTCAAGTTTATTTAAAAGCTCCTCGGTGGCATCCAAATAACATCAGCGTAGTCTATGATGGGCTGTATGAGAGTTTGAGCAAGGGAGATTTTGGTATTCAAGGGCAAGAAGCTCTGGAGGCATTTCAACGAATGGAACGTGTAGTGCACTTTGCGACTGACTTGAGCCACAACTTTTTTCAACAGTGTCTCTGTATAATGTCCCGAATCTGCGTCATTATAAAGGTGCATGTAGGTACTCTCATATTCGTTGATTTACTTATTTATTTATTAATCATAAAAACTACAGCTCTTAAAAATACCTTAACATACTTATTGTACTACTATCACAGCCAATTACGGATTTCCAACTTATTTACTTTATAAAAAAATAAAAATTAACAGAGACTTAGAATAGTAAAACATAACACTTGAAAACCCGCGTGAAGTGTGTTTACTTTTGGCCATAGGCTTGATGACTTAAGACAGGCTTTGATTTCAACTACTGATGCGCCTTTCTGGATCACCGGTAGTTTCTCGGAAGTCGCCAGCCAGTAAAACTACCATGTCTCCAATAATATTAGTACTGTCCTGCACGTCCGGCAGAGTTTGGTTTAACGCTTCTATAGCTTTTTGTGGGGCATCGTACTTTCATCCCACACTAAAAGTTTACACGGTCGTAGCATCATACCTCGACAGCAATTTTTGCTGAAATTGCAGATTGGTACTAACTCTACCTGTGTAAGATTTAATGGCAGTTTTAGGACGAAATGTGCAGTGCGACCGCCGCGCGCCTTTCAGTAGTGCAGTGGCTATACCGGAGGAGGCCGCGGCAACATCAATTTTCTTGTCTTTTCTTATGATCGCCAACAATGAATTTAACTAAAATGTTTTTCCGGTTCCTCCAGGGGCATCGAGAAAAAAGAGTGCATCATTCCCAGACTCTACTTGGCGTAACACCTGTTAAAAGACGTGACTTTGTTCTGGAAGCAACGGAGGAACTAATTCGGCCACATGCTGTTACAACGCTGTGAAGTCGTAGTTTAATTCTCGACAAATTTCATCGTTTACGTCACTTTAACCAGATCGTCGAGAGCTAACCGTTCCAAAATCTTGTGGCTTCTTCCCCGCCATTGTAATAACTTTGTTTTCAATCTTTGTCAGCGCTTCGTTGTATATCATTTAAAAGACATCTACATGTACTTGCTGCAGTCGCCGCAATATGTCTTCGGCCATGTGTACTTATGCCACAGCGTTTGAGGATTGGAAAGGTCGCAAGAAGATATGAGGGTTGCGTAAAGTTCCCTGATTTTGTCTGGTGATTGGCACTGCACGGCTTCCTCCATAGTTTCCTCCCAGTGGTTATCGTTCTCTAATAGACGTAGAGCTTCACATGCTTCTCTATAAGTTCCGCATTCCTGACCGTTAACAATTTTAAGTTCCTTAAACGTAGTTGGACCTCGAACATGATGTAATAACATACGCAGACAAAAGCATTCAAACTTCGTTACTTTGATAGTATAGGCACGACCAAGAGCGTCCGATGATTAAACCCCAGGCCAATCTTCAACAGGTGTACCTTGAACGTGGCGTTTCCACTCCCTTCTTGAGGTGTTTCATGTATAACAACGGGGGACTTCGGAATAGAATAATGCTTTTGGCGAAGAAGTGTGCCTGACAAAGCTGGAAAAAGGCATAGTGTGGTTTTAGGAGGTGATGAAATCCTTTCCTGGAAATTACGTTCATTAAAGAAAACATGCTGACCATTTTCTAAGTGTACAGCAAGATGAGTAACAATCTGATATCTTTCGTGTAAGGGTAAACAATGAAGCCGCCACGCTGCTTCAATACTACTGACAGGTTTGTACTTCATTAAGTGGCTGGTGTTTTGGCGCGCCTTCAACTTTTCCACCCTCAAGGTCCAGTTGGTCCTCACCCGTATGTACTCTATGATGTCCTCAGTTTTCGTAGAGTGGAGCAAACGGGACACGTACAGCTGCGTCGTTGGTCCTGCAGGACATAGCAGCATGTTACAACCTGCCGGCGCTGTCCCACACTGGTTGTGGAAGCTTAATAATGTAAGCTTCCTCTTGTTTCTCTTCATCGCAGCGCATTTAGTCACGCTCGGTGCTGAGCGACACTGCTTTCCCCGTTTTGGTTTTTCTGCTTGTCGTTTCGTTTGCGACACAGCAGGTTTTGTCTTGGCGACAATTGCAGAATAGGCACGTTTGGGGGTCGATGTACCTAATAATGGCACGAACACAGTTGCAGGCTTCTTTCTACATTAATATGGGCCATTCAATATTTTACATAGAATAGGTGAATATGACACGACCCAGCTATTATCAAGAGTTCCGACCGCCCCACCGCGAGTCTGAATCGTTAGATTTCTACCACCGACCCTTGCTAAAAATTAATGGGCACTGCAAAGCATCATAGAACTTGTGAGTATCAGTGGCGTGCAGTGGTTCTCCACGGAGGGTAGGGTAGGCCAAGCATATTGACACAAAAAAAAAAAAACTAATTCACGCAACATCACAGCGTCGCTCTACATATGATGACCCTCAAAGACTGAGGGTCATCATCGTCATGACAGCAACATAATCGGACTCGGTTAATTTCGTCTTTAACGTGATCAGTCATCACAGATGCAACGCTCGAGATCAAATCATTTTGCGTTCTATTCGACATGCCCGTGAATCAGGTACTTGCTTTTTGTAAATGGGTTTCTAAAACTCTATTATACTTTGCTAATAAATCTACTGTTTCTAAATAAGTACCTTTATTCAGTGATGATAATGATTCATCGTGGCCGCGATAAGCTAATTCTTGTTTTCCCAGAAAGCATACGACGCCGATCAGACTTTGAAAAAATATTTCTTTTCTATCTACTTTAGAATTATGCCTTTCTATATCTAATCTTAACTGGCTGTTTATACTAGTTTCAATACGTGATTTACCAAATGTATTTAACTTTAAGCAAGTCTCTAGATGTTTTTCTGATAGATCATGCTATTTTGCCGAGGAATGAAAATTATGCAAATCAATATATCCCTCACTCCACATAATGGAAGTATTAAACAAAATGCACGGAAAACAAAATAATTTATTTGTGTGTATACACCCACACAGCCAGTTGTATGTTGTATAATTTTGAGGATTGAAATGACGAGTACGAGATGAATTATCATATTTTTGGATTAATTCTCGTAATTCGCAAACTTACTACTTTTAACTTCTAACAAACACACATTATCGGGGCAAACTTCACAACAGAACACCATTCTTAGGTAAATAAACAAATAATAACACAAAAAATAATATTTACACTACTTTGCGTTTCAAAACGAATTACTTATAACTTAATAAAATACATTTAAAAAAGCAAAACATTCAAGATCGGATATAAATTGCGTGTCAGATGAAACAAGATGGCTTGCCGATAAAAAAAACACTACTGTAAGGTTGCTGGTTGTGAAATTAAAGCCCCGTTGAACTTGATGATGATTTATTGGCAACTTAACTTATATTTCGTTACATTAAATCATGTGGCAACCCTAAGTGGAGGGATGAAAGGGACTGCGTGGCTATCGCCCTTCAGACCTCCCCTAGCTGACAAGTTTCCTGAAGACCGCTAGGCTATCGTAGCAGAAACTAGTCGTACTAAGGATCAGAGCTGGCTGCGTGGCTACCGGGCTCAGAACCTCTAGCTAGTGAATCACACTTGTTCGAAGACAGCTCTGCTTATAAAGGCGGATAGTTGACATGTGTGCACAATAGCTACACGTAGTCGTCTGTAGTTGTGGTGCAGATGACTAGCCGGGTGGCGCTGGCGCAGATTGTTGCACACAAATATTGTAGATGGCGTCACTTGTCTACGGAAATCGTTCGTAGTTGCTGTCTTCTAGTTTATGAAGCCGCTCATCACAGTGCTTAGGATATGTTATACTAGATGGCGCTGTATGTTTGTTACACTACCAATTAAAATTGTATCACTGTCATACCGTGTTCTTCCACAAAAGAGACTACCATATTTTGCCGGATAATACAGTCCAGGGTTGCCGAAACTTATTTATTATTGTATTACATAGTTAAAATATTTGCATTTGGCGTTGTTAGTAGGGTAGGCTAGGCCTAATTGCCTCTATGGACGACACGCCCCTGATGAGTATAGGCTACGCGTTTTAACGACCTTATAATCTTCTTGAGGCTACTTTTCTATTGCGGTTTTAAAGGTATTTGTCAAAATATCGTGGCTATGTAACATTCTTTGAATTTTTAATACCGTATCTCTGTCAACTGCTTGAATATATTGGAAACGATGGTTTACTTAATTTTTTTCATCACCCATAAAATAAGCGTGCAAAAACTTATGCTGTTCGTTCTCTGTTGGAAAAAGTGAACCAATTGGATGACATATCTGACCTTATACGGTAAAAGTTGGTGAAAACCCGGGCATTCTTATGTCTCTGTCTACTCCAAAAGATGGCATTTGAAAGCATGTGTTGGACTTTCTGGTTATATTTAAAAAGCGCCGTGATTCATCTGCATCATATAAATATAGAGTTTTCAGAGATTCTTCTGTTCTACCAAGTTTAGGAACCAACTTTGCCATTGGAACAACACATCCCCGCGGTCTCGTCTTTCCATTTAAGCATCACAAAACTGTCATTTTTTATTCATCAAACCAACAGCAACTAAAGTAAGATTTTTGTAACCAATTTAAGGATCGTATTCAAATCCAGATTTTTAATAAATCTATACGGACCAACTGTGACGTATAAAATTTCGATGGCGTTCGGTTTCCATTTCTGCAAGAGCGGTCCTTCTCGCCTGCGACTGTCCTCGAGTTTCTATCGCTCTAATAGCTGCTCACTTCCCTATTACCTGTACTATCAAAGATTTTTGAAAAGATTATGAAGGATAGGCTTATAAAACACTTACGAATGCATAGCATCTTAAATGGACAACAATTTGGCTATCAAAAATCATTGGGAACTGCCGATGCTGTTGAGGCGTTAGTCGATGAGGTTATTTGCCATCTTAATGACAAACATAAGGTGGCACGTGTATTTCTGGATCTTAGTTCAGCCTTTGACACGGTGGACCATGAAATTTTGCTGGCCAAGTTGGAACATTATGGTATAAGGGAAAACGTTCTGAAGCTATTTCGATCTTATTTACATAATAGACGTCAATTTGTTGAGATAAAGACGGTAGTAGATGAAGAACAAAAAATATTGAACTCCAATTTAATGACAGTATTTCGAGGTGTCCCTCAGGGATCCGTTCTAGGTCCAATTTTCTTCATCCTATTCCTTAATGATTTAATCGAATACATAAATAAACATTTTACAGACACTAGGCTCGTTATTTTTGCGGGTGACACTAATGCAATAGTGTCTGCAAATAACTTAAATAATTTAGAATTCAAAATTAATAACTTATTAAAAGCTTTTTAACACTGGTTTGGTACAAACAATCTTAAGCTCAATGTAAATAAAACGTGTACTATTCAAGTCAAACGTTCGGAACAACGCTAGTCTTGAGGTTTTGTCATGTGGCAACAAAGTTGAAGTGGTTGACTATGTAAAATTCGTAGGTGTTCACATTGATGCATTATTAAATTGGAAGGTTGAGACATCGTCTGTAACGAAGTCTATTAGCTCAGCATGCTATGCAATTAGAAGCTTAAGGGAAGAACTGACCTTGGCTCAGCTTAGGATTGTTTACTTTGCCTTAGTTGAGTCTAGGCTTAGATACAGTATTGAGTTTTGGGGCAATAGCTATAAGTACAATACCCACTCGGTATTTGTAATTCAAAAAAGAGCCTTAAGGACAATGCTCCGCTTAAAACAGACGGATTCGTGCAAAGACCATTTTATTACACTTAATATTTTGAGAGTGCCATGCCTTTACATACTGGTGCTGCTAACCAGTTTTGTTAAGAACTTGCAGAAATCTGAAACTGATGACCAACGACAATTTAGAGTAAATTCACGTAGGAAAGACTTGCCAAACTCAATACAGTCGAAAATAAACGTGGTTCATCACAGTCCTGGGTACCAATCAGTATTTCTATACAACAAGCTTCCCTTAGAATTTAAAAGCATAAATAGCTCAAACTTATTCAAAAACAAATTGGAGACATATTTATTGAGGAAGGGCTATTACAGCGTCGATGAGTACCTAGATGATAAGCGACAACCGTAATATCATTGTTTTAGATTGGAATTCATTTTAAATGATATGTTGATTGTTATTATTATATAAGTAGTATAACTATAAATTTTATCTCTGACATTTTATTTTTACAATTAGATGACATCGGAACTGATGCCACTCTGATGCCGATGAATGAAAACTTTTAACGTATTTTAAAATCTAAAATCTTTTGACAACATATTTAAAACTGTTTTGACATTTTTTTGTAACTGTTTGACATTCTATTTTAAAACTGTTTGACATTTTGATTATATTGTATTAAGACTGTTCTTGACCTTGTACTTTAAAATTGTTTGACATCATAACTATGTATATTATTTTTGAACTGTCTAGTAGTATTTTAAAACTGTTTCCACACAATATTTGAAACTGTTAGGCACTATTTTTTAATTTCTTGGAATGCTAATTAATAATTCATAGTTCTTATTTTTATGTAAATTGCATGTATATTAAACACAATGTAAATTGTTCACGAATAAATGAAATGAAATGCTTGCCGCTGGGTTTGTCCTCTTAGACGGCGTTTCTCTTAGAGCTGTGTTTGAACAGGCATCTCAGTTGCTCTTAGAGCTCTGTGGCTTTCGGCTTACCTATTCCTCCAAATGCAATTGCGTTTGAAAGGGCGTCTCAGTCGCTCTCAGAGAAGCCTGGCGGGCGGCTTGGCCCTCCAATCTTTTCTGGCTTTGAGAAAATGTGTCATCAACTCTCAAAGCTGCTTGTCGCTCTACTTGTTCTTGCTTTCTAAATTCGGCATGAACGTAGGATTCTTGGGATCGAGCAATTTCGGAACTGCGTTTGCGAGGCATTCAAAAAAATGAAAAAGAAACCTAACCTAATAGAAACACACAGAGCAACCTAACTTAATAACAACAGTCACACTAACCGAAAAATAATAAAAGAAAATATTGTCTTCCATTATTTTTCGGTTTACTTATGATTTTTTTTTTAAATATAATTATTATCAAAGACAATTTGCTTTTTCAACCTAACAATTAAGGATTGACTCGTCGACAACGTTCTTGCTACAACGCGTCGCTCGACTCAATTGAGAATTAAGTGCCGCAGACTTAAACAACCAATCATAGTGAACAATTTCAGAAAAAACAATTTTGACAATCTGACTAACGACAATTTCAACACCATAACTAACGATAATTATTAATTATGAACAAAAAAACCTTCGATTGTCATTCTTCCATAGAAAATCTAAACACTGCGATTCAGAAAACGGCGTCATCAGTACAACACCACCTAACGAGCAAATTGTGAAACGGTTGCAGTTCTGCTACAAAAACGCTGAATTGACACTCGACTCACAAAATGTATTACTTATCCCAACTAATATTATAAATGCGAAAGTAGGTTTGTTTTTCAAATCAAATCAAATCTTTTTATTGTGGGCATAGGTTATACAACAAATTTTAGGTAAATTACAGATCCTTTATGCCCTGCCTAGTAGGCATACAATAATAAATAATGTCAACATATGTTAAGTGTGTTATGTTTGTGTTTTTTATCCCTCGGGAACAATACTTTTTTTCTGGATGAAAGGTGGGTATTTTTTCTGTATCCCTGACAACGTATATGCAAAATGTCATGATCAGTTCAGCGGTTTAGGGCCTGAAAAGGTATCAAGCAAACAAACTTACTTTCGCATTTATAATATTACATAGTTAGCATTAAAATTGGTCCACCCGCTTAAAAGTTATTACAATTTAAAGTTAATTTATAACTTTAATTTAAAAAAATTAAGTTTGTGGTGGTGGGCAGTTTTAGGATGGTCTCAAGGATCGACTGGACGACCCTGCCCCAAGTTTCTTTTGACAACTCAGTTGTTCCCTTCAATGAGAAAGTAAAAAACTTGGGAATATTCATTGATAAGAACTTCTCTTCGACTGCCCAGCTACAGGAAGTTAGCTGCAAGCTATATGCATCCGCTGCAGCTTTGAAGAGATTGCGTAATTTTCTACCTACTGCCACCAAGATTGCGCTTGCACAATCGCTTCTTCTACCCATCCTTGACTATGCTGATGCCAGCTATCTTGACCTTACCCAAGACCAACTTGATAAACTTGAACGGCTTTAAAATTTTTGAATAAGGTTTAAATTAGGTTTGCGCAAATATGACCGTGTTTCCGAATTTCGTGTGAAGTTCCAGTGGGTACCAATTCGCCTTCACCGGAATGCTCATATTCTTTCCCTTATGTATAATGTCTTCTTTTCCCTTCCACCCCACTCTATATTAAGAAACGTTTCCAGTTTCTTGGCCACTCCCACACAAAAATTTTAAGGTCATCAGATAACTTTAAGCTTAAAATGCCTATGCATTCCACAACTTTCGTTGACAAATCCTTTACTGTCCAGGCCGCTCGTTTGTGGAACGCTTTGCCAGTTCAAATAAAATGCGCGCAGTCTTTTCTCGTATTTAAAAGACCTGTAAAGGAACATTACTTGTCGTTGTGATCTTGTTCTCATAACTGTAATTATCTATAGTCTTCATTTATTTTCTTTGCTTATACATTTAATATGTATGTATTTATGTATAAATTATTTAGGATATTTTAGATAGATAGATACAACATTTATTCAGTGCACACAAAAGACATAATACAACACACAATAGCACAATTAATGGATAACAAATTACAGGAATATATATTAATATAAAAAAAATATATATTAGTTGTCTGTACGGTTATTGTATGCAGTGGTTAATACGGTTTACGGACGATAATTTTACGTGATAACGAGAGAGATGCGTCACAAGCCGAACGCTTAGGCCGATCGTGCCGATAGCGATATCGCTAGTTCCGCGCTCTCGCTTGCACGCTCGGCTCTGGCGGAACGTGACAATGACTCATACTTTTTCGTGCGTGCAGCCGGCGTTCATCGATTTATAAGACGAGATAGAGTGACATTATGACATACTTCAATTAATTATAGAACAAGGTGCAGTGTGCGTCTCAAGGTTGCACCAAATGGGAATCCAGCTCAGCATGTGTCAGGCAAATATACCTGACGCTGATATTCTGCTGGATCCCTGCAGTGATATACGGACGTCGAGCTGACGAGAAAAATTGGTGTTTTGACAAAGTATTATGCGTGGAGTGAAATTATGTAAGTATACCCGCAACTTAAAATTATGTATTCTACAGTAAAGTTTTGTATTGGGAAACATTCTAGTTCATATTCATGAAATAAACAAGTAATCAAAACACAATCAACACATACGTGTTGATTGTGTTTTGATTACTTGATTATTTAGACAGTGTGAATAAAATACACGATTTGGCTTGATAAAAAAATATGTTTACAATAAATAGATTTTTCACAAATATTTGTTGTTCCGGTGAGTACTGGTTTTCCGTCTCTCTAGTTTTATTACATCTATTAAATTTTTGCGTTGGGTCATACTAGACTCGTGAATTAAATTATAAGCTTTAGTCACTTTGTTTTTATGTTCGACTGTATACTGCTGTAACAATTGGGTAGTTAGTAGGTAGGTAGGTAGGTAGTTTTGGCTCCTGAAATACAGGTACTCTAACCTAGCTCTGGAGCCAGGGTCTCACATGTTTCTGTAACGTGTTTTTATGCCAATAAAGATTTATTATTATTATTTATTTATTTATTTATTATTATTATTTACTTATTTATTATTATTATTTATTTATTTATTATTATTATTTAGTTAAATCTATGTCCAGTGGGTCTCGTGGGTCGAAATGACCAGTAATAATGTCGATTGGTCTGCATCTCGTCAAACTATGTATCGTGCTATTGTAGGCCATGAGGGCATAGCATATATTAAATTTGAAACGGATTCGTTTTTTTGTTGTATTTTTAAAATACGTAGGTGTTCCAAGATTGTTGAGTGGAATCGCTCGACAATTCCATTTTCATTAGGAGTGTGAGGTGCTAGTTTATGATGTTGGATTTTATGCAGTCTTGTGAACTCAGCGAACAGTTGGTTGGTGAACTCCGGGCCATTGTCTGTCACTACAGTGTAAGGTTTGACTCCGTGATGGGTACAAATTTTAATAACGCTTGCACTACACTTACTGCTGTCCCGTCTCTTAAGAAATAGGCTTGAGCATACTTCGAGAAAGCATCAACAATAGTTAGAAATTTTTCACTCTGAATAGTTAGTAGATCTAGATGGATGGTTTCAAAAGGCTTACTAGGTGGAGGGACGAGATGAAACTGTTGTTTTATGAGATTGCGATCATGCTTGGCCTGGCCGCATACTGTGCACTCGTTGATAAATTTAGTGATGTGCTCTCTCGTTTTAGGCCAAAAGTATTTGTTGGACAAGGCTAAATAACACTCATTTATACCTCTATGATTTGTTTTACCATAGTGATATTTGTTAATTATTTCTTGTTGTCTTAAGTACTCTCTTATATATTCCATGGTTTTTGCTAGCACAAGGTTCATGGCTGAGTTCTTAAAAGTCTTTTGGATTATGGGAATAACTGTGTACATTGCTAACGGTGGATTTATTAGTAAGCCTGTTTTGATTTTGGGGTGAACATACTCTTCATTAGCATTAATGATATCTTCCTCCAGATTGAATTCCGACAATTGAACGGCGGTACGCGTGTGCATGTCGAAGGGTTTTGTGACGGTTGGCCTTCCTTCGATGTCGCCTACGATAGTGAATACTAGCTGTTTAGTAAATTTGTTGAGTGGTTGCTCAGTGATAGGGACTTCTAGGATAGGATTTCGCCGTCAGTATGGACTGTTAAGGTTAGAGTCATTTGCGGCCTCTGAGGCTGTAATCGTTCTTGAATCGTCGGCTGATTGGTTCTTTTCAGACGGGTTGACAGCTATTGAACTTACTTCTTCGTTATGAAGCTCTAAGCGGGATAAGGCGTAGGCATTGGTGTTTAGTTTGCCTTGCTTATAAACTACCGAAAAATCGTATTCCAATAGCTTCAAACGCCATCTTGTAAGTCTGGAATTGGGTTATTTGAGGCTCATAACCCATTGTAGGGGTGTATGGTCGGTAATAATTTTGAATTTCCTACCAAATAGATAAGGTCGAAAGTACTTGGAAGCCCACACAATAGCTAGTAACTCCTTTTCTATTGTGCTATAATTAAGTTCGTATGAGTTTAAAGTTCTGGAGGCGTATGCAATGGGTTCATCCGAACCTATTGGACCCTGCGATAACACGGCCCCTAATGCGACATTGGAGGCATCAGTGGTCAATAAAAACTCTTTGGTAAAATCCGGGTATTGTAAAATTGGGTCATTTGTCAACAGCGTCTTGCAATGCTCGAAACAGCTGATGTAATTTTGGTCATAAACTATAAACGTTTAATTTCTGTAGTATTTTTAGGTAATTGGTAGTTATTTATAGCGCTTATTTTATCTGGATTTGGTTTAACTCCTTCTCTACAGACGACATGTCCTAAAAACTGGGTCTCTAGCTTCAAGAACTCGGACTTATCCATCTGTATCTTGAAGTTGGATTCCCTTAATCTTTTGAAAACTTTTTCTAAATTAATAATATGCTCTTGCAGGGATGTACTGAACAGAATGACGTCAACGTCCTGAAGGTCTCTTAGGATATTATCCATTTCACGCTGAAATGTTGCCGGAGAGTTTTTTTAAACCCATCGGCATTCTTAGAAACTCGCAATGACCATTATCTACATTAAAAGCAGTTTTGTGTATATCAGAAGTGTCCATTTCGACTTGGTAAAATCTGCTGGTAAGGTCCAGGGTGCTAAAGTATTGACATTTGCCTAACTTATCTAATATGTCTGAAATGTTCGGTATGGGACTTTGACTTTGCGAAAATCTATCACAAGGCACCATTTGGTTTTACCCGAAGCGTCTGCCTTTTTGGGGACCACCCAAACGGGAGAGCTCCATGCAGAATCCGACGGTCTGACTATATTCTGCTCGAGCATCTTATTGATCTGGTCTTTAACTTCTTGTTTATGGATATACGGATATTTGTAGTTTTTAGCATGGACGGGTATTTCGTCAGTTGTCCTAATCATATGCTTAATTTTGTTGGTAAATGTTAAAGGTTCTCCTTCGAGATAAAATACGTCTGAGTACCGTGCGCATAAAGTTCTTAGATTTGCCAATTCTTCTGGATATAAATGGTCGGTCCGGAGACTCGGTAAAACTTCCTGTGTTCGTCAGACAATTGCTCTACATGTTCGCTCTGTACGTTAAATAGTTCGGCAGTAACGGGACGGTCCATAGAAAAGATTACGTCATTAGGTGACTTATTTGAGATTTGTACCCATCCTCTGTTTTCTTTTTCTGTGGTCATGCAATCAGAAATTAAACAGTTACTAATTATCTGGTCACGAACAAATACCTCACCATCGTGGGAGTTTATGGGCAATCTTACTAACTTAGCTGTCTGAGCTGGTATAATTTCTTCATAGAGATTAGCATTGCGAGAGTCATACATAGTAATGGTATCTCAGTGTTTCTGGTGATTAGTTTCCTGTTTCTTTGATCAATGTTAGTACCCCATGAGTCCAATAAATCAAAGCCAATAAGGCCATCAAAATACTTATGGAAATCTAAGATGAACAGGGTAATGTCGCGTTCTTCTTTAAATTCGGGGAAACTAGGCAAGGTTATTGAATAGTTATTTTTATAAACAGTGCGCACGTTGGTTACAAGAGGTACATTGGAAAAGTACTTTTCAACAGCTTGAGGCGATATGAACGACTGGTTGGCTCCAGTGTCTATAAGAAATTTTAAAGGTGGGTTATGGATTTGTATGTATCCAAGTTGTCTCTGTATGTTAAAATTTACATCTATTTTGGCTTTTCTGATTTCGGGACCTCGGGAAAATTTCCATCCGATTTCCGGTTTTCGTTTCCGGCTTCGTCCGCATTTGGCTTAAGTTCCTCTACCACTGGGGCTTCATATTGCCCATAGTTAGTGTAAAAAATCTAGGTACTCCTGGTAAGCATCATAGTCTTGGTTATACGCTGCACAGACTAAGTCGTAATAGGGATCAAATACACAATCATAGTTATTAACCTCGCGTGTTCTGAAATAGTTGCTGAGTGGTGGATTACCATCTGTACGCCAGTCATGTCCAGTCGGGGGCAATGAAGTACGAAGTGGCTGACGCCACTCATAGGACGCGGCGTATTGTTAAAATTAGTGGGTTGCACGGGTGATCTATTCGGGAGCCTAAAGGCATTGCCCTGAGTGTTATAATTTGGAGGTGGTGCCCGGAACCGAGTAGGGCCACGTAGTTGTTGTGGTTGGGGTACATTTTGCCGCCAACCTTGGTAAGGTTGAGGGAAGAATTGCTGGGGGAGCAAAAGACCCTAAAGATGCTATATATCTGTGGTCTTGAGGGACCGGGCATAAAATTATTTAGTGGTAAATTGAAATTGGGCTTGGAGGGCTGCTGATTATTATCTTTCTTACTAGACCCGCCTTCAGTGCGTTGTTGGATATAAAGGGTGTTAAGCTCTTCCTGAACGAACTCGAGGGCTTTTTCCATCGTTTTGGGACGCATGCAACGGACCCTAGAACCTAAGGGATCTTTTAAACCGCGTAAGTAACATTGTAGGGTTAGTATGTCATAATTATACTGAATAGGTTCTGGCAGCGCTCATAGAACTCCTGTGGGGTAGAAGACCTCTGAGTTTGCAATGACAAATCGTTATATAAAGCGGTCTCGTCGCGATGGTTAGCGATGTTATTAATTAATGCACTTCGAATACCAAATCAATTTTCGGGAATACCGTTAGTATTTATCAATCGAGCTGCAGAACCCGTAACCTTGAGTAATAATAATATGCCGTTTATGAGGGCCAAATTGGTTAGCTCATTACCCAGCCCTGTCTTGAAATATGCAAGTACCAGTTGGTCACAGAGATTTATGAAACGGGTTAACACGTGAGGGTTGCCATCGAAATCAGGCAAAACCTTAAGCGAATTAAAAATTTCTCCTATCGTGCCCTGTGACATACTTGCGTCCAGTAATGCTGGTGTTACATGTCTTTTATTTACATTAGTTTACATTTAAATACAGGTACTTAAAAAAAAAACAAATATATCTAATTAATTAATAAAAATAACTAAAACTATACACAAACTAAAATAGGGCGTCGAAAAATTCATCCACATCGCTGTCGACTGGTAATGTACCCAAGAGACTGGCGGCATTGCCACGTTGTATGGCAATGCTTAGCCTCTGGCCAAGGTAAAACCCAGCCCTTGGGTCACGGGACGCGTCAACCAGCCATCTGGAGATTTCCTTAAAAAGGCCATGAGCACTCGGACCCCACGGCCCGAGGGTTTCAACCTCAAACGGCTCGAAAACATAATTACCAACTAGGTTATTATACTTACGCCGCTTGAGGCTCTCTGCAGCCGCAGCAGCAGCGCTAGCATAGCACACCGTGCCAGAGGAATATGGGATCGAAGAGTATCGACACACGTTGCATCCCATACTAAAGGCCTACCCATCTTCCATTGAAATAATTACATGCCGTCTGGTCTCTTGCCATCGTCGCGTGCCAGGCCATTGGGTTCTAATACAGCTGGAACGCAGACGGTGACAAGAGCTCGTCGGATGATGTCATTCATGTTCGCGTGCCGCGCTAAGCGACCCGCACTTCGGCTGCAAGACAGGCCGTGGTGTCCGAGACTGTTGACAACTTCGCCACAGTGACAGCGATGAGGAGAACATCATGGAGCTCCTAGTTTTAGGGAAGCAGCGAGGCGGAAAGTAGTGTCGTCGAACAGAGTACCAATGTTCGACGACGGTAGTGCATAAAGCCACAGACCCGACTCCCACTTAATTAATGATGATAACCACGTAATGCTGGTTCACCTAACTGCCTAGACTCGTCTATAGTGATAAGCCTATTCGATCTACTACTACCTAAACTAGGGTTACGCGAATCTCTTCGGTGGAAAATCTTGAAAGCTATTATATAAAACACTAAAATAAATCTAACACATACAATATCTCTAATATAAGATGCGCAATTGCGAACAAAAATGACTGTAAATGACAGGTAGGGATCTAGGTTAGAATAAAATCAGGACAGTAGGGACTTGAAAGATTCAAAGTACTTACAACATAGTTCTCTTGCCGAATCGATGTCTGGATTCACCTCTGCTGGAGCCTCACGATGTATGTAGGTTCAGGATTCTCGAGAATCGGTAAGTCACGCGGGACTTCGTTCCGATTCTGGGGGAAATCTTGACGAGTCACGTACCTATTATGCCTCGAAAATCCTACCGGCTGCGCCAATGAAGTTCGGTGGCAGCAGAGGATGCAAAAAAACGATTTTATTTATAAGAATTTAATTAGTACCAAAAATTACAATTATATTATAAATCTAATTAATTACCATAAGTATTGTTCAGTCAACGATTGACCAAAGAATATGTCCATGAATTGCGGAATCGGGTAGCTAGCGTCCGGTGTCAGCTTCGCTGAACCTTACCCCTTAAACCATTTAGGTTTAATTGAAATAAATGCTTTGAGTTTGAGTTTGAGTTGTCAAGGAGTCCGTCAGTTAGAAATATGAAGCTAGTTGCCCATTCCAAAGCGTAGTAGGTACCTATGGAGAAGAACGGGCAAGAAACTCCATGGACACTCTTTTAAATTAAATTGATACATAAAGATTAGTACAAAAATAATGTTGAAATTATAACTAAATGTGAGGACGATGTAAAATAAAAAAACGCGTCCATAGTAGACAGAGAAACAAAAACAATTTCTAAATAAAATAATTACAAATAAGCCGAGGACGCGCACACGGGCGCCGTTAGTTGGGACTGGTCACCTCTTGTGACCAGTCCCAACTAACGGCGCCCGTTCACGAGCATGACGCATGGATTAGCACCATTCAGCTCAACCATTTTGAAGGGAGCTAAATGATCCAACACACGCGCCACCATCAGCGAGACATCTGAGTGAGCATGACATACTCTCAGCCGCCAGGGCCCATTCAAGTCAATTACATAACCGGTAAATGGTAGCTCTATTATACATAGTACTCACACCTGTGCAATGCAATTATACAATACAACGTAGGTTGAATTTATACAATGCAAAGATAGTCTTACAATGTTCAGCTGCTCCAACAGTATTTTCAAATGTTAATTATTCAATTGGTTGTGGTTGTGGAGCAGGACCAGCATTGAGCCAAGCATTTTTATCAGCGATGTAATCACCCAACTTATAATATGCCTGCCTGCATAGTGTGCGTTTGATACAAGATTTGAATTTCATTTCATTCAGTTGAAGTATGTGGGGTGGAATTTTATTGTAACATTTTAAACAGGAATATACAAAAAGACAACGAACTATAATAAAAAAGACGCAAAAATCACAAAACAAAAAGCCTCCTATAAGTTACTACAGTTGTTGAAACCATCCGTGACCACCCTCAGTTTGTCCCGTTCATCGACAACATCTAGGTATTCTTTATGTAGGCCTACTAGCTCCTGTTTTAAGCTTGTGTTTTTGCAAACGACCTGCTCGACTTCCTTCTCACTTTCATCAATTTCCTGTTACATCATCACATCAATACATTACTCATTCACTGTCATTTACTCATCATTTACTGTCTGAGGCCTGGAGTTTTTGAAGGGCCGTTTTCAATTTAAGCTCCAACTCCTGAGCAGCAGCTTTACGGGTCATCACAGGCATGGGTTCAGGAATCAGTACTGAAAGTAGAATTGAAAGAACGGTGAGAACTAATTAGAAATACAAAATAAAAAGGAAAGCTAGAAATGAAAGGAAAAAAAATTGGAGAAGTTAGTGTTGCTTTATAGAGAAATGAGGTAGGCTGCTGAATCAAATTGAAATGCAACTAAACAAAAATAATAATAATAATATAATCTGTCACAAGAGATGAATGTCAACTAAATTAGAAAAACTAAAAAATAAAAGATATCAATCAATCAACCAATCAATCATTTTATGGTGAAAATAGGTGGGTGCGCTATGTTTTGTCATAATTATGACATACAAATTTATAAGTGACCCAATAAGTGTCATTAGATTATGCATGCTTAAATATTTTAATATAATTAAAAGGAATAAATAGTCACAGTACTTATTATCTAAAGGTAAAATTGCATCATTTTAGTAATTGGTCGTTCAAATATTCGTCTATGGTATAATAACATTTGTCAATTAATAATTTAGTGAGAGCTTTTTTAAACTGTCATGTTTTTTGTCATCAGGAATTTTATTAAACACTTTAGGTGCCATACCAAACAAACTTTTTGCATCAATGCGGTCTTACATTTTAGATGACATAGCTTATTTACATATAGCGCACGTAATGGAGTTTTTCTAGTGGAAGAATTTTTTTCAAATAATTGTGCGTTTATTTTCACAAACAACGCAGTTTCTAAAATGTATAATGCTGGAAGGGTCAGTCAGTATTTTTAAAGACTTAAAATAGTGTCTACAGCTATCCGTAGTTTTTATATTACACATTGCTCTGACACATCTTTTTTGCATCCTAAATACGAGCTCACGGTCAGTCGACTGCCCCCAAAAAATTATGCCATATCGCAACACAGAAGCTACAAGTCCATGGTATGCTACCAGTAACGTATCTTTATAAACCTTTTTTGATAACTGATAGAGTGCATAAGCAGATTTACTTAGGCGTTTACAAAGCTCTTCTATCATGGATTTCCAAGTAAGCTTACTGTCGATGGTAATACCTAGAAACTTAGCATTATTTACTTCTTCTATTTTATGGTTGTTATAAGTAACATCAATATTTAGATGCGGTTGCCGTTGCTGACACTGCATCACCTTAGTTTTATTTAGGTTAATTACAAGGTTATTATTATTCATCCAATTAATGATATTGAGAAGGGATTTATTAATATCATTTTGGTAAGTTGTCACATTATTACATTTTATAACAGCTGTGCTATCATCGGCAAATAGGATCATTTTGTGTCGTATAGTTTTTGGCAAATCATTAATGTATATCAGAAATAATAACGGCCCTAGCACGCTGCCTTGGGGCACGCCATATCTTACGTGTCTTGGTTTTGATCTATATATGATCTGCGTTTTAGTCTTATGACATATTCTAGATATTTCCATGTATTGATATCTCTCACTAAGGTATGATTCAATAAGTTTCAGAACATTGCCCCTTACGCCATATCCATATAACTTTTTTAGTAATATCTTGTGATCCACATAGTCAAATGCCTTTGACATATCAGTAAAGATTGCACATACTGGATTATTATTATCAAGTGATGTCATAAGATTAGATAATAAATCGTACAGTGCCATATTAATGGTATGATTTTTACGAAATCCTTTTTGTTCCTTGCAGAATAAGTTGAATTTTTCAAAGTACATATAGATTGAAATATAAATTACTTTTTCAAATATTTTTGAAAGTACTGAGAATTTTGCTATTGGCCTATAACTTTACACATCTGTTTTGTCGTTTCTTTTAAATAGAATTTTAATGATAGCTTTTTTTAGACCTTTTGGAAATATGCCATCTGTGATGCATAAATTAATAATGTGTGTGAGAGGTGGCGCTATAACTTCTTTAACATATTTAATGACTCTAGTAGATACACCATCATAACCAATTGTGTTTGTATTTTTAGATTGTCAATTATTTTAACTATGTCGTTCGCCGAAACAGGTAACATAAATAGGGATTGCGCTGTCGAATTTCCAATATTATTTTGATTAGTCAACATTCATGTCATTTTGTATATTATTTTCGATTTCGTCAACGAAGTAGTTATTGAATTCATTTGATATGTCAATAGGATTCGTTATAGAAAGTTGATCTTTTTTTATGGCAGATATTATATCCTGCGGCAAACTTGATTTAGATTTATTTATTACTTGCCAGGCTGCCTTCGATCTATTTTGAGAGTTCTTTATAAAATGGTTATTTTGCGACTTCTGGGTTAAACGTATTATTTTTTTAAACAATACAATATATTTTTTAAAGCTTTGTTTATTGCTTATGTGAGGATTGCACCTATATTTCCAAAGCAGTCCTCTTTGTTTTCTACTGCAGATTTTTATCCCACGGGATATCCATTTATTTTTCCTATTAGTGTTTATGGTGGCGGTTTTTTCCGGAAAGCATAACTTATAAAGCATAAGGAAATCATCCATGAACTTATCATAGGACTCATAGGCCTCTTTAGCATTATATACTTGCGAGAAGGATATACATTCAAGATGAGCTTTAAACGTCATTAGGTTCTGCGTACAGATATCTTGCTTTTTGAATTTCCAATGGGTTAATTTACATGTTTATCAATAGGCACTGTAAGAATTTGAGATGTGTGATCAGAGAGACCAAAATCAACAATATTAGCCTTGCATTCTTTTTGATAATTGTGAGCAAAGTTATCGATACAACTTTTACTACTCAGTCTAGTGGGGTTGTAAAGTGCTAGTTTAAGATTGTATTGTAGAAGAAAATGTTCAAATTCTAAAGTAGTTTTATTTCTCTTTAAGTACATCAATATTTAAATCACCAGATAAAATATTTTTTTTATTTGGGTTTAGACTAAGTTTTCGTAGTATATTATCTATTTTTTCGTAGAAAACTGGAAAGTTATATTTAGGTATTCTATATATGCAAATGATATTAGCTCCACAGCACAACATTCAAATATACCCGAAACTGATTGATTAGCTATAGCCGGTAATTCTTTATACTGTAGTCCATTTCTGACAAAGATGCACGTTCCTCCTCTTTTTGTATTTCTTGAAAAGATAGCCGCTCGACTGAAGTTCGGTATGTGAACTAAATATTCATAGCCAGCTTCGATAAAGTGCTCTGTTATACAAATTATGTCTATTAAAGTTCCTTGATGGAACAATTCATCTAATTTAACTAAAAGTGTATCTGTTTTGTTAAATAATCCTGCTATATTTTGCACGTTTGTTGGTTTTGAATTTGCTGAGACTTCATTCTGATTTTAAAGTAAAGTAATAAAGTTAGTGTGGGTTAGGTTTAGCAATCTTTCTCTTATAAATATCACTAATTCTATATAATTACGGGTTTTATGAAAGTCTTCTTCTCGTATATAAATTATACAAAAATCAGAGTGGGTGTAGTCCTTTACGTTTCCGTCAATTTGATCCAGTAATTGTTTCAATCCACATTTAGGTTTACGGTAGTGGCACATGTCGTAATTTTGCAGGTTAGTAGTGGTAGCAATTTTATATAAACTGTTTGAGGTTTCACTACTGATTAATCATATTTTAGATATTTTTGGTTTATTGTGGCATTTTTCTGTATCTTGTATGACTATTTTACTTGTAATGCTGCCATTTCCATTATTTAAGTTATTTTTCTATATGGATTCATTTTCAGTAATGTTAATTGTCTGCGTTTGTTTGGTTTTCGTGAGCTTTTTTGTAATGGTTTTAGGTGTCGTTGTCACTTTTGCTTTGACTGGACTATTGGCATTATTTTTGTATATTGTGTTTTTCTTAGTAAATTCTTCGTTTTGTCTCTTCAGATTATGATTTTCTAATGTTAATAATTCAATCTCGTTGTGCGCGCTATTTAGTTGAGAAGTTAAAACGTCTATATTTTCCTTTAATATTTTTATTTCATTATTATCATCGTCTTCGGATACTTCTGGTAAACTATGTATTTGTTGTCTGTTCTAAACTTTGTGAGATAATATCACTATCATCGTTGTTTGGTTCCGACTGCGTGCGTGTACGCCTGAATGTTATGTTATTCAGATAATTCATTTTTACATACAAATAAATCCTCAAAAATATTTCAAACTCGTACCGGCGTTATTACAAAACAAGAATCACTTTTGGACATGGTTTAATCCATCGAGCCAGTTTTTGTAATAAGTACGTTACTATGGTTGAAATACAGTTCTTTATACAAAACTGACTACTTAGTCCGGTACTAATTTGACAGTTTTGCATTAAGAACTTTAACGTAGACGGAATAAAGTTCGAAATTCAAAAATGGGTCAATAGTTTAAACCTGGGTCTAAAGATAATCCTTGTTTTGTAATAAGACGGGTAAGGTTCGAACTAGACAATTCGCACATGGGAAGGAAGTCCTCAAACCATTGCGCCAAACACTCATGTACAGACTTCACAAAAATTACGCTTCTATTGTGATTGCAATGACGTCAGTGAGCTATTTAATTAGTAACTGATCCAACAGATGTCACTTTTTCAATATTTTTTTTATTGTAATGACGTTATTAGTCTTGGCAACCCCGTTTGGAGAACAGCTAAGCTTGATTCCGATATTAGATGTAAGATGGCGTTGTAGTAGCACTACTAGTACCTTTTCAAATAAAAAACGAACTAATCTGTGAAATTCGTAAGAAGCACTCAAAATGTTTATGATTTCACTGTTATTTAGAGTTTCACTTTTGGTACTGATTGAGAATATTGAAATATTGTACGTACAGTTGATAATGTTCACTTATTGTTCACTTCTGAAGGCGTAATTCACTGTTGTGTTATTATGAGTATTGTCACTTTTAATTTAGTCTAATCTTTATAAAAACTGAGGATAACACTGTCACAGGTAGTTTGAGAATCCAGGTTCATTTTAACACGTAATTCACAATCAACAGACTCAATAAAACATTGTTAAGAATTAAATTAGTAAGATCATAGCGTATAGCAATGTTTACACGTCAGCGCCCTCTAGCTCTCTCTCAAGATAGTTTACAATATAAAATCAACTGGCAAAGTTAATATTTTTACTCGTTCTCGTACCTTCAAAAGTCGAAAACATATTATACGTACTATAAAAAAAATAACTAAAGATAATCAATTATTTCTTCAAGCTTTGGGATTTAAATTATGAGCATTCTTCAAGTGAATGATTTGCCACATTTTGACAACTCTATAGTGAGTTATGAAACTCATACTTATAATCCATATAGCAACAGATTCAATGAAAATGATGAAATACGTATACCCATAAATCAGCAAGATTTGTACGTATTACCTTCAGCCAGCTACATTTACGTTGAGGGTCGAGCCACTACAGTTTCAAAATATGGAGCAGGAAAACTAACACGAAAGGTTGTTAATTTTACCAATAATCATATATCATTTCTATTTCAAGACATTCGGTATGAAATTAACGGTGTAGAGATGGACCGAATAAAAATTGCAGGTATATCTACAACTCTTAAATCATAGGTGTGAGCGAAGGAGAAAGTAAGGTTGCTGCTATTTGTGGTTGGAATTTGAACGGGGTGAAAGATAATGATGGTATTTTTAGTGCCCTTATACCGTTGAATAAAGTTGGATTTGCGGAAGATTATAATAAAATTATCGTTAACTGTAAACATGAACTTATGCTTAAAAGAAGCAGTTCGAATCTTAATAGTGTAATACTTGATAATAATGATTCCGTTGAATTAAATATAGAGAGACTGCAATGGCGTATGCCTCATATAAAAGTTTCAGATCGGGAAAGATTCCCGATCACGATCCTTTTCTAAATGTTTAAGTAAAGTTTTACTTAAACATTTAGAAAAGGATCGTCCTATTCAAAAATTGGCTTCAGAAATTGGGATTTGTACAAATACCCTTTATTACCTAGAACTACAAAACATTCCTGGGTTGTTAAGACTGCTTCACAACTCGAAACACTAAGGTATGTGATCTTTGGTTTGCAGACAAATAGAAAAAAATATAAAAAGTAAAGACTGCTCGGTATTTTACCATTGTAAATTAACTAATGTTACTCTTATTTTAATTCTCAATATTATCCATACGAATCGGTGAATGCAAAAATACAAAGATAAGTATTAAATATTCGCCGACCTCCCTAGCGGCGTCAGCGTGGTGTGCTACGCTGACGACACGTTGGTCCTGGCGCAAAGGAGGTCGCACCAGGCGCACGGGGCACTGACTGTTGGAGCCCGTTCCACTCGTATTTACGCGTCGCGCCGCGCGCCCGCGTTCCCTACCTCATCATCATCAGGAGAGCTCCTGATCCTGATCGCTTATTGATCTACCACCTCCAGGTTATTTTCCTGAGTACCACCACTACTTTGTATGCTCAGGCTTTGTTTGCATGGCAACAGGTAGGAATACGGGTGGGTTTTAGTCAGTAAGAGTCTGACACACCCTCCTCAAGTTATTTGATGATTTACCACCCTAAAAAAAAAAAACCCTGCGGTAATATAAGGCGATGTTTTATAGCAATAAAGGCATTCCATTGTTTCGTATACGCATTTCTTTTTTCATATACAAGAGACCTCTAAATTGGTGACCCCGATGTGATAAAGTATATAATTTAGAAGAAAAGAACTGTCCTCGTTTACAAACATTATTAAAATTTAATTATTATAAAATGTCTAGTAATATATTACGTTGCGTGTATCATTCGAATGTATGTGCTTTAAAAATGTAACATGTTTAAAAAAGTGGATTGATAATAAAAGTATTTTTAATTGTTTATAATTTAGAAAATAAGGCCAGCC
This sequence comes from Atethmia centrago, assembly GCA_905333075.3. Lineage (NCBI taxonomy): Eukaryota > Metazoa > Arthropoda > Insecta > Lepidoptera > Noctuidae > Atethmia > Atethmia centrago. The sequence goes on from HG995369.1 coordinate 34,524,001, forward strand.
CTGAAAAAAAATATATGTTAAGTAATTTGTTAGCCCTTTATATCATAACAATATATCAGAATAAATGTTTTTTTTTCTTTGAATAAATGTTTTCTTGTTTTATTTCATAAAAATTAGATATAGAATACCACTACGAAATGTGGTGTAATTTTGAAGTCAGGTCAGTCTGCTGCATTAAGACTCGGACATCTTTTTAAATTGAGAACACCAGATACAAGACTTCATTATTATATTATAAATGGGTAAGGCCGTGTAATTATGTATATAGTAATACTTGAGACGTGAAAAAATTAGTAACACACGGTAACGCAGTAACGCTCGCGATCCATCTAAAGCTAGGTCTACAATCAATGCAATAAACTAGTTCAGCAATCAACTATGTGAGTTGTTAAATTAGTTTTTTGACATCGTTATAAATTGAGACATGTTTAAAAACAATTTAATTTTTAAGCGAGTAGGTAGTGTAGGTTCTCAAAATAATCAAAATTTTAAACAAAGTAAACCCTATCACAACTTTCATTTTTTAAGAAGTATTATTGTCGACCTAAATATTAAATCAACTTTCATAACAACATTTGATGTAGGAACTATATATACAACTATAACTCTGTCTCTGTGTGTGAGTTTTTTTGGTTTTACAAATTTTAAAGGATTATGAACAGTTTTCAAAAAATCTATACAATAAAATGTCTCATCCTCTTCATTTGCAACGTTTTCAATAAAACCTACATAGAACTTCCAAGATTTTTTTTCGTAATACTTAACAATCACGCTGGCACCTACATTATTTCCAATGTAGTTTGTTTCTTTTTCTTCTAAAATTAGCCACGAATCTGGCTCTTTTTCTCCTCCAGTTTGAATATAGTTACATTTCTTATTTTCTTCTTCTCTTTGTACTCTATTTGTGATTCCCATAATCCTGTTCTCTATTTCAAGTAAATTTTCTGGTTTCTTGGTCTTGTTTTCTACTTTTATTTGAACGAAATCCACGGTTTGCGTAGTTTTGTTTTCTTCATCAATTGTATTATTTCCTGTTGTCATAATCCTGTTTTCTTCTTCTATTTGAACTCTATTTTCGGTTTCCATAGTACGAATGTCGGTATATATCTTGCTTTCCTGTTCTATTCGGTCCAGTGCCTGATTTTCTCGTGTTCGATTATACCGGATGACGTTTTTTACCGTCTCGAGAATATTAAGGTGTAATGTGTAAGAGGAACAGAAGCCATACCTGAGAATATTTGCTTAGTACCATTGAGATTAACAAAGTTCGGAATTTCCTAAAAAAATCATGAAAACTATCCATCCTACGGCCCGTGCGTAAAACTAATAATAGCCAAAATAGGAGGTAATAAACGGCGCGGCGCGCGGCGTAGGCTACTATCGCGCATGAATGAAAGTAAACGTGTGAGCGAAACGCACACAGTGTTGCCGTTTCCAAACAGGTTTATTTAAATTTTGCAAAACAGACCAACTCACTCCGGATAAATAATCTTTGTCTCTAAAAGGTACCTACCTAAAAACCGCTACCGCTACCTGAAATGTTTACAGCGGTCTTTAGGTAGGTACCTTTCAGAGACAATGATTATTTATCCATGGTGAGTTGGCCTGATCTGTTTTGAAAAATTTAAACAAACCTGTTTAGGTAGTATTCTTACACAATCACTGACTAAATGGAATGATTGTTTATTTATTTATTTATTCATTCATTCAGAACTTACATTTTTACACATAATAAGTTGATGCAAACATAAACTCATTAGAGTTTTACCGTGCACCAAAATCATCGACCACATAATTTGAACAATCAAAACAGACTTAAGTTCATAATCATAAAATGATACAGTAACAAAAACAACATCGAGGGTAATAAGCGAAATATTTATCTATTACTTACGAGCGAACATCGATGACCAATCTGACCGTTCTTAAGACAAAAAGTGCTGGAAGAATGTGATTTAGATTGATACAGGTTGTTCCTAAAAGTATATTATTATTAGTAATAGTTAATTTTCCAATGGTATCGTTGGCTATTATGTTTATTTATTTACTATTTAACTATATTCATTTATAACATTTATTCACTTAATATACATTAGATATTTATATTTTGTAAGAAATGTTCCTTTAATTTGTACTTTATGTTTTTAACAGTTATTTTGTTCCTCAATGATATAGATAGTTGATTAATAAGATAAGGTATTATATACTTTAACGATCTCTTGCCGTGTAAATTGTTGTACTTAGGAAGCAACAACTTAGCATTGATGACACTACGGGTATTAATTTCATTATTATTTATGATTTTTGTTTTCTTAAGATTTTCATTAAAAAATTCTTCTTTTAATAATGTAAATTTTATTTTTTCATGTATTTGTATTATTTTACAGAATTCAAATAATTTACCGTAGTCATTCTTGTACTTCTTCTTAATGTGACAATTGCTTTTAATATACGTAGTTGAAGTGCGTAAATTTGATCTAGGTGAGTTTTATATGTCCTACCATAGCTTTGTAAAGCGTTAACAGTGTTTGATATGGAATTTTGCATCTTATAATAGAGAATTTTGCTAACATACATCTCAGTTTATCACACACCCCATTAATGTGTTCCTTCCAATTAAGTCGGCTATCAATGGTAAGCCCTAGGTATGTTTGGGTCTCCACGAGATCTATGGCGTCACAACTGCAAGGCTTGGCTACTTTATTACGGCAGTTGTCATGCAAACACTCATGGCAGTGTGCTGTTAGTTTAGTCAAGGCAGAGCTTCTATTTTGACTCGAACTGATGTACATTAATTTGGTCTTACTAGCGTTTAATGCTAAGCCAGAGTCATGGGACCATTTAGTTAGCAAATCAAAGTCCTCTTGTAGTTGCTTTTGGGCATCACTAACACTCTGTCCAGCGGCTATAAGGCAGGTGTCGTCGGCGAATTGATACATTACACACATTTTTATCACATTAACTAGGCTATTAACATAAGTGAGGTAGTGCAGTGGCCCACTTGCGCCGTTCCTTCCGTTACGATGACTGGTTTACTAGTCGCGTCACTGACTCTGACCATGTATTTTCTGTCATCAAGATAGTTTCCGCACCAATCAAGTAGTTTGCCTCTAATTCCACTGTCCTGAAGACACTCTAGTAGCCGGTCATGTCTGAGTGTATCAAATGCCTCGCTGTAGTCTATAAATACAACTAGAATGTGCTTTTTTCATCTAAGTGTTTATGAATACTATCTGTGAACGTTGATAGCAGCTGATTGGTATTCTTTTTTGGTTGGAAGTCATATTGTTTGTCTGTTAGTATTTTATGTTTTTCATAAAATTCGTGTATTTGTTTACAAATGAATTTTTCTATTATTTTATCAATTGTAGGCAATATAGTAATAGGTCTATAGTTTTTGTAATCTAGCCTGCTTCCTTTTTAATGAATCGGACTGACAATCCCTATTTTAAGTGTAGATGGATACTTGCATGTTTGTATGCATAAATTAATTAAGTTAGAAATCACTGAGGTGATTGTCGTACACAACATTTTGATATCTATGGCTCTAATTCCATCTATTCCTGGGGCTTTATTATTGTTCAAAGACATAATATTTTTTTTAACTGAGTCAGGCCCTGCAGGCTTTACACGCATAGTAACGTTAGCTGGAGTTGTGTACTCTGTTTATTTAACAGTGGTTTTGAGCATTTAGGAATAATTAGTTTCACGCTTTTATCAAAAGTGTGTGCAAAATTATTAGCAATATCCTTAGAAGATAAATTTGTTTTATTAAATGGATTCTGAATAGCATCATCAACGGAGTTTTTTATTCTACCTGTTATTCGATTAAGAATTTGCCACAGCTGTCTAATATTGTTCTTATTTGATGAAATTTCAGATTTTATATTATTGTTTTTAGTTTTGTGTATTAAAATATTTGCATAGTTTCTTGATTTATTATATGTTTGTTTTAAGATTACGTTATTAGAGTCTTTTATCCATTTCATGAATAACTTGTCCCGACGTTCGCAGGTGTTGATTATTTTTTTATTTATCTATTCATTTTTACTACGTGATGATCTGCTTTTGACTTTGATTTTATATTCAGATTTTTTATAACATTCATTAAACTGTGTATGCATGAAGTTATATAGGGTTATTGGGCATTTTATATCCTGTGATTTTTCCCACTGGATTTCATCGAAACATTTAATGAGTTGTTGGTTATTTATGCAGGTCTTGTATTTAGGGACATCCTGTATTTGCACGCCAGAACATGCGAGCATCACAGCGATGGTCAGCCAGTGTGGTACCGAGTGTTGCCGTAAATAGGTCTTGTGTACGGGATCGAGCATAAATATGATCAATACAAGATTTACTTATTTTTTCTTTACATGTTGCTATTCTAGTGTGTTCAGTGATCCCGCACAAAAGGCCCATGCTACGTAACATGTTATTGTATTTATGCCTTACAGGGTTATCCGTTTTTAAATCTATGTTAGTGTCTCCCAACAAGTATAGTTCTGTGTTTTTAGTGAATTGTTGCAGCGTAGTTTGTAGTTCGTCAATAAATAGAATTTTACTAGAACTTGGTGGTCGGTATACCGCACACAGGTTCGCAGTATAGTTAGAATGTGTGGTGATTGTGCAGAATACACTTTCAAAGTGTATAGTTTTTATATTAACGATGTTACATTTACGAGTATGTTTATTATTCACATACACTATAATGCCACCACCCCTTCGAGACGTACGCATGGCTGTGTACATCCGGTACCCGGTTATTTGACACAGAACACTTAAGTTTTCTGATATATTACTTTCAGTTAGAATAATGACATCAACACATTTTTTTGAGATAAGAATCATTTGTTCTAATGCGGAGAAGTTTTTGATTATTGAGCGAATATTAATATGCATGCACAATAGATTAAGTTGATTGTTAGCGGTACAGTTTATGAAATCATTTACATTTATACAGTCATTCATCTAATTAATATCATTAAAGGAATTCGCCATTTTTGGATATTTATGACATTCGTATAATGATTTGATTTATATTTACTTGCGATGTCGCGCCGTCTTACTCCTTGTTGATAGCTAATCCGCGTATATCATTCATGGTGCGTAGGATACACACTTTTTCACCGTCTTCCTTGCGAGCTTTGACCAGTCCTCTTTTGAACCATACGTACTTGTAGTTGTGATTGACTTTCAGCTCCTGCTTGGCATTCCAGAATAGTTGCTTGTGATTTTTAGTCATGGCTTCTCTCAAATATACGACAGATTTGTTATTTTCTTCGCTAGGAATTACATCGGAAACAGTTGGCTTTACACTTTTGGCAGCAATAATCCAGTTTTCTTGGACTTCTTCGTCTTTGAGCTCCACTAGTATGTTGGCCGACTGATCTTTCCATCCATGGAGTCTTCGTGCACTTTTGATCGTTTCTTTCGACTGGTTCAGTTTAAGTGCAATTTTATCCACTAGAAGTCTGACATCTTCATTATTTTGAGTTGGGACATTTGCGATTTCCACGTATTTTGCAAGCTTCTCTTGTTCAATTTCATGCAGCCGTTGTTTTAAGGCACCTACACGGGTTTCCATGTTATTATTTTTACTAATTAGTTCCGCATTCTTACGTTCGAGAGCCTTTATAGTCTGCTTAAAAGCTTCCATGGACTCCATTGCTTCATCAAGTTAGTCGCTATGGAACTGCAAGGAATCGCTTAGTTGTGCCATTTTACTTTTAATGGCTTTTTCAACCACTTTAGTGATATTGCTTAATAAAGTTTTTGCATTTATTTGGACGGGCGTATCCTCCTCTTCATCGTCATCTTCAGGTGTAATGATGGATGAGTTACGTCTCGGGGATTCTTGGTGGCATTCGTGGCATGTCCACTCCAGACTGGATGCAGCTTTTAATGCAGCGATCTGTTTGTTAGTTAATCCTGTGCATTTTGGATTCAGGTATACTATCCGCTCGCACTTACTGCACTCTAACCCCGGTGAAGTTTATGTTATATTTTTTTTACAAATATCACACTTAGAGATTTTTATTAGGGCTGGGGGTATTCGTATAAGTTTGCTTAGCGTTCGCGCGTGCGTCTCGTATAGTAGTCCGTCGATGATTTGATTATATATTAGTAATACATTAATCTGTAGGTATTTCGAAGGTTTTAAGTTAACCAATCTTTCTTACAATAGGTATTCGTTAGATTATCATTAGCTACTAACTTAGTATTTCATAGAAATTGACATAAAGTGAGGTTATGAAATATTAGGTGAAGTCGATTTTAAATTAGGTAGGGTACATTGGTGTTTAATAAGCAACTAATCAAATCATTCAATGTATTAATGGATTTGTAAAAGGGAGTGCCATTACCCATCACTGTGTCATCACTAACTAAACCGTCCAAGGTCGAGATGACCCGTTTGTTACCCGACTACGGCGCAGCAAAAAGGAGGGTTATTTAAATGATTAGTAACCGCTGATACGTCCGTAATATGAGGGAAGTGCTGGGAACTTCAGGAGCAGGGATACCGTTCCTTCGCAGCAACTGAAGATGTTCTTCTTCTGCGTACATTCGCCTCACACTGGCTATGTTTTCACCAGACAGGATATAAAATCGCACCATTGCGAGGTACTCTACATTAGGATATTCGTACATGTTTACATACGATAACTATCACCGGGCGGACGATCGGTGCATACGCGGAAACAAACAGCGCGACATCACGCTGCCGTGACTAATCGTAGACTAAAGCGCGGGATGCGGGCGGGCGGGGATGTGCGAGCGAGCGGCTCGTGCGCCTGATATCAAAGAAGCCGACGGCAAGTGCGGCGAGTACCTATCGGCTGCAAAAGAACGGATCTACGAATTTATTGATAAATTCTGCGCATTTAGCAGATTAAAAACAGAAAAAAAAGAATAAATCGTTGAAAACATATCGAAATTCAAATCATACGCAACCTGCGTATGATTTGAATTTCGATATGTTTTCATCGATTTATTCTTTTTTTTTCTGTTTTTATTGTTTTAGTATGAAAAGTTTACTTCAAATGGGTAGTATTTATTGATAAATCAATTACTTTACAGGTTGAAGAAAAAATAAAAACAAAAAAAAATACTATGCCATAGGCTTCTACTCCGTTCACCTACTATACCCTATGTTTTTCGAGACGGTAAAAAAAAATCAGCCGGATATGGCATTATATCTGATTCATTCTCATAAAAATCTCTGGCAAATTCTTCTAAAAGTTGTTCGTCATCGTCAACACAGTAGTCCGAAGAATCGTGTAGGGAAAATATTTCAACTTCAGTGTCTGTAGTATCGTCATTGGAGGCAGGCTCTTTTCTTTTAATATTTTTTGTTTTTTTTTTTATTTGACGTAGACCTTCCTTTGACGTTGTTGATTGGATTGACATAAGTATATTTAGTGTTTTTAGTATGTTTATCTATTGAAATATCATAATTTTTTGAAATTGCTGTTAGATCTGGCCCAAAAAAATTCGTTAAATCTGAAAAGACTCAATTTTCAGGTAAGAATGTAACGTCGGATAAGATTGTAACTTTATTTTTATTACTGACGTTATCTTTATTTGTGATTTTCATTTTTTTCTCAATTTGTTTCTTTTCTGAGTTACTGTCTGTTTTTCGTTTATTATTCTTAAGCTCTTGTTTATTACAAAGCACATGAGTTTTAATATTTAAGCAATTACAGAAACCTTTAAAAGTTTCTGTAATTGTACCGAAACAAAAACAACTAAGGCATCGGTATTTGATACTGTTCTGTAGTTCTGATGAATCCGTATTGTTGACAATTTGATGCAAAGACATCGTTTAAGGTACCGGTATCAGGTTTTCATTTACAGAGTAGGTTTGTTTTAAAACCGTCTTGTGATATATAAAAGATAAGTATTGTAATATTCGATTTCTGCAAAACTTCTTAAGCCGTTTCAGCATTTGGTATGTCAACGCCTTGTGAAACAATGTTATCAAGGCGTCGTTTTATTGCCGCACCCACTCCATCAGCAACTCCTTTTCCATGCGAAGCCTTGCTAAAGTTCCAGGTGGTGTAAGGGAATCCTTTTTCTTTTGTGAGTTTGAAAAATAAGTAAAAATTTTTTTTCTGTTTATATTGGCTTGTCGGGCCGTCCGAAAAAAAGTGAATACCTAAAACATTCGGAAGTTCTGTTCTTACGTAAATTAATACCGGCTCCAAATGTGCCCAAATTGCTTCTGGGCCATGCTCGTTATTAGGCGAAATGGACGCAAATGTCTGAGGCTGCCTTTCTTTGGTGTATAGAACTCCAGTATGTAATGTGATTTGGGGCTTAGATGCCCCTCAGTGCATAGACTGCACTTCTTTTGTTAATTTACATGTATAATTTTCGGAGAAGTCAACATGCATTGCAACTTCATGTACTGTTAAATTGTTTATGCAAGATAGATATTGTGATTATGTTTAATATTATATACGTGTTTTTTTAATGTGTTTAGGTTATTATTATACAAATTTGTTTATTCACCCATTGTGCTATTAATTTCTTTTTTTTTTCGGTTCTTTTGTTTGTTCCGTCACTTTTATCCACATATACGTGTTTTTCACGTACAAATTCTTCCCAAATAACCACCTCATCGCGACTGTGAGCATCCCAATCAAAAGTAATATCGTTATTGGGTCGACGTACGGACGTCAAGCTGGTGTTAGCTAATTCTGTTTATCTTTGTATTTTAAAATAAAATAAGTAGTCCATTGCAAGTTTTTATTGTTTAAAGTCTTACATATACAATCACAAACAATATCGTATGTTATATAGTGAAACAGTGGTTCATAGAGGCAGGAAAAGTGCAAAACAATAAACTTAAAAACTAAAGTGCAAATAAGTACCTACTACTTCAAAAAGTGAAAGTTGAATTCGAGTATTTACAAATATTGAAAAACCCCGATTACCGGAATTCATTTGGGTGTGTGTTGTGTTGAGGGGAGTGCAGCGTTATATGGTGTTACCAAACCATTAGACTTCCCATACTTTCAATCCACCATATACACAATTTGTTGGTACAGCGACATCTATTGACGCTCCGGGGTACCAAATCAGCTAGATCGATCGCTAATAAGAGCTGCTAATTACGGTATGCATCAACATGCCGGCAGCGAAGTGTGGTGGTTGCGCAAAATTTATATCGCCACTAGAGGCCGCTAGGTGTGGCACTTGCAACGCTCTCTTTCATCGGGCATGCGCTTCCCTGCCACTTTCGGGTTTTATTAATCCCACCTGGGTCTGCCCTAGTTGTAAAAATATATCGGTGAAGGGCAAGACTGCTGCATCAGCGGAGGCATATGGGACGGAGGAGTCCATGGATGCCACCGGAATAAGCTGTAGCACACTGGGTGACACTCAAGATATTGCCCCAGGCTTATCTACCATCTTACGCAGTTTTAAAGAGGAGTTGCAGGCAGAGCTGCGCTTAATGTTTAAAGAAGAGCTGCGAGCAGAATTGCAGGCGATGCAGAAGCAATTCCAATGCGAATTTCAGACCCTTCGTACAGACCTGACTCAGCTCCAAGCGGACAGAGACCATATGAAAGGGTCAATTGAGCAGCATGAGAAGCGGTTGGATGGCATGGATAGTAGATTGGATGTCCTTGAGAAAAAAATAACTGCCATTAAAGGTTCGGGAGCTCTCGAGGAAATTGCTCAATTGAAGCGCGAATTAAATGACCGGGATCAACAATTATTATCAAATGATTTGGGAGTTCCAATTTACCGGAAATCGTATCAGAAAACCTCACCCATACAGTGAAATTAATCGCCACAAAGTTAGGCGTAAAAATTGAAGATCGCGACATAGTAAGCGTGGACCGCATGGGCGGCAGGCAAGTGAATGCTGCGAGCGCTGCGGGCCCAGTGGAGACCCGCCCGCGTACCGTGGTCGTGCGCCTTGTGCGCCGCGACCTGCGTGATGAGCTGATGCGCGCCGCGAGAGTGCGGCGCGGAGCGAACACTGCAGATCTCGAGATGTCCGGGCCACCAAGTAGGTACTACCTAAATGAACGCTTGACCAAAATAAACCGTCACACACAGGCGAAAAATCGTTAAAAGCTGGCATAAACTAAAAAAATAAAAATATCATAAAACCTTTTTTAGTTGTTGTATCTTACGACTCAATGAACGGGCCTAGCTACCTGCGCCTGCGCCGGCCGGCTATGAGTCACCGAACGGACGCCATCTTAGTCCAAAGTTTGACTTGTTAAGCGGCGGATGTGTTTTAAGCAATTTTTGTGACATTTCAATCTAAAATATTGTAAGTTATAGTGAAATTATTGGTGTTTCAACAATGGATGCCCTTCCAGGAGGTAATAATTGTTTATTTTTATAGTGATCCAAATTTATAAGTCAGATCTATCATTTGTTATGATTGTTTTACGAAATCAGTTTTTTTTTTTCAAACAGAGATTTCTCATAGAGTAAAAGTTTAATTTCCTGCCATTTAATTCCTTAAAATAACCTTCACTGCACTCTTTATTTACTGTTTAATTAATACAAGTAACTTTTAAAGGCGACCAATTTAGACGCTTTAACAAAATATGCGTTTGAATGAGAATTAATATTGAGTCTCCTGTGTAACTCAACTAAGTATTAACTACATGTCTTGGCTTAGCACGGGTTTGTCTTTGTAGATTACATAGAGTGTGAAAGACTTTTTTTAGATTTAATAGAAAGGAATATTTATTCAATACATCACTTCCATTTAACTAGAACGATTTTAACAATGCACGTCTAGTAAGCGTTCCAGGGGGGATTTTGTTTCATCTGGGTCGAGAGGCAGCGTGATACCTGAGCTAATTAATACAAAAGATATATAAAATGTACACTAAAATCTACCTAAAGAATTAGCCTACCTATTAGTGAAAATTACATTTTTTTGATTTTACTTCTTCTTTCTAGGATCCAACAATGAAGAAATTTGTATTAACAGAATAACTCTTGTGAGTTACTACCGAGAGTGTCAGTCTAAGAGGCATGTTGATAGAATGCATTATTTGTGTAACAAAGTTGCAAATGCCCTAAGAGTGCCGGAATTGTCAAGTGACATAAAAAGTGTCTTAAGCAAACTGGTTTACACATACAAACAAAAGCTAGAAACATCACATAAAAACTTTGAGCGATGTAAAAACTCTAATAAAAATTGGTTTGAAACGTATGTTACATTTCCTGTACCGAGCAGAGGACAAAAAGGAAGTAGTGGTTCGGGTGGTCGTCCTATTAAAGACTTTGAAGACTGTTCTGAACGAACGAAACGCAAAAAGACCGAAGACGTTAGGAAGAATTTGACACCTGCTGAATTAGCTTTTGCTGCACAAATGGAATACCGCGCAGCAGGAGAAGTTAATAAATCTAAATTGATAAAAGATATTTCTGCAGGTACAACTTTAAAATCAGTTGATGAACCACATGCACGCTATACGCCAGACAAAGCTTTGTCTTTAGTTATTGAAAGCCACCTAACAAAACACCAATACAATTTATTGCGTAAGTCTGCATTAGAGTTAAATTGCAATCTTTACCCTAATTACGAGTCTGTAACAGAAGCTAAAAAGAAGTGTTACCCGGAGGGTATTATGTGTACTGAAATAAAAGCTGAAGTATCTCTCCAAAATCTTTTAAACCACACTGCTGAAAGACTGTTGCTTTCTCTAAAAGAAGTGATTTTACATTTGCATCCCAATCAGAGGCAAGACCTGTGCCTTATTTCAAAGTGGGGATGTGACGGATCTGGAAGCCATTCCCAATATAAACAAAAGTTTCAAGACCAAGAATCATCGGACGAGCACATGATGATTACGACAATAGTGCCAATACGTGTAATAACTACGAATAATGTACTTGTCTGGCAAAATCCCCGGCCTTCTTCACCACGATACTGCCGGCCTTTGAGGCTTCAGATGGCTCCTGAAAGATCTGAACTCTCAAGACAAGAAGCTGCAAATTTACAAATAGAGAGAGCAGACCTTTTGCCAACAAAAAATGAGGAATGGTGCATTAAACACGACCTAAAATTAACAATGGTAGACGGAAAAATGATAAACGCTCTAACTGACACCAGCTCAGCGATGCGTTGTTACCTTTGTGGAGCCACAAGCAAGGATTTTAACAAAATAAACGTTTGTTTAAAAAAACCAGTGAAGACCGAAAATTTAGAATATGGCATTTCTTCCCTCCATGCTTGGATAAGATTAGCTGAATGCGTTTTACATCTGGCATATAAATTAAAACTTGCCAAGTGGCAAGCAAGAGGCGAAAGAGATAAAGAGATCGTTGCTTCAGAAAAGAAACGAATTCAGAAAGAATTCTTAGAAAAACTTGGACTACATGTGGACAAACCGAGACAGGGAGGAGGGACGTCAACAGACGGCAATACAGCACGCATAATGTTCCAGCACGCAGAAGAAGTATCTCAAATCACTGGCATCAATTTAAATATTATTAATCGATTGCATACAATATTAAAACTTTTATCGTGTGGTTATAGAATACGCACAGAAAAATTTAAACACTTTTGCCTTCAAACCGCGTCCGCATTTGTCATAAATTTTGTCATAAATTATCCGTGGTTTAACATGCCAACTACGTTGCACAAAATATTGGTCCACGGTCATCAAATTGTTGAAAATATGGGTATTGCTATAGGACTTCTAAGTGAAGATGCGCAAGAAAGTCGCAACAAGGACATTAGAAAGTACAGAGAGCAATTCTCAAGAAAATTTTCAAGGAAAATGGGTATGGAAGACACATACCATAGACTCATGGTATCTTCAGACCCTTATATAACCGGATTAAGGACATTAATCTCACAAAAAAATTCGTCTTTCTCTCCTTTAGACCTAAGTCTAATAGATGAAAATTTTTCATAAAACAATATTCTCTTAATATACTTTATGTTCTCACAACGATGTTTTATTTCATACATATCCCGTTATGATTACAATCTGTTACTCTTGAACATGTTATTTCCCAGTTAAATTAATTAAATTAGGATTTATTCATGAAAATATTAACAAACCCAGCAAATTAAATGAACATTAGGTTTATGCCAACTTTTATCGATTTTTCGCCTGTGTGCGTCAGTTATTTCGGCGCGCACGGGAGGCGGGCCAACGTCTCGGCTGGCAATTTGTGTGGACGAAGCATGGCCGTATTCTTGCACGGCGTAAGCCCGGTGACAAAGCAAAGCTCATGCGCAATGAGACGGACCTACTGGAAGTCTTTGGACCAGACGTTGATAAACTCCCTCAGAACTAGTTCTGTTTATATTATTAAGCTTGGTTTTATTTTTGTGTTAAGTCTCTTTATCTTGATAAAGTTTTCAAGTCAGTTTGTCTATATTTTAAAAGGTATATTATTTGTTATTGCATGTCTTGACTGTGGGAGGATCAAGGGTGCATTTTTTGTTGGAATAGCGTACGGATACTATCAGTATAATATTATTATATACTACTGTGTGCCTTTCTTAGCATCAATTCACTGTTGTGTTACGTCACTGTACCCCTTTTTTACTCTACTCTTAATTAAATGTATGTACTTTAATTGCTCGCATGTTTCGTTACTACACATATTGTCTCGTTCAACCCTAATTCTGACTGTATCTAACCATTACTCATGCGCAAATGCCACGCAATAAACATATTAAGTTTGGACTTCTACGCGGGCTCACTATCTACAAATCATGATGAGTTTATTATATCTATGAACCATCATTCTGTCGATGTCATGGCGATAAATGAGACGTGGCTGCGGGAGGGGGAGGAGGGCCGGGCGCCAGTGGTTCCTGGATATCAATTGCGTCATAGACCACGCCCGGAGACAATCCGTGGGGGGCGCGGGGGAGGGGTCGCGTTTTATATTAAAACCAGAACCAGCGCTCGAATTAGAGCTCACCCACATCACCCGCAGGTGGAGCAAATGTGGCTGAATATTACAGCAAAAAAAAAAAAATTGCATAGGAACGGCATACCGCCCTCCTTGGTTAGACTTAGACATCTACCTAGACGCGATCACGGACAGCATCTGTGCACTGGCCCAGTACGATAATATAATTTTGTTAGGTGATCTCAATGTTAATATGCTTGACATAAACAACTCTAAAACAAGGAAGCTCACGGAATTCCTTAAATACTGCAACATGGATCAAATTGTACTCACGCCCACGCACTTCGTAGGAGATAGTGCAACTCTGATCGATGTGATGTGTACGGATGCACGGTATCGGGACGTTGTTGTGGACCATATAGCGGAACTCGGTCATCACTCGTTCGTATCATGCGATATTGTTTTTAAAAAAGAAAAACCGGTGCGTAAAAAGTTAACTTATCGTCCGTTTAGAGATATAACAGCTGATGAGAGATTTGGAGGCAATCCCGTGGGACTCAATCTGTGAACTACTCGATGTAAATGACATGGTGCTTTCCTTTAATTCTCACGCGCCTTTAAAAACTAGAGTTTTCAGAACGCAACCTACACCTTGGATAACAGACATTATAAAACTAATGTTTAAATTGAGAAACGATGCCCGCTATCAATATCGTCAAACCAAACTGGAAGCACATAAACACTACTACTTAGACCTTAAGCACCAAGCAATAGTTAGTTTATTAAATGAAAAAAAAGCGTTCTTTACTAAGTATATAAATGACAACATTTGCGATTCAAAATCCTTATGGCACAATATAAAAAAGCATGTGCTTCCAGTGGGTAAAGGTGACGACGTGCTTTTAGATCGCTCAATTTATCCCAGACGGGATAAATTGAGCGATCCTAGATGTCCCGGGCGACCCTAATGTGAACACTTGCCAACAAAATTACTTTGAATCAAACCGGTACGGGACCGCAAATTTCACAATGACGCCAACGGATTCGAAAACAGTTTTAAATATTTTAAAAACCATAACAACTAATGCGCAAGGGATTGACGGTATATCGATAGAAATGTTAAATCTTACACTTCCGCAATCATTAACTGCAATAACGGAGATAGTAAATAGATCCATTACCTCGAGTGTATTTCCTGATCTGTGGCGTAATGCAGTTGTGTGGCCAATTCCAAAAAGTAATAATCCACAAAGCTACAAAGATCTTCGCCCCATAAGCATATTGCCATGCTTGTCTAAGGTTTTGGAAAGAGTGGTGTGTCTACAGGTTTCCGATTTTCTCGAAGCGCATGGTATGTTGCCCGAACTGCAGTCAGGTTTCAGAAAGGGACGCGGCACCATAACTGCTTTGGCTGACGTCTTGGGTAATATCCTTGAAGCATGGGACCGCGGGGAGGGATCTATTCTGGTACTGCTGGACTATTCGCGGGCTTTCGATTCAATTAATACTTCTTTATTTTTGTCCAAATTGGCGTATTACGGTTTTGATAGCCAGACAACAGGTTAGTTTGAAAGTTACCTAACGGGCAGAACGCAGCGGGTGGAGATACGCATGAAAGATGGTTCCACGGTATCTTCCTCCCCACAATTAATAACAAGGGGAGTCCCTCAGGGATCGTTGCTCGGCCCGCTTCTCTATATACTGTATAGTGCCGACGTAACTACGTGCATTAAGAACTGCAAATATCATGTGTACGCGGATGACACTCAGTTGTATGTCTCGTTTAACGCCTGTGACACAGCATCAGCTGTACGTACCTTAAATGAGGAACTTGATAGAATTGTTTCGTGGTCTATGGGCAACTCACTAGTACTGAACCCTCAAAAGTCTAAGTTTATGGTCTTGGGGAGCAGAAATCAAATAAAATCGATTATTTCTGCGAAACCAGATGTTAAAATCATGGGAGAAAGCATACAAAGAGTAGAAGTCGCACGTAACCTGGGTCTAATTACCGATCCAGAACTTCGCTTTGAGGCGCACATTAATGATGTAGTAAAAAACTGCTTTTATAGATTAAAGGTTCTGTATAGGGTGAGGGACTTCCTTAGTATCGTAATGAGGAAAAGATTGGTAGATAGCCTGGTACTATCTAAACTTAATTATTGTGACGCTGTATACGGGCCGTGTCTCCTTTCCCGTACAGAACGTCTAATACAGCGTGTACAAAATTCGTGCGCTCGTTATTGCTTTGGAATACCCCGGAGACATCACATCACACCATATTTAAACGAACACAATGTATTAAAAATGGCTGCACGACGCAAACTACATCTAGCTGTTTTAATGTTCGGTGTCATAAAAACACACAAAACGGAATATTTGTTTAAAAAAAATAGCTGGAGGCACGAGCACTACAGCTACTCTGCTCGTTCGACGTCCAACCCGATCTCAATGCCTCGGCATAAGACCGTTGCCTTTAGAGGATGCTTCAAGTATGCCGCTTCTCGCTGCTGGAATGATTTACCACCCCCTATAAGATCCCTGAAAACAAAACAAAATTTTAAATTACATCTGAAAAAAAATCTTTTGGTACAACAAAAGTATGAGCAGCAAATATTATATAAATAACTACTCACCTAAGGTTTATCATCTATGGTCCAGGTACATCAATATCCAAGCGGCTCAAGGCGGCATAGTGAAAATAAATGCTCGATAGCTAATAGACTATGCGTCGAATGCGTCCCGTCGTCCTTCATCGCGGCGATAGACACTTATATCTAAGCAGTACACCACTGAACACCTCACTTTTGATCAAGGGTCGACTAAAACACAAGTATAAGCCAGTCATTTGCCCTCTGTCACATGCACATGTAGTCTTTGTAGTAACACACAGGTCTCGTGCGCTAGATGGCTCGAAAATTAATAAAGTAAGTTACTATATTGTGAGCGCGCGCGCAGGCGACGCGAACATAGATAATATGACGAGAAGGTGAAAGTGAAGAGTGAGACAAATCACTGTAAATTATTGTGTAGGTACTATGGGTAGGAATTGTTTATGCATGGTGATGATGCCTACTTAAATACTTTTTTTTATGTTATTTTATTGTTTGTGTTGTTATTGTATAGTATTTATCGATCATAACGGTTATATTATTTTCTAAGTACTGTTTATTTTGTTATACTTTATTACCTGTTTTTTCTAATATGTATGTAAAAATCTCATAACCTGACTTGGTTTCCGTACGTCGTTTTCGGGTGACCACTGAAAATCAGCGCTTTGCTGTGGGTCCCCATAGCACAGCATCATGCTGAGTGGAAGCCTACTTGTCACAGTCACGGCGCACAGTGGGCCCATACTGAAAATTAGTGGACTTAGGCAACAAAGTTACCATATCGATGCGATTTTTTTTTATATAACGTGTTATAATATTCCTGACAACTTTTATTCTTATAAAATTTCTTCTAAACTTGATAGTTTGTCTTGAAAAAAAATTATTAGATTTTTTTGTATGGAGCGAATCACGTTTAATTTTTTTCTTCAATTGTACTAATATGTTGGGTGTGTGGCGTGAGTATATGATAGCTAGGGTCATTTTCTATCCACGAAAAAAAAATCAGTGCCGGCCATCTGCGGCAGCGCGAGTAATCATTCGGTAAAAAAATAATAATTTGGAAGAATTTTTTTGTCATTTAAAATAAATTCAAAGCATATTTTTTGTCTCATTTGGCTGTTTTCACCTTCTTTTTAGTTAAATAAATAGTTTTAATAGCGCATACGTACTTAGAACTAGTAATTCTGGTAGAGATTTAGTTATTATTGCATGTTATCGGTACAAATGAGTCATCAATCACAATGCAGGTGCTCTGCATTGTGATTGATGACTCATTTGTTTGTGCGCGCATAACTAATGAGTCATCGAAAAATGCTCGTCTCTGATTGGCTGTTATTTTTTAACTGCACGTTATCTATTGTTGAATAAATATATCGTAATGTTTCAGGTTATACTAATTTTGTTAATGATAGGTGAAATAATTTAAATTTGTACGGGCAAGTCGTTGATAATCATCTACATAATCAACTGTATGTATATTATTATAGTATAATTTATCGTACGTATGATCAATATGAAACTGTGAAGTAATTGTAGCCCTGAAAAGGGCTGTTTGTCATATTCCTAACCCTGATGGGCTTTTGTGGGAATAATTTAGAGCCGGATCACATTATTTCTTGTTCCAGAAGTGCTAGTGGGTCCGGCAAATTTTCGGACTCTGCTATGAGGCATTCTTCTTCCTCCATAATTTCACTGTCACAGGGAGGCTCAGTAGTCTGTAACAACTGAGTTGCTTCAGGCAACAACTCATTATGAACCTGTTTCATTATTTTAAGCCTTATGTAGGATATGTGGGGATCAGAGCTTATTAGAAGTCCATGGAGGATGTCTTCGTTTGTTGCTATTCTCCCCGTTTTCCGAGTGTGCCTCTCCCTGACGTTTCTGGAGTCCTTATTACGGGCTTCCGAAGCTTCTTCAGATAAGGTACCTAAAACGAATAAGTACATACATTTTAATTTCAAAACGCAATCGAGTCAAATAATACATCAAACTATATTTATTTTTTACTTATCGATTGGCAAAACAGCAAAGTGGTTACAGATGTCTGCACCGTGCATTAGAAGTTTATGTACACTAACTGGCATGTAGTACCACGAATAGTGTTGCACGTACACATCAGCTGTTTCTCTACAGTATCTTCTAAATTTTTCACAGTCAATGTTTTTGCCTGATGATATGGCTTGTAGAATAACGGAAAATCTGAAAATCAGATTTTCGTCAATTCCCGTTATTCTGGAAGATCTTTTGTAATCTTGGAAAAAGCGATGTTCGTCGCGAGCAGTCCATCGTTGAAAATCCAGATTATAAGATATATGGAGAAGACATTCCATACACCGAATCTTCATATGCAGTGAAGAAATTCCTTGTTTGTAAATTTCTTCACGAAGTGGTTTAGAAGTCAAAGCGTCTAAATTATTCATCTCACTCGGTTTTGCCAAGCAAATGGGACACGTTGCATATGATGGTACTCCAGCAATAATATTGGCCACTTTTCCATCAATCATGGTCATATGCAATTCATGTGATACAATAATATTTCCACACTGTGTAGATATTCGTTCATCAATTTGTTTTTTCATCTCAGACTCTTCAGACTTTATAAAGTCAGCTGTCTCCGAAGTGAAAGTGAACTTCACTGGTCGACAGTACAGAGTTGAGCAAGGTGTGGGGTTCTCCCAAACTAGATTTTCATTCCCAGATGATGGCCTAGTAGACACTAGCCGAAGAGGGACGATGCTTATCATGACTACTGATGAATCATCGAACTCTGTAGCTGTGTTTGACGTTTTCTGTTTATAGTTACTCTGCGACGAAGAACCATCAAGTCCCCATTTCCAGGTCAACTTGAGTTCTTCATTTTGAGACCTATCAACAGTATTTATATCAAGTAATATCCTCTCCACAGTGTGGTCCAATAGCGCTTGCAATTTAATGTGAGCTCCGTTTTCGGTAATCTCCATACTCTCTTGTGGTGGGTAACATCTTTTCTTGGCATTTACAAGCTTTGGATAAGATGGAAAGGCAGCACAGTTTTCTTCTTTCAGAAATTGTCGAAGAGCTAAGTACTTCCATTTCGAGAGCGCAACTGATGTATAAAGAGCTAAACACTTATCTTCAGAGACAGTACTTAAGCTCTGCTTTTTGAATAGTCTCTCTTCTACTTCGGATAGCGCATCTGGATTACTGGAAAGGTATTCGACCACTTTTGCCAGATTCGTTTTGCCGTTGTCTTTCAATTTTGTTATGTACCAGTGCTGCAACTCTTCCTCGGAATTTTCTTCTACTATGGAAGTAGAACGTCTTTTCTTTTGCTTATTACTTAACTCTTCGAACGGTTTTCTGTGCTCCTTTTCTGTAGATGTTCCCGCTTCCGCAGTACATACTGCAAGAGTAGGAACATGGCAATCTATATCCACAAGCTCAGATAAGGATGCGTCCGAAAAGCCCATCACACTTCTCAGATCAACACTGTCACAAACAGGCCAGTTGATGTTTTTTTCCAACCACTTGCGATTAATTACACGATTCATAAAAGTTTTTTGATTTCTACTTGACTCTATCCACTTTTTATTTAAATTTACACAAAAAAGTCGACAGAACTCCTTGATTCGGTTCTTGTCTTCTTCAGAAACTTCGGTAGTCAAGACAGAAATGATACTTTCATACAGAAACATTTGATTTTTCAGATCACCGCCACTTCTTAATTTCACAAAAAGATCTAGGTTGGTACAAAATCCAGCCATAGTTCTTATGTAAATATAAAAATACAAGTATTTCACTGTGTTCACAAACAAGCGACAAGAGCGAAACTAGATGGACTTAATGAATGTCTTTATATTTATAGTTAGTGTTATTTACTCAAGTAGTGGACATAACAGTGAGTGAAAATTATTCAGCCAATCAGAGACGAGCATTTTTCGATGACTCGTTAGTTATGCGCTTAGCCGAGTGCACAAACAAATGAGTCATCAATCACAATGCAGGTGCTACCGATAACATGCAATAATAACTAAATCTCTACCAGAATTACTAGTTATAAGTACGTATGCGCTATTAAAACTATTTATTTAACTAAAAAGAAGGTGAAAACAGCCAAATGAGACAAAAAATATGCTTTGAATTTATTTTAAATGACAAAAAAATTCTTCCAAATCATTTTTTTTACCGAATGATTACTCGCGCTGCCGCAGATGGCCGGCGCTGATTTTTTTTTCATGGATAGAGAATGACCCTAGCTATCATATACTCACGCCACACACTCAACATATTAGTACAATTGAAGAAAAAAAATTAAACGTGATTCTCTCCATACAAAAAAATCTAATTAATTTTTTTCAAGACAAACTATCAACTTTAGAAGAAATTTTATAAGAATAAAAGTTGTCAGGAATAATATAACACGTCATATAAAAAAAAATCGCATCGATATAGGAACTTTGTTGCCTAAGTCCACTAATTTTCAGTATGGGCCCACTGTGCGGCGTGCAGTTGCCGACTATTTGTATATGTTCTGTCTCTGTGTAAGTCTGTTTAGTTTTATTATTTATAAGAATTACCCTTTTATGTGCACGTGTTTCTGTGACAAATAAATCTATTTTTCTTTCTTTCTTTCTTTCTTCTTATTGGAGCATGTGGTACAATCTCCATAGGCGCATTTCTTTGAATTAAGATCACACACTACTCTTGTAAGGATTTCGTCGAAATTTTTGGTGTCAATCAATCCTGAAGCGTATAGCTTGTCAGTTTTAAGTTTGAAATTTTCATGTTTTATGCATCCGCATGTGTCCCGATCAGAAAGTTTGGACACAACACATAGAATGGCTTGTGTTTCTTGAATGAAGAGAATTTTGCTTTAGCGCCTTCGTTTTTGTATTGTTTATAAATATCTTTTAATGTTTTGAGCAAATACCTTCTCTGTTTTTTTATTTTCTTTGAAGATTTTACCTCTTTTTTTCCCGCTGTCGCCCTACTTACATCGTCTCTTTCGGAAAATAGCTTTATTTCTTCCACCATTTTTTTGTATCTTCCAACAGCATATGCTTTATTGCGCCGTGCTCTTCTTTTTAACCCCAGTATGAATGTAAGTTTACGCTTTTTCCTATATTTCAACACACACACAACTTCGTTTTCTGTATTTTTGAAAATATTACGTTCATCGTTGCTTTTAGTGTCTTTATAAGCAGTTCGTATCACATTTGTCAAAATATTGTGCTCTAAAATAACCCTTTTCACTTTATCTTTTTCTTCATTTGTAATATTTGGTAAATTTTCTTCTATAAACGAGCAAGTTTTGGATAGAGGTGTCTCATTTTAATTCATCTTTGAAGTGTTTTTTTCTTCTGATTGAAGTAGCAAAAGTTTCTGTAATTGAATATTTTTTTGGATTAGTCGATTGTTTTGCTTTCGAAGTTTGTCGATTTTGTTGCCTAGTAGTTTTATCCTTCTTTCACAATTAGTTTTTTTGGCAATCCACATTCTATATATTTTTTTTCTTTCTCTTTTTCTTTTCAGGTCAATGGTTTTTTCCTGTTGATCATCAAGTGGCCCATCAATATTTTCATTTACAGAATTTCCTTTTTTCTTTCTTGTCTCTTATTTTCTCTCCATTTAAGTCTTTGTTGGATTATTTTCTCTTCTACAAGCCCTCTTTTTATTTTCTCTCTACACTTCCTGTTTCTTTCTGCATTATTTTTTAGAACTTCAGAAAACTTTTCTGGGTTACTCTGCCGCATACGGTCTCTATATCTCTTTTGTTTTTCGGCGGTCGTTAACAGAGCCATCTGAAAACATGAAATAACATGCCCATTCACCACCCGCATATAATCTATACTAGTATAATTTTGCTTTGTTATTGATAGCATTAAAGCTCGTCAAATAGCTATTAAAGAAAAAGAAAATCGGTTGACAAACAGAGAAGAAAAAAACACTGAAGTCTTTTGATTTGGCCTAGATTAAAATAAGGATGTTTTTTTTTTATGAGCCTGTTTCTTTTTCATTCCGTCAAAAACCGATAAATGCAAGTCAAAATTCATCATTATTCATGAAAAAATATTGTGTTTAAAGTATTTACTAAGCAAAAATTTGGTTCAATTCTAAATTTAAAAAATAATTATAAGCAGTTACAAAATAATATTTTTTTCCCTTCTTCGACTAAATCTACCGTGAATGTGAACTCTGCCTAAAATATGTCCCGAGTGTTACGTAACTCTCTTAGTAAAGTTCGGTATCACTCGCGACAGCAAAATGTTGCGATGCTACCCTAAAATCTAGTATCTCTTAAAGAAACGCAAATTATTACCACAACCCAAGCTTATTTTTTAAACTATTAATGTAGCCATGAGTGGGACGCATAAAAATAACACAAACATGCATATACGAACCTCGAAATTGGTATTTTAACGCCACAAAATAACTTGGACAACTCGTTCAACACACAAGAAAAGCCGGATGACGTGGACGATTGCACGAAAATATTTTTTTTTGACATTTTGACATAACACGTATCAGTGTTGCCGCGCAAAAAAAGATTTTGCGGCTTAGAGTACAATTTTAAACGGCCTTACCCAAATACCCGTACCGCGACCTTAAAAATTATTTCAGCCCGCGGTATGAAATATCTATTGAACATAAAATTCGATTATGTTCATTTCGACATTATTGGGCTACAGCAGATTCAAAACGAAGATTGGTGATGGAAATGGCTGACGCAGGTTTTTTTTCACTGTGGAACTGGTTTACACGATAAAGTTATGTGTTTTTCGTGTGGAGGTGGCATTGAAGATTGGGAGTATTACGATGATCCTTGGATGGAACATGCTATATTTTTCCCTGATTGCTTTTATTTAAATGCTCATCATCTGCCTAGTGTTTTACCAACTATGTTGTGGTCGGGTTCAGTCTAACCGGATGCAGCTGAATACCAGTATTTTACATAGAGCGACTGCCTATCTGACCTCCACAACCCAGTTACTGGTAACACGAGCCTAAGTAACTATAAATTACTTACAATCATTTTATGCGACATTCGATTCCTACAATTGTAGTTAAAAGGTTGAACCATAATCTGAATTAAACAATTTAAAAATAAATTATATTAGATACAATGCAAGATTCAGTGAAATATACTTCTGAAGGCATTTGTAAAATTATTATTCGGAACGCTAATGGTGAGGCTATATTTGTCCGTGATATGCAGCTCGCTTATCGAGAAAATAAAAACGAGCGCAGATTCAAAACCTCAGGTACAACACAAGAAGATGTATTCTATCAAAATATACATGATGCATTAAATTCAGGAAAAATTCAAGAAAGCTAACATTCTCACGAGTTAACGACATGCGGATTGGTCCTTAAAATAAAAAGCGGGTTCAGCAAAGTTCCGGGACACCAGCACATCATCAATGAGGAACATAATGCAAAATTTAGTGATACCTGATTCAGAAGACATTATATGCCATCAGATCCTACCGGAAGATGTAATTCCTTTTTAACCCCCGACGCAAAAACGACGGGGTGTTATAAGTTTGACGTATCTGCCTGTCTGCATGTGTGTGTGTGTGTGTGTGTGTGTGTGTGTGTGTGTGTGTGTGTGGCATCGTAGCTCCCGAATGCATGGACTGATTTTGATTTTGTTTTATTTGTTTGAAAGGCTACTTAATCGAGAGTGTTCTTAGCTATGGTTCAAGAAAATCAGTTCAGTCGTTTGAAGATTATCAGCTCTTTTCTAGTTGATATTTAACTCGCTCACCAACTTACAGCGCAGGTATCATGTTTAGGCTCATTGTACTGGTCTCAATAAATGATGATCAGGGTCTGATGATGGAGAAGGCAAGATAAATGAGGGTAAACTAGTAAGTACCTTCACTTTGGGAAAAATACATACAGGAGCGCAGATTTCGGCGAGATACGTATCGATGGCAGCGTGTCTACTACTACTACCTACTAGTAATAAATAAAGTATAAAAAGTAGGAAATAAAAATTGTTTAATTTAATAAACCCCCGACACTAACAAAAAAATCTAAAAAGTAACAAAATAATACGTATTGGGCCCTTTCAGTTTAATATCAGTTTAGGTAACATTTTGAGCCAAGCGTCGTCTAGTCGGGGGACGGCTAAAGAAAACGTCAAACAGACGAGACTTATACCTAGCAATAATGAATGTATGCTATTGTAGAAAGAATAGCCGCTGTTAACACTTCCTATTTTCATTAGTCGTCTTCCGACGCTTGGCTCAAAATATTACCTAAATTTATATTAAACTGAAATGGCCCAATACGTATTATTTTGTTACTTTTTAGATGTTTTGTTAGTGTCATGGTTTTTTTAAATTTTATATTTAAATCAGTTTGAAAGAAATTTCAATTTTAATCAGATGAAAAAATCCAATCTAACTGAGGTTGAATAGATACGGGGGGGGCAGACATATTTACAAACCTTCTTTACTACTTTACTATTTGAATAGATGAAAAGTGTTTATTGGGGTTTTTAGATCAGATCGCAAGATCTGCAGTGCTATTCTGTAACCTTCTCACCGTGAAAACTTAAGTGAAGTGAGGCGTGGAGTGAACTGTCAGTGTCATCCCAAGACCAAGTGGATGGACCAAGGATTACATTTATAATCAGTTATTTATATGTATAAATTACATAATTAATTAATAAAAAAAACAAAATGATATCCTAACTTAACTAAAATTATGCACAAACAAAAAAGCGGAAGAGCTCATTGGGCATCAAAAAATTCGTCCGCATCGCTGTCAATGGGAAAAGTGCCCAAAAGGCTGGCAGCATTGCCACGTTGGATGGCAATGCTGATTCTTTGGGCTAAAAAATGTCCAGCCCTCTGGTCACGTGAAGACTCTACCAACCGTTTGGCGATGTCCCAAAATACTCGATGAGCACTCGGACCCCAAGGCCCTAGTGTTTCAACCCCAAACGGCTCAAACATATAGTTCCCAATAAGGTTGTTATATTTGCGCCGTTTGTGGTTTTCTGCTCCTGCAGCAGCCGCCCCAGCACAGCCCGCCGTGTTAGGAAGATGGGAAGGCGCGAGAGTGTCGACACAAGTTGCATCCCACACCAAAGGCCTACCCAACTTCCACGGCATTATGGTCATTCCGTCTGGCCTCTTCCCATCATCACGTGCCAAGCCATTGTGTTCTAAAACAGCTGGCACCCCAGAAGTGATAAGAGCCCGACGGATGATGTTGTTAATGCTGGCGTGCCGTGCCATCCGATCAGCACTCTAACTGCAGGATAGGCTATGATGTCCGAGGCAGTCGACTCCTTCACCGCATTGACAGCGATGTGGAGCAAGGATCGCCCAGACGCAGACATGTAGCGAGCCGGAATGTGGTGTCACCCAGCATAGTGCCTATGTTGTGTGACGGTAGCTCCTGAAGCCAAAGGCCCGACTCCCATTCACCCACAGCCAGCAGGCGGGCACGATCAGCAGTATTGGTGGACGTATTAATGAGTTTATTCCGTACCAACCTGCAGAGCGGCTCATCCCACTGTCTCTGAGAAGATGGGTTCTCGGGCTGAACCATATCCGGGCAAGCCATTTTCCAGGCGTTCACCGCATCGGTCAAACACGGCACTTCAGAGTCAACCTGAGAAGGAGCTAAGATTTTTGTGGTTAACTTTTCGGTGCTGTGGACCGAGGACAGGAACCGGTAGGCTTACACTAGAAATTATGCGGACGCCGAGCCCACCAAAACGAATGGGTAGTGTGGCTTGCAGCCACGTGCTGTCGTCCAATGCCACATTTAAAATGGATGTAAGAGTAGTTCGAATAATATGATCAATTTTGTCTAAAAGGTGTGGCTGCTTCCATAAAGTGGAAGAGACCGAAACAGCAATATCTGATAAGAGTGAATGCCGAGTGTAAATTAATTTTAGAAAGTCTATCCGAAATATCGTTAAAATGTTTAATTTTTTCCTCGACGAATGGTGAAAAACTGTCTTCTAAAGTTGGAGAACCTAGGAGGTGTAGTGAACTTTTCCAAAACTTTGATACCTGTGGCTAATTTATGTATGGTCGAGTGTCCGTCGGTATTGTCACAAAGATAAATTTCGCATTTTGAGTTGTTGAGGTCAAGGCCAATGGATTGGAACTGCTGCTTTAGTAAATGAAGATCTTTTAGAACGGTGTCTACGTCACCTCCTAGTGTTCCATCATCTAAATCTCAATCATTTTAACACGAATAAAATCCTTCACAATCAATAGTATGTTTTCACTAAAGGACGGTGTACGACCGGCGCCGGTGTAACCTTATTAAGACACATTTTTAACGTGTGGGAAGAAGCCCAAGACGCCATAGGAATCTTTTGTGACCTCTCCAAGGCATTTGATTGCGTCGACCACGAAACCTTACTCTTGAAACTTGAGCATTACGGACTTGGAAAACTTCCGCTCAGTTTAGTAAAATCTTATTTAAATGATAGACAACAGCAAGTACATGGTATCAATTCACTCGGTTTAAAAGTACAAATTGATGTTTCACAAGGCTCAATATTGGGTCCTTTCCTATTTTTAAATAATCAACCACAAATGGTGTTATTTGCTGACGATACTTCTTTAATTTTTAAGGTAGATAGACGTGCTATAAATGTTGACGACGTAAATAACGCCCCATTGCAGGTTCACAATTGGTTCACTGCCAATAATTTAGAATTAAATGGGAAAAAACTAAGTGCATTAAATTTTCTTTACTAAATATCAAAGTAGTGATTATGAGATAGTATTGAATCAAGAGAAACTAGAATTCGTCGATAAATCTGTTTTCCTGGGGATCACGCTCGACTCAAGGCTACAATAGGGTCCTCATTTAACATCTCTTGCAGGACGGCTAAGTTCAGTGGCATAAGCTGTCAGAAAAATCCGTCAATTTACTGATGTAGATACTGCGAGGCTAGTCTATTTTAGTTACTTTCATAGTATCATGTCTTACGGTATTTTACTTTAGGGACGAGCTGCAGTCATCGAGTCAATTTTTATTCTGCAGAAAATAGCTATTAGAGCCATATATAATCTCCACAGGCGCGAATCTCTAAGGGATCGGTTTAAGGACATTAACATCATGACGGTACCACAATATATCTATGAAAACATCATGTACGTAGGAAAAAGTTACATCTTTTTAGTGAAAGAGGTGGAAGACATAATTATAGTACTAGAAATAGGGATCTATTAGCTCAACCAGGTGTCAGACTGGCTAAAGTAGACTCATCTTTCATGGGGTACTGTTTAAAATGTTACAATAAAATTCCACCCCACATACTTCAACTGAATGAGATGAAATTCAAATCTTGTATAAAACGCACACTATGCAGGCAGGCATATTATAAGTTGGGGGATTACATCGCTGATAAAAAAGATTAGCTCAATGCTGGTCCTGTTCCACAACCACAACCAATTGATTAATTAACATTTGGAATTACTGTTGGAGCTGCTGAACATTGTAAGACTATCTTTGCATTGTATAATGTCAATCTACTTTGTATTATTTAATTGCATTGCACAGGTGTGAGTACTATGTATAATAAAGTTACATTTACCGGTTAATATGGGTTTCATTGACTTGAATGGGCCCTGGCGGCTGATAGTATGTCATGCTCACTCAGATGTCTCGCTGATGGTGGCGCGTGTGTTGGATCATTTAGCTCCCTTCAAAATGGTTGAGCTGAATGGCGCCAACCCATGCGTATGTTCGTGAACGGGCGCCGTCAGTTGGGACTGGTCACCTCTTAGCTGCCTCGGCTTATTTTTAATTATTTATTTTGAAATTGTTTATTTTGCTACTGTGGACGCGTTTTTTTACATTGTCCTCACTTTTAGTTATAAATTCAACATTATTTATACAAATCTTTATGTAACAATATAAATTTAAAAGAGTGTCCGTGGAGTTTCTTTCCCGTTCTTCTCCTTAGGGTACCCACTACGCTTTGGAATGGGCTTCATATTTCTAACTGACCGACTCTTTGACAATTCAAAAGTGCCTGTAAATGGTTAATTGAAATAAATGCTTTGAGTTTTGCGTTTGAGTTTAGATAAGCTTTTACCTTCCAAGTGTGAATCGGAGTGTAGTTGACTGGCGTGTCATGGAGGGGGTGGAGACCTATTCCGATCACCGGTTTGACATCTCCGCCCAGACCTCGAACGCGCCGGTCCCACGGGCCCCGACTGGTCCGCGGTGGGCGCTGAAGCAGCTGGACCGGGAGCTCTTCCTGGAAGCCTCGATCGTGCAGGCCTGGGTGTCACTACCGGACAGGCCTGCTGATATCAACGACGAGGCGGAGTGGTTCCGGGAGGCCATGTCCGACATATGTGACTTGGCAATGCCCCCGGTCCAGCCTCGACGTGCCTCGCGCCAGGTGTACTGGTGGTCGCAGGAGCTGATGGCTTTGCGCACTGCGTGCGTGGCTGCGTGACGCCAATACCCCAGGCACCGCAGGCTCCATATCAAATCTCCGTATACGGAAGCCATTCAGGCGGAGCTATACGAGGGTACAGAGCGGCGAAGACCGCCCTTCAAGCGGAAATCCTGCGGGCCAGGGGATTGGCCCGCGAGGAGTCGTTGAGGACTCTGAACAGGGACCCGTGGGGACGCCCGTACAAAGTGGTGCGGGATAAACTCCGCCCATGGGCTCCCCCACTGACGCAGGGTCTCCGCCCATGATTTGAGCTGCACGATTACTGACAAATGCGTGCACTGACTGGATAGGTCCACTCATTCTGTGTGGTTCTTTCCTCAAAAGACCATTTCAGACACCAATCTGCATGGTCTTCACATGATCTGACCAAGATTATGTCTGGACTTTAAAGGAGACTGTGACCTCTGAGTTTGTTTCGGCCTTTCTTCTCAGAGTAGTCAGATAGGAAACGCCGAGCTTATCTAGTTTTTTTTTTTTTTTTTCTAAATATGATTGACGTGTAAAAGTGTTTGTACAAACCTACTTACAGAAAATAAAATCATTTCATCATCATTTCATGGCTCCGCCTACTGCGGGAGCGGCGGTACGCAGGCTTAATGCCAAAAATACCGCCCCAGGACCAGGCAGGCAGGGCGCCCTGCGGACTCTCCGTCCGCTTATCGACCCATCGTGCTGCTCGACGAGGTGGGCAAGCTTTGAAAGAGTCATTGCAGACCGCCTCGTCGGCCAGCTGGTGCGGGTGGGCCCGGATTTGGCGGAGAGCCAGTTTGGTTTCCGCAGGAGACGCTCTACGGTGAACGCCATCATGCGCGTGCGAGCCTTGATGACAGGGAATGGTGTTACCCAGGGTGGGGTCATCTTGGCGGTGTCTCTAGACATCGCCAATGCCTTTAATACCTGGAATGGCTAGAGAGGTGCCACGGTCTCCTCACCTTCCGCTTGACGCAGGTCCTCACCGGACACGGCAGCTTCGGGAGGTTCCTGTGTCGGATAAGGCGGGAGGAAACGCCCGGGTGTCACCACCGTGTAGATCGCCCGGAGGACACGGTGGAGCATACGGTGCAGGTCTGCCCGGCTTGTGCAGAGCACCGCCGTGTCCTCGTGGAGGCGATCGGCGGCAGAGATCTCTCGCGTCCGGACCTGGTTCAAGCCATGGCACGGAGCGAGAGGGCCTGGGCGGCCGTCACCTCCTTCTGCGAAACAGTAATGCTCGCGAAGGATGAGGCGGGTCGGTTGAGGGAAAGGCAAATTTTGCGCCCTCTCGCCCCTAGCCGCCGCAGGAGACGCCCTGGGCATCGAAAATCCCGGGCGGATTTCCGGCTTGCGGACGGTGAGCAATGGGTAGCTCACCGTCCGGTAAGGACCAAGCCCTGGTCGACGGCGCGTTGTATTCCACGCGCGCCTCAAAGAGATGTCGTCAGCAAAAATGTAGGGGTCCACTAGGGCCGATGCCTGCCGGGGTCGCGGGAAGGTACTAAAGGGTCACCGAGGCCCCTGACAACACAGGCAACGGAAGGAATACGGGTGGGTTAACATGGACTATTTCCAGGGTGAATTGTCGGTTGTGATACAAACGACAGTTTGGTCGGATATTATAATAGTCATTTAAGTAGGTACGAGGGTGACACTGAAAGTTCTTAGAAAATCAAAAACTGAACAAACTAGCAAGTTATTAGTTTTATTATATCTTTTCAAAATAGTGTCCAGTTACATCAATACATCGCTACATCCGATGGAACCACTGAGAAAAGCACTTTAACCACTCGTCCTTAGGGGTCTCTTCGACGGCATTTTGAAACGCAGCATCTGCTTCCTCCGAGTCCATAAAACGTTTTCTCGAAGTTTTTCTTTTATTTTCGGAAATCAATAAAAATCGCAAAGTCGGGGCTATAGGGCGGGTGACCCAGTAATTCCACGTCTGACATCCAAGTAGTCGATTGTTTGCTTGGCGGTGTGCGACAAGGCGATGTCGTGGTGAAGGAGGATCCTACTGCGAGGTCGTTTCTCCGGAACTTTTTCCAAGACAAGTGGCAAACAATTGTTATTGGACCACTCTGCAGTAACTGTTTTTCGATCCTCTAAAACAATTGTTTTGTAATGACCTGTATTTTTGAAGAACGAGGCCAACAACTTTTCCCACGCTTTGACCTCTCTTCACTTTAGTTGGCAACTCTTCGGAAGGAAACACCCAGACAGCAGACTGTCTCTTAGTTTCAGGATCATATCAATAAATCCAGCTTTTATCACCCGTAAGTATGTCGCACACAGCATTTGAGTCACCTTCGTTAAAACTTTGAACCATTTCACGACACCAATCAACACGACGGAGTTTTTAGGCCTATATCAAATTATGAGGTATCCACCGGGCACAACGCTTCCTGACCGCTAAATCTTCAAATCAAATCATTTATTTCTTTGCAAACATGGGTATAGTACATAGGTGTTTTTATAATAAGGTCCTCCATATTTTACCGTCACATAGGCATGCAAAGGTTTACAATTAAATAAAAGGAATATAAAAAAATCAAAAATAAGTTTAGTAGGTAATATTCAATAAATTAGATCTTTGAAATTGCAAATAAAATTAGAAAAAAAAAACGAAATAAAACATATCTAAATTAAAAAATGTCAGCGAGGTCACAACAAAAAAAAATAAAATAAGATTATTTAATGTCAAACGGAAATAAAAAGTAAGTGAAGCCAGGAACACAATAATTATGTCAATCAGAGTAAGATTATGTCAATCAGTTAGTGAATCATCATTAAGAAAATCGTCAATCGTGTAATAAGTTTTCATAATTAAAATTTCTTTTAGCTACCTTTTAAATGTGAATTTAGTCATATTTTTTATAATATTAGGTACTCTATTATATATGAGTGGGGCAATACCAAAAAAACTTTTTTGCATTAGTGCGGTTTTACATTTTACTTGACATAATTGATTGATGTATTGAGTGCGTATTGGATTTTTCTTGACCTCTGATATTTTTTTAAATAGATGTGGGTTATATTTCACAAACAAAGCCGTTTCCATTATGTATAAACAAGGCAAAGTTAGTATTTTTAACGATTTAAAATAGGGAACACAGCTATCAGTTGTCTTAAGACCACACATTGACCTGATGCATCGCTTCTGCAGTCTAAATACAAGCTCCCTATCAGTAGAGTGCCCCCAGAAAATAATGCCATACCGCAAAACAGAGGCAACCAGTCCATGGTACGCTGTTAAAAGAGTCTGACTGTTAACTTTCTTTGAGAGTTGAAAAAGAGCATATGCGGATATGCTAAGTTTCTTACAGAGTTCTTCAACATGAGGTTTGAGGTTTCCATGTAAGTTGACTATCAATTATAATGCCTAAGAACTTAGCCTTATTAGCTTCTTCAATATCACAGCCCTTGTAGGAAACGCTAACGTTTGGGTTTTCACGGCGTTGATAAAAATGCATGACTTTTGTTTTGCTCAGCTTTATAACCAAATTATTATTATCTAACCAATTTATAATGTCACTTAAGCAAGTATTAATGTCACTCTTATAATTATTTGAATTAGTACATTTTATTATAGCTGTACTGTCATCTGCAAAAAGAACCATTTTGTTGGTTGTTGCTTTCGGGAGATCATTAATATATATCAAAAAAGTAGCGGACTCAATACACTACGTTGCGGAACGCCATATTTTACATGTCTTGGTTTTGATACGTATATGGTTTCTAATTTAGTTTTAGGACATATCCTACAAATTTCAGTGCATTGGAGCCTATTACTTAGGTATGATTTTATTAACTTTAGGATGTTCCCTCTTATACCATAACTATTTAATTTGTGGAATAGAATCTTATGGTCTACATATTCAAAAGCCTTGGTCATGTCAGTGTAAATTGCACAGACTGGATTTCTTTTATCAACATACGACAAGATGTTAGCTAGCAAGTCAAAGTGCCATATTAATCGTAGTGTTCTTACGGAAACCATTTTGTTATGTGCAAGGTAATTTATACTTTTCGTAATAGGCATATAAAGATTCATCATCATCATCATCATTTCAGCCGAAAGACGTCCACTGCTGGACATAGGCCTCCCCCAAGCACCGCCACTTCGACCGGTTTTATGCTTCCCGCATCCAGCGGATTCCTGCGGCCTTCACAAGGTCATCGGTCCACCTTGTAGGAGGCCTTCTAACGCTACGTCTTCCGGTACGCGGTCGCCATTCCAGAACCTTTCGGCCCCATCGGCCATCTGTTCTGCGAGCAATGCCCTCTGCCATTTAAGTTTGGCAATTCTTCGGGCTATGTCGGTGACCTTGGTTCGCCTACGGATCTCTTAATTTCTGATTCGATCACGTAGGGAAACTCCAAGCATAGCCCTCTCCATTGCCCTTTGAGTGACTTAGCTTTTTTATACGGCCCATTGTAAGCGACCACGTTTCAGTGCCATAGGTCATCACTGGCAACACGCACTGGTCAAAGACTTTCGTCTTGAGACACTGTGTTATGTGGGACGAGAAGATATTGCGTAGCTTCCCGAACGCTGCCCAGCCGAGTCGGATTCGAAGATTGACCTCTTTCTCGAAGTTGGACCTACCTAACTGGACAGTTTGTCCTAGATAAACATACTCGTCCACAACTTCGAGCGTAGCGTCTCCGATTTTCATGAGAGTGGGTGTAACATGGGCATTTGACATGATCTTTGTCTTGTCCATGTTCATTTTAAGACCCACTCTTTCGGAAGCTCTACTGAGGTCATCGAGCATTGTACTGAGGTCCTCCATAGTCTCAGCCATGACAACTATATCGTCGGCAAACCGAAGGTGATTGATGTTCTCGCCATTGATGTTGATGCCTGGCCCTTTCCAGTCCAGAACCTTGAAGGCATTTTCCACTGCAGCGGTGAACAGTTTCGGAGAGATAACGTCTCCCTGTCTCACACCTCGCTGCAGAACGATAGGTTTCGAGGTCTGGTCCTGGAGTCGGACTGACATAGTGGCGTTTTCGTACAAACACTTAAGCACCTCGATGTACCGATAGTCGATCTGGCACCGTTGAAGAGACTGCAGTACAGCCCATGTCCCGATCGAATCGAAGGCTTTTTCGTAGTTCACAAACGCTAAGCAGAGAGGCAGGTTATGCCCCTGGTCTTCTGTATGCAGTCAGGTCTGCCGCAGCGTATGTATGTGGTCTACAGTGCTAAAGCCTTTACGGAATCCGGCATGTTCGGGAGGCTGGAAGTCGTCAAACCTGCGCGCGAGACGGTACGTGAAGACTCTTGTAAACAGCTTGTAGACATGGCTCAGAAGTGAGATGGGCCTATAATTCTTAAGAGGGTATTGTCGCCCTTCTTAAAGAACAGTATCACCACACCTCTGTTCCATGCCTGTGGCGTTTTTCCCTCGAGTATGACGGAACCAAACAGCTTCTGGAGGGCCTTGCGAACGGGTTTTCCACCGGCCCTCAGAAGTTCAGCCGTAATTCAGTCATCACCCGGAGCCTTGTTGTTTTTGAGCTGCTTCAGAGCCGTCCTAATCTCGTACAAGCTGATGTCCGGGATATCTTCGGTGTAGTGTGGGGTCAATCTAGCTCTTGGGTCGTTTGCCAGATTTATACCAGGGTTGCCTGTTGACGTGTATAACTGTCCATAGAAACTCTCGATCTCTCTCAACAGCTCATGTTTGGCGGATACGATTCTGCCATCATCGGTCTTCAGTTTCACAAGCTAGCTCTGCCCAATAGACAGATCTCTTGTAAAGACCTTGGAGCCTTTATTCCGCTCTATCGCGTCCTTAATGCGCTCTGTATTAAAGCGGTGAAGGTCGCTTTTTAAGGACTTAGAGATCCGTCTATTGAGCTGGCGGTACTTGAGTGCATCAACTGAAGACTGCAGGATCATCTCGCGCCTCTCAACCATGAGCCGTATAGTAGGATCAGAGAGCTTCTTGTTTCTATTTGTACGACGGGTCTTGAAGATCTTAGACCCGACCGTATGGACAGTTTCCACGAACCCATAATCGTCTACGGAGCTCCGTTCGAGCTGAAAGCTCTCGGGGTTTTGGACTTGGATCGGTGCTGGGCGGAGCGTAGACTTCATCAGTCGAGATCTTTCCAGCTTGATATTTAAATTCAATGTGCCTCTTACCATTCGGTGATCTCTTCCGGTTTTCACCGCGTTGATCACAGATACATCATTGAATACTTGCTTCTTCGTCGAAATAATGAAGTCAATCTCATTTTTTGTTGCACCATCAGGGCTCTGCCAGGTCCACTTTCTGTGCTCACGTTTTCTGAAGGAGTTCATCATAAAGAGGCCTTCCTTCTCCATAAAACTGGCTAGTAGGTGGCCTCGGTGGTTCCGACGTCCAACTCCAAATTGCCCCACTCGCAGCTCATCACCGTTTCGTTTGCCCAGTTTCGCGTTGAAGTCCCCCATGACAACGGTGAAGTGAGTTTTAGAGCCATGCATGGCTCTGGAAATATCCTAATATATGGTCTCCACTTCATCGTCGGGGTGTGACGAGGTCGGGGCGTAAACCTGTACGACCTTCAGCGAATATCTTTTGGATATTCTGAGTATAAGGTACGCCACCCTTGTCGACACACTCTCGATCTTCACCACGTTGCTCACAAGGGACTTGTGGACGATAAACCCGACACCACCTTGGGACTGTTGGTCGCCCTCCCGGAAATAGAGCAAGTTTCCGGATTTGAGGATTATCGAATCCTCCCGCTCTCTTCGGACTTCAGATAACCCTACTATACCCCATCGTAACCTGCTCAATTCTTCCTCGAGTTCGATGATCTTCTCGTCGGTCCGGAGTGCACGCGTGTTATATGTTGTCAGGTCTAGTTTTCGGTGGTTTTGGTAGCCGGATCTCTTCCGGGGATTCTTAGCACCCCTTGTCTCACCGTAGCCTTGACCGTTACCGTAGCCAAGGTTAGGCGGGCCGCCGGGTACTAGGGCCCGTAGTTTTTTAGTGCTTGTCATTTGGGGGGCTTGCCACAACACAATCGCCACGCTTGGCAGGCGGGTTGGCGATCGCAGTATGGTGTTAATATGCATAGAGAACGCTGCTGCCCATTCTCTAGTAAGTCCCTTAGTCGCCTTTTACGACACCCACGGGAAGAAATGGGATGGTACTATTCTTTACGTCCGGCACCACACGGAAAGTGATTGATTACTTTCTTGATTACTTTTTGCAACAGGTCTATCATTTTTAAAATTTGTTTTATCATCTTTTTTATACAGGGGTTTTATTATTACTTTTTTGAGCTTGTTCGGGAAAAAGCCATCAACTATGCACAAGTTAATTATATGAACTAATGGATGTGCTACTAGTTCTTTGGTAAACTTCAATACTTTTGTGGAAACTCCATCATATCCAACAGTATTTGTGTTTTTAAGGCTGCAAATTATTTGTATTATATCGTCAATTGTTACAGGTTGCATGAATAGTGAGTTTAAAGTTTGATTGTTTATATTTGTATTATTTAATGTGATGTCAGTTTTAACATTATTCTCAATTGTGTCAATAAAGTAGTCGTTAAATTCGTTTGCAATGTCCACGGGGTCTGTAAATGTCAAATTATCTCTTTTCACGCATATTGCTCCAATGGCAGACAAAATTTGGATTTATTTATAATTTGCCAGGAAGCTTTTGATTTATTTAGAGCGGTATTTATGAAGTGATTATTTTGTGCTCTTTGTGTTAAGTTTATGATTTTCCTATAAAGTTTGGTGTAGTTTTTAAGGACTAATTTATTTGTTAAATCCGAATTAAATCGACATGCCCAAAGTAATTGCCTTTGCTTGTTACTACATGTTTTTATGCCGCGTGATATCCATTTCGTTTTCTTGCTAGTTTTAATAGTTATAATTCTCTCCGGAAAACATAATCTATACAGAAGTATGAAATCTTCTATGAAATTGTCAAAAGCTTTATTCGCATCCCTAGCTTCATATACTCGCATAAAAGATAGAGAGCTGAGATGTCTTTTAAAAGTAATTAAATTTTCCATACATGTGTCCTGCTTTCTTGTTTTCCAATATTTTAAATTGCAAGTTTTGTTTATTGGTACTTTAAGTATTTGAGATGTATGATCAGAAAGGATCAGATCTACTACTTCAGCTTTACATTATTTTTGATAGTTATGAGCAAAATTGTCAATACATAATGACTTTTTAACCTAGTGGGAGTACAAAGTGCTAGTTTTAAATTGTACTTCATAAGAAAGTATTCAAATGTAATTTTGTTTCTTTTCAAAACATCAATATTAAAATCTCCACACAAGACGATTTTCTTATTTGAAGATAGACAGGTTTTATTTAAAATATAATCCAATTTATCATAAAACATTTCGTAGTTATGTTTTGGGATTCTATAAATACAAATAATAATACTTTTATAGGGTATAATTTCTACAGCGCAGCATTCAAAGATGCCTGAAACTGATTGTTTTGCTATGTCCGATATTTCTGTAAACTGCAATCCTACTCTTACGAAAATACCTGTTCCTCCTCTCTTTGCATTTCTAGAAAAGAAAGCCGCTGGACAAAAATTCGGAATGTGCAATAAATTTTCATAACCTGTTTAAATGAAATGTTCTGTAACACAAACAACATCTATTAAAGTTCCTTTGTTCGTTAATTCTACTAATTTTATAGTCAGTGCATTAGATTTATTAATCAGACCAGCTATGTTTTGGTGTAAGATGTTAAGTTAGTTAACGAAAAAACTGAGAATTTGACTGTTATGAATTATTAGAGAAATCGTGTAAATCGTGGCTATTATTGATTTGAGGGTGGCAGTTCACTTCTGAGTGCGTAGCATTCAGGTTGCTTATGCTAAGAATCAGGTCTTGTACATCTGATATAACTATACAAGATGCAGTTTTGAACCTGCAAAACCTTTCAGGAGGTTCTTATGAACTCGTTAATAATCATATAACAATACGATACCAAGTCAATAATCAATAATACTTTTTATTTTAGATTTTTAAATTTTATTGTTTTTCAGAATAACTCTCTTAATAACCCTCTTCAAAAAAACAGAATCACCCATTGCGATTTATCGCGCGTCATGTCACTGTGTGCGTGAATGCGATGACCAGTGACACCAGGCTGTACGAGGCTCCGCCAACATTTCTACGAAAAAAACGCGGCACGTAAGTTGACCTAAAATGGCGGTCGTTGCTATGGTTACGCGCAGCCCCGCGTTGCACGCATACTGCAATTCGATTGAGACTCGAAAATCTGTTACTGCGCAAGGTTCAACCAACGTGCCGCGATCTGTACAAATTGTTGTAGCTACAGCAACTTATAGGAAATAATTTTACCTTGAGATGTAGTTCGAATTTGAAAATAACAATGTTGTTTCTACATTATTGTTTTTAAAATTTGCTAAATAATAACTAATTTTTAAGCATCATAACAATGCGAAAATGTTCATCATCTGCAGAGCCTGTTCCCAACTATGTTAGGGTCGGCTTTCAGTCTAACTGTATGCAACTCATCACATGGAGTGCCAGTGAATCACGTAGGGCGACTGCGTATCAGACCTCAACCAACCAGTTACTTGATAACACGATACCCATTTGTTAGACTGATTGTCAGACTTTCTGGCTTTTGATTACCCGTACCATCGACCCTACGGCAGGGCTGTAAGTTCGTTGACCCGTACCGACCCGTGTGGTACCTAACGACTGTCCGAGAGCTACAAATCTATCGGAACCAAAGGCTTTAAGTGCTTTCCGAAACACATGATTTCAATGATGTCCTAAGTTTTAGAAAGTACTTACATCATTATGAATTAAAAATAACACAGTGGTACTTGCTCAGTTGCGAACCCGTAACCTCATGCATGAGAGGAGAACGCCTTAACCACTGGGCTATTACGATAAATAATAATAGTAGGAAGTAGATACTACTGCCCCAAAAAAGTTCACGTTGGCGTCGTTAGTTACCTATCAGCTGATGAATAAAATAATAGGCGGCGATAAATAAACCTTACATAGCACGTAAGCAGTTCCTGTTGCACAACTGTGAAACTAATCGCGAGCGCGTGCGCGCCTAATAATAATAAGATTATGTAGGTACTGGGCGCAGTGCCGCGGCGGGCTCTCTATGTAAATTCAGCCCCAAGGACGGTTTTCGTTTTTATTTGTAGATTAAATTGTTGATTTAAGATTTTCTTTTCTGCTTTTTAACGGGGTGAGGACCGACAAAAATACCTCAAGATAATTTGTGCTAGTTAAGTAGGTAGGTACCCATGTGTTAGGGATTTTAAGTGATTTATTTTGTCTGATAGGTATTTTTGGCGTAGTTAAAAATTTTAAATCAACTTATTTACACTTATCAAGTTGATTTAGCTAACATCGTATTTACAAATTATTGTCTATGTATTATTATGTCATTTTATTATATTCTTAATTTAATTTCTCTAAATAACTGTTTTCCAGTGATAATAATTCAATTTCTTTATGCGCAGTAGTTAGCTGAGATGTTAGTATTGCGATCTCATCTTTTAATATTTTTAATTGTGGAATTTCTTCGTCTTCGGATATGTCAGGTAAACTACTCGTCGTACAGTTTAATGTTTGAGATATAATGTCGCTTTCATCATCATTAGGCTCAGATCGTGTGCGGGTTCGCCGGAATGTAATATTTTCTAATAAATTCATTTTTAATTACAATTACGAACTGCGACCCAAATTAAAAATAATTTGTAGCTAGTGAGATTCTAAATTGCGTCTCGGTGGTTCGCATGTACGGGCGGGCAGTTGTACCTCCCGGTCAAACGGAACGTAAGTACACTGTTGAAATTGATGATCGTATTGTGACAGTGGCACGTATTGTTTCATGTGAGTGATTGTTTTTACTTTACGGTCAATAGATGGCTTTATACACAATTTTAATTTAGTTGTTGCTATAAAGGACAATGCCAGAAACTCTATAGAGCTTTGACCCAGCATATAAAAGTTAGTTTACATGCATGTCAAATGTAGCTGCCTATTGCTGTTTTATTAGTGATAACTAAAAATATGTTTAAATGTCTTTAGAACCTGCGGTTTCTGTTTAAATCTAAGAAAAAATATTACATTTAGTTAAAGTACCTAAGATTAGGTGACGTGCAATTATGATTGCAGAAATAATTAAATAAGTGCCGTATATTGTTAGAATGCTGTCTTAGGATGTTTGGCTATGTAAGGAAGAAATGACATATCACCGACATCAACCTAAGATAAGTAATACTTTTGAATTAGGATATAACTGTCCTGAATGCTGATCGGTAATAAAATAAAACAACTTATAAGAGTGATAACGTTTGATGATTAATATAAAAGTGATTTATATTAATCATCAAACGTTATTAAAACATTATCAAGAAAAGCTGCCGGCTGATCAATATTGTCTTGATGACGTGCCCAACCAAGGTACCATATAATGGTCATAGCATGGCAACAACAACCAACCGTTCCATTACCCACAATACAACTGCAGCAATATCCTAACATCGAGTCGATTACGTCGCTACTGGTGGGCTGTCTATCAACTAGGATATAGGTGAAAGTGTCTATGGCCGATGTGCCTAGACTTTATTCTGTCTCTTATTAAAAATGGGTAGTTTCCTCCAATGTGTGACACCATTTCATGTGAGTGCTCATCTTCTGGACACACCTCTATTAAATATAGACCATTTTCGCAAATATGCTCTCCATAGTATGACCGGGCCTGTTTAATTTGATATGGCCCTAAAGCTATTAAAACCAATTCACTACATGTTAATAAATGAAACTGCTGCAGTTGTGGTAAACTTCCATCAATCCTAGAAAACATTGTTCTGCGTCTATTTAAATTAAATTCCTGCACAAATCGGGCTAAATGATTTGGCTCATTTAAAAAACGCAATGCTCGTGATATTATTTGTTGAGCATCTGGCCTGTCCTGAATTAGTGGATGAAAACAATTAATCAAAGCCGCTGCAATTCGAAAGTCATCCATTAAATGTAACGAGGCCCTGTTAAAAAAACTTGTCTAAATAGCTTAAAGTCACGTTTGAACGCCCATTCACAACTTCCACTACCCATCTGCACAAAGTTACACAGCTACTTTTATTGGCTTGCAATGTCGTTAATTGTGTTTCTCCTTCATCCACTGATTCAGGCTTAACTTTTTGACCGCCACAGTCATGTATAGATGACAAGCCAAAAAGTGCCCAGTACGCCACGGTCACGACTAGATGACAGACTTTTATACGTAAATAAAACTCATAAAACAACATTGTTTTTTTTTATTTCCTTTGCTAATTATGATCCTTGACTCATACTAAATTAGATTAGTCGAACTTCTTTCTGTATATTTCATGTATATTAACATAAGATGACAAAAACCAATACCCATTATAAAGTTTGAAAAACATAGTGCCCTCAGCGCCACAGTCACCATATCATGACACGTAGTGATGTAGGTAGCAATCATTATAACAAGCATATCGACCTCGACGGTAAACTAGGTTATAATAAATTTCTTTAAAATTAGTCCTCAATAAATAAATAAAACTTTTGATACTGTAGTTTTTATGATTGAGAAATCATGAAAATTTTATATTACTGAACTCTCTGCTCAGGAAATGTCGGTGTCAGTTGATTATCGACAAATCATAATGACTGTAATTCCCGTCTCCATCACACTGTCATATTGTTTGTGCTTGGAACGCCACAGTCATCTAATCATGACAATCCCATGACGTCACAAGCGGAAAATTTTCAAATAGAGCTGTTTTTTATTATTAATAGTAATTACAATGGATACCAATAATATGAGTACTGATGAGTTAAATAAGATTAAATTTGATGTAACATTCTGCAATACGTACATAGTGTGATAAATAAGTCTTGTTCCGGTCAGGGATGAACTGGGTTGAACCGAAATCGCTCTTGTAATAATAAAACTACGATACGGTGTGAACTCAAGTGATTTTTTAATCGACATAAAACATCGGGGATGTCGCTGCGCCCCCGCAAGGGGGCGCGACATGTGGAACCGGAGCATCGCTCCCTGGCCGTTGGCCCGTAAAAACGGACCCCTCATTGTAGGCGCCTTGTGGCGCATAAAACTTTTGACGCGTTTTATCGCGTCTGTGTTATTGGTTGCTATGTGTATTTCTGTAGGCTCGCCACGACGCTAGTACATTAGCGCCGCTTTCTTCACGACTCCACGGCGGTCAGTCCCCGCCAGGTGAGACTCCCGGTTACCCGAGGGAGGCCCGACGAAGACGACCAGCGACAGTGGAGCCGACTCGACGTTCCTACAGAATAGGTGTTTAGCTCCCGCCCGCCCCGCTCTCAGATCTAGCCGATCACGGTCCGGGCTAAAGAGCTGTCGTGTGTGTGTGAACGGCATTGTATTGTGTGTAACGCCGTTCAGTGTCTACGTGCGTCGCAGCCCGCACCGCGCCCGTACGTGTGAGTTGAATGCCTGTTTAGTTATGGATGTCTGGTTTAATCATGTGACGCGCCTATATTAACTTAGTACACGCCACGCAATAGATGTGTGTCATCTGTAGAGTTCAGTTGAATCGAGTAAGCCGCGTGTAACCTGGGTGCGACTTACTCGAGGCGTCCAGTCCGGTGTATGGGGTCACTCGTCCGCTACCAGGTCGCGGGGCAAGGGTCTCGCGTCGGGGGGGCGCGTATGCCAGGGCGCTATCTGCTTGACATGGGGCCAAGCAGACGTGTCGGCACGCGCGTACATCCCCTTCGCGAGGCGCCGCACGAACTCATCCAGGCTCTCGATCCCGAGGTCCCGCTGGATTACATCGTTCCTCACGAAGCGAGGAGCGTCAACGATGGTCCGCAGCGCAATGCTCTGTTGCGCGCGGAGCAGCTTCCGGCTCGACTCGCTCGTGAGGGCGAACCAAGCGGGGGCGGCGTACGTCAAGATTGGGCGCACGTACAATTTGTACACGCCCAGTTTGACGCGCGCCGAGATGCGGAACGAGAGCACAGGTTTGAGCAGGTTGCGGGCGACTCTACCCTGCGCGGCGACCTTGTGGACATGTGGCCCCATAGTGAGCCGACGGTCGATGGTGACACCCAGGTATTTGACCCGGGGCGACCAATCGATGTCGGCTCCTTGTAGTTTAAAGGGCGGTGGGAGGCGCGCTGATCCGGTGACCATCGCCTGCGTCTTACCCACGTTCACCGAGAGCCGCCATTTCGACAGCCACTCCAGAAGTAGGTCGAGCGCGCGCTGCATTTTGGCCGCCGCGTACTTCGCATTAAGCGACGTAGTGATGTACGCGGCGTCGTCGGCATACAGCGCGAGCATCGCATCGGGAGTGGTGGGGATGTCGTCGGTGTAACGTGAGTAACACGTCGGCGACACGCAGCTGCCCTGCGGCACGCCCGCCAGCACCGGGCGCGCGCTAGACAGCGCGCCGTCGACCACCACCCTGAAGGTCCTGTGGGATAAAAAGCTAGAGACCACCATTACAACGCGACGGGGCGCGTCTGAGGTGGCCAGTTTATATAACAGGCCCTCGTGCC
This sequence comes from Atethmia centrago, assembly GCA_905333075.3. Lineage (NCBI taxonomy): Eukaryota > Metazoa > Arthropoda > Insecta > Lepidoptera > Noctuidae > Atethmia > Atethmia centrago. Next base: position 34,567,441 of record HG995369.1, read on the forward strand.
ACACACGGTCGAAGGCCTTCTCCATGTCGAGGAATACTGCCACCGAGTATTCCTTCTTGTTTTGCCCAGCTGTGAGGTGGTGCAGTACCCTCGACAGCTGGAGCGTCGTGCTGTGCTCCGCCCTGAACCCAAACTGCTCTGGGCGTGGGGCAATGTGCGGCTGGAGATGTCGCAGCAGGAGTGCTTCAAACACCTTGGAGACAGTCGGCAGCAGTGTAATAGGCCGATAGCACTCCGGCTTCTGGGTGTTTTTCCCCGCCTTGGGCAGCATGATGACGCGCCCTTCCTTCCACGAGGCCGGAAAGGCCCCCGTGCGCAGTATCGCCGTGTACAGGCGCGCCAGTGCCGCTACCATTCGGTACGGCAAGTGGCGCAGCACTGCGTTGGAGATACCGTCAGCACCGGGGGCCTTCCTCGGCTTCGTCCTCAGGATGGCGCGTCTGACTGCGCCCGGCGAGAAAAAGACGGGGTCCTCTTCGGGAGCTATCGGCGTGCCGAAATAGTCCCCGAGGTGTCTCTCGACCGCTGCGACATGTTCGAAGTCGTCGGTCGGGTTAGGGCGGAACTGACGCTCCAGGTGTTCGGCGAAGACCTCCGCCCGGTCCTCTGCTACATATTTAAGCGCCCCGTCGCTGTTTAGGAGCGGACGCACCGGGGCTGGGGTATTCGTAAAAAGGCGGCACAGTTTGTGTATCGACGGCCAACTATCTCTAGTGGCGTCGATACGTTCCTCCCAGTCCGCGGCGGTGTGCGCCCGGAGCTCGGCCTTAACCTTCTCCGCGAGACGGTTCAGCTGCGTCTTGAGCGTTGGGCATCTTAACTGTTGCCACTGCTTGCGAAGGCGCCTCTTCTCGGCGATCATCGCTTGTAGGCGCGCCGGCAGGGGCGGCAATAGCACTCTTCCCTGCGGCTGCGTCGTTGTCGCCGCTTTTAAGGCGCTCTGTATGCAAGCAGTGACGTCACAGGCCGTCCGGTCCACGTCTGCGGAGGTAATTATAGGCCGAGTGGGCGTGGTGGTCTCCAGCTCTTCCTCGAACCTATTCCAGTCCGTTGATCGACGTGGCGCTATGGGCTTCAGTCGGGTCGGCATACCCGATAGGACGACGAGTACAGGTTGGTGGTCCGACTGTAACTCGTCGTCGATCACTTGCTGTGTGATCTGGCAGTGTAGCCCTCGATGGACTACGATGTCCAGCACATCCGGTAAGTAGCCCTGTGCATCTGGGTAATGGGTCGGCGTTTCTGGGCCGGACACCGTATAATCGAAGGCCTCCGCGTCCGCGAAGAGCCGTCTCCCCTCGGTATTCCTAGTATGGCTATTCCACGCTGGGTGCTTACAATTAAAGTCACCGGCGAGGATGGTTGCCCTCTGGTGTGTGCTAATAAGCGCCCGCAGCTCCGCTACGTCCAAATGTACTACGGGCGGCTTATAGCAGGCATGGCATACAAGTGCGTAAAAGGACCTGAGCGACGGCAAGGGGAGCTCCTGGTGTACGACTCTTCGCCTCACAATAACCGCCAGACCACGATAGCGGGTATTGTTAGCCGACCTTTCGTCCTTCCTGTAAACGAGGTAACCCGGGAACCTAACCCTATCTTCGGGCCCCAGGAGCGTCTCGTTTATGAGCGCCACGTCGATGTTTTGCTCCCTAAGGAGGTGGCGGAGGAGGGCGACCTTATCCTTAAGGCCGCGGGCGTTCCAGTGAATCACCCTTAACGATCTATCCATGATACAAGGTGAGTAGCGTGGCTAGACCGTCAAGGATGACCGTCTCAATGTCTTGGCCCTGCCTAATGGCTTTTCTTAAGTCCATTAATAACTTAATGGCACAGGCCGTAAACTCCTTCTTTTGCGTTTTAGCGCCGGAGGCGCCACCTTACGTGATTGTAGGGAGTTTCTGTAGTTCGGATGGCTGCCGCTGCCGTATGGTGGCGCTAGCCGCAGCGGTGGCGTCGCCCTGCGGAATATGGGCGAACTTGTTTGATTCCCCGCTTCCCCGCTGCGCTATGCCGCGCTAGTAGTTGCGGTGGAGCTCTCTTGTACGGCCTGTGTCCTGTGTTCGACAGGGCCGGCCTTAAGGGTCTCTTATTGGGTCGCCTGGGGGGGGGGGGTTGCTATGGGTATGCTTCCTCCGCCCGAAGGGAGTGGCTTGGCTTCTCTGAGAGGGCCCGTTGGCTGCCGCCATCAGCGTCATGCCTTGGGCCTCTTCTGGAGCCTCCTGTGGCCTATGTTCGGCCACAGTAGGCTGGCGCGTGGCCGTGATGGCGACAGTCCCCGCTCGCTTGTTCCGGATCTCCGTCTGGAACACGGGGCACTTTATATTGCACGCGGGATGCGGGCCACCGCAATTTGCGCAGGTGGCCGGTTCCTCCCGCGGGCGCAGGCAATCTCGTGCCGCGTGCTCCCCCCCGCACCGCACACAAGCGAGCGGACGGTGGCACTGGTGCGAGCTGTGCCTGAACCGGTGGCACTGAGCGGGTCCTCGTTTGCCCCGCCAAGCCTCTATCTTCACACCCCGCATATACATAAAGACGGTGGTGTTGAAGATATCCCAGACATCAGGGGTCTTCTTGAGGATTGCGTGGAACACACAACCGGGTCGTCCTTGTGCGCCCTTTATGTGGCGCACATACTCCGGTTGGTATCCCAACGTCCGGAGCTCCTCCTCAATCTCCTTAGGGTCCGTGTCTGCAGGCAGGCCCCTAATGGCGATCTTCATACTGCGGTCCGCTGGTAGCGAGTACGCGAACCAGGAAACGCCACTGTCCTTTTCAAGGCCGGTCAGATATCGCTGGACCAGCCTGTACTCTTCTTCGCTGTCTGGCGTGAAGCGTACCCCACACCCGAACGGGCGAGCGTTCGGAGGCCGGCCCTGCTTGGCGGCGATGGCCCTGAAGTGGGTGGCCCAGTTCGGTAGCCTCTCCACTACCAGCGGTGGGTACCGAAGCTTCTTGACCTTCTTACCTGGCTTCACGGTGCCGGGAGCGCCATCAGGGGGTGCGGCAGATGTGCCGGGGGCAAGGGGTAAGGTGGTTTCACTTACTCCAGTGCGTGTCCGTTCCGTGGGCGGTGTCACCGTAGTTGTTGTAGTACGGCGCACCGCGTCCGAGAAAGTAGGCGAAGGCGTGGCCCGACCCCGCGGCGCGCTTTCGCGCTGTGGCCGCGGCGGGTCTAGGCAGTGCCTTTTCGCCTCTTCGGACGCGGTTTCGCCCGAGCTCCTCCTGCGCCGCTGGGGTCTGGGTTCGAGCCGAAACTCGTAATCAAACCCCAGCGACGGTGTTGGTGACATCGCCGGTGGGGTCGCTAATGCGGCCTCAGCTCCTCCCACGGTGGGCCGCTGGCCGGATCGCGGTGTCGTGTCCGGGGACACGTCTCCGCGACCGGTTGCGGCCGAGCCCACTGATGCCAGCGACATGCTCGACCCCACATTTGAGGAGCATGCCGACAGCATCGCGGGCGAGTCGTAGGCTGAGGCTCGGGGGGGCGCCGGCGAGGCGGGCGCTGGCGTCTTGGTGAGCGCCGGCCAAGAATAAGGGCCAGCACTCGCTGGCCGCTCCCGCTCAGCCATCGCCGGTCCCGCCAGCGAGAAGCGGGGCCCGGCTGTGGCGGTGCGCGTAGCAGGCACAGCTTTCTCCTCAGAAGGCGCCGCCGGTGCGGTGGAGCCGGGGCGCGCGGGTGGCGACGTGAACCGCGGCGGTGGGGCCGTGGTGCGGGTAGGGGGTGCGCGGGGTCGCGCAGACGGTACCGGGGTACGGTGCACGGGTGGCGCGGGGCACGTTTGCGGCGGCGCGGTAGCGCGCGCAGCGAGAGTGCACGCGTGGTGTGCACGGCGGCGCGTGCCGGTGGCGGCGCGCGGCCCGGATTTGCGGCGCTTCCCGGGGCCTGGATCGGCACCGGGCGGAACGCGGCTGGGCGGATGGGCACTGCATGCTGCCGACCTGACGACGGCGTCGGCGCAACGCGCGCAGGCGCCGATGTCGTCGGTGGGCTGGCCGCGGTTGCGGCACTCTTCCCCCCCTTCTTCTTCCTTTCTTCATGCTGTCCGGCTGGCGGCGCACCGGACGACGCGTCGCCGATGTTCGGCAGTGACGTCGCCCGGTCCAACGCCGGACGGGCTTCCGGCGACCCGGTATCGCGGCCTCCGCGACCGCTTCGGTGGGGCTCCACCGGGCGGCACGGCAGGCTTCCCCTGTGTCCGCACAGGTACCTTTGCGTGACCTGTGCCCACACAGAGGAAACTAAAACTTTGTGGCGGTCCGCGCGGGTTAAAAACAATAAACTTGTGGACGGGATGCTCTTCGGGCCACGAGCTAATCGATCGACATAAAAAACATAGCATCAATAGGGTCATTAACTGCGTGCAATTCTTAACACCGCGATTCAGGAATCGACGGTAAATGTAAAGCGCCATCTATTGGTGAAAGATTGAACTAATCACAACATACCGCCCACCAAGGACGATTGTCCTTAACAATGACCGCCCACCATGAGACATATGGGCGCAATGATAAACTAACAAATACAACACACAAATGGAAACATAACAAATGCTCACAATACATACATAATGACCTTACACAATTACATATAAAATTTTCTTAGTAGTGCACATTAGTATGCACATTAAACTTAGACTAAAACTAAATGTTAAATTACTGAGCCACAGGCAGAATGCACAATTTTGAAGTGGCGCGCTTTAGATAGGAGTTTTTACATCTCAAAGTTACCACTCGAGTAATATTATCCTTGCCTGGGTGTTTCTCAGCAACCCTGCCAATAAGCCACCTAGCCGGAGGTAAATCATCCTCTTTAACCAAGACAACATCCCCGATCTGTGGTTCGGGCACCTTTGTAGTCCACTTGTGTCTATGTAGGAAGTGAGTCAAGTATTCGTTAGCCCACCTAACCCAAAAACCTTGTAACATGGCTTGCACTAATTGCCATCTCTTTAGGCTACTTATAGGGCTTGTTTCATAATTTGATTCGGGTACGGTTAATAAAGGCTCGCCTATCAAAAAATGACCAGGAGTTAATGGCATCGGTTCCTCTGGACCGGTGCTTTCTATTACTGACAGCGGCCGGGAGTTTAAGCAAGCCTCTATTTGAGTAAGCAGTGTGGCCATCTCTTCATAGGTGAGTGTCGACTTTCCTATTACTCTTTTTAAATGGAATTTGGTCGACTTTATTCCTGCCTCCCATAATCCACCGAAATTAGGAGCGTGTGCAGGAATGAAGTGCCAAGTGGTTCCGTCAATAGCTAAAGCTTCTGCTATTTCTCTAGTTATGGTTGACCCTTGCAGCTGAAACATTTCCTTTAATTCCCTGGAGGCCCCTACAAAATTCGTGCCATTATCGCTCCATAGCTCCGAGCAATGGCCTCTACGAGACACAAATCTTTTAAAGGCTGCAAGGAAACCCTGTGTAGTCAAATCGCTGACTATTTCTAAATGTATAGCTCTCGTTGCCCTACATATAAAAAGACAAATATATCCCTTATATGAGCGATGCCCGCGTCCCTTTGACGTTCTTATATCTATAGGTCCTGCGTAATCAACTCCACTGTGTAAAAATGCCCTGGAAGGAGTACCACGAACTGAAGGCAGAGAGCCCATCAGTTGATTCCTCACAGTAGCACTTTGTTTTACGCATGTGACACATTTACGGACATGTTCCTTGAGAAGGGTTTTAACACCAACGATCCAATAAGCTGTACGTATGTAAGACAACATGAGCTGAGGTCCGCCGTGCATGGTCTTTAGGTGGGCATCTGCTATGATAAGCTGCGTTAAATGTGATCGATGTGGCAATAAGATTGGATGTTTGGTCTTTTAATCCAGCTGAGCTCTTTGAAGCCGGCCACCAGCTCTGAGTATATCGTCTCCATCAATATACGGATTTAACGTTCAAACTTTACTTTTTCTTGTTTTTATTTCACCTTTCTGTTTAATTTCCGTGTACTCTATTTGAAATCCTTCAATTTGGCATTGCCGAATACAACACTGCAATGATTTCTCAATCTCCCAGCTGCGTAAGTACCTTGGTCGATCTTTATCTGTTTTGTAATTTAAAAGGCGTCGACAGTAAGCTATATTTCTTACTAGCTTAGGAAGAGTTGAATATCTGTTCCATACGAAATTATCAACAGTAGAATAATGGGTATTTATTGATCTTTCCAAATTCACTTCTAAATCTCTTGGTTTTGGGTACACTATCTCTCTATCACGTAAAATGTCTGGTCCATTTAGCCACAATCTATTATCTATAAGCTCTACAGGTTTAATTCCACGGGAGGCGCAATCTGCGGGGTTCTGATTGGATGGAATATGTGCCCATTGAAATGCGTCCAATGTAGTTAGGATCTCTGAAACCCTATTCGCGACAAAGGTTTTCCATTGACTAGGGTGTTTATTTAACCATGCTAGCACGACCGTTGAGTCAGTCCATGCTCGCAAGTGGTTCTTAGGTATACCTAAAACTTCCGACATTTCAACTAGTAAGCGAGTGACTAGCACTGCGCCGCATAACTCTAGGCGCGGTATGCTTACTTGTTTTATGGGTGCAACCCGTGTTTTTGCTGTAACTAGTGAAACGTGTACGTCGCCATTACTATCCACTATTCGGATATACACTGCTGCAGAGTATGCGACCTTAGAAGCATCGGAAAAGCCATGTAAGTCTACAACAGTATCGCCTGACTTGGTACCCAGCCATCTGGGAATTTTGAACTCGGTAAGTTGTGCCAATTCACTACAGTAAGTAGCCCATTCATTTAGTAACTGGGTTGGGACCTCGTCGTCCCAGCCAATTCCAGCTAACCACAGCCTTTGTATAAATACCTTTGCTGTTATAAGCGCTGGTGCCAACCAACCTAATGGATCAAATAACCGTGATATACTCGAAATAATCTTTCTTTTAGTTTCAGGTCCTGACGTCGGAGTAAGCTTCACTGAATATTGAAATATATCTTCACTACGGTTCCAGGTGAGTCCTAAAATTTTCATAATAGAATCTAGTTTTATTTCTAAGTTTCGCTCTATTTCCTTTTCTTCGCCCTGTTCCTTTCCGTCTTCCCCTTCATATTCTGAACTAATTTCCTTTATTACCATTTCATTATTGCTTGTCCATTTTTGCAGTTTAAATCCACCCTTGCCAAGTAGCGTATTCATGTCCTTATATAACTTGAATCCTTCTTCTATTGTTTGACAGCCACTCATAAGATCATCCATGTAATAATCTACTAGCACCTTCTTTGCAATTTCTGGACACCCTTCTCCTTCATCAAGAGCTACCTGTTGGAGAGCCTTCACTGCTAAATACGGGGCTGAGGCCGTTCCAAACGTCACGGTTACTAACTCATAATCTTGAATTTTATCTTCAGGATTATCTCTCCATACGATGCGCTGGAATACCGAATCATTATCATCAACTCTTACTTGCCGATACATTTTTATAATGTCAGCTGCCAAGCAAATAGGGTGAACTCTCCATCGTATAATAAGATTTCGCAACTCTGGTTGTAGTGTTGGACCGATCATTAAAGTATCATTTAATGATACGCCGATAACTCCTTTGCACGACGCATCGAAGACGACCCTTAACTTGGTGGTCGATTTATCTTCTCGAACCACCGCGTGATGAGGAAGATAAACTGTTGACATCTTTTTTAATCCTAGACTTTGGACTGTAGCCTCAGTTACGAATGAGGCTTGTGAGCCTTGGTCGATCAAAGCTCTGATAACCCTTTTTTCCCCGTATCTCGACTCAAAATTGATCAGTGCAGTGGCTAACAATACTTGACTACTTTTTAACTTACCTGTCGAGAAACATGACACCACCGGTGTACCATCATTGGATGTTGACCCCACCACTTGTGTGGACGGGTTGACCTTCGTGACCTGATCACTTCCCTCCGATGATTCAACAGATGCGGTTATGCTGTTGCTTGGCCCCTACGAGTGCCACATGCCTAGATAATATTTATACAGATATTATACCAAGCCACAAAGAAATTATAAATTTACTAGACTCAGATCATTGTGGGCAAAAGATTACTATTCAAAACCAAAACAATAAAGTGGCTAAAAAAGATATCATTGTTAACCCTAAAATTGCAAGTCGCTTGGAAGCTTTTAAAGTTAAACTCATTAATAAATTACTAGTTTTATCTATTCCTGCTGATCCTAATCATCTATATAATGATTTCTTTAATATATATTGTAAACAATTTCATTCCATTTTTATTCCCAAGACTATCTCGATTAATAATAACGTATCTTTCAGTGATTGGGCTACCATTGGTATTCATAAAAGTAGAACACGGCTTTATGAGCTGTACAATGAAAGGGCATACATAAACACTGCTGAATTTAATTTACATGTTAGAAACTATTCAAAATTATTTAAAAAAGTTTGTTGTATGGCCAAGTCGCGTCATTTGAGTTCGAGGATTAAAAATAGTAGTAATGTAATCAAAACGACTTGGAATATTATTAATAGTGAAACGGGAAGGTCTAGTAACCGAAATACTGACTATAACCTGTCAATTAATGACAACATAATAAAATCAGACTCGCAAGTCGCCGCGGCCTTTGAAAATTTCTTTTCAGATATTCCCGTTTCAACTACTAAATCCCTAAACTCATCACCTTCTGTTGCTGAGTCTTTGCTCAAGGAAAATGTTAATGTTTGCGATTCGGAATTTCATTTTGAACATATTACCTGGAGAGATATAATTAAAACCTTTCACACTTTAAATGTAAAAAAGACTGCAGATCTGTGGGGTAATTCTGTAGAAGTAGCTAAGTCAATTATTGACATTGTAGCTCCTACTTTATCTCTAATCTTTAATAATTGCATTGACTGTGGGGAGTTTCCTGACCTTATGAAAAATAGTAAAATAATACCTTTGTTTAAATCAGGTAGTACATCAGACCCCACCAATTATAGACCTATTTCAGTACTTTAGTAAAATTTTTGAAAAAATAATTTTAGACCAATTACAAAGATTTTTTAATAAACATAAATTATTGCATAATAAACAGTTCAGTTTTACAAGGGGTCGTTCGACTACTGATGTGGAACTTTTAGGACATATTTATAATGCATGGGAAGATAAACGCGATGCATTGGGCATCTTTTGTGATTTGTCCAAGGAATTCGATTGCGTTCTTCACGAAACGTTAATCAGGAAACTCCGCCACTACGGGATCCGGAACACCGCTCTGGATCTTCTTACTTCATACTTGAGTAATAGGATTCAGAGCGTTGACGTTAATGGGAAAAGATCTCCCGAATCTATAGTAACAATGGGAGTCCCACAGGGCTCAATTCTTAGTCCTTTCTTGTTTTTTATTTACATTAATGATTTGCCATACCTCATAAAGGATAATCATGATATAGTGTTGTTTGCGGATGACACTTCACTTTTGTTTAAACTTAAACGTCAGCAGCTGGTTACTGACGATGTTAATAGTGCGATCTCAAAAGTAGTTCACTGGTTCAATGTTAATAATTTATTTCTTAATGAAAAAAAAACCAAATGCATTAAGTTTACGCTACCTCACGTTAGGCAGTTGAAGACTAATGTGTTGATAAGGGGCAAAGAATTGAACCCTGAAGATAGTATTCTTGGGCTTAACTTTGGATGCTAAGCTTCAGTGGGGTCCACATATAGATAAATTGTCGAAAAAGCTAAGCTCCGCAGCATACGCTGTTAGAAGAATTCGTAATTTAACTGATATAGAGACAGACCGTTTAGTGTACTTTAGCTATTTTCATAGTGTAATGTCGTACGGTATTCTGTTGTGGGGAAATGCCGCTGACATACAGACTATCTTTGTTTTGCAGAAAAGAGCTGTTCGGTCAACTTAAAAATTAAGTCCGAGACACTATCTCAGAGAGAAATTTAAGGAGATTATTGTAATGACTGTGCCCTCTCAGTATATTTATGAAAATCTTTTATATGCCCATAAAAATTTAAAATTGTTTAAAAAATACAGTGATATCCATAATCTAAATACTAGAAACAAACACAAATTTGTTTTACCTACAACAAGGCTCAAGAAAATAGGTGGCTCATTCAGATGTCAATGTATACGTTTTTATAATAAACTTCCAAGCAAGATCTAAGCCTTAATAAATTCAAATCATTTATTAAAAGTAAGTTGTGCCAGAAAGCCTTTTATACCGTTAAAGATTATATTGAGGACAAAAAGGCTTGGGATTGAGCTGCTCCAATTATTGCATACTGAAACTTTTATTTTATTTATATGCCATTTTGACATATTTACTTTGTGGAGTTCAATAAACTGTTTTGAACTTAATATTTACTTGTAATGTATTATATTGTTTTCAATTATTGTGAATGTGAAGCCTATGTGGGTCATTGTTGTTTTTCTTTCTCATTTAGTATTAATCATGGTCTGGCAGTTTGAGTAATTTATGCGGCCTACCCAAATGTTCTTTCTTTGTTATTGTTCGTCGAATCGTTGAGCTCCCTTTAATAAGGCAAAGGGATATAGTTTCCCACCAAGACTATTTTGAAAAACATGTTTATTTTACATGAAAGATAGCCCATAGAATGAACGCAACCGAAATATACTATTCTTTAGAAGATTCTAAATTTCATAACTTGCAACACTTTTCAAAAATTGACTACCTTATATTGAAATGTCAATGTCAAAGTTCAGTGACGTGAAAAAGTGCTAAAATAACGGTCGATTTTTGGTTACTTTCGAGAAAAAATCTTTTATTGTTCAACGAAAAATCTTGTAAGTATAGTAGATCATGTTTCCATCTTATATGAAATGACAACTTTAGCTATGTTTTTTTGTTGATTTTATGCGTATAACATTGATAACAGCGTTAAAATCTGCGAAATACTAAGTGGGAAAATTATTCCCTTGGCCCGATTGAGTTTATAACTTATTTCTTATTATATATATTATGAAAGTTTGAACTCACATACAAGTCAATACAAAATACAAATAATGATAGAATGCTGAAATTTGAATGAAAGTAAGCTTCTTAGGGGATGTAGATGTGATATTTACATGTAATAATTTATTTGTAGGATTCACCATGAATAAGAAATTAAGGAAACAGGAGTTAGAAGATATCATGAACAACCTGTCAGATTTATCCAATCTTGACTCAGATGATGATGCGTATTACCAAACAGCCCCTGTAACCAGCCCGGCAGATTACCAGAATGAGTCTCAAGATGTTATTGTTGAAAGGCGTCTTGAAGAGTTGTTTGGTATATCTGATAACTTGGAAGAAACTATTGAAAGCCAAGAAATATATTCAGTAGAAGCACTCACAGATATTTTAGAAATAAATAGTCCTAGACCTATTGGTAGTGTGGGTGAGACAACAGGACAATATGATGTTCTTCCAACAGAGGAAAATATTGCAGCTTATGAAGAAAGCTTTGTTATGGATTGCAACCAACGAGAAACTGAAATAGAGCAATGCTTAGCTGAAATCTGTGAAGAACACTCCCACTATACTCCAATATCTACAGATGACTTAAGTGCAAGACCTTCAAGCAGTAATGTTATTGTAACAGAACCGGATCGTCGCTCAAGATCAAGCAGAACTATGAATACAGTAAGACAACCAAGGGAGTGGAAAATTGAAACAGAGATACACAATGTTCCAGAATTTACCAATTCAATTCAACCACAATCAACATATAGTCATAAAACGCGGCCTATCGATGTTTTTCAAAACTTTTTCCCAGAATATTTAGTACAAGTTCTAGTGGAACAAACAAATAGATATGCGGTTCAGAATAACAGCAATAATTTTACACCAGTATTATCAGAGGAAATGAAAGCTTACCTTGGAATATTAATAATGATGGGGTTAAACCCATTGCCTGATATGGAGCTATATTGGTCTAATGACCCTTTTTACAATAATGCAGAAATTTCAAAAATTATGCCTATGAAAAGATTTAAAAAAATAACTGAAAATTTACACATAAATTACAATGAAAAAGAACCAAATAGGAACTCACCGGAATACGATAAAATGTACAAGTTGAGACCAATGATTCAAGAGCTTAATAAATTGTTCCAGTAGGAAACAGGTAATTCAAGTAAACAATCAATAGATGAATGCATGGTGAAGTTTAAAGGAAGATCATCTTTAAAGCAGTATATGCCAAAGAAGCCAATCAAGCGTGGCTTCAAAATCTGGGCACGTTGTGATTCTGCAACCGGCTATCTGTACCAGTTCGAAATTTATACCGGGAAATGAGACAGTATGGAAGACGAGGGACTGGGGTACAATGTGGTTAAAAAGCTGTCAGCCGGCCTTCCTGAGAACACTCTGATAGCGTTTGATAACTTTTTCACTAGCTGTAACCTAATGGAAGATTTGTACGAAAATCAAATTTTTGCTGTTGGTACAGTTAGAGTAAATAGAAAAGATCTTCCGGAAATTTTTAAAAAGTCTCAACCAAAACATTTAAGACTTGAAAGGAACCAATTTGCAGCTGTAACTGCTAAACCAATTACAGCAATCAAGTGGCTTGATACAAGGGATGTTAATATTCTTACAACAGCTCACCATCCAACTGACACAGTATTTGTAAAGAGAACTCAGAAAGATGGTACTAAAAAACAAGTTCTCATCCCCACAGCTATCGCTCCGTATACGCTCACCATGGGAGGCGTCGATCACTTTGATCATTTCAGATCATCATATCCGATCAATAGAAAATGCAGGAAATTTTGGATGAGATTGTTTTTCTTTATGTTTGATGCGGCAATCATAAACAGCTATATAACCTACAACACTGTGCATGTAGCAAGTACTCATTCTCATAGAAATTTTCGATTGCGATTGGCTCGTGAGCTGATATCAAATTACTCTAACAAGGTAAAACGCCAGGTTGTTTTCAAAAACAAAAAGGGCTCCAACTTTGGAGTTCCAGATGCGATACGTTTACTCAATGTCGGCGTCCATCTTCCAGATGAAGGAAATACTTACAAAAGATGCCGATTTTGTAGCACAAAAAAAGAGGAGAGAAGAACAAGAATAGTATGTTCCACGTGCCAAGTTGCACTATGTGCAAAGAAATGTTTTAAATTATTCCACGAGGCTTCACCCCAAGAATAATTATATTTTTAACACGCTTTTAGCTTCACTTGTAATTAGCTATATTAATTATTAGAATAAAAATGCGATTGCAATACCGCTTTTTATTTAGCATGCATGATAATATTCATAGGTAAATAAAATAAAAGTTCGTAACGCATTTCACTAGATTTTTTTTCTTTATGAATAAAATAAATAAAATGTAAAAAGCGAAACCAGGTGAAATACTAGTATATGAATAACAACAAAACTAGGCATAATTCCCTTTGCCTAAATAGGCAAAGGGAATTATTTTCCCACTTCGAGACACAGTGCACATACATAATCGGGCAAAGGGATATTATTTCCCACCCAAAAACCATCCCCCCTTTTTCAAAATACTTTTTTTTAAATTCTGCAGTATCTATTTACTCTATTTCCACTGTAACTTACTTTCTAGCTCTAACACAGGCTCGAGCCTTATTAAGGGGTTCTGAGTTGAGCTGCACAATTACTGACAAATGCGTGCACTGACTGGACAGGTCCACTCAATCTGTGTGGTTCTTTCCTCAAAAGGACCATTTAAGACACCAATCTACATGGCCTTCACATGATCTGACCAAGATTATGTCTGGACTTTAAAGGAGACTGTGACCTCTGAGTTTGTTTCGGCCTTTCTTCTCAGAGTAGGCAGATAGGAAACGCCGACCTCATCCAGCTTTATTTTAAAAATATGATTGACGTGTAAAAGTGTTTGTACAAACCTACTTATAGAAAATAAAACATTTATCATTTATCTACAACATGAGCATCACTATGAACCAATCAACAGTCGTCAATAAGCAAACAATTATTTTTTTGGGTTACTAGTCTTTTTGCTAGTCATTAATTGAAACGAAGCCGAAACTGTGACACATATCATTATCTTTTCTGTCTTATAGGACAAAGCGGGATGAAATAAAACTCCTGTGTTATATATTTCGGGTAAATAGAAACTTTTATGAAAAAGATACTATATGTTAAAAAATAAATCGATAGTTTTACATATGCTTTATCGATATAATTCCGAACTCACTATTATTTTGTAGGTATTAAAGGATGAATTTGTAGCTTGGCGTTGAAGGCACGTCTTTGCTTTTTTGACGTGGCGGTCAAAAGGTTAAATACTTTATAGCCATAAGATTATAGAAATGGTATACAATGTCGAAATCCTCTGTCTAAAATAAAAATATCTTCTGATCTAAAAAAAGACCTCATAGGGCCATTTACATTTTCAAACAAATGCTTCATTATTTCAGAATCTGTTTGTGTTGCTGTATATGGACCCGAAGCATCTATAATGTATCCATCACAGGCAACAAGGAAGGCAGGCAGGAAAGGGCTTTATTAAATTGTCATACTTGTGCAGACTATATGTTCTTTTCTGGTAAAGGCAGTTGCTACTTTTTTGTACAAAAATATATGTACTGTTACAGTTTCCCAATGCTAAGGAAAACCCTTAGTGATCAACAATAATCGATTACATAGATTTCCTGTAAATTGTCTTGTCATCATTTAAGAGCAGCCTGCCTCCCACTTCCAGTAGCACGCCAGTCTCGTCCCGATCGCTGAACCTCCAGCATCTCCGTCTATCATTGTGTCTGCCAGTTCCTTTTGAGTGTAACCCAAAATTGTAACAAGGTCAAACTCCAAATTAAACTATTTATTCACGTGTATTTAAAAGTGTTTTTTTTTAAACGTTGTTTACATGACCTCGTATAACATTGGTGGCAGCTTAAGGGATTTACAAAAATCCTCGGATCGCCTCAATTCAGTGAAAACTAAATAATAAAAAAAATAAATACCATACTTACTTGTGTTGTGATTGTGATAGTGCAAAGTGCTAAAATCCAATCTTACCTCCGTGTCCTGTCGCTATATCTTGTCACTGTGTCTTTCCGCGCAGTGCCGCTGTATCCTGCTGGTCTTATCAGGCCTTCACGTGCCGTGTTGGTATAGCGGGGTGTACCCCGAATATCTATCACTCACCTTGGGTGATCTCACCTAGCCACGAAATGATTCGTGTTGCCGTCGTAGTCGCAGTGTTCCTGTAATCCATTCTACATCGAAACTATCTGTGTTGTGAAAATAGTGCTAGTGATTAAAACTACAAAGTTTCATCGCATAGTTCCAATTCAATTCGAGCTTCAAAGTGTTAGACTTAGTAACATTCAGTTAATCATTTGTCCCAATGTATTATTTTATTACTCAGCTCCGAGACTAGTGCAACATTCCTTTCTTATCGCAACTCCGTACCTCACGTGTTATCTTTGTTTTGACTAACTTGGCATGCCTAAAGACGAGCCTAGTACCATGTCTAAAGAAACAAAAGAAATCGACATGAACTTTATAAGCAAGTTTATTAACAAATTCGACGGAAACCGCGAAAAACTTAATGCGTTTTTAAATAATTGCCGAAATGCAATAAGCCTTGCGTCACCACTTCAACAAGACACAATATTAAAATATATTTTAAGCCAACTTGAAGGTCACGCCGAAAGTGCGTACTCTATTAAAGAATTCGAAAACTGGCAACAGTTAGAAGAATTTCTCAAAAACCAATTTGGCGAGAAAAAACATTACGCTGCACTACTCTCGGACCTCCAAGATTGCTGTCAAACTAGTAGCGAAACAGTCAACCAGTTCGCACTACGCGTAGAGACATGCCTTGCCAAACTATTAACCGAAATCAATATTTCAATACCCACGAAAAAGAAAGGTGAACTGACTGGCCGTGTCGCTGCAATGCAAGACTTAGCATTGCATACATTTATTAGTGGTTTAAATTCTCGATTATCAACTGTGGTCAGATGCCGTGACCCTGAAACTTTAAATGAAGCCATTGGCTTTGCCGTATCCGAAGAAAAAATATTACAGACTACCTCTAAACGTAATCCATCAGCAATCAATACCAACTCACCTAATCATGGACGTTGGTCTCAGCGTCGATTCCAACAGAACCGAAACCTTACACCGCAAGATGTTTCAAACGAGCCCAATAGTCAAAGACCATCTACTTCAGGTCTTCCAGTATGTCGTTATTGTAAAAACGTGGGTCATACAATTGAGGAATGTAGAAAACGGGAATTCAATAATAATCGCTTCAGAGATCTAAATAATCAAAGACCACCACCAAGGAGTTACCAAAATAATCAAGCTCGAGTTCACGCGGTAAATAGCAATGAAAACGATGACTACATGGCTGATAGTCAAGATAAACCAAATAATGATTTAAACGAATAAAGGGCTCACGGTGGTGTCTCGTGAGACCCAAACCTCAAATTCCAAAACATTTCCATATCAAAGACACCAGCGCTGTATCCACTCTATCCTCTGTATCCACTGTATCCTCTGTATCCCCTAACAATAGGGACTCGCGAATAAACCGCAACACTGTATCCTCTGTATCCACTGTATCCTATGTATCCCCTAACAATAGGGACTCGCGAATAAACCGCAACACTGTATCATCTGTATCCACTGTATCCTCTGTATCCCCTAACAATAGGGACTCGCGAATAAACCGCAACACTATATCCTCTGTATCCTCTGCATCCGCTGTATCCTCTGTATCCCCTGCGTCCGCCGTATCCTCTGTATCCACTGCTCCCGCAGAACGAAAAGCAAATCATCCTGTATATGCCAAGTCCACTTCAGACTCAATCACTCCTCGTTCAACTCCTGAAACAAAAATTTATGAGATTAATATTAGTCCATTTAAGAGACGCTTACCTCACATCCTTGTCCATACCCCAGTGTCAAACATTACTTTATCCCTCCTTGTAGACTCTGGTGCAACTGTAAGCCTTCTGAAAATCTCTTCCATACAGGTACCAGTTGATATCACAACAGAAATAATCCTTTTGAAAGGTATTGACCCCATTGATCAAGCTTCACCGACAATAGGCCATTTTCCACTTAAAATAAAAATAGACGATAAAATTAGTATCACACATAAATTCCATATAATACCCCGAATACACTTGCCTTATGATGGTGTAATTGGCACTGATATGCTAATCGCTTTTGGCTGCACTATCGACTACACTCGTGAAACCTTGAGAATAAGTAAAAACGAAATAAAATTACATTTCAATGCGCCTATTTATGTAATTCCACCCAGGACTGAAACTGTCATAGAATGCTCTGTCTCAAACCCTGAGGTGAAAGAAGGACTCGTACTAGACCAATGCTATCACGAAGATTTACTGATCGCCAATTGCTTAGTCGCAGTCAAAGAAAACCAAAGAATTAATTTATCAATAATCAATACTTCTGAAACTCCTATAACCCTTCAGTCAAATTTAGATATCACACTCTTTCCCTTAAGTTCTATTACCAAATCGTTCAACCCAGTAAACGCTCATACAGTTTGTCATTTTAATAACACCAACTCTTACCTCCGAACACAAGAAGTATTAAATCTTCTTAGAATCTCCCACCTTAATACAGAAGAAGCAAATGCTCTTCACGATGTTTGCTCTGAATACTCAGATATATTCTTTATTCCTGGTGACAAACTTTCCCACACAAATGCACTTAAGCATAACATAACAACGAGCGTCCAAAATCCAATAAACGTAAAATCTTACCGGTTCCCAGAGGTACACAAACAGGAAGTCAATAAACAAATTGACCAAATGCTCGATCAAGGAATCATAAAACCTTCGGAGTCTCCATGGTCTTCTCCAATTTGGATTGTCCCCAAAAAAAACCGATGCATCCGGACAACAAAAATGGCGTATAGTTATCGATTACCGAAAACTAAATGATATCACTATTGGAGATAGCTACCCTATACCACAAATATCCGAAATTTTAGATCAGCTGGGTCAGAGTAAATATTTCTCGACTCTTGACCTTGCATCAGGATTCCATCAAATTTTGATTAATGAGGAGGATGCTTCTAAAACAGCATTTAATGTACCTCAAGGACATTACCAATTTACAAGAATGCCATTTGGCTTAAAGAACGCGCCTGCTACTTTCCAACGGTTAATGAATACCGCTCTCACAGGCCTCCAAGGCCTACGATGTTTCGTATATCTCGATGATATAGTAATATACTCTCATGATTTAAATTCTCACATTGATAATATTTTGTCAGTATTCCAAAGGCTTCGAGATTACAATCTAAAACTCCAACCTGACAAATGCGAATTTCTACGACGTGAAGTCGCATATCTTGGTCATCAAATAACTAGAGATGGTGTAAAACCTAACCCTGAAAAGATAAAAGCAGTAACACAATTTCCTACTCCCAAATCCCAGAAGGACATTAAGTCCTTCCTCGGACTTGTATCCTACTATCGCCGTTTCGTTTCTAACTTCTCAAAAATTGCAAAACCTCTAACTCAACTTTTAAAAAAGGATGTCCCCTTCCTATGGGAAAACCAACAACAAGTCGCCTTTGACGAGCTCAAGCACAAACTTACCTCTGCTCCTATCCTCATTTATCCAGATTTTTCTGCCCCTTTCATCTTAACGTGTGATGCCTCTAATTATGCCATTGGTGCCGTACTCAGTCAAGGTCCAGTTGGTAAAGATAAGCCAATAGCCTTTGCCTCTCGTACCCTCAACAAGAGCGAGTCTAACTACAATACCACTGAAAAAGAACTCCTTGCTATTTTGTACGGGTGCAAAACCTTTCGGCCATATCTCTACGGACGAAAATTCCTGATCATTACTGATCATAGGCCGTTGAAATGGCTGTTTAATCATAAAGATCCTAGTAGCAAATTACAAAGATGGCGCCTGAAACTAATGGAATACGAGTATGAAATCACTTATCAAAAAGGAAAACTTAATGCCGCTGCTGACGCCTTATCCCGATATCCTGTAAACCCAATTCAACCATCGGACTGTGATCCCATTCCATCCACTTCTAACGAAAATACAGATAATTCCACACCTCAATTTAGCCCTGTAACTCTCGAGGATCTCGATATACAACTACCTCCTGGTTGCCTAGACCTTGACTACCAAAAACTACCGTCTGTAGACCTCTTAGAAAACGACGACTCACCACCAGGAATCGATAATCCTATTACACCTACCACATCTAATAAATCCCCGAATCTCACAACAAATCCTTCTCGCGATGATAATTATAGCAAATTCCTGAAAACAATGAGCAACAAAGACTTTAATAGCAACGCTAAAATTACAGAACACAACGAAAGCGTCCTGAAAACTAACTGCAAAATAATTGTCATACCTACTTCCATAGACCTCGATGATTCCAATCCTCACGTAGAAGAAATCCTGGGCAACCTCGAAAACTGTAATGAACTCCTAGATAGGGAAAGAACTCTCTACTCTTTTATCTCATTCAATAACAAAGGAAAGACAATATATTTCCTATTCACTAAAGTATACCACTTTCATAACAGTTCTTATGAAGACATTTATAAAAGTTTACTAAATCTTCAATCCGATATACTACGTAATTTTACTGATTCCAACCTAGATTTAGCCATTACCGATTTCCAAAATCCTTTCGACAAGCATATATGGGCGAAAATATACAACATCTTTAACAATACTCAAGTATCAGTCCATATCTATCACAATACTATAATTTTCCCTACACCCTCGGAGATACCTAGAATACTCCGCGAAAACCATGACATCCCTATCGCCGGACATTTAGGATCTACGCGAATGTTTAATCGGATAAAAGAAAGGTATTTCTGGAAAAATATGCGGACAGATATCGAAACATATGTAAGAAATTGCTCCCAGTGCCAAAGTAACAAAGCCCTAAGACAAATAAATAAATCACCAATGCAAATAACTACCACTTCCACTAAGCCATTTGAACGACTCAGCCTCGACCTTGTGGGTCCCCTTCCAGAAGCTGGCCTTACTAAGCTCAAATTCATTGTTACACTACAGGACGACCTCACCAAATACTCCCTCGCTTACCCTATCGCTAATGCGACTGCAGAAGAAACATGTGAGTGTTTAGTGCACTTTATTTCTAATTTCGGTATCCCGAAGTCTATTTTAACCGATCAAGGCACAAACTTCACCGCAGATTTATTCAAAAGAACCTGCGACTTTCTGAAAATTAAACAAATTTGGTCTTCCCCATACCATCCTCAAACTCAAGGTGCACTTGAACGCAGTCACTCCACACTTAAGGAATACCTTAAATCTTATGTCAATGAAAATCATTCTGATTGGCATAAATATGTCTATACTGCTATGCTAGCGTATAACGCCTCTACTCATTCCACTACTAACTTCACACCGTATGAGCTTCTCTTCGGCCAGAGGCCTTTTATACCGGACTCCATCTACGAATTACAACCAGACCTTACATACCTAGAATATCTCAAATCTTTACATCATCGTCTAAAACTTTCACGTGAAAAAGCCATTGAAAACATACTAAGGTCCAAGGAAAGATCTAAACAGTATTATGACGCCCGCTCTCGACCTGTTCAATATAAAGTAGGAGATTACGTATATCTCAAAAATCATGTACGTTTGCGCAAAGCCTTTTCGCCAATTTGGAAAGGACCATATAAGGTTGTAAAAGTCAATGGTAGAAACACCTTGACCCTACTTATAAATATACGTCATGTGACACATCACTATGACGAAGTCAAATTAGCTCCTAGATCTGAGACGTAGGCTTAGTTATATACTTAAATATATACTTAATTGTAATTATATTTTATTACAGTAACTCTGCGTTGGGTCAGGAGTTCATTACGCCCTTGACGAACAGTCCTGGCATCTACTTCGACCCCTTAGGTTCTTTAAGTTTAATCGATAGTCACCTTAGCATAGTTATTCCTTATGATGTATCATTTATTAACCCGCATATTCTAAACCTCCGTCTTATTCTTGATAAATCCAAACAGTTATGTGACGATGGTAAAGTCTTTGATTATTTAGAATGTAGTAATCTCTTTGAACCATTGAACACCCGTTATAATGATATAGCCCATAATAACGAAGCTATTTTTCACCTTACATCCCGTCAGTCGAGGAGATCTGCACTTCTGGGATTCGTAGGCACTATATCTAAAAAAATATTTGGCACAATGGATGAAGACGATGCCATCCGATATGACAATGCCATTAGAGAGGTAGAGACAGACCAAAAGAAACTAGCCCTTCTAATGAAAGAAAACATATTAGTCACCACTTCTTCGCTTAGATCTTTCAATGAAACTTTGCATGTAATAAAACTAAATTAAGAGCATCTGAAAGATGCAATGGATGAATTGTCTCTAGATATTCTAAATCTGACTTATGTTTCACAAGAATTAGGTATTAGGTCTAGAATGCTGGAATTAACTTCCATGATAGAAAATAGTCTCCCAGCCTTGTCCTTCAAAGTTGAAGACATAATTAACTCTATTATGTTCAGCAAATCTAATGTCCTGTACCCCACTATCCTAACACCCAAAGAACTTTATACTGAATTGGTTGATAATTATAGATTCTTACCAGAATCTAAACAACTTCCAGTTCCTTTAAACCTCGATAACATGCATACTATTTTGAACATATCAGAAATATCAAGCTACTTTAACAAAGAAAAAGTAGTGTTTACAGTAAACATCCCTCTTATTAACCCTATACACTTAATTGTATATCATAACTTACCTTCGCTGGTTCCCCATGATAAAAATAATCCAAAGTCATATTCGACCATTATTCCATCCTCCAAATATATTGGTATCAGCAGAGATAGGTCAATGTACTGCAAGTTAGATAATCTGGATTATTGTAAGATAATCAATAATGATCATTATCTTTGTGAAACATCAATATTATACTCTTCTTCAATGACGCCTTCCTGTGAAACGGAAATTATCACAAAAGTACTTACCTCAATCCCTTCGATTTGTGAAACCAAATTTATTCAAGGTCACGTTAGCATCTGGCAGCCACTACGCTATAGTAGATGGTTATATGTAATGTCAGAAAAAACTAAAATAAGTATTGAATGTAATAACACTCAATCAACTGAAATAGAATTTAGTGGAAATGGTGTATTGTACTTACCTTCTAAATGTGTTGCCTACTGCAAGGACACTCGTTTAATTTCGCATGAAAATAGTAAAATTCAGCTAAAAACTATTGTTTCTAATTTTAACATTTTAAATGATTCATGTTGTAATATTGTAGCTTATAATAACATTGTATCGAACTTACCTGTAGTTAATCTTAAGAATGTTAACTTAGATTCCTTAGCTTATGATAATCCTGAAATCCTGAAAGGTCTTAACAATATAATTGAAAAACCACACATTGTTTTATATCAAAAATACTATTCAGGTATTATATATGTAATTATAATTTCTATTATGTGCTTTATTATGTATAAGGTGTATAAAACTGGCATACACAAGAAAATAATAAAATTTAAGAAAAATAAAACTCCCGAAAATAATGACCCTGAGCTAGATGACATTGAACTCTCAACCGTTAACACGGGACCCTCTCTTCGAATCGGCTGACTTACATTTCATTAATTTAAACATAAACTTCACTATAAAGGGTGTAGTTTACTCTAAATCGGGGGGCTGTTACAGTTTCCCAATGCTAAGGAAAACCCTTAGTGATCAACAATAATCGATTACATAGATTTCCTGTAAATTGTCTTGTCATCATTTAAGAGCAGCCTGCCTCCCACTTCCAGTAGCACGCCAGTCTCGTCCCGATCGCTGAACCTCCAGCATCTCCGTCTATCATTGTGTCTGCCAGTTCCTTTTGAGTGTAACCCAAAATTGTAACAAGGTCAAACTCCAAATTAAACTATTTATTCACGTGTATTTAAAAGTGTTTTTTTTAAAACGTTGTTTACATGACCTCGTATAACAGTACCATCACAAATAGCAATAGCAGGCATTTGTCCTACTGAAACATTTGGGCTACCGAAAATATTATTTGGTATTAATAAATTCCGCTGAGCAACCTCTTCTCTAGTAGTATGCTGCAACCCAACATGATTTGGAACAAAATGATTTATGAAATAGTTACGCATTTTTTTTTAATAAAACTCTAATGTGGACCGTGGCATATTGTAAAGAGTTGATAATCTATTATCGCTATCACCAGTTCTGAGATTTGTTAGATATATTGTTAAACATGTTTTCCTTGCTGATATTTCTAAGTACAGGTATTTCATCATATAGAGCTAGAAATTCTAATACATTAAGACCTGTCCAATAGTGACAAATGTGATTAGGCATCTCGTGTACATTTTCAAAATCCATCGAGTCAGCATTTCTTTCCATACCATGAATTAAATCCTCTATTTGTTGAGGTGTAAAGCTGCTGGTTAAGTTATTATTGTTATTCAACAATGACCATTCATGGCCATATAAATGTGTTTCACAAACACGGGAGTGAATTGGCACATATATTGGTATTGCTAGAAGCATGACCTTAATTAGCAAAGGAATTAAGTGCCCAGATTGATTGGCACAGGCTTGAAAAATACAATGCCTAGAAGTATTCGCTGCACGTTTATAATGTGGTAAAATAATACAATTCCTTTCTGCAGATTCCATTGGCACTTGTTGTTCTTGAGCTGGAGGTAGGGGTGGTGGCACTGGTATTTCTACATGAGGCACCGGCAATTGCTCTGGGTCAACTGGTTGATTTGCAAGTTCAGCATGGTCATCTGTGCCTGGTTGTTCTCTTAAAACATCATGTGATAGTTGGCGATTAGCATGCATCCAACACAGATGGCATACAAATGCATATCTTGATATCGCAAATAAAACATTTGAATAGTTAACAAATAACTTAATTAAAAGTTATTTTTCAAAGGATATTAAAAAGGCAGCCTAGAATTTTTAAGTTTACATAGACAATATTTTATGAGGCCTGGCCGAGATAAAAAATGATATTTCCACGTGAGCACCTTAGCAGGTGGATGGTAGTTAGCTTAACAGGGGCCCTAGTCTGCTATTTTTAATAAACTCGTCATTCCAACACGATCCCATTGTCATTTTGCTAAAAGTTCGTAATCTGCTAAATTCATAATGGTCGATCAATGGTCGGTCAATGGTCTCGTAATAGAATCGTGGTAGAATGACATTGTCGTATTGCCATTATTATAAAACCCGTTAGTAGAAATGATTTTCGAAAAACTACTACTTAATTTGAACAGTTAGTCATGCCAGATTTCATTTATATTATATTTACATATTATTTATTAGTGATATAAGCAATTTTAAGTAGCAAGACAAAAACATTAAATTTATTTGAAACTATACAAGTCAATAATATTTTATCAGTTTAGCTGTCAAAGTCAAATGTTAAATTACTGCTTACTGAGGTTAATCTGTTATTAGGGTTCCGTACCCAAAAGGTAAAACGGGACCCTATTACTAAGACTCCACTGACCGTCTGTCTGTCTGTCCGTCTGTCACCAGGGTGTATCTCATAAACCGTGATAGTTAGACAGTTGAAACTTTCATAGATGATGTAGGTACTTCTGTTGCCGCTATAACAACAAATACTAAACAACAGAATAAAATAAATATTTAAGGGGGTCCCATACAACAGACATGATTTTTTTGCCGTACGGAACCCTTCGTGCGCGAGTCCGAGTCGCACTTGGCCGGTTTTTATTTCTAGCGGTCGGTGTTTTGTTACTTATTTATTTTCTTTTGAGTGTTTTAATTATATTTTTCTTTGTGTATTTAAATTATCTTTTATTTATTTATTACATTTTATACAAAATGATGAATGAAATGATTTTCTGGAAAACCACCAAGAAGTTTATCCAAACGATATTGGATGGAGTGCGCCCAAATTTTAAATTCGATATCGGTGGACTGCCCCAATAAAACGACACGGCAGAATGGCGCACTGTAAGTACCTAAATACAGTATTATTTAGTAATAGGTACCTATGCATTATGAAATGTATCATGATTGTGATTTTTGCACTTTTTTAGTTCTATAATGAATATAAAAGTAAAATTTTAAACAAAATTAAATCACAGAAGAGTGAAAAAAGTGCAACAGGTACCTAAGCAATTCTTTTCTTTTGGCAGTCTTGCAGAATTATAGTGGGAAGCATATAGTAATAATTGTATAACTTGCGACGGGCTCG
The DNA here is from genome assembly GCA_905333075.3 of Atethmia centrago. Classification (NCBI taxonomy): domain Eukaryota; kingdom Metazoa; phylum Arthropoda; class Insecta; order Lepidoptera; family Noctuidae; genus Atethmia; species Atethmia centrago. The sequence goes on from HG995369.1 coordinate 34,592,660, forward strand.
ACGACATTCTTTGCATTCCGCCCATCTTCTTTCTCTAGCATCCACTGGGTTGGCTAGCTCGACAATATTTGTTCGTAGTGAATACATTTCTCCATTCAATATTCCACAAACACGATAGATGGCAAACACTTTTTGACAACCGAGCTATTAAAAGCAATGACTGCACAATGACGTTCTAATGGTAGGTCACTGATCAAAGGAACTGTCAAAATTTTAGCAGATTACTGCATACGCCAATCATTCATTTAACATTATGTACGAGATTACCATTCTATGCCATTTCTTTCAATGGAGTGTCAGTGTTTGACCATTGGAAAGTCATAATGACGCCATTATATTAGTAGATTACCAAACTTGTCAAAATCAACAATTATGAAATCAATGATAGACCATTCTGACACTATTGTAATAGCAGACTTGAGGCCCAGTTTACAGACACGTTAGTTCAATTATCTGTGCGAATCGTTTATGTGTCAGTGGACAGGAAAAGGCTTAATACATTAGTACTGACCTCATTGAGAATATCCCATGAAAGTATAGTAGTTATTAATGGATCACTGGCTTCGACTGTATGATATCTCACACGTCTAGCAATGGTGCTGGCAACACTGGCAATGTTTACTAGACTGGCGTATTTAAAATCTGTAATTAAATATAATATCTTATATGTATATTCTTAATTGACTAAAAAGTAGTGGGACACAGTGCAATAACTATAATTAACGAGTGACATTATTGGTGACTGCTAACGACAAGTGTATGTAAAAAAATTATCAACAACATTATGTGACGGTTCAAAACACTTCACAAACAATAACAAAGTGATAAAACAACAAATCAATACAACATCATCCTAGATTCCTATCAAATAGTGAATTTGAGTGCAGTTTTACATTAAAAATAGTGCAGTAATTAGAAAAGACGACTATAATTATGAACACCGTTAAGAAAATATTTTTTAAAAATTGACCTTTGGACTCTGATGAATGTTCGACAACTAGCGCCAGCACGGCACTGCGCGCGGAATAGGCGAACCAATATAGTACCGCTACTTGACACCAGTGGCGCAAAATCAATTTAGGGATACCACTTAAAAACGATTTTAGTATTTGGTAGAAAAATAATAATTTTTGGAATAATTTTATCAAGTAATAAAGCCTGATTTTTTTAAATACTTCGGAGGAATTTGGGAGGACTAAACAATCGAATTTGAATTGTGTTTTTGTAATTTTTTTTTTATTTCTTTGGTAGTACATTGGTGGACTAACCACTTAACGAAATAAATATGGATGACAACATTACCTACCGCAATATATGATTATGCAGATCAAGTTCACTTTGCGACGTTACTGCGGACAATTCAGCGCTTTTTGACACGACAGTGATGAGTCTGCCTAATACTTCCATAAATACAAGTCAATCCATAATTGAGCTGCAGGAAAGCGTTAAGCAGTTATCTAAGGATTTACAAAGTGCTCATCAGGAAATAGAAAATTTAAATACAGAAAATTTTCGACTCAAATCAGACGTACAAAAATATATTAAAATAGTAAATGCATATAAAGAGGTAAATGCTGACATGATAATTTCGACACCACCCTCGGGACGAAAACGGAAAAATAAACAAAATAAAGTAACGCCTGTGACACATAAAAAGCAACAAATCGCATTGCCACAGAAACAAAAACCGACCGAAGAAAATGACACTGATCCAAAAAACGTAGTTAAGAACACTATGCTTGAAAATAGCATAAATTCAGATATTGAATTAATAAAATCGAATTCGACCTCGCACAACAATGACAATCAAGCAAACATAACATTTAATCAAAACGGTGAGACAAAGGTTTTAATAAATACAGGTAACAGTGAACACGAAACTGAAATAAATGCAACGACGTGCAACAGCAACATTCAGGCTAACGAGCTGAAACCAATCACACCACCAAATTTATCATCAAATTCTGATAATATTGTCATAAATATGAAGAAAGTTATTATCATTGCGGATCAACAGGGACGATTTATTCAGAGAGCTCTGCAAAAACTCTTAGGCAAAGATTTTTTAGTCCGATGTTTTTGGAAGCCAGGAGCATCTCTACATGAGGTCTTAGACACAGAAAAAACAGAAGTAAATTTATTGAATAAAAACGACTTCGTGGTTGTTTTAGGCGGTGTTAATGATAAAAACCCAGAAGAAATTCAACTCGGTCTTATGAACTTTTTAAATACTACCAGAAACACAAATGTTATAATTTCTGAAGTACTATTTAATACTTATTTAAATGAAAGAAAGTTGAATTATAGATTGAAATTTATCTGTTCTCAGTACACTCATGCGACATATGTGGACATGAATTTCTCATTGTATGTGCCAAAGTATCGCTTTCTATCACTGCACACATCACAATTATTGCTAAGAGAAATTTTGAGAGCTGGTTATAAGCAAAACTATAACAGACATATCAAATATAAACTTAACACACATAGTAAAACTTCTACTGCTATTGACAAAAGTACTCAGACATTAACGCAAACAGAACAAAACAATTTAAATTTAGATAATGAGAATATTCCGGCGAGTAATGATTTTTTTCGTTTATAAACACATGAATATTCTTCATCAAAACATTAACGGTCTACTTACTAAAATAGATGAGCTTACGGTTCATTTATACTCATTAGGAGAAAATACTAACAGCATCCCTGTCGATGTTCTCTGCATTACCGAGCATAATATGACTTTAGAAGATGCTAAACTACTAAAAATGCCTAATTTTACCCTAGGTGACTCTTTCTCACGAAATAATAGGAATGGAGGTTCTTGCATAATTATAAAATCGAGCCATAAATTTAGAGTGGTTACTGAAGCCAAAAGTCTAAGTATTACTAATATATTTGAATGTAGTGGCATTGAACTTATAGAACATAAAATTATAATATTATGTATTTATCGACCACCAAAAAATGGCAAAGAATATATTGACTTATTTTTCGCTAGACTAACGGACTTATTAAATAAAATATGTTTTACAGGAAAAAAAGTCATACTATGCGGTGATTTTAACATTAACAGGTTAGACGATAGCAACATCTCCCGACAGTTTGAGCAATTACTAGCGTGTTATAATTTGAAATTATCAATAAATCAACCGACTAGACTGAGTAGCATGACGTGTATCGACAATATAGCCCATAATATCAGAGGCTCCAAATCAAAAGTTGTAGAACTCTCGCTATCTGACCATACAGCACAAATTTTAACGTTCCCTGTAAAGAAAAGTTATCACATCACACACTGGTTCAAATCTAAACGTGACTATAGTGAAGATAACGTGAGGAAATTTATAAATTGCATTGAAAGCCTCAGTTTTACAGAATGTTACACAAATAATGACCCTGAAAAAGCTTATGAAGCATTTTATGAGCTATTTAAGCTATTTTATGATCTATGTTTTCCCATAATACGAGTTAAGATACCTATGTCCAAGAAACCAAAATGGCTAAGTAACGGTATCCGAGTATGCTCTAAACGAAAACGTCAACTACTTTGGAAGTATAGGTTAACATCTAATCCGAAAGATAAAAAATACTTTAAAGAATACACAAACAGGCTAAGAACTATAATTAAAAAGACCCAAAAATCACAAAACAATTACTATATAAGTTCAGCTACCAACAAACCCAAAGCGATATGGCAGATAGTAAATAACTATAAAACTGTAACTCCCAAAGAGGATATTATGGAAATTAAAGTAAAGGATAAAACAATTACGACGCCGAGAGAAATAGCTGAAGCTTTTAATAATTATTTTATAGATGACATAAAACCTACAACTAAGGAAAATGATACCTACCCAAAAACACTGACATATAATAATTGTAATTCAATGTTCATGAAACCGACTAATCCGTACGAAGTTGACCAAATAATAAAAGGACTAAAAAACACTAATAGTACAGGGTATGATAATATAAATACTAAAATAATTAAACGCGTTTCCCATATCATAGCGCCAGTACTCAGCACAATTATAAATCTGTGCCTAGAATACGGAATATTTCCGTCAAAACTAAAAATAACAGTCATTAACCCATTATTTAAAAAAGAAGATAGAAAAGAGATGAAATTTTATAGACCAATAGCTTTAATACCAATTATTGCAAAAATTTTTGAAAAAGTCATTTATAAAAATTTATATAACTATTTTGAATCTAATAGTATATTCACACATGAGCAATTTGGGTTTCGAAAAGGCAAATCAACGGGCGATGCACTTTTTAAATTTTTGAAGAAGGTAATGACAGGACTGGACAATAAACGACATATAACTACAATATTTATGGACATGTCAAAAGCATTTGACTACGTAGATCATGACATACTCTTAAATAAACTAGAACAATACGGAGTTAGAGGGAATGCTTTAGATGTTATAAAATCATACCTCAAAAATAGGGTTCAAATAACACAAATAACAAGAATATCAAATAAAACAAAATATGAACAAACGTTTCAGTCTAAGCCTAAAACAGTTAAGTACGGGGTACCTCAAGGAAGTATTCTTGGTCCACTTTTGTTCATAATATATATAAATGACTTCCCAAAAGCCGTAATCCATGACATGATATTATTTGCAGACGACAGTACAGCTATTTTCACTGACGAGGATGAAGATAAATACGAAATTAATGTAAATAATTCCCTTGAATGTATTATAAATTGGTTAAATGTAAATAATCTTAAAATTAACTTAGATAAAACTTGCTATATTTCGTTTGCTAATATAAATAAAAAACTAAAGAACCTAAACGTAAAATACAAAGGTGAAACCTTAAAAGAAGTTAAGACAACCAAATTTCTTGGCATACATATTGACTCTGCACTAAACTGGAAAATACAGATTGACCATGTTTGCAAAAAAATAAATCAGTTCTCATATGCCCTCTACATGTTAAGAAAAGTTACAAATGAGAGTACTTTACTAAGTGTTTATCATGCATATGTAGGCTCCATACTAAAATACGGTATCCTATTCTGGGGTAATTCACCGAACAGAGAGTGTGCTCTAAAAGCACAAAAAAAGTGCATCAGAAGTATATGCGGATTGAGACAGACGGATTCATGTGGACCAGTTTTCAAAAGGTTGAAAATCTTAACCCTACCTTCACTTTACATATTTGAAGCGGCAATGATGATAAAACGCGATATAGATAAATATGAAGCGTTGAGAAGCGCGAGACACAAAAATGAACTTAAAGGCATTCAATGTAGAACAGTTAAATTTAAATCGAGTGTATTTGGTGTTGGAGTTAAAATCTATAACAAGCTACCAAACTGTATCAAGAATATCTCTTCATTAAAAGTTTTTGAATTAAAGTTAAAAGAATTTCTCCTAAGTAAAACATATTATTCAATTAATGAATTTCTAACAGACCGAATTATTGACTAAACTTGTTTTTGACTTATTTAAGGTGAAATATACAACCGTAATAATTATGTCTTCTATTGTTAATGTTAGTATGAGGTTGACTAAAACTTGACATGTTAAACTTATTTTATTTTGTTTACTTTTTTGTACTTATCTAATGTAAATCGCATGACCAAAATAATTATGTCTATTAATAATGTCTGATGAGGTTGACGCAAAATTGACATGGTATACTTATTTTTCTATTTTTATTTTTTTGACTTATTAAACTAAATTGTATGTCCCTAATAATTGTGTAAGAATTAATGTAAAATGAGGTTGACAGAAACAGTAACATAACCAACAACAGTGATATACCTACCTAGTTATTAATATAAATATTGTACACCCCATGGGTATGTTACAGTGATTCATTAACACTATTGTAAGATCTGACTATTTACCTGTGACAAACAATAAATAAATGAATTGAATTGAATTGTCTTCTTGTTAGTAAAACAGAATGTCCACATCCAAGACAAACATGTGTGTGACCTAGATCTCTTTCATCATTCACATTTCCATTTCTACAATGCTGGTCTAGCCGCAAGAAGCACTCTTGGTAAAAATCTAGTATCGTTTGGCAGGAGAAGGGGGGTGGGAGTGGGGGAGGAGGTTGGGGGGTGGTGCACCTTGCCCCCTGGCACCACTCCCATGAAAAGGTAACGCACCGTTCTTGAGAAAAACAAATTATTGTAACCTAACCTCAAAACTCTTAGTCGCTTAAAAAGCCGTAGTATGAGCCCAGCTTCGCGGGGGAGATTGGGGGAGGGGTGCTCCCTGCCCCCTGGCACCACTCCCATGAAAAGGTAACGCACCGTTCTTGAGAAAAACAAATTATTGGAACGTAACCTCAAAACACTTAAAGTCGATAAAAGGCGTAGGAAGAGGCCCGCTTCGCGGGCCTCTAGGGTTTAAAAAAAAATAACCTGTCCGAGTCGGGGTGCCCCAAGTCCCGAGCTCGCTTCGCTCGCTCTTGCATCCTAAGTTCTCCTAGTAACAGTAGTAACATTGCCTTTTGTACACATATACGATCAGTGGAAGTACAAACACAGAGAAAAAATTCACGCAACTCGAGGAGAAACGGAACGATCGAAAACAAATGACAGTGACACATGACGCAAATGGCATACCTGTTTTATTGTTTACGTTCCGTGTTATCGAATTTGTCCGACATTTTATACCATGGACTGACATATACAAATACTGATACTGGATACTGGATACTGACTACAGATGCTGGGGCAGATTTGGTTGTCAATCGCCCATTTTAAACGTTTCGTTTTTCGCTTCTTATCGGATTTGAGGTTAGAAACATTTTCTTTTAATTTCTCGAAAAATATGCATTACCTTTTAATAAGAGTGGTAACGTTATAATCGGGGACCCAAACCCTACCAACTTTAGCCCCTTTTACCCCCCAACTCCTGCCAAACGATACTAGATCCAACCCATTATTATGTATATTAACATCCAAACAACTCCCCAAACATAAACTTGACTATTTTGCCTATAGCAGTTATTAAATATACTTTTAGTTAGGTATACTGTTTATTCATAATTTGTTGCATTAAGTTTACAAATCAAGCGAACGCAGCAGCCGCGCTTACAATAATGATTATTTTGGTTTTTTCGCTACAGTCAAATACGAACAATAAATAAATATAGTATCTACATACCTGCAACGATTTCCATGTTGCAAGAAGAGTTTGCAGTGCAGATTGTAATGAAGATTCAACATGTCTAAGCATCCTGTCGACGCACAAGTGACAATTTATGTACCTCAACATCGTTAACCAAGTCGGAAGTAATGATCAGAATCAGTAGCAAGTACCACAAGTCGGCGAGTTGGCGAGATCGAGTCCGTGCACCAAAGCAAAAGTCGTCGTGAAAATAAAACAGTAATATGATCACGGAGACAGTAGGGAGCTTAAAAAACAAACAACACTGTAAAAAAACAGAACAGAGTGAAGAAAAATGAATGAATTTTTGACAGTTTTTGACATGGCGATTAGCGCTAGTGATGGATTAATTAGCATTAGCAGTCATTGTTAGCTTGCGAAAGCTCATTTGTCATTTAGCAAATTAAATGTAGTTGCGACATTCTGTGAAATTAAAAAATTACGAAAATTAATTTCAATTTTCGTATTTTTTTAATTTAAGACTATCATACGTCAGACTCGTCAGAGCGTCGGCGTACGCAGCGGTAGCGTGCGCTCTCCGTCGCACCCACCGGAAGTCGGGAATACTAAATATATCGGTTTCACGTGACAGTGACCTTGTTCGCTGCGAACTTACGAATAATGGGTTAAGCAATTGTTATCTTATTATCTTTGATTTGTGCGTACTTAAGGTTGTATATTGAATGCATGCTTGTGCTTGTTTAATGTATTTAAATTATGGATGGTGCGAAGAATGAAGTCGGCGAGTTGGCGAGATCGAGTCCGTGCACCAAAGCAAAAGTCGTCGTGAAAATAAAACAGTAATATGATCACGGAGACAGTAGGGAGCTTAAAAAACAAACAACACTACACAAACAGAACAGAGTGAAGAAAAATGAATGAATTTTTGACAGTTTTTGACATGGCGATTAGCGCTAGTGATGGATTAATTAGCATTAGCAGTCATTGTTAGCTTGCGAAAGCTCATTTGTCATTTAGCAAATTAAATGTAGTTGCGACATTCTGTGAAATTAAAAAATTACGAAAATTAATTTCAATTTTCGTAATTTTTTAATTTAAGACTATCATACGTCAGACTCGTCAGAGCGTCGGCGTACGCAGCGGTAGCGTGCGCTCTCCGTCGCACCCACCGGAAGTCGGGAATACTAAATATATCGGTTTCACGTGACAGTGACCTTGTTCGCTGCGAACTTACGAATAATGGGTTAAGCAATTGTTATCTTATTATCTTTGATTTGTGCGTACTTAAGGTTGTATATTGAATGCATGCTTGTGCTTGTTTAATGTATTTAAATTATGGATGGTGCGAAGAATGATGTTTAGAAATTATTACCTTATTGTCTTCGATTTGCTCGTACTTAGAGTCGTGTATTGGTTGAATGAATGCGTGATTGTTTAATAATATATTTGCGTGGTACGCGCGTGGCGCGCGTCGTTTTGTGTTCGTTCAGTACGTTTTAGCAAGTGATAGTGAGATTTTGGTTTACGTATTCGTTAAACAGTACTTACATTCTTTCGTTTTGTGCATAATATTGTACTTATAGATAATAGCGTGAACTCAATACCTACCTGTAAATAATAGGAGGTAGTAAGAAGTAGTGTGTAGTGAGAAGTGGCATGTATAAAAGTGTAAATAATAATTTTTGTTTAGTATATAAATATTTTAGTGTAAATAAACTGTTGAACGGACTTGAACGTGACAATGTCTCGCCGAACTAAGACTATTTAGGATTATTTTTCTAATATTGTTAGTGAAAATAAAATTGCTAACTGTAATCAGTGCTCTAAAAACCTTTCTTACCGAACATCAATCACTAATTTAAAAACCCATCTAAAACTTGAACACATTGGCCATTACAATAACTTTTTGGTCGAATGTGAATAGAATCGGTCCCGTTCGGTACAGGTGCGTCAGGTGCAGAATGCTGATAATTATGTGATCAATCTTAACACATTACATAAGCAAGTGTACTAGCACAAATAAAACGTTATCGGCGAGTAAACTAAACGCACGCTAGGAGACGTCCTAAGGCGAACGCGCTTTTTAATTCGCATAATTTAGCATAATTCACATAATTCATTATTATCAATTATCGTCATATTAGCAAATAACATAGCAATAGCAATTATCATGCTAAGACTCACGAATTAACATGTTAATGAAATTTATTCGAAATCGCATTAATTGCCATTACTAATTAGCGCATCAATGACGTTTCGTTACACCTAATGACCTACTAACGCTCAAATGCGAAAGAATGATTAGAACATAATAACATTCATAATAATATACATGGAAACTTAATTTCCATTTACTGTGTGTGTTTAAACTAAATACATATTAAAATCCGTACATAATACCTACATGAATAGATGTCATTGTTTTTGATTTATTAAATCATGATAAATAAAAAACCGTACATAAAAAAACAAATATGTTATTGTTTTATTCAAAATCTCGTATTGTTCCACATGTATGCGTACTAAGTAACGCAGATGGTCGCGATAATATTATATATTTTAAATTAACAACAGGAAATAGGACTTGGGTTTTTAAATTCCTTTTTCACTAACTTTGTATCCGCATGTGTAACAGAATTATCAGTTAAGTAAACAAGGATCCTATTTTCATGCCATAATTTTGATAAATTTACATTTATTGTAAATGAGTGAAAGGGTGGGGCAGGATCTGGCATTGTCATTTGCTCTGACAACATTCAATTTCATTCAAACATTGTTAAGGCGCAGTTAGATGACTTCTAATGATTTTAAATTGTACTTCACGTCTAAATGACTAGTCTTATTACTTTGAAAAAAATATATTTTATACTAGACTATTGTCTTCGTAATTTGATACATAAATATTTGAAATAATATGTTTATAATATAGTGCAATTAATTTGTAAGGTAATGTCTAACGAGGACAAAAACATGACTATTACGCAAAAAATAACGGGCATATTTTCATGAAACTTTCATCATCTAAAATACAATTTAACTACTCAAATTTGAGTATACGTATTCTATTTGTTTTGTGTTTGATTAATCAAGGTGGGTTGTTTTTTCGAATAAACTTGGTGCGCGTTGAAGCGGGGGCTCTTGCGGGCGACAGTGATGCCAACTTAGCTATTTTATAGCTAGATCCAGCTATTTTTGCACCCCTGTCAGCAACAATTTCTAAAAAATTGTAGCTAAAAGATTTAGCTACTTTTTTTAGCAATTTTTCAACATAGCGACTTCATCTACACACTATCATCGGTGCTTGTGTGATTTTCAGTTTTATTTGTTTATCTGTGGAAGCATTTTGTAGAGTCGTCAGCATTTTGAGTCTTAATGTAAAAGAAAGACCATAGTGTTATAGAGCACAAAGGGCGCGCTATAAGGAAGACGCCCAAGAGAGGGGATTACCCCGATAGTTTCGCTTGCTGGAACATTGTGATTGTTTTTATTCTGTCTCACTCTCATAATATAATTAGCTTCGTCTACATTTCACGCGTTTTGTTAGTTTTGTCTGTTGTCGTAGATGGTTTACTGACATACCTACATATATATTCCGCGTAATTATTATCGTTTGCGTTCGGAAAACTTAGTCATCGTATGTGTCGTAATTATTGTAATGAAAAATGGATCTACTCAAGAAACCTAAGACTTATTCCCAAAAATACAGAGAACTGAGTGGGAGAACATTAAGGAATTTAAATTAAAGGGTGGTTAAAGGCAGCAAGTGGAAACTCGTCCAAAGTATTTTGCAGTTATTGTTGTGTGGAAATTCTGGCCAAACTATTTGACATTAAGAAACATGCTGAGACTAAAAAACATACAAGCAAAAATTGGAGTTCAAAACAGATACGTACATATAGCTTTATTTTTAGACACTCAGACCGATTAGTACCTATAGTTTAGGTTAAGCCTTTCAGGTCATGATAATTTTGTACTAGTGTAGTCCAAAGGGCATTATAATCAAACATATTTTTAGAGTGATTCAATAAGTAGGAAGATAATTTTGAAAGTTTTTCATTTGAATACTGTTGATGGCATAAATTCCTGATACAAACAATGATGCCACTGTTGAAATTATATTACTTACCAAAAATTGAGAAAAAAATAATGGTATCGTTCAAACATTAATCTCTCAAATAAATTTAGTTAATAATAAGCAGGGAGTCTGATAACTCTAAATTCTATTCTATGTATAAGAGACTCGCTCAGGAAAAAAGGCAAATGTTGCTTCAACTGTACCTTCAACAGTTCTGCAACAAATGGGAACCCTGGAGAAATATACAAAATCACTGGATTCTCAGGATGCACAACTTACTATATCATGTACCTGTAAATATATTACGAAAATAAAGTTATCCATTACATACATTAGTTTTAGTGTAGAAAAACGATTTTAACGATTAGTTCAATTTTTTTTAACTTTGGCAACTTCTAGCTACTTTTGTGGGTAAGATAATGTGGGAATCTGGCAACTTTTTGCAAAAGATCTAGCTACAGAGATGATAGTACAGTTGGCAACACTGGCGGGCGACGGGCGGCAGTGCATCGCTGACCACTGTCACAGGTAGACGTTAACGCTCAGCGCTCTGAGCCACCATAACACGATTTTATTCGTTTTTAAGGACGCATTTGTAAAATTTATAGATAAACTACTACATTGACACTTGTCACACACACAAGTGTACGCACGGGTAGCTACGGGAATACTCGTAGTAGTCATGTGAACTAATTTGGATCCTTTGAGTATTTTTTTTCTTATTTCGTTATAATTCGTAGGTACTTACAAAAAATATTTCGTACTGCTCTTTATAATTTTACTAAATAATTCTTAGATACAAAAACTTCAGTGACTCCTAGGCACTGGAAGCCCTCTAATAGTAGAGAGATGTGGGCTGTGGACTTTAGGCAAGTTTTATTAGTTATGATGAGACCTTACCTCCGGACTTGATGAAGTGACCTGAAGGTGTACTTCGGTGACTGGTACTGGAACTCGTGGACCAGTAGAACTAGGGGTGCCGAGTTTGGGCTCGTTTTGATAGTTATGATGAGACCTTACCTCCGGACTTGATGGTGTGACCTGAAGGTGTACTTCGGTGACTCCTACTGGAAGTCGTCGACCAGTAGAACTAGGGGTGCCGAGTTTGGGCTCGTTTTGATAGTTATGATGAGACCTTACCAACGGACTTGATGGAGTGACCTGAAGATGTAGTTCGGTGTCTGCTACTGGAACTCGTGGACCTGTAAAACTAGGGGTGCGGAGTTTGGGCTCATTTTGATAGTAATGATGAGACCTTACCTTCGGTCTTGATGGAGTTACCTTAGGGTGTACTTCGGTGTCTGCTACAGGAACTCGTGGACCAGTAGAACTAGGGGTGCTGAGTTTGGGCTCGTTTTGATAGTTATGATGAGACCTTACCAACGGACTTGATGGAGTGACCTGAAGGTGTACTTCGGTGTCCGCTATTGAAACTCGTGGACCAGTAGAACTAGGGGTGCGGAGTTTGGGCTCATTTTGATAGCTGTGATGAGACCTTACCTCCGGACTTGATGGTGTGACCTGAAGGTGTACTTCGGTGACTACTACTGGAACTCCTCGACAAATAGAACTAGGTGTGCTGAGTTTGGGCTCGTTTTGTTAGTGATGATGAGACCTTACCAACGGACTTGATGGAGTGACCTGAAGATGTAGTTCGGTGTCTGCTACTGGAACTCGTGGACCAGTAAAACTAGGGGTGCGGAGTTTGGGCTCATTTTGATAGTAATGATGAGACCTTACCTTCGGTCTTGATGGAGTTACCTTAGGGTGTACTTCGGTGTCTGCTACTGGAACTCGTGGACCAGTAGAACTAGGGGTGCTGAGTTTGGGCTCGTTTTGATAGTTATGATGAGACCTTACCAACGAACTTGATGGAGTGACCTGAAGGTGTACTTCGGTGTCCGCTATTGAAACTCGTGGACCAGTAGAACTAGGGGTGCGGAGTTTGGGCTCATTTTGATAGCTGTGATGAGACCTTACCTCCGGACTTGATGGTGTGACCTGAAGGTGTACTTCGGTGACTACTACTGGAACTCCTCGACAAATAGAACTAGGTGTGCCGAGTTTTGGCTCATTTTGATAGTAATGATGAGACCTTACCTTCGGTCTTGATGGAGTGACCTTAGGGTGTACTTCGGTGTCTGCTACTGGAACTCGTGGACCAGTAGAACTAGGGGTGCCGAGTTTAGGCTCGTTTTGATAGTTATGATGAGACCTTACCAACGGACTTGATGGAGTGACCTGAAGATGTACTTCGGTGTCTGCTACTGGAACTCGTGGACCAGTGGAACTAGGAGTGCCGAGTTTGGGCTCATTTTGATAGCTGTGATGAGACCTTACCTCCGGACTTGATGGTGTGACCTGAAGGTGTACTTCGGTGACTACTACTGGAACTCCTCGACAAATAGAACTAGGTGTGCCGAGTTTGGGCTCGTTTCGATAGTTATGATGAGACATTACCTTCGGACTTGATGGAGTGACCTGAAGGTGTACTTCGGTGTCTGCTACTGGAACTCGTGGACCAGTAGAACTAGGGGTGCCGAGTTTGGGCTCGTTTTGATAGTTATGATGAGACCTTACCAACGGACTTGATGGTGTGACCTGAAGGTGTACTTCGGTGTCTGCTACTGGAACTTGTCGACCAGTAGAACTAGGGGTGCGGAGTTTGGGCTCGTTTTGATAGTTTTGACGAGACCTTACCTACGGACTTGATGGAGTGACCTGAAGGTGTACTTCAGTTACTGCTACTGCAACTCGTCGACGAATGGAACTAGGTGTGCTGAGATTGGGCTCGTTTTGATAGTTATGATGAGACCTTACCTCCGAACTTGATGGTGTGACCTGAAGGTGTACTTCGGTGACTGCTAAATTATTTTTGCATACTATTGTATACATTTTTCTTTGAACAGACAGTTGTGCTGCTGGGGATTTTGTTGCGCCACTTCTTCTTGCCAGCTAAAGCGTTTGGGAGACTGTCTTATGTAATTTTTACGTTCGAAAAGTTCTGATTCTCAGCCTAATTTGAATAAATGACTTTTGATTTTGATTTAATTAATATTTCCTATTCATGTATGGACACATTTATTACCTAAGTACTAGCTTTACCCAGCCCGGCTTCGCACAAATAGCACTAAGTATCTCAACTTAACCTACCTATCTATCTACCCTACCTAACAACCTTACATACCTACCTACCTACCCTACCTACCTACCTACCTACCCTATGGTACCTATGGTGAGGACTATCCTGTCTGATTTTAGCTAGGCGGGTAGGTAGGTAGGTAGGGTAGGGTAAGTAAGTAGGTATGTAGGGTTGGTAGGTAGGGTTGGTAGGTAGGGTTGGTAGGTAGGGTTGGTAGGTAGGGTTGGTAGGTAGGGTTGGTAGGTAGGGTTGGTAGGTAGGCTTGGTAGATAGGGTAGGTAGATAGGGTAGGTAGGTAGGTAGGGTAGGTAGGTAGGTAGGGTAGGTAGGTAGGTAGGGTACCTACCCTACCTACCTAGGTAGGGTAGGTGGGTAGGGTAGGTAGGTAGGGTGGGTAGGTAGGGTAGGTAGGTAGGGTAGGTAGGTAGGGTAGGTAGATAGGTGGGTAGGTAGGGTAACCCCAGCTACCAACTCTACCTACCAACCCTGCCTACCAACCCTACATACCTACTTACCTACCCTACCCTACCTACCTACCTACCCGCCTAGCTAAAATCAGACAGGATAGTCCTCACCATCTGAAACGTATGGTTACCCTACAAATAGAATAGAACAGAATAGAATAGAATAGAATAGAATAGAATACTCTTTATTTAGTACACCATAAAAATTACAGATACAAATGTTAAAATTTTACAAGGGGTGACACAATGGGCGGTCTTATCGCTAAAAGCGATCTTTTAGAGACAACCGAAATTACGTGCCATTACGAGCCATGCGTCACCCCCCGCGACCCCGCAACTGTACAGTTGCGTGGTCGCGGGGGGTGACGTACTATATGATGTATGTGTTTGGTTTGCTTGCGTAAATGATAAAATATTAAACTTTATTTAATCAACTTTTACTTGCATTTATTGAACATTTAAACATTATATGAAAGTATTAGCCCGAATTTATTAATTGAAGAAAAATCTATTAAATTACGTAAAAAGTTTTGATTTAATCCTCGTAGCTCTAAATATAATATCTATTAAAATAATAATAGTGATAAAATTTTTATTTAAATAATAAGAAAGGATAATTATAGGGGTATTTTTGGTCAAACAGTTTACCATAAACACAAATTAAAAATAAGGAATGTACACTTTGAGATCACATAAGTTTTAACCTCTCTAAATCGTGTCCACTTTATTTGTTTATTTCTTACATATTTCACCCAGTTTCTGTTCGCCAACAAATCTTTCAAATTGTACAATTCCCGTGAGGTAATTTCTCTTACATTGTATACCTTCTGCTTTCACCCAACGCACCGAGCAAAACCATTCATCAGGAACGTAAATCATTCTCCGGTCACTCTCTCTTTCTACAAGCGCGTGAACACTGTCCCCTTCATTTTAGGTGTCCTTTCTCCATAAATTTATGCATTATATTTACTCTAAACTCCCTAACAGCAAGCAAATATAAAGCAAAGACGGTTCCGATTTTGGCCAGCGCAATTGTCGGACCAAAATCTAAATCCTTTCATCCCGTTTTTCGGTATTCATTTAAATGAAATCGTACAAGCAACTTGAAACTTCATTAGCCCCTCTATTAGCAATACACTCATGCCACATGTAGCAAGTCGCAGTTTTATTTCTAAGCTCAAACAGTGAAAGTATTCAGTTTCCGTTTGGAATAGAATATGCTTACCTCACCGTGCGGAGTCTGCAAAACTTATTGAAAATTAAACGTAGCTACAAGGTTTTCAGGATTTTCACATGCTTCTGTTTTATCAGCTTATTTAAGTGGCCGTCATATGTCTTCCAAGCCGTTGTTATTATTCACTCACCAGAAGATAAATCTGCTTACAGACTCTTTTTGTTTCCTTTTCCGCAGTTGGGAGATAATAAACATAGGTATATTCACGTTTGTGTTTAATTGTATCAGTGGTTTTACACTCTTTCTTCATCCAACAAACTCCCAATGCTTATTACGATCGCCCAGTTTCCAAAATTTGAAAAGATAACTCTTTGTAAGTAGTTTTCAGTACACTTGTAGCGTCATTTCTTTCCACACGGCTGACTTAATACTTTTTCTGCAATTTGTTTTCTTCTTTTATTAGTATAGGATTTTTCTTCGTTCTTTATTTTCTTTCTTTGAACTACACACCCATGCTCTTTGTGTACGAGTCTCTTCTTTCCTACATGTTTTGAAAGTTTTCTTCCTGGAACCTTTTTGTGTAGTCAGTGTAACGTTAGTGGAAGTACCTGTTATAGTGAAGGTGTTGGAAGATTGTTGTTTTTGCAAGTTATACATCCGACAAAAAATTCTGTACATAATGCAGTTAGTATAGAAACTGACATATCCAACCGACCAACTAACTTTAGCTTACATGTAATAATGTCGAAAGTGACACATCCGAAAAGACGTCTACTTTTAGGTTACATGTAACAATGTCGAAAGTGACACATCCGACAAAATGATCTACTAAACGTAGGGTAACCTGGTCTAGGAGTACGCACTTAAGGTTTGAAGTCTTCTAAAAAAAAACAAAATGAAATAAAGAAAATCAACAAGCCATTTATTGCGTCTACAATTTAATCATCTATCATAAAAAAAACAGAAAAAATAACAAAATTACGATTTAACACTTTCTATCGCGTACTCTTACATGGACTATTGTGTAAGAGTACGCATCTATGTTGATAAGAGTACGCAGGTAGTACTTATTTTTATATCATTTGCAGAGGTTGCAAATAAAATGTCCACGGGCTTCATATGTTGTGCAAGCTTCGTGCCACCATTCGGAGCATTTTGAGCATCCTATCCAGTCTTCTGCGGGGGGGTCAATGTACATTTCAGTACAAGCTGGGTATCTCCAAACCTTTTTTTTTGGGCGTTGTCTTTGGCACTTTAAATGGTTTTTTGGATTTTTAGGCAGAGTCTTTGAACTCAGTTTTGGTACTTTCTTTGAAGCCAAAGAATCCTCGAGAGCCTCTTTATATGGAGACCCACTCAAAATATCCGACTTAGCTCTTTTGCGGTTAGATCGTGACAAAAATTCAGCTCGTGGTAGTGGGGCTACATCTTCAAGCTACGTCAAGACATCCTGTGAATAAAATAAACAAATTAATAATATGATAACAAAATGAACATCAAAAAAATTGCGTGTAAGAGTACGCGCGTACTCTTAGAAGATGCACAAGTGCGTACTCATACACATTCTAGCTTAATCTTATTTGAGCGGAGTTTACTGCCATCTTTTGGCGTTGACCGGAATTACGTTCGCTGCATGATTTAGGTAACGTCTTTGAATACCTACTTCACTGTTTACCTCGCTTTTACTAAATAATTGCTTTTTTGTCACAATAATACTTGCAAAATGAGAAAAATAATTAAGGTTTTGAGTAAAAATCTTCAGACTTACGTAATTTCTGTGTTTTCCGCTGGATTTGATTTTTTTTCGCCCGGCACTTATCGTCGTCGAGTTCAAAATACAACTGAAGTTAGCCGCGTATCGTAAACAACTTCACGGCTTCTTGTGTTGCGTACTCTTATCGGCTGCGTACTCATAGACCAGGTTACCCTACATGTAATAATGTCGGAAGTGACACATCAAACAAAATGATCTATTATACGTACATGTAATAATGTCGGAAGTGGTATATGCGACAAAATTGTCCGCTTGAAACCATTGAAAATAGATGTATCTACCGGAACCTAGTTTATTAAATGGAATATATCTATGTTATGCAAAATATTAATGGTTCAATAATAAAAGTTGTAATCTATAAATTATTGAAATAGTTTGTATAATCTACTAACTCACTTTATCTACTTAGTACCATAAAGGGTGCATAAAGGGTGCTGGTTCTGTAGATAGGGGATAATCTTGACTGTCACTTGTTGTCTCAAGTTGATAAATAGGATTAAGTTTATTAGAATTACTAGAATTACTTAGATCTAAAATCCGTTTAGACGAACCACTGACCCGTTTCGTCATGATGGGACACTTGTAAGTTGTAACCCACAAAAATTAGAAATCATAAATAATATTGTAACTTCGCCCGCGCGTGCGCTCCTCCCAATGACAAAGTGTGTAGTGGCAGATCCGCACGCACCCGCGCTTTCTCCGCCCGGCGAAAAACGCCGGTTCCGTCACTACCAACACTGTTGCGCGGACAAAGTTATTACAACCGACAATATTGGCCAAGAAACTGACTAAATATCAGGATTTTCAATAAAATAAAATGTTACGATAGATCTTTTTATTAACCCCGACGCAAAAACGACGGGGTGTAATAAGTTTGACGTGTCTGTCTGTGGGTGTGTGTGTGTGAAAGTGTGTGTATGTGTGTGTCTGTCTGTGGCATCGTAGCTCCCGAATGCATGGACCGATTTTGATTAAGTTTTTTTTTGTTTGAAAGGCGACTTAATCGAGAGTGTTCTTAGCGTGTATACTCGTATATAAATTTAGGTAATATTTTGAGCCAAGCGTCGTCTAGTCGGGAGACGGCTAAAGAAAACGTCAAACAGACGAGGCTTACACCTAGCAATAATGAATGTATGCTATTGAAGAAAGAATAGCCGCTGTTAACTTCCTATTTTCATAAGCCGTCCCCCGACTCGACAACGCTTGGCTCAAAATATCACATAAATTTATATTAAACTGAAAGAGCCCAATACGTACCTAATAGTTTGTTACTTTTAGATGCTTTTGTTAGTGTCGGGAGTTTTTTTAAATTTTAAATTTAACTTTTTTGTGATTCTATTTCTGTAAAAAAGTGAATATTGGTAAAAGTGTATAACCGACATTGTTAATAGGGACCATCGATTTATTTATAGTGCCAGAGACGCGTAACGCCATCTAGGGAATACTAGCAGCACATTATTTCCTACCACTTGAAACTAGTAACAGTACTAGCGCATATAAACCAGTTCTCTTGAAGCAGGTTAGTATCAATTTAATACGTCATAACGTCATAGCTTTTATCGTTACCATGTAAACATATTAGGTATGTCGAGGTAATTAAAATAATGTTTGTTCTCACTGCAATAGTGGCGCCATCTATGATACAATAATAAAATCTTATGTCGTTCAGTGTTTTCTCAGTATTGCAAGTTTCTAAAATGTTTCCAAATCTATGCAAGATAAATATTGGATAATTTTCCTTTGCCATTAAGTAACACTAGGTACGCTGGGTTAGCCGTGAAACAGTTAATTTTTTTTTTGTTTTGGTACAGACAACTGCAGGCACATCAGTGGTAACTGTTTACACTACGAAAACCGACATTATTGCTACGACACAAATATTGTCACCACTAATGTATGCGGTAGGTACACTATCTTAGTTGTGTGGCACGGGTCATAAAGTTTATTTTCAGGGGTGGGTGGGGGGTTTTGCATTTTCAGCTTCACGAAGCTCAATTATTTTTACTTTCATACAAGGAGTAACATTGTCGACTTATGCAGGAAAACTTAACAATTAAAAGAATGTAGGATGCAAGAGCGAGCAAAGCAGTCTCGATAATATTAGCACCCCGCCTAGGGTCAATTATCTAATCATCCTATAATGTTCCCACTGCTGGGACACATGCCTCCTCTCTGTGAGAGGGAGAGGGTCGTGATCCACTACGCGGGCCCAGTGCGGGTTGGTGGAGGCCACAACTCCACTAATTTTTGGTCCTAGGACATGCAGGTTTCACGATGTCTTCTTCCACAGTTTTGAGAGCTGTGGTGATGAAATAGTTTACGAAAAGGAAAGCGCCTGCCTGAGTTCGAACCTACGACCTACAATATGTAAGTCGCGGCCGGCTCGATTTTCGGAAATAGAAGTTCCATACATTATCTACTAATGCACAGCAAAAGCTTTAGAATTGAGATGAACATTTTAAGCTGTCGCCTCGAATAGGCTGTGCTCTGATAATGCATTAGGCGTTTTCAGGTATTTTATAGTTCTGAATGTTTGTACACCTATATTTTATTATGAAGCCAGGGAGGTGCAAGTGCACCCTTTTGCACCCCACTCTCGGCGCCTATGTAGGTAGATAATCTATACCACCCAAATAATATAATAATAATAATAATAATCTTTATTACTAGAACAAGGGGTACAGTAAATCTCCTTAAAACAAATTTGGTCGTATGCAATGTGTACTTAGTTGTCAAAGGAGTGCTTTGGCACTCGTACTAGGATTACCCTGTATTACGAATGCCAATATGTGTACCTTCCACTACTTGCTATGTGAATATTAACACATCATTTATGAACATAGATGAAGTCTAAATCTGTAAATGGAACCATTGGATTCATTCTTTTTATTATTATCTTTCTCCGAAACCAAGCAGTAATTAAAATGTATGAGCAATCAAATAAATAATAATAAGTACCTATGTTCGAACACGAACTCACGATAAAAAAAACATTAATTGATAAATTTCATAAATTTCCAGGGATAATGAAAATTTGCGTTGGCAGCCCAAGTGGTCGTTTAATGACAGGTCAGTGGGGCGTGGCAGCGTGAGCGTTGCCAACAACGGCGTAGCAATTCTTGTATTTTTAAGATCGTTCACATTTTAATCTCGGTCGCAATTTGTCAAAAATACATCTCATTTACTTACCTGCATAAAATTTTTAAAATCTAGTCGCCATCTCATTTCAGCAACAATCAATGTCAAAAACATGTCAACAATCATTTTTGACATGTTTTTGACATTGATTGTTGCTGAAATGAGATGGCGACTAGATTTTAAAAATTTTTCATTACGGGAATAATAATTGGCCGGATTAAACGGATTAGGGCGGGGTAGAAATGGGAAAAAAAATTGTAAGTTTCTTTAATTTTCTTCCAGTAAATTATTAATTTAAGGAACGCATTTTTAAAATTAACACAAAATAGCTAACACCCAAATTATATAATACAGGAAGATAATAATATAAAACATTCTTCACATTCAGTACATTTCATGTTAGCTAGTCGGGCTGTAGATTTAATTTAGTATATTATATTGTTGAAGCTTTAATAATAAAACTAGGTACGCAATCGAACCCGTGCGTAAGCACGTCAGTTTTAACTGATCTGTGTATAATATTATCAGTTAATAAAAAAACAGGTTTTTTTAAACGGAGAAAATAAATTACGGCTTTCTAACGGAAATTCAAAATTGTTGTTGGCAGCACTGGACGTGTCGTGCGGAATAAGAACATGACAGATGACATCGAGCGAGCAGCGCGGCACGCGACCTTGTGGAGCTAGTATGGCGTCTGAGATGGCGAACGCAGACAGCGGCGGTGAGCACGTTACCGTGCGTCCCGCCACGCGCCAAGACATGCAGCACGTCTTCGACATGATCCAGGTGAGCGACGCTGCGCAATCCAGTGTGGCGAGTAGGTATGCGTACAGGCCTACACTTGCTCTGACTAGCATTGCCCGCCACACGTATCGCAATCTAAACACCTGTCAGGACTCCTACGCAAGTACGCAGTACGCACCTTGTCTTTACTTTATGTCAGGCGCAATGTTGCCATAAAATGCAATGTCTTGTCAGTGACCATTATTTGCTATGTAGGTATTCATAAAATTATACTTGCGTTGTTGGATGTCTATCAGAATAATAAAATAAAAAAGCCTTTGTTCCACCATTAATTAAAAGTAGGTACATCATTCAAGCGTAAAACATTATAGAACATTTATTGAAATTCAATAAAAGTAAATTGATTGATACATGCGTTTTACATGCAGATATTATTATCATTGTTTAAAAAAACCAAATAGATTTTGTTATTGTGTTAACTAAATCTATTTCTTTTTTATATTACATTTTATCTGATACAAATAAGAATTATCTGTAGCAGCCACTTTTATTTATTTATAACTAGCCTTGCTTACGTTGCAATCCCTTTTCATTATTGTTTGTTAGGAGGCCTCCGGCGCGCACACGACAGCTTACCTATGTTTCTAACAATCGATCGAGCCATTGGTGCCGATTCCCTTGTTCACAAACTAAACTAAATTTAAGTTCAGTGCATCTTTTTCTTTCTATTTCATTAAGAAAAGGACAGAAGATAAATTTTAGTTTAGTCCTGTCTAATTAATCAGCGCCTGTCACTACTCCATACAAGTTTAGACGTGATTAAAAACTTGCCTACTAAAATTACGTCAATTTACGTCAAGCGCTGATTAATTTGACAGGACTAAACTAAAATTTATCTTCTGTCCTTTTCTTAATGAAATAGAAAGAAAAAGATGCACTGAACTTAAATTTAGTTTAGTTTGTGAACAAGGGAATCGGCACCATTTTCGAGTTTTTGCCAGACTAAATTTATTTTTATGTAGGTATATAGATTTATATATAAGTTTATAACTTAACCATTATTTTAACACGTTGACGGACACGCCGGTTATGACATTCATTAGGAACTTGCGCAGAATGACGCGCCGGTTATACCCTTCGATATTTTTTTGTACTCTAGAAGCACAACTGCTTTAGCAGACGAATTTCCATACTGCTACCATAGTTCATCATCAAGTGCCCCCAAATCAAATTATTCGAATTGCTAGGTGTCACATAACATGTCTTTTTACCGCTTCCAACGTACTACTACTTGGAACATTTGTGTGCGCACTCATACTTACGCAGCGTTCATAGCAGCGGCCATTGTAGAAGGCATTGGCGAAGGCTATGGCCGGTGCTGTCTTATTTAAATACTTTGCCTTTTTTACCTTTCATACAAAAATCTTGTGTCAAGATAGGGTTACAAAATCAAGCAAAGTGTCCGCGAACGTGTTAAGTACTTATTATGTTTTTGTTTTGACCGACTTCAAAAAAAGGAGGTGATTGTTTTACTTTTCATGTAGGGTAGACCGGGTACTAGTGATGGATTAATTAGCATTAGCATTCATTGTTAGCATGCGAAGCTCATTTAGCATTTAGCAAATTAAATGGAGTTGCGAAAGTCTGTGAAATTAAAAAATTACGAAAATTAATTTCAATTTTCGTATTTTTTTAATTTAATGACTATCATACGTCAGACTCGTCAGAGCGTCGGCGCACGCAGCGGTAGCGTGCGCTCTCCGTCGCACCCACGGGAAGTCGGGAATACTAAATATATCGGTTTCACGTGACAGTGACCTTGTTCGCTGCGAACTTACGAATAATGGGTTGTTGTCTTATTATCTTTGATTTGTGCGTACTTAAGGTTGTATATTGAATGAATGCTTGTGCTTGTTTAATGCATTTAAATTATGGATGGTGCGAAGAATGATGTTTAGAAATTATTACCTTATTGTCTTTGATTTGCTCGTACTTAGAGTCGTGTATTGGTTGAATGAATGCGTGATTGTTTAATAATATATTTGCGTGGTACGCGCGTGGCGTGTGTCGTTTTGTGTTCGTTCAGTACGTTTTGGCAAGTGATAGTGAGATATTTTGGTTTACGTACTCGTTATACAGTACTTACATTCTTTCGTTTTGTGCATAATATTGTACTTATATAGATATTAGCGTGAACTCAATACCAACCTGTAAATAATAGGAGGTAGTAAGAAGTAGTGTGTAGTGAGAAGTGGCATGTATAAAAGTGTTAGGTACTTAATAATAATTTTAAGTTTAGTATATAAATATTTTAGTGTAAATAAACTGTTGAACGGACTTGAACGTGACATTGGTGCCGATTCCCATGTTCACAAACTAAACCAAATTTAAGTTCAGTTCATCTTTTTCTTTCTATTTCATTAAGAAAAGGACAGAAGATAAATTTTAGTTTAGTCCTGTCAAATTAATCAGCGCTTGACGTAAATTGACGTAATTTTAGTAGGCAAGTTTTTAATCACGTCTAAACTTGTATGGAGTAGTGACAGGCGCTGATTAATTTGACAGGACTAAACTAAAATTTATCTTCTGTCCTTTTCTTCAAATCAAATCAAATCAAATCAAAATATTTTTATTTCACATAAACCTACATGGGCACTTATGAAACGTCAGAAGCTAGGTGCACGGTTCCAATTGGTCGTTTTCTATGGAGAAGAGCCGGCAAGAAACTCCACGGTTACTCTTTTAAAAATAATTGGCTTTTACAATGTTTTCAAATTACACAAATTAGGTATGGGAGAACAGTGTAGGCCTGTCGAGAAGTACTTAACAAAAAAAGAGAAAAGGAAACGGTCTAAAGAAAAAAAGATCTAGTCTATTAAGCCTACAACGTTCTCACATTCACAACGTACACAAGAATCCATGTAAAATAATATTAATGATATTAAGTCTGAAATATAAATTGCAGATATATAACTACCTATTTCACTCGTGTCAATCACTTTATTTATTAATCCAGACATCTTTTTTTTCGGGAGATAAAGGGACGTACTTATCCATTAAAAAGACACACATTATGTAAATACCTACTAAGTAAGTAAAATTATTTTATAGTCTTACCTTTCAGAGTTTCCAGGTAATCTAAAAAAAGTTATCTCTGGATGCGTTATTGACGAATTCATGCAACCAAAAACAGCAAAATATATCCTACTCCTCATATTAAATATGTACTTAAACTTATTTTTAGTGAAAATATCGCGCGGTTATTGTTAAAAAAACAACACACCGTCCGTTCGTCACAGTCGCGACTGTCTGCATGCCGAGCGCAAGCCGAGATCGAGGCGCGTAGGCATAGCTCGCGCTTCGTCCGTTTGTATGAAGTTAGAATACTGTATATATAATAATTATTACCGTGGCTGTGATGCCCAGTACCTTTAGTGAACGATCTGACGCCGCCTGGCCGTTTGGTAAGTAGTTATCGCGCGCAAGTACATGAAGTGATGTAGCCCTGGCTACGTATTTACATTACTTGACTTTTGACCTTTCCTTGGCGCAGAGTGAGTAATTTTTTACTAGTATTCCCGCATTCTAATTAACTTGTTAAGCCCCGCACGACACCGATTCGGTGTAAAACAATAGAAAATCAATTGTGTCTCATTAGATAAGCTTTAAAATGATCTAGGTAATTATCAAAAATGTATGTAAGTAGGTCATTTCAAATTCGAACTAAGCTATTGTTAGCCGCACGCGCCGCTGTTAGATTCAGATTCATTTTATTTGCTTGAAATATGGTATTTTACAGATTTTATAACAAATATACAATAGGTCTTCATATTCCGCCTACTAAATTCGACATGCAAATTTTAGTGACAATTGAAACACGGGATAGCGAAAACACAATTTTCTCAATTGTAGGTATTTATTGTATTAATTATAATCGAACAGAGTTTCGGCTTAGGCTAGGTTCTAGATCAGAATAATCCCACCAAATGCGCTGCGTGACCTTTTTATAAGATTACCCCCTACTCTAAATCGAGGAGGGGATCGCCGCTCAGTAACGCCCATCGCGTTAAGTTGACAAGCGCACGTGACGTGCTAGTCAATTAACTTCCTCTTTGCTGTGGCTGCCGTGGCGTACTTGGTTGTCATGGCTGTGGTTTTGGCTGAGGCTGTGGCTGTGGCTTTGGCTGCATCAAGACGACACGGCATGGCATGGCTTTGGCATGGCTGGCAATCGGGTGACCGTTACAGTCGGCCATCCTGAAACAATTGCTCCCGCAATGGGAAAAGGGAACACAATTAGCTTTCCAGTAAATCAATTAGGTCCTCTGTCTCTAACTGCTCATCAGAGCTGCTGGCACTGTCAGATACAGGAGCTACACTTTGGTAGGGTCGCAAGGAGTCAGCAGATACTAAACCTATAAAGTTCTTATATCCTCTCAAACCTTTTATACTCCTGATCCTGTATCTGTCCTTACCAACAACTTTTGTGACAATATACGGCCCTGAATAGAGATCATCTAGTTTAGTACTGACTTTAGCCGCGCTACTTGTAGGAGCCTGTTTCCAAAGCACTAAATCACCTTTCTTATATGTGTGACATGGCTTACGACGCTTATCAAAATGGTGTTTCATTTTAGCGCTAGCTTTTTCAATGCGATGCCTAGCTTTGGTGCGTTTCACGTGAGTCGATTCGACTACCCGCCCCGGAATAGAAACATCACATGCCGGCCTACTACTCCGTGAAAACATCAAGTCGTAAGGTTTATATCCGGTGGTGTCGTTTAAAGTGTTGTTTATACCCCAGATTACGTCAGGTAAATTATTAGACCAATTGTTCGCGGCTTCACTAGGGTCGGTAGCTCGTAACGCGTTCAAAATGGTTCTGTTGGTACGTTCAACTTGGCCATTAGCTCGAGGACAAGCTATAGCAGTTAAAGTATGCTTGAACTGTTTGTCTGTAGCAAACTTCTTAAAATATCTGCTAGTAAAGGCTTTTCCGTGATCCGACACTACTCTATCCGGGTATCCAAACAAAGCGAAAATTCGTTTTAATAACCTGACCGTCTCGATTGAGTTTACTGTCCGAGTTGGTTCCGCAATTACAAACTTTGTAAATGAATCGGTTATCACTAGCATGTACACGTAGCCTTTCTTCGTCTTACAGAACGGTCCTAAGTGATCTACATGTACTGTTCTGAACGGTTCAGTTGGTTTGGGAATAGGATGCAACATACCCTCCTTTTTCCCGTGCTCCCCTTTTCCGTAAGCGCAATGTAAACACGCCGCAACATATTTCCGAATAAACCGCGTCATTCTCGGAAACCAGTAGTCATTTTTAATAAGCTCGATGCAGCGCTTGAACCCTACATGGCCTATTTCATCATGGTGCATTTGAACAATTTTCCACCTAGCTGGTCCCGGCACTACAAGACGATTACCGCACAGAGTTTTCCGGTATAACCTATCATCTATCAGTACGAAATCCTTTGTTAAGTCGCGCTCTGCTGAACCAGAATTTAATCGATCAATTATGTTTTTGACTTTGTCATCTTGATACTGAACTGTAAAGAACCAATCAGATACTTCTATGCGATTAACATTAAGCGCGTCAACAGGATTTCGACTAAGTGCATCGACATGTCTCATGCGCTCACCCGGCCGGTATTCTACACTTATATCGTAATCTTGGATCATCAACCACCATCTGGCTATCCGCGGAATAATGTCACGTTTTGTCAAAGTGGAACGCACCGCGGTACAATCCGTAACAATTTTTACATGTTTACCAATTACATAAACGCGAAATTTTTTCAAAGATTCTACAACCGCTAGTGTTTCGAGTTCGTAGCTGTGATATACGCTTTCTTGTTTAGAAGTTACACGACTGAAATACATTACCGGTCTTAAAGTACCATCAATTTGTTTTTGAAATAATATACCCGCTATGCCTAACTTACAAGCGTCCGTATGTATTTCTATTTCTAGCTCGGGATCGTATATCGCTAACACCGGTTTGGAGCACAAACACTTTTTTAATTCGTTAAAACTCTCTGATTGTTCACTACCCCACTCCCATGCAACGTTTTTCTTTGTTAGATTTGTTAAGGCACGAGCAATTTGAGCAAATTTATGAATAAACTTACGGAAATAGCTACATAACCCGATAAACTGTCGAACTTCGTGTACATTTTTGGGCACCGGAAACTGTGACACGGCGGTTAATTTTGACTCCGCCGGTTGCAAACCACCTTCAGAAATTTCATGTCCTAAATACGTTACTCGAGTTTCTAAAAACGTACACTTTTTCATATTTAATTTTAGATTCTCGGTTTCGAATTTATTTAAAACAACCTCTAACATGTCAAGACCAGATTTAACGTCGACTGAGGGTACCAGTATGTCATCTAAGAAGGCTAAAATCTCGCATGAATCGCTACTACCGCCATTTTGGGAAAAATGGATGGAGTTTACTATTTTGTTAATTAAACGCATGAAAACTGACGGAGAATTAGCTAAACCGAATGGAACACGGACATATTCAAATTGCCCGGCCTGACAAATAAATGCACTTTTATGAGTATCTTCGGGTTTTAGCGCCAATTGATGGTAACCTTGAGACATATCTAAGCACGTAAAATATTTTTTACCGGCTAACTTAGAAATATGATCTTCAATATTAGGTAACGGATATCTGTCTTTAACGGTTATGGCGTTAAGTGCGCGATAATCTATGCACAGTCTGCTATCACCGTTCTTTTTTTTTACCAATATCACTGGAGAAGCATAGTTGGACTCTGATTCTTTAATAATACCGGCTTCTAATAATTCAGAGACTTTAGATTTTACTATTTCTTGTTCACAGTGCGATAGTCTATATGGTTGTCGATAAACGGGCTTATCTGTAGTCAAAGTAATTGGCATTTGAATTAAATTTGTGCAGCCGAGATCTTTAGTGCTGACTGCGAAACTTTGTTTGAATCTAATTAGCAATTTGATTAAATCTTTACGTTCCATTTCACTCAAATTGCCTATTTTTATGTCGTCTAACAAAACTCCACCTATGCTCAGATTTGAATCTTTATCCACAGACAAAACAAAAGGCATATTTTCCGGCACAGTTAATTTAGGCAAATCACATGAAATAGGCAGATCAGCAGACTTTAAAGGCAGATATGGCTTGGCTTGGCTAACCTGACTTATGGTGGGTGATGTGTCGCAGCTCTCGGCGCGTGTGAGGACCCGGCCAGCCTCCCACACGATGTCCTCAGCCCCGGTGTTGATGACCTTGATGTGTCCGCTGTCGCCTCGAAGGAGAGTGGCGGGCAGGGAGTAGGAAACTCCTTGAAGCTCGTAGTGGCGTGCAGCGGTACAGATATCGTTGTTCTGGCGGTTGCCCACTATCAGGACCTTGATGATTGAAGCTCCTGGTGGCAACGTTTCTCGCATTGTCGTTACAATCTTGAACTTGTGGAGCTCTTCAACTACATCTTCCTTTGGCATGGAGTCAGATTCGCGTATCAGTGTGGCTGTTCCGTTGCTTACGACGAGTGCAGTGTCGCTGGCATTGATGATGGGTTGACCGATGAGTAAATGAATGTCACCCATCTCGATGTCTGTCAGATACGCATCACAAGTAACTTGAATACCTTCTATTTCCAGATTAAATTTTACTTTTCCACGGGAAGTAATTAACCCGCCGGCAAAGCCTTTTAGGATCGTACTCGTAGGTATTACGTCGAGAGATAATAATTTGGAGATCCGACTGGTCATGACGTTCACCTGGCTTCCGGTATCGATGTAGGTCTTCACGTGGACTCCGTTGATCTTGGCTATTTTCTTGTAGGTGTCATTGTAGTTTTGGATTATCTTAATGTCTCTGATGCTGTTGTTCACATCAAACGTAGATTTTTGAAGAGTGGTTGCAGATAAATTATTGCAGCGGGTGGCGATGTGGCCTTGCTTACCACATTTAAAGCACACACGTTGATCGGGAAGCGTACAATTTCGCAACATGTGACCCGTCTTCTTACAGCGTGGGCACGGATCATTCTCCGTAAAAATCTTCTTTTCGGCAGGCATTGGGCGAGGATCCTTACTCGCTAGGCGAATTTCTGGTGCGGGGCCGCGGTAGTCGTCGAGGGCACAGAGAAATGCTTCATATAGTTCATCAGGGCGTTCACATTGGAAAGCACGTGCATTTGGTTGCAAAGATGAGGGTAGGCCTCGAATGATGCACGAGACACTGGCGCTGTCTGATAGCTTACAACGGAAGCACAAGGATACTTTATCCTGATAGTACTTGGTCATTGTTTCGTTAGTCATCTTCCGTCTTTGCATCATCTCGTCTAACAATGCACTGTAGTCCCGATGTTTTGGAAAAGCACGCAGTAGCATCTGTTTCCACTCGTCCCACGAGTAATTGTACTCGTCGAGTCGGTTGTACCATTTGCGAGCTTGTCCCCGTAGTTTGTCTTGTAGATGGAATGCCTTTATCTCATCGCTCCAACGATGTATGTCGCCGAGTTGATCGATTTTTCTTAACCATACTGATACTGTATAATCTTCGCCATCCGGGTCGAATTCAGGAATGAGGGACGCAGCATGATGATTTTTGGATGTACCGATGTCTGAATCCAGTTCGCGGACGGCCTTGTTGACCTCATTTTGCAGGAGGTGCTTCAGAATTTTTCTAGCGGGCGGTGGTGTGGAATCGCCGTCTTCATCTTGCTCGGTGTCGCTCGAGGGGTCCCATCCGGGTGGACGCACCCCACGTCCATGAAGTTCACGGCGATTTCGCTTGATCCCACTTCTGAGTGAAACACGGGATAGCGAAAACACAATTTTCTCAATTGTAGGTATTTATTGTATTAATTATAATCGAACAGAGTTTCGGCTTAGGCTAGGTTCTAGATCAGAATAATCCCACCAAATGCGCTGCGCGACCTTTTTATAAGATTACCCCCTACTCTAAATCGAGGAGGGGATCGCCGCTCAGTAACGCCCATCGCGTTAAGTTGACAAGCGCACGTGACGTGCTAGTCAATTGACTTCCTCTTTGCTGTGGCTGCCGTGGCGTACTTGGTTGTCATGGCTGTGGTTTTGGCTGAGGCTGTGGCTGTGGCTTTGGCTGCATCAAGACGACACGGCATGGCATGGCTTTGGCATGGCTGGCAATCGGGTGACCGTTACACAATAGTAATTAATTATTCTAAAATACACAACAACTAATTTCAAATGACAAAAAATAAAATAAAAAATAATCACAATAATCGTTTAAACAACAAATTACAAAAATAAAAAAATAAAAACAATATTAAATTAAAAATGTCAAATATTAAATTACCAATGTCAAATATTAAATTACCAATGTCAAATATTAAATTACAATTTTATAATGTTATCGAGTTTCAAACGACCACCAAAGAAATTAAATTACAAAATGTCAATAGCTTAAAAATAAAAAATGTCAAATTCAATATTCAGTTAATGCAAATTGAAAAAAAAAGACAAATGGGATGTCTTCGAATCCATAAATTCTTTAATCGATAGGATACTAGGTCATAGTATAAAGAGGGGAAGTTGGCTATCTCCGGCCCAATCCGCGATATAATTGCCTACTGTCTCACCGTTGTCACTTTTAGCTAAATTTTAATTCAGTGCCTATAAATTGGCAAGGGTCGGGAAGTTGTATTTTTTACTTGTATTGTCTGGGTACAGGGTTTGTGAGGTCGGTTTTACCTAAACGATGATGAAAAAAAACCATCGTAAAACAACATAAAAAAACTAACGCCTACCTCTTAGACTATAATCAAATTTTTGCTCTGTTGTTATTATTCGAACTTTGCTCTATTTATCTGATTCACAATTAGTCAATTACTTATTTTTAATTACGATTTTATAACTGTAAAGAGGTAATTAGTTACTATACCTACAATACTGAGAAATCGGCATAACTAAACGTAAACAAAGCAATACGTAGCGGGAA
Organism: Atethmia centrago; assembly: GCA_905333075.3. Classification (NCBI taxonomy): domain Eukaryota; kingdom Metazoa; phylum Arthropoda; class Insecta; order Lepidoptera; family Noctuidae; genus Atethmia; species Atethmia centrago. The sequence continues at coordinate 34,624,268 of HG995369.1, forward strand.
ATCAATTGACAGACCAAAAGTACCTAATACATTCTAGTGGGAAAGTAGGCCTACCTACTTCCTCTGTCTGATAGAAAACAAATACAACAAAAAAGAAGTAAGTAGGTATCTCATCATCGAGTAAAAATTATATGCTAGAATAAGTGACTTGTTTACCTTTCCTGTTCAATAGGTAATCTGAACAGAGACAATTCTGGAATCGATGAATTATTAAGACAACCAAACACACAGCAATACGTTCTCCTGCGATTATCACACGTTTTTCATTCATTTAGCGCTGCCGAAAAGCCGTGACGCGCGAACCGCGTGCGGAGCTAGACCCGACTGGCGCACTGAGAAACGGGTCGAGATTTTGTTTAAGTGTGCGTGCGGCGACGCATAGATACTTTGGCGCACACATACAAGCCGCGCGCGGTGCGTTTGTATGAAGATAACTTACGTCCCCTCTCTTTATAAGGTTAGGTGGGCGAGGCCTGCCGGTCGTCGACACGCACGCAAACAGTGACATAGTCGTGCGACACTGCCTACCGCATACGCAACGGGATGATTCTGTTCAGTGAAAGTGGTGAATTCTAAAATAAAATACTGTCAGACAAAAATAACTAAAAAAACAAGTATGTATTAATTATTGAGCAGGTATCGTAATTTTTAACGTCCGTGTGCTGCCGGACGTAAAGAATAGTACCACCCCATTTTTTCCCGTGGGTGTCGTAAAATGCGACTAAGGGACTTACTAGAGAATGGGCAGCAGCGTTCTCTATGCATATTAACACCATACTGCGATCGCCAACCCGCCTGCCAAGCGTGGCGATTATGGCAACCAAAACCAAAACCAAATGACAAGCACTAAAAAAATACGGCCCCTAGTACCCGGCGGCCCGCCTAACCTTGGCTACGGTAGCGGTCAAGGCTACGGTGAGGCAAGGGGTGCTAAGAATCCTCGGAAGAGATCCGGCTACCAAAACCACCGAAAACTAGACCTGGCAACATATAACACGCGTACACTCCGGACCGACGAGAAGATCATCGAACTCGAGGAAGAATTGAGCAGGTTACCATGGGGTATAGTAGGGTTATCTGAAGTCCGGAGAAAAGGGGGAGGACTCGATAATCCTCAAATCCGGGAACTTGCTCTATTTCCGGGAGGGCGACCAACAGTCCCAAGGTGGTGTCGGGTTTATCGTCCACAAGTCCTTTGTGAGCAACGTGGTGAAGATCGAGAGTGTGTCGACAAGGGTGGCGTACCTTATACTCAGAATATCCAAAAGATATTCGCTGAAGGTCGTACAGGTTTACGCCCCGACCTCGTCACACCCCGACGATGAAGTGGAGACCATGTATGAGGATATTTCCAGAGCCATGCATGGCTCTAAAACTCACTTTACCGTTGTCATGGGGGACTTCAACGCGAAACTGGGCAAACGAAACGGTGATGAGCTGCGAGTGGGGCAATTTGGAGTTGGATGTCGCACATAGGAGTAATTTCATTATAAAACCGGTTAAAAGTCTAAAACAATAAGTTACTCAAAAAACCTTTTAAACCATTTGTTATTAAAGTTCGGTAACCAGTCCATCCATTGGCCGCAACGAAACATCTACCTGCTCTTGCTTTCTGACATAAAGTCAGTCGGAACCCAGTCTCTGTTGGGATCGCATGTCTGTTAGTCGCGGGAAGGTACTTATGGGTCACCGAGGCCCCCGCAACACAGGCAACAGGAAGGAATACGGGTGGGTTTTAGTCAGTAAGAGTGTGACAGTCTGACACACCCTCCCGCTCCGCCCGGAGCGGGAGAAGTTATTTGATGATTTGCCAACCAAAAAAAAAAAATGTCTTTGTTCGCGACGCTTTTGTTTGTGTTGTTTAGTTCTCTCGCTATTGTGTTCTTGTGTGTTAGACTACGTAAACAATATTTGAAAAATATGGAAGTGAAAGGTATGATGTACCGTATTTCTAAATGCCATTTTATCGTTTTCTGTGTGTTTTATACGTATACGAACTATGTTAAACGTGACTTATTTGGGAAGTTAATTTTTACTTATAATTTTCATATAATAGTGTTTTTGTTTATGTGTCGCGTCTTGTCGAGCTAGATTTCTTTATGGACATAAAATTGAGGCTATTGGCAATCATATTGCACCATAAAATGGTCCGCCTTGAACCGTCATTTTGTTTTATATCCATTCAAAGTTAACGTATTTAAAAATAGAATTATTTCAACATTCTAATTTTCTTTTTTTCTTTTGTAGAGTCTTCTCAAACTAACAGGAAGTTTACCAGAAGAGCTTTATATGACATCCTGAAAGAATTTAAGGGAAAGAAAATTGACGAAAAGTTTACTTTAATGGAAGAAAAACATGACTAAATGTCCAGCTGATCAAATATCCGTTTTAAATCGGGCCTTAAGGTGTTTCAAGAGTGATTTTAAGAAGAAATGGACAGTCGCTAGTTACAAGGATGTACGTTTCTTAAAAAATAATGAAGAATGGCTCACATCTTCGTTCGAATTGCCTTACTGGTCTGCACAAAAACCAGGACGCCCATCTAAAACATTCGAAGAGTTATGACCGCAGCAAGCGTCGAAAAACGAGAGAACTACGGCAACAGGTACCTGTTGAGGAACTGACGTATGCAGCTCGCGTGAGTCAGCGCACTTCAGGAAATACTGATGCATTAAAAATAATAAAATAAATTATTTCCACCACATTCCAACTAGAGCTAAAGAAAATCGCAAAGCAATTACTTCTGCTCAAAAGAAAATAGTTGTTAAGAAACATACACCCGAAGAAGCACTGGCAATTTTCGTAGAAGGCGACTTCAATCGAAGACAGTGGGAAGTAATACACGGGGCCAACAAGAGTATTTACCCTTGTTATTCCCTTATAAAAAAGGCCAAAAACCAATGTTACCCCAATGAGCAATCGATTCGAGTGACTGAAACTTGCTCTGAGATTGAACTGCAAGCTTTACTTGACCACACTGCATTGCGTTTATATAAATACGTAGCAGAAGTTATAGAAATTTGTTCACAGGAAGAAAAACAAAACATGGTTTTAATTTCAAAATGGGGCTGTGACGGAGCGCAGCAGTCGCAATATAAACAAAAATTTGTAAATAATACTGACAGTGATGCTAATATTTTCCAAAGCTCATTTGTGCCTTTAAGATTAGTCGTAATGATTGATGGAGAGCAAAGGAAAGTTATATGGCAAAACCCAGTCCCTTCCTCTGTCAGATTCTGCAGACCCATACGCTTACGCTTTATCAATGAATCGAAAGTTGTTACTAAAAACGAAATAACGTACATCGAAAAGCAAGCCAAAAATTTAAAAGAAACAGAATTTTCCACTCATAATGGATTAAGTAAAATAAAACATACAATGATACTCACAATGATTGACGAAAAAGTATGCAACGCTGCAACTGATACTGCATCCACAATGAGATGTTATATTTGTGGACAGACTTCCAAAGATTTTAATAAATTAATTGTAGCAGAGGAAGTCAATGAGGAAGCACTGAAGTTTGGACTGTCGATTCTTCATGCAAGAATTCGTTTTTTCGAGTCGCTATTGCATTTGGCTTATAAATTACCGTTAAAAAAGTGGCAAGCGCGGTCAGCTGAAGATAAAAAAGTTGTAAAAGAAACAAAAGATAATATTCAAACCAAGTTTAAAGAAGAAATGGGTCTCCTCGTAGACATTCCCAAGCCAGGATTTGGGAACACTAATGACGGCAATACGTCCAGAAGATTTTTTGCTGAACCGGAGTGTTCTGCTCGAATCACAGGCTGCAAATGTTGATTTAATAAGACGATTTAAAGTGATCTTAGAAGTGATTTCGTGTGGCAACAGCATTGATGTTGGTAAATTTGGAGCCTTTGCACATGAAACTGCAAAAATGTACACAAATTTGTATGGTTGGCATCCAATGTCACCGACTTTACACAAAGTTTTGATGCATGGCAGCAAAGTCATATCTACTGCAATCCTACCTATCGGTCAACTATCGGAAGAGGCAGCTGAGGCGCGCAACAAGCACATACGGTATTACAGACTGAATTTTGGTCGAAAATTTTCACGAGTCGACTGTAACAGGGTCATATTAAACAGGCTGTTATTAAGTTCAGACCCGTATTTAAGTTATAACAGACCAAAGCAGCACAAGAAAAGTAGGCCTTTTCGATGGAGGCAATCAGTTTAATGGTCGCAAGCACACCGCATTTACCTCCAAATGAAAACGATAGCAACGAAAGTATAGAAGAAGACGAAGGACGTGAGGACGAGTTTGAGTCTGACTAATGATGTCTTGATCACAAATATGTTGTTTTTTTTTTTAAATAAACATTTAATACCATTAAACTCCTTTCATTCGATGACCTTGCTAAAACGTGCGAAAAATATTTTTGACCGGTTTTATTATACGAATACTCCTATGTGCGTCGGAACCACCGAGACCACCTACTAGCCAGTTTTATGGAGAAGGAAGGCCTCTTTATGATGAACTCCTTCTTCAGAAAACGTGAGCACAGAAAGTGGAACTGGCAGAGCCCTGACGGTGCAACAAAAAATGAGATTGACTTCATTATGTCGACGAAGAAGCAAGTATTCAATGATGTCTCTGTGATCAACGCGGTGAAAACCGGAAGTGATCACCGAATGGTAAGAGGCACATTGAATTTAAATATCAAGCTGGAAAGATCTCGACTGATGAAGTCTACGCTCCGCCCAGCACCGATTCAAGTCAAAAACCCCGAGAGCTTTCAGCTTGAACTTCAGAATCGTTTCGACTGCCTAGGGAGCTCCGTGGACGATTATAACGATGGGTTCGTGGAAACTGTCCGTACTGTCCATACGGTCGGTCTAAGATTTTCAAGACCCGTCGTACAAATAGAAACAAGAAGCTCTCTGATCCTACTATACGGCTCATGGAGGAGAGGCGCGAGATGATCCTGCAGTCTTCAGTTGATGCGCTCAAGTACCGCCAGCTCAATAGACGGATCTCTAAGTCCTTAATAAGCGACCTTCGCCGCTTTAATACAGAGCGCATTAAGGACGCCATAGAGCGGAATAAAGGCTCCAAGGTCTTTACAAGAGATCTGTCTATTGGGCAGAGCCAGCTTGTGAAACTGAAGACCAATGATGGCAGGATCGTATCTGCCAAACATGAGCTGTTGAGAGAGATCGAGATTTTCTATGGACAGTTATACACGTCAACCGGCAACCCTGGTATGAATCTGGCAAACGACCCAAGAGCTAGATTGACCCGACACTACACCGAAGACATCCCGGACGTCAGCTTGTACGAGATTAGGATGGCTCTGAAGCAGCTCAAAAACCACAAGGCGCCGGGTGATGACGGAATTACGGCTGAACTTCTGAGGGCCGGTGGAAAACCCGTTCTCAAGGCCCTCCAGAAGCTGTTTGGTTCCGTCATACTCGAGGGCAAAACGCCACAGGCATGGAACAGGGGTGTGGTGATACTGTTCTTTAAGAAGGGCGACAATACCCTCCTTAAGAATTATAGGCCCATCTCACTTCTGAGCCATGTCTACAAGCTGTTTACAAGAGTCATCACGAACCGTCTCGCGCGCAGGTTTGACGACTTCCAGCCTCCCGAACAAGCCGGATTCCGTAAAGGCTTTAGCACTGTAGACCACATACATACGCTGCGCCAGGTTATACAGAAGACCGAGGAGTATAACCTGCCTCTCTGCTTAGCGTTTGTGGACTACGAAAAAGCCTTCGATTCGACCGAGACATGGGCTGTACTGCAGTCTCTTCAACGGTGTCAGATCGGCTATCGGTACATCGAGGTGCTTAAGTGTCTGTACGAAAACGCCACTATGTCAGTCCGACTCCAGGACCAGACCTCGAAACCTATCCTTCTGCAGCGAGGTGTGAGAAAGGGAGACGTTATCTCTCCGAAACTGTTCACCGCTGCACTGGAAGATGTCTTCAAGGTTCTGGACTGGAAAGGGCCAGGCATCAACATCAATGGCGAGTACATCAATCACCTTCGGTTTGCCGACGATATAGTTGTCATGGCTGAGACTATGGAGGACCTCAGTACAATGCTCGATGACCTCAGTAGAGCTTCCGAAAGAGTGGGTCTTAAAATGAACATGGATAAGACAAAGATCATGTCTAATGCCCATGTTACACCCACTCTCATGAAAATCGGAGACGCTACGCTCGAAGTTGTGGATGAGTATGTTTATCTAGGACAAACTGTCCAGTTAGGTAGGTCCAACTTCGAGAAAGAGGTCAATCGTCGAATCCGAATCGGCTGGGCACCGTTCGGGAAGCTACGCAATATCTTCTCGTCCCACATACCAGTGTCTCAAGACGAACGTCTTTGACCAGTGCGTGTTGCCAGTGATGACCTATGGCACTGAAACGTGGTCGCTTACAATGGGCCTTATAAAAAAGCTAAAAGTCACTCAAAGGGCAATGGAGAGGGCTATGCTTGGAGTTTCCCTACGTGATCGAATCAGAAATGAAGAGATCCGTAGGCGAACCAAGGTCACCGACATAGCCCGAAGAATTGCCAAACTTAAGTGGCAGTGGGCAGGGCACATTGCTCGCAGAACAGATGGCCGATGGGGCCGAAATGTTCTGGAATGGCGACCGCGTACCGGAAGACGTAGCATTGGAAGGCCTCCTACAAGGTGGACCGATGACCTTGTGAAGGCCGCAGGAATCCGCTGGATGAGGGAAGCACAAAACCGGTCGAAGTGGCGGTGCTTGGGGGAGGCCTATGTCCAGCAGTGGACGTCTTTCGGCTGAAATGATGAATGATGATGAAAGATGAAAGGTGAAGATAGTATAGACAATTTAGAACCATTTAAGCCATGGTTGTCTTAGACGAAGTCTTACCAAATTTTTTTAACCAAATTTTTAAGTTTTTTTTCGGAAATTCTCAAAATTTAATGTAAACTGCATAATTATGGCCAAATTGAATGATAAATGAATTAATTTTTTATTTATTTAATTAAAGTAATGTGTAAGCAACCAAGAAAAACATGTTTTAGGCTTCTGTGTCATTAGACATTTGTTTTACAGATATTTAAAGCTCAGAAAAAATAAAAAAAATGTACAATACGTCTTTTAAACCTTATTTAAAAAAAAAACGGAGGGTGCTTTTTTTGTTCAAACCTTTGTGAAGACATGCTTGATAATCGCTCTTTCTTTTGAGGTATCATTTATGCGGATATCTTACAAATTATTGAAATTAGGACCTACAAACCAATTCGAGGGAGAAGTTTTAAATTTTAGGCAGTCTAACAAAACACAAAATTTTTGCTTAAAATAATACTTTATGTGCTCGAAATGATAACATTGTTCAATTCTAAGAATTTTTGGCACATGCAGGAACCAATTAAGGGGAACCCATTGAGGGGATTCTCTAAACAATGGCCACCGAGCGCGGTGCGACGGCATTTCCAGGTAGAACGCCCAATGAATAGCAAAAAGCGATAAGAGTTGGTTTTTACAGCAAAATGGTCTTAGTTACTGAGGCAAGTCGTTTTTCTTTAGTCAGGGTCAGTCGGTCTGTGATGAAGCCGTTACATCTTTTACTTATTAGTCAAACTACTGCCCTTGTGAGTGGACGTTGTCGTGTTGATTCACAATTTACCGTGTTCAGTTTTTTTTTTTTTTTTTTTTGTGATGGGTTTGCTCTTGACCTTAGTCTATGTCAGAGGCGACAGAAACAAAGTCGACGATGGAGCGAGCTTACCCAGAAGAAGCCTGTTCACTCTCACTTTGAAGAGATTAGGGTTATATGCGTTCGGAAACACAGACGCAGGCAGAGAGTTCCATTCCTTTGCTGTGCGCATTATAAAAGAAGTTTGGAAACGCTTAGTGCGAGTTGGTGGGATAGCCACCAGGAAGGGATGGTAACCTGAAGTGCGCCTAGATGACCGATAATAGAAGGGGGCCGGTGGAATGAGGTCGTGGAGTTCTTGAGCACACTCTCCGAAGTACAATCTATAGAAGACCGACAAGCAGGCAACCTTGCGACGATGGGCCAAACTGTGAAGCTTGGCATCCACCAGATTTACGTCGCCAATGAGCCTCTTAGCTCTGCGTTCCACCGAGTCAAGCGCGGCAAGTTGGTATTTAGCCGAGCCATCCCAAAGGTGGCTACAATACTCCATGCAGGATCGGACCTGCGCTTTATAAAGGGTCAAAAGCTGTCCAGGCGTAAAGTATCGCTTCACCTTATTTAGGATGCCCAGTTTCTTGGCCGCAGTTTGGGCTTTGTACTCGATGGTGGCGCCGAAGTTGAGGTAAGATGTCAACTCCGTGCCTAGGAGCTCGAGCCGATCAGTTACAGGAACCGATGTACCCCGAAAAGTAGGAGTCAGGTCGAAACGACTCCTTTTTGCGATAAAAAGACACGCTTGTGTTTTGGTGGCGTTAAAAGTGACCAGATTATCATCATCAGATTATTCATAGTTGTAGCCCTTTGCGTCCCTGCACGTGTTGTTTGCGTTAGTTTTGAACTTTTTTGTTTCACCGTGTCCAGTCGTAGCCTCGCGCTCCTGCACGTGTTGATTTTTGACTTAATTGTGTTGAGTTGACATTTAGTGCGCTCCTATGCCGTTTTTCTTAATTGTTAAGTGACTATGGCTACTTTTTCCAATCAAGAATATGTGGATATCGTATTTATGTACGGTAGAGCAGACGGCAATGGATCTTTGGCGCGACGGATGTATCAAGAGCGCTATCCGAATCGCAGGATACCGAATGTCCGAGTTTTTTACAACACGTTTCGTCGTCTTGCCCAAGATGGGTTTCACCGCGTGGAACCTGGAGTCAACCCGGGCAGACACGAAACTGCCGTCGACGAAGACATTTTAGCAGCATTTCAAGCGGATCCTACTACCAGTACTAGAGCAGTAGCTCGAAATTTAAACATTTCTCAATGGAAGGTGTGGCATACAATGCACCAAAATGATAAGTATCCGTTCCATGGCAGGAGTGTGCAAGGTCTAGTAGAGCAAGATCCTCAAAGAAGAATTCAGTTCTGCCGTTTCCTCCACAACAGAGACGTCGAAGATGCGTGGTTTCTGAAATCAATCTTGTGGACGGATGAAAGTAAATTTTCAAGGGAAGGTATTACAAACTTTCACAACATCCATGAATGGGCCGACGCAGACAACAATCCACATTTTAAGAAGCAGGTGTCATTTCAGATGAAATTCTCTGTGAATGTATGGGCTGGAATAATTGGCAGAACATTGATTGGGCCCCAATTTTTGCCTGATCCATTGAATGCGAAAATTATTTGCAATTTCTGCAAATTGATTTACCACTGCTGGTAGAGGAATCAGGTATCCCGATCTTCGAAAGAGACCGAACAGTCATCTTTCAGCAAGACGGCTGTCCAGCGCATTGGACTTTAAATGTAAGGGAACACCTCAACAATTGCTTTCCTGATAGCTGGATCGGCAGGGATGGACCCATCCCTTAGCCCGCTTGCTCCCCAGATCTGACCCCGTTGGACTTTTTCGTGTTGGGCCGGGCCAAGGAACTGGTGTATAACAACATAGAAATAAACACTAGAGAAGAATTGATACAAAGAATAAACTCAGCGTTTGAGACAATGAAGCAGGAGATGATGTTGAAAATAACGACTACAGAAGTTAGAAGACGGGGCCGTGCTTGTATTAGGAATCACGGCCGTCATTTTGAGCATGAAAAATAAATAACTTTAATTCAAATGTTGTTTTAATTAGTCTGCCTAAAATAAAAAAATTCTCCCTCAAATTGGTTTGTAGGCCCTATTTTCAATAATTTGTAAGATATCCGCATAAATGATACCTCAAAAGAAAAAGCGATTATCAAGCATGTCTTCAAAAAGGTTTGAACAAAAAAAGCACCCTCCGTTTTTTTTTTAATAAGGTTTAAAAGACGTATTGTACAATTTTTTTATTTTTTCTGAGCTTTAAATGTCTGTAAAAAAAATGTCAAATGACACAGAAGCCTAAAACATGTTTTGCTTGATTGCTTACACATTACTTTAATTAAATAAATAAAAAATGAATTCATTTATCATTCAATTTGGCCATAATTATGCAGTTTACATTAAATTTTGAGAATTTCCGAAAAAAAACTTAAAAATTTGGTTAAAAATATTTGGTAAGACTTCATCTAAGACAACCATGGCTTAAATGGTTCTAAATTGTCTGTACTATCTTCGCCTTAAAGCTTTGCACCCATCTTCCAATCACCCTGTATAGTTGTCTATAATTATGATTTTGCATAATTAAAATGTCAAGTTTTATGGTTTTAGCACAAGGCTTACCAGAGCGAGCAGCTCAATCCCAAGCTTTTTTGTCTTCTAAATAATCAGAAATTCTATACTCGTAGTACCCTTTTTTACAAAGTTTGGTTTTTATACAGCTTTTAAATCGTTTAATGGGTAAATTTCGAATAGCAATAGGAAGTTTGTTGTAAAAGCGTATACATTGACCCATGAACGAGTTGCCTACTCTGTGGAGGCGAGTTTGAAGTACAGCAAGATTATGTTTATTACTGGTATTTAAACTGTGAATATCGGACATTTTCTTAAAATTTGATATATTTTTGTGTACATACATAAGATTATCAAATATATATTGAGAAGCTACAGTCAGAATATATATTTCTTTGAATTTTTCTCGAAGGGAATCTCTTGGACCTAGGTTGTAAATGGCTCGAACAGCCCTTTTTTGTAAAACAATGACGGTATTAATGTCCGCACAGGTTTCCCAGAGAAGAATCCCATATGACATAAGACTATGAAAATAACTAAAATAAACAATTCTGGCCGTATCTACATCGGTTATCTGTAGATTTTTATTAACAGCATAGGTGGCCGAACTTAGCCTTCCTGAAAATTTTTCTATGTGTGGGCGCCATTGTAATTTAGCGTCAATAGTTATTCCAAGAAAAACTGTCGACTCAACAGGGTCCAATTCTATTCCATTAAATTGAACATTGGTAGTTAGCTGCCAGACATTTGGCGTTGAAAATTTAATGAGTTTAGTTTTTTTTTCTAATATTATTTACATTAAACCAATGGATAACTTTAGAGAGTGCATCGTTAACATGTTCAAAGTTGACCAGCAGTCGTTTGTTTTTAAAAATGAGGAAAGTGTCACCTGCAAACAATACAATCTTGTGATTATCCCCTAAGTGATAAGGTAAGTCATTTATATAAATTGGAAACAAGAATGGACCTAGAATTGAACCCTGCGGAAGGCCCATAGTGACCGCAGATCCTGCAGATCTCTTGCCATTTATATCAACTCTCTGAATTCTATTATTAAGATAGGAAGTCAGAAGGTCGAGAGCCCTGTCCCTCATACCATAGTGGTGCAGTTTCCTGATGAGTGTATCATGATGGACGCAATCGAAGGCCTTAGACAAGTCGCATAAAATGCCAAGAGCATCCTGCGACTCCTCCCAAGCCTCGAAATGCTCTTCAGCAATTCCACGCCCGCGTCTGTTGAACGACCCTTCGTAAAACCAAACTGTTTCAGATGAAATAGATTATATGAATTGAAATGTCCTAACATTTGTTTTAAAATATTTTTTTCTTAGATTTTGCTCAATGTAGGTAATATCGAAATAGGCCGAAAATTCGTGGGATCAGTTGTGCTGCCAGATTTGAACAGTGAAATCAATTTACTAAGTTTCATCAGATCAGGAAATATACCAGATGCAATACAAGATTTAAAAACAATTGCTAAAAAGGGTGAAATAACATCAATTATTGAAGACATTGTATGTACTGATAATCCCCAAAGATCAGCAGTTTTTTTTACATCGAGTTCTTTAAAAGACTCCAAAATGTATTTTGGGCTAACAACTGTGAATTTAAAGTATTTATCACATTCTGGTACACATTCTTTTAGTATTGAGTAAGCAGAAGTGGAGGACGACGATGACAGAGTTTTGGTTGTTAAAAAGGAAATATTAGTAAAGAAGTTTTCAAACTCTGTTGCCACCTCCACGTCAGCCCTAATATCTACATCATCGATTTTTAGATGGAAGTCACGATTCCGTCCTTCCCGTTTCAGAATGAATAATATTCCAAGTTGTTTTAATTTTATTTCCAGAAGATATTATTTTATTTTTAATGTGTATGGCTTTTGCTGAGGAACAGGCTCTTTTAAAAGTTTTAGAATAATTCTTAACAAATTCTTTAAAAGTTTCATCATGGTTATTATGTTTTTTCATGATACAATTCATAAAACCTCAAAATACTTTTGTAAATACCTGGTGTAGCAGTATTATGTTTATAATACCTTATGTTAGACAAGTAAAAACTAGTGTCCTCATAAAGGATGAAGAGTTGAACCCCGAAGATACCACTGTGTTCTTAGGCATAACTTTGGATGCCAAGCTTCAATGGGGTCCCCATATAGATAATATGACAAAAAAGCTTAGCTCTGCAGCACACGCCGTTAGAAAAAATCGTGATTTAACTGATTTAGACACCCGTTTAGTATACTTTAGTTATTTATAGCATAATGTCGTACGGTATTCTGTTATGGGGAAATGCCGCCGATATTCAGACAATTTTTGTTTTGCAACAAAAGGCAATCCGTTCAATTTATAAATTAAGTCCCAGACACTCCCTCACCGGGTGTCACCACTGTGTGGATCGCCCGGAGGACACGGTGGAGCATACGGTGGAGGTCTGCCCGGCTTGGGCAGAGCACCGCCGTGTCCTCGTGGAGGCGATCGGCGGCAGAGACCTCTCGCGTCCGGCCCTGGTTCAGGCCATGGTACGGAGCGAGAGGGCATGGGCAGCCGTCACCTCCTTCTGCGAAGCAGTAATGCTCGCGAAGGAGGAGGCGGGACGGTTGAGGGAAAGGCATGTTTCGCGCCCTCTCGCCCCTAGCCGCCGCAGGAGACGCCCAGGGCGTCGGGAATCCCGGGCGGATTTCCGGCCACCGTAGGCGCGGGCTTGCGGACGGTGAGCAATGGGTAGCTCACCGTCCGGTAAGGACCAGGCCCGGGTCGACGGCGCGTCGTATTCCACGCGCGCCTCAAAGAGATGTCGTCAGCAAAAAGTAGGGGTCCACCAGGGCCGATGCCTGCCGGGGTCGCGGGAAGGTACTTATGGGTCACCGAGGCCCCCGCAACACAGGCAACAGGAAGGAATACGGGTGGGTTTTAGTCAGTAAGAGTCTGACACACCCTCCCGCTCCGCCCAGAGCGGGAGAAGTTATTTGATGATTTCCCACCCTAAAAAAAAAAAAAAAAAAAAAAAGACACTCCCTCAGAGACAAATTTAAAGAGAATAATATAATGTAACTGTAACTTCTCAGTATATTTATGAAAATCTATTGTACGCACATGAAAATATTAATTTTTATAAAGAATACAATGTTATCCATAATTTCAATACTAGGAATAAACCAAGTTTGTTGTTCCTACAACCAGGCTCAAAAAAAAATAGGCAGCTCGTTTAGATGCCAATGATGTTTTTATAATATACTTCCCAGCCACATTCAAGAACTCAGCCTTAATAAATTCAATTGTTTATAAAACAGAAACTGTGCCTGAAAGCATTTTATACTGTTATGGATTATATTGAGGACAAAAAGGCTTGGGATTGAGCTACTCCAATAAATTTACAGATTCAGATTCATTTATTAATTGTAAAACATGGGTACATCATAAGTTCTTATTTCGCAATACATTGAGGGTGCTATGTTTTGCTTCTAGGGCGTACAAAAGTAGTAATTCCATGCACAAGAAATTAATATTATTATAGATATATGAACCACAAATAAACAAGTAAATAAATTAGATCATCTATATTGCATTAAGAATGTTCACTTACACTGAACAATGTCAACTAGATAATTAAATAAATTATTTGTAGTGAGGAAAAATAAATAATAAAAATTAAGACAGTTATTGTAATAAAATGAAAATTGTCAGCACTTACTTATTTAAAGAATGTTAAAGAAATTAAATGTCATAAATTAAAATTAAATGTCACTAAGGATCAATAATTGTTACCTAAGAATTGTCAGAAATTTTATATCTGCATGTAATTCAAATATTCGGTGATTGAATAATAACATTTTACAATTAAAAAAATCTTTAATTTCCTTTTAAAGTTGTGCAAATTTTCATTTTTAATGCTATCAGGAATTTTATTGTATATAATGTATATAATTGTAAATAATAGTGCTGTTTTGTATTTACTTGCACACAACATGGTTTTGTATTGGGATCTAAGTTGAGTGGTTCGTTTTCTAGTATCTATTATCGCAGGAAACAAGTTCAAGTTACATTTGACAAACACTGCTACTTCAAATATATACAGGCATGGGAAAGTCAAGATTTTTTATGATTTGAAGACAGGCTCACAGCTATCAGTAGTTTTTAGCCCTACCATGCATCGTGTACATCTTTTTTGAGTTCTAAATATAGTTTCTCTTTCAGCACAGTTGCCCCAAAATATGATGCCAAATCTCAATACTGAAGAGGCAGTGCCATGGTATGCTATAAGTACTGTTTGTAAATTAACTTTCTTTGCCAAGATGAAAAGAGCATAAGCAGATTTACTTAGCCGCGTACATTATGTCGTCTGCCTGCATTTTCCACGTTAGTTGGCTGTCAACTAGAATGCTAAGAATTCTTGCTACTTTTACCTCTTCTACATTTTGTCCGTTGTATGAAACATTTAAATGGTTGGGTTTTAGCCTTTGGTAGTAATGCAATAACTTCTCTCTTCTCAATCAAATTATTTTTTTAAGGTCATCTTATTCATAAGTCAGATTATTGGAACATTTAATTAATGCGGTTTACTGTCATCAGCGAAGAGGTACGTAAGGAAAAATCGACATCTTTTTAGTAAAAGAGGTGAAAGACACAATTATATCTCTAGAAATAGGGACCAACTAGTTCAACCAGGTTTCAGGCTGGCTAAAGTAGACTCATCTTTCATGGGGTACTGTTTAAAATGCTACAATAAAATACTCCCCCACATACTCGTACTTCAACTGAATGAAACAAAATTTAAATCTAGTATAAAACGCACACTATGCAGCCAAGCATATTATAAGTTGGGGGATTACATCGCTGATAAAAATGCTTGGCTCAACGCTGGTCCTGCTCCACAAAGGCGCATAAACTAATTGATCAGGTATTGAAAATAGTGTTGGAGCTGCTGAAGATTTTAAAAACTCTCTTTGCATTGTATTAATTCAATGTCTTAGTATTGTATAGTCGCACAGCACATTTTTATATGAGTACTATGTTCTATAAAGCTGCCATTTACTGGATACGTCTTTCAGTGACTTGAATGTGCCCTGGCGGCTGGGAGTATGTTGTGCTCACTCTAATGTCTCGCCGATGGTGGCGCGTGTGTTGGATCATTTAGCTCCCTTCAAAATGGTTGAGCTGAATGGTGCTAATCCACGCGTCATGTTCGTGAACGGGCGCCGTCAGTAGAGACTGGTCATATCTTAGCTGCCACGGCTTATTTTAATTTTTGAATTGCTTTTTTTTGTTGTTTATTAATCTTTTTATTACGGACGCTTTTACGTTTTGCATCGTTCTCACATGTATGTATAATTTCGAAATGAATAATGTAAACAATATTTTGTAACCATAATATGTTGATTTAAAAGAGTGTCCGTGGAGTTTCTTGCCCGTTCTTCTCCATAGGTACCTACTACGCTTTGGAATGGGCAACTAGCTTCATCTTTCTGACTGACCGACCGAACCCTTGACAATTCAAAAGTGCCTGTAAATTGGTTTATTTGAAATAAATGCTTTGAGTTTGAGTTTGAGCTTGGATCAATACAGTGAATGTTGTTTTTTACTCTTTTTATTTTGCTAGCTATTTATATACTCTTATTCTATATAACATTTTGTATAAACAATGACATGAATATTAACTGTGTAAAGTATTATATTGTTTTAATTATTAGGCTTCTCACAAGCCTAATAATTAAAATAATATATTACTTTGTGGGTTATTGCTTTTTTTTGTCTCTTAGTTAGTTTTAGTGATGGTCTGGCAGTTTGAGAACTTTATCCGGCCTACCCAAATGTCTTTTCGTTGGTATTGTTCATCAAATCATTGAGCTCCTTACGTTTTGAGTTGAGCTGCATGATATATGACAAATACGTGCACTCACGGGACAGGTCCACTCAAATCTGTGTGGTTCTTTCTTCAAAAGACCATTTCGGACACCAACCTACATGGTCCTCAAATGATGTGACCAAGATTATGTCCGGATATACACATCGACATTTATGAATTTTATTTACGCAATGACATGAATATTTACTCTGTGAAGTACCTATTATATTATTTTAAATATTGTGAATGTGAAAAATATGTTGGCCATTGTTTAATTTTGTTTTATTCTCAGTTAGTTTTTAACATGGTCTGGCAGTTTGAGTATTTTTTGCGGCCTAGCCAAATGTCCTTTCTTTAGTATTGTTCGTTGAATCGTTGAGCTCCTTAAGTTCTGAGTTGAGCTGCACAACTACTGACAAATGTGTGCACTGACTGGACCGGTCCACTCAATCTGTGTGGTTCTTTCATCAACCATTTCAGACACCAATCAACATGGTCTTCACATGATCTGACCAAGATTTTGTCTGGACTTTAAAAGAGACTGACCTCTGAGTTTGTTTCGGCCTTTCTTCTCAGAATAGTCAGATAAGAAACGCCGAACTCAACTAGTTTAAAAAAATATGATTGACGTGTAAAAGTGTTTGTACAAACCTACTTACAGAAATAAAATCATTTATCATTTAGGTAGGTAAGGTAAGTAAGTAGGGTAAGGAGGTAGGAGGGTAAGTAAACTAGGTAGGTAGGTAGGAGGGTAAGTAGGCTAGGTAGGTACGTACGTAGGTACGTATCTACCCTACGCTAAGGGCCGGGTAAAGCTAATAAATAAATTAAGATTTTTTCAAAAGCTTTATAAGTCTAATATTCTTACGTGCGCTGTATGTTTTAATACACACAAACTAAGCCACAAGTGAATCGTGACGAGCGAGTAGACCGTAATTCATGTAAACAACATAAAAGCCGCGCCGCGACTTGTGACCTGGTCCTGACGACCTACATGTTAGGCACATGTGATGAATTGTTGGGAGGTTATGAAGTAGTGGGATGGCATAACCGATTATCACACAATTTTTAAATATTTCAACCATTAGAAAATTCAATCTCGTCCTTGCGGGGCAGTGACAACAAACAGTAGGTATTCTGAGGACAGTGGCGGAGAACATTTACTCTCCTATTCTGAGACGTTTTGTGGGGGGTGAGGAACGAGTAAAGTTCTTTCCTTTCGCTTGTGCGTCGTCCACTTTACCAACCAAATTTTATTTAATACCTTTTATTAATTATCAGATAATAACTTTTATTAATTATAAGACATTTACTGACACAGTGGATGTTATGTTGTCCGAAATAAAGAATTTATTTATTTATTTAGTATCAACTGTTACATTTTTAGGGGCCCGTACCTCAAAAGGAAAAACGGAACCCTTATCGAAAAGAGAGATTTAAATAGTTTATGGCATACAGACAGACGTCTGTATGCCATAAACGATTTAAATCTCTCTTTAAGACGCCAACAACACCTAAAGCGCGGTCACCGTCGGACTGCATAGAAAAGAAAGAGAAGCGCGATGACACAACGCTGGTAATTTATTGCAAAATATGAAGCAATTATCGATTTACAAAAAAGCTATAGATTGTATAAAAAAAATTAAATAATCTGACAAAAAAAGCAGAATGATTGCATGTATATTAGTATGGTTTTTAATCGTTAAAATATTTTTTTAGAGGTATCTACGTGATTTTTTTAAATCATATCAAATTAGTTATATTATGTTTTCAACACAGCATATATCCTTAAGAATATCATATATTTTTCTGATTTTGTTTACTGCAGTGGATCATATACTTTAAGGCATTATAAACTAAAGGCTCCTACTCGTACATACTGCCGCAACTTGTCGCGCGACGCGTCGCGACACAAAGGCACCGCTTGTAGCGCTACACGCGGTGTCTTTGTGTCGCGTCGCGCGACAAGTCGCGCCAGTATGTAGGAGCCTTTACAAAATCTGCGTTTAGGTCCTGTAGTCCCCTGTATATTACCTAAGTAAAGATAATTTTATCTTAACCTCGTAAGGCCCAACCCAAATTTAGATCGATATATATTTTTATGATTAGATATATAATTTAAATGATTTTAAATAGTGTCTCGGGCCGGAGTGTCAAAATTTTTTTGTCATTAAATTAGGTCGTTGGGCCTTACGAGGTTAGCGTAATAATACTATTTTAACAAAATAACTACCAATAATATAATTATTTATGTTATTGTTATTGACTTTTTATGCGAATGTAATTATTAAATTTTCACTTATAATTATTTTTTTATAATAGCTATGTATCTAAAAATATTTTTTGCGGTGCCCTGACAGGGTCTACAACGGCTCTTTGCTCTAAGCCTTTTGTAAACATTTTGTTTTACCTCGTGGAACGCAAATGAATATGAATATGCGCCGAATCTCCTGGACCGATTAGGTTAAAATTTGGTACACATATGAATTTCTGTGACCGAAACACGAACGTGTAACGTAAATAAATGAATGTTGAATATGGAGTGTGCGATGGCAGCTTAGCGAGTGTAATGCGTGTTGCAGGAGCTGGCGGAGTACGAGGGCGTGCCGCGCGGCCCGCAGCTCTCCGTGCAAGGTGAGCTCTGCAGGGTAATTGCGTCACACATATAAATGGCAAATGATCGCAATTTCTTTCATTTAGATTTCACTCGACGTAGTCGTAGTTGACGGAGACCCGGTCGACGGAGCTCCTACTACTGAATGGTATAAAAAAAAATAACCACGCAGGGGATGGCGGGGTCTGTTCGCTCGCTCTCTCGACCCCGGCATTCCCTTCTAACCTAACCTGTCCGAGTCTAGGTGCCCGACCTCGCTTAGCAAAGATAATTACGCCATATTTCGTACCCTTGGCAGGTGTCCAAGGAAGGTGGTAAATAATGTATTGTGATGTCGTAGACTTGATCGAGGACGGGTTCGAGTCTCACCCGGCGTGGTTCTTTTCGCTGGTGGCGGAGGCCGGCGACACCGTGGTGGGGCACGCGTTGTGAAGCCGCGCCTACTCGTCGTGGACGCGCCGCGCCTACTACGTGGAGGACCTGTACGTGCGGCCCGGCGCGCGCCGCCGCGGCGTCGGCCTGCGCCTGCTGCAAGAGCTCTGCCGGGTGCGAACACAAAGATTTAACAAGCTTTTTGTTCGTACAAAACTAGACCCGGCGCTTTCGCTCGGTTTAGTTTTGTACGAAAGAAAGCTTGCACTCGCAATCACATTTGATTGCGAGTTAAAATGGTCGCCACGTATTCCAGATGGCGGTGGCCGACGGCGTGCATCGCGTGGACTGGCATGTGCTGGAGAACAACGCGCCCGCGCTCGGCTTCTATGCACGACTAGGCGCGCGCGACCTACGCGTTACAGAGGGCCGCGCCGCCATGCGCCTCGACCGGCCACACATCGAGCAGCTCGCGCGCGACCAGCTCTGACCCAACGTTTTGTACCTATGGAAACTATCGGTCCGTCATCAGATAGATTTTTATCCGAAATTGATTAAAAACTTTCCGAAAAACTGCATGTTAACAGACTGCACGTTGTAAAAAGACCGACAGAAGGTTCTAAAAGGTAACAGTTTTACATCTGTGGTACATTGTGCGAATCTGCGGGCCAACATATTGCAGCGGACTGCCAACGCCCTCCTTTCCCCGTCTAGGTCTTCATCGTCCTTTAGCCGATCTGTCAGCATGTGAACCAACTCACGAGTGCAGAACTGCAGACCCACCGATCTCAGTTGGCAGCGCGTTGGAGGGAGCCCTTTTCCCTGCTTTGTATACCATTAGAATAAGCATTATATTTGAGTCCATGTGACAGGGCATTATGATTCACAAGTACCCAGAAGTCTCCTGAGCGCACTAACTGACGGGCTCAACAGAACCATGTCATCCGCATAACTAATAGTGGTGATCATTGTTCCATCTATTGAGCGGTCGACCATGGCTCCGCTGAGCCTGCCGATCAGCTGGTTAACAAACAAGTTAAACTCTGGGAGGTCAACCCGCCTTGCTTGACACCGCATTTCAGATTATATTCCTGACTGAGCGTGTTAACCCATCTGATAGCATTCTCTTGATTACTGTACAAATACTTGAGGAAAGATACCAACTCCCTTGGCACAGTGGTCTTTTCAAGCAGTTTATTAGCTCGAAGGCTCTCTAATATCAAGAAAACACGCGTATACTTATTGGTGATTTCTTTTAAACGCGCATCACTCAAAATTCAAAATTTGCGCTAACATACTTCTCTTGCAGATATACTTACCAAAGTATTACAACAAAACGAGATAGTCGCAATTGCGATCTCAATTTGTTGTAGTTTGAGCCACTCATACTACCTCTATTTATCAACGATTCTCCATCACTAAAATTTAGTCAAAAATACTTGTAAAATTGAATATGGTTAGAATATTTCTGTGTCATGTTGTGTATACACGCATCTCATTTTTTGATTTTGACAAATTATGAAAAATGTTTATTCTTTTTAGAATGATACATACCTACTTATATGTTTATGAGTAATGTAGGAAAAAGAAAGGAGTGGTCGCAAGCGCTACAGCAGCTGAGCATGAGGTCCTGGGTTCGATTCCGGGGTCGTACCAAGTTTTATTGGGTTTTCTATCTGGAATTTTTCCTACATCTACATCAAGAAAGTAATTGTATCAAAATACACACATCAAGAAAGTAATTGTATCTAAATACACCATCAAGAAAGTAATTGTATCTAAATACACACATCAAGAAAGTAATTGTATCTAAATACACCATCAAGAAATAATTGTATCTAAATACACACATCAAGAAAGTAATTGTATCTAAATACACCATCAAGAAAGTAATTGTATCTAAATACACCATCAAGAAAGTAATTGTATCTAAATACACACATCAAGAAAGTAATTGTATCTAAATACACACACCAAGAAAGTAATTGTATCTAAATACACACATCAAGAAAATCTAAGCAACATGTACGGGTTTGAACTTTTGAACGATTTTTACTATTGTAATATATTTATATTTCCTTTGTAAATAATAACTAATAATTTTTTGATGCATTATTGACTAAAGCAACAAAAGCCTTCATTAAATTGTTCATTTAATCACAATAATTAACAATATGTGTACCGTAACATACGTAGTATAAAATAAAGTAATTACGAAATTAAACATTCATGTATACAAAATTTAAAAAAAAAAAATTAAATATTATTTGAATATTAATGGTTTTAATAAAAGCATGAGGAATTTTTTAGTAAATAAATGCTACTATAATGTTGACGACTATTTAAATGATGTACTATTTGTTATTATTTTTATCAACTTAACGTATTGTATTTGTACGCCTTTCTAGGCCAAACATGCTGAAACTTCTTTTTTTGTAATCATTGCAATTGATTGTAAACCTACACATGTTTTTGACAAATAAAATATGACGGCGCATCCGTCAACGTCAGACGTCAGGTTGACTTTTAGCTGTCAAAGTCAGCCTAGCGAAGAGTCTATTCTATTCTATTCTATTTTTCTCTATGGCAATGGTGCCGATGTCGACAATTCTGCCAATGTCAATGTGTTGAGAAAACGTGCAGATAAAAAAAAGGAATATCTATTAATTTGTTGATAAAATAATTAATTATTGGATTTAGTGTGAGACTTGTTGACGAGTATTAGTACACTGAAACAAACAGATAACAATATTGTTAGTAATATTATTAAATATGTACATAAATGAACACAAACTACACAAAAATCATCATAATTTGAGGTCATTGACGCGGATAAAATACATCAAAGCCCCGAAGAGCTTTGGGGAAGAGTATGTTAGTAGGGATGGAAAATTAGTTGGGACAGGGATATTTAATTTAGGGAGATGACTATACAAGTCATGGGCTGGGTTATTATTGGAGCAGTTAAAAAATATGTGCTCCAATGTACCTTCATCCAACCCACATTCGCAGAGCGATGTGTCTCTGACCCGGATTTTGTGAAGGAAAACCGGAGAACAACAATGGCCTATACGGAGACGGCAAATAATCGATAACACTTTCTTGGATATTTTTTTGTAGGGGTAAAACCAAGGCTTGGGTGTAACCTTAGGCTGAATTGCGTGATAAAAGGCACCTTTCCGTTTACTTGAATTTTGCCACTGCACCTGCCATGAGGTTAGCAAGCTCTTTTTTGGAAGATTCAGCAAATCGTAGCCTTGGCATTGAAAATGTTTAAGGTCAACGGCTTGGGACGTAACTGCATCCTTAGCAAGAGCGTCAACATATTCGTTTCCTCTTATGCCGCAATGACTCGGAATCCAAACCAAGTGTACGGTTTTGTGATTCTTGGCACAAGAGAAAAGAGACTTTTTGATTTGAAGCAGAATTGGACTATGCAATTTACTCTTGAAAGGATTCTGCTCCAAGGCTTGCAAGCAACTAAGCGAATCCGTAAAGATGACACCAGATCTTATGCTATGAGCCTCTATAAATAGACACGCCTCTAATATGGCCACACACTCACCCGTAAACACTGATGATTATACAGGGCATTTGAATTTTAAAACGATTTTGGAGTTTTGGTAGTATACCGCAGCACCAGTACAACTTAAATCTTATAATTTGGAGGCGTCTGTGAAAAATCTTTCGAAATTGAACCATCGCTCACCAACCGCCGCATTGAAAATAGACTTAGCCGACGGAGACTTTTTCGATATACCAATATTGAAGAAAATATCCGGTTTAAAACATATAATTTCATAGTCAAAACTGAAAATAGGAAGTTTCGGAAATTGAATAATGGGGGAATTTAAATTTTGATAACAACGAAAGGCTTTTAAAAACAAAGGGACTTCTTTATGGTTCCAATAATTGGAACTTCGGCATACAACATCCAAGTCGTTTACTTTCTGAACAAGAGGGTGGGAGGATTTGGTAATGACTCTAGTCCAAAATCTTGATGCTAGATACTGTCTTCGTAAGGCCAGCGGCGGTTCTGCGCACTCCACCTGCAATGCGTTAATTGGTGAGGACTTCATACAACCCGATATGATCCGTAGGCACTTAGCCTGAATTCTGTCCAACCTTATCAAAGCACCTTTGTTGCAGGGAATTAAAAGAAAAGATCCGTAGTCCAGAACACTCCGAATTAAGGCATTGTATACAAGTTTCATAGTGTAAGGATGTGCACCCCACCAGACACCGGCGAGAACTTTTAATACGGGAATAGTTCGTTCGCATCTATTCACTAAATAATTTAGGTGATGTAAACCACTCAATTTGGAATCTAAATAAACGCCTAAAAATTTTACTTTTGAAGAAACCGGTATACAATGCCCTTGGATGTCCACAGAAATTTGTGGGATCAGCCTTCTGCGGGAAAACACAACTACAGCACTTTTAGGGGCAGACAAACTCAGACCGTGGGATTTTAGCCATTGGTTTAGAGAGGCCAGGGATACGCGGAGCGATGATGCAGCGTCGCTAACTGAGTTGTTTATCACATATAAGGCTAAGTCATCAGCATACTGGAGAATTTGACAATCGTTATTGATGCATGAACCGATATCAGCTGTATACAAATTGTATAGTAAGGGACTAAGAACAGAGCCTTGTGGTAGGCCCTTACATGACATCCTGACGTCAAATTCCTCACCTGGAACTCTCAAAACCAAAGACCGAGACATAAGCAAACTACAAATGCACTGAACCATTCTATCCGGTATTCTCAGCTGTTGCAATTTTTGCCTGAGAATGGGAAGAAGGACATTGTCATAAGCAGAGGAAATGTCTAAAAAGGCAGCGACTACGGATTCATTTCTCGAAAACGCTGAGCGTATATCTGCAACCAAAACCCCAGCACTATCCATGGTACTGAGTCCCTTTCTAAAGCCAAATTGAGACCCAGGAAGTAGATATCTGGATTCTACTATAAATTCTAGTAGGATCTTTACTAAGTGTTCTAATAATTTTGCAAGAACTGATGACAAAGCGATTGGTCGGAAGCTGTTTGGGTCATCAGCGTGTTTGCCAGGTTTTAAAATAGGTATGATAATTTGAGTTTTCCACTGATCGGGTACCCAGCCATGTGTGTAAGAAAAATTTAAAATATCTAAAAAATATTTTTTTTGCTCTATGACCTGCGTGTGACATAAAGGAATAGACAATACCGTCTACAGCAGACCGTCCGTCCGTACCGTCGGGGCAGAGTCATGAACATGGTTTAAAACAGAGTTAAGCTCCTGAATAGAAAATGGTGCATCCAAAGGATCCTCTGAAGAAATGAGAGACGGCTGATTATGTTCTGCTTCCGATGGAACATACGGAGGAGCCAGTTTATCAAAGAACTGCTCAGCAGTCTCTCGAGGGATGGGAGAAGAAATTGCAGGGGAACATCCAGATCTAAAACGATTAATCTTCTTCCATACAACCGATAAAGGGGTGGAGGGGGACAGAGAGCCGCAAAAGTCAGCCCAACCAGCACGTTTCTTCCTTCGCAGCAATCTTTTAGATTTGGCGAGGATCCTATTAAAATCAATTAGGTTATCGCTAACCATCGCTCCATTATACACCATTTCAGCATCATCCCTTTTCCTTATGGCTATAGTGCATTCCTGATCCCACCATGGAGGGGGAGGAATCCGCCCACGTGCTGAGTTTTTAATAGGGAAGCATGAGTCTGCACTAGCTGTTATGGCAGAAATGAGGTTATTATAACAGTCTGCCACATGAAGGGGACCAAGAGGATTAAAATCATGGGACATTAAATTTGGAAGTGAATCAATTTTGTCCTCCAATAATGAGGAATATCTTGACCAATCAGGATTAGACAAATTATACCTCATGAGTGGAGGGCTCGATTTTTCCAGGAAAGTTTTATCAGTCAAAGATATGATGATTGGATAGTGGTCACTGCCATGTGACAAACTGGTACACTCCCAATGACACGACGCTGCGATATCCAGTGTGCAAAAGGTGAGATCAACACAACTCTTATGCTGACCAGGAAGAGACCTACGGGTTGGGCAACCATTGTTTAAGATACACAGGTTAAGATCATCCAAGACTTCTA
Source organism: Atethmia centrago (assembly GCA_905333075.3). NCBI lineage: Eukaryota > Metazoa > Arthropoda > Insecta > Lepidoptera > Noctuidae > Atethmia > Atethmia centrago. Next base: position 34,649,471 of record HG995369.1, read on the forward strand.
CTAAACCTTCCCCAAAAGAGTCACAACGTTCAGAGCCCCACCTAAAGTGATGGCAGTTGAAGTCCCCCATAACCAGTACAGGGCCTACTATGTTTTCCAATGTACATTTTAAAATCGGAAGGAAACTTTGATGAGGGTGAGCACTATAAACAGATAAGAGGGTTATACCCTCTACCCTACCAGCCACAATGCTAATATCATCACCAAGTGAAGGCAAAGATACAGACACAAGTGGAACACGATTGTTCACGCAGAGAGCCGACCCGCCATAGCCATCAGATCGGTCGCATCTGAGAATATTAAAGGAAGGTAAGCGGAAACTAAGACTTGGAACTAGCCAAGTCTCAGCAAGGGAACAAGCTAAAGGTTTGTATTTGTTCAGAAGGAATGTGAGCTCATGCTTCTTATGGCACACGCTCCTCACATTCCATTGAAGGAACACAAACCGAGCCATTATTATGGGATGAGAGTGAATTAATAAGTGAAGAAGCAACGTTGGACGGTAATTGAATTTTATTGGGTGAAGACATTAAAGTTAACAGGAGTTTACTAAGTAGTTCAATTATTGAAGACATGTTTTCAGGAGATTCTGTTAGTTGATTATTGAGGGCACAGCATTAGACTGAGAAGATTGGGGAGTGCTAATCAGCTGCTGATGAGCTGTTTTATTATAGGAGGGAGAAAGGGGAGCATGGGTTTTTGGCTTAAGAAATACAGTTTTGCAATATGACTGAGTCTGTAATTTAGCAGTGTCTGCATAGCTGCGAGTAGAAGTAGGAACAGTTTTACTTGCTTCTGAATATGAAATTACTTTCTCAGCCATAATTGTTTTAATTGTCCTCTGCCTACTGTACTCCGGACAGGCCCTGCTATTAGCAAAGTGGCTTCCAGAGCACAACACGCAGAAGGCTTCACTCTCAGCAATGCTACAACCATCACCGGGGTGATCATTGCCACATTTGCTGCAACGGGGTTTGGAAAGACAAAGAGATTCTACGTGACCAAATCGGCAACACTTGCGGCATTGAATGGTGGGGTAAACATACTGTTCTACAGTTAATGCTGTGTAAAAACAGAAAATTCGTTTCGGTAAAACTTGGCCATCAAATGTGATGACACAAGTTTCAGTGGGCCTGTATTCAGTTAAACCGTCTTTGTTAACCTTTCTGTTCAATCGCCTTACTTTTAGTATTGGGCCACAGCCTACTGGAACTTTTAAAAATGACAGAACTTCCTCTTCTGAGAACTCAGTAGGAATGCCACTTACAACACCCATACGGGTTATATTAAAAGACGGAATTACAGCCTCATATAAATTTGTCCCTAAAATGTTATTAGTAATAAAGGCGTTTGCATCCTGAGGGGATGCAAACTCAACTGAAACGCGGTTTCTACCTACTCGCTTCACTGAAGTAATATTAGAAATATTTTGGTTTGCCAAAAAGCGTCCGAATGAAATTGGATGAAGGGTAGTTGGAGAATTTGTTTGGGCTTCCTGACGGGAAACATGAACGATAAAAGGTCCTTTATCTGTTACTGAGTACCTAACACGACCTATATGGGTTCTCGGTTGTTTTGTGGGACGATTGGGTACATCTTCGTTACCGGGACGTTTACGGATGTTAGACTGAGGTGAGAGGATTTGGGACTCCAGATTACAGACCACATCTGCAAACTGGCTTAATGGGTTGGGTGTGGGGCTTTGGTTAAACTGGGAAAAACCGGTTAAGGGGGTTGTAGGGGTATCATCAGGGGGGTCAGGGGATTTATTCTTATCCATATTCATATTGAATATGGATAATGATGACCAATATCAGAATATAAACAAACACAAAACAAACCTGGTAGCAGATAACAACGGTACAGCACAAAGACAAACACAATAACAAGTCACAGTAAACACAATATCACCGAAAAACAAAAAATTCTAAACACACGTGTTACCCAAAAGCACACTGTGGCGAGAATCCTAGCGAAGAGTCATTGTCGATGGTTGTGAGGGTGGCCATCTTGACACACTGTTGTTCGAGACGGCGCCCGCGCACCACGCTTGTGACGAATCGCTTTGCATCCGAATGATAGTTGAATCTAGCGTTATAATTAAGTGGGTGTCGTGTTGGGCCCTCCTGCCCCTTCATCAGAAGTGGGATTACGTATTGGTTCAGGTGCAAAATTAAAACTCTGAAAGTGACCGTTGGCGTGCCATGTTTGAACAACAAAATGCAAACATGCGAGCGTTGATTGAAGCCCTGCAAGTGCCTAAAACCAACAATCGTGTGGATCTGCCTGACTTCGACCCAGACAAGATACGGATGCGCGATCCTGGAGCACAGAAGCAAGTCGATTGACAGCAGAGGAAGAGCTACGACGTCTTCAGTATCGAGCCAAGCAGCCCCGCAGCCGTCTGGAAAGCCCTTCGTGTGCTTCAAGTGTGGGAAACCAGGATATATCGCGGCCCGATGCACGAGTAGTGGCAGCCAATCGGATGGTGGAGCACGTGTTGTAAGCAGTGAACGGCGAGTGGCAGTTGGCGTCGTACAACCACCCTCAGGCACGTTAGAACACAACGGTGAGCTGTATTGTTTTGTTTACGATTCTGGTGCTGAATGCTCGTTAGTAAAAGAAAGTTGTGCAGCCAAATTAAGTGGCAAACGATTTAAAACGTTGTTGCGTTGACTGGTATTGGTCAAACACGTGTATTTAGCCTAGAACAAATCTTATGTAGCGTAACGATTAGCGAACACCAGTTTGAGATTTTGTTACATGTGCTTCCTAACCTTCAAAGTAATCTTATGATAAAACGTCAAATATAGAACCTAGGCTTTTCCATTAACATGTCTGCGACAGAGACATCGTTACATCGTTATCGATATCGTGAGATATCGTTACATAAAACTGTTGTAGTCAATTCGGTTATAAACGGTCATCGACAACAGGATGATTTTAAAACTATTGATACGAATATTGCAGGTTCAGAAAATACTGAGCTATTGGAAATTTTAAATCGATTTTCACATTTTTTTACTATCGGTATGCCTATTACGCCGTTTTACTAATAGCTGACCAAGGCAGATGTTTTGCGAGTAAGAAGTTTCGTGATGTCTGTAATAGGAAAAACGTAAATTTGCACCTCATAGCGACCAGTTCATTTCGTGCGAATGGGCAAGCAGAGCGTGTAATGAGTGACTTAAAAGCGATGTTAACTGCCGTAGATATAGGACAAAGGCAGCTGTAACAAAAACTTCGGTTAGCGATTTCGTGTTATTAGAAAACAAAGAGCGAAATCAGACTAAGTTTGATCGAAAGTTCAGAGGTCCGTTTAGGGTAGCCGATGTTTTTGGATGGTGATCGCTATACGTTAAAAGCTTTAAATTCAAACCGTACTTACAAATACACTCACGATAAGTTAAGAAAGATGCCAGTAGGTCATGTACCAGTCGAAGTAGGTAGTGATCACAATGTTGATGAGCAAGCTTAAGTTATGGGAAACACGCGAGCCGGTGTTAACTATATTCGACCCAGAGCTTCCGGTGGAGCTACATACCGATGCTAGCTCAGAAGGATACGAAGCAATCCTTCTGCAAAAGAAAAATAATCTTCCGCACGTTGTAGAGTATTATAGCCGCCGTACAGCAGCCGCGGAATCTCGTTATCATTCATACGAGTTAGAAACTTTAGCGGTCGTCAGAGCTGTAGAGCATTTTCGCCATTATTTATATGGTAGGCGATTTGTTGTAGTTACCGACTGCAATTCAGTCAAGGCGTCGAAATCGAAGAAAGACCTGACACCCCGCGTTTACCGATGGTGGGCTTATTTACAAGCTTACGATTTTGATATTATATACCGCGAAGGAAGTAAAATGGAGCATGCTGACTACCTGTCCCGAAATCCACTGTCAGGTTCTGCTGTTCCTATCACTCCTGTAAAGCCTAAGCCTAAAACTGTAAATTATGTTGAACTACATCAGGGCTGGCTGTCAGTTGAACAGAAACGTGACTCAAAAATTCAGGATCTTATTGCGAAACATAATAATAATAGCTTCCCGAAACAGTAGGTCAAACATGACGTTAGAGATGGCATACTCTACAGGAAGATTACTCGTAACAAAGCTGTTTCATGGCTATCCGTAGTATCACGGTCTCTTATTTGGACACTAATTAATCATGTCCACAACGAATTGCAACATTTAGGCAGGGACAAAACTCTGGACAAGCTGTATGAAAAGTATAGGTTTCCCGATATGTCTAAATGTGTACGAACATTTATAGATTCGTGTATCATTTGTAAGGCATCGAAAGGTCCATCGGGTGCTCAGCCTGTTCAGCTTGATTCGATTCCAAAAGTATCCGTGCCTTGGCACACGATTCACATAGATTTTTCGGGGCTTCTGAGCGGGAAGAGTGACCGAAAGGAGTATTGCTCGGTAATAATTGATGCCTTTACCAAATACATTGTAATCAAACATACTTTGTCAGTCGATTCCAAGAGTGCAATATATGCCGTACAAAAAGCGGTGTGTCTTTTTGGAGCCCCGAAAAGAATCATCGCAGATCAGGGCCGTTGCTATATTAGCTCAGATTTTAAGAGCTTTTGTCAAGAGCATAAAATAGACCTCCATTTCATCGCGACTGGTACGAGTAGGGCAAACGGCCAAGTTGAACGAGTGATGCGTACTCTAAAGAGCCTCCTTACTATCATTGAAAACGACCCTAACAAAGCGTGGCGTGACGAATTAAGTAACATCCAACTTGCTCTCAATAGTTCTTAATCTTCCGTTACCAAATACTCAGTCAGAACTAATGTTTGGAATTCGTTCTAATTCTTTAGGAATGTTCAATGTTCTGATCATGAGGTTCGCTTAGATTTAGATTCGATAAGAACTGATGCATCAGCTAACATTTGCAAAGCTGCTGAATCTGATACCCTTCGGTTTAATCGTGGTCGGGCCTCAATAAGGCCTTTCTCTAAAGGAGACTTCGTATTTATTAAAAATTGTGAACGGAATAAAACAAAATTGCATAGGAAGTTTCGAGGTCCATATGTTATAGTAGAAGTACTTGAAAACGATCGCTACGAACTTAAAAGTTTAGGTGGTTCTCAGAGAACTTATAAATACTCTCACGAGAATTTGCGCGCAGTACCCCAGGGACATAATTATCGGTTTGATCGAAATAGCTACTAGTCTTTTAAATTGTGAAGAGGCCGAGACGGCGTTGGACGATGAAGAAGGTGTAACTAATGCAAATCATGACAATGATAACAATGATAACCTTGGCCGTATGCTCAAACACTGTTTCCGCCGATTCGAGTACGCTCACAGCAGGCTCAGACACTCTCAGTGCATGCTCAGATCCTGAGACTTGGGAAATGTTACACGAAACTGAAATTCATACAGAACGTGACGATTCATAGTCGTAGGTAAGTGGAGCGACCTGTAAGAATCTCTTACCTGCCAAATAGTCAGACGAAATATGTCGTCCGAGTCAGTATCAGATTGACTTGTCTCTGTGCTTTTGTTCTACGAGTATGAGACGAAATATGTCGTCCGAGTCAGTATCAGATTGACTTGTCTCTGTGCTTTTGTTCTACGAGTATGAGACGAAATATGTCGTCCGAGTCAGAGCCCTTTAAGTTGACTGACTTGTTCTGGATGTTTTGCAGATTATGGTAAGACGAATATTGTCGTCCGGGTCACATCCACCAGAGGATTGACTTGTCTAGTAGTACCAATTGTGAACAATTAACCTACATGCTGTTTAGTGACGAGGCTGTGTCATCCGGCTTAATTGTTGCGAGACACTCGTCTTAAGTATCATAGCGCATTGTGATAATTGTAATTAGTCGTCCGTCAGGATGCCGAACGGACTATGTACGATTGCAACTCATTGTTTCAGAGAATCGCCCGAGGACGGTCGAGTGTCAGTCCGGCCGTGAGGGCGCATCCGTCAACGTCAGACGTCAGGTTGACTTTTAGCTGTCAAAGTCAGCCTAGCGAAGCGTCATTGTCGATGGTTGTGAGGGCGGCTATCTTGACACACTGTTGTTCGAGACGGCGCCCGCGCACCACGCTTGTGACGAATCGCTTTGCATCCGAATGATAGTTGAATCTAGCGTTATAATTAAGTGGGTGTCGTGTTGCTTAGACTGTACATTGTTCATTTGACTGTGTATTTCGATTATTAAACCCTGTGCTGATTAAACAATTGTGATTGTAACAAGGACTTGTGATTTTTCTGCTCACGCCCACCTGCCTACCTACCTACCCACATACATCACACAAGATGAGTTCTGATGAAGGCCCTCCTGCCCCTTCAAATATATCTTATCTTATAAAAACAACAAACATAACATCACGCCTTGTTTCCCCGAAGGGTAGAGGTGTACCTGTAGTACACCCACATTTCGCCAGTTATGTTTAAGTCCCATGTAATAGGGGGCGAGCCTATTACCATCAACTAGGCACACATCCAGACTCAGGGCTGCTACTGAGAACCAAAAAATAAATATATTAAAAACACGCCTGCCTTGTCAAACAAATTGGTATTCAGTTCAAAATCATTTAGCTTGTTTTTAATTTTTAGTAAATTTTGTATTTAACTTTTTGACAAGGCAGGCATTTTTTTTCGCAAGTTTTTCTATGGGATATTGAATAGTATCTACTGATATATTTATTTAATTTCTTTTGTTATGTTATTAGTGAATGAATGCATATATATTGAATACTACTATTATATATTTTTGTTAAGTACTAAGCAAGGTCTAGACGATGATAGTTTAAGTAGTAAAATAAAAAAAAACGTGTTTTTCATGAACCATGGCTCCGCCATTATATTGTTTAAATTTTCACCATCCTATGTTACCCGGGATAACAAAACGCTTCTAACGATACCACATACATTGATCTCGGTTAAGCTGTTTAGGAGTTATGGTGGAATAAAGAAACTCACAAACGTACATGAACCCTGAAAACATAACATTCCTTTTTTTGGGCAGTTTTGTAAGAAAGCTATCTTTTGACAAATATAAATGATTACCAACATAATTGTTAGTGTCAATAATTTTAGCTTAAATAATTATCCGGAGTGACCTCCGCAACTGCAACTGAAGAGTCTAGAATGCTTCACACTTGAATCATCACGCTGTACGAAGGAGGATTCACTATTTTGTTAGTATAACTAAACAACAGAGACTCGTCACTGATACTACAATTTGTTATATTAGCTATAACCTCATTAACTATAGCCTCATCAACCTTATTAGCTATTGGTGCCGATTCCCTTGTTCACAAACTAAACTAAATTTAAGTTCAGTGCATCTTTTTCTTTCTTTTTCATTAAGAAAAGGACAGAAGATAAATTTCAGTTTAGTCCTGTCATATTAATCAGCGCCTGTCACTACTCCATACAAGTTTAGACGTGATTAAAAACTTGCCTACTAAAATTACGTCAATTTACGTCAAGCGCTGATTAATTTGACAGGACTAAACTAAAATTTATCTTCTGTCCTTTTCTTAATGAAATAGAAAGAAAAAGATGCACTGAACTTAAATTTAATTTAGTTTGTGAACAAGGGAATCGGCACCAATGTGACTGTCTGTCACCTACTCGTATTTAACCACAAAATATTATATTTATTTTAACACCAGCACATGCCACGTAGAAACACATAAATTATCTATTTAATGGAAAACAAAGTAGGTACAAGTAAAGGCAGACAGGTCAAATGCAATAATTCACTAAATTCTAGAGATATGAGTAAAATAACCGATTTCTAGTCCTCTGCCGCTGGGGCGGGCGGAAGAGTCTGTCAGACTCTTAATAACTAAAAACCACCCCGGTGTTCCCCTCCCACACTTGCACCGGGGATCATGGGATTTAGTGCGACTTCCGCGATCCCCGACTGGTGCCGGCCCGCCACCGCGGGCCACCTCAGGCTCGGGGGTGAATGTGGTGTAAAACTCCCCCCGCGACGTCCAATAGGGGCACGCGTGGAACACACGCGCCGCCACCTCGAGTCCTGCTATGTGGGAGGCGACGGATGTCCCCTAGTTCGTCGCTCCTGGACCCATTTAGGGGGGGCTGGAAGAGGGCGTTGTCCACCCTCAGACGACGCCCGGTGCGCCTGCTGCGGGCAGGGTGAGTGGAAGAGATCTCTCGCTTCCTTGGGCTCCTCGCTTGGGCCTATACGCGGACGGTGAGTCCGCAGGGTGCCCCGCCTTCCTAAGCAGGACCAGATTGCCAGATTTCCACAAAGTAGGAAACCGGCCCTGCTCAAGGCACGCTGTCTAGAGTCCTCTCAGTTGGTGTCCTTCAAGGCAAGGCCTAACATGCAGCTGTGGATTCCGTTGGGCCCCGGAGCCACGTTCTTGGCCCGGAGCCTCATCACGACCGCCCAATCTCTGCCAGTGCCAACATCTGGTTACCATAAGTTGAGGTCGGGCAATACCCAAATGGGCCCTTAAAACAATTAGAGAAATTGTACAAAAACGGCAATAAACCTATTCTGCGTATTCTTTTGATATGAGGAAAACAACCACGCTCGCGTGGTGTTTTTTATGGATTTAGGAGGCTGATGCAATAAGTCAGGGCAGTTGGCTTGAGACAACGAGAGGGAGCAGTCGATTTAGACTAGGCTAGGAGAGTTAGAACTTAGTCGATAGCAATGAGACTATGTCTCTCTGTAGAGATCGTGATAGAGTGTTATTGAATACGTTAAATAATAAGTGTAAGATAGATGGAACTCTACGCACTTTCCTTGAGTCATGTAAGGGGCAATGGCTCTGTCTCTTAAGATACAGGTTTACCTAGTTTAAGAGGCAGGGTTATCATACTCGGGTACAGATTTTAACATAGAACTAAATGTGTACAATGTACAGTATTTCATAGTGAATCACCTAGGTTCCCAGCTGTATTTTTATAGCAAATAAATATATTATTAGATTATTATTCACTCAGAAAAAACTTTAATCAACTACAAGTATTATTAGACAATTGCTAGGAAAAACTGGATATTATTGCATTAACAGAGATTAATCATCAGAAAACAAGAACTATGTTTGTACAATTTAGAAAGATATGACACATACATAAATACAAGGGAAACAAAAAAAAAAGGTGGGATTCTGCTGTATGTAAACAACAAGTAAACAGAAATTAAATGTCCCCGTTTCATTTTTGTATGGGACTCCGGCCATAACATGTACACTTTGGAAAACCTGGGAATCGAACCCCTGAATAAAATAAAGAATGTTTATTTTCATAATAACTAGCATTTTATAGGCACTAAATAAAAATTTAAAATATTTGACGAGAGTTACGACCATCGACAGTCAGCCATGACAGGTTGGAGAAATGACGTTTACATAACCTATAATTTGTCAAAACTGTGATTGTATCGATAATATTGTTTAATAAGACATTAGGTAGACAAAAGTGGCCCTCCAAGACACGACCAAATCTTTTGCACCATTTTTGGGTTTCAACACATCTTGATTGATGGTTATAAAAAGTGTTAAGTTGGAAACTTAACACTTTGAGGACATGATAGTGACCTTATTGGTGATGTTCTTTAAAGAGATGTGGTGGCTTAATTCAATTCAATTAACCCATTCTAAGGAAGGGAAATACATACATACACATACATAAACTGACGCCTTCCCATGGGGGTAGTTAGAAACTACAAATACTCCTTTTGCTTCGTTTACGTTCATACATCTGGTCATACACGCACGCCGGTTGCGAGTATATCTGACCTTTTTGAAGAACATCACCAATCCACCTCCTAGGGCGTCCCCTTCCCGGCGTTTCCACTCCCATCTGCCTAGTAAATATATCTTTTGTTATTCGCCTTTCATTCATCCTATGAACATGACCCATCTAAGCATAGGTAATCTTTTCACAACACAACAATTTTAACAACACGCCGTTGTTTTATCACATCATTCCTCGGCGTATCATTCATAGTTACACCGAATTATTCCCCAGAGATACACTTTCCCGGAGGACACGGTGGAGCATACGGTGGAGGTCTGCCCGGCTTGGGCAGAGCACCGCCGTGTCTTCGTGGAGGCGATCGCTGGCAGAGATTTCTCGCGTCCGGCCCTGGTTAAGGCCACGGTACGGAGCGAGAGGGCATGGGCAGCCGTCACCTCCTTCTGCGAAGCAGTAATGCTCGCGAAGGAGGAGGCGGGACGGTTGAGGGAAAGGCAAGTTTCGCGCCCTTTCGCCCCTAGCCGCCGCAGGAGACTCCCAGGGCGTCGGGAATCCCGGGCGGATTTCCGGCCACCGTAGGCGCGGGCTTGCAGACGGTGAGCAATGGGTAGCTCACCGTCCGGTAAGGACCAGGCCCGGGTCGACGGCGCGTTGTATTCCACGCGCGCCTCAAAGAGATGTCGTCAGCACATAGGTAGGGGTCCACTAGGGCCGATGCCTGCCGGGGTCGCGGGAAGGTACTTATGGGTCACTGAGGCCCCCGCAACACAGGCAACAGGAAGGAATACGGGTGGGTTTTAGTCAGTAAGAGTCTGACACACCCTCCCGCTCCGCCCAGAGCGGGAGAAGTTATTTGACAATTTCCCACCCTCAAAAAAAAAAAAAGGTACACTTTCCTCGTAGAGACACTTTTAATAAAACTATGCTTTTATTCCCCAGAGATACACTTTCGGCCTGTACACTTCACCTAAACTTACTTACACTACACACTTCTTACACTTCACTTAACCCAACATTCACTTCCATACATATAGCGTAGGCACCAGCACACCACTGTGAACAGCTAAATTCAAATTCAAATTAAAAAATCATTTATTTGCTAATATGGGTAATTACATGAAGTTGTTAAAAATAGAGTATAGTTCAACCATATTACGCATTGAGGCATTCAAATCTCAAGTTATGACTGTATCACAACACTATTAGGCAATTACATCTAACAATAATTATATAATTAACAACACAATTTTGGTAATTTTTTAATATTATTCTAGTGACATTTTTTATTTGTGAAATAAAAAATGTTACTAGAATATTATTAAAAATTAAAAAGTCATGTATTAAAATGAGAATGTCAAGATGTTTTGGAAATAAAAGTCAAAATTATAATAATGGCTAATTAATTAGTGCATTAATCACATGTCACATCAACAACAATATTACTGACAACAATATGTCCTTACATCCTCTATTAAGTAATCCTGAATACTATAATAACATTTAAACAGCAAGAATCTTTTTAATTTCTTTTTAAATTCATCGATGGATGGAGTTTCTAGTATAGACTTTGGTAATATTCGCATACCAACCAGTTTAATGTTGAGGCTACGTAAATTATGGCTAATCGTTTTTATTTTTAACGTTTGTCGACCGGCTACCTACATCTTTAATAATAATAAAAATTGCACGCTCACATCAAGCAACGTATTTTTTTCATTATTCCCATAATTATACCTGGATCAATCCCGCACATGGTTCTTCGAGCCTGGATTCTGGAGATTTGAAGAATATTTACCCCGATCCCGTCAGGGTATATGTGTTCTGTGATCCGAATTTTAAAAAGGGATTGAAGAGAATTGCTGTACATCAAAAATCATAGTCGACGCCTGGTGTGGCAGTTGGATTCTGCTACGTCATTCAGAAGATTGGTGGAATTTACGTGGTCTGGATACTTAATAGCTGAGAAAAGGCATATTTATTATCAAATTTGTGTACCCAACACTCTATTTAACAGGTTTAAGTCAGCCGTTAATAGCCAGGTTAGTACGAAATACCTATTGTCTCTTTTCTTTGTTCTGTGAGTGGTTACAAATTGTATTACAATGATTAACTGATCAGTAATTATTGTTATTTTTTTGTTATTTACACGTTGTTAAACAGTAGTTCTTTGTAGTAACTGCATTATTTTGCTTTACGGTGTTATAATTTTACAGTTATTGAGACAGTTAGGTAATCACATTAGTTAGCACAGATAGACAATAGAATTCATTGCAATTGCACTGTTATTATTAAAGTTCAGTACAGTCTATCCGTCAATACGCATAGTTTATTATGAATTATAAATTATTATTTATGTAAATTCACTCTAAAGTTAGTGTATTTTAATATTGTAGGTACTTATTTCAGGTTGCATCATTTGTAATTGTAATTTAAGAGTTGCTATAACTTTATTTATATAAATTCCAGGTTGATCATACCAGATTACGCAATGCTAGAGGATAAGGAATTAGATAAGGACAATAAAGATCTCGTTAGAAAACGAGCGAGTTGCAAAGGAAAGGTGACAATATTCTCAAACCATTTAAATTCTTTGAATCCCTCTTCTTTGAGCCCTACTGAGGTAAGCGAGTTGCAATTACGTTTTACTAGACTCGAGGCATTGTATGCTCAATATGACGAGGTGCAGTTATTGCTGGAGTGTAGTGCTGATGACTTGGATGGTCAGATGTCGGAACGCGCAGAGTTTGAATCTCTTTATTACAAAACCCTATCTAAAGCTTAACAAATGTTGGATGATAACAGGGAAGGAGATTCTAACGATACCTGTGACGTAATTTCGCGTTCTAGCAATCATAAGTTTGTTAAATTACCGACTATTCAGTTGCCGAAATTCAGTGGTTCATATACAAACTTGTTAGAGTTTCACGACACATTTGTTAGTCTCATCCATTCAAACGATGATATGGACGAAATAAATAAATTTCACTATTTGAGGTCATCCCTAGAAAGGTCTGCTGTTGTGGTGATCAACTCAATTCAGTTTTCTTCTGCAAATTATTCGGTAGCGTGGGATCTTCTCTGCGAGCGGTTTGATAACAAGCACCTGCTTATCCAACATCATGTTTTTGCATTATTTCAAATCGACACCCTTCAAAAGGAGTCGTCAGTAAATTGAAAGGGTTTACTTATGTTGTTAATAAAAACATACGGGCCCTAGAATCCTTAGATGAACCTGTCAATCATTGGGATACTTTACTCATTTATATTGTCACACACAAATTAGATAGCAAAAGCTATCGTGAATACGTTTGCATTATTTATTACTTTTTATTAAAAACCGTGCTGAGATATTAGAAACGTTCGAATTGGAAGCTTCTACGAATACTAAGCACTCACACACAGGTAAACATTCAAACAAGGTTAGGTCAATGTTGGTACAGGATTCTAATAAAAATAATTCAGGTGAAAGTTCAAGTAAACAGGATGATGGTGTTTCAAATAAGCCTAAGAATTGTGTTATGTGTAACTGTGATCATAAGTTAAGTAGTTGTCTTCAGTTTTTATCGTTGAGCAATGAAACTCGTTTGCAGTTATTACCTAAATATAAAGTTTGTTACAACTGTTTTAATCTGGGACATTATGCAAACAACTGCAAAAAGCCAGGTTGTAAAATATGTCGTCGTAAACACAACACTATAGTTCACGTTGATAAATCCTTAATAAGTCAGACGCAAATGGTGCTTCTGCTAGCAATGTTGTTGACACGAATGGCAGTGCGACTGTCTCCACTCAGCCCACTACTATAGGTACAGGTACCGGTGTATCGCTGTCCGCGAGTGTTGAACACGGTGACGTGTTATTGTCCACTGAACTCGCCAAGGTCATGAGTATTAATGGTCAGCAGCATGTTGCTCGTGCCATGCTTGACAGTGGCAGCACGTCATGTCTCATGACCGAGAGGTTATACCATCAGCTAGGTTTGACTGCCAAGACTGTAAACAATTCTATTATAGGTATTAACAACTCATCATCTTTTATCAATAAAATGTGTTCTGTATCAATCAAATCTTTAAATAATAATTTTAGTATGGATGTTAATTGTTTTATTCTCCCGTCCATCACAGATGAGATTCCAAGTAAACATGTTAACTTGTTAAAAATTAAAATTCCGTCTGATGTTTGTCTCGCAGATCCCAACTATTACTCACCGGCCTGTCGATATGTTGCTCGGTGCTGAAATCTTTTGGGATTTATTGGAATCTCAACGAATTAAGTTAGGTGATGGCCAACCAATTCTTTGTGAGACTAAATTGGGTTGGTTGGTCTCCGGCCCAATTAACAGTTGTATTTCTTGTAAAGTTTTAAAATGTAATTTTATAAAGGTGCGTTCAGACTGTGATGATGAATTAAATTTAAATGTTCACTCACAAAGTTTTGGCAACTTGAAGAAGTGTGTATTTCGTCTCCGTATTCCTCAGAGGAGAAGTTATGTGAGGAGCATTTTATGAAAAACACTACTCGTTTGGAAAATGGTCAATTTAGTGTTAGGATTCCTTTAAAATGTTCCTCGGATAAAATAGGCGAATCTTCGTCAGGAGCCAAACATTGTTTTTCTTCTCTGGAACGTAGATTTAAATCTAAAACTCAATTTTGTAATACGTATAAAGAGTTCATGATGGAATATGAAACTTTAAGTCATATGTCTAGATGTAAAACTATTGATAATCAAGCATTTTACATTCCGCATCACGAAGTTCTGCGCGAAAGCAGCACCACCACTAAGTTAAGGGTGGTTTTTAATGCAAGTAATTTAACTAATACTGGTATTTCTATTAATAATATACAGATGATTGGACCTGTGGTACAGGACGATCTTTTATCGGTCCTGTTGCGTTTTAGAAAGCATAAGTACATCCTAGCTGCTGATGTTGAGAAAATGTACCGGCAGATAGCTGTCCATCCAAATGATAGGTATTTCAACAAATTATTTGGCGTGATAATCCGTCAACTCCATTACACGCTTATCAACTTAAGGCGACATTAGGTGATGGCAACCTTGTGCGAATGGGAGAAGCTATGCGTCACCCCCCGCGACCCCGCAACTGTACGCACGTAATTTAGTAGGGTACGTTTCAGATGGTGAGGACTATCCTGTCTGATTTTAGCTATGCGGGTAGGTCGGTAGGTAGGTAGGTAGGGCAGGTAGGTAGGGTAGGTAGGTAGGTAGGTAGGTAGGTAGGTAGGGTAGGTATGTAGGGTAGGTAAGTAGGTATGTAGGGTTGGTAGGTAGGTACTTAGGTGGGTATGTAAGGTTGGTAGGTAGGGTAGATAGATAGGTAGGTTAAGTTGAGATACTTAGTGCTATTTGTGCGAAGTTGGGCTGGGTAAAGCTAGTAGGTAATAAATGTTTCGATACATGAATACATAATCAGCCTATAATGTTCCCACTGCTGGGACACAGGCCTCCTCTCTGTGAGAGGGAGTGGGCCGTAATACACCACGCGGGCCCAGTGCGGGTTGGTGGATGTCACATATCTTCGAATTTTTGGTTCTAGGACATGCCGGTTTCCTCACGATGTTTTCCTTCACCGTTTTGAGACAGTGGTGATGAAATAATTAACACAAAGTGAAGCGCCTGTCCGGGTTCGAACCTACGACCTACAACTCGTAAGTCGCGGCCGTTACCACTGGGCCGCCACTGCCGTCCGATACATGAATAGGAAATATTAATTAAATCAAAATCAAAAGTCATTTATTTAAACTAGGCTGAGAATCATAACTTTTCGAACGTCAAAATTTCATAAGACAGTCCCCCAAAACGCTTTAGCTGGGAATAAGTAGCGCAACAAAATCCCCAGCAGCACAGCTGTCTGTTCAATTAGATAAGAAAAATATATACAATAGTATGCAAAAATAATTTAGCAGTCACCGAAGTACACCTTCAGGTCACACCATCAAGTCCGGAAGTAAGGTCTCATCATAACTATCTAAACGAACCCAATTCCAGCACACCTAGTTCTATTCGTCGACGAGTTCCAGTGGCAGTAACTGAAGTACACCTTCAGGTCACTACATCAAGTCCGGAGTTAAGGTCTCAACACAACTATCAAAATGAGCCCAAACTCGGCACACCTAGTCCTACTCGTTGACCAGTTCCAGTACCAGTCACCGAAGTACACCTTCAGGTCACTTCATCAAGTCCGGAGGTAAGGTCTCGTCATAACTAATAAAGCTTGCCTAAAGTCCACAGCCCACATCTCTCTACTAGTAGAGGGCTTCCAGTGCCTAGGAGTCACTGAAGTATTTGTATCTAAGAATTATTTAGTAAAATTATATAGAGCAATACGAAATATTTTTTGTGAGTACCTACAAATTATTACGAAATAATAAAAAAAAAACTAAAAGGATCCAAATTAGTTCACTTGACTTGACTACTATTCCCGTAGCTAACCGTGCGTACACTTGTGTGTGACCCGTGTCAATGTAGTAGTTTACCTATAAATTTTGCAAACGCGTCCTTAAAAACGAATAAAATCGTGCTCCGAGCGCCGAGCGTTAGCGTCTAACCATGACAGTAGTCAGCAAAGCACTGCCGCCCGTCGCCCTCAAGAGCCCCGCGTCAACGCGCACCAAGCTTATTTGAAAAAACAACTCACCTTGATTAATCAAACACAAAGCAAATAGAAGCCGTATACTAAAATTTGAGTAGTTAAATTGTCTTTTAGATGGTGAAAGTTTCATGAAAATACGCCCGTTAGTTTTTGTGTAATTATCGTTTTTTTTGTCCGCGTTAGACATTACTTTACAAATTAATTACACTATATTATAAATATATTATTTCAAATATGATTATATCAAATTACGAAGACAATAGTCTAGTATAACATATATTTTTGGCAAACTAATAAGACGAGTCGTCTAGACGTGATGTTGAATTTAAAATCATTAGGAGTCGTATATCTGCGCCTTAATACCGTGACCTACGGCACGGCCAGCGCTCCTTACCAAGCAACCCGGTGTCTTCGGCAGTTAGGGCTAGAGTGCGTTGATAAGGAGGTAGGTGATGTCATCCTCCATGACTTTTACGTGGGTGACTTGCTCACCGGCGGAGATGACATTAAGAAGGTAAAAGGGTTGCGTCATAAAGTTACTTCAACTCTCGCTTCAGACATACAATTTAGAAACTTCAAATCAGGGGAAAGAAACAATATTTCTAACTATCGCCCGATTTCACTACTACCTACTTTAGCCAAGATTTTAGAAAAAGTAATGAATCATAGACTAGTTAATTATTTAGAGAAAAATAATATTTTGGCCAAAAATCAATATGGATTTAGGAAAAATAAATCTACTGTTGATGCTGTGGAGGACTTGGTTACCAATATAGCTGGGAACCTTGATTGCAAGAAGAAATGTATAGGTGTATTTTTAGATTTAGCCAAGGCGTTTGATACTGTCTCAATTTCTTTACTGATTCGTAAATTAGAGTCTATAGGCATCAGGGGTGTACCACTGGAACTTTTTAAAGATTATCTTAGTAACAGGACACAAATATTAAAAATCGGAGATATAACTAGCTCAAAACAAAAAATTGATTTTGGAGTACCTCAAGGGTCAGTACTTGGGCCTACATTGTTCCTTATTTATGTTAATAATTTATGCAATACTGAAATACCTGAATCAAAATTAATTACATTTGCCGACGATACTGTGATTTTATTTCAACATTCATCATGGGCACAAGTCAAAACTTCAGCTGAGAATGGGCTCCGAAAAATAATAAATTGGCTTGACTACAATTTACTCACATTAAATTTAAATAAAACTAAATATATAACTTTTAGCATCAAAAACAATCTACAGCCACCTCCAGATTTCTTTTTGAAAGCGCATTCGTCTAATTGCTCTCTTGCTATTAGAGATTGTGATTGCCATATTTTATCTGCAAGTAATAGTACTAAATACCTTGGTATTGAAATTGATAAAAATTTGAATTGGAAACCACATATTAGTAATCTTAAAACTAGAATACGCAAGCTAATACCTATCTTCAAAAAAATTAGAAACCTAAGAGACAGAAAGACTAACAGAATGGTTTACCTAGCTTTATGTCAATCAATCGCTACTTATGGTATCGCCGCTTGGGGTGGTGCTCGAAAAAGTACTCTTATAAAAATTGAACGCGCCCAGAGGTGTATTTTAAAAGTTATTAATTTTAAACCCTTTAGATACTCTACGTCGAAATTATATGAAGAGTTTGAGGTCCTTAATATTCGTCAACTTTACATTAAAACCATTGTTTTGCGACAACACTTCTGTCAAAGACCTATGAATCAATCCATTAGAAGATCACATGAAGTTTATAAAGTTCCTTCATGTAAAACTTCTTTTGCTCAGGGTTTCTCTTACTTCCTAGCCCCGTTACTTTACAATCGCATAAGTAAGGTTAAGACCTTAAAAGACATGAAGAGTTCTATTTGCAGGAGGGCACTGGATGAGTTTCTAAGTAGTTTAGATTATGAACGGACTGAAAAATTAATTCAAATATGCAAGTAATTATATATAATATTAATACCTAAATAAACAAAAAAAAAAAAAAAAATATATATATATATATATATATATATATATCTCTTACACTAATCCTGCTATATGGATATATATCTATATAATTTTTAAATGTACATATATATATACATACATTCACGAATAATGTATAGCTGAGATGATTTCATGTCAAATTAGCATACTAATGTAAATTCCATAATACCTTTGTTTAATATAAGTACAATAATTTTAAAACATTTATAACATTATTTTGTAACATGGTATTTTATTTATGAACTGACAATAACACTTATGGTTTGTTATAAGTCATGTTGTCTGATATTTTTGCATGTACTACTTGTTTACGCCAAACTCATTAGCCGTTATCGCACCTTTTGTATGCTCCATATGGCTATATACATTGGATAATTGTCCTTATGTCAATTAACTTACAGTTGGTATTTCTAGAGCGAGAATCCTTACCTTGCCGTAACACAGTCTATGACTAGCGCGGAAGATAAAGAATTTTTATCTGTATACCGCCAATTAGTTTTATTTGTTCAAACATAATTATGCTATCATAATTCTACTTTCTAACATCAGATTCTTTTTTTTTTTTTTCTGTTTAGTTGAAATCCAAAGTAAAACGTTTCATTTTAGCGTACGAAATGACTACTAATTATGGATGATTAATTTTAAAGAATGCGTTTCTTGGAAACTTATTGTATGTACTTATTATGATTAAGTCTTAATATAAGTTGTGGTATACAATGTAACACTTATGCTGGAAATAAATTCTATAATTCTATAATTCTAATTAGTAATTGGTTCTGACTTTCCCCAGTCTTCACTGGATTTAAATGTTGGTGGATTTGAGTCAACCAAAACCTTAGGCATTTTTTTTTTGTATGGGAAGTCATCTTTTTTATTCTATTTAGGTATTAAGTTCTATTTACGTTTTTTTATGTTGTAATTTTTATCTGCTTGAGTACAGTTTGTTTATTGTTTTGTTGGTATACTGGCGCGTGCTAGCTAACGTATGGCAAGTGTGTAATTTAATCCAATGATTTGTGTTTCGTAATGTTAATTACTTTGCATACGATTTGTATAGAATCAAGTTTATATAACTGAAATGAAATGAAATGAAATTGTTTATTCTGTAAATAGGATATGAGAATCACTTTTACACGTCATATTAAAAAATAAGCTAGATGGAGTCGACATTTCCTATCTGACTACCCCTGAGAAGAAATGGCGAAACAAACTCAAGGGTCAAAGTCTCTTTTAAAGTCCAGACATAATCTTGGTCAGATCATGTGAGGACCATGTAGATCTATGTCTGAAATGGTCTTTTGAGGAAAGAACCACACAAATTTGAGTGGACCTGTCCAGTCAGTGCAAGCATTTGTCAGTAATCGTGTAGCTCAACTCAAAACTTAAGGAGCTCAACGACTCGACGAACAAAAGGAAAGGACAATTGGGTTGGCCGCATAAAGAACTCAAAATGCCAGACCATCATTAAAACTAAGAGGAAAAAAAAAAAAACAACAACAAGAAATAAATAAAAATGACCCACATAGTGCTCACATTCACAATAATTAAAGTAATATAATACTTTTCAAGGTACATAAATATTCACCTAATTTTGCTTATAATATTCATCAATGTCAATATGTACATATAGTTGTATATAATGATGATTTTGCATAATTTTAATACCAAATTTTATGGTTTTAGCACAAAGCTTATCAGAGCGAGCAGCTCAATCCCAAGCTTTTTTGTCTTCTAAATAATCTGAAATTTTATAGTAACCTTTTTTACAAAGTTTGGTTTTAATCGAATAGCAATAGGAAGTTTGTTGTAAAAGCGTATACATTGACCCATGAACGAGTTGCCTACTCTGTGGAGGCGAGTGTGAAGTACAGCAAGATTATGTTTATTCCTGGTATTTAAACTGTGGATATCGGACATTTTCTTAAAATTTTATATATTTTTGTGTACATACATAAGATTATCAAATATATATTGAGAGGCTACAGTCAGAATATCTATTTCTTTGAATTTTTCTCGAAGGGAATCTCTTGGACCTAGGTTGTAAATGGCTCGAACAGCCCTTTTTTGTAAAACAAAGACGGCATTAATGTCCGCACAGGTTCCCCAGAGAAGAATCCCATATGACATAAGACTATGAAAATAACTAAAATAAACAATTCTGGCCGTATCTACATCGGTTATCTGTCGAATTTTTTTAACAGCATAGGCGGCCGAACTTAGCCTTCCTGACAATTTTTCTATGTGTGGGCGCCATTGTAATTTAGCGTCAATTGTTATTCCAAGAAAAACTGTCGACTCAACAGGGTCCAACTCTATTCCATGAAGTTGAACATTGGTAGTTAGCTGCCTGACATTTGGCGTTGAAAATTTAATAAGTTTAGTCTTTTTTTCGTTCAGGAGAAGATTATTTACATTAAACCAATGGACAACTTTAGAGAGTGCATCGTTAACATGTTCAAAGTTGACCAGCAGTCGTTTGATTTTAAAAATGAGGTAAGTGTCATCTGCGAACAATACAATCTTGTGATTATCCCTTATGTGATAAGGTAAGTCATTTATATAGATTAGAAACAAGAATGGACCTAATATTGAACCCTGCGGAACGCCCATAGTGACCGCAGATCCTGCAGATCTCTTGCCATTTATATCAACCCTCTGAATTCTATTATTAAGATAGGAAGTCAGAAGGTCGAGAGCCCTGTCCCTCATACCATAGTGGTGCAGTTTCCTGATGAGAGTATCAAGATGGACGCAATCGAATGCCTTAGACAAGTCGCAGAAAATGCCAAGAGCATCCTGCGACTCCTCCCAAGCCTCGAAAATGCTCTTCAGCAATTCCACGCCCGCGTCTGTAGTTGAACGACCCTTCGTAAAACCAAACTGTTTCAGATGAAATAAATTACATGAATTGAAATGTCCTAACATTTGTTTTAAATTGATTTTTTCAAAGATTTTGCTCAATGTAGGTAATATCGAAATAGGCCGAAAATTCGTGGGATCAGTTGTGCTGCCAGATTTGAACAGTGGAATCACTTTGCTAAGTTTCATCAGATCAGGAAATATACCAGATGCAATACAAGAGTTAAAAACAATTGCTAAAAAGGGTGAAATAACATCAATTATTGAAGACATTGTAAGTACTGATAATCCCCAAAGATCAGTAGTTTTTTTTACATCAAGTTCTTTAAAAGATTCCAAAATGTCTTTAGGTCTAACAACTGTGAATTTAAAGTGTTTATCACATTCTGGTACACATTCTTTTAGTATTGAGTAAGCAGAAGTGGAGGACGACGATGACAGAGTTTTGGTTGTTAAAAAGGGAATATTAGTGAAGAAGTTTTCAAACTCTGTTGCCACCTCCACGTCTGCCCTAATATCTGCATCATCGATTTTTAGATGGAAGTCACGATTCCGTACTGTCGTTCTTCCCGTTTCAGAATTAATAATATTCCAAGTTGTTTTAATTTTATTTCCAGAAGATTTTATTTTATATTTAATGTATATGGCTTTTGCTGAGGAAGAGCCTGTCTTTTAAAAGTTTTAGAATAATTCTTAACAAATTCTTTAAAAGTTTCATCATGGTTATATGTTTTTTCATGATACAGTTCATATAACCTCAACCTACTTTTGTAAATACCTGGTGTTGCCCAGTCACTAAATATAACGCGATCATGAACAGGCAATGTTTTTGAGGTGAATACCTTCCTAAATTCACAATTGATGAGGTTAAATAGTAAAGTATATGCTTGGTCCGGGTCAGTGTGATAAGGCAAACCCGGTAGTTTTTCCATTAAACTATTTTTAAATTGTTCTAAGCGACTTTTGTTAACAGGAACAAAACTCATAAGTTTTCTTTGAACTCTGATTATTTTCTGAGGGAAAGTGACCAACTGGCCACAGTGATCAGAGTCCAACTCATTTACAATTGAATGGCTAGAAGGTCTTAAATTTGTAAAAACATTGTCAATACAGGTAGCGCTAGTGGCAGTTATTCTAGTTGGCTCAAAGAATGTATTGTACAAATTATAGGATTTTAATAAAGTTATAAATTTATTTACTGCAGCAGATTTTTCCAATATATTAATGTTGAAATCTCCACAGACAACAAGTGTTTTATTACTGTTACAAGTCTTTAATAATACTTCTTCCATATATTTCTCGAAAATATCATATGAAGCACATGGGGTCCTGTACACGCTCATTACAATGAACTGCTCAAGCTCAATGCAAGCTATTTCAATAACTCGCTCAACAGAGAGGCTCACAATATCCTTACGTTCTTTAAATTTCATATTGTTACGAACAATTATTAGAGAGCCACCACGTATCATATTAACTCTGCTGAACGAGCTGGCAACCTGGTGGTTGTTAAAGCTGAACATGAACTGGTGGACTTTTAACCAATGTTCAGTTACACATAGGATATCAATATAATTACAGTTCATGAACAGCTCCAGTTCCAATTCCTTACCTATCACACCCTGTATATTTTGATGAACGATTTTTAGAGTATTATTATTATATTTATTTAGGTTACTGCAATTTGATGGATGTGATAGCGCCCCCTGCGGAAACCAAACTGGCTCTCCGCCAAATCCGGCCCCACCCGCACCAGCTGGCCGACGAGGCGGTCTGCAATGATTCTTTCAAAGAGCTTGGCCACCTCGTTGAGCAGCATGATGGGCCGATAAGCGGACGGAGAGTCCCCAGGGTGCCCTGCCTTCTTTATGAGGACCAGTTTTCCCGTCTTCCAACGAAGCGGGAACTGACCCCTCTCCAAGCATGCGCTTAGGAGCCCCCTAAGTCGAGGCCCGAGAGCCTTCAAGGCCAGGACCCGGACCCAGGCATTCCCAGGTAAGCCTGGGGCGGTATTTTTGGCATTAAGCCTGCGTACCGCCGCTCTCATTTCTACCTCTGTCACCTCCGGAGCATCGTCGTCGTCGTCGTCGTCGTCAGCGCTGTGGTCCGCATCGGGCACCGCAGTAGGCGGAGCCATAGGCGGGGAGGTGTGTTCCCCTCGCGAAGGGAACAGAGCGCTCACCACGTCCTCCAAAACCTTAGGCATAGGTTGGCAGCCACTGTCAGATAACCTTTGTTTTCCAAATAGTCAGTCAGTTAATTTTACTCGTAATAACACAAAACGTGACAAGCTTTCGATTGTTTCACAGGTTTTAGATCCACTTAGATTATTGGCTCCGTGTGTAATTGTTATAAAAATGTTACTTCAGAAGTTATGGTTGAAAAAACTGTCTTGGGATGAACAGCTATATATCACCGGACATTAGTAAGCTTTGGAATGAAATGATTATTAATTTACCTAAACTAAATGAAAGTCATATTCCACGTCGAGTTTTAATTGATTGTTATGAGTTTTTAGAATTTCACATCTTTACTGACGCGTCTGAACGCGCCTACGGCGCTTGTCTGTATGTACGAAGCGTTGATAAACAGGGACAGGTTTTAGTTCGTTTATTGCTAGCCAAAGGGAGAGTTGCGCCACTCAAGCCGACGACCATACCCAGACTTGAGCTATGCGGTGCTCTTGTAGGTGTTCGCATCTTTGAAAAGGTTGTGGCAGCATTACAAGTCAGCGCGCGGCGCACTTTCTTTTGGACTGACTCCACTATTGTTTTAGGGTCGTTAAAAATGTTACCAAACAAATTACCGCCGTTCGTTTGTAACAGGGTTGCCGAGATTTTAGAGATTTTTATAAGACTGGTGGCTGTGAGTAGAGCCATGTTCCAACTGACCAAAACCCTGCTGATTATTTGTCTCGTGGATCAGACATTAATTTATTACCTAGTTTAGATGCTTGGTGGTCCGGTCCTAGTTTTTTCAATGAATGAAATGTCTAATTGGCCTTCTAAATTAATGAATTTTAATAACGCAATTTTGCCTGAAATCAAATTAGACCACTCCTTACATGTTTCAATTAATAACAGTGAATTTAGTGAATTGATTAATTTTACAAGGTTTTCAAACCTTTTAAGACTTCAGCGAACAGTAGCCTATGTTTTACGTTTTATTGACGCATGTAGAAAACAACCTATTCGCGTTCCTCTTTCTGTGCATGAACTAGAAAGGGCTTTAAACTTTATTATTTGCTTATCTCAAAATCAGTCTGTTAAAGACTATAAATTACTTCTCAATAATAAAACGTTACCGAAGAAAAGTGAATTAAATAAGTTTAACGTTTTTCTAGACGAGAATAATATAATGCGGATTCGAGGTAGATTAGAGCATTCAGATTTTCCTTATAATAAAAAGCACCCGATTCTTATTCAATCTAGTCATCATTTCTGTAAGTTACTTTTGAATTATGAGCATAAAAGATGTTTCACGCTGGACCCCAGTTATTGTTGGCGTCTTTACGAGATACGTACTTTTTTTTTTTGAGGGTGGGAAATCATCAAATAACTTCTCCCGCTCTGGGCGGAGCGGGAGGGTGTGTCAGACTCTTACTGACTAAAACCCACCCGTATTCCTTCCTGTTGCCTGTGTTGCGGGGGCCGCGGTGACCCATAAGTACCTTCCCGCGACCCCGGCAGGCATGGGCCCTAGTGGACCCCTACTTTGTGCTGACGACATCTCTTTGAGGCGCGCGTGGAATACGATGCGCCGTCGACCCGGGCCTGGTCCTTACCGGACGGTGAGCTACCCATTGCTCACCGTCCGCAAGCCCGCGCCTACGGTGGCCGGAAATCCGCCCGGGATTCCCGACGCCCTGGGCGTCTCCTGCGGCGGCTAGGGGCGAGAGGGCGCGAAACGTGCCTTTCCCTCAACCGTCCCGCCTCCTCCTTTGCGAGCATTACTGCTTCGCAGAAGGAGGTGACGGCTGCCCATGCCCTCCGCTCCGTACCATGGCCTGAACCAGGGCCGGACGCGAGAGGTCTCTGCCGCCGATCGCCTCCAGGAGGACACGGCGGTGCTCTGCCCAAGCCGGGCAGACCTCCACCGTATGCTCCACCGTGTCCTCCGGGCGATCCACACAGTGGTGACACCCGGACGTTTCCTCCCGCCTTATCCGACACAGGAACCTCCCGAAGCTGCCGTGTCCGGTGAGGACCTGCGTCAGGCGGAAGGTGAGGACGCCGTGGCGCCTCTCCAGTCACTCCTCAAAGAGGGGACTTATCGCCGCAATCGTGGCGTGCCCAGCACTGGGTTGCGACAACCGTACTTTCCATGACGCCATGAGATCCCGCCGGAGCTCCGTCCGCTGTGCCGCGATTTCTCGCGGCAGCGGACTTACGCCCCGGCGTTTCGCCTCCTCGCGCCACTCCCATACGTGCGCGAGGACTTTTGCCTCCAGATCCCATGGCGGCAATCCAGCAAGGAGGCTCGCTGCCTCACAGGAGACCGTGCGGTATCCTCGGACCATCCGGATGGCCATGACCCTTTGGGCCGCGCTCAACCGGCGGGCTGGCCGCAGCGCCAGAAAGCGCGCCCATACAGGAGCCCCGTAGAGGGCCATGGACCGCACGACCCCCGCGTAGAGCCTCCGGCAGGAGGCGTTTGGACCCCCTAGATTGGGCAGGAGCCGTTTCAATGCAGCGTTCGCCCGCTCACGAGATACATACTGGCCCAATCGAGGTCGCAATTTAGCTAGGATGTGCTGTAAACAATGTGTTCGTTGTTGCCGATTTAGAAATGAAACTGTAAGTCCTATTATGAGAGATTTACCACAGCAGCGACTTCTAGTAGATTTTCCTTTTGAAAATATAGGCTTGGACTATGCAGGTCCTATTCAGTCGGCTGTTCGTCAAGGTCGTGGCTGTAATTTAGTAAAAGTTTATATAGCTATTTTCGTTTGTTTTTCTACGAAATCAATGCACCTTGAAGTAGTCGGTAATTTATCAAGCAGTACTTTCATTATGGCGTTAAAGATATTTATATCACGTAGAGATAAGCCGAGAAATATCTACTCTGATAATGGCACCTCATTTGTTGGTGCATCTAATGACCTTTCTACGTTTCTTAAGGCGAGTTGCGATTCGCTGTCTGAGGAGATAGCTAAAGAAGGAACTTAAATAACGCGATCACGCGACCGCCGTAGGCCTTACAGTTGTTTTTAGGTTGTCTTTTTTGTATATCTTTGTCGTATATCGTGTTGTATATCTTTCTCATACACAAACGTCCAGTACAGAGAAATGGTACGTACACTAGCAGTTTGTGGTGATAACGTATCCAGTGCAGTGCGGCGGTACGAGGAGCAATTTGGCGTCAGAGTATTGTGGATCATTTAACAGTGTTAAAAACAATCATTACGTTTTATGTAAATTAAATAGAAATTTGCGTAAGCGCGCCCGTCTGTGCATAAGACAAAGAGGGGGACATTTCGAACAATTGTTACGATGTGTTTGAGTAGTAAGACATTGTAAATAGTGATGAATAACATTTTTAAACACGCCAAGATGGTTAATTGTAATAAGTTATTATTTGTACCTACGTACTATCGGCCAAAGTTCCGCATGCTCACCTTAAAGGCGATAATCGCATAGCACGACTCACGACTCGATCGCACAATGCACGAGTTTTGACCAATAGGATGCACAAAGCGTATTTTAGTGGTGTTCGTATTAGTATAATCATGTATAGAATGTGTGAAACTCACACTAGGAGCGTACTATGCTCACTTGTTTCTGCTAAGAGACGAGTTTTTAATGGGCACGGCCAGCGCGGCTCGGCGGCGGCGTGAGCTCTTTGTTATTGAATTGAATTGTTATTTTATTATTGACAAGAATTAATTTAAGTACTCATATCTTCTGTTTGTTTGGTTTAGAAAATGTATTATTGATATTGCAGTATTTACAAAAATAATTTGTAATAACTAATAAACTACAATTTATATGTATTAATCCACTTTAATATTTTCCTCTCTCTATCGGGTCTATAGATATAGGTTATTTATGAACACTTTCACTGCCTCTCCAATTTTCACCATATCCTATGTGATGCCGCATGCCGCAGCAACCGCACCATATTCCCTTCACAATAAGATGAGACATTGAAACGAACCGTTTTATTACAGTCCGTTCCACCGATTTTGACTTCTATTCCGTAGGCTTATGGATGGCATTAAAGGAAAAAAAGTGGTTACAATACCAACTGTTTACTGCAGCTGCCATTTGTCATGCCACCAACACAATAGCATTCAAAATCGATTGAACGGACATTTATGGTTTGTTTACCTTTTATCTCACGGCTCCCTGAATACGTTAGGTATAGGTGCGTTGACCGGCACTGCATGAAGGTATCAAATGTTTATATTGAAATTTTTTGTGTTTAATCGACTTTATTAAAAGTAAATAACTATCTAAATTTCTATGTGTTTGTTTATACTTGGGCAATTTGGGAATACTTGAAAATTACAGTAATATTTGAACCAATACTCTGCGCAGTTCATACAATGTTATCAGAGCTTTTTGTTTGTAGCTAACGCAAGGCCGCAAGCCGCACAACTCTTGCAACTGAAATAAAAATAAGTTCATTATCTAAGACCCATTGTTATTTAGTGGGAATGTCTGGAAATTCGGTTAAACAATAGAGGACGGCTTAATACAAGGGCCATACGTTTTTTTATTACCTTAGGATTATCTCAAATGTTTTGCAGTTGTTCCTTGTATTTGGTTTAATACTTTTAACAGTAGGTAATTGTAATATTACCTTTTATTCATTAAAATAATACAGGGTGAAATTGAATTCATGGGCATCCTTTTAAGGGGTCATTGTACTCATCATTATGAACAACTTCAACTATGAGACCATACCTGAAATCGCGAAAAAAAAATCAGCTGTTCCCTACATTTATGTTTGCATAACTCGACAAAATGTAGGGAACAGCAATTTTTTTTTCTCGATTTCATATTTGTTCCCATAGTCAAAGTTGTTCATAATGACGAGTACAATGACCCCTTAAGAGGATACCCATGAATTAAATTTCAGCCTGTATAACGAACAAGGTATCGTTGCAATTAAAATGCCCAGGCATGCCGTGCAGGATGAGCACTTTAAGACTGGATTATAATCAAACCAACACTTTACTCTTTTATAATTCATGCTCTAGTCATAGTTTGACAATTCATGATTTTAAGCGAAATCATGCATGTCAAGATTTTTTTTGACAAATCTAACAATGATTCAGTTCCTACGCCACTTTAAAATTCAGAAGCTTATCAAGTAATTAAACTGAACTATAATTTGTGCCTTGGCAGCAGTGAGAGTGAAAGGATTGAAATAAAATGTTGGGTACTAGTGAAATATATATTTTTAGTTTGTGTTCATTTAACATTATGCAGGATTAAAGATTTATTAAGGTTGATATTTAAATCTTATCTGTATAATAAAAGATGTATAGTAAGTGCTTTTTGTATGAAACTATCGGCTGTAATCTCAGTGTGAAAAAATAAACAGTTAGTTAAAATCTACTTGAGAACAATTTTAAGGATTTGCTGTTGTAGAAAAAAAAACAATATAAGTAACTTAATTTATTTTTAATAGAATTTTTCAAAACATTAAAGATTCATCCAGAAATTAACATATTATAACAAAAAATTACACAGAAATTATCATCAAAATGCAAAATATTATAAGTGAAAAGATTCTTACTCATAATATCATTTATAAACTGTATTTATCTACACTTATATCGTAAAGTTCAAAATATGAAATCAACACAACAATGACAAACAGACAACACAACAACAACAGGCAAAAAGCCTGTCAGTAAATAAGATTAGGAGAATATTGCTCGTGCAGTTCTAATGAAATTGAAAAGTTTTAAGATTAGTACAATTTAAGAATCTTAATAATTTTTATAATTTGCAATAATTACATTACACTACAGACTAGGTTTATCAAGCAAATGAGATCAATTATTTATGAGGTGGACGGATATGATGACACTACTGAATATGTAAAATAACAAACTAACGAGATCGGGGCTTATGACAACATTGATTGTAAATAAAACAACAAATCCACCAATAAAGGCAACATGACACTAAATTGACATCAATAATTTTACAAGAAGACTTCAAAATCGTTGGCAATATTTTAAACTATGATTACGGTCTACAGTCTACCCTGTGACATTAATCAACGAAGTAATATAATACAAATTGGAATAATAAAAATAAACCTAATAAAAATAGCTATACAGGGTTATTTGCAAGCCGCCGGAGTCGCGGGTTGTTCGAAAGAGATACCATGGCCCTGGCACAGGCAACTGAAGGAACACGGGTGGGTTTTAGTCAGTAAAAGTTTGACACGACCTTCCGCTCCGCCCAGAGCGGGAGAAGTCATTTGATGATAAAACACTAATAAGCTCGTAGGACTATAATACTAACATCATAAATAACAACTTTTGTTGTATGACTTTTAATAATTCATAAAAAAATAATTTCATAATACAATTAAAAATATTTATTTTGATCGCTCTAAATTTGAACAACTCTACGCGGTACCAAAATATGTAAGTAGTTAAATAAACAAACAGTGCGTTGCGAATGCAGGGTCGCAGCGGTACTTACTACAAAATACAGATCTAAAAAGTGTTATTACAAATATTACAACAAAAACTTGAAAGTTTACTTTTGGTATTCTAAAAAGTCATAGATCAAAAGTGGTTGTACTAATATAGTCCTACCAGGTGTTAGAAAAATAACCCTGTATAATGTAATTATACAGTATGTTAATTAACGAAAGGCGTTCCCGTTAACCCGCAATAGTATAGCGTCCACATGCTACCAAAATATGACCATTCGAAAATTCACGAAAAAAAATCTGCTGTTCATTACATTTATGTTCGCATACCTAGCTTAACAAAATGTAGAGAGCAGCTGATATTTTTCGCGAATTTTTAAATGGTAATATTAATTGTAGCATGTTTGGACTATTGCGGGTTAACGGGAACGCCTTTCGTTAATTAACATAGTGCATGTTAAAAATTATATTAACTTAATATTTCGTCGCTGCTCCTCCCGCATCTATCACAGCATCGCAACGGCTACGCATGGACCTAGCCAGGACTACGCACAAATTCGAACCTCTGAATGTGTCCCAAACTTGTTCGCAATGTGTGACAAGTGCTTCCTTTGTTCTTTCTGCTCTACTATCCCATCTCTGGACCATTAAACCCCACAAATTTTCAATGGGGTTTAAGTCTGGCGATCGGGAGGGCCATGGCACTGTTTTAATTTGTGGTTGCCCTCGCAACCACTCTTGAACAACCCGCGCACGGTGTATCGGGCAATTGTCCTGGAAAAAATAAAATTCTGGCACGTCCAGTTGTGGATACACCGTGCGCACTGTGGGTACCATGATGGTTTGTAGCACCTCTAAATACGTTTGGCCGTTTGCCCTCCCTGGTATAAAAGCGAGCTCGCCTGGTCCAGCAGCACTCATCCAGCCCCACATGTTCACTACAATTCTTCCCGATTCTGCATTTGGGTTCACATTTCGAGGTTCGTATCTTGTGTTATCTACACGCCATAAATTCCGACGACCTTGTTGGCTAGACCTAAAGCACTTTTCATCAGAAAATATGGCGTAAGAGAAATCGAAGTCCCTGTAGTCACGAGCGAATCGCACGCGAGCAGCTTTCTGCTCCTGCGTCAAAATATTTTTTTTTGCGGGACGTCTGTGATGGACTCCAGCTCGATGCAACTCGTTTCTAATAGTTTGCATCGAAACTTCGTATTCTTGTGCGAAACTGCGAGTGGTGGGCATTTCCGCCAAATCACGCTTTTCGATGGACACGAAAAAAAATTCTGATATTTGTTTAAAAATACGTGTAATGCATTGCCATAGTAATTACAAATATTCTACTTTGCGTGTACACTAATTATGACAAACGTATCGTTGTTAATTAACGTTTTAAAAAATGGTAAGGACCCTAAAATCCCGGTAAGGACAACATTATGTAATTATTAAAATAAGATAACTGCAATAAGTAGAAAATCCACAAATAGGTTGTTGTCACTCATGTATTTATTTTTAAAGTCTACAAAACAGAAGTTATTGAATGAACGGTAAGGACATACTAAACACGGTAATGACCGTTGTTGACGAAACAGTTTTAATATGGAAAATTACCCAAAGCTTGGCGCAGAGGGCGCCACTAGCACATAAACAAACCGCCATGGCGCCAAATGTCATTGGGTTAGTTGAGAACTCTCACTGTAACCACTCTGCGAAACTCATCCAAGTTTTAATATGTTGTTTAACTCACCAATTTTTTGCCATTTATAGAATTTACTTGTCAAACATTTGTTTACGGTTTGTGCTAGTGCTGCGCTCTGACGTCGGAATATTGCAGTAATATTCCTAGTTTTTTATTGCCCCTGCTAGAATGATAACATGGAAATAGAAATAAAACAACAATTTTACGTAATCAACTTTAAACGTATATAATTCGTAATAACAAATCACTTTTTATGTTTAAATCAGTCTCAAATATTACAATAATCACAGAACAATGACTAATTTTCACAATTAAATAAAACCGATACAATTTAAACCTCCATTATACAATTAAATTACACATTTTTATAATAGTTAATAAGAACCTTGCGACTCAAACATTAAAGATGTAAAAAAATATATTAAATAAATCCAAACTAAAACATGATTAATCCTTAAAAATAATTATTGCTGGCTCATAAAATTTGTGTTGAGTAATCACTTAAATTATATTAATCACAGATTTAAAAATGTATAAAATCAATATTATCAAAGTGAAAATTAAGTTTGGCATCAATATTTGGTTCAGAAAGAACTGCCTTTATACAGTTCCTAGAAATCACCTCCCTCTTTCGTGCCTTGGGCCACCTAAATCCACCTGACATTTTTTTAAGAACTGATATCGATATATTATCACCGTATATCCCAATTATCCGACCTATATGATGCTTTTTTGCTCTGTCTGTCTTTTTAATTAAAATCCAATCGGCGACATGTAAATTCAAAAATTCAGCACTGCTAGTTGAAGGAAGTTGAAGTGGAAGTTGTTCAATATTTTCTTTGAACGTTGCCAGGCCACTTAAGCTAGTTGCAGGCACTAATTCCTCAAAATCATCATAGGTAGACGTGCAAGATTTAGAAGTTGACGGCGTACTTGATATAACAGGATCTATATTAGACATTTCAGTAAGAACATTATTAATTTGAGAATCATCTGGCGCGTTGGCAATAAAAGGAATATTAGCAATCGTATTTCTTGCTTCACCTAAAGTCGTCACTTCGACCAATTCTGTTACATCAGTTTCGCTAAGAAACCCTAGATGTGCACCGTGCTCGCAGTGAACATTCGCGTCGCAGACAAAACAGCTGAATTTTCTGAATGTTAGGTTTTGCCCACAAAATAAGTCCCATAGAACTTGATGCACATCAAGAGTGCCTTTAAAAGTTGGTAAGCAAAGAGGTAAACTTTCTGATTTTGCAGTAATGGCAGTCTCACTAACGATCTCTATTTTTATATTAGGTATGTTTTCCTTTAAAATATTATAAAAATCGTTGAAGTGACCAATATCATGACCAAAGTTGACTAGTCTATCCGCTGTTGTTTTAAGGACGGCACCTACTCCGTCTGCAGCCCCTTTTCCGTGGCCAGACTCGCTGTAATTCCAGGATAACTTATTTAAAAATCCCGCATAATCTTTATGTATTTGGGTCATAATCCAAAAAATATTTTTATTTCTATATTGGCTGCTTGGAGAGTCAGTAAAAATATGTATTGAGTCGATATTAGAGTTTATCTCATAAATATAGTCCAGCACAGGTTTAAGATGCGCCCTCACGGCAGCAGCATCATGACGTACGTTAGCGCTAATAGAACATAAAGACTTTGTTATCTTTTGGCCAGTCAATTCTTCGTGGAAATATAATACCGACGTATGTAAGGCTACTTGGCGGTGGCTACCGCCAAAATGCATCGATTGAACTTCTTCGTGATATTTCAGCTCATAGTTTTCTGACCAATCCATGTGGATAATTGCTTCATTATTACTGAGCACATCTTTCAGTTTTTTCATTTCTTTATACTGTTTCTCAATATTAAAACAATGTTTCAGAAATGATTTGATATTGGAACGTAATTTTCAATGAGGTCTATTGGTTTAGATTTTTCTTTTTTCTTTGTCGTTATGACTTTGACTTTCCTGATGTCACCGATAATAGGCTCTTTAATTTTACACCAGTAACTAAACTCTACGAGATCTTCATTATTGAACTCATTACAAATGATCTCTTTATCTTGGCATACTTCACATATTCTTAACAAACAGTTGTCAGTTTTCGGGGAACAGCACAAAGAGTTTATAAAATCATAGTCACTTTTTTCATTTATAATTTTTGCCTTATGTAAAGCCTCGAGTAATAACTTAATATTGACGTGAATTTGGCATGAACATGTTTCTCGGTTATTCGATTTCGGAAAAACTACCCAAAATGGTCTATACTTGCAAAAAGTAGAGTAGCTTATTTTTATTTGACTGGTGGTGATAAATTTACTGTAAAGGTTTTTTAAACTCATTACTAAGTACCTTTTTGTCTTCCTGATGCCTTTTCTTGTTATAAATTCTTTTTTCCCTGCTGCTTGTCTACTGTTAATATCTTCTTCATAAAATTTATGAATCTCGTTAATAATAGTTGTAAATTGTATTTTAGACTGCTTATTTCGACTTTTAACATGTTTTTCTTTTCTTAATCTATGTATTTTTACTCTGTATCTATTATTAATACTTTGAAGTCTCTGAATTTTCTGTTCATACAACTTTAGCTTGCTTTTAAGATGCACCGTTAATTTCCTTAACCTGGACAATCGGCTAGTAATTAAAGTAGAGTCATGATTGTCATTAAAATTTAGCAGTGGATCTTTGTCTTGAATGCTGGTACTAGGGTTAACCTCATCTGCTTGCTCTATATTTACTTCTTGTATCGCAGAATTTTCCTGTTTCTTACGTCTATTATTTCTCTTATTAATTATCCATGGCTTCCTTTTCGCTCTCTTTTCTCTTTCTGTCATTTCTGTAATGTTTTTCAATTTTTTTGTTTCTCTTCGCTTTTTGTAACGCTCTTTTTCTTTATTTAGTAATTCTGCATATTTTTCAGGGTCGTTGAGTTTAATAAATTCATATCGTTTCGATTTACTAACCTTCTTTCTTTCTTTGCTAGCTGACGAACTCGCCTTCGGCATTTTTGTTTGACTGTAAACAAACAGGCAATTATATTAAAAAAAAACTATAATACAACAGCAGGAAAATGATGTAAAAAAATGAAAACACCGTGTATAATTATTTTAAAACAATTGTTTAAAAAAGCAATAAATTCGCATCACAAATTAATTACATGTATATATTATTAAAAAAGCATATTTTTGGCATAATAAATAACTTCATATTTTATAAAATATGCTATCGTCCAGTAAAAAAAAAACTTGCCTAAAGTAAGTCATTACCGTTACCTCTATGTCCTTACCGTAGCCTTCAAATTGACACGGTAAGGACAGTAGTGGTAAGGACATTTAGAACGTTTTCTATTATTACGTAACTTAATTACGACTTAATTATTTCCAATCATCATGCCGATATTAATTGCACATCTACATACAACTTTCCACAGGAATTAACAAAATAAAGTTTTTACTTACCTTAAAAATAGGGCCTTGATGGTAAGGACACTTTTTATATATTCGAAAAAGAACAACTGCCCACCCCGCAATTCAAGTCACAACCACAATTCACGACGGTTGACAGCGCACTGGCGGAGTGCGGGTCGCGACACGTCATCCAAGATGGCGTACGGCTGCGTTCAAAGCATGCCAACAAACATTTTATAGTGAATTTGGTAAGGACCGACTTTCGATATCCCTTAATATTACAAGCAAAAGAACATGTGTGTAAATAATATAATTATGTAATTTTTATATCCGGATATTAGCAAGGGTTATATGACTCTAAAAATATTAGAAAAACGTCGATTTATCAGTGAATTTTCTATAAATATTTATTATTTAATGCCGAAAACGCAGTTTGTTACACTGCGTTTGGCGTCTGCGAAACTGCAAAACTTTTTTTTTTGGGCTTTTGATGACCTATTTGTTGAGCAATAGTTGTAATACTAATTAGTAAGATTGTATTTAAGATTGTAAAATTTTTGATCCGCTTAAATAGATCGAATATTAACTGCTAGGTAGTTGTTACCAGTTTTTTTGCCATTGGCGGAAATACCCGGGTGTGAACGGGTTCTCTTCATACGTGGCTATCATATTATTTAACTCGTTTTCGTTTATAGCCCGGGGTCGAGGTGCACGAACGCGTTCTGTAATTTCTCCTTCTTCATATCTTCGCACCCAGCGGCGCACCGTTGTTCTCTAACGAAAAAAAAAAAAAAAAAACAATCAGCATCGATTTTTTACATAATATAGGAACTAAGTATAATAATACGAGTACACTACAAAAGTCTTATTCAAAGGGCACAACTAGTACACTATAAATAAAAATTATAAGTATTGAAATACTTAAGGTGTGCATTTTGGTTGACTTCATGATAAATAAACTCTTAACTTTTCTATAACTAATTTAAGTAGTTATAACATTCATAACTATATTTTAAAATACAAGTTGTAAATGCAATAACTGAAAATCTCTTAAGGGGTCATTACTCATCATTATAAACAACTTTTACTATGAGAACCAAACCTGAAATCGCGATAAAAAAGCAGCTGGTCCATACATTTTGACGAGTTACGCGAACATAAATGTAGGGAACAGCTGTTTTTTTTTCGCGATTTCAGGTTTGGTCCCGTAGTAAAAGTTGTTCATAATGTTTAGTACAATGACCCCTTAAGAGGTTTTCAGATATTGCAATTTACACCTCGTATACCTATGAGTAATAAAAATGGCATAGCGTAAATTCCAACATTGTATGAAACTGTCCCAAGCAAATTTGTGCTTTATCTCTACTATTTAAAAGTGTTTATCCCGTGCGGGCTGGCAACGTGGCATTTCTAAAGGTTTTTCGTGGTTAAATACCAACGATCTAGTGCTTGGCCGAAAAAATAGTAAGTACTTGCTATTTTATCGGCCAGCCAAGCACTAAATCGTTAGTATTTAAAACTATGTGTGCAATTTTTTTTAAGTTTTTTTGGTAAGTATTTACGAGCACTACTAACAAAAATTTACATTATTGTCAATTACTTTCCATCTGCAGTATTATGATAAAATAAATGTTAAAAATAATTATAAAAAACAATTATCTTGTGCTTGGGCGAAAAAAAATTGTAGTTTGAAATATAATGATCAAGCCTCTAGAAATGCGACGAATGCGCTCTGGTTTTTCTAATTAAAATGCGGCAACGACGCTGTGAGATAAGGCACCATTGTTTAGGTTGTTTTGGTTTAGGATTTATTATCGGGTCATAAAAGGCTCCAACAACGTCTTTGAAAGCAAAAATAAATAAAAAGAACAATCTTATTTGAATGCATTACTATAAGTAGGTAATATCTTATGAGACTTTTAAAAAGAATCCATCTGAAAGTTATAATAATTTTATTATTTTTATATATAAATCTGCCTAGCCTTTTCCCAACTATGTTGGGGTCGGCTTCCAGTCTAACCGGATGCAGCTGAATACCAATATTTTTCATGGAATTTGTTTTTAAATTGCTGTATGAAGCATACATAATAATTCACTCATTCCGTTCAAGTGAACGAACATATGTCAACAGTCAGTCTTCATTCGCAATCTGCCAGTGTAACACCTTTAACTATTTCTATTAAAATACAGTCCACTTTAAAGTGTTATTTATGTGGTTTTATTACCAGCGTCCGCCACATAAAAATGGTCCTTCGACGAAAATAGTGTTCGCGGCAGATAATCAACTCTATATGTTGTGTGAGTGTGACTCAATTTTGTCGGCGTGGACTAGCGGAAGCGGTCATCAACAAACCCGCGTTGTCATCAGTTGTCATTCATCGCACCGCTCAACTATCGCGTCGCGTGCGAGGAGTACGGAGTCTAAACACAGCGTGCTCAGCAGACAGCGCGCCTACGCGGACGAGCGAGAAGAGTGTACGCGTGCGAACGAGAACCGCGATCAACTCGGCCGCCGGTTGGTCGGCGACGTCGAGAGTTCCAGAAACTTCTAGCAAACTCCATAGCTGCCGGAAGTTATCCGCCGATTTTCAACATCTTCATCCATTGTCCGCCGCCATAATCCGCCATTTTTGTGGTGTTCTATCAAGTGAAGTGAATCACACGTCTCATTTTTTTCCGCATTGTGCAATCATTGCATTCTGTACAACTAAGTAGCATCCATATATGCGCAAAATTGCTATTATTGCAAGTTTTTATAATTTGTGTAGTTACACAAACCTTTTAAGCCATCATGGCAAACAATTTAAAACGCCTAATACTGGCCAGGGGCCAGGCAAAAGGAACGATAACCACATTATGTAAGTTTGTTGAGTCCGAGGATATCGACAAAGCCCCTATAAGGGCGCTTATGGTCAAGAAGGACAGGTTGGTCACCGCCTTTTCAGAATATAGCTCATTTAACATTGATATATCTGTTCTAGATGAAAATAACGATGAAAACTTTGGCCACTATGAATCCATATATTTATGTGCCTTAGCCGCATTCGAAGATGCCATCGAAGAAAAATCTAGCCCAGGTAAATCTCCGAAACCCGGAGCAGAGCGTGACGAGGAAGAAAAAGACGCTATGAAACGTCTCCCACCTATAAATATTTCCAAGTTTGGAGGTGAGGTAGGTGACTTCCACGACTTCATCAGCCTATTTAAAAGTGTCATCGACAAGAACACTAAACTATCACAATGTGATAAATTCTATTATTTAAAAACCTATTTAAGTGGCGAAGCCGCCGAACTCATTAAACATTTATCGCTAACTGCACATAACTATGCAACCGCACTGCAATTGCTCAGCGAGCGATATGATAATAAAAACAAGGTCGTTAATTATCATGTTAATTCTATATTAGACCTAAAGCCTATTTCTAAGTGCACTGCCTTAGCTTTAAGAGAAATCATTTCTCAAACCAGACAGCATTTAGCTGCCTTAAAAAACATAAATATACCCGTTCAACATTGGGATGCAATTATTGTATGCATTTTGCAACGCAAGCTCGACATACACACATTAAGGTGCTTTCATCTAGAAACAAAATCAGAGGCTGACCCTGACTTAAATTCACTTCTTAAATTTTTAGAACAACGGGCAGCAGCACTTGAAACTGTGGCAGACAGCCAAACATCCTCAAATTGTGCAGTGAACAGCGGCCGCAGGACAGGTTTGGTAGCCACTAAGGAGGTAAACAAAAATACACAAGTATGCAAATTTTGTAAGACTAAAAATCACCAACTATATAAATGTGAAAAATTTAAACTTGCCTCGCTATCTGATCGTTTCGGCTATGTAAAGACCAATGAGTTGTGTACCCTATGCTTAAACAAACACCTGTCAAAGTGTAAATTTGCCTTTAAGTGTTCAATTTGCAAACAAAACCATAATAGTTTACTGCATAAAAATGAGCCTGAACAGGAGTTAAAGCAAGTTTCATTATCTATGAATAAATGTGTTGATGTTTTATTGCCTACTATAAAGGTAAACATAACTGACAAGTTAGGTCAACAATTTCAAGTTAGGGCTCTTTGTGACTCAGGTAGTCAGGTTTCCTTTGTGTTATCAGACCTAACAGAAAAAATTGATTGCAGGTTAGTCAATAACTATACCTATATTAAAGGAATATGTGGTCAATCCAACACAGTTCCTCATACTGCTACTTTTAACATCTCTTCTACTCTCAACA
Organism: Atethmia centrago; assembly: GCA_905333075.3. Classification (NCBI taxonomy): domain Eukaryota; kingdom Metazoa; phylum Arthropoda; class Insecta; order Lepidoptera; family Noctuidae; genus Atethmia; species Atethmia centrago. Next base: position 34,688,612 of record HG995369.1, read on the forward strand.
CTTACAAGACTCAAATAGTATGCTGTGTAGTGCCAAACATCACTAGTGATTTACCTCAGTGTGAGATAGATACAGATAATTTAAAAATTCCTTCATACGTCAAGTTAGCTGACACAGAATTTTATAAAACTGGAAAAATAAGTATCTTATTAGGTTGTGACGCTTTCTTTAAAATCTTATTGCGTGAACAACTACCTATTATCCCTAAAGGTTTGTATTTACACAACACCCACTTTGGGTATATTGTGGCTGGAAGGGTGAAGACTAGAAGTTACTCTCCGGTAAGTAAGTGTACCAAACACATTTTAAAAAACAGTGAATGTGATAGCACCCAAAATATAGAAAAGACTTTAGAGCAGTTTTGGAAGTGTGAGCAAGTGACAGAAGTTTTCACTGAGTCGGCTTCTGAAGAAGCTCTTGCTGAAAAAATCTTTTCTGAATCTGTAATATTGAAAGACAATAAATTTCAAGTTAACTTACCTTTAAAACAAAATTTTGATCAATTAAACATGGGAGATTCTTTCATAAGAGCTTTACAACGTTTTAACAATTTAGAAAAAAGACTTCACAAAGATGCTGAACTTTTCAGAGGTTATAAAGCGTTCATTGACACTTACATTTCAATGGGTCATGCTAAATACATTGATATTCAAACATATGATTTAAAAGCTGGTCAGGTATACTTTCTACCACACCATCCAGTATTAAACGAAAATAGCAAAACTACAAAACTAAGAGTCGTTTTTGATGGCTCAATGGCTACTAATCAAGGTTTTTCTTTAAATGACATGTCGCTCAATGGGCCTTGCATCCAAAATGAGTTATTTAATATATTGATTCTCTTCAGATTACATAAATATGTGTTATTTTCTGACATTCAAAAAATGTTTAGAGAAGTTAACCTCAACCCAGCACACTGTGCTCTTCAAAATATATTGTGGAGAGATTCACCACAAAAGGAAATACAGTGTGTTCAGTTGCAAACAGTCACCTATGGACTTAAAAGCTCACCATTTTTAGCTACAAGATGTTTAAATGAGTTAGCTTTCAGATTTGCGCATACTTACCCTGAAGGTGCACACATATTATTGAATCAATGCTATGTCGATGATGTTTGTACCGGTAGTAACGACTTACAAAAATTACTTGATATGAAAAACCAATTAATTGCCATTTTAAACCTTGGTGGTTTTAAACTTCATAAATGGAGTTCAAACAGTGAGCATATATTAAGGGACATTCCCTGTGCTTTACAGATTTCAAATGAAATTGATTTATGCAAAAGTGATGATCAATATGTGAAGACCTTGGGTATCAAATATAACACACAAACGGATGTATTGAACATTTCCTGTCCACAAACTGAGTTGTTAGATGTCTACACCAAGCGTCAGACATTAAGTTTCATTAGCAAACTCTTTGATCCACTGGGTCTAGTAGGTCCAATTATTGTACTTGCAAAAATAATCATGCAACAAACATGGTTAGAGAAGGTTTCATGGGACTCACCATTGCCACTGAACTTAAATAAAAAATTTAAATGTTTTGTTGATAATTTATCAAGAACAGGTTGTATTCAAGTAAAAAGAAATATTGACACACAAAACTCAACATGTATTGAACTAATAGGGTTTGCAGATGCCTCTCAGAAGGCTTATGGTTGTTGTGTTTATTTAAGAACCATTAACAGCAATGATCAAGTAAATGTTGAGTTGTTATGCTCAAAATCAAGGGTAAATCCCATAAAATCATTAACCACACCAAGATTAGAGTTGAATAGCGCTTTGATACTAGCAAAACTATCAAAAAAGTTGTATGATCAACTAATTAAAAATAATTTTGCCATTAAGGTACATTTATATGTAGATTCTCAAATTGTTCTTGCTTGGCTTAACACAGAGCCCACAAAATTGTCTGTTTATGTTGCAAACAGAGTCAAAACTATCTGTGATCTCACACAAAATGCCTCATGGTCATATGTCAGTACCGTTGAGAATCCTGCAGACTGTTTGTCTAGGGGTATAGAACCTCACTTACTTAAAAACAACCAGTTATGGTGGCATGGGCCACAATTTTTACATAGTAAGAATTACACACATGAATCTACAAATATCAAAATTCCTAAGGAAATTCCTGAACTTAAGCTTTGTAATATTACATTGACTTCTGAATCAAATAAAGATTTCAGTTTATATTCATATTATTCGGATATTAACAAATTGAAAAGAATTATTGCCTATATTTACAGGTTTTTTAACAATTGCAAAGTAAAGAAAGAAGATAGGGTCTCCGGACATCTAAAAATAAAAGAACTTCAATTTTCACTCAAAAATATAATTAGACAAGATCAAAAACAACATTTAAGTGAGGAAATGAATTGTATCATGTCCAAGAAACCCATTAAATCCAATTTGAAATCCTTAAATCCATTTTTAGATGGAATAGGTATCCTCAGAGTAGGAGGTAGGTTACACAATGCTAACATACCATATGATCAGAAATATCCTATCATATTACCCAAAGAATCATACATTACACGTTCAATAATTAACAATGAACACAAATGTTTGTTACATGCTGGGAAGAAGTTGACCCTAGCCAGTTTATGTCAAAGGTTTTACCTAATTAATGGACTTAGAGAAGTCAAAGGAGTAATTCACAAATGTTTACTGTGTTTCAAGCTAAGAGCCAAGGCATCAGAGCAAATGATGGGATCTCTTCCTTCAGACAGGGTGAACCCCAGCCGACCTTTTGAAAAGGTAGGAATCGATTATGGCGGTCCGTTTTCAATAAAATTACACCGTATTAGGAAACCAGTAATTTTAAAAGCATACATAGCATTATTTGTTTGTTTCACAACAAAGGCCATTCATATTGAGTTGGTATCAAATTTAACAACTGAATGTTTTTACAGGCATTAAAAAGATTCATTTATCGTCGCAATAAGCCATCTATTATTTATTGTGACAATGGTTCTACCTTCAAGGGTGCCAATAATCAGTTGCATGAGTTATACTCATTACATTTTAATCAGGTACATCAGGAGAAAATTATAAACTCAACTTCAGATCTTGGTATTGAATTCAGTTTTATTCCTTCTTATTCACCAGTATTTGGAGGCCTATGGGAAGCAGGAATTAAGAGTGCTAAATATCACTTAAAAAGAGTTGTAGGCAAACAGATACTAACCTATGAAGAGTTGAATACTGTGATAATTCAAATAGAAGGGTTATTGAACTCCAGGCCTTTACTTTCTTTGCCAAGTATTGACCCAAATGACATGTCTTATTTAACTCCTGCTCATTTTTTGACAGGTGCTTCTATTACATCATTCCCTGAACCTGATGTAACAAATGTGCCCACAAACCGTTTGTCATTTTGGCAGCAATGTACTCACATGGCTCAATCCTTTTGGAAAACTTGGTCAAAACAATATTTGACTCAGTTACAAAATAGGCCAAAATGGCACAATAGTGTACCAAATATTGAAAAAGGGGTATTGGTGCTACTCAGAGTTGATAACACCTCTCCATTAACATGGCCAGTGGCCAGAGTAGAACAGACTTTCCCTGGATCAGATGGCAAGGTCAGGGCATTATCTGTAAGAACTAATAGTGGTAAAATCATGCGTACTAGTGTTATGAAAGTTTGTGTACTTCCTATTTATGAATAAATTATACTTAATAATTTACCTCTGTGTGGCTGCTGGACATGTCATGTGAACTTGTTCATTTACTAGGCTAAATACGTAGGGTATAAATATCGTTAGTTAAGCCAACTTTCTGTTAAAAAAAATCACTTAAATTAATAATCATAGTTGAACTTAAACATGATGTAAACAGATATAGCATACTCAATAGATTCATAATTATACTTTAAGAAGGTAAAATGTAATATAAATATGTGCACATCTATTTTGTAATAGACACATACCAACCTATTTAAAATGCATAGTACATAGGTACTTAAATGAACGTAACATTAATGTATGTTATGTATGTATAAGTACAATAGGTTTTATAATCACAACAATTTAGTAAGTAGTTTTCCAGTTATTGATTAATTAAATTTACTTTGTTAGATTATTCCTTAGTAATTCTGTACATAACAATTTAAAGGATTTCAAAAGAATTGAAGCATCCAGTAAGTAGGTACCTAAATAGTTAAGCATTTTTGTTTATATTATAAAATAGTAAATAAGTAGTACCCAAGTTTAAACAGTTTATTTATACTTGTGAAAAGGACACAAATGTTCCTATTTGTCTAATATTCAGTAAATTTAAGATTAAGTTACATTTTGGTTTGTATTCAAACTATAGCCTTTTGGTTTCTTTGTCGGCGTTGCCATTTATGTATGAAGCATACATAATAATTCACTCATTCCGTTCAAGTGAACGAACATATGTCAACAGTCAGTCTTCATTCGCAATCTGCCAGTGTAACACCTTTAACTATTTCTATTAAAATACAGTCCACTTTAAAGTGTTATTTATGTGTTTTTTTAGTTGCCAAATTTTTTTGAACATGCAGAATCCTATAAGGGAAGGTAAGTAATTGCTCCCAGGCACTTTGTGAGTTCTCCTGGGTCGCAAGACGGAGACATTGCGCCAAACTCAGTGCAACAGACCGTCTCGCGCCCCGGGGAACTCTCTTTAATACAGGGGTAGAATTTTTGAATTTTGCCAACGTTTTCCACAAACTTTGATCAGTAGTTGTTGATGTTGGGGATGTGGCTGGGGGGCACAAAGTTACACTATGAGGTTTGTGAACTTTGCCATAGTGTATCCGTAGCCCCCGTTCGCCTTTAAAGAAGCGTGGCTGGGAGCAATGGGGACATCTCACCTGGACATCAAGCGATGTGGCAGGTTGACTGGCACTATATCCGGCGTCGCTACAGCCGGCGTTAAACATATATTTAAAACGACTTACCTAAAATAAATAATAACTATGCACAATACACTTAAATAATTATTTACAAATATGAAACATTCACACACAAAACCGTATGATTGCTTATTTAATCAAAAATTAAATAAGCAATCATACGCCCTACATATGCTGGCAAAAACGGTAGACACTTCCGCTGTACTTGCTGCATGCCATGGCTACGTGGGATCCTTAATAAAGTATAGTATTGTATTCTGGGGTAATTTCATCAATAAGGACATCGCATTCAAGGCACAAAAGCGGTGTATTAGGGGCATGTTTAATATCAACAACACTGATAGCTGCAGACCATATTTTATCAAATATAATATATTGACATTGCCGTGTGTCTACATTTATGAGGTTGCTAGCTTCGCAAGAACTAACAAACATCTTTTTGTTAAGTACAGAAGTAAGCGGCATAGTGATAAAATTTGTTGTAGCAAGACGGCCTTAATATTGTTAGAATAAAAATTGCACGCTCACATCAAGCAACGTATTTTTTTCATTATTCCCATAATTATACCTGGATCAATCCCGCACAGTAAGTGATTGTATATACCCGGTGCCATACTGAAAATGCTTTTGATATATAAATATCATACTGAAAATGCTTTTGATATATAAATATCATACTGAAAATGCTTTTGATATATAAATATCAAAAGCATTTTCAGTATGGCACCGGGTATATACAATCACTTACTGTGCGGGATTGATCCAGGTATAATTATGGGAATAATGAAAAAAATACGTTGCTTGATGTGAGCGTGCAATTTTTATTCTAACAATATTAAAGATGTAGGTAGCCGGTCGACAAACGTTAAAAATAAAAACGATTAGCCATAATTTACGTAGCCTCAACATTAAACTAGTAGGTATGCGAATGTCGGTAGGCGCTTGCGGGAACATACCCCCGGGCGTTGAAAGCCTGCCTTTCACCCACTAAGTTTCTTCAGACTCGGATATGCAACATTAGTTTTAGTATTTGCGAAACCCGAAACACGTGTCTAGTATATTTATATAAAGAATCTATGTACCAAATTTCAAACCAGTAGCATGAAAAGTCACAAAGTTATAAGCTTGTTATGTTACTTGGTTGTCCGTACAAAAACATGCTCACGCGTCGTCGGGCGCTCATTGATAATACTTCGGAAGTAGACCGTACCTAACCGTACGACGATTGTATTGTAATTAACTGGTGATAACATTTTCCATCACACTTGCAGACTTTGGACTGTCGTAATGTTCAAGTGTAGAATCAAATCAAATCAAATCAAAATATTTTTATTTCACATAAACCTACATGGGCACTTATGAAACGTCAGAAGCTAGGTGCACGGTTCCAATGGGTTGTTTCCTATGGAGAAGAGCCGGCAACAAACTCCACGGTTACTCTTTTAAAAATAATTGGCTTTTACAATGTTTTCAAATTACAGTGTTAATAGGTATGGGAGGACAGTGTAGGCCTGTCGAGACGTACCAGGTACTTATCAAAAAAAAAAAAGAAAAAGGTCTACAAAATATCTAGTCTATTAAGCCTACAACGTTCTCACATTCACAAGGTACACACAAATCTGTGTAAAATGTTAATAAAATAATAAAAATAAAAACCCATTTAAACCAAATGAAGTTTGCCATTACAAGTCTGAAATCAAAATTTTAGGTATATAATGTCAAACAGTGAAAATAATATGTCAAAAAGAAAATTTGTATAAAATAAATAATAATAAACATCGTAATTTGGGAGCAGTTAATAGACATTTACATAGTTATGCCGTTTATGAGGTACCAGGGAAGCCACATGTGCAGAAGGAATTATTGCCAAACTTCCTTGTCTTCAACGTAGTCTTTAATCTTATAATATGAGTTTTTGGTAAGGACACGTTTGATGTGGGTTTTGAACTTTCCATCGCTAAGTTCTGTAACTGACTTTGGCAACTTGTTATAAAAGCAGATACTGTTGATAAAAAATGATTTGCTTGTTTTTGTTAATCTAAATTTGGGTATCACAATTTCATGTAGGTAGATATTATTATGTACTTTATTCGTAAATGCAGCCGTAAGTGATAAAATGTAGTCAATGCGATTATTGCACCTTATGCCAACCACTTAAACTTCAAATTGGATGGAAAAGTGTTTAATATCGCATTACTTAACCAAAGCAGGTTGTATGTACTATCGGCCCAAGTTAAGCATGCTCACTTAAGAAAATATTCCTGCGAGAGCGCAGCTAGTGAAAAACCACACCCCTTCCTAGTTTCCCCCAATTAGAGACAATATGCATTTGTGTGAGTAATGAGCGAGTAACATAAAATAACAAACATTAGCTAGAGCGCGGCAGTGCCAATTTGCTCTCGCTAATTGTTGACGCTTCCCTTAAATTCCTATCGCCATTTCATTTTACGACCTGTTTATTTCTATCGGACTGATTGCCTGCCTAACTGTGACCTCTGCTTGTATACCGGACTGTGATCGAAAGCCTCTTCTTGACCCTAGCTTGTATCCTGGACTGTGTGTGTATTGTGTGTGGGCTGTGACTAACGTGGTGCAACCATGACGACCCGAAACCTGATTCAGGAAGAAAGGAATCAAATTATAGTTTTGCATAGACAAGGGTTAAATATATCCCAAATAGCAGTGGAGTTGAACATGCAAGTAAGTTATGTTTTTGTATTCAGATAGAGGGAGAGATATAGAAATAAATAAAGTGATAGTAATATTATTATTTCATAGTTTGCATTTTTCCTTATATTGCAATTGTGGCGGACGCTGGTAATAAAACCACATAAATAACACTTTAAAGTGGACTGTATTTTAATAGAAATAGTTAAAGGTGTTACACTGGCAGATTGCGAATGAAGACTGACTGTTGACATATGTTCGTTCACTTGAACGGAATGAGTGAATTATTATGTATGCTTCATACATAAATGGCAACGCCGACAAAGAAACCAAAAGGCTATAGTTTGAATACAAACCAAAATGTAACTTAATCTTAAATTTACTGAATATTAGACAAATAGGAACATTTGTGTCCTTTTCACAAGTATAAATAAACTGTTTAAACTTGGGTACTACTTATTTACTATTTTATAATATAAACAAAAATGCTTAACTATTTAGGTACCTACTTACTGGATGCTTCAATTCTTTTGAAATCCTTTAAATTGTTATGTACAGAATTACTAAGGAATAATCTAACAAAGTAAATTTAATTAATCAATAACTGGAAAACTACTTACTAAATTGTTGTGATTATAAAACCTATTGTACTTATACATACATAACATACATTAATGTTACGTTCATTTAAGTACCTATGTACTATGCATTTTAAATAGGTTGGTATGTGTCTATTACAAAATAGATGTGCACATATTTATATTACATTTTACCTTCTTAAAGTATAATTATGAATCTATTGAGTATGCTATATCTGTTTACATCATGTTTAAGTTCAACTATGATTATTAATTTAAGTGATTTTTTTTAACAGAAAGTTGGCTTAACTAACGATATTTATACCCTACGTATTTAGCCTAGTAAATGAACAAGTTCACATGACATGTCCAGCAGCCACACAGAGGTAAATTATTAAGTATAATTTATTCATAAATAGGAAGTACACAAACTTTCATAACACTAGTACGCATGATTTTACCACTATTAGTTCTTACAGATAATGCCCTGACCTTGCCATCTGATCCAGGGAAAGTCTGTTCTACTCTGGCCACTGGCCATGTTAATGGAGAGGTGTTATCAACTCTGAGTAGCACCAATACCCCTTTTTCAATATTTGGTACACTATTGTGCCATTTTGGCCTATTTTGTAACCGAGTCAAATATTGTTTTGACCAAGTTTTCCAAAAGGATTGAGCCATGTGAGTACATTGCTGCCAAAATGACAAACGGTTTGTGGGCACATTTGTTACATCAGGTTCAGGGAATGATGTAATAGAAGCACCTGTCAAAAAATGAGCAGGAGTTAAATAAGACATGTCATTTGGGTCAATACTTGGCAAAGAAAGTAAAGGCCTGGAGTTCAATAACCCTTCTATTTGAATTATCACAGTATTCAACTCTTCATAGGTTAGTATCTGTTTGCCTACAACTCTTTTTAAGTGATATTTAGCACTCTTAATTCCTGCTTCCCATAGGCCTCCAAATACTGGTGAATAAGAAGGAATAAAACTGAATTCAATACCAAGATCTGAAGTTGAGTTTATAATTTTCTCCTGATGTACCTGATTAAAATGTAATGAGTATAACTCATGCAACTGATTATTGGCACCCTTGAAGGTAGAACCATTGTCACAATAAATAATAGATGGCTTATTGCGACGATAAATGAATCTTTTTAATGCCTGTAAAAAACATTCAGTTGTTAAATTTGATACCAACTCAATATGAATGGCCTTTGTTGTGAAACAAACAAATAATGCTATGTATGCTTTTAAAATTACTGGTTTCCTAATACGGTGTAATTTTATTGAAAACGGACCGCCATAATCGATTCCTACCTTTTCAAAAGGTCGGCTGGGGTTCACCCTGTCTGAAGGAAGAGATCCCATCATTTGCTCTGATGCCTTGGCTCTTAGCTTGAAACACAGTAAACATTTGTGAATTACTCCTTTGACTTCTCTAAGTCCATTAATTAGGTAAAACCTTTGACATAAACTGGCTAGGGTCAACTTCTTCCCAGCATGTAACAAACATTTGTGTTCATTGTTAATTATTGAACGTGTAATGTATGATTCTTTGGGTAATATGATAGGATATTTCTGATCATATGGTATGTTAGCATTGTGTAACCTACCTCCTACTCTGAGGATACCTATTCCATCTAAAAATGGATTTAAGGATTTCAAATTGGATTTAATGGGTTTCTTGGACATGATACAATTCATTTCCTCACTTAAATGTTGTTTTTGATCTTGTCTAATTATATTTTTGAGTGAAAATTGAAGTTCTTTTATTTTTAGATGTCCGGAGACCCTATCTTCTTTCTTTACTTTGCAATTGTTAAAAAACCTGTAAATATAGGCAATAATTCTTTTCAATTTGTTAATATCCGAATAATATGAATATAAACTGAAATCTTTATTTGATTCAGAAGTCAATGTAATATTACAAAGCTTAAGTTCAGGAATTTCCTTAGGAATTTTGATATTTGTAGATTCATGTGTGTAATTCTTACTATGTAAAAATTGTGGCCCATGCCACCATAACTGGTTGTTTTTAAGTAAGTGAGGTTCTATACCCCTAGACAAACAGTCTGCAGGATTCTCAACGGTACTGACATATGACCATGAGGCATTTTGTGTGAGATCACAGATAGTTTTGACTCTGTTTGCAACATAAACAGACAATTTTGTGGGCTCTGTGTTAAGCCAAGCAAGAACAATTTGAGAATCTACATATAAATGTACCTTAATGGCAAAATTATTTTTAATTAAGTAGTTGATCATACAACTTTTTTGATAGTTTTGCTAGTATCAAAGCGCTATTCAACTCTAATCTTGGTGTGGTTAATGATTTTATGGGATTTACCCTTGATTTTGAGCATAACAACTCAACATTTACTTGATCATTGCTGTTAATGGTTCTTAAATAAACACAACAACCATAAGCCTTCTGAGAGGCATCTGCAAACCCTATTAGTTCAATACATGTTGAGTTTTGTGTGTCAATATTTCTTTTTACTTGAATACAACCTGTTCTTGATAAATTATCAACAAAACATTTAAATTTTTTATTTAAGTTCAGTGGCAATGGTGAGTCCCATGAAACCTTCTCTAACCATGTTTGTTGCATGATTATTTTTGCAAGTACAATAATTGGACCTACTAGACCCAGTGGATCAAAGAGTTTGCTAATGAAACTTAATGTCTGACGCTTGGTGTAGACATCTAACAACTCAGTTTGTGGACAGGAAATGTTCAATACATCCGTTTGTGTGTTATATTTGATACCCAAGGTCTTCACATATTGATCATCACCTTTGCATAAATCAATTTCATTTGAAATCTGTAAAGCACAGGGAATGTCCCTTAATATATGCTCACTGTTTGAACTCCATTTATGAAGTTTAAAACCACCAAGGTTTAAAATGGCAATTAATTGGTTTTTCATATCAAGTAATTTTTGTAAGTCGTTACTACCGGTACAAACATCATCGACATAGCATTGATTCAATAATATGTGTGCACCTTCAGGGTAAGTATGCGCAAATCTGAAAGCTAACTCATTTAAACATCTTGTAGCTAAAAATGGTGAGCTTTTAAGTCCATAGGTGACTGTTTGCAACTGAACACACTGTATTTCCTTTTGTGGTGAATCTCTCCACAATATATTTTGAAGAGCACAGTGTGCTGGGTTGAGGTTAACTTCTCTAAACATTTTTTGAATGTCAGAAAATAACACATATTTATGTAATCTGAAGAGAATCAATATATTAAATAACTCATTTTGGATGCAAGGCCCATTGAGCGACATGTCATTTAAAGAAAAACCTTGATTAGTAGCCATTGAGCCATCAAAAACGACTCTTAGTTTTGTAGTTTTGCTATTTTCGTTTAATACTGGATGGTGTGGTAGAAAGTATACCTGACCAGCTTTTAAATCATATGTTTGAATATCAATGTATTTAGCATGACCCATTGAAATGTAAGTGTCAATGAACGCTTTATAACCTCTGAAAAGTTCAGCATCTTTGTGAAGTCTTTTTTCTAAATTGTTAAAACGTTGTAAAGCTCTTATGAAAGAATCTCCCATGTTTAATTGATCAAAATTTTGTTTTAAAGGTAAGTTAACTTGAAATTTATTGTCTTTCAATATTACAGATTCAGAAAAGATTTTTTCAGCAAGAGCTTCTTCAGAAGCCGACTCAGTGAAAACTTCTGTCACTTGCTCACACTTCCAAAACTGCTCTAAAGTCTTTTCTATATTTTGGGTGCTATCACATTCACTGTTTTTTAAAATGTGTTTGGTACACTTACTTACCGGAGAATAACTTCTAGTCTTCACCCTTCCAGCCACAATATACCCAAAGTGGGTGTTGTGTAAATACAAACCTTTAGGGATAATAGGTAGTTGTTCACGCAATAAGATTTTAAAGAAAGCGTCACAACCTAATAAGATACTTATTTTTCCAGTTTTATAAAATTCTGTGTCAGCTAACTTGACGTATGAAGGAATTTTTAAATTATCTGTATCTATCTCACACTGAGGTAAATCACTAGTGATGTTTGGCACTACACAGCATACTATTTGAGTCTTGTAAGTGTTGAGAGTAGAAGAGATGTTAAAAGTAGCAGTATGAGGAACTGTGTTGGATTGACCACATATTCCTTTAATATAGGTATAGTTATTGACTAACCTGCAATCAATTTTTTCTGTTAGGTCTGATAACACAAAGGAAACCTGACTACCTGAGTCACAAAGAGCCCTAACTTGAAATTGTTGACCTAACTTGTCAGTTATGTTTACCTTTATAGTAGGCAATAAAACATCAACACATTTATTCATAGATAATGAAACTTGCTTTAACTCCTGTTCAGGCTCATTTTTATGCAGTAAACTATTATGGTTTTGTTTGCAAATTGAACACTTAAAGGTAAATTTACACTTTGACAGGTGTTTGTTTAAGCATAGGGTACACAACTCATTGGTCTTTACATAGCCGAAACGATCAGATAGCGAGGCAAGTTTAAATTTTTCACATTTATATAGTTGGTGATAATTAGTCTTACAAAATTTGCATACTTGTGTATTTTTGTTTACCTCCTTAGTGGCTACCAAACCTGTCCTGCGGCCGCTGTTCACTGCACAATTTGAGGATTTTTGGCTGTCTGCCACAGTTTCAAGTGCTGCTGCCCGTTGTTCTAAAAATTTAAGAAGTGAATTTAAGTCAGGGTCAGCCTCTGATTTTGTTTCTAGATGAAAGCACCTTAATGTGTGTATGTCGAGCTTGCGTTGCAAAATGCATACAATAATTGCATCCCAATGTTGAACGGGTATATTTATGTTTTTTAAGGCAGCTAAATGCTGTCTGGTTTGAGAAATGATTTCTCTTAAAGCTAAGGCAGTGCACTTAGAAATAGGCTTTAGGTCTAATATAGAATTAACATGATAATTAACGACCTTGTTTTTATTATCATATCGCTCGCTGAGCAATTGCAGTGCGGTTGCATAGTTATGTGCAGTTAGCGATAAATGTTTAATGAGTTCGGCGGCTTCGCCACTTAAATAGGTTTTTAAATAATAGAATTTATCACATTGTGATAGTTTAGTGTTCTTGTCGATGACACTTTTAAATAGGCTGATGAAGTCGTGGAAGTCACCTACCTCACCTCCAAACTTGGAAATATTTATAGGTGGGAGACGTTTCATAGCGTCTTTTTCTTCCTCGTCACGCTCTGCTCCGGGTTTCGGAGATTTACCTGGGCTAGATTTTTCTTCGATGGCATCTTCGAATGCGGCTAAGGCACATAAATATATGGATTCATAGTGGCCAAAGTTTTCATCGTTATTTTCATCTAGAACAGATATATCAATGTTAAATGAGCTATATTCTGAAAAGGCGGTGACCAACCTGTCCTTCTTGACCATAAGCGCCCTTATAGGGGCTTTGTCGATATCCTCGGACTCAACAAACTTACATAATGTGGTTATCGTTCCTTTTGCCTGGCCCCTGGCCAGTATTAGGCGTTTTAAATTGTTTGCCATGATGGCTTAAAAGGTTTGTGTAACTACACAAATTATAAAAACTTGCAATAATAGCAATTTTGCGCATATATGGATGCTACTTAGTTGTACAGAATGCAATGATTGCACAATGCGGAAAAAAATGAGACGTGTGATTCACTTCACTTGATAGAACACCACAAAAATGGCGGATTATGGCGTCGGACAATGGATGAAGATGTTGAAAATCGGCGGATAACTTCCGGCAGCTATGGAGTTTGCTAGAAGTTTCTGGAACTCTCGACGTCGCCGACCAACCGGCGGCCGAGTTGATCGCGGTTCTCGTTCGCACGCGTACACTCTTCTCGCTCGTCCGCGTAGGCGCGCTGTCTGCTGAGCACGCTGTGTTTAGACTCCGTACTCTTTGCACGCGACGCGATAGTTGAGCGGTGCGATGAATGACAACTGATGACAACGCGGGTTTGTTGATGACCGCTTCCGCTAGTCCACGCCGACAAAATTGAGTCACACTCACACAACATATCGTCGCTTAAGTTCTAACACCGCGGAAGTAATTTTTTTGACAAAATACGTATTGTGTGTCATTCGATAGAGAATCGCAAGGCGCATCGTTTGACGAATTTTAAAATTGGATGTGTCTACATGAATTAAACATATTTTAATTTCTATATTGAATAAACCTAAATATGAACAGTTGTTTGAGGCTAAATAAAACGGATTTATTGCTCTCCTGAAAAGTTGCGTATTTTGACTTCCGCGGTGTTAGAACTTAAGCGACGATATAGAGTTGATTATCTGCCGCGAACACTACTTTCGTCGAAGGACCATTTTTATGTGGCGGACGCTGGTAATAAAACCACATAAATAACACTTTAAAGTGGACTGTATTTTAATAGAAATAGTTAAAGGTGTTACACTGGCAGATTGCGAATGAAGACTGACTGTTGACATATGTTCGTTCACTTGAACGGAATGAGTGAATTATTATGTATGCTTCATACAACGAACCAAATTAAAGAAAATTGCAACAATTCGACCCTAACTTTAGATACAAAATTACCTGCTTTCAATAATTCATCACGAAAAGGATTATGTTCACATGTGGAATCCAAATTAGGTGAAGGTGACATCAGGGGTGCGGCCAGGATACTTTTCAGCAGCGATGTGGTGGCGCCTTACTCTCCAGAAACGGTAACAGCTCTAGAGAGTAAACACCCAGCGCCTGCGGATGGTCTCACCTTTCCCGATCCTCCCGACCTTCCCAACCTAAATTCAACCTTCCTAAACATTTCGGCCCCCCAGTTGATTACAGCCGTGAGCTCCTTCCGAAGTGGTTCAGCCGGTGGCCTCGACGGTCTGACTCCTCAACATCTTAAGGATCTTTTGAGTTCAGGCGCCGGGGAAGCTGGCGAATCGCTTCTAAAGGAGCTTGCAGCCCTGATTAACCTCATGCTCACCGGCGGTGTGAACGAGGCCGTCGTCGATGTCTTATACGGGGCCAACCTATGTGCCCTGCGTAAGAAGGACGGCGGTATCCGTCCCATCGCCGTTGGCTGCACTTACAGGCGTACGGCAGCCAAAATATGCTGTAAGTTATATAGCGAACCGCTTATAGCTAAGTTTCAGCCCCTGCAGCTTGGTTTCGGCTCAAAAGGGGGCTGTGAGGCTGCCGTGCATGCCCTTTCCACCTTTTTGAATTCCAACAAAGGTCAGGTCATCCTCAAGGTCGACGTTAAGAATGCCTTTAATTCTGTCAACAGGGACACTTTGTTGGCTGAAGTCAAAAAGGAATTACCCGAAATTTATGGTTTTATGTGGCAATGTTACAGGTACCCTTCTAAATTATTATACAAGGACAATGTTTTGGAATCTGCAGTAGGATGCCAACAAGGTGACCCTCTCGGACCAGTCATTTTCAGCTTGGCTATTCATCCAATTATTCAGAAACTAAATTCAAAATTTAATGTGTGGTATTTAGATGATGGAACGCTAGGAGGTGATGTAGACACCGTTTTGAAAGACTTAAAATTCCTCAAACAGCAATTTAAATCTATTGGCCTGGACCTTAACCCATCTAAATGTGAAATTTACCTTTCTGACATTACCGACAGACAATTGACCCTAGAGAAATTTAATGAAATAACCCCACAAATCAAAATTTTAGAAAAAAGTTCACTGCACCTCCTAGGTTCCCCAGTTTTAGAAGACAGTTTTTCTTTTTTTATCGACGAAAAAATCAAAAACTTCAACGACATTTCAGACAGACTCTCCAAAATTAATTTACATTCGGCATTCACCCTGATTAGATACTGTTGTTTTGGCCCAAATTTTATATATTTTCTACGTTCTTCCCCCTTATGGAAGCAGTCACACCTCTTGGACAAAATTGACCAAATTATTCGCAATACATTAACTTCCATTTTAAATGTGGCCTTGGACGACCGAGCGTGGTTGCAAGCCACACTACCCATTCGTTTTGGTGGCCTCGGTGTCCGTAAAATTACTAATATTAGCTTACCGGCGTTCCTGTCCTCTGTCCACAGCACTGAAAAGCTAACCAAGGAAATTTTAGCCCCCTCCCTGGTTGACTCTGAAGTGCCGTGCTTGACCGACGCAGTGAACGCCTGGAAAATGGCTTGCCCGGATACAGATCGTCCCGTGAACCCATCTTCCCAGAGACAGTGGGACGAGCCGCTCTGCAGGTTGGTACGGAATAATCTTATTAATACGTCCACCAATACTGCTGAGCGTGCCCGCCTGCTGGCTGTGGGTGAGTGGGAGTCGGGCCTCTGGCTTCAGGCGCTACCGTCACCCAACATAGGCACTATGCTGGGTGACACCACCTTCCGGCTCGCTACTTGTCTGCGTCTGGGCGCTCCTTGCGTAGCTCCGCATCGCTGCCAATGCGGTGAAGGTGTCGACTGCCTCGGACACCATGGTCTATCCTGCAGTAAAAGCGCAGGGCGGATAGCACGGCACGCAAGTATCAACGACATCATCCGTCGCGCTCTTGGCACCGTCGGGGTGCCCGCTGTTTTAGAACCTAATGGTTCTAAAACAGCGGGCTACGCGCTACGCGCTAACGCGACGATGGGAAGAGACCAGACGGAATGACCATAATGCCTTGGAAGGTAGGTAGGCCTTTGGTGTGGGATGCCACGTGTGTCGACACCCTTGCGCCATCCCATCTTCCTAGCACGGCGGGCTGTGCTGGGGCGGCTGCTGCAGGTGCGGAAAACCTCAAACGGTGCAAGTACTCAAATCTTTTTGGGACTTATATGTTCGAGCCGTTTGGGGTTGAAACACTAGGGCCATGGGGTCCGAGTGCCCACTTAGTTTTTAGAGACATCGCCAAGCGGTTGGCCGACTCCTCACGTGACCAGAGGGCTGGTCTATTTTTTGGCCAAAGAATCAGCATTGCCATACAACGTGGTAATGCTGCCAGCCTTTTGGGTACTTTTCCTGTTGACAGCGATGCGGACGAATTTTTTGACGCCCTTTGATATTTTGCCCTCCCTTTTTTATAATTGTACATATAATTATTATTATTTTAAGTTTGTTAGTTTTTAAATGATGTAGATATTACCAATAAATAAATCCCATATATTAGGTAGCATTTTTGATTTAAAATGTCAACATGTGTCTTCCAATTCAAATTATAATCAATTGTCATGCCTAAAAAAATAGTAGTTGCTATCTCATTTATTTTGTTCCCTGAATAATGTAAATTAATGTCAGTAAATTGGGCTTTACGATTGCGAAATATCATAAATTTATATTTTTATAAAAAATAATAAAATTAACTAAAATTTAGTTTGGAAATAAAATTTAATTTGTCTTCGGAAAGGCGCGCGAGCATTTTTAGTATGCGGGCGTGTTGGACTCAAGACGGCGTCATCTCTATAAAGGCCTCTGATGGAAGTCGGCATAAGGTTACTTCCATTGAAGAGTTGAAGCCCTTGATAGCCATGTACCCGAGGCACCGGGCGCGGCTCCTTCAGCGAGATGAAGAAGTGTTGATGCTGCCGGGAGCCTGAAAAACACAATCCGTAATTAGGTATATGTGAATGTTTACTTTGATGTCTTGTTGTTGTTTATAATGTGTAGTTTCGTAGTCTTTACTTACCGATATATAGCTGTCCCGTCCCATTATCTTTCTTTTGCTTTGTGCCCCAACTGTTTACGTAATCTCTGTTTTCAATTGAGGTGTAGTAGTTTATATTTGCGATACCCTTAACAATGTGTAATTATGCTTCGCAGCTTCATTCTTTGCGATTTACGTTTAACATGGTGTAGTAGTGCCATCT
The DNA here is from genome assembly GCA_905333075.3 of Atethmia centrago. Classification (NCBI taxonomy): domain Eukaryota; kingdom Metazoa; phylum Arthropoda; class Insecta; order Lepidoptera; family Noctuidae; genus Atethmia; species Atethmia centrago. The sequence goes on from HG995369.1 coordinate 34,706,554, forward strand.
ACCGTAGGCCTTGCACGATGGTTTAAAGTCTACTTTTTTTTTTTTTTGACATTTTGCCCCACTACTGCGCACTGCTGTCGTAGCGGACCGTTCCGACATTAATCCTCATTCTGTGTTATCGTGCTGTAGCCTTCGCACGCATTTGGTTACCCTGCCACTGCGTTCTTACTTTTTAAAATAGGTAGTGAAAATAATAAGATGGGAAACAAAAGGAAATATCGAGAAGAGGAAGAATCTAGGATCACAAAGAAGATTAAAAAACTGGAACGGAAATTACAGCGCCGAAGGCGCGTTATTCGTCCGATGATAGCAGTAAGTAAAAATAATATTTAATAGTATCGTCGTTGACGTGTTACTATTGCTAGTGATTTTAAAATCGTCTCGAATAACAAAACTATTACATATTTGAATCAATTACCGTCGTTGACGGTTAATATTTGAACTAATTACCGTCGTTAGCGGTTAATGTTTGAACTAATTACCGTCGTTGGCGGTTAATATTTGAACTGATTACCGTCGTTGGCGGTTAATATTTGTACTAATTACCGTCGTTGGCGGTTAATTTTTCATAGTATAATACCGTCGTTGACGGTTATTGCTTGAATCCACTACCGTCGTTGACGGTTACGTGTGTCAAGTTTTGAAATAACAAAGTATTTTTGTTTTTCACACAGATTCTGAAATCGATGAGCAAGTTTTGCCCGTGATGTCACCAAGGCAGTCACCAATCGATCTTGGAGCTTCGCCACTCAACCACAGGAATGAATCCTTAGATATGCCTGGTCTGATCTCTCCTATTCCACAAACCTCACTGTATGAATCTACTAGTCTGGAACTTACCAATACAGAAGCTGTAATTCCGGAGCCAGGATCGTCCTCTGCTCCCGGTCCATGTTTATCAAACGTGCAAGAGGAGGATACCCAGCTAGAAGAAGATATACTTCAGATCTTAGGGGAACCACCACAGCCAGAGATTGCGCTGGGTAAAAATATCCATAAAGATATCGCATTCCATTGGCAAGATATCTTGGTTAAAGGCTTACCTAGAGAACAAAAAGAACCGCTTCTCAAAAAGTATCTTATACCGGCTAACTGTTACTTTCTTGTAGCCCCGTTATTAAATCCTGAAGCTAAAGCAGCTACCCCAGATATTCTATCCAGGAGAGACGCCAGTTTGTTACAAAAGCAAAATCAAATTGGCGTCGCATTAGCCGCGTTATCTCAGCTTACTGAAATGATTATACGAAATTAAGCCTCCAAGCAAACACTTCTGCAGCCTCTTAGTGATGCTTGCCGCATTCTATGCGACAGCCACTGTATTGAAAGTAGAACCAGACGTAGCATAATTATGAGTTCTATTAATACCAGTTTACGCGATGCTCTTGCTAACACAAATCGTGACAAGTACTTGTTTGGAGAAGATTTGGCCGAAAAACTAAGAGCTGCTAAGTTTGTCCAAAAAACAGGAGAATCTCTGCAAAAAACGAATCCTATACCGTATACTAGCAAAAGTAGTTCGAACTTCAGGGGCACGCCAAGAAACCGGAATTTAAACTTCAGGGGCCCAATTCAAAGGAAACCACCGAACAAGACAAACGAGGCACCGAGAGGACGACAGCCGGCGCGTCAGACGCGCGGCTTCAACTATTCGCGTCAGCCGCCACCTCCGCCGAAGACGTCTTCACCGACCAGAAGGAACTATCGCAGATAAATACTCAGGTAACGCAATACGCTGGTCGTCTGCAATATTTCTATTTACAGTGGTCTCAAATAACAGATGACCCAACCTTACGGTCTTGGATAAAGGGATATAAAATCCCATTTATATCCACTCCAATCCGATTTGACAGTCCATGTTCTATGCCTAAATCAGAACAGGAGCATTACGATTATGTTAAAACAATTAAAAAGTTAATTGAGGTTAAAGCAATTTCACAATGTTCACATGATGAGGGTGAATTCATATCAAGTATCTTTCTTGTACCTAAACCAAACGGTGAAAAACGCTTTATTCTAAATTTAAAACTTTTAAATAGATTTATAAAAACTAATCATTTTAAAATGGAGGATTACAGGACAGCCATTAAATTAATAACTAAAACATGTTACATGGCTTCGATTGACCTAAAGGATGCATATTTTTTTATTAATGTCTCTAAATGTCAGAGAAAATACTTGCGTTTTAATTATAATGGAACACTTTTTGAGTTTAATTGTGTACCTTTTGGATTATGCACTGCTCCGTATGTTTTTACAAAAATTTTGAAGCCTGTGATGGAGTATTTGCGGTCGAGAAATATGATTTCAGTTGTTTATTTAGACGATATATTTTGCATAGGAAAAGACTTAAAAGACTGTACTTTTAATGTTAAATATACTTATGCATTTTTAGAAAATTTAGGATTTATTATAAACAAAGATAAAAGTTGTTTATTACCAAGTACTAAGTGCAAGTTCTTAGGTTTTATTTTCGACTCCCAAAAAATGATCATGGAATTGCCCTCTGATAAGAAAGATAAAATAAAAACTAACGTTCAAATTCTTTTAGACATTCGTAAATGTAAATTACGCGATTTTGCTAGAACAATTGGTCTTCTGATATCTGCGTGTCCTGCGATACAATATTCTTGGATGCGTACAAAATTATTTGAGCAATTAAAATTTTTCTCTTTGATAGAAAATGATAGTTACAATCAAACAGTTTTAATGCCGAACTTTATTAGGGAAGATCTTAAGTGGTGGTTAAATAACGTGGCTTTTGGTTATTCTAATATTAAAACCAATATATTTAAAAAGAAATTTTTAGCGATGCCTCATCCACCGGGTGGGGTGCATATTGTGATGGTGATGAATCGTACGGTTATTGGAAAGAAAATGAAATGAAATTACACATTAACCAATTAGAGCTAAAAGCAGCTTTTTTCGGATTAAAAGTCTTTGCCAGTGATTGTTTTGATTGTGAGTTGTTATTAAGAATCGATAATGTTACAGCCATTTCATGCATTAACAGGATGGGCAGTGTACAATACCCACATCTCAATGATGAGACTCGTAATATTTGGAAATGGTGTGAAAGGCGTAGTATTTCGATTTTTGCATCATACATTAACACTAAAGATAACCAAGAAGCTGATATGTTGTCTCGTAAAAAGTTTCAGGATACCGAATGGGAATTAGGAAATTACGCATATGAGGAAATAAAACACAAGTTAGGATCACCAAATATAGATTTATTTGCCAGCCGTTGTAATTCTAAATGTAATACATACGTTACCTGGAAAAATGATCCTGATGCGTGGGCTATTGATGCGTTTACCATTTCATGGAAAGATTTAAACTTTTACGCCTTTCCACCATTTTCAATGATACTAAAAACAATCCAAAAAATCATATCCGATAAAGCAGAGGGTATAGTTGTCATCCCATATTGGCCAACTCAACCTTGGTTTCCATTATTTAATAAAATATGTAAATCTGAAATTATTTACTTTCCACCTGATTGTAATTTGCTAAAATCTCCTTACAGATCAACCCACAGTCTGCATCGAACATTAACATTGGCTGCCGCGAGATTATCCGGCAGACTCTATTAAATAAATTTCTGTCACCAAGGTCGGTGGAAATAATGTTAGCATCCTTGTCAAGTAACACTTATAAACAATACGACGGCTGCATAAATGCCTGGATTATTTACTGTCAAAAACATAATTATGATCACAGTTGTGCTTCAATACCGATAGTTATTCATTTTTTAACAGAGGTTTTTGACAAGGGTGCGAAATATGGGACAATCAACTCTTACAAATCTGCTTTATCTTTATTATTAGGTCATCATTTAGATGATGAAAGACTTAAACGATTCATGAAGGGTGTTTTCAAATTAAGGCCAACTAACCCAAAGTACAATGTTACTTGGGATCCTGACATAGTTTTAAACTACTTAACCCTCAAATGGCCTAATGAAAATCTAGATTTGAAAACTCTCTCCAAGAAAACTGTAACGTTAATTGCTCTTGTGACCGCACATCGTGTACAAACCTTATCTCTAATTAAAATTAACAATATCATTACAAATCCCAATGAAACTATTATTAAAATTCCCGATACAATAAAGACAACTAAATTAAATTCATTTCAACCAATTTTAAGACTTCCATTTTATAATACACGTCCAGAAATCTGCCCAGCTAGATGTTTACAAGCATATATGAATAAAACTAAGACATTACGTAAGGATAACAATATTAAGTTATTTATAAGTTTCAAAAAACCACATTCAAACGTTACTTCTCAAACTATTAGTCATTGGATAAAGGATACGCTACTAGAAAGTGGCATAGACACTTCAATATTTTGCGCTCACAGTACACGACATGCAGCCACATCAAAGGCAAATAAATTAGGAGTAAACATAGATGTGATTAAAAAGGCTGCTGGATGGACTAATTCGTCTTCAGCTTTTGCTCGATTCTACAATAAAGAAATTGTAAATCATAATCAATTCGCTGAATCATTGCTTAATTCATGTCAATTATAATGTAATAGGTAATACAAATTACAATACATATCGCTCCTTGAATACAAAAGGGCCACAATTAAAAAAAAAATGAAAATCGTTTTATTGCAAAAATTACACCTGAACCGACTATATTTTATAGTGAAAAAAAAACTCCCATCATTTTTGCTTATATTATGGCTACACTAACTTACCGCCATTTTTGCATTAGCTCACTTTGACAGGTAATGTCAGTGCAAAACCGCCATTTTGTTAGTTGCGCCCGGAGATTCAACGCAAACGCACGTCGGTTGCGTGAAAAAGTGCCACAATCCAAAATACGTCTGTGTTGGATTCAAAATTTCAGGTAAGTGTGATTATATTTTACAATACAAAAGTGCCATATTTTGGAAAACGTCCGTTTTGCATTCTAACATTAGTATTTGTAACCATAATATATAATACAAAAGTGCCATATTTTGGAAAACGTCTGTTTTGCATTCTAACATTAGTATTTGTAACCATAATATATAATACAAAAGTGCCATATTTTGGAAAACGTCTGTTTTGCATTCTAACATTAGTATTTGTAACCATAATATATAATACAAAAGTGCCATATTTTGGAAAACGTCTGTTTTGCATTCTAACATTAGTATTTGTTATTATATTTTGTAATACAAAATTGCCATATTTGAAATGCGTCCTTTTTGTAATCCAATATTAGTTAAGTATAATTATATTTTATAATACAACAGTAGCATATTTTGAAATACGTCCCTTTTGCATTAAATTATAGTGAAATAAATAATTATTTTTAGCGTGCTAGAATGGGAAGGCCAGAAATATGGCCGTTTTGCATGATAATAATTTTAGTTTTCGTTACAATTTTAAAAATAAAAATTACCATTTTGATGTTAATTTTGTTCTATTCTTATTACTTCAGTGATTTTTAACTTAAAAATCATACAAATGTATTTATTTGTTTGTAAATTAATAATATAAACTAAATTGAAGCCCTGTCCCTGTAGCTTTCGTCACTAATTTAAAGTTTTTCAAATAATATCAGTGAGTGTTTATAGGGACCTATAATAATATGGGTAGATATTCGTAAATGTTGAAAAATATGTGATTAAAATGCATTGCCTCATATTTTCTGTGAATTTGACTGTGAATTTGAATGTTAAATATGAGGTGGTAGCTTAAATTTGTTAAATATAATTAAGGTGTTATTCCTGTCAAATTAGTATTGAAAATGTCATATTAAGGATTGTTATATATTTGATTGTGTGTATGTTTTAGTGTATGTATGTATGTATTGTGTGTATGTACTAAGGACTGTATAATATATGTATAGAACTGTGTGTATTTTATGTTTTTTAGTTATAAAACGTTAAAGATGTTTTTTTTTTTTACAGATTGACAAAATGAATAGAGTTCCGAAAAATGTTGAATATGGCAACCTCCGTTCAAGAATCGGAAAAAGTTCAAGCATTACCTGGCCACAATAATAATGTGCAAAATAAAACTTTTTTTAATACTCCAGCTGCACTCAGTCTACCCGTCACGTTACCCATTGATTCTTCAGATAAAAATTCTATAGCAGACAGTCAACCTGATCTTAACCTATCAATATTAGAGGATGAAGACAGTGAAGTAAGCTGTGTAACGAATACCAAAGACACAAATAGGCCAAAAATAGTTGTTGAACAGAGTGACTCGAGTAGCAGTTCAAGCGACTCTGATAATGACTCTGATACCAATTCCAGCCGATCATCAACATCCAGCAGTTCATCAATTGCAGATTTTTCTTCTGATGACAGTGTTTTAGATCCCAACTTTCTACCTAGTCATGAAAGATCTTCTGATTCCGAAGGAGATATACAGTCAAAAGTAATTGCCAAACCATTTTGTATTTCACCCCAACCGGGCCCTTCTCGTGTAGAACCTCACTTACTCATCAATGATAATCTGCCAGTCAATTTGGATACTCAGTCGCCTAATATAGAAACACAGCCATCCATCAGTCATAATCAGTCACCCAGCGTGAATATTCAGTCACCCAGCATTGGCAGTGAACCAGCTAGCGTGGATCCTCAGCGTCTTAGTCGGAAAAGAAAAGCTAATCCAGAATCATGGAAAAGAAACAAAACCAAGACTCTGATCAATAGCGGGAAGGCACACACAACTATGTCTAAATCGAAAAAAATGATTAAAAATTTGCAAAAATATGGGACCTGTTTGTTCAGATAAGTGTAAATTTAAATGTCAAAATGTGTTTTCATTTGAGGAACGATTAGCCATATTTAATGCCTATTGGGACACTGATGATTTAAACGTTCAGAGGCAATTTATATACAACCATATGACAAACATTGAGCCAAAGTATCGGTACATCCGTGTTGGTAGTACCCGCCAAAACTTAAACCACGCATATTACTTCACGAAAATCGATCAACGCATTCGAGTATGCAAGTTATTCTTTATGAATACACTTGCTATATCAGATAAAAGCATTCGGACTGTTGTAAAGAAATTTTCTGGATCAATTACTGGAATTCAAATGCAAGATAACCGAGGAAAACATGGCAATCAATTTAAATTGGATGCTGCTTTGAAGGATAGGGCAAAGGAACACATTAACTCCATACCCAGGATTGAGAGCCACTACTGTCGCGCTCGCTCTAAGCGTGAGTATATTGAAGGAAGCCGATCTATTGCTACTTTGCACCGTGATTACGTCGATAAATGTAAAGCTGAAGGTAAAGGTTATCTTTCTTATAAACTGTACTATAATATCTTCGTGAATGACTTCAACATTTCTTTTTGGAAACCGAAAAAAGACCAGTGTGAAGACTGCACAGCTTTCGCAAATGTTGAAGATAAAACGCTTTTACAAATACAATATGATCTGCATTTGAAAGAAAAAAATTTAGCCAGAGCTCAAAAGGAAAATGATAAAAAAAATATAAGCGATAATTTTATAGTATGTGTATATGACTTACAGGCTGTGATGCCTTGTCCGCAAGGCGAAGTCTCTAGTTTTTACTATATTTCAAAATTGAATATGCTGAATTTTACTGTTACTGAACTGGGTTCAAATAATACGACCTGCTACGTTTGGCATGAAGGTGCAGGAGCTCGTGGTGCTAACGAAATAGGATCGTGTGTGCTCGCGTACTTGAAAAATTTGAATGAGAAAGCTTCTGACTATTTTGACGTAGTATTTTACAGCGACAACTGTTGTGGCCAACATAAAAATAAATTTATGTTAGCAACGTACCAATACGCCATAAATGAGTTATCGAAGTTGAGGAGTGTTACTCATATTTTTTTAATAAAAGGGCACACTCAAAATGAAGGAGATGCTGCTCACTCTCTAATTCAACGCAACATTTCGAATGCTTTAAAATCTTCTCCCATTTATGTGCCGGATCAGTACATAACCCTTATTAAAACTGCAAAGAAGAAAGGAAGACCCTTCGTTGTTCACGAACTTACGCATGAGAGTTTTTTAGATTTAAAATCTCTGGCTGTCGGCAATTACACTACTACAGAAGATGGACAAAAAGTCAAATGGGCTGATATAAAAACTATTAAAGTCCATCGAGATTATGAGAACAAATTTTTCTTCAAGACTTCATACGAAACTGAAGATTTTACCTCGGTAGCCACGCTGACAAAAAGAAGGTCTGCTAATCCTATAGTGCCAAAAAAACTGTACAAACAAAAACTTAAAATAACTGAAACTAAAAAACAGGGTATTCTTAAACTTATTGAGAAAAATATCATTCCTAAGTATTACCAAAGCTTTTACGAAAATTTGTAATTTTATTATTAGATACCTAATTGTGATAATATTTAGAATAGTTAATTTTAAAAGTTCCTTTTGATAATAAAGACTTATAAATTTCATACAAACATTTACATAACAATAATAAATAACGATTATAATTTGTAACTTAAAATAGTTTACGTAAAAAGTGCCTTAAAGTGTTTATAACTGTGATTTTGTAAGACTACTTAGATTGTTATTGTGCAATAGTATTATTACATATAAGCTATAATATTTTGCTACTGAATTATGTGCCTTTAGAACTGATCTCGGATTTTGTTTTGTTTAAATTATTAATGTTAAAGAGAGACAAATTAGTGTCGTCACTTGATTATTTTTTGAGTTATTTAGAGAATTTATTAATGAATATGGTTATTTTATGTATATTTTGATAATGATTATTACAGTTTTATCTCTTGTTTTTTCTATAATTCTTACAAATATAATTGTTTTAGAGAGATGTTTAATTTTGCTGAATAATAGTTACGTACAAAGTTGATCTCAATTATATTACTTAATAATAAGTTAAGATTTTTTAGTTTAGATTTTTTAATACAATGTTCTCCTGGTGTCCATTCACTTATGTTTTTACCTAGTAATAAGATTAAACTTTTTGATACGGTTTTTTACCAAAAAGGTACAATAAACCATTTTTATTTGTAAAACTGTGTTTAATTTTTGACATATTTTTTATTATATTGGTTCAAATTTTGAATGCAAAAGGGACTTTTATGCTTTTTTTTCTTAATAGGTAACATCTATTACAAATTTTATATTGTAGATAGATAGAGCTAATAAATACGCATCTAATGATATATTAACATCTTATTTTTAATTAATAAATATAAGAAATATTATAAAAAAACAGTTTCAAAAATTTGTTTTGGCTGTCCTGTAAAATTTATGGATTTTGATTTGTGTCCCTTTTGTATTCAAGGAGCGATATGTATACTTTTAAATAAAACTAGAATTGATTTTGAATGCTTGTGTGTACTTTCTTTAATACTTACCTTGGTATTTACATACTTAACCGAAATCAAAACCATGTTCTAACCTACAAGTATTGAACACTGTTTTTTGTACAATGGCATTCTCTAAGAATATCATTGTTTTTTTGTATTTATTTTAGAACCGTTGCTATAAACATCCTACACCATGTTAAACGTAAATCGCAAAGAATGAAGCTGCGAAGCATAATTGAAGATCAAACGAACTTACCAAGTGAAGTTCGATGATCCCAATTATGCGAGCAGCTTCATTCGACGCGATTTACCAACTCCCACCCTACTTTTATGTTAATTATGAATTCAGTAATTAACGCATCTCGCGCAACGCATCAGCATTGCAATTCAGCGAGGAAATGCCGCCAGCATCCTCGGTACAATGCCCCGAGGGCCTTTTTTAAGCCTAACTTAGTTTTAATTTAATTTAGTTAATGTTAATAATCATCTTGTAATTTGGTTATGTAAATAAATGATATTATTATGTATTCAGTAATTAACCCCATCCCGATATGTTCTAACGGTTCTAAAAATAAATATTCTTTACCTTTAAACAAAATGAGGATTAATGTCGGAACGGTCCGCTACGACAGCGGTGCGCAGTAGTGGGGCGAAATGTCAAAAAAAAAAAGAAAAGTAGACTTTAAACCATCGTGCAAGGCCTACGGTAGATGGCGCTACTACACCATGTTAAACGTAAATCGCGTCGAATATAGCTGCTCGCATAATTGGGATCGAACTTCACTTGGTAAGTTCGTTTGATCTTCAATTAATTTTTAACTTCAATTTATTTATTTGTAATGAATGACAGATTTGTCAAATTGACGTTAGTAATATTATTTGAAGTTCATAGTATACGTTTGGAAATTGGGCATTATTTGTTTTCGTCACAGTCCAGTGCGTTTCGTTTACAGATAATATTGCCAACGCGTCCTGTCGTTTCCTTCCAAGTTTCGTCTCATTTACTCAGCCTGCAGGCGGGTGTGCTATTTTTAATTTCAATTATTTCTGTTTATTTTATTTTTATTTTTGTGTCTTTTAAATTTTTGGGAACTACGGTTGCCTTTCGCTTTGCTTCCTGTAAAGTTGACAAAAATGTGAACCTGATTTTATTCTGTGTATAATTTAGTGTTGTAGACCTTGTTTGTTTTGCTTATAGTGTTTGTTATTTGCAATAGCATAATTTACTATATATATTTATATTAACTACTTACTTATGTTTATGTCAGACAATAAGTCTTATTTTTCAGCCATCGAATCTACTGCCTGTTCAAGCGATGAAAGCTTTTGTTCTTTCAGCTACACCCTTGGTGACTTTTTGCAGGGAAATTTCAATGATAAATCAAATCGGTTGGTGAATGTGTGTCACATTAACGCTCAAAGTGTTCTAAGGCACTACAGCGAGCTGTATGACGCCTTTAATAAAAGCACACGCTCTCCTGATCTCAGAAACATGGCTCAAACCGCATCTTCTGTCCACCACTTACCCTCCTACTGGTTTCGTTCTTATAACATGTCATTTGGTTTAAATAGGTTTTTATTTTTTTATTAATATTTTACATAGATTCTTGTGTAACTTGTGAATGTGAGAATGTTGATGGCTTAATAGACTAGATATTTTGTAGTCCTTTTCCTTTTTTTTTTGTGCCTGGTACATCTCGACAGGCACTGTCCTCCCATACCTATTAACACTAATTTTAAACTATTGTAAAAACCAATTATTTTTAAAAGAGTAACCGTGGAGTTTCTTGCCGGCTCTTCTCCATAGGAAACGACCAATTGGAACCGTGCACCTAGCTTCTGACGTTTCATAAGTGCCCATGAAGGTTTATGTGAAATAAAAACATTTTTTATTTTGATTTGATATACGGAATGATCGGATTGGTAAAGGAGGGGGTGGTGTGGCCATATACCTTCGCAGTGACTTTCCTTATAAAATACTTGCTACTTATGCACATCAAATCATGGAATAGAATAGAATAGAATAGAATAGAATATTTATTGTAAAACATGAGTATACATCAAACAATATGTGCAAGGTCTTAAAAATAATAGGCAGATCTGCATGTTTTGCCATTAATGGCGTACAATAATAACATGTTTTTTTTTGGTCTAGAAAAAAAAACCAAAAAAATTGAATTTGACTCTACACAATAAAATAAAAAGAATAACTAAATCAAAAATAAAAATAAGGGAGAATACATTACATATGCCAAAAATTCATACATAACTGCGAAAAAATGTCGTAATTGTGAAAACTGATAAAAAGTCCTAGAAATTAAGAAATCCATTTAATTAATTACGCTCATTTAAAAATTCCGTTATGGAATAATAGCATTTAGCAATGAGATATTTTTTTAAATGTTTTTTAAACAGAGCAGTAGGCATTTGTTTGATAGGTTTTGGGATTTTATTATAAATGGTTGGTGCTAACCAAAAAGTACTTTTTTGCATCAAAGCCGTGGTTGATCTCGGTACGCATAATCTATTATTATCTCGTCTATTACGAATGGAGACGTCAGATAGTTTCTTAAATAAGTGTGGATTGGTCCTTACAAAATTAGCTATTTCATAAATAAATAATGAAGACTTAAGATGTTATATTTAATAAAATACTGTTTGCAACTATCAGTTCTTTTCAGACCAGACATTGCCCTAATGCACCTTTTTTGTGACTTAAAAATAATATCCTTATTGGTGGAGTTTCCCCAAAATATAACCCCAAACCTTAATAAGGAGCCGACAATTCCATGGTAGGCAGTTATAATCGCATTCGTACTCAAAATAGGTTTAAGTTTATAGAGGGCATAAGCACAAGAACATACTTTTTTTATTTAATTCTTCCGTGTGTGCTTTCCAGTTTAGACGTTTATCTATGGTTACACCTAAAAATTTTGCTGTGTCTACCTTCTTTATAACAGTTAATTTGTGTTGAACATTAATACTTGGTGCTTCTAAACGTTGACTAAAGAACATAATTTTTGTTTTTTCTAGATTGATTTTTAGATTATTGTTATCTAACCAGTTTACTATTGAATTGATTGTCTTATTAATTTCTTGTTCATATCTATCTTTATTTATGGAATTAATAGTGACTGTACTGTCATCGGCAAACAGCGATACTGGATAATAAGTTACCAATGGCAAGTCATTTATGTAGATTATGAATAACAATGGTCCCAATACGCTACCTTGCGGGACTCCATATTTAACTATACGTTTTTTTGATGAGTATGTTTCTTCTTTTTTGGTATTAATATTTATTTTGGAAATTTCTGTATATTGCTTACGGTTTTTAAGATAAGATTCTATGAGATTGAGTATATTGCCTCTAATGCCATACGCTTCCAATTTACGCAGGAGAATATTATGATTAACATAATCGAAGGCCTGGGTCATGTCACAGAAAATGGAACATACCGGCGTCCTTTTATCTACGTTACCCATGACGTTATTTATAAAATCGTAAATTGCCATGTTTATTGTTTTATTCTTGCGGAAACCTTTCTGGTCTTCTGTAAGAATGTTGAATTTTTCTAAAAAGTTATAAATTTGATTGTATATGTGTTTTTCAAAAACTTTCGAAATTATAGGAATAAGTGCAATAGGCCTGTAACAGTTCATATTCTGCTTGTTGTCTTTTTTGAAGATGGGTTTAATGATACTAGTTTTTAAATTTTCCGGGTATGTTCCAGTGGTTATACACATATTAATGATATGGCTTAGGTGGTCACAGATATGATAAGCGATAAACTTTAGGATTTTAGTAGAGATCCCATCATATCCAACACTTGTAGTATTTTTAAGAGATCTTATAATTTGAAGTATGTCATGTGGAGTGCTTGGTGCCATGAACATAGATTGATTTAATTTGGGAATATTTACAGTTACGTCCTTACCAGCGCCTGGTATTGGTTTTATCTTTTCTATGAAAAAGTAATTAAAAGCATTCGCAATCTCTTGTGGCCTTGTTATAGTTTTATGGTTTGTTTCTATGGAAGTGACGCTATCCTTTGGTAAATTGAGTTTAGACCTATTTATAATTGCCCATGTAGCTTTGGATTTGTTTGTAGATGATTTTATTTTATGATTATTTTGTGCTCGTTGCGTTAAATTGATTATGTTTTTATATATTTTTGAGTATTTTTTAAATTTAGTTTTAGTTACTTCATTACGATTAAGCCTATAGTTCCACATAAGCTCTCTCTTTTTTTTACTACAAATTTTTATGCCACGTGATACCCATTGAGGTTTTACTTTGGTTCTTATTGTAACGTTTTGAAAAGGAAAACATAAATTATACAGCATCATGAAAGCTTCCAAAAATGCATTATATGCTGTGTTAGGATTATTTGTATTATAGATTTCAGAAAATGAAAAATCTTTTATGTAATTTTTGAACTTTTTTATGTTTTCATTATTGTAGTCTCGTGTATTTGTTCGCCAAAAGTTTATTAAGATTTTTTATTAACCGGTAATTTTAATACTTGCGCTGTATGGTCTGACAGGCCAAAGTCAATCACATCAGATTTACAATTCTTTCCTAAATTATGTGCGATATTATCTATACAAGTGCCGCTCGCGAGTCGAGTTGGCTGATTTATTTCTAGCTTTAAATTATAACTTAAGAGTAGACATTCTAAATCTATTAAAGTATTATTACGCTTAAGACAGTCAATATTATAGTCACCTGCAATTACGACATTTTTTTTTAAATTTTTGCTACTAATAGTACATAACAATTTCTCTAATTGTTCAAAAAATACAGGTAAGTTATTGGACTTTGGTACTCTATACATACTAACAATAATCGTATTATACATAGTGAGATCAATAGCGCAACATTCGAATATTCCACTTATGGACAATTTCGCTATATCTGGAAGTTCCTTAAACTGGTGACCTTTTTTTGCAAGGATACATGCACCACCTCTCTTACTGTCCTTTCTGGAGTAGCATACCGCCAAAGTGTAATTTGGAATATACAGTAATTGCTCCTGGCCAGCTATCATGAAGTGTTCAGATAGACAGATTATGTCGACTTCGGTATTATTCTCTGATATCTCTTCAAGACATACAGTAAGGTCATTGCTCTTATTCAGTAAACCCGCAATGTTTTGATGTATCACGTTAAGGTGCTTATAATCGAAAAAACTGCATTGTCGTTTGTTGTTCATCCATATTGTTGCAACACAAACCTCCTTAACCCACAACTCCCCTCGATCCCGTAAGCTCGGCCATCTTATCGAGTCAGCTAGTCTGCACGTGTTGCCGCTTCAGCCTACTCTTCATAACACTGTCGGCGATGACACCTGGTCATCCATCCTCGATTTGATCCTTACCTCGAATCCTTCCCTCGTTTCCTCACATGGTCAACATGACGCTCCTGGCTTTTCTCATCACGACATGATTTTGCTTTCATATATCCTGAAACCTCCCGAACCTAAACCCAAGGTTCTGTACAGGAGTAGTTTTGCGCGGATGAATGTCGAAAAGCTCAAGGAGGATACATCTGTGGTCGATTGGGAGCCTATGATGGAAGCCATTTCAGTTGATGAAAAAGTTGCCATCTTCAATGATGTTGTAGCAAAACTTTATAACATCCATGCTCCTGTTAAAAAAGTAAAGTTAAAATGCTCACCTGCACCATGGATGACAAGGGGGATACAGATGGCAATGCGGCGTAGGGACCGCGCGTTCCGTAAATTTAAAAGGGATCGTGCTGATGAGAACTGGACCTTATTCAAGGTTGCAAGGAATAGATGCAATCAGATGATACGTAATGCTAAACGCCGCCATATTCTGGACACTATCAATTCTTCCTCTTCTGCCGATATTTGGAACTCTAGATATCGGCAAACCGCGACACTTAGACCTTCCTAGTTCAATTGACTTAGACGATCTAAACCGTCATTTCTCCACTGTGTGTGCCATGAATCGTCTAACCATGCCACAAACGCTGTCTTTAATATCTGGTCTAATGCATCCTCGTATTAATCCTTTCAGTTTCATTCCAGTTGGACCGGGAGAGATCACAAAGATCATTCTCTCAATAAAATCGAAAGCGGTGGGATGTGACAATATTACCCGTGGTATGATCATAACTATTCTGGATCACCCGCGTTTACCCACATTGTAATTTTTTCCCTGTACACCGGGTATAGGGTATACCCGGTGTACAGGGAAAAAATTACTTTATTCACTCTTTCTTCCTTCTTTGTTCAGTCTATCTCTCTGTGGAATGCACTCCCCCAGGAAATCAGGATGGCAACCAACCGATTATCCTTTAAAGTTAAAGTTCACGAGCACTTTCGTAAGAAGCTGGCTGTATCATCACAACGGTAATGTGGAAAACATTACCATTGTTTGTCTTATCTGTTTAGTATATTCGTGTATTTATTTGGGCTTATATTTATGTATAATTTGTTATATGTTATTACATTTAATGTTTTTAATAGGTATAATTATGTATGTCATCATCATCATTGATCATTTCAGCCGAAAGACGTCCACTGCTGGAGATAGGCCTCCCCCAAGCACCGCCACTTCGACCGGTTTTGTGCTTCCCGCATCCAGCGGATTCCTGCGGCCTGCACAAGGTTATCGGTCCACCTTATAGGAGGCCTTCCAACGCTACGTCTTCCGGTACGCGGTCGCCATTCCAGAACCTTTCGGCCCCATAGGCCATCTGTTCTGCGAGCAATGTGCCCTGCCCACTGCCACTTAAGGTTGGCAATTCTTCGTGCTATGTCGGTGACCTTGGTTCGCCTGCGGATCTCTTCATTTCTGATTCGATCACGTAGGGAAACTCCAAGCATAGCCCTCTCCATTGCCCTTTGAGTGACTTTTAGCCTTTTGATAAGGCCCACTATAAGTGACCACGTTTCAGTGCCATAGGTCATCACTGGCAACACGCACTCGTCAATACTCGTCTTGAGACACTGTGGTATGTGGGACGAGAAGATATTGCGTAGCTTCCCGAATGCTGCCCAGCCGAGTCGGATTCGACGATTTCTCAAAGTTGGACCTACCTAACAACTACCTAGCGTCGATATTATGTATGTATATGCTTATATTTTAATAAATATTTATTCCACAGTTTTCGTTAATGCACCTACCACTGTCTGTCTCTGCATCACCCAAAGGTTGACTGATAGAAAATGCCGATGGCATTAAGTCCGGCTCTGTACATTTGTGTGCGTAAAGTATTAAATAAATAAATAAATAAACTAAATCAAATTTAATAATTTACAAAAATATTTCTAACAAAATAAATGACACGATATCTTAAGTCGATCTTCACGAGCGCACGCCTGTCGGCAAAAAGGGGCTAGGCGCTTTTTTTTTTGTGAATGGCATCTCGTAGTTGACCTTGAGAGGTCGTCACTACTCAACCGGACTATCCTGTGGCTGCCTTAAGCGGAGTCAAAGCCTCCAGCCAGGGGCGAATTTCTTACATTACTAAGCGACTGCACGCTAAGGGCACCCCCTGTGGGGTACGGACCTCGGCGTCGCTGGGGGGAGGACTGCAAGGTGGGACAGGCTGGATCTGAACTGAATTATTATTAAACGGGGAATTTAAAGCTACGGGCTCAATTGCAGCGCGGGCTGGCACTTCGTCGACCAAGGGTCGGACAATTACGTCGGGGTTTTCACGAGGGACCTCAGCAACGAGGTCGGAAGGTTGGTCGGTGTGATTTGTGCACTGTACTCGTGGCCCTACTGCTTTCCTGGAGGAGGGTAATGGGGTTATCGGGGTCAGTGAGCGTATGCCTTGGATGGCGAATAGAGCTAATGGAGGAGGGCCTATAACTGGCGGCCTTCACAACCAGAGGGTTGCGGTGGGTGGCGGCAGAGTCAAAGAATTGCTTCGCGGTGCGCTTCATGAACTGCTTGATGGTGGGAATTTTAAGATCGAGATGAAGGATCTCGTTTCGGACGAACCAGGGGGATCCCGTTATCTTTCGTAGGAAACAGTTTTGGATGCACTGCATCCTGTAGATGTGGTGGGGCCTAGTTTTTGCGAAGACTGCACAGGCATATGTCATGATGGGACGGATGCACGCTGTGTAAATACGCAATTTGCACTTAAGGGACTTTAGTCTACCGAGAGCGAAAGCGGCACGCGAACGTACCTGCTTTATGTGCTCTGAGAAGGAGAGATGGTGGTCGAGGGTCACGCCTAGGTATTTGGCTCGCTTCCACTTTCTAAACCATGTGCCAAGCGTTTTGACTTCGGTTTGGAGAGTGCGAGATATCTGGTCATGGACTAAACCGGTGTAGTAAATGGCCGTGTCGTCTGCGAACAGAGCCAACTGCGCCTTTCTACTTTTGCGGATATCGCTAGTGAAGAGAGTAAAAATGAGAGGGGCTAGCACGGAGCCCTGGGGGACGCCTGTGCGGATAAGGTGGGGGAGGATAGCGCTCCTTCGATGCGATAGCGGAAGGTGCGGTTTGACAAGAAGTCTCGTAACAAGAGCACGAGAAGATCGGGCACACCGAGTTTGTAGAGCTTATATAATAAGCAGTTGTGCCAAACCTTGTCGAACGCTTTCGCTATGTCGAAGAATACAGCACCGGTCGTAAGACCACGTTAGAAACCAACGCTTATGTGTTCTACGATGCGGTGGACCTGTTGAACGCAAGAGTGTTGGGTTTTAAAACCGAACTGCAGGGGATGAGGCTCTTTGTTTCAGCAAAATCTCTGAGGCGCTTATAAATAAGCCTCTCATAGACTTTGCCGAAGACATTGAACAGACTGATGGGCTGGTAGCTGGTGGGCTCCGTTTTTGGCTTACCGAGCTTGGGTATGCCGATAACGGTGGCCTTTTTCCACTCTTGTGGAAAGATGTTATTGCTCAGGGCACCATTGAAGATGGCGGCCATGAGCATTATCAGATGAGCGGTGAACAGTTGGAGCACCCTATTGGTTATTCCGTCTGAGCAGGGGGATTTACGAGGTTTTAGACCCTTGATGATATCGTGCACTTCGTCTGGACTGACGGGAGGCAGAGGATAATCAGGGTCTTCAACGGGCGGGAGGGAGGCTCTACGTTCGACTTCCGCGTCGATCTGGGACAGGTGAGCTTAGTCTACTGGTTGAGAGCTGGGTGAGCATTGAGCCTCAAGACTATCGACTAGGCTTTCCGCCTTGTCGACGTCATCGAAAGCGATGGTCTTCTTGGGGCGCACCAGGGGGGACATAGAGACGACTTCTTCGGATTTGAGTTTCCTCTGAAGTTCCCAGAATGCTATGTGGGTGGGCTCTAACTCGTTCAGTATCTTGTCCCAACCGGCGTTACGCAGCTCCGATAGGCGTGTCTTTACAGATCTCTGTACATAGCGCATATGGGCTTTGTTCGCGTGGCAGGAAAAGTTACGCACGGCCAGCTGCATTCTTCTCATTCAACAATTCACGGAAGCTTCCAGCGATGGTCGTCCATCCTCCCTTAAACAGTCGTTCAGGACTGATTGTACGTGTACCGTGAATGAGTCCATCGCGGCTGTCGTGTTCGCAATAGAGTTGAATTGGTCGGGAATGGAGTTTAGTCGGGGGCCTAACGTGGTGGATTTCAGGCAGTCGCTTACTTTCCTCCAGTCTGTAACTAACTTGGTGAGAGGGGTCGGTTAGGGGCGCGGAGACCTAGGCGGGGGGCCAGCTTTACGACAACTGGGCGGTGGTCTGAGGATAGTTCGTCGTGCGCTTCTATAGAATCCAACCGTAGGTTGATACTCTTAAGAAGCTCTATATCAAGTACGTCAGGGGTGTGGTTAGGGTCGTGGGGAAAGTGAGTAGGAGTCATCGGAGCGATGACGTCGAAATTGAGGATGAAATAAAGTCAAATAGGTGTTTGCCTCTGGTGGAGATCCTGGTGCTATTCCAGGAAGGATGTTTGGCGTTGAGATCACCCGCTATGATAACGGAGTCACTCAGGCCAAGTAGGACGGAAAAGTCGTCAGAGAGGGGGGGTAGGGCTAGCTCTGATGGGGAAACGGGGGCATATAGGCCGATACTAAGGTGATTGGTTGGTGGCCAGTCATGCCTAGCTTACACATAGACACTTCTAAACGTGAGAGAGGGGGCGGGTCCATTGGGATGCAGTGCAGGGACGTTCTATAATAAATTAGGGTGCCGCCCTTGTGACGTCTAGTCCTGTTTCTTTAAAAAGGTTTCCTGTAAGAGGAGAATGTCTATTTGGTGGTCGCGGAGGAAAGCAGCGATTTCATCGCGTTGTCCTTGAATGCCATTGGCATTAAAGAAGGCTAGCTTTAAGGATCGGGTTTAGTTCGAGCTTGGACTCGTATATCCATTACTGAGTGGGTTTCGCGAATATCTCGAGGGCTTGCGTAATCTCGGGTTACGCATGAAAGATTTTCTGGATCTGAGAGAGATCGCAGGAATTACGGGCGGCAACGAGTTCGTTGGCCATTTTACGCGCGCGGCGCGTGAAAAAGATTGAAAAGGTCCCAGAGATCACGCTGAATGAATCTACTGGGTCTGACGGACCGACCACTAGAGTGTGGGCCATGGGAGTGGGCGCGGGTTTCGCGGGTTGGACGGGAACGGGTGCGGGGACGCGGATGCGGGGATCCATCAACGCTCTGAAGGGAGGTGGAGTGGGTCTCTGCTGAGCCATAGCAGGAAAGGCCTGCAGATGCTTCTAGGGGCTAGGCCTTTGCAAGCTTAGTCTCTGGGTAAGTTGGGAGAGAGTCTGGGGTGGGGGGAAGAACCTATAAGATTATATTCTCGCTGCTGGCGGGCGTCTGCATGCTTCACCAGCTTTGAGGAGGTTGACTTAGGGGCCATGGGGCAGCCACGGTAGTTGGCTGGATGTCCAGCCTCACCACACAGCACGCAGCTGGGTGGCTCAGTGCACAAACTAGTTAGATTTAGATCTAAAATGTATGTGTTTGCCTCCCCAATTATGGGGGCTCAGACGTAACCCAGCCATATATAAAATTATTGATGAACATGATGTATGTTAGCATACATCATGTTCATCAATAATTTTATACATGGCTGGGTCAAGATGTCACTATGTCGCTTTTATACATTTCAACACGTTACGTTTCATGAAATAAATGAATGAACGACGCCACACAAGGCCTTATACGCTACAAATAGGATACTACTCCGGATGGACCCCGGATGCCACTGTTTATTCAAGTTAATGTTATGGAGTTTATTAGTAGTTTGAGATCATTTGATTACAAATACCAGATCGTTCACAGCGAATGCTCTAGGTGCCTTTCTACTTCAATTGACACCCGCATCTTGGTTAGCCTGATTTTGAGCTAATAGATCCTTAGCTCTTTGTCGTCTTATTTCACGCCAAGCTTCGCGATTTGGTGTGGAGTCGTCTGCAGCTATATCTCGGATGAGGGCAATTATAGCAGGGGTAGTCGTGTCACAACCGATAAGCAGATTTAATGCTGAGCATTTAGTACTTTTCTGCTTATTAATGTTCAGTACCAGCTGCAGCCTCCAAAGTACATTGGACCAGGTTTCGTGTCTATAATTTACATCTATCTTAACCATGTTCAGTACTGTTCGACAATACCGTTCCACTTGGCCATTTTCTTGGTGCATTTCGGGCGTTATGAATACCAAAATTTGCTACCCTTTCGCCAAAGTCGGTACTGTCGAACATTCTGCCCCTATCACATGCTGTTCCTGACGTCACATCGGGCCACACACCACACCGCGATCGGGGGCCCTCCTGCCTTTCACTCGCTCGCCGACACCTTAAGCGTGCGCACACATCGGTTGTCTCATAATTATAATCAGTACCAAAGGAATACAGCGTAGTTTTATTACAAAGTAGTAGACCACCAGCAGCACACCTGGAGCTGGTTTCCGACCTCACCAAGGAGGCTTTTGTTGCGGCCTTCAGCCGATTTATTGGTCGTCGGGGAAGCCTCAATGCGTATACTCCGACAACGGCACTACATTTGTGGGAGCTTTCAATGAGCTTTCACGCTTCTTAAAGGTTTCACCTAGCAATATAGAGTCAGATCTTGCAACCAAAGACATTGAATTCAAATTCAGACCTGCCTATAGCCCACATTTCGGTGGGATTTGGGAAAGTGCTGTAAAGTCTATCAAAACATTTATTACGTAGAGTCATGAGCCTAACTCATTTAACATATGAAGAGCTCTAACTTGTCTGATTCAGATAGAGGCTATTTTAAATTCCAGACCTTTAACACCTCTATCCACTGATCCATCAGATCTTTCTTATCTTTCTCCTCCACACTTCCTCATCGGACGATCACTCACGTCAGTCCCTCGTCCTCAGATCACTGACGTCAATATCCAGCGGCTACAGCGCTTCGATCGTATCGAAAAACTACGACAACATTTTTGGCAGCGCTTTTCTAATGAGTATGTGTCTCTCCTGCAGCAGAAAACCAAATGGCAGGCAGCTGGGAAAGAGCTGAAAACAGGCACCATGGTCTCCCCTCGGGCGTCACAAATGCAGTTCGGTGCACAGAAGCCTATCTATATGATCATCAACCAAAAGAAGGTATCTGTCCTTTACCGTTAGGTTGTTTAGAGCTCGATAATCGACAACCATTATATCCGATCCGTCATTCTTTTTTACCAACAGAGTCGGACTCGAATACGAAGACTCTGACTCACGGATTATACACTTTTCCTTTAAATCACTAACAATTTCAGGAACACGGAGTTTTTCGTCGTAAGATGACTTGTATGGTCGATAATTGACAGGTTCCTCACTAGTAGGTAAGCCAAATGTGCATCTCTCCGGTATTTATGGTGGTTGTCGCTGTTCCACTGAGAAAACATTTTGAGTACCTGTTTAACACAGGTGATAAACGCGCTTTTGCATTACCACACAGTTGTGTGTTGATCGAATCAAGTTGCACATTCGGTTCACTATGTGTCAAGTTATATACGAGCGAACTATTCCTAATTATTCGCTGCGAATCGCGAGTTCGAATGTATGCGAGGCCTTTCCTATTCAGTACATCTGTACCAATAAGCACCGGCGTACTAAGATAGTCACGGGGCACATCATAAAGATCTACCTCTAAGATCGCTTTTTTTTATTGGGTGGGAAATCATCAAATAACTTCTCCCACTCTGGGCGAAGCGGGAGGGTGTGTCAGACTCTTGCTGACTAAAACCCACCCGTATTCCTTCGGTTGCCTGTGTTGCCAGGGGCCTCGGTAACCCTTTGGTACCTTCCCGCGACCCCGGCAGGCGTCGGCCCTAGTGGGCCCCTACGCTTGTGCTGACGACATCTCTTTGACCCGGGCCTGATCCTTACCGGACGGTGAGCTACCCATTGCTCACCATCCGCAAACCCGCGCCTACGGTGGCCGGAAATCTGCCCGGGATTCCCGACGCCCAGGGCGTCTCCTGCGGCGACTAGGGGTGAGAGGGCGCAAAATTTGCCTTTCCCTCAACCATCCCGCTTCCTCCTTCGCGAGCATTACTGCTCCACCGTGTCCTCCGGGCGATACACACAGTGGTGACATCCGGGCGTTTCCTCCCGCGTTATCCGACACAGGAACCTCCCGAAGCTGCCGTGTCTGGTGAGGACCTGCGTCAGGCGGAAGGTGAGGACGGCGTGGCGCCTCTCTAGCCACTTCTCAAAGAGGGGACTTATCGCCGTAATTGTGGCGTGCCCAATAGCAGGATGCTTGCGGAATCGTTCGGTAGAGGAATCAGTAGTGAATCGGCTATTGCGTGTCTGATTATTATTAGGTACACTTAAACGATATGGTTTTACATAGATCGATAAAAACTCCACGATCGTTTCTGGTGTTAATTTCGCGTTTGTGGCGGCTGCACTTATTTGTGGATCTTGTATGCCGCGCACAATAATTCGTCACTTAATCCTTTCACAATACGTAATCGTAATAACGATATTCGCGCGTAGTCTGCATACGTGGAATACTTATAAGATTCTTTACACACCACCAAAAAAAAGAATATTGTCAACGTCAATGCATTGTATGTATTTATATTTTTTCATGTTATGTTTAACTTAAATTTTAATATTGTAATTTAACAATGCATGCCTTAATGGATAGATTTTTGAGGTACTATAAAATATTTCGAAGACCTTGTTTTATCACCAAAAATCGCATTAATAAAAACTTTGACTTTGACTTTGAATGCGTCGCGGACAAAGTGATTTGAGCTCAAATTTGTAATTTGACCAAGTACGATTGTTACTGGTCCACTCGCGCAACCAGGAATGTGCGGCACCCTTCAGAGAAAGTCCCACACGGGCTAGACACTCTTTTTCATCTCACTGGTTTTGCGATTGAGCACGATCCACCTCGTCACACCACGCATAGGCGTCATGAATGCTAGGATCGAAATCTGATATATAATACTGGTTGGATCTCACCGGATTTATGGGTTTAAGCGCGTCGATAAGACGCTCCGTGACGTCCGTTGAAGCCGTTGTCGATTTAGGTGAGCATCTGGCGTCGCTCAAGGTGCTGGCTACGCTCATGCCACGTGAGGCACTCGATCGGAGGGCCGACGCTGGCTCAGCGAGGGCAGACAAAGGCGCGGGCGGCGCGCGGCGGCGTGGTCGCACGTGTCTCAGCGCGCTGCTCTAGCGTTGTCAGGCGGTTGAGGATTGCTTCCATCGTCGCTGCTAGCTTATTTAGGTAACCTAGCAGGTTACCTAAATTAGGCGAAGCAGCGCGCTCTCGCGGTGGTGCACGTTTTCTACTCGACCTTTATGATGGAACCAGAAATGACTTGATGCGGCTATATTAGCATTCAATCCCACTTCTGATTTTAGGAAATTAAATCGTTTTTTATAAAAAAAAATAATTAACTAAATCAAATTTAATAATTTACAAAAATATTTCTAACAAAATAAATGACACGATATCTAGTTCACGAGCGCACGCCTGTCGGTAAAAAGGGGTGACACGTCGGTTTTCGTTGGCTTTTATAGGCTGGTCACTCGTAGCTGGACCTCTTAATCTGAAATTGCAGTGTAGAAGGTTGGATAGTCAATGATACTGCTGTGTTTAAGGTAAAAATAAATGTATTTAACGGACCGAAGGTTATAATATAAAGGAGCGAGGGAGCACACGCGATGACCGCTAGTCATGTACTAATTGCTCCATTAATATTTATTAATGAAGTTACGTAAAAATGCTTAGTCGTCGGTAGTGTATGGTTTCACCGTACATGTTCCCGGGCCAAAAAGTTACACATCTTCTAATCTAAAGCGACATGTTTTAGATATAGGTGACGTAGATATGTCTCGTGTAGGGTTAGTGTCCTCAATAGTTGTAATCACTTCACTGGGCTGACGGTCAGCCGTGCTCTGCTTTCGCGAAAACACAACACTATTTGACACACTTTGTGATAGTTCCACTGATAAAAATGCACGGCACCTT
The DNA here is from genome assembly GCA_905333075.3 of Atethmia centrago. Lineage (NCBI taxonomy): Eukaryota > Metazoa > Arthropoda > Insecta > Lepidoptera > Noctuidae > Atethmia > Atethmia centrago. Next base: position 34,731,287 of record HG995369.1, read on the forward strand.
CTCCTAAGAAGTATGACGCTAATAAATGCTACACTACACCCAGCATGCCGTAACAGATTATATACTGGTGAATGTCATGTGTAGACAGAGAGTACTCTGGTAGGTTAGTATTGGCAGACTTCAGTTGTTCTATTCGTTCTCCCAGAACCTCTAATGTGCTGTTCAGTGGATCTTCATATGCGGTGTAGTGAGATAATGATATATTAATTATATGATTTAATTCTGCTATCTGAGGGGTCGTAATTTCAGAGTTTGATTTAATTGAATTTGCTGATAGGGCAGAGAATACAAAGTAAAATCTTTACTTTTTATTACGCATTTCGAACCTAGGTCAATAATTCCGACTCCAGTCATCTGTTTAAAAGAAACTTGATCTTGACATATAATCCTCACTGAGTAGGTATTGCAGCAAAAATACATGTACCTCGAAAGATCATTTAGTTCGAGCCAGCTGTCTTGGCAAGGGGATTTAATTACAACGCATTGTTTTAATTTGTTATCCAGTTTGCAGAATTTTTCATCGATACTTAAATGATTAATTGGTTTGTTAGCTTGGCACAAATATGAATGATCATTATGCAAGCATGATTGGAGCTCCATAAGCGACATTGTGAAAAAAACTATTTTTTTTTTAAGCTAATAGCCACGAACTCCGCAACAGGTAGTACGCTAATCATATTATCATTTTGAGCCTGTTGAGGAACTGGTATGATTTTATAAATCTTATAGCTGTCTCTGCTGGTCAATGGAAAGATAATCTCAAATATGAAGTATTCTTCCATCATTCTCGCTTTAACCTTCAGCATACTGTAAACATGTTTTAGGTCAGACTGTAGGTTGTCCACGGGCAGTGTAGTATATTTTGTTAGTTGTCCAGAAATGAACTGTAACTCATTCTTTAACTGATCTGGAGTTAACAGGTGAGTGTTAAATTTCCCATGGTAAATATCCGTGATGATATTTAACAGAGTATCCTGAATCCTTTTGAGGTTTTGAAGCAAGTTGATAGTTGTGACTGCTGACAGGGCAAAATCTTGCGTTTTAGCTAAACCTTCAACCTCTTGCTTAATAGCAAAGGCAGCATTATCCAATTGATTCAAGTATGTATGTATGTCTATTTCTTTGGCACGCTCTGTAGCCTAAACGGCTTGATGGATTTGAACGTATGAGTCCTTAGATTTGTCTTAATTGTGGGAGTGACATAGGCTATATAAGAGCAATACGTACAATTGTCAGAATCACTCAGAGAGAAAGCTGTCGTACTCATTTTCAGCGTTTAAATATTCTAACATTGCCCAGCTTATACATACTCGTACTTGTGTTGTTAGTTAATTTTAAAAAATATATCCATGAATATGAGTCTGGGGAAGAAAGAATAGTCAGGGAAAACACTCGGAGAAATGACTTTAAAAATAGAGTTGTACCTAATTTTAACATTGTCAAGCATAGCCCTCATTACCAAGCTGCACATATTTTTAATAGACTGCCAGCGGATTTAAAAATTTTGTTATACACTAGCTCTTTTAAGGCGAAGCTCCGAGCATTTCTGTTGGATAGGAACTTACTCGTATACTCAATTGACGAATTGTAATTTAATAATCCCATTATGAGTTTATGACTATTGTGACTTTTTTGAAGACATGTTTATCATTATTATATTTGAATGTAGAATTTTTTAATTTTGTATTATTATCAGGACAAGACATGTTTTATTATTTTTTTATTTTGGTATTCTTTTTATGTGTTCTTTTATGTTTTTATGTATAATTATAATTATTATTATTTTTTTGTTATTATTGTAATTGCATGTTTAATTTAGAAATTAGTATTAATGTATCAAATATCAAATACAATGTAAATTGTTCCTGATAAATAAATAAATATACAATATTTATAAATTGCATCTGCAAATAAAAAAAAAGGAAGATAAGTTTTTTTAAAATTAATTGCAACAATATTGGTATCAAATAAAAGCTAGTAATGAGTAATTAAATATATATATTAATAAAACTAAAAAGCTTGAAATAAAATAAATTATTTAAAAAACAAAAAACCCGACTGCAAAAACACATAACTGAAAAGGGAAAACAAGCATTATAATCTATATAATTTTGGTGTTGCAGGCGGGGACAGTCGACTAACTTGAAATATGGTGCAACACCAAAATTATATAGATTATAATGCTTGTTTTTCCCTTTTCAGTTATGTGTTTTTGCAGGCGGGTTTTTTGTTTTTTATTAATACATTGTATTCAGCCTCAATGATGGAGGTCTGATTTCTTAACAAGTTATCAAGATGCCGCTCGTTTTGTTTTACAAGCTGTATATCTTTTTTGTACTGTTCGGCGAATCGTTCGTCTAATACTCCGAACAAGCTATTGCCCACGTAGCCGATACCGTTAATGAGTCCGCGACGCTGTCTGGTGCGCACATCAAAGTGCTGCTTAATCATAAGTTGATTATAGTGCTGTATTTCTTTGAAGTCGTAATTTAATTGAAGCGTTATCATATTACAATGACTCTTATCGTTTAGTGATGCACAGAGCCTTTTTAAATTGTCCAAGAACTTTGTGGCGGCAGTATTCCCTTCCCAATAAGGACTCATATCATAATAAACAATTAGATTCCATTTGTCTCGAATAACTTGCATGTTGTCTAGTGACTAGAGATGGGCGGTGGGAAAAAACCCGACTGGAAAATACCCAGGTATTTACCCAAATGTGTAAATACCTGGGTATTTTCCCGTCGGGTATTTATGTGGGAAAAAACCCAATTGACAGGTATTTTTATTATCTACACTAATACAATTAAGCTTAAGCGATTTTTTTGTTTGTTCAAACGCGGTAATCGCGGTGGAACTACCAGTAGGATTGTAAAACATGTTTCTGCATATAAAAAATAAAACGAAACATAGACTATCACAATTATTTATTACACAATAGAAAATAATTACAAAAATATTTTTTCATTCACTCGTTCTAAAATTTTAATCGCTATCGCTACTTTCATGATCATCAAACAAATCATCAATATCACAGAATTATATTTCTTCTTGGCTTCCACGAGATGTAGAAGGTTGTTGGTCATGAATTGGGCTGTTCATCGGGTTAGACAACTATCTAGGGGTTGATAAGTCCGGGGATACCGCACGGTCTCCTGTGAGGCAGCAAGCCTCCTTGCCGGATTGCCGCCATGGGATCTGGAGGCAAAAGTCCTCGCGCACGTATGGGAGTGGCGCGAGGAGGCGAAACGCCGGGGCGTAAGTCCGTTGCCGCGAGAAATCGCGGCACAGCGGACGGAGCTCCGGCGGGATCTCATGGCGTCATGGAAAGTACGGTTATCGCAACTCAGTGCTGGGCACGTCACGATTGCGGCGATAAGTCCCCTCTTTGAGGAGTGGCTAGAGAGGCGCCACGGCGTCCTCGCCTTCCGCCTGACGCAGGTCCTCACCGGATACGGCAGTTTCGGGAGGTTCCTGTGTCGGATAAGGCGGGAGGAAACGTCCGGGTGTCACCACTGCGTGGATCGCCCGGAGGACACGGTGGAGCATACGGTGGAGGTCTGCCCGGCCTGGGCAGAGCACCGCCGTGTCCTCGTGGAGGCGATCGGTGGCAGAGATCTCTCGCGTCCGGTCCTGGTTCAGGCTATGGTACGGAGCGAGAGGGCATGGGCAGCCGTCACCTCCTTCTGCGAAGCAGTAATGCTCGCAAAGGAGGAGGCGGGACGGTTGAGGGAAAGGCAAGTTTCGCGCCCTCTCGTCCCTAGCCGCCGCAGGAGACGCCCAGGGCGTCGGGAATCCCGGGCGGATTTCCGGCCACCGTAGGCGCGGGCTTGCGGACGGTGAGCAATGGGTAGATCACCGTCCGGTAAGAACCAGGCCCGGGTCAACGGCGCGTTGTATTCCGCGCGCGCCTCAAAGAGATGTCGTCAGCGCATAGGTAGGGGTCCACAAGGGCCGATGCCTGCCAGGGTCGCGGGAAGGTACTTATGGGTCACCGAGGCGCCCGCAACACAGGCAACAGAAAGGAATACGGGTGGGTTTTAGTCAGTAAGAGTCTGACACACCCTCCCGCTCCGCCCAGAGCGGGAGAAGTTATTTGATGATTTCCCACCCTCAAAAAAAAAAAGGGGGTTGATAAGGGCTTATCATCTTTGTCGTTGTCATCATCTTTATGTTTATGCAAAAGATTATGCATTATGATTATGATTATGCATTTATATGATATAAAAGCTATCTTTGTTGCTCTGTCTGTAGTCCGTCTGTTTCTTTTGTGACTGTGTATATGAGCATGAGTACTAAATGACCGCTCAGTCGCTGCGGAAGTGCAGGGAGCAGTCAGAAGACGTACTGCAACCTTACTCAGCAATTTAGAGCTGCAAAGTCTTCTCCACCAAACGACTGGGTCCATTTCTGCGACATTTTTCCATATAAATGGTCTGCCCCATAAACCCTGTTTAGCTCTATAATTAGCTAAATCTACACAAACATCAATATTGAGTGATTGGCTCACTTCATGTATAAACTCCATGGCATCTACTTCATGCTCTTCATCGAGTTCAATGCCTTGCGATCTCGGATCTAACAAATATGCAGCATAATGGATTGGTTTGATGCAATTATTTGTTCGCATGGTTACAGCATTTATTATATCTTGTTTGTGCTGGTCATCTAAAATAGAAATTTCGGGTGGCACAAAATTAAATGTAGATTGTATGTCTCTGAAAGCCATGTATACTTCGTTTATTAATATTCCGTTTCTTGCAAGTTTGAATTTTTTTTTAGTTATAGTTTCCAAAAATTTTATACAGTTTTCGGCCATGTTCCAAAAATTGAGATCCAATAAATTTGACTTTATTTCTTCTGAAATAGTAGCATTTTCGTGAACAGCTAATGTCTGTAATGCTACTTTCGAATTTGTCAAGCTTTTTATAGCAGTACAGTAACTGCCCCAGCGGGTTTTTCCTGGCAATTTCAATGTTTCGCCTGATCGTTTGTCTTTTATAATCTGGGCTAGTAAAACACTCATAGTTTGACATCTTTTTATTGCTTTTATGGTCGCTATTGCAATCGATATAAATGCTTTAACAGGTTCTGGTCTTATACAATCTTCGCAAAGTAAATTTAATGTATGTGCTACGCATCTCAGCGGTATTATGTGTGTATACACATGTATACACACATAATACCGCTGAGATGCGTAGCACATAATAATAACATTCAAAGAGCATTTCAGATGGTAAAAGATGTCTTTTACCATCTGAAATGCTCTTTGAATGTTATTAGCGTTATCTCCTATAAGAGTTACAAACTTGTGGCTTCCATACATATTTATAACTTTGATAATCTCTTGAGAAAGATATTGGCTTGTATGCCGGTCGGTAAGAGTTTTAAGACTTTTGACAAAAACGGGCTCGGGTTTTGCAATAATGAAGTTGATAATACCTTCATTGCGCTGATTGCTCCAGCCATCACACTGCAGATGCAAATTATTTATAGATTTCAGTTTGTCTGTAATTTCTTCTACCATTTCTTTATAAATAGCTTCCAGATGTGTAGTTGAGATTGATTTTCTGGATAGTAATTTGTAAAGTGGTTGCAACTCATCAAAAAATCGTGCCCACAGCGGATGTTCAACAATGGACAAAGGAGAACCGGAAACAAATATTGCTTACGACAAAAGCTGATCTAGATGAAGTTTCTTTTTTGCGGCAGTTGTAGTACTAGAATTTGTATTTGTCAAACTGTTATCTTGTAACGTTTCATGCTGCAATTCATCTTGTAAAGGCAGATTTGTTGCAGTTGCGTTAACGTCAGATGTTTTGTTTAGTTTGTTCTTGACAACAGTTGGACATCTAAAACATTTCAACAGATGGCGGGCCATCTTGTTGACATTGCCAAATATGTATGCCGCCACTGCTGGTAGTGCTTGCTGCCAAAACCAACCTGCTGTCGAAAACACCCCTCACCCGCACAATAGGTGTACTAAACGAAGTGCATGCGAGAATTGACATTTTTTCGTGCAACATGGGTGAATTCGCAAGAGTTTTGTTGAATTTTGTTAGTTATATTTAAATATTAATATTCTGTGTTAAGTGTGATTTATATTTTAGTTTGATAATATGTACGTACATTACATTCTGTAGTACGACTACAGATTGTGTTTTTAATAGTTTAGTGTTGCTCTTGTATTGTTAAAGTTTAGTTTTTATTTTTTTTATTTTAAGTATTAGACGTAAGTTGATGTTTCGAGTATTTGGTGTGTGGTTGCAAACCCACTATTGCATTGGGGTCATCCTGTAAAGATAGTGTGTGTAAGTTTTAAAAATAAATAAATAAATAAATAAATAAATGTAAACTTTTTCGCAGTGTTTGCACTTAACCGTTTTACTGGTTGCGGAATGGAAATAGTTTTCCCATACATCGTTATTTTTCTTTCTGGGCATGGTGTGATCAAATGCAAAAAGAAAAAAAAAAACAATTGTAAGAACAGAAGCAAACAGATGTTTTAAAGTATTCTACATTTCTAATATAAACTCAAATTTACCGGTTTATTTATGTTGATGGGATGCAGTAGGTATCGAAGTCCGTAAGGATAGCAGTAGTTATCAATCCAAAGTATATCACGTATTTAATCACTAGAATATCAAAAGTCCACTAGAATATCAAAACAAAATCCAGGTCGTCAATAAATCAAAGAAACTAACACAAGTGCGCACGGTATGAAGCCAAAACAACTTGTGAAAGATCACTTATGCGACAACTACTACTGGCTATTGTCCGGTTCGAAAGTACGTGCTCCCGGGGTGGGAGCAGGTAGTTTCGAGCGTTTGCTAATAGCTAGATATAAATGTTACAGGTTCTAAGAAAAGATAAACTTGTCTTAACTAACTAGCGTTAAAGCTTATCTAAGTGGAAATAACGCGACTCACTACTTAATTATCCATTCTTTAAAGCTTGTTTACGTAAAATGTGGTAGTGGAGTTTCAACTTATACAAGCTCTAACTAGTAGTAATAAAGATTTAAAAACAATGTACTATTTAATGTATGTGTATTTAAACATTACATAAACTAAATTTTAAAACACCCGAATATTTTCCTAATCGGGTATTTTCCCTAGAATTTACCCACTTTTGGGTTTTTACCGGGTAAAATCCCATTTCTACTAGTGACTCGAAATACAGCGAATTGTTGCTAGGCAACGCTGATATGTTAAATAAAAAAGATTAATGACATTGCTAACTATACAAAGTTAGATTTGATTTTGCTGCTTCTATTCCGCACGTCAGGCTCTTTTGAGGTGACGTTATTTGCTTGATTAACATTTTTATCTACCGTATTACTTGAAGCAGTTGATATGGGCAAGATTGACAGTTTCTCAGCCGGCCTTTTAATTATTCCGCTTTTTGTTTTTAGAGTTACTACCCGAACTAATCCATCTTGACCTGGATGAGTTTCTATTACTCTGCCCATCATTCATTTTCCAGGTGGCAGATTGTCGCCCTGGATCGTCACTAAATCATCTATGGTAATATTCTTTTCAATGCTTCGCCATTCGCTTCTTACGGATAACTGAGTTAGATACTCCGATCTCCATTATTTCCATAAGTCGTTTGCTATTTTCGCTGATAAATACCATCTAGTTCGAGCATCTGTTTCAGTTTCAATTATGGGAATTCCGCACCTTCCTGTCAATAAGTGTCCCGGAGTCAGGACATTCAAATCTTCGATATCTTCCGATAAGGCATATAAAGGCCTAGAGTTTAAACAAGCCTCCACCTGTGCTAAAATAGTGCTGAAATCTTCGAAGGTCAACTTTTGTTCTCCTATTACTCGCTTGAGGTGATGTTTTAAGCTTCTAATGGCTCGCTCCCATAGACCCCCGGCACTAGGCCAAGATGGGGCATTGAAGTGCCATTCTATATTTAAATCTGCTAGCTCCGCAAAAAAGTTACGAGCATATACATTTTCGAAATCGTGATAGCTTTCCTGTAGCATTCTGTTAGCGCCCACAAAATTCGTCCCGTTATCGCTGTAAAGATGTCGAGGCGCTCCTCTTCTGGCTGCCATTCTTCGTAATGCTGCTAAAAACCCGAAACTGCTTAAGTTGGATACAAGCTCTAAATGGACAGCTTTGGTCGCTAGACAAATAAACAATAGTGGTCTTAATTCCACGTCCCTTGTTACTTTTAACATCTACAAACCCTGTATAATCGACTCCAGTGTAATAGAATGGCGGGGCGGGGTTGCTTCTGGCTACGGGTAACTCTCCCATCAATTGATGCTGTATTTTGGGCTCATGTTTTCTACAGGTAACGCATTTCTCACTTCTTTCCTTACAGCTTTGTTTCCAGCGATAATCCAGAATCTCTGTCTAAAATTAAATAAAGTTAATCGCGGTCCACCATTAAAGGTGAGCTGATGAGCTTGTTGAATTACTAGAGTAGTAAGCAGACTGTTATGAGGCAATATAGCAGGATGCTTCATTTCCATACTCATGTTTGCTTTGCTCAACCGGCCTTTAACTCGTAAAATCCCCTCGTTATCAATAAAAGGATTAAGCTTTAATAGATTATTTCTGCTTCTTAGTTTGCTATGTTTCCGTAATGACTATTTCCGCTGCAAATTCAGTTCGTTGTATGTATTTTATAATGAGTAATTTTGATTTTCTCAATTCGTTTGAGGTAAGAAATTCGGGTAAGTTACTATGCTTGCTTGAAACGGCTGCATTTTTGTTAAATTGTATGGTTTTTATTGCTCGTAAAAGCCATGCTACTATTTTAGTTATTTTGTTGAGTGAGCTGAACTTAAGTAACATTTGCAATATGATGCTGTCCTTAACACTATCTTATCTTAATAACACAGAAATACTCATGTATTTCTGTGTATATGAAATCATTTTCATATTTAAATAATTAACGTCTACGTGATATTAATATGTTTTAATGTAACATGAGTTTTGGATGAAACCAGTATGCAAGTAAGAGGACGCCATGATCATTAAAATATTATGAACGAGTTAGGCTTGTAATGTGCTTTCCATGACGTAACGCGAGAGGAGGTCGTACGGCGACACAGTGACGCAGTCGTGAATTGTCCATGTGTGGGTTTGAACTCAACGTGCAGTGTCTGCGTATGTGTTAACCGTTACAGCTCGTTCCCACTTGTCGGGTGTCGGATCCGTATATTAATCGGAGGTTATAGTGGCAGAACATTTTATAAGAAGCTATTCACACTTATCGGAAATCGATTTTGTGTCGGCTCCGACAAGAAATGTCGGATGTTTTGCCAGCCCTCTACACCCGGAAAAAAATCGTGTCGGATCTCGCTCGCCTATGATTAAGAATGGCGCTGTTCACATTTGTCTGATGTTGGGGCCGATAACCCTCTCCCCGCTACCCCTCGTTCCGTCCGTGGTACATCGTCGCTGCGATCGCGCACACACATGTTAGGGACCTGACTTAGAAACGAGTGGACTGTATGTAAAAGTAGGTACAAATATGAATTGGTTTTAATTTGGAATGCGCGCGCGTGCCGTCGTAGAAGCTCGATTATGAAGTGTTTCGCGTGCGCGCCGCGCCGAGTGGCGCCTCGTCGCTCGCCGCTGTCTTATGATACCCGATGACCCAATGGATGCCGAGCGTTTAGTGGCGCCCCAACACACACATCGCGGCACGCAAGCAGAGTTGTTGTGTTTTTATTGTACGCACGTTTGGTGATTCGTAGTAATGGAAACAAATATCAACCCCGAAGAATTGATCACACTAGTTCAGGAAAGAGGTGTTCTTTGGGACAAAACTCTAAAAGATTATAAAGATAAGCAACTGAAAATATCTGCTTGGCGGGAAGTTTGCTGCCTACTCATACCTGATTTTGTGAAATTGGACGAAAAAGAAAGAAAATCATGTGGTAAGTGTTTGAAGTATTTTATTTAAAAATATACGTAATATTAAAAACATAAAATATTAATCATGCGCTTCTGGTTGCCAAAGCACCGAGCCTATTGTTGAAATGAAGTAGTTTGCAAATGCAGACCGTATATCATTTGCAATAGGACCACCACGTGGATCACAGTTTTGCAGTTGTACTTACATTGGATTTTCTGCCGCATACTGAATATCTTCAAAGTTCAGACCGTCCTTTTCTCTTACAAAGTTGTGTAACACTGTACACGCTTTTACAATTTCGATAGCCGTGTCTGGGTGGACATCCAGTGGCCGATGAAATATTCTGGCTAAAATACCGAATGCACATTCAACGTACCTTCTTTCCGTCGGAAAAGAAGGTTTAAACGATAATTAAATATTGTTTTCATGTGGTCCAAATGAGTGCCTACAAAAGGTCTTAACAAATTTGTTGACAGTGGGAAAGCCTCACCGCCCACGAAAACATAAGGCATATCATTTTGAAGTGTTGCATGTAGAGGCCTTGGTTTTGGTATATATCAACTACCATCATTCAGTTTCTTCCACATGGTTGACTCCTTGAATATCGAAGAATCGCATTCTTTTCCATACGAGCCAACACTCATAAAAATCAAACGTTATTCTGCATCAACAACGGCTAGTAAAACAAATGAGAAATAATCTTTGTAATTAAAATACACCGAGCCGCTATTATTTGGTTTCACCACCCTTATGTTATCCACTATCAACTGCTCCAAGACAATGCGGAAAATTGGCTTTCATATCAAAACTTTTTGCAATTTCCAACCATTTACTCTCATTATCCGGAATTTTCATGAACTCGTCTCTTAATACATTCCAGATAGTAGAACTAATTTATTTGCAAATTTTACTAATAGTTGACACACCAACTCTGTAACTATAGTGCTATACTTTGAAGGAACAACCCGATGCGCAATATCTGTAAAATAGTGAAGTAGGTAAGATAATTAACATTTCTATATGAACCTATTTCAATTGCAGGTCTACAAAGTGGTCGAATCTACGAGATGCCTGGATACGAGCAAATAAAAATGAAGTAAAAAATCCGGAGCAGGGGCTAAGTTTTCAAAGCAATAAAGAACAGATGAGTTTTTTGCAAAAAGTTGCTGAGCCTAATCGCTCTCATGATTTTATCAAGAAGCGTAGAAGTAACTGAAGTACACCTTCAGGTCACTCCATCAAGTCCGTAGGTAAGGTCTCGTCAAAACTATCAAAACGAGCCCAAACTCCGCACCCCTAGTTCTACTGGTCGACGAGTTCCAGTAGCAGTTATTGAACTACACCTTCAGGTCACTCCATCAAGTCCGTAGGTAAGGTCTCATCATAACTATCAAAACGAGCCCAAACTCGGCACCCCTAGTTCTACTGGCCCACGAGTTCCAGTAGCAGACACTGAAGTATACCTTCAGGTCACTCCATCAAGTCCGAAGGTAATGTCTAATCACAACTATCGAAACGAGCCCAAACTCGGCACACCTAGTTCCATTTGTCGAGGAGTTCCAGTAGTAGTCACCGAAGTACACCTTCAGGTCACACCTTTAAGTCCGGAGGTAAGGTCTCATCACAGCTATCAAAATGAGCCCAAACTCGGCACTCCTAGTTCTACTGGTCCACGAGTTCCAGTAGCAGACACCGAAGTACATCTTCAGGTCACTCCATCAAGTCCGTTGGTAAAGTCTCATCATAACTAACAAAACGAGCCCAAACTCGGCACACCTAGTTTTACTGGTTGACGAGATCCAGTAGCAGTAACTGAAGTACACCTCCATGTTACTCCATCAAGTCCGTTGGTAAGGTCTCATCATAACTAACAAAACGAGCCCATACTCGGCACACCTAGTTCTACTGGTCGACGAGTTCCAGTAGCAGTAACTGAAGTACACCTCCAGGTTACTCCATCAAGACCGAAGGTAAGGTCTCATCATCACTATCAAAATGAGCCCAAACTCCGCACCCCTAGTTCTAATGGTCCACGAGTTCCAATAGCAGACACCGAAGTACATCTTCAGGTCACTCCATCAAGTCCGTTGGTAAGGTCTCATCATAAATATCAAAAAGAGCCCAAACTCGGCACCCCTAGTTCTACTGTTCGATGACTTCCAGTAGGAGTCACCGAAGTACACCTTCAGGTTACACCATCAAGTCCGGAGGTAAGGTCTCATCACAGCTATCAAAATGAGCCCAAACTCGGCACTCCTAGTTCTACTGGTCCACGAGTTCCAGAAGCAGACACCGAAGTACATCTTCAGGTGACTCCATCAAGACTGAAGGTAAGGTCTCATCATTACTATCAAAATGAGCCCAAACTCCGCACCCCTAGTTCTACTGGTCCACGAGTTCCAGTAGCAGACACCGAAGTACATCTTCAGGTCACTCCATCAAGTCCGTTGGTAAGGTCTCATCATAACTAACAAAACGAGCCCAAACTCGGCACACCTAGTTCTACTGGTCGACGAGTTCCAGTAGCAGTAACTGAAGTACACCTCCAGGTTACTCCATTAAGAATGAAGGTAAGGTCTCATCATTACTATCAAAATGAGCCCAAACTCCGCACCCCTAGTTCTAATGGTCCACGAGTTCCAGTAGCAGACACCGAAGTACACCTTCAGGTCACTCCATCAAGTCCGTTGGTAAGGTCTCATTATAACTATCAAAACGAGCCCAAACTCGGCACCCCTAGTTCTACTGGTCGACGACTTCCAGTAGGAGACACCGAAGTATACCTTGAGGTCACACCATCAAGTCCGGAGGTAAGGTCTCATCACAGCTATCAAAATGAGCCCAAACTCGGCACTCCTAGTTCTACTGGCCCACGAGTTCCAGTAGCAGACACCGAAGTACACCCTAAGGTCACTCCATCAAGACCAAAGGTAAGGTCTCATCATTACTATCAAAATGGCACCCCTAGTTCTACTGGTCCACGAGTTCCAGTAGCAGTCACTGAAGTACACCTTCAGGTCACTCCATCAAGTCCGTTGGTAAGGTCTCATCATAACTATCTAAACGAGCCCAAACTCGGCACACCTAGTTCTACTGGTCCACGAGTTCCAGTAGCAGTCACTGAAGTACACCTTCAGGTCACTCCATCAAGTCCGAAGGTAATGTCTCATCACAACTATCAAAATGAGCCCAAACTCGGCACTCCTAGTTCTACTGGTCCACGAGTTCCAGTAGCAGACACCGAAGTACACCTTCAGGTCACTCCATCAAGTCCGTTGGTAAGGTCTCATCATAACTATCACAACGAGCCCAAACTCGGCACCCCTAGTGCTACTGGTCGACGACTTCCAGTAGGAGTCACCGAAGTACACCTTCAGGTCACACCATCAAGTCCGGAGGTAAGGTCTCATCATAACTATCTAAACGAGCCCAAACTCGGCACCCCTAGTTCTACTGGTCCACGAGTTCCAGTAGCAGTCACTGAAGTACACCTTCAGGTCACTCCATCAAGTCCGAAGGTAATGTCTCATCATAACTATCGAAACGAGCCCAAACTCGCCACACCTAGTTCTATTCATCGAGGAGTTCCAGTAGCAGTCACCGAAGTACACCTTCAGGTCACACCATCAAGTCCGGAGGTAAGGTCTCATCACAACTATCAAAATGAGCCCAAACTTGGCACACCTAGTCCTACTCGTCGACCAGTTCCAGTACCAGACACCGAAGTACACCTTCAGGTCACTCCATCAAGTCTGTTGGTAAGGTCTCATCATAACTATCAGAACGAGCCCAAACTCGGCACTCCCAGTTCTACTGGTCGACGAGTTCCAGTAGCAGTCACCGAAGTACACCTTCAGGTCACACCATCATGTCCGGAGGTAAGGTCTCATCACAGCTATCAAAATGAGCCCAACCTCGGCACACCTAGTCCTACTCGTCGACCAGTTCCAGTACCAGTCACCGAAGTACACCTTCAGGTCACTTCATCAAGTCCGGAGGTAAGGTCTCATCATAACTAATAAAACTTGCCTAAAGTCCACAGCCCACATCTCTCTACTAGTAGGGGGCTTCCAGTGCCAAGGAGTCACTGAAGTATTTGTATCTAAGAATTATTAAGTAAAATTATAAAGAGCAATACGAAATATTTTTTGTAAGTACCTACGAATTATAACGAAATAAGAAATAAAATAAATTATTTAAAAAACAAAAACTCGACTGCAAAAACACATAACTGAAAAGGGAAAAACAAGCATTATAATCTATACAATTTTGGTATCGCAGGCGGGGACAATCAATAGGTACACCATATTTCAGGTTATTCGACTTCGTATTGTGTTTTTATGGGCCTTAGTTGCCTGAAATAAAGGAAATTATTATTATTATAAATAGCAGAACAACCCGAGCTGAGCTCAGAGCCCGGTGAAGCAGACAAGATCCCCCGAGGGATCCCTGGAAAAAGCCATTAACAAAAAGCTGAGCTCAGTAGTAGACGATCTTCGTCAGAGGACGAAGGCAGGTCTGTACGTGTTTGCCGAGTGAGGTTAGGTTCGATTTCCCGGTTGGTCGAGATAACCCAACTTAACCTAAGTAGAGGTACCTAAGCTTGACCACACGAGCACGATGACGAAACTGACAAATTCAGACGAGCCAAATATTTATTTTAAAATCAAGATGTTTTAATTACTTAGGTATATTAGGTATTTAAGGTTTAGGTACTTTTTACGCACTTCTTGGTTTCCAATTTATGTGATTTTGGAAAAATAATTTTAATTTCTACATGTGAAGTGTACTTTCGGCTGAAACACGTTTTTATGGCCTTTTTATGAGTAGGTGCTTACTTATCATTTTGAAATCATCTTAATTTACACACTCGTAAAGTTGATATTTGTTTAAGTGGAAACTACGAGTAGATATATTGGAACTAACCTAGGTACTTACTTTTAATTTACTTACCAAACTAATTCCGTATCTCCGTGTTTTCCAGAGTAATGCCCAACAGTGAAAATGTTATGTACTTGTTAGGTATGTTCTATTATGTTATATAAATGAGTAGACGAACGATTCCCTTAGTGGATTTATTGCTAATTAATATAATTACACAGTTATACCTACCACTTACATGCTATGTAAGGTAAATGCCTTTGACGGTTCATTCGATCAATGGTTAGACTTTAGGAACTCGTATGTTTCAATGATACACGATCGCGACGACTTAGATCCTATACAGAAATTTCAATACTTAAAATCGTCTCTCAGTGGATCTGCGTTACATGTTATCAGTTCGTTAGAGTTTACTGCACCTAACGCGTGGGACCTGCTTGAACCTGGGAATCAAAATAATAGGCTACTGATACACAACCATGTGAAGGCTTTGTTTGCGGCACCTTCACTGGGTAAGTATTGTCCGGCACAGATCAGAACGCTCGTAGATTGCGTTTTACGTAATCTGAGAGCCCAAAATTCTCTTAAAGAACCGGAATCTTCACTCGAGGATATGCTTATCATTTATTTAGTTGTCAGTAAAGTTGATTCTGCTACTGGACGTGGGTGGGAGAACTACAGAAGCTCTCTTATCTCCGATTCTAGCAAAATCTCTAAATCTTTAAAACTAGAAGACATGAATGTTTTTAAACAATAGGTCTGACAGGCATGATTCATTCAGGTAACAGTAAAAATAATCAGTCGCATTCACAAAGCAAACATGAGGGTAAACAGTCAACTGATCATAAAAAACAGTGTAATCTCAAACTACACGTAGTTATGCGAGTGCGAATAATAATAATAAGATCTCATCAGGTAGTAAAGGTAAAACAAATAAACATAACTTGACGTTAGTAGTGGTAAACATGCATTGCCAGGGTCGCGGTAAGGTACTAAAGGGTTACCGAGGCCCCTGGCAACACAGGCAACGGAAGGAATACGGGTGGGTTTTAGTCAGTAAGAGTCTGATACACCCTCCCGCTCCGCCCAGAGCGGGAGAAGTTATTTGTTGATTTCCCACATAAAAAAAAACATGCAATTGTATTCATGTGTTATGTTTTTAAATATGTCGGTAAAATATAGATTAAATTTAGTTCAGTCAAAAAACGTTTGTCAAAACTGTTTACGTACAAACACTCACACAATTGAAAATGGTAATTTCGGTCCTTGTAAATTACACAGGCCTGCAAAATGAAGGTCATAACTTCCTCTCTGGAATTTGATAGCTGATTCTGGAGTATTTTGATGCGCTGATTACGAATATGTACTTAGTTTTTCTCCATCACCTCCTGATTTTTCAAAAAAGCTACAGATAGAAAATTGAGAAAAAAAGACAAGTTTTCACTTAAAAAATTATATATTTAAAAAAGTACTTAATTTTTAACTTAAAAAACTATTAACACGTAATAACAACTTATTGCTGGGTTAAAATACACTTAAATTTTATTTGTGGAACCTGGTCCTTTTTTCCTGGAAGCTTCTGTTGTGCGATTTTCGCTTATATTTCCGGTTTGGATCATCACGCTTCAACAACCAACAATAGTCCGCCATCATGCTGACATTCCATCTTCCTTGATACCGGACTTCAAGCTCTTTTAAATCTTGGTGAAATCTTTCACCTTGTTCTTCGCTAACGGCTCCTAGATTTTCTGGGAAGTAATCAATGTGCGAATTCAGAAAATGAAGTTTAACGCTCATATTACAACCCATTACACCAAAATTCGTTATCATTTTGGCTACTATTTCTTTATAGTCCGAGCTTTTATTGTTCCCCAAAAAGTTTTTTACCACTTCCTTAAATGATTTCCACGCTTGTAACTCGACATCATTGAGTTTTTGATCAAATTTTTCCTCCGACATCAATTTTCTTATATCAGGGCCGACAAAAATTCCTTCTTTTAACTTAGCATCTGATAAAGATGGAAAAACTGAATGCAGATATTTGAAACCTTCCCCATCTTTATTTAAAGCCTTCACAAACTGTTTCATTATACCCAATTTGATGTGTAAAGGCGGCAGTAAAACTTTTTCTCTGGGAACCAAACTCTGTTTAAGCACGTTTTTGATTCCTGGGGTTAGTTCAGTTCTTGGAGGCCATTCCTTTTTGGTCCAATGATGTTGTTTATCCCGGCTATCCCATTCGCAAAGAAAGCACGGGTATTTTGTATAACCACCTTGTTGGCCGAGTAGCATGCTTATGATTTTCAAGTCTCCACACACCATCCAGCCGTGATGTTCGTAAGCTATAGTAGCTAAAAGCTTTTCCAAATTTTCATAACATTCCTTTAAATGGACAGAATGTGCAACAGGTAGTGAGGCATATGTATTCCCATTATGTAGAAGGACTGCTTTTAAACTTCTTTTTGAGGAGTCAATAAACAATCTCCACTCCTTAGGATTGTATTCAATGTCGAACATTTTCATCAAGCCAGGAATATCTTTACAGTACACCAAATCATGATCTTCAGCGAAGAATGGAAGGAAATCTTTTTCTCTGTGACGGTACCATGAAAATGAAGTACCAGGTGCAAGCATATTTCTTTCTTTTAATCGTGATCCGAGGAGCTCAGCTGCATCTTTGGGGAGATTCAAATCTCTTGTCAAGTCGTTTAAATCTGACTGTGAAAAGAGCTGACACTCGTTAGAATCTACTTGAAATACAGGATCAGATTGGGATGCATTCTGTTCATTTGTATCATTAGCAGAATCTTCAATTTGTATAGCTGGATACGGGGGCTGCACCATTTCTGAATCTCCGAAAACTGCAGGCGTAACTGATGACTGACACATTTGGATAGCTTATGTCACTTTTATTTTTAGAATTGTATCCAGTTATGTCACAACAACAAAAGTAGCAATCTTCAACATGGTTGTTAGGCTCTCTCCATAGCATGGGCGAAACGATTTTGAAGCTATTTTTCTGTCCTTTTGACCACTTGCGAAGTTCAAGTAAACAAGTCGAACAAACTTTTTGAGGTGTCCAAGTTTTGTCTTGGTTACTTATAGAATGTCCAAAATAACTTTTGTAAATATTTTTCACATAGTCTGTAATGTTGTTTCGTTGTTTTATCACCATGAATTTCCCGCAAACATAACAAAAACAATTCGAAGAGTTTAAACAACTTCGCGACGACATTTTAAAGTTTAGGTTGCAAGATGCGCACTTCGACTGTTAGTTTTCTAATTCAGAGTAGGTACTTATACAAAAAAAACCTTTTGTTTTCTTCATTATACCCTTTTTGAACAACATTAACAACAATTAGGCAATATCACCTAAACATCGTGTATTAATGAGCTCATTACTAAATGAAGCCAAAATGACCCGTTTTCGAAATGGTTAATGCGAATTACTTACACTTATTATGTAGTAATTAACAAATTACTGATTTGCATTCATTTCTATGTCGTCTTAAACTAATTAAATGCAATAAAAATTAAGCTGAAGTAATTAAGTGACGTTTTATAGATTTTAAAATGTATGCGCTCAGACATTTTTAGTTAAAATCTTAAATATTCAATATCAAAGAATCCTGACGTGATAGAATTTTTTTATTATTTTTCTCGTAATCAGCACATCAGAAACTATAGAAAACGTTAATCAGATCTCAGAGAGGAAAACCATTGCAGACCTGTGTTATTATTATGTCAACAAAAACATAATGCGTGTTATAGTATGTACCAACATCCAAACTGCAAGAGTGCACTAACCGAGATACCGCGCATGGAAACAGCCTTACACGCGCGCCACGAAAGGCTGACGCCGCATAGTGACGCACGACATACGCTGTCCCTGTTTACCGGATGCATGTGACCTTTTCCGAAATAAGTGATTTTATTCTGTATCTAACATTGGTCGGAATAGCAATTCTATTTTGTAATATTTAAATATTGTAATTTACTCTAATTAAAGTTAGTTAGAAATCATTTTGTTTTTTTTTTGGGTCCTCCGACAGCGACGTACATATTTGGCGCAGTCGGTAGGATACTCGAGGCGTTTCGAGTTAAGCTGGATAGGGCTATTCTGATATCGAGTACCGTCTCGCTAATCGCTACTGCCGTCGTAAGCGATCGCGTTCGCCGAGTATCCTGAACAAGAACCTGACATCCTGCGCGGAGGAGAAATCCAGACATCGATCCCAGAGGTACCGAAATGCAGCTTATGTAAGTACACTGACAATCTGTGAGTTGCTTTCAATTCCTCTCCCTTTATCTAAAGTAGTTTATTTTAGTTGCAATCATTTTTCACCCTAAACAATCTACCCCTGAAGGGCCTACGCGCTCCGGACTAGCACGTAGGACAGATATAGATTTAAATAGAAATATCGAGGTAGGTTTAGAAACTACGGTTAATAGTTTAGAGAGTTCATTAGTTTTAGAGAAACTTGAGTCGGTCATAATGTCCGATCCCGATGTGATTTTTAAGACTCTACGTTTAGTACCAGATTTCGACGGTAATCCACACATCTTGCCAAGATTTATACATCTATAGAGGCATGAGGAACAAGGTGTAAAGTTCACTCATCCTCCATAGAAAAGGGAGGATCCTCCGACCAGACGGGTGTAGTGTCTGGTGGGCAACTGCCCAACGGTTGATGTCGGGATGTTGTATATATGCTAGTTGCGCGGTAAATTCTGCTTGCGCGATGCAGGATTTTGAGTGACGTCAGTGTGATGCGTAGTTCGTATGTGGCGCTGTAGTTGCCGCCACATCACTCCCCTCCGGAGACCGGAGGTCGATAGTGGGCTGAGTCGTGTATCTTGCGAGTAGTGTATTATTGGGGGTTCTGCATCACTTGCTTTCGCTTCGCTCGAGCGCGTTCTGCAGAACGCCCCAATAATACACCTGAATCAGGAAACACTATATCACGCACTATACTTCTTGTTACTAATTTAATATCAGGTGGGAGATTTGATGGCTATACAGTCGATTTTTCAGGATCAGAATGCACGTTGTCAACTCGAACAAATGTAAGGAGTTCATTGTGTCCTCTCTTGAGTGTGAGATATCGTGTATTTTCAAAGGTGGATTTTACTGAGTTTTGCTCTGTCTTGTTTGTATTTTCCTGAAGTTTTGATGAACTGGTGGTCATTATTTTCTGGTCAGCCATGTCTTGAGTAAATAGAATCTCGCCACTAGCATTCTTGAAAATAAGTTTAGAAATGCCTTCCAAATCAAATTTCGGTGAATGAAGCATAATGTGAATAAAATTAATTTATTCTCTCTTCATAAAGCAAGCGTTGATTAAGATCGAACCAACACACTACAATGCTAACAGTTTAATGCTGTGATGGAGATATATGTATTAAATATATATTCTCTTCCTTTCACAGCGTTCAAATAAAAACATCGAGGAAAATGTTGCATCCAAGGATCGTCATAAATCTCCCAATCTTGTATAACACCTCCACATGAAAAACATGCTGCATTTATACTATTTCCACAATAAAAGAATCCAGCGTCAGCCATTTCCATCACCAATCTTTTCTTTGAATCAGCCGTTGCCCAGTAATAGTTAAATGAAAATTGACGCATTTTAAAAGTGTTATACATATCATATCGAGGTTTGTATTCATTTTGAGACATGTTCTATTTTACTTTCTAATTCAATTATAAACGTATAATGATATCGTCCAGCTCTTGTCAACAACTTATAAAGACTGGACAGAGGTGGGAGGAGGAGGACAGAAAACTCTAAGATGCATTTTACCTGTCTATAGAAATGAAACAAGAAAATATTTATTTTAGAATTTATTATCAAAGCACCACTTATTTAAACACAATACGTTTTTTAAAGCACATACACAGTCATGATGAATACAGTTATATAAATCTTGAGAATATTTATATTGATCGTATAAGCTTATCAAACTACGACAACCTTTATCTTCTAAATTGAATATATTACAATTACTATTTTCTAAAATATGCTTTAACCACAACACTTTTTCTGAACCTTTGACGTAGATACATTTATTTCTTAAAATATCTATAACTGAATTCTGATAATTAGAATAGGGTACAAATCCTTCGCGCCAGTGTATCTTTCTGTTACGTTCAATCCAACTTACTTGTTTTTTTTCTTGTTTCGTTAACTTTTCAAATGGAAATGGTGGCTTAATTAAAAACACTTGTAATGTTTTGTTATACAATATAGCGATTTCTTTTATTATAAATTCATTTGTTTCTGTTTTAAAGCCTTGAATATCCACAATAGCAATCATGGTAGCCTGCGCACAATGTTGCTGAGAGGTTTGTATTCCACAAGACGATCGTTTATAATCAAACAATATGCAGTCGTCTTATCTGGTATTGCTGTAGAACATTCAATTTCTACCCTCACATCCACTGGACCTGTTTTTAGGCTATCGTTTTGTCTTGAGCAGTCTAAGATAAAGAGAGGGGCTTTTTCTTTGAATTCCTTTAGGTCAAGCAAAGGGTCTACTGGCAGTTGTAATACGACTGACGAAATTTCACAAACATTTCGTATAATATACTATATTTGTTCTCAGAAAACTTTAAACCTAAAGGTTCGTATGGATAATACTGTGAATTTAAAAAGAGTGCAACGTTTGTTACTTCACAATGATCGAATACTGAACTGTCTTTAGTTCTATTATTTTTTCGATTAGTTTGTAAACAAAAAATTACATATCTGGGTTTTTCCAATTGTGAAGCAGTTTTCACTGACCAAGAATGCTTTGTGGTTTTAGGTAGTAACGGATACTCATATAAATCCCAATTTCTAAACGCCATCTGAATAGGTTCATCTCTTTCTAAATGCTTTAAAAGTATCAGTCGTTCTCGGTCTGATACTTTTATGTGTGGCACTCTCCACTGAACTCTTTGTATGTCTATTTGAAAATGAGCAATATGATGATATTGCTCATATTGAGCTTATATTGAACAGAAGTAACACTAACTTAAATAGCGTTATTCTTACTGATGAGTAAGAATAACGCTATTTAAGTTAGTGTTACTTCTGTTCAATATAAGCTCATGTTTACAATTTATCACTATTTTATTGTAATCCTCTGCAAACCCTAAAACCTTATTTAATGGTATCACAGCGCTAAAATGCCCATCACTTTGATATCCCTCTAAACTCCAGCCCCATAGAGCGGCAACTTTATTTTCTGCTTCATTTAATGAGATGTACGATTTTATTGTTGAATTTATTCCAGAATTTTTTATACGGTCTATTTCAATACCATTCATTTCGTATCTGATGTCTTGAAACAAAGACATAACAGGGTTATTAGTGAACGTAACAGTTTTCTTGATCGGATTCCCATCTTTACCGATGAGCTTCGCTTGTCCTTCAACGTAAATTGAGCTGGCTGATGGTAACACGTATATATCTTGCTGGTGGATGGGAATTCTGATTTCATCGTTTTCTCTAAAGCTGTTATTGTAGGGATTGTATGAATGGACTTCATAACTTTTGATCGTAGTGTCGAAGTGTGGTAATTCACTAATCTGTAGTATATTCATACTTTAAACCCTAGGGCTTTAAGAAAATCTTTATTTGCTTTTGTCAATTTCTTAACTTTTTTCTGACGTCTTTGCACCTTAGCAATCGCAGAAGAACTAAGACATTTTGATTTCACTGAGATATTTTTATAGTATACTATCATTTTGCTTTTCTTATATGAAGACGTAACTGAACTTGATCCTCTCCAAAGTTAATACAATGCCCAAATTGATCTACAACCTTATCAGATACCGATGAAATTATATTTTTGTTTACTGGAAAGTAAATAACATTTTGTGGTATTTCCACGCACTGATGACCTGGAATAGTATCAGACACAAATTCATGAATAAAATGAGTTGGTGATCCGTTGCAGTACGAACCGTGAACAAGATCATATTCGATTCTGATTACAGACAGACCTCTGCTAATAATGGGACTATTTGGTCTTGATTTTAATACTGAAAAGTATATCAAACCGCACTCGTATTGATCTGACAAATGCAGTGGTGGTTGAAAGTATGAAACCAATTCCGATTTATTTCCAGAGATGGTAACCGTAGTAGACATGCTTCTATACTGACCTCTTTCATTAATTGTTTATTTTATACCTTCACTAAAATAAAAATTCTTCAAAAAGTTTAAACAAAGATGCCCACAATTAAAAGGATGATCACGCTGAATATTGTCGTAATTATAGTGAATTTCGGATCCCAAGTATTTTATAAATTCCTTTGGAGGCTTAAGATTTCCGTAACTATCAAAATACTCAATATAATCGTTGTATTTTGCATAGGCTACCCAATGAGAACCAGGATTTTTAGAGCTATCTAAATGTATAACTCCACATTCTTTTTTAAAAGGGTGTTTAGGGAGCTTATCTCTCATAAAGACACCTCTGAAATAGGGAATATTATTCCCATACTTCAAAATGTCTAAATTAGTCAAGGCTCGTTTGGGTAGCCGATATTTTAGTTTTTTTCTTTCGATACAAAAATTCCGAGCCCATCTTTATGTGGTTTAAGGTGTAGTCCTTTTCCGATGCAGAGAGCTTCCATCTTTTCATTATGTCTCTTCAATTCAGTCAATAACTTTTTAGCCATTTTGAATTCATTTATGGTTTTAGCAATACCAGCTGCACCGCCTGCTAAAGCTCCCGCTGCTGATAATCCTGCAAAAATCGGAATCAAAGGCAATACTCCACCAGTTTTTGGTAAAGGAATAACACGAGGAAGTTTAATTGATGAATCATCAGCTAATTCTCTGATAGCGGCCATAGCTAATTCTATTGCCACTTTCTTGCATTTCGGTTTTAATTTTTTGATATGTCTCTTCGTTTTGCTAATAACACTTTTAAATTTATTTTTTAATCCTTTTCCAGGTTTAATTTTAAGAGAACACTTTTTGCTATGTTTTTTTAGGCCAAAACCAGTTTTAATTTTAGTTGACATAGCGCTGCTTACTAAGCGCGCTGACAATTTTTCCCCTACACTCGCATCTGAGGCAATTGCTCGCTCGTTAGCCATTTTTAACAAAGTTAAATCTACCTTATGACGATCCTTTAAGTTTGAAGACTTGTTATAGACAATGTCGTGTTGTTTGCAATATTCATCTAATTTATTAACACCTTTATCTCCACGTCTTTTTTTTTTTTTTTTTTTAGGGTGGGAAATCATCAAATAACTTCTCCCGCTCTGGGCGGAGCGGGAGGGTGTGTCAGACTCTTACTGACTAAAACCCACCCGTATTCCTTCTTGTTGCCTGTGTTGCGGGGGCCTCGGTGACCCATAAGTACCTTCCCGCGACCCCGGCAGGCATCGGCCCTAGTGGACCCCTACTTTTGTGCTGACGACATCTCTTTGAGGCGCGCGTGGAATACGACGCGCCGTCGACCTGGGCCTGGTCCTTACCGGACGGTGAGCTACCCATTGCTCACCGTCCGCAAGCCCGCGCCTACGGTGGCCGGAAATCCGCCCGGGATTCCCGACGCCCTGGGCGTCTCCTGCGGCGGCTAGGGGCGAGAGGGCGCGAAACTTGCCTTTCCCTCAACCGTCCCGCCTCCTCCTTTGCGAGCATTACTGCTTCGCAGAAGGAGGTGACGGCTGCCCATGCCCTCTCGCTCCGTACCATGGCCTGAACCAGGGCCGGACGCGAGAGGTCTCTGCCGCCGATCGCCTCCACGAGGACACGGCGGTGCTCTGCCCAAGCCGGGCAGACCTCCACCGTATGCTCCACCGTGTCCTCCAGGCGATCCACACAGTGGTGACACCCGGACGTTTCCTCCCGCCTTATCCGACACAGGAACCTCCCGAAGCTGCCGTGTCCGGTGAGGACCTGCGTCACGCGGAAGGTGAGGACGCCGTGGCGCCTCTCCAGCCACTCCTCAAAGAGGGGACTTATCGCCGCAATCGTGGCGTGCCCAGCACTGGGTTGCAACAACCGTACTTTCCATGACGCCATGAGATCCCGCCGGAGCTCCGTCCGCTGTGCCGCGATTTCTCGCGGCAGCGGGCTTACGCCCCGGCGTTTCGCCTCCTCGCGCCACTCCCATACGTTATCTCCACGTCTAAGCCTTTTAATTAATTTAGTGCCAGGCCCTCAATAATTGTATCCTGGTAAATGTAAGACTACTCTCTTCAATACACATCATAAGACTGATACATTTTGGACTGAACAATTAATAAATATTCGATTTATCAATTCAACTGTTTTCAGAAGAAGGTAAACCTAACCATTTTACTAAAAGTCTGTCCCTTTTACTTTTAAGAACTTTCTCGACTAGATATAAATTGGGATGTTTTGTCTTTTGAAGCTCTTGTAAGTAAAATGCCCCTAAAATAGGTTGACCTCTAATTGTATCTTCAATTAAGTAGGTAATTGGAGTTGTATATTGTATTTTTTTAATTTTAAATATTTCAGTCGACCAGTTGGGGGTATATCCTTTTTCAAATGTTCCTTTGTACTTACTGATACGTACGTAATCACCCACTTTATACTTGCTTTTTATTCTTTCATTTTTTACCAACCTTAAATACCTTTCTAAAATACGTTTTTTATTAATGTTATCTACATTAGCAGAAATTTCATTGATTGTCCGATGGTAAGTGTGATTGTACTTATAAATAACATCATTAAGGGTACTATCTACCCAATTATAGTTGCCTTTTAAACTAAATTCCTTATACAGTTTAGATTTCAATGTTCTGATAAATCGCTCAACTATTGAGGCCTTTTTTGTGGAGAAGGTTGAATAGTGGTTAATATGATTAGATTTCATAAGCTTTTGAAATTTATTATTATAAAATTCTGTTCCGTTATCTGTTTGAAGATTTTTCGAAACACGTCCTGTAGTCAGCAAAATTTTGAATGAGTTATAAACATCATCTTTGGTTTTACTTTTCAGAGGAAAGGCCCAAGCATATTTCGAAAATGTATCGATAATAGTAAGTATAAATCTGTAATTTTTATTTTCTTTTGAAATTGATTGCATATCAATTAAGTCCGCTTGCCACAGGTCATCTATATCTTTCATTATAACATGTCTTCGCGGAAAGTTCACCCTTGCATTTTTATGAATTTAGTTTACCACATCAGCTTTGCTCATATTCAGTACATTTGTCTTGAATCCATCTATAATACTGAATGAAAAGCATATTATTACAGCTATTTATTCTTTAATTATTTCAGCTTCTTTTAATTTTTCAATTAACGATAAAATTTCATTATCATGGTTTGTGTTGCCAGCATCTCTTGAAGCAACTAATAGTTTCAATCTCTCGACTAATTCGTTAGGGTCATCCCAATATATAAAGTCAGTGTTGTTTTTGTATTTTTTTAGGGTGGGTAAGTTTCCTCCAAGTTTAGTGTTAGCAAGTTTATCATCGTTTGACGATTCGGAAAACAGTGGTTTGATTATTTCACGATATTTTATTCCTTTATCGCCTCTTATTTGTCCATAAGGATTGAAATCTCTCTTATGAGCATTTGTAAAATGCAGCATATCCTTATAGACAAGTTTGTCTTCACTCGAAATTAATTTTAAATCAGGTTTTCTTTGAAGTAAAAGTTCCTTCAGGCCAGGGGTTAAATTATAGGTTTTGTCATCGATTTTAATTAAAATGTCACCACTGTTATTTAAACTATCAATTTTAGTAAATGTTACCACCGAATTACCCAACAGTAAAGTTTTGTTTACATTTCTTATTCCAAACGGTATATTTACATCATCATAAATACTATGGACATCACGACCCGCTAACGAAATTTCTAAATCATCTTTTAGTCCCGTTTTATTCGATTTTTTAAGTGATTGGGCAGAATTTATTTTCAGATCGTAACAGTCTTCAAACTTTGTAGGTGAACTAGTATTGATATCATCCAATTTACTGTTTTCAGAATCATTGAGCGTTGCATTATCTAAATGTTTGATTTTTTCCATAGATATATTAGAATCAACTAGGGTTTTAAGTGGATCTGTGACAGGTTTTAGCATTTTCTCGAGTCACAAGTTCATTGAGTGTTCCTGGTTCTTCATTTGTTTAATTTTATTTTTTATAGAGTTTACAGACTTCATTCATTCTATTTTAATATCTTTTTCCATGTTTTAACAACTGTGTGCAACTGAGGAACAAACGATACTAATTTTGTTTTTGTGTGTTATTCACTTATATTTACATACCTTCAGTCAAATTTAAAAAAAAGTATCAAAGTTTTGTACCTTCCATTATTTAACGACGATTCTTTGTTAATAAGAAGAAAATTAAAAGTTTTACTCCAAGCAGTTTGACAAATATTTTTAAACTCTTTCCATTCTAAATCAGAACTAACATGCTCTTCATAAATATGTTTTAAATTCACGTCGTCTTGTTTAAATATTATAATAAAATTTACATTGTCACGCAACAATTGTTTTGGAATTTTTGAATACGTTTGAGATAGATAGAACAACCAATTTGTTTATGCCTACCCATACAGAAATAATTGCGGATATTTACTCGACTTTCACATGCAACATCGTCAAAAATGAAAACAGAATTTGCTAAAGCTTCACTCGGAGAAATTACATCTTTATTATCATTGAACTCGTAGAAGTTAATCTGAGGCACTCTTTTGAATACTTCAGTCAAGAAACGCTATTTTGGTTGGAAAGAAGTTTTAGAGTAAAGATAAAGATTTTTAAATTTGAGCCCATTTTCATGCAGCAGTAAACTAATCATAACATTAGTTTTTCCACAGTTTGATGGACCGCATATTATACAGCGAATGGTATTTGGCAATAAAGCGCTATGTCTGATGTGGTAAACAGAGTCACATAATCTTATATTATTGACGTTGAGAGATATGGGTTGCTTGATCAACTTCATCTTGTCGATTAATTCAAATGCTAACCTTACATACACATATATACTTACACATTATTATTTAAACATAATCTTAGTGCAGGTTGGAACTTGCATTGAAATTGAGATGGCTTTTAAGGTGATTGCACAATAGGTTTGGATCTGTATAATAAAATAAAAATCATCTAAGAACATATTTGTGATTAAGGGTCAGTTCACATCGAGACATAACATGATGCTACTTACAGATTCTTAAAAGAAGTCTGTAGCTTCACTGAGATGTTCATCTATTCTTGTAAATAAGTTCAGTGTCGCTATCTTAAAAGTGCATTCAGAGTCGGGTTGAATACTTGTATTGCGTTTCGGTGTGAACTGACCTTTATACCAAATGGTAATAAGAGTCTATTTGTATTACATACCTAAAGTTCATCAGTTTGGACACCTCAAGTAAAAAGTAGTTCATTTAATTGTGGCAACCATCGAAAGTCAGTCACTTTTGTTGTGGATTTAAATTTAAAAATATTTCTATTTCAATTATTAAAGGTAAGTTTCTATATAAAACCAACAAAAAAAAAAAAAAACACTTGTAGTTTTTTATTGACTTTATAAAACAAATAATTATGTAATGTATCTTCTTTTTTTTTTACAGAATCATGTCACATTCACCATCCTACAGCCCCGTTTTAGATATCGTTGAGCCACGAAATTTAGGGGTATGTAACTATTAGGATTATCTTAATCCAAACATTAAATCCATAGTTGATGCTGTTTAGTTATAATATTCTTGGTATTCTTTCAGAATGCGATAGAAGACTACCAATCCTTTTTACTATGCTCAAGATAGAGAGAGCTGGGATATGGAAGTAGCAGCTAAAGCATATGAGGAAAGTCGACAGCAAAAAACAGAGGAGCGAAGATTAAAGAAGAAAAAAATTAAATCTTTTAAAAACTCATCTTTTATCATGCGTAAGGAGCAAGGGCGTGTTTGTCACCTAATAAAAATTATGGTCTATGATTTGGATAGTCGTAATATGGAAGAAATATACACTGAAACTGATAATGCGAGTGTAAATGTGCAGTATATAGTGACAAGTGATTACGATGATATCATGGACAAAACTGATCATTTAGTTAGTAAAATAGTACAAAAGTTAAGCAAATCGAATGTGTAATGTTTTATTATTGTTATTATTATAAAAAGTTCATTTAATTATTATTTTAATGTATTATTTGTTGTATGTATTATGTAATGTTTATATCAATCGGGCTCATGTTATATCTGTTTATAGCAAATCTAATGTGTAATGTTTCATTATTGTTATATTGTAAAAGTTAATTTCGTTATTATTTGAATGTTTTATGTGTTGTATGTAATGCAATGTTTAAATTAATCGGGTTCATGTTATACCTGTATAATAAGGCGATATGAATAAATCAAACAACTGCTGTAAGATTACACAATTTATTTATTTCACATTATTAATTAAATTAAAATATAAAATTATTAGTAAACTACAAACTAACAATTCAAGTTAGGTACTATTGTTACAAGATGCTCATATATATGCAATAAATAATATCCGAAAAAATCAATAATTTGTTTTCATTTAAAATATTGTTTTATAATGACCCCATGGTAAGGTTGTTATCTTATCATCCATTATTTGTCGTTTATCATCGCTGTTTGACAAAATTCCTTTATTTATCCTTTGAGTAAATATTCTATGTTTCTTAGATCTAATAATACACATATCATCTCTGAGAATTTCATTGTTCAGTAAAACCTTTTTATATTTTTCTATATTCAGTTTTTTGGTAATACATTTCTTAACACCTTTAGCTTTCTAAGCTGTTGCTATTATATGAACACTATCAAATTGTGTCTGTAATAAGCAATTCGATTTGTGTACATTCGTTTTTTTGTGTGCAGAATATTTCGGAACTGAAACGTTACAGACTTCACAGAAAAACATATTTAGATAATTATAATTGCAAAAACTACCTTAAAGTATTTAAATATTCTAGATTTCTGATATTACTTTCCTGTAAATTATTATTAAAACGAATTTTAAAGTGGATGAAAGTTTAAATGTAAAACAAATTACAAATCATATATTATTATTAAAATAGTATCGATTATCGATATTCTTAATGTTGAACTTTCTCAGAATTGAATATTCTTAATCGAGTTTTCTCAATATCGAGTATTATTAGTATCGAGTATTCTTAGTATCGGGTATTCTTGGTATCGAGTATTCTTAGTATCGAGTATTCTTGGTATCGAGTATTCTTAGGACCGAGTATTCTTAGTATCGAGTATTTAGATTTTTAATATTTCATATATTTGAGCTTCCTGTAAATAAATCACAATTTATTATCATGAAAATAATATTTATAAGTATATCATAATTATGGATTACATTTGTTTAAGAAATATAAGTAAATAGAAGAGTATATGAGTAAAATAGGTATCCCAATAATATTATTTTATTCCGTCAAATAATATTATTTGGATACAGAACAGGCTGCACACCCTTAAATTCAGCTTTCGCTGCAGATACAAGATTATTAGTGGCTCGCCAAGTTGCTGAATCGGAGTAAACAGAGGCTCTATATGTGAGGAGCGCTTGCTTCCATCGATCCTTTCCGAAATTTTCAGCGTCCTTATGGTTATAAATACGAAGCTCGATATAATAATCACCGCTCCGTGTTAGGGCCGTCTGGTAGGAGTTTCCAGAAGCTGTTCTTCTGGACAGGGACGATCGAAGTGCAGCTGCCCTCACCGGTTCAAGATATACCTCTTCCTCCTGTAAACATTGTTATAAAATAACATTAGATAATCATATATTTTGAGAGGGGGGAGAGAGCAGTGGCGACCCAGTTGAACGGCGCGTGACTTTCAAGTTGTTGGTTGTGGGTTCGAACCCAGGCTGACGCTTTACTTTGCGTAAATTATTTCATCACCACTACTCTCAAAACGGTGAAGGAAAACATCGTGAGGGAACCGCCATATCCTCTAGGATATGGCGGTTCCCTCACAAAAAAAAATCGAAAACATGTGCACAGGGCCCGTGTATGCTCCACACGGATCCATTCCCTTTCACAGAGAGGTGGGTGTCCCAGTAGTAGGAACAAATTGTCAAATTGAAATCTTATAGGTAATTACAATTATAAATCTTAAACACTTTTTATGAAATATATTGTTTTTTACTCACCGAGGAATCAGCCACATGAATCCGCTTGATTTTTTTAGACCCCTTGAAGTATCTGTTTCGGAATCCGACCCACTACCAAATAATTCTTTACCAGGTGGAGTTGAGGCAATAGCTACTTTCTTCGATTTTCTCTTAGCAACTTTGTTTTTCGGCTTTGTTTGTTTTCTTTGGTTTAATCGATGTAGAGGGCTCGTTGGGATGCGACTCTACATCAGATTCGAATGGATTCACAAATTTCGACCTAAAATAATAAAAAAAAAAACATAGTAGGTAAGAAAAATAAACATGACAGATTCCTAAAAGGATAGACAGAGTAATTTACACAGGTTATTAACACATTATATATTTATATCTCGGAGTCGAACCGAAGATTTTACGTTCAGCAGTTATACTTACGGTCTACATGATCACTGAGTTACTAGTAAATAATTAAACCCATAAATCAAAATATTTAAAATTGGGAATTAAATCCTAGACTTTACTTTCAATAAATTACTGCATTAACCATCACTAAATTGCAAGGCCAGAAAGTTATCCAAAAAAAAAAGTGATACATACATACTTGTTGCGGAAGATATAAATTTGCACACTTAATCACTGAAGATGATGGAACTCGTTACCAACACAAGAACACCAACAATTCACAAATAACTGATTTATGATTGATGGAAGCGTCATTGAAGGGGCTTATTTATACCACTTTTACGTAATGTAGCGGTTATATTAATATTTGCAACTATTGTTTTAATGTTTCACTAATATTTGACTTGTAAATTATATTTTCAGCACTCCTTAAATAAGGTCTATAATCACTTGTTCTTTATTCGACACTATGCACACAGTCTACAATTCCGTTTTTGGACAGCGGCGACAGTCTGTCGCAGTAATCTGAGATGAAATTCTAAAAAGGAAGTTGCATGTACCTTGAATATTCAATATCGATCTACGAAGTGTCACATTAAAATGGTAGCAAACGGTTTTGTAAACACTTACCAAAATTAGTTAAGCCTAGACATTACATTTAGGAAAATGTATGAAATTCAAGGGTTATCGTAAATCTTTCCAATCTTCAAAGCGATCCAGTATTTTGTCACATTTTCGACGACATGTATGGCGCATTGATCAAGGGCTCGTCTCGCTGCATCACAATGTAAATATTAGTTTATAAACGTGCTGCTACTAAATGCACCAAGTGTCGCGGGTTCGATTCCCGCGCTGAGCAAAATATGTATTTGTTCTGGTCTGGATTTTGTTTTCATGTTTTATTTTACCATTATTTAATTTAATATAAATAATAATAATAATCAGGAAATGAGCAAGTATGAGCATGGATCAAAACATCTTATAGGTAAGGAGGTAGGTACAATTGGTGCAGTGGTTAGATTGACTTCGGCCCTACGTATTGCGGGTTCAATTCCCACACAACAAATATTTGAATGATCTACAACTAGTTCCGGATCTGGCTGGGGTGGATCTTTTGTGTTATGGGGTTTGGTTTCCGCACTCAGTCCTTAAGGTGGATCATTGTGCGTTGGCTTTTGGCATCTGGCTGTCTGTAAAATGTGTCTATCAGCGAGAGAAATCTTAGCATGGAATCATTTTTATTCTTGGTTTTTGTGCTAATGGTCTGTTGATATCTATTATTTATTAATAACATAAAGTGTAACGTCGTCGGTTCCCATGTGCCTAATGTACTTAAGTACTGAAATTTATTGGGTGCAAATCCAAACCACTCCTATTAAGAATTATTTTATAGAAAATAAAATAACAGTTAGCATTGGAGATCAAACTGGGTTCCTCATGCTTTGCAATAGCAAAATTGAAATCGCGGGACCAAAGAATAAAATACATAAAATGCAAGTAAATTGTTGAACTACTAATTAACGCACTCTGCATTGTTCTACCTAAGAGCATCACACTTTCGTCAAGTAATAAAATATAGGGACAAACGAGTTGAACATTATATGATTGTTTATAAACAGTACACATCACACCGTTGATTGCATCGCAATCTGCTTTTATTTATTCCAATGTTCGACATCGCATCGTTGAATGAAATACAAATATTCAGTCACAGCAGACATGGAGACCGAATTTTCAGGTTAACCGGCCTATCCCGTTTGGGAACGCTTCCGGAATGCCGTCACGTACCCAGCAAATGTTCCGTGCAGCTCCGCCTAACTCTAATCGTTTTAACAATAATTTTCAAATGCAACCACGTATCATTCCACAAAACTCTGGCCCTAAGCCTATGAGTGGCGGTAGCCATTATATTACTAGGGAAAGGCCGTCGTTTGGTCCATCAGCGACTCATGACTGGCGTAGCAATGGAATCCCGCCCCTATCTAATTACTTTAAGACTAAAGAGATGAACATGAACGTATGTTTAGATGACGGCGGTCAGTACTACTATTACCCAGAATATTTTATTGAACCGGAATTTAATTGCCACCTAGAAAATCCGGAATATTATAACGTAGAACCGACGTATTGCGCAGGCACTGATTTGAATTACGAAAATTTTGCTTTAGGTTATCCGGTCGCTGTAACTAACGAACTTGAACCATCTACGTCTACAATCAGTAACGAAAAGGATTTTCAGAAGCGGGAGAAATCAGACAAGTCAAAACAGAGTTAAACTTACATACACAAAGACAGCTTCCATTCATCCAGATCTTACAACTACCGTTAAAATTACTGATTGATACGGGCGCAAATCAATCATTCATTAGCCCGGAAGCGGTACAAACATACTTCAATAATTTCCTTCTAAATTTCGATCCCTTTGAGGTCACAAATGTACACGCTACAACAAGAAATAACTAATTTCCGTAAACATTCCCACCTTCACTGAATTTCAGGAACATGATGATATTAAATTATACATTTACAAGTTTCACGAATACTTCGACGGGCTTATAGGATTGGACCTACTGGAAAAATGGTAAGCTAAAATCGACCTTAAAGATAAATTGTTAATAACTCGTAATTCTACTAATAAAATTAGAATGTACAACTCGCGTAATGTAAACCTATACGAGGACGTCGTACCAGCTAACTCATCAAAAATACTGAGAGTACCGATCAACTTACATGACGGCGATGCGTTAGTTTATAACGAACTGTAGACTATAGCGAACTGTATTATTAGGGATTGTTTAACTACAGTAGCAAATAACCGTGGATTTTTGGAAGTTATCAACCCAACTCCACATGATTTAATATTCTCAATGGATCGTGCCGTACATGCGGAGACCTATAACATTCAGTGCGCGCGATTCGCGCGTATCGAACAATCTTACGATATTCAGCATGCGAACATCGAACCCACGTCGGTTAGAGCGAAAGATGTTATAGCGCGTTTGCGCACGGACCACCTCAATGACGAAGAGCGTATTAATTTAGAATTTTTATGCGGAAAATACGCTGATATATTTTATATAGACGGAGAGCTCTATCATTTACTAACAAAATTAAACACCGTATTCGAACCACCGACGAAATCCCCATTCACACAAAAAGCTATAGGTACCCGTCGGCGTACATACATAGGGATGAAGTCCGAGATCAGATAGGCAAAATGCTAGAGCAGGGTATTATAAGACCGTCGGAGTCTGCCTGGAGCTCGCCTATCTGGGTCGTCCCAAAGAAGGCAGACGCTTCAGGGAAAGCCAAGTGGCGTTTACACATGACAAGTACCCCATCCCGAACATTAATGATGCTTTAGATAAGCCA
Source organism: Atethmia centrago (assembly GCA_905333075.3). Taxonomy (NCBI): domain Eukaryota; kingdom Metazoa; phylum Arthropoda; class Insecta; order Lepidoptera; family Noctuidae; genus Atethmia; species Atethmia centrago. The sequence continues at coordinate 34,765,913 of HG995369.1, forward strand.
GGGAACTGCCAATACTTCACAACTCTTGACCTTGCAAGTGGATTTTACCAGGTTGAGATCGACCCCGTTGACATCTCCAAGACCGCATTTAATGTGGAGAATGGTCATTACGAGTTTTTACGGATGCCCATGGGATTAAAAAATTCGCCATCAACATTCCAACGTGTTATGGACAATGTCCTCAAAGACCTTCAGAACACGGTCTGCCTGGTGTACTTGGATGGTCTACTTGGTGTTCAGTAAATCCTGCAAGAACACATAATCAACCTTGAAAAGGTATTCAAAAAATTAAGAGAGTCAAACTTTAAAATTCAATTAGATAAATTCGAGTTCCTTAAACTAGAAACATCTTATTTAGGTCACGTCATAACTAGAGAAGGCATCAAACCAAATACGGATAAAATCACCGCTATCCAGAACTACCCTATTCCAACTACTCCCCGAGAAATCAAACAATTCCTCGGCCTAGTAGGCTACTATAGGAAATTTATTCCGGACTTCGCGCGTGTAACAAAACCTCTAACACAATGTTTAAAAAAAGGAAGAAAGGTAACAATTAATTCCGAGTACACCGCAAGTTTCGAAAAATGTAAATCCCTAATAACTAATGACCCGACCTTACAGTACCCTGACTTTCATAAGGAATTCATCCTAACTACTAATGCCTCTAACGTCGCTTTAGGCGCTATTCTATCACAAGGAACGATCGGTGCAGACAAACCTGTTTGTTATGCATCCCGCACTCTCAATGAGAGTGAAATAAACTACAGTACAATTGAGAAGGAGCTACTTGCAATAGTTTGGGCCACAAATTACTTTAGACCATACCTGTTCGGGAGGAAATTTAAAATCATCACGGATCATAAGCCACTCCAATGGGTTATGAACCTAAAGGAGCCCAACTCTAGACTAACTAGATGGAAGCTAAAGCTATCTGAGTATGACTTTACTGTCATATACAAAAAGGGTTCAAGTAACACAAATGCGGACGCTCTCTCCCGCATCCAAATACATAACGAAGAAACCTGCTCCATGGTGGTAAATGTTTCGGAACGTCCGGCTTCAATAGATAACTCATCTACAGTGTCAGCCCATACCAGTCAAGAACCCTATTCTCGAAATTCCGATTGTTGATCAGCCATTAAACAAGTTTCATAGACAAATCAGCATAACGGTAGTCGGTGATTTAAAAAACCGCCCCACGGCATCTAAACCTCAAACTCAAAGCATTTATTTCAATTAAACCATTTACAGGCACTTTTGAATTGTCAAGGAGTCGGTCAGTTAGAAATATGAAGCTAGTTGCCCATTCCAAAGCGTAGTAGGTACCTATGGAGAAGAACGGGCAAGAAACTCCATGGACACTCTTTTAAATTAAATTGATACATAAAGATTAGTACAAAAATAATGTTGAAATTATAACTAAATGTGAGGACGATGTAAAATAAAAAAACGCGCCCATAGTAAAAAGAGAAACAAAAACAATTTCTAAATAAAATAATTACAAATAAGCCGAGGACGCTAAGAGGTGACCAGTCCCAACTAACGGCACCCGTTCACGAGCATGACGCATGGATTAGCACCATTCAGCTCAACCATTTTGAAGGGAGCTAAATGATCCAACACACGCGCCACCATCAGCGAGACATCTGAGTGAGCATGACATACTCTCAGCCGCCAGGACCCATTCAAGTCAATTACATAACCGGCAAATGGTAGCTCTATTATACATAGTACTCACACCTGTGCAATGCAATTATACAATACAACGTAGGTTGAATTTATACAATGCAAAGATAGTCTTACAATGTTCAGCTGCTCCAACAGTATTTTCAAATGTTAATTATTCAATTGGTTGTGGTTGTGGAGCGGGACCAGCATTGAGCCAAGCATTTTTATCAGCGATGTAATCACCCAACTTATAATATGCCTGCCTGCATAGTGTGCGTTTTATACAAGATTGAATTTCATTTCATTCAGTTGAAGTATGTGGGGTGGAATTTTATTGTAACATTTTAAACAGTACCCCATGAAAGATGAGTCTACTTTAGCCAGTCTGAAACCTGGCTGAGATAATAGGTCCCTATTTCTAGTACTATAATTATGTCTTTCACCTCTTTTACTAAAATTGTGTAAATTTTTTCTTACGTACATGATGTTTTCGTAGATATATTGACAAGGTACCGTCATGATGTTAATGTCCTTAAACCGGTCCCTTAGAGAATCGCGCCTGCGGAGATTATAAATGGCTCTGATAGCTCTTTTCTGCAGAATAAAAATTGACTCGATGTCTGCAGCCCGTCCCCAAAGTAAAATACCGTAAGACATGATACTATGAAAGTAACTAAAATAGACTAGCCTCGCGGTATCTACATCAGTAAATTGACGGATTTTTCTGACAGCATATGCCGCTGAACTTAGCCGTCCTGCAAGAGATGTTAAATGAGGACCCCATTGTAGCCTTGAGTCGAGCGTGATCCCCAGGAAAACAGTTTTATCGACGAATTCTAGTTTCTCTTGATTCAATACTATCTCATAATCACCACTTTTGACATTTGGTAAAGAAAATCGAATGCACTTTTTTCCCATTTAATACTAAATTATTGGCAGTGAACCAGTTCTGTACCTGCAATAGGGCGTTATTTACGTCGTCAACATTCGTAGCACGTCTATCTACCTTAAAAATTAAAGAAGTATCATCAGCAAATAACACCATTTGTGGTTGATTATTTAATAAATGGAGTAGATCGTTAATATACACTAAAAAGAGGAAAGGTCCCAATATCGAGCCTTGTGGAACACCCATTTTTACTTTTAAACCGAGTGAATTGATACCATTAATTTGTACTTGCCGTTGTCTATCATTTAAATAAGATTTTACTAAGCTGAGCGCATGTTTTCCAAGTCCGTAATGCTCAAGTTTCAAGAGTAAGGTTTCGTGGTCGACGCAATCAAATGCCTTGGAGAGGTCACAAAAGATTCCTATGGCGTCTTGCGCTTCTTCCCACACGTTAAAAATGTGTCTTAGCAAAGTTACACCGGCGTCGGTCGTACACCGTCCTTTAGTGAAACCATACTGTTGATCGTGAAGGATTTTATTCGAGTTAAAATGATTGAGCATTTGATTAAGCATTACCTTTTCAAACACCTTGCTGAAAACCGGCAACACGGATACGGGTCTATAATTATTGGTGTCTTTACTGTCCCCGGATTTGAAAAGTGGTATTACCCTACTGTATTTCATTAAATCCGGGAAGACTCCTTGATCCACACACAAATTAAATATTAAGGCTAAGTAGGCCGCTATAGTCTCAATTATAGAGGTACAGACTTTAATGGACATTCCCCAAAGATCTTCAGACAATTTGATCTTGATTTGCTTAAAAGCTTTTATTACTAGCGAGGGCGAGGAATTTAAGGTTTCAGTAGTTTTAAGCGGGACACTGGTAAAAAAATTTACAAATTCTTGAGCAACTTCTTTGCTATCGCAAATGAGACCACATGACGTCTCCAGTGTGTAATCAGAATCATGCTTTTTGTGCCTATTCGTTTCATTATTGATAATTTTCCAAACTGTCTTTATTTTATTGTCTGCTGATTTAACTTTGTTGCTAATGTACAAGGCTTTAGCTGCCTTACAAGTGTTCTTAAAAATTATAGAGTAAGTAGCAACATACCTATTAAAAGTTTCAGTGTTTATGTAAGGCTTAAGACCATACAGCTCGAATAGTCTTTCCCTACTTTTTCTGAGTCCTCTAGTGGCCCAGTCACTAAATAAAAACCTAGGGCTGATAGTTTTAGTGTTCTTCTTAAAATAATTATTGAACTCGGTCTGGACTACCGAAAAAAAATCTTTGTACAAGATATTTACATTGTTCATTGTAAGATCCTGGTCGCTTAACTTACAAATTAAAGTGCTATTAAAGGACAATGGGCAAAAATGTATGGGACGTGGTACCCGCTCCAATAGTCATCATTAATATATCATTGAAAAGACATATTGATGCACAAAAATGTCTACCATGGCGCTTGTCGCTATTCACGTTTGGGAAGCAGTAATCTCACTAAGTTTTATAAATGAGAATTTACTACAAACTATTTATATTAGTAAAATAAAGCTAGGATAAGATTGACTTAGACGATGATATAACACACTTAGGATTCTATTATTAAAAGAAGTAAGAAAACAAGCGTTCTTCAAATAAAAATCATATATTTTAGCAATAAGTGAGTAGATTTAAAACATTACATATCGGCATCAACTATAACAGCATTAAGGAAAGATGCCGGAGCAGTAAATCCCGTATGCCTCGCATAGCCTAGGTACCATACGATGGACACTATGTGTGCACAAGTGCCCATCGTACGTCGCCCGGTTAAACATGTGCAATATTGTTGGACAATAGTATTTGCACTGTTGATCAATATGTAACAAAAATATGTTTTTACACGGACATGTCGCGACTGGATTCGTCCACGCAAAAGCCAGGCATCTTCGTGTATACCATAGTCTGGCAGATCTTCAAGTGCTCCCTCTCTGTACGTTTCAATAATATACAGACCATTTGACAAATGCTCGGCACAGTAAGATCTTGCCAGCTTGAGTTGGTATGTACCTAGCGCTAGTAGAATTATATCCTCCTCCGTCATTGAAGGGAAGTTTTCTATCTGGCTCGCTTCTATCCTCTGAAAATCTACTCTTCTGTGATTAAGCCGTTTTCTCTCTACATACATATGCAGAAGATTCGGGGTATCTATTTTCTGCCTTATAATATTGACGAATTCGTCTGCGTGTATGCTATCCACGATGGGTTGGTGGAAGTGGTTCGTGATAGCTGCGGCTATCTTAAAATCGGTGAACATATTGGGCAATGACTTATTAAAATATTTTTGCCGCAAGAGCTTAAAATCACGCATAAACCGGCCGTTTACCACTTCCACAACCCACCGGCATAGCGTTACCGATCGAGCTTCGTTGGATTGTTCAGTGGTCAGCTGTGTCTCTTGACGGTTCTTTGTTGGCGGGACATAGGATTCATACCCACATTCATCAATGAGGTCCAAGCTGTCCCTAAAACCTCGATCCAAGATAAAAGCATCGTTTGTTCGGAGTAACCAATGTAGTAGATGTTGTCCATCATTCATAATGTCGCTCATTATTTGCGCATCTGTTTTTGTTGCAGCGTATGGACCCATTACATCTAATATGTATCCATCAGTACATACAAGTAGGAAAGGTTTCAGTAGATTCTGAAACTTGTGTAAACTGTAGGACAATCTTTGGAATAAGAAGTTCGAGCTTTTATTTATGTAAATGTAAGTACCATCGCCAATCAATAATAACTTATCATTATTTTCATTTCCAAATAATGCTTTTGGTACAGTGAGATTTTTTTCCAATAATCGTGATCTGTCAATGTGATCCACTCCCAAATGCATACCGACATAATTGTTATTGAGACACTCCCTCACAATAACCAACAAACGTTCAAGCTTTCGTCGTGACATGTTAAATAATGTCGCAAGTCTTTCATCTGGGTCCCCTGTACGCAGTTTTGTAAGATAAATACCTAATGCAGTTCTCGGTTCCCTACATCTTTCATTTAGTGTAGGTGTTTGTACCAACATAGCATCAAACTCTTCGCACTTGCGTCCTGTCCAAAAGTGCATCTCCTCGTTGGTTAAAGCGCCTCTCGTGTTGAAGTCTAGCCGAGGTCCACGTTGTAAGGTCATTCTTAACATGTCACAAATGTCAGTAAACTGGTCTGTATTAAAATCATGAGTGGCATTACATGTTTGAGGTAGCTCATCCCAAACATTGTTCTCTAAGTGCTGTGTACACGCTCTTGCACCATTTGGAATATAAAGCTTATATTCACAAAAGATGTGAGTTTTTATTGTTATCGGGATTCGATGGCGAGTTGTGTTTGGACAGCCGTTAAATATACAATGTCGTGGTGTGTTTGGAGCTCGTGTATACTCTGAAACTTGAAATTCCTGAACATTTTGCACTGCTTCCAACACTGCTTCCGGCATTGCTTCAGGCATTGCTCCGGGCACGGCAGGGTTCGCAAGACTTATCACTGCATTATCAGCGGACTGCCAACATCGGTGACACACACGTCGTGTGCCATCTAACACCACCTGAAAGTAGTAAAAATACAATTGAATGTTTTTTTTTTTGTATAAGTACCTTTTTTTTTTAACTAAGTAAAAAAAAACTGAGAAAACAATATCACGTATATTGACACGTATTTTGACTTTCGAAGGTCCGATGACTCCACACGTGCGCACAGTGTCCAGGTAATATCGAGTTAGAAAGGATAGGCCCTTTTGTTTGTATTGCTAACCTTTATCTATTGTTATGGGTAATGACCGTCTTAAATGGCATCAAATGTGCTTATTTAAAATGAAGAACATAATATACTTAGATTAAGAAAACAAACGACACGGACGAAGGGATGGTGAAATAAAACTACACTTAGATTATAATAATGGAAGTCCTTACCTCCAGAACGGCATGTTCATGAATAAACGCAGCGAACTCAGGGCGCGTTCTTGACAGATTAGCTGTCAAAACATGTTGTTGGTATCTTCTGGTATATAAAGCTCGCCGACACATTACACAGTTGAGACGTTCCATTGCGATATTCCAGTTCGAAAAGCAAATCAGTATAGTCCACAACACTAGCACAGGTCAACGTTAATAGCGGGTAACTAGTCCAGTAGGAGCGCAGGGGTCAGTAGTTAAAAAAACCGAGTTATAAAAGCACAAAAGAAACTCAAACAGCAGCTAAACGTCGTCACAAGCGCAATACGAACGATCGACTGACGCGGACACCGACGCCTCCCTCACTGCTCCTGCGCACACCCCGCGCTCAGGAGCAGCGGGGCTCGAGTTAAAAGGAGGCCGGGTGCATGGTGAAGTCTGACGTAAAAGCATTATTAATAGAAAACATGAACGGAAAAATGCAGAAAATATTACCTTGGTACCTACTCATTATTTTAAGTAGAGTAAGTGGTACCTAATATACTCGTATTATGTATGTTTATCGCCGGGGCCACGGGACTGTCTAAACAGGTTACCGTGATCCGGGAACGCAAATGGCAACCGAAGGAATAGGGTTTTTATTAGTTAGTAAGACTGTCGTTTATCTCCAAACGCAATCAGATTTGAGACTGGCGGCTATAGTAAATATTGTTCCTCTTGGTAAGACCTTTTAAACGACACTACAACCATATCTATTGGAGCCGGGTACCATTTTGCTCATTCTCCTTTATTTAAATTAACAGATGTTATTGGTCTTTTTTTTTTTTTTTGAGGGTGGGAAATCATCAAATAACTTCTCCCGCTCTGGGCGGAGCGGGAGGGTGTGTCAGACTCTTACTGACTAAAACCCACCCGTATTCCTTCCTGTTGCCTGTGTTGCGGGGGCCTCGGTGACCCATAAGTACCTTCCCGCGACCCCGGCAGGCATCGGCCCTAGTGGACCCCTACTATATTATGTGCTGACGACATCTCTTTGAGGCGCGCGTGGAATACAACACGCCGTCGACCCGGGCCTGGTCCTTACCGGACTGTGAGCTACCCATTGCTCACCGTCCGCAAGCCCGCGCCTACGGTGGCCGGAAATCCGCCCGGGATTCCCGACGCCCTGGGCGTCTCCTGCGGCGGCTAGGGGCGAGAGGGCGCGAAACTTGCCTTTCCCTCAACCGTCCCGCCTCCTCCTTAGCGAGCATTACTGCTTCGCAGAAGGAGGTGACGGCTGCCCATGCCCTCTCGCTCCGTACCATGGCCTGAACCAGGGCCGGACGCGAGAGGTCTCTGCCGCCGATCGCCTCCACGAGGACACGGCGGTGCTCTGCCCAAGCCGGGCAGACCTCCACCGTATGCTCCACCGTGTCCTCCGGGCGATCCACACAGTGGTGACACCCGGACGTTTCCTCCCGCCTTATCCGACACAGGAACCTCCCGAAGCTGCCGTGTCCGGTGAGGACCTGCGTCAGGCGGAAGGTGAGGACGCCGTGGCGTCTCTCCAGCCACTCCTCAAAGAGGGGACTTATCGCCGCAATCGTGGCGTGCCCAGCACTGGGTTGCGACAACCGTACTTTCCATGACGCCATGAGATCCCGCCGGAGCTTCGTCCGTTGTGCCGCGATTTCTCGCGGCAACGGACTTACGCCCCGGCGTTTCGCCTCCTCGCGCCACTCCCATACGTGCGCGAGGACTTTTGCCTCCAGATCCCATGGCGGCAATCCGGCAAGGAGGCTCGCTGCCTCACAGGAGACCGTGCGGTATCCCCGGACCATCCGGATGGCCATGACCCTTTGGGCCGCGCTCAACTGGCGGGCTGGCCGCAGCGCCAGAGAGCGCGCCCATACAGGAGCCCCGTAGAGGGCCAATGTTATTGGTCTGAATTGTGTTTGCATTTTTTCTATTGTTAGGTTGGACTCGAAAGTTACGGTTTGACCACTGTGGTCAGACGGGAGATAATTAACGATGGCTTTATCTAAATAGTCGCAACAACAAAAAAAAAACGTTATCAATACACGTAGCACAAGTCGTAGTTATTCGTGTTGGTTCCACAAACACATTTGACAGATTAAATAATTTAAACAAATTGAATAATCTACTGGTGTTTGAATTATTTTCTAAAATATTAATGTTAAAGTCACCACAGATAATCACTGATTTATTTCCATTTGCTAGTTTAGCCAAAACATCTTCCATAACTGACTCAAATATCGAGTAGTTTTGATAATTAGGGGGTCTGTAAACGCACACTATGACATGCTTATCTAGCTCAACACAAGACAGTTCAATGCTATGTTCAACCGAAAGTTCCACTATGTCTTTACGAGTTTTTGATTTGATACAACTTTTAATTAGGATTAGTGAACCACCACGCAGCATCGATTTTCGGTTAAAACAACTGGCCACACTATAATTCTCATAGTTAATTAACATTTCATAATCTTTTAACCAATGCTCAGTTATACAGACAATGTCAAACATTGTTTTTTCTAAAAATAATTCGATTTCCAATTGTTTGGAAGAGAAACCTTGAATATTTTGATGAAATAACTTCAATGATTTCTGCTTAGCCCCTTTTCTACAGGTAACTATGTTAGTGCCAGAAAATACCTTTTTGTTATTAAGTGTAACTATACTGTTAGTGGTACCTTCTGTTGTTAAACTAGTTTAAACTATGTGAGCTAACCACCTTAACATTAGTACTATTACTAATTGTGGTGCTAATTAAATATGACTTCGACATACTGTTTATGTCTGGGTTAATATTAAAAGCTAATAGCCTAGCTATTTGACGTTTAAAACTAATGGGCAGATACACAGTATCCCTAGTCGACCTTAGCTTATCAACAAAAATGTTGGTGTCAAAAAATATAAACTTGTCACTATGGTGACTAACTAAGAAATGCATGTAATTATTTAACATGTGAATGTAGTTGTTTTGCCTGTTTGACAAGTGCTCAAAGTATGGGAAAGCACACAAAATTATTTTCTTACAATTTATCTTCATTAGATTGGTGACACTATCAGTGATATCATCTTTTTTAACATTAAAACTATTACCTATAAACACAGTAATAATGGCATTAGAATCATATTCATTCCTAGTTATTGAATACATTATTTGTTTGTAGGATGTCTGAGGCATACAATAGTTTTGAGAAGAATGACTCAGGTGGTTACTAAGTAATTTTCCTAACCCTTTTCCAAAACTATCGGAAAACATAATGGAGCAGTTACAAACCTTACTACTACAAGTGAGAGAACTAGCTTCTGTCTGAACTACTTGCAATGGACCTTGTTCAATTTCTGCTGTATCTTGATTGGCAATAGAGACCTGAGCACTTCCTGACTGGTACGGGTCCTCCGTTGCCTCAGGTTGGGGAGTGCCAAGATTAGATTCCCTTTGCATTGAAGATTGAGGACTGCTGAGAGTCAGCGGGTCCACTTTGTCTGCATTACAGTTGCACTTGTCCACTAACTCATTTGCAGCAAGGATGTGCTCCTGAATTTGTTTTTCAGACCTAGTATGTGAGGTCTGAAAAACAAATTCAGGAGCACATAGTATAGAGTGAATGTATGGACGCTTCAAGTACCTGAATGTCAGACTGTAAGCGTGGAGTGTCAATCTCATAAATGTTCTTACTGTCTTCTAATTTAATTTGATAGTTATTTAATTTATTTATAAGAAAACCACGTTCTTTCCTTAGTTTAATATTGTTGGAACTGTGTTTTTGTTGTTTCCTAAATTTATTGCATTTATTTATGATTTTATTTAGTTTTGCATATTTTTTTATTTTGTTTTGACTTACTTTATAACTACTATTATTGTTTCGAAATAGAATCTTCAGTAAGGTCTATTGTTATTAAGGAATGAGGGTTGCAATTAGTTTGAAATAATTCATTATACAAGTTATTAGTTTCCTTACTCCTTACTCAGGAGTACATTCATTTTGTTTCTGTAACTTAGAAATGCGTACATTTGCATGAATTGATTCATCTTCTAAGTCCCTAACCTTACACAAAGCCTCCTCATATAAGTTACTGCAGTTGTTGAAACCATCCGTGACCACCCGCAGTTTGTCCCGTTCATCGACAACATCTAGGTATTGTTGATGTAAGCCTACTAGCTCCTGTTTTAAGCTAGTGTTTTTGTGAATGACCTGCTCGACTTCCTTCTCACTTTCATCAATTTCCTGTAACAGCTGTTGACATTTACAGTCTGAGGCCTGGAGTTTTTGAAGGGCCGTTTTCAATTTAAGCTCCAACTCCTGAGCAGCAGCTTTACGGGTCATCACAGGCATGGTTTCAGGAATCAGTACTGAAAGTAGAATTGAAGGAACGGTGAGAAATAATTAGAAATACAATAAAAAAAGGAAAGCTAGAAATGAAAGGAAAAATTGGAGAAGTTAGTGTTGCTAGAGAAATATATAATAATAATAGAGGTTGGCTGCTGAATCAAATTGAGGTGCAACTAATAATATGATCAAGGGCAAAGTTACATTGATTCTATTGTCATATGAGTTTAATTTTGCTTATGTGGGTAGGATGCCTAATTTAAAAATCATAGTTTTGCATAAAGATTACAATTGAAAATAACGATAATTAACGTTATTGCTGTTATGTACAATATAATACTAACAGAACTACAGTATTTTGATATTTCATAGTAATACGTTTCGTAATCTACTCGTATGTAAACAAAGTCATTTGACACAGTGCAGGGTGCCAAATCAACCAAAACGAGTGATACTAAGACTCAATAAATGTGTTACTGTTAAAAATTAAGTGCCAACATTCATTAGTTCCTGTTTTTGACACAGAAAAGTGTGTGGCGCTAGACGTATTGAGATAGAATCATTATCAGAAAAAATCGCACTGGAATATATTCCCTCCCCGAAGTCCGAATGTGAAGGAACATAATATTTGCTCTGTAATCATCTAATGTATATACAGGGTGTCCAAGAACCTGGCGTCCAACTGGATTCCCACGATGCCCCAAGTTCTAACAGTACTCAGAAAAATATTTAAAAAAATCCACCCCATGTACTTACAGAATTATACTGATTTCAAAAAAAAAAGGGGAAATGAGCACCCTGTGACATACTTTTGAATGCTGTGACTGCTAATGCTGATAATTTCGATATTTCTTGGAGGTTTTGTAATCTAGGGTATTGCTGTGTCTAAATAGAATGTAAAAATAAAGTACTTATTGTACCATTTTAAAATAAAATATTATTTTAACTAAAGGTGATATGGAAAACTATTGAATTTCGCAACTTTGACCGACTGTAGTGTAAAAAAAATGTACCAAAATAGTATGGCAAGTGACGTCAAATTTTGACGCGTTTATTCCTCTTTTTAAAAAGGTATAATACTTACACATTAATTTGAAAAAAAAAATTTTTGATAATATTTTTACTCAACAACCCAATTTTTACGATGTCTTACAGAATTCTTAGAAAGAAAAATTTACGACGAATTGAATCTAACCTCTAAAGAATTACTATTGTATGCTCATAAAAATAACAACAGGCCTCTCAAAAAACAGGTTAGACCGTAAGGGACGGTATGTGCATGCATCTCACCATAGTGATTCGTTATTACAACAGGAGGGAGCAAGACAAACTATCTTTGCGATTTGCTGGTTCTTCTTTATGGTACCCCATTATTCAGGTAAGAGTGAGGGAGAAAAAGGTTAGAGGTGCGAGTGAGATAGATAGTGACGCTATCTGGGATCGTGCTATTTAGGATAACAGTACGGTCAGTACGCGTCACTGCCTCCTGCCGTTACTACGCACCTCTCTCTTATTGTTACCATTGATCACGTACTACGATTTAAAGCTTTGTTTATTGGACTCGATTACTCTTTGTGCTCTGGACTTTGAAACGAACTCTTTACGACGACCTTTGCCTGTGTTTGGACAGTTTGTGTTTTGTGTGTGCTACCATGGCGACCTACACTCCGCAAGAATACGCAAATATGCACTACATTTATGGAGAATGTAGAGGTAATGGACGAGCTGCAGCGAGACTTTACAGAGAAAGGTATCCGAGGGCTACGCGATATCCCGACCATCGAGTTTTCATTAATGTGCACAGATGACTATGTGACGGGCGGTTCCCCAATCAAGTAGCTGGTGAAGGACGACCCGTAAATGACTTCATACGCGATGAAGTTTTAGAGGCGGTGTCGGCAAATCCAAGCATCTCTGTGCGAGGAATAGAAGCTGATACGGGGATACCGAAGAGCACAGCACACAGTATTCTCCAAAAAGAAGAATATCATCCGTACAACGTACAGCGAGTGCAAAGTCTTTTACCTCGAGACTATCCGAGCCGAGTCGCGTTTTGTGAAACAATCCTGCAAAAACATCGAGAAGACGAAAACTTTATCGACAAAATTTTGTGGTCAGATGAATCAACATTTAAGAAGGATGGCTACATGAACCTACACAACTTGCACGAGTGGCATGTGGAAAATCCGCACTTGATGCGAGAAGATAGATCCCAGTACCGGTTCAAAGTGAACATGTGGACCGGTATTCTCTGTGGGAATATTATTGGTCCATTTGAGATGCCCGAGAATTTGACTGGCGAATCATATTTAAATTTTCTTCAAAATGATTTGCCAAACTTACTAGAAGAGACCCCACCAGATATGTGGTTCCAACACGACGGCTGTCCAGCACATTTTCGCGTATCCGTTAGAGAGTTTTTGGACGAGCAATACCCGAACAGGTGGATTGGGCGATCAGGAACAATCCCGTGGCCAGCCCGCTCACCTGACTTAAATCCGCTGGATTTTTTTTTCTGGGGAACTATGAAGGAGCTCGTTTATGCGAAGCCCATTAATGACATCGCTGACCTTCGTGAGAAGATAACACAAGCAGTGCAGGTGATACGTCAAAAAAGTTACTCGCGAAACATAAAGCGGTCCTTTTTAAGGAGAGTGAGAGCTTGTATTGCCGCGGGTGGTCAACATTTTGAACATTTATTGTAATAAAATATCTTTAAACTAACATTCTTTGCTTTTATTCTACTGGGAACCCATCTACCTGTGTGTATTTCCTTCTTGCTCACTCTTGGAACCGAAGTAAATAATAGTAGTAACATAACAGTTTCTAAGATAAGAAAGGGTCCGACAGTTACCGTTAGTAGGTAGGCACTTCGTAAAAATTGGGTTGTTGAGTAAAAATATTATCAAAATTTTTTTTTTCAAATTAATGTGTAAGTATTATACCTTTTTAAAAAGAGGAATAAACGCGTCAAAATTTGACGTCACTTGCCATACTATTTTGGTACATTTTTTTTACACTACAGTCGGTCAAAGTTGCGAAATTCAATAGTTTTCCATATCACCTTTAGTTAAAATAATATTTTATTTTAAAATGGTACAATAAGTACATTATTTTTACATTCTATTTAGACACAGCAATACCCTAGATTACAAAACCTCCAAGAAATATCGAAATTATCAGCATTAGCAGTCACAGCATTCAAAAGTATGTCACAGGGTGCTCATTTCCCCTTTTTTTTTGAAATCAGTATAATTCTGTAAGTACATGGGGTGGATTTTTTAAAATATTTTTCTGAGTACTGTTAGAACTTGGGGCATCGTGGGAATCCAGTTGGACGCCAGGTTCTTGGACACCCTGTATAAGTCAGCCTGTGGCATATTCATTAAAATATAACAGTGTAGTGTACTCCGTGTCAAAATGAACTGTGTAATCTGTGGTCTATCTGTGACATCTGTCAATAATAAAAAGCCCCGCCATGTAGCCGTCATCTGCCGTGTTTGATTCCATCCAATAAATCTATCCTAGTCAGGGTGATCCCCACGAACTTTCAATAGTTACAAAGTTAAAGTGACGATTGTCTGCTACATAAGGAATAAAAGTAAACAAATACTCCCCGTTTAAATCCGCCGGTCCGAGGTCGAACATCCACAGTTCCCGATAGGTTACCGGTAACGGTGGGCATCAAAACACTGTGTTTTACTTTGTAAATTTACAGGAAAACAATAATCCTGAGTACATATGCAGTTATATTACATGTAGATATATTATTACACCTCAATTACACTTAAAATTAAATAAAACGAATTTTAAAATACGGAACAAAATTTTGACATATCACTCGAGCAGTGTTGCCATTCAGCAAAATTCAACCCTTTGCTACACATACTAAAACTACCGTCCAGGCATCTCAATCAAATTTAGAACCGGATATTATCAACATCATCAAAGAATACGTAAACCCTAAGGTTAAAACTGCGTTACTAATAAAACCCCCTCTGGCAATGTACCAAATCGTACCTATAATTCAGGATAAATTTAAAAGTTCGTCAATGAACCTCGTCTTAGCTAAAAGAGAGGTCGAGAATGTCAAAGAATATTTAAAGCAACAGGAGATCATTAAACATTACCACGATGGTAAAACAAACCACCGCGGGATAAACGAATGCTATTTAGCACTCTCTGAGCGTTACTACTGGCCAAAAATGAAAGATGAGATGACAAAGTTCGTCAACGATTGTATTATCTGCGGACAAGCAAAGTATGATCGGCATCCCATAAAAAAAATGTTTTAACATAGTACCCCCGGCCACCAAACCATTTGATACCGTTCATATTGATCTGTTAACAATCCAAAATGAAAAATATCTAACAATCGTAGACGTATTTTCTAAATACGCACAAGCTTATTACATACGAGATGGTACAGCCGTTAGTGTCCTACGTTACTGAAATTCTGCACGCACCATGGTCTGCCTTTAACCATCGTATCAGGTAACGGTACGGAATTCACTAACCAATTATTCAATGAATTCATTAACTTGCATAAAATAATTCACCACAAAACTCTGCCACATGCTCCTAACGACACTGGGATTGTGGAACGTTTTCACTCATCCCTATTAGAACATTTACGTATTTTAAAACTATCCCATAAAGACGATGACATAATCAACCTCGTTTCCTATGCGATTTTAGCATACAACAGCACAATACATAGCTTTACAAAATGACGGCCATTTGATATTATAACCGGACAGTTCGATCCGCGAGACCCCTTCGATGTAGATCTAAACATCTCTTGCAGCAATACATGCAAAACCATAAAGAAAAAATTAAACTAGTCCACAACGTAATAAATGAGTCTTCCCTCGCAACCCGCTCTAAAATTATAGAAAATCAGAACAAAACTCGTGAGCCCGAAATCGAGTACCAGCCTCAACAACGTGTCTTTGTCAGCAACCCTTTAGCGAGTCGTCAAAAACTAGCCCCTAGATATACTCATGACACTGTTTTAGCTGACCTACCCATACACATCTACACATCAAAAAAACGAGGTCCCGTTGCTAAAAGTCGGCTAAAAAGAGTACCTAAAAGCGCTCTATTGTTACAGGGTGCTACTGGTCCTGACTGCTCATTTGATAGCAGCCCAGGAAACAAACCAAAAGATAACACTTGAAAGCCTGGACGATGGCCCAGGAATACTACCCTTTCGGCTTGGTGCAACCAAACTTATAACCCATTATCATACTTTCCTGCAGTACATTCAAACTAAGGACATCGACTTAAATATTAGAATGCTACAAGATCAGTTAGACAACTCTAGGCAAAAATTGGATAATAACACACACATGCTGTATGAAGTACAATTAGACTATCTTTCGGAAAAACTGCAATGCGTCACACGCCAACTAGAAACGTTAAAACCAGGTCGTGTAAAGCGAGGTCTCATAGATGGTCTAGGCTCCATAATAAAAAGCGTCACAGGAAATCTGGACTACTCAGACGCGGTGAAATACGATAATACTATCAAAATCCTTCAGGAAAATAATTATAAAACCGCCGAGGAATTAAATAATCACATAAGTTTCAGTAAGGAATGGATGGCCCAACATTTCGATATTATCGGGCAATTAATAGCTAACCAAGTTAAAATTAATGATAGGTACGCTTTGCAAAATTCGGACAGTGCCTAACTATACTAGCTGAAAACCTAGATAAAGTACTAAACGAATTAGTGAGAGTGGAGAACATGCTGGCATTCATCCACGGCTCAAGCGTACATCATTCCATGATTAGCGTAGGAGTTTTACGGCATATGATTGATAGACTAGTTAAAATCTACGGTAGAGATAAGGTAATAGATTTAGAACTTAGAGAATACTATGATATTATTAAACCGGGATATTATTATTCAGGCAGTCAAATAATAATTATATTTAAACTTCCGATATTCGCTACAGACATATACGACCTCTATAAACTGTCAATAGCCCCCAACAAATTTAGGCAAGCCCTTATCCCTCCTTATCCATTGTTGCAACAAGCAGGAAAGGTTATGTGTATATAGAGGCTGAATGCCCGAAGTATAACAACTGGTATCTCTGCGGAAAAACAACGAGTCACCAGCTGCACGAAAACCCAGACTGTATCCAGAAACTTATTATCGACCAGACCCTCGATGGAAGCTGCGAAATCGTAACAACGGCATTATCAAGAATAGCTATGGAAGAGTTAGATGAGAAGCATTACGTCATATCATTTCCCAACACAACGCGAATACATACCTTATGCGGACGAGAGGATTACACCCTACTGAATGGCACTTACCTGGCCATTATACCCGTGAATTGCTTCCTGTACACCCCAGAGTTCACCATCACTAATCTCAATGACCATGTGGAAGGACAAACAATCAAAATCACGAAGCTAAACTACAACACAGAAGGCCACCCGGAACCAGTACAAGTCAACCTTAACTCGATTGATCTTACTAAAGTACACGATGCTCAATACAAAGTAATGTCACAGCCTCCTTTACGGGTACAACCATTACCATCGGCATACTTATACCATACGACGATTCCGTTCTACATCGTATTATCAACTACACTTGCACTCGGTACATTCATCGTTATAAGACACTGTAAGAAATCGAAGCCTCTAGCCGAGAAACAATCTACGGGAGACAAGATTTATACAGAGCCTGGAGCACCTGAAACACCGAAGACACACTCAGCAATATTTTCTCAGTTCAAACTTGACAAAATAATTGCTGATCTGGCGGTGGAGGTGTTATAGTTAGGGAGGCGAGGTAGCTAAATGGCGTAATTCAACGGCGCCGTCGAGACCTATCAAAATCGAAAGATAAAATAATTTCGAAAAGAAAAGCTCGTATGGTAAAAACCATTTTAGCGGTGGGTTTGGCGTGTACGGTTTTTCAAAAATGTTAAAAAAAAACAGTTACTTGGGCATTCTCGAGCGCGTCAGATATTCATACTACGTATGCTTCAAGTGCCTCTGATAACAACGGTATACTAATCTGCCGGTTTGCGTGGTGGGGGTAGGCATATAAAGTAGTCAAAAATGCAAAAAAAAAAAAATTTACTCGAGCGCGTCAGATTTTCGGAAGGGGTGTTAAGTAGGCCCCAAGGAAGCTCCCTTTAAAAAAACTGACGATTTCGGCGTGACGATAAGTTACGATGAATTTTTGAAAATGCAAAAAAAAAAGTTTTTTTGAAATACTCGAGCGCGTCAGATTTTCATAGGGGAGGTTTATCTCGGTATCCTGAAAGCATATTTTCTTAATCTGACAAAAATGTTGGTGGGTTCTCTTAATCTGACCGAAAAAGGTTTTTTGGTTTCTTTTTTTTTCCTTTCTTTCTCCTTGATAAAACGGGGAATTTAAGAATGACAATAAAGCGATAGATACAACCAACGTAAATGTAGATTAAATGTGGTACGAATTGTATTATTTATTGTATAAAAAAATTGTATTATAATTGTATGTTTGCTTTACATTTGCCTTTACATTTTTTGCCTTTTGTTTGCCTTGTTTGCATTTGTTTGCCTTGTTTGCATTTGTTTGCCTTTACATTTTTGCTCAATCATCATCTTCTTCTTCTTCTTCACTAGAACTTTCAAAATGTGGCTCCTCATCCACAATTGTTTCCTGCTGAGTGCCTGCAACATCCGTAACAATTATTTCTATTCAGTAATTTTGTTGAGAGAACATTATAGAAGTACAAAAATTTACCTGAATCAAGCGTCTCGTCATTGCTGTCCTCAGCGTCATTCTCGTTGCCCAGAATATCCGGAGACACAACGACATTTTCGTACGCATCGGGCAATTGATTCCCTGAACTCCAATTTGTTGTTATTTTCATTCCACCCATGATCGGTTGGCGCAAGGTCAGTGATGTTGGATTTGTACGCATTCCTCCACAAATTGGCGATGTACCGAGTTCTTAGGCAATGTTGGTACAACTCTGACTGGCATGGGGGTAAATTGCACGCGTTGTAGTTGCGTACGTCCAACGAGAACGGCTTCGATGTGTCGTGCACCTTATACGTTTTGTTGAAAATGTCGAATCGAGCTTCGTTGACATCAGCCAGTTTCTTCATTCCGTACATGTGGCATATGAAAGATTGAAGCGTGGAGAAAATTGTTTCGATATCGCAACGATCGGACCCTACCTCAGCGAGCGCTTTTTGAAAGATCTCAGATTTTCTTAAGATATCAAAAGGTCTCTTTTTGCCTCGTTTATACAATGCTGGATTAAAATCGCATCCTGTTAAAGCGTGGAAAGCAGGCAGTGCGCGTAAAAGCATTGAGCCTAACTGAACTGACAGTGCCGAAACATCTATATAGCGACGTGCATTACCGACTCCGAGATCCATCCACACTCTAACTGATTCGTTCAAATGCTCCACATTGGCCAACATAATGACCAGAATATCTGTGTCTGATGTTCGAATGATTGTTGTAGAACCTTGTGGCAATTGACAGGCAAGGAAAACTGTCTTCGTGTCGGCTTCTTCGTGACTTGAGCATGAGAGCTTATCATCGGTTGTTCTCTGCACTATTCCATCGACGACTTTGAAGACGTAGCACAAGTCGTGGTTCAAATAGATTGTTTTGTTGCGAATAATAACGGCCATCTCTTGACTATTCCAATGATCAATGAAAAACTTGACTAGAGCTTCTTTGAACTTGATATTTTTCAAGTCCTTCGCAAAGTCTACTAATCGGATTTGCTGAGGACCGCTGATGTGGTAGTCCTTATCGTCATTCACACTGTTGCGGAGAGTATGCTCATAGTCTTTAATGGAAGGTGTAAAGTACCGATCAAAAACTATGGCAATTTCATTTCCTTGATTTTTTACTAATACTGCCAAGAGTTTTTTTGATACATCTCCAAACGTTCGAGGCATGTCTGTCATGGTATTTAACAAGAAGAAGCCATCGATGATTACCATGTCCACGTTAGAGGGCGGTTGTTCCACGTCTTCACTTTGCTGTTCCAACACTTTCACCAGCACCGATTTAACAGTTTTGTTTATAGAACCATCTATGTGACACAAAGACAGTGGAATTGGCGTTATTGGAAAACGGAGCATCTTTTCAAGATCAATTTGCGCGTCCAAAGATAAAGACAACAATCGGCCAAATAAGTCACGCTGGAGACGAACTTCAAGTACTTTTCGGCCGATCTGAATTTTTTTCTTCTTCTTCATGCTCGCGAAAGTCAGTACTGCATTTTTTGGTATTCTTGCGTGAAATCTCTCAGAGTTGTCATTGCATTCAGCAATAAATTTGTCTCGTAACTCCGTTCCCTTTGATACTGCGTTCAACAAGCTATTCGCTACTTCAGGAGTTGCAGCTTGTCCACTCGAGATGTTAAACAATTTGTCATCATCGATTGAAAAAGAAAATGGATTTAGTGTCTGACGAATACCTTCCACAAAATCTTGAAGTTGCTTCTTATCTTTCTCCATACGCTTTTGCTCAGCGGAGATATCGTGGTTCTTGTTCAGTCCTGCTTGAGTTAGTACGTGCGATATTATTCACGTTCGAGCTCCGTGATTTTTCGCCCAGCGCTATCTAGCACCGATTGAATTTGTCAGATTTGTTATTCCGGTAAGTCGGCGTGCTGCGTCTCCATTGATGGTTTGTTCCAGCGTTAGGTCAACCGGAATTCGAGAGAAAGTTTTCGGAGTCCTTCGAATCCCAAAAGATCCCCGAGCCAATTCAGATCGGAGGCCTGGATGTGTTTGATCGACGTGCAGCAGTTGATTTATGTAGTATGTCAGCCATCGACTATAGTTTTGTTGATTATAATGAAAGAATAAAATTACGATTCTTCCAAGAGCGTAAATGAACAAATTCAAATCTCCTGTTCTAACACTGCGAACGAAGAAGTGATAGAGATTGACAAAATCACTGTACATCGCGTAAAATTGGCACGTTTTTCCGTGTTTACCTTGAAGAGATTCTGCTGTATATTCTCCGTACCATTGCATCAACTGCTGAGTTTCGGCGTGGTCGAGTTGCGGAGGAGAGACACCTTTGTGTTGTATGAACTCGGCGAGATAATCTATCACCGATTTTGAAATCGTCGAATGTTTGCGATCAAGGAATGACTCGAAGTGTAATTGCTCCAACGCCAAAGCCATAATTGGATGTAATCGTTTACACCTATTGTAATTTTTCCCGGAAATGAACCCACCGACAGATCCACTCGCAATCAGATTAGTCTCAACCATTATATTAGTCAATCCACTCTCTTCAATGAAGGTCCCAAGCGCTTTGAAGAAAGCCATCTCAATATGGAAAGCCCCCAAATGAATAAAAATGTTGTCGAATTGGGGGGATTCTTGAGCTTGGATACAATAACTCGTTCGAGCGATGGCCAAATCATATGTGATTTGAATGTAGGAGGCTTCGCATTCAGCTGCAATTTCTTGACTGATTTCCAGAGTTTTCAATACTGTCGAATGATTGGTTGGAGATGAATTGATCGGTGTGAGATACGAGACTTTCTGGACTGGTGAAATGTCAATCGTAATCATGCTTTGATAGCTGACCCACATGGGAACATCGTCAACGTTGAGCTTGTGTAACAGCATCCACGCAGTATCCAGTTGGATAGATTTCGTCAAATTATCAGGTGGGTAATTAAGTTGTGAAACATCAAGCTCATTCCATCCTGAAATCTTCATTTTTTTTGTAAATGGTCGTAACTCAAATGTGACCTCTTCGAACGTCCTGCGTCTTTTCTTCCTGCGTACAGAACTCAGCAATGTTTCTGCAGTACTTGCGTGAGCAGATTCATTGGTGGTGGAATTGTCTTCACGGAAAACAGCTGGTGATATGATTGCCTCTTCATTAGGAATGATATCTTGAAAAATGATCCCCACCGTGTCGTGCAGTGTGTCTTTACCATCGAGTGTGTCAACAAAGCGATCAAAATTGTCAAACGCGACTCCAGTATTCAAATCAGGGCGGCGTGCAATATCCTCCGGACATGCGTATGTCGAATTTATCGTTGAATATGTCAATTCAGTCTCCAGTTCTTCGAGTGTCGTATAAGAGCAGCAATGCCCAAACTTGGATAGTAACTCGACAATTTTTTTGCTGTTGCACATGCTCTTCACTGCCAACCCCAAAGAAACGTGTTTCGATGTTAAAACTCTGCGACTGTATGTAGCGTACATCAGATCTTGTCCGAGAGAAAAAATCGTGAGTTCGTTGCGACTTTTTTGAGTTTCACGCTTTTTCTTCGATATACGTGACGCATCGCCTAAAATTAATGCCTCCAGGAAGCAAGTCAAAATCTCTGGTACGGTATTGCATTCTCCTTTCAGTAAATCTTCGGCAGAAAGGTCATGGGGTAATTTTGTCGTGGTGTAGTTCACAATTTCCTCTCTTATGTCTTTTGCAATGGACCGAATATTTTCTTTCATCGACATACTTTTGAATAAATCCTGGTAGGTTACAATGTCGACGTCAAACGGAGCAAGAAATTTTTTCTTTTCGGCATAAATAATCTTCATCCTGCGATGGAAAGTTTCCATCAGTTTGTTTTCCAAGTGACGATCGGAGAGTGCTGTGATAGAATCCGATAGTGATTTCGTTTCTTCTTTTAGTAACTCGTCATACTCTCTCTTCACAGTGTTAAAAAACAAGCATTCTTTTTCTTTTATTATGCGTTGCTCCAACGTTTGGCACAAAATCGTGTAGGCAGTGTTTGATGCCTTCCTTTTAATGAAAAATGGTCGGTCCTCGTTCCTTGAAATGTCGCGCAAGTACTGATCTTTACAGCACTTATGATAACGAATATCGGATTCGTTAGCAAAGGAACTGATGTTTTCCAACGTTTTTAGATCAAAAAATTCCGTGGCCGCGATTTTTATTTGTTCGACAGTGCCAGATTTGCTTACGGCCAGCGGAACCTCGCGTCCATGAAAACGTTTCCGTGGTCTTTCGCATATAAAACATTGTGCCAGTCGCAGATCCTCATTGTTCGGTTCGTTTTGTTGAACTTCGTCACGACAACCTTCCTCCCATGGGTTGGCCACCTCAAGCCTGAAAATAATGTTTTCCCATACAACAATCAATTTAATTGGCCGATTTTTTACATCAGTTTGAAGAAAAAAACAATTTCCGAACGAATATAGACAATTTCTTCAATAAATTAATAAATTTATTTATTACTTTTATTATGATTGTTAATAAATTAATAATTAAATAATAATAGATTATTATTTTGAAAAAAATTAAAAAAAAAAATTAATAATGATGCTGAAGTTTGCAACGTTGGAATACAACGAAATTCATTTATTTCTTAGCCAAAGCCAATTATTTATATTTAGAATTAAATTGCGATGATAAAACGATCGATTTTTGCCCCCGAGAAAAATATATCGGCTCGAAAAATTTGGATCGTTTTGAAATTAAATAAATTATCAATAAAAATCAATATTTTTCGTTGCATTCCAACGTTGCAAACTTCAGCATGCAAATTAATAGTGGTTTTCCAAAATAGTTATTTTATATTTTTGCTATCTCCGGTAAATTCAATAAAAAAAATTATCAGTTTTGAAACGTTAAGAAAAAAATTCGACACGAAATATATATTTTGAACGGTTAGTATATGGGTTGAAGGGATGACCGTGTGAGAATAAGGACTGGGGCAGGTAGCAGCTGCTTCGTAAAAAGGCTGTATATGTCTATTGATCGTATCAGGAGAACCCAGGTATAATTTTAAATCAAAACTACAGAGTTCATATAAGAAAAAATTGTACAATTATTGCGACAAAATGTCAACAACAAAAGTTCTTACTCGTCAACGGATGTGTCAGCAGCGTCGGTTGAAGTTGTAGGAATATCAGCTGCGCAATCCACCGAGGCAGGAATTTCCGGAGCGCAAAGCTGTTCAGTGTTTTTAGAAAAATCTGCCGGGATTTTGATCGCTGTAAACCACTTGTAGCATTGCGCATGGTATGCTGCATCTCCCGATGCATCATCGGGAAGTTTCACATTATCATACGTCGTACGTGTTTTTCTGACGCTCGGTTTGTTTTGGCGATATTCAAACACTGTTTTACATTTTTTCAATGTTTCAGGAGTAAACGTTGCAAATTTAGCAGTCAATAGTTCCGAACAAAACACACACTTCCTTTGATTATCACTCATCACGAAAATCTTATCACAAAAGTCGATAAACTACAAAAACATAATGAATATAAACTGTGAGCTCGAAATACGCAAGTTATAGTACACGTGTGCCGGATGCCGGCTGACTGAGGAATGGCCGAGGAACAAGAGAGATATAGCGAGTGCGGGGCGGGGCTACAGGGGAGAAAGTTTCCAGCACGTTCGAGAAATAAACCGTTGGATCTTTTCTCTCTCTTCAATCGGCGTCATACTTAGGTCTACGGTAGAGGACCATAAACATATATATATATATATATATATATGCCGCAACGCGTTTTTCGGAAGACGAAATGGCTCCTCCACACTTCCGGTCATGCGGAAACCGGCAGATTTTGTATTTTTAATAAGTTTTAGATTATATTCTTCAAAATAAAAAAAAATAAATCGCGCTCGAGAATGCCGGATTAACGTTTTTTTTTTTACAAGTTCGCGACCCTATAACTCGGCGGCGTCAATGACTTATCGTCAGATTAGTTAAATTTAGTCTTAAAACACTAAAATCAACCCCCAATATCTTAATCTGACGCGCTCGAGTATTTCAGACTATCGATTCTTTTTTTTTTTTTTAAGGGTGGGATATCATCAAATAACTTCTGACTAAAACCCACCCATATTCCTTCCTGTTACCTGTGTTGCGGGGGCCTCGGTGACCCATAAGTACCTTCCCGCGACCCCGGCAGGCATCGGCCCTAGTGGACCCCTACTTTGTGCTGACGACATCTCTTTGAGGCGCGCGTGGAATACGACGCGCCGTCTACCCGGGCCTAGTCCTTACCGGACGGTGAGCTACCCATTGCTCACCGTCCGCAAGCCCGCGCCTACGGTGGCCGGAAATCCGCCCGGGATTCCCGACGCCCTGGGCGTCTCCTGCGGCGGCTAGGGGCGAGAGGGCGCGAAACTTGCCTTTCCCTCAACCATCCCGCCTCCTCCTTCGCGAGCATTACTGCTTCGCAGAAGGAGGTGACGGCTGCCCATGCCCTCTCGCTCCGTACCATGGCCTGAACCAGGGCCGGACGCGAGAGGTCTCTGCCGCCGATCGCCTCCACGAGGACACGGCGGTGCTCTGCCCAAGCCGGGCAGACCTCCACCGTATGCTCCACCGTGTCCTCCGGGCGATCCACACAGTGGTGACACCCGGACGTTTCCTCCCGCCTTATCCGACACAGGAACCTCCCGAAGCTGCCGTGTCCGGTGAGGACCTGCGTCAGGCGGAAGGTGAGGACGCCGTGGCGCCTCTCCAGCCACTCCTTAAAGAGGGGACTTATCGCCGCAATCGTGGCGTGCCCAGCACTGGGTTGCGACAACCGTACTTTCCATGACGCCATGAGATCCCGCCGGAGCTCCATCCGCTGTGCCACGATTTCTCGCGGCAACGGACTTACGCCCCGGCGTTTCGCCTCCTCGCGCCACTCCCATACGTGCGCGAGGACTTTTGCCTCCAGATCCCATGGCGGCAATCCGGCAAGGAGGCTCGCTGCCTCACAGGAGATTCTATTAGGTCTAAGGTATCTCTCATATCTTAAACTGCCACGCTCGAGTATTACCGAAAATTCCCCTATTCGCCTCCCTAACTATTATAGTATGTACCAACATCCAAACTGCAAGAGTGCACTAACCTAGATACCGCGCATGGAAACAGCCTTACACGCGCGCCACGAAACGCTAACGCCGCATAGTGACGCACGACATACGCTGCCCCTGTTTACCGGATGCATGTGACCTTTTCCGAAATAAGAGATTTTATTCTGTATCTAACATCGGTCGGAATAGCAATTCTATTTTGTAATATTTAAATATTGTAATTTACTCTAATTAAAGTTAGTTAGAAATCATTTTGGTTTTTTTGGGCCCTCCGACAGCGACGTACACATTTTGCGTTAATTCATGTTGACAATACTAGCGTTATTCCAAATACGTCATTACAACGTTCAGTTATCAATAATACGTTGCCAATCTTCTGTATTACACTGCGTTAGTAAAACAGCTGACAATATTGATAATCGTAGTTGTAACGCGTCCATAGATATTGCTAAATCGTTACAGACTGTCCTTGCTGTCTACGGCGTTAGTTGAGGTATTTCTGGTATTGATAACAGTTATCTATCATACATTTCGCGCTCTGCTTAATAGCGGCTGTCAAAATTGTTTAATAGCTCAAAGCTTATCTCGTATGCGTGCGTATGTGTTTATGCGTTGTACCCTAAAAGCAGACAATGCCCAGCACGTTCAATACAACAACGCCTTCAGGGCGCTATTGAGGCTTCCACCTTACTGTAGTGCGTCAGGTATGTTCGCTGATGCGCACACTGACGATTACTTTGCGATAATGCGGAAGAAAGTTGCCTCAGTAACATCCCGAGTGAGGGGAAGTAGCAACAGCATTCTGAAGGTGTTTGCAGAGAGGCTGGATAGGCCTACAATGGGGAGGTTTACCAAGCTACATGTTGGCAACAAAACTGATTAAACCTTCCTGTAATTGTAATTATTTTTCTTTGTAGTGTTCTTGCATGTTACTAACTTAGTTTTTATGTAAAATGTAATACTAGCACTCTATGGGCCTTGATGCCTGACAACATATTTTTTTTTATTTAAATGTTTGAAAGTACCTATCATATAGTCCACTATACGTGTTTGTGGCGTTGGACAAACCGTTTCACAGTCCACTCACAAGATTCGTTCTAAGGTATATGATTTGAATGCAACCTTACTTTTTTAGTGTTGCCTAGTATCATTTCGAAGTTGCCTTCGACACACGTTAATAGTGATGCTATTAGTATACCTAGCAATGTTCTACTTGCAGATCCCACATTTCATGTACCGAGTGACATAGATTTATTAATAGGCGCGGGTGTCTCTTCACACCGGTCCGTACGTACAAGACTCGCTGG
The DNA here is from genome assembly GCA_905333075.3 of Atethmia centrago. Lineage (NCBI taxonomy): Eukaryota > Metazoa > Arthropoda > Insecta > Lepidoptera > Noctuidae > Atethmia > Atethmia centrago. The sequence goes on from HG995369.1 coordinate 34,792,850, forward strand.
TAGGTTGGATTATTTCCGGCCCAGTTTATAATAATAATCATTTATTAGCGGCTAGCATGACAGATGCCCAGTGCAATTTGACGTTAGTTGATTCTCAATTACGAAAGTTCTGGGATATGGAAGAAGTACATATACTTAGAAATTAAACAAACTTACCTAAGTGAAGTTCCATTTTAATTGTACGAACTGCATAGTCTCGAAATGATAAAGAAGACATGTAGTAGTCGCATCCGCTAGCCTTATGTCACGATTTTTTGGAGCTTAAGTATCCCATCTCTAGAAACAAACTTGCATGGGCACAACACTATATTTGTGATTTAGTTCAGAGGTTCAATTACTGATAACATAATTAAATACAATACATTGATTATTATTCGACAAACATTTTCTGTTTCCAGGGTAGAAATTATCTTTAAATAAGTTTGGGGGGGTTGGGTTATAGGTTATCATTTCGAGACTATGCAGTTCGTACAATTAAAATGGAACTTCACTTAGGTAAGTTCGTTTAATTTCTAATTGTACTTTACTGCATAGTCTCTTCATGATAAAGAAGACATGTAGATGTTTAGAGAGTCGAAAAATAATTTTAATCTGCATATAATATTTATATTTATAATAAGTTTAAATCACCATAAAGTTAAGTTATCGAATTTAAAATAATAGAAAAATCTTCGTCTGAAACAACCTCCCTATTATAAAACTGAGCGAAAATTCTCGAAGAACTGCTCCATCCAGCTGTTTTTCTATTGGCATCAATGCTGAGACCTAGACGATTAGCTGCCGAGCTGGCTGCGTGTCGTGTGCTGTGTGCTGAGAATATCGACACGTCTATTCCACTACTTTCCAGAGTAGTCTTGATCCAGCGGCTCAGCGTCTGAGGCGTCACCGCCTTGTATGGTTTTTTTATAGGCGATAAAGAGGTTGTCGCAGTCTCTTAAACTTGATGTACGTTCTAAATAATTAAGTAAGGCACTTGCTGGACAAATTTTTGTATTGCTTGTAAAAAATGGTAATATCAGACTTGGCTGTACACTGCCTGGCCTCGACGTTTTAATAAGATCTGGTATTTTAATATATACTTTTTCAGGTAAAACTTGAATATTTGTTATCTTAATAAGGGAAAATGTTTGAACTCTATGGGCAGTTACTATTGCTAAAAGGGTAATTATTTTTTTTTAAATATCTTCTATAGATAAGAGATTATTTTCGCCTTTCTGGGTTAAATAATTGAGAAAAATTGATGGATCCCAAGTAATATCATACTAAGTGTTCGACTTGCTCGTTGGGGTAAATAAAATACTAGTGGACTGTATAAAAAGGCTCGGTATATTGCCGATTAAATGTACAATTATAACTGCCCGGACAAAACATATATATGAGGGTAACAATCGTTTTGTGAGTATCGTCCGTCGCGGTGGGCTCCGAGGAAGCGAGTGTCGCCGGCCGGGCAGGCTCCCCGCGCCACACCACCGCTCGCTCGCTGCGCAGGTCGGTCACGTCGCCTACGCATGCCGTCTGCGTGTCTGTTGGGTGCGATTCCCAACATGCTGCCCGGGTTGAAGGGAAGACTTCAAAAATCTGGAAGGGGACAAATATTATTGAAGGCCCTCCTTATGGTGCCCCTCTTTGTCTTCACCTCTGCGACTCTGGCTACGCCATCGCTGCCAGGATAAATCTTTGTGACCCTTCCTAAGGACCAAAGAAGAGGAGGAAGAGCTCTATCTTTTATGAGGACAAGAGAGCCTAACTTCAGTTCTGTCTTCGAAGAGCGCCACTTGACCTTCTGCTGCAGTGGAGCAACGTATTCAAGGGAAAACGATGCCAGAAGTGCTGTTTGATGTGCTCTATTCTCTTGAAGCGCTCCAGGTGATTAATATTGCGATCAGAGACCTGTGGATGAGGTATAGCATTAGGTGGCCGTCCAATTAGGAAGTGAGAAGGTGTCAGAGCGGAAAAGTCATGGGGATCTGAGGAGAGAGGAGTTAAAGGACGGGAGTTTAGAACAGCATTTGAGTGAGGCACGTAGCCATTTCCTCGTAGGTGAGATGAGGGGATTGCAATAACCTTTTAAGATGGTGTTTTGTGGAACGAACAGCTGCCTCGGCTAAGCCGTTGAAATGGGGACTATATGCGGGTACGAATTTAAATTCTATACCTTCTTGAGATATGTGACCTTCAAGGTCTGATTGTGCAAGAAACTTTGATAGCTCATTGTAAGTGCCGACAAAGTTGGTGCCGTTATCGGACGTTATACTTTGCGGTTTCCCCCGACGTGACACAAAACGATTGTGAGCTGCTAAATAAGCTTCACTAGATAGTGCCGTAACGAGCTCGATGTGACAGGCCTTTGTCGAGTTACAAATGAAGATTGCCATAAACGATTTAATAAGTCTGCAACCTCTGCCTTTTCTGTCCGCTATCATCAGTGGTCCTGCGTAATCAACACTACAATGTAAGAAAGGGCACTCTAGCTCAGTTCGAGTTGTCGGTAACTGTCCCATAATGGGTTGCACTGATTCCGCTTTGTATCGACAACATCGGACACACTTATTTACGATGGCTTTGGCTAGGCTTCTGCCACCCAAGGGCCAATAAGTTTGCCTAGCGTTCGCTAGTAAGAGCTGCGGACCAGCATGTAAATATACTAAGTGTAGATGCTCAAAAAGTATCTTAGTAAAATGATGCTTGCTGCACAACAGAATAGGATGCTTTGTATCGTACGTGTATGGGGAATTGTCTAGTCTACCACCGACACGTAATATGTTATTGGAGTCTAGAAATGGGGACAAGGAACTAAGTCTATTCTTTTTATGTAATGCTTTTGCCGTTTTAAGAATAGCATATTCCTCAGGAAACATTTCCAACTGAACCTTGTGTAATATTAAATTTAAGGAATTTTTAAGTTCGACAACTGAAAATGGACCAGTACGTTTGTTGGTTTTATTTCTACAATTATGTACAAATCTTTGTAAATATGCTATTGATCTTTGTACATGATTCAAATTAGATCTACTGTTAATAAAACTACTTATAGGATCTACGTTAGAAGTACTATTAGCTACTACAACAGAACAAGAAACCAATTCTGGTAGATCCTGTCTCTCGTTATGATTGGGCATTTTTGGCCATTCTCGTTCATCTTTCTTTAAGAAAGTGGGACCAGACCACCACAAAGATGAACCACTGATGGAATCAGCCTTCAGCCCACGAGAAACAAGGTCCGCCGGATTGTCTTTCGACCGTACGTAGCCCCACACGTGACTCTCTGTGCTCTCTTGGATTTCGTGGATTCGGTTACGAACGAAATTTTTTAGTTGCAGTGGGGGTGTAGATAACCACCCTAGAACTATAGTCGAATCACACCAAAACCTACATTTGCTTATCTTTAGAGTAAGAGAGGATAATACTTTTGTACACAACCTTGCAGCTAACAAGGCTCCGCAAAGCTCTAGACGAGGAATCGTCGTAGGCTTTATCGGCGCTACCCTACTTTTAGAGGTCAAGAGGTGTATCTTTACTAATCCTGATTGATCCACAGAACGAATGTACGAATACAAACAAGTGCCGTACGCTCGCTCTGAAGCATCTGAAAAAACATGAATTTCATGAATTCCTGAGCTATCACTAAGAACCCATCGAGGAATTCTTAAGTGATTCAGAAGAGGTAAAGTGTCAGCAAATGCTAGCCATAAATGTTTGGTGTCTTGTGAGACCTCATTATCCCATGAATATTGATCGATCCACAATCTCTGCATGATGAATTTGGCTTCGACAATACATGGGCCGACGAGCCCCAATGGGTCAAAGATCTGACTTATGACAGAAAGTATGTGACGTTTTGTTACTTTTTTATTTAACTTTATATTAATTGAAAATGACAAAGTGTCTGAATCACAATTCCAGTACAAACCAAGAGTTTTAGATGAGACATCCATGTTAGTTTGTGAAAAGTCTAAAATATTGTCATCTGTATTATTATGAGAGGGTGCAATTTGATTTAAAATGAATGTATTATTTGATTTAAATTTTCTTAATTTTAATTGGGCTGATTTTAATGTAGATATGACTCCCTGAGCAATATCGATTGTTTTATGTATTGAATCAGAGCCACCCAGATAATCGTCAACATAAAAGTCTCTTTGAATTGATTGTTTGACGTTATCATCAGGGGTGCTGGAGGCTAAACTCACCAAACATTTGGTGGCTAAGTAAGGCGCACTTGCCGTGCCATAAGTCACCGTGTTGAGTGTGTATGTTTTTAAGGGCTCTTTTGAATCAGAGCGGAAGATAATTTTTTGTAGAGAGCGTTGAGACGGATGAAGTTCAATCGCTCTGTACATTTTCTCTACGTCACCAGTTACAACATATTTATGCTGGCGAAAGCGTAGCAGTATCGAAATGATGTCTTCTTGTACAGTCGGACCAACCATTTGGATGTCATTTAATGACACACCAGTACTAGTGGTGGCCGATGCATCGAAAACTGTACGAAGCTTGGTAGTTGTACTTGATTCACGGATGACGCCGTGGTGGGGTAAGAAATAGGTATTACCCTGAAGACAGCTCGGCGAAGACTCCTTATCTTCAGTCATGTGACCTAGGCGTTCATACTCTTGCATGAACTCAACGTACCTGCTTTTGAAGGCAGGGTCCCTAAGGAACCTACGCTCTAGTGACATGAACCGACACTTTGCCTTTGAAAAAGAATCGCCTAAGACTGAAGGATCTTTCTTCAGTGGCATGGTTACGACAAAGCGTCCGTCGTCTTTACGATAGGTATGTTCGTTAAAGTTCTGCTCACAGGCACGCTCCTCAGGAGACAAGGAGTGCTTGGCTGCAATGGTATCTAATTCTCAAAAACGAGATAAGTCTGGGTCGGCGTCCTCATTTAAAAAATGACAAACGGGAGAAGAAGAGTGTGTCTTATGACGGGCAACGTACCCTGACACTAACCAACCCAATTTCGTTTCATATAACTTAGGCTGATTTTTGCCTAAGTCTATAGAATTATTGCATAAGACGGACCAAAATACTTCGGCTCCAAGTAAGATGTCTATAGCTGCCGGTATATTAAATGTTGGGTCAGCCAGACTTATTCCCAATGGAAGAGGAATGTTATCGCTGTTTATGAATGAAGACGGCAAAGCTCTAGTGATCTGAGGTAAAATATGACAGTCTACAGTAAGTTTACAGTTGTCATCATAGTGGGACATAATCGTAAGGTTGCAAGACTGTGTACAATAAGAAGTATTATTATTTATACCTGTCACGGTGGCGCTTGCACTACGTCGCGACAAACCCAGCTTACCGCACACTGACTCATCTACGAAGTTGCCCGTACTACCGCTGTCGAAGAGTACTCGGGCATTGTGCACGTTGCCCTTGCTGTCAACCACTCTCATGATCGCTGTGGAAAGCAAAACATTCGGAGGAGTAGTGAACTGCTGAACATTAGTTGAACCGGCAAAGTTATTGACGGGAATAACTGGCTCAGGAGACGTAGCTGCTTCTGCCTCATGTAGATGAAGCAGAGTACTGTGCTGTTTCTTGCAGTATTTGCAAGATACAAGATTGCACCTTGATTCTGTGTGCCCTAGTCGCAGACAATTAAGGCAGACCTTTGCCTCTTTGGCCTTTTGTATACGAGCTTCAACAGACAGAGCTCTAAAGGCATCACAATTGAATAAGAAATGAGTCTGACTGCACATAGGACATGTTAATTTTCTTTTATTAATATTATTGTTGTATTTTTTATCTTTATTAGTGCTCTCATTTATTTTTTTATTAGATTTTGTAGCTGTAAGTAAATTAGAATTATGTTTGGAAGTGTATACCTGTTCTACTTTATTGATGTTTCTTTTATGTTCTTGCAAAGATTCTAATAAGTCAGCTCTGTTGCTAAGGAACTTTAAAAAAAAATCTAACGAAGGTGGATTATCTAACGTGTTTCGATGTTCTTCCCATTCCCTACGTGTGACACCGTCAAGTTTTTCGGACATCATGTGAATTATGAGGGTATCCCGTAAGTTAAATTCACACTGAATTTAACTTACGGGATACCTTACCTGACCTAACGTTGTCAAAGCACGAAGATTTTTATTCGTGACATCAATAAGGTTACGAATAGAAGAACATAATTCACTCTGCATACACTCAACGCTAAATAACGCCCGAACATGATTATTAACGAGCAATCTTTTGTTGTCGTATCTATTACACAATAAATTCCAAGCAGATTCGTAATTCTGAGCTTTAAAGTCTAAATTATCAATAACTAGCAGCGCACTACCTTTAAGAGAAGCACGCAGATAGTGCAATTTATTAACGTTGTCCATGTCCTTTCGTGAATGAATGAGTGAAATGTAAGTGTCTCTAAACTCAAGCCAGTGTTGATAGTGTCCGTGAAAAACAGGTAAATTAATTTTTGGCAACCTAACACAATTGTATTTAAAGCCACCTGCCTGCACATCCTCGTCACCCGTTACGTAACCATCTTGTTGACTGCCAGACTGGGGGGGACGAGCGCCGAGTAGACTCCGCGCCGTCGCCACCAGCTTATAATACTGGTTCTCAAACTGCTCGCGTTCCTTGCTTTCGTCATTGGGGTTCTCCACCAACATCTCAATGTCACTCTGTAACTTGTCATAATCCACATATAAGCCATCAAATTTATTAAGCCTAATTTCCAGATCTAAAAGTTGTAAGCTGCTAAGTTCGTTGCAACTTTCAAGCATGTGAAGGTAATTGCCAAAAATAGTGAGTTTAGACTTCATACAGCTGCGTTTTTTAACGAGTTTCTCAACTTTTTCGTCAGCCATAGCTTTAAATTTACAAGCGCTAACTCACAAATAAAGTATTTATGAATAAGAAACCAGTTTGTTATATGCGAAGATAAAAAACGTAGCTAGTTAGTGCGAACAAAAGAACACCTGACGCGCAGGTGTGCCGTCGATCAGCTGTTATAGATAAGAAGCGAAGTAAACGTAAACAGATAATATAAAAAAGGTTATGCAGTAGCTTTGTAATCAGAATAATTGAGTTTTGATAGATGTAAGGCTATGAATTAGAATGATTTATCACTAAAAGACTTAAAGAGAAAGTAATTGAAAGCACTCACTTAAATTATTGCTATTTAAACATGAAATATGAGATAGAATAGGAAAAGATATATGGGACAAATTGGAACGAACTCACTCAATGTTTTAACCATCCATAGGATCACCGATGATGTTGCAAGTTCTTCTTTGTCCTTGACGATGACTCGAACTTTCGACGGGTCCCAAGTCCGTTGTACGGCCGACTTCTAGTTACTTCTTCTCTGGGCGTGTGCGGGAGCTATGCGTAGTTTCTTCGACAGGAACTTGAAGACTCCTGCAGTAACTGTCGCCGCTGAAGACCGCAACTGAAGAGCTTCGAGTTTAAAGTTTTCTTCCAAGACCGTTACTTTTTGAACAATAACCGGCGAGATCCTAGAAGGACCAATGTTCGACTTGCTCGTTGGGGTAAATAAAATACTTGTGGACTGTATAAAAAGGCTCGGTATATTGCCGATTAAATGTACAATTATAACTGCCCGGACAAAACATATATATGAGTCTAACAATCGTTTTGTGAGTATCGTCCGTCGCGGTGGGCTCCGAGGAAGCGAGTGTCGCCGGCCGGGCAGGCTCCCCACGCCACACCACCGCTCGCTCGCTGCGCAGGTCGGTCACATCGCCTACGCGTGCCGTCTGCGTGTCTGTTGGGTGCGATTCCCAACATGTGGTGATGTGGTGGGCGAAGTCTGAATACTCCTTTCAAGAAGCGGGAGATTCTATCGTCGTTACATATTTTTGAACCAATAATAAGAGATAGAGCTGATCTGCCACAGTTTATACTGCTATAAACTGCGCCATCATCATACAGTTTAGATAAAAATGCCAGGATATGTGGCACCGATGTTTGTTGGTAATCTAAATGCAATTTAAGACAGTATTCATACCACTGCTTCAAGTATGTACTGTATTGTTTGAGAGTATTTTCAGATAAATAGGCCAGCATGACAGTCATTGGGCCTGCAGATACGCCGCGTCTTGCAAGCGCTTCCCTGACAAGCGCGCGGCAACCAGGATAAGGCGTTGACGAAATTGAAGATTGCTGGAATAGGATTTTAACAAGTTATCACAGGGGCCAAAGCGTATAGGTTTAGAAATGGCTGTGAAATACAGGGTACCAAGGCTGTGTTGGCCAGTCTGGTACTACTACCATACCCTCCGATTCTTCAAAGATTTTCTTTTGCAAGATTTTTGTTATCAAAACAAAAGGAGGAAAAGCATAAAAGAAATATGGCTTCCATGATAAAGTAAATGCATCAAGCTTAAAAGCATCAGGATCATTTTTCCATGCCACATACAAATCGTTTATAAGCTGTTTTCGAGGGTCGTCACGAACCGTCTCGCCAGGAAACTTGACGAGTTCCAGCCACCAGAACAAGCCGGTTTTCGAAAAGGCTTCAGTACCGTGGACCACATCCATACTGTTCGGCAGATTGTACAGAAGACCGAAGAGTACAACCAGCCGCTGTGTATGGCATTTGTGGACTACGAAAAAGCCTTCGACTCCGTCGAAATATGGGCAGTTCTGGCCTCTCTGCAACGATGTCGAATTGACTGGCGTTACATCGAAGTGTTGAGGTGTTTGTATGATGCTGCAACGATGACTGTCCAAATCCAGGATGAAAAAAACAGCCCTATCTAACTGCTCAGGGGGGTGAGACAAGGGGATGTGATATCCCCGAAACTTTTCGCCAATGCGTTGGAGGACGTGTTTAAGACGCTGGACTGGACTGGGCAGGGTATCAATGTAAACGGCGAGTACATCTCACACCTTCGTTTTGCCGATGACATCGTCATAATGGCAGAGACGCTGGAACAGTTAGACCAGATGCTACACAGCCTAAATGGAGCCTCTCGGCGGGTTGGCCTTGGCATGAATTTGGACAAGACGAAAGTCATGTACAATTCGCACGTCTTGCCGAGTCCAATCCACATCGAAGGGTCGCTTCTCGAAGTTGTGAAGGAGTACATCTACCTAGGACAAGTTATCCAGCTCGGTAGACACAACTTTGAGAAAGAAGCCGACAGGAGGATCCGATTGGGTTGGGCAGCGTTTGGAAAACTTCGTCAAGTCTTCTCGTCGCCAATCCCGCAGTGTTTGAAGACTAAGGTCTTCAACCAGTGCGTCCTGCCCGTTATTACATACGGTGCCGAAACGTGGACACTGACAGTCGGGCTGGTCCACAAATTAAAGGTCGCTCAGCGCGCCATGGAGCGGGCTATGCTCGGAGTTTCTTTGAAGGATAAGATCAGAAATGAAGTTATCCGGAAGAGAACCGGAGTTGCCGATATAGCCTGCAGAGTCAGCAAGCTGAAGTGGCAGTGGGCTGGCCATGTGTATCGAAGGACCGATGGCCGGTGGAGCAGACGAGTCCTGGAGTGGAGACCGCGTATCGGCAAGCTTAGTGTGGGACGCCCCCCAGCTAGATGGACCGATGACCTTAAAAAGGTGGCTGGGACAGACTGGATGCGGAGGGCGGAGGACAGGGTGTTGTGGCGCAGTCTGGGAGAGGCCTATGTCCAGCAGTGAACTGCTATAGGCTGAGTTGATTGATACAAATCACACTTAGTATTAAATAAATCAAATATTTTTACAATACACTTATAATAAGCCTCATTCAGTTCACATTCAATATCAGAGTGCGATTTTCTAGACTCTGTACCTGCAATCACATTCTGTATAGATTTTATATATGATGCAAACAAATAAAGTTTTCGGTTTTCACACCATTGCCATATTTGCCTAGCAACAGAACATAAATGTGGGTATTGTATGCCTCCCATGCGGTTTATGTATGAAATAGCTGTAGTGTTGTCTATGCGCAGTAAAATTTCACAGTTTTGAAGTTTGTTAGTAAAAGTTTTAAGAGCAAGGAAGACTGCTGTTAATTCCAGGTAGTTGATGTGTTCTTGTCGTTCCTTTTCATTCCACAACCCTGCAGCTTTTTCTTTACCACATGAGGCTCCCCAACCAGTTAGCGAAGAGTCTGAAAATATTTCAAGGGTATAAATACCACATTTTATCTTGCTGACATCTGTGTCAATGTGTAAAAATCACCACTCTAAGTCAGGCATTATTTTTTTAGATAAAGGTATGTTTTTCTCAAAATTATTATTAAACTTGTTTAAATAAATCATTTTTGTCTTTCCATCTTCATAGTGTACAAAAAACCATAATCTATAGCAGGACATGCAGCTACAAGTAATCCAGGCAGATGTGCAAGTACTCTTATTTCACAAAATTTTTAAATTTCTTGTTTTCTATTATGTCTCTTTTTAGTGGGTAAGGAAATAGTGTATTCTTTGGAATTGAATTCAAAGCCTAAAAATGTAACACACATACTGGGTGATAAAGAACTTTTTTCATTATTTATTATAAATCCCATATAAGATAAAGTTGTTATGGTATTTTGTACATTGATACAACAGTCAGCATGTTGTAGAATTATTAATTCTACAATATTTTTTTTTGTTATTGATCCTTTTTATAACCATCTCGTGTTCAACCTTAATCGCTAGTTTTTTTGTTTCTTCTTTTCGAATGTTCGAATTTTATTTTAAAAATTATTTTTGCATGTCAAAACTTTTGTTTTCAAACGCATTCCTCTGCCGAGCTCCGAGATACAAAGTTGTATTGTCAAGATAACACCAACATTTTTATTTATTGAACTAGTGCTCTTACCTTCAAGTTATTGTGGTGACGATTACAAGGAGTCATTTAGATGTGATGTCCAGTCAGGAGTCAGTACTGTCGAATTAAGACCATTTTATCTCAAGGGACTGGTATGCTATTTTTTCTTATTACTTAACCCATTCACTTTATATCTTCAGAAACGTGGCTTGGTGACTTATTCGCTTCTGTTTTGTTCTAGAAAGAAGTCTCATCAAGCCAGGCTTTTTTTTTCTTTTTTATATTATTCCCATATTGAACCTACCAAGTGACTTTGGTATGAATCTACTGATCTGCTGCTAAGCTGACCGATCGGAGGACGTAGTTCCAGCAGCTATTATTCGCCGGGATTTCGGTAACCCGAGGTGATCCAGCGAAATCTACGCCACGTTCGCTTCTGGAAAGCTACCAACTAACGTTATTCTTTAATTATTACTTTCTTTCATTGTGTACTGTATTTTGCCACCTGTACTTTTAAATGCACATCAGATTTTTAGATAGCCTGTTTCAATTAAGTCAGGACCACGAATACGCTTTAGAGCTTAGCACCACTTTTTTGCATTAAAGCGCTTAAAATGATTTTTAGGGATAATTTCATAGTTCTAGTTAGTGTGCTCTAAGTCCTAATTCTGTTATGTAAAACTATTTTATTTACTAATCAAAAGGCATGAGGATTTTTTAAACGTGTATTATTAATATAATCTAACATTCATAATTTTTTGGATACTTGTGTCTTTTTATATTTATTAAATTATACGTGTATAATGTCGCGAGTGTTTCCTTTTAATCCTTCCACACACGCTACAATATGTACTACCGGAACACCAAATATCATCCAAGTAAATAACTGAGATGAAACCCATTGACCTTAAATGATGTACTACTGGTTTTACAATCTTTGTGAACACATAAGGACAGTATTAAGCCCAAATGGGAGAACCTGAAACTCATATAATTTTTGTTTCCAAATGAAACGAAGGTATTTTTTGTCACTATTGTGAATTGGTACTAAAAAATAAGCATCTTTGAGGTCAATAGTGCTCATATAGCAATTTCGAGTAAGTAATTTAGTAACTGTACGATAATCTTCTAGTTTAAAGTGTTCGGTGATAATAAATTTATTTAATTCCTTTAGGTTTAAGATAAATCTAGTCCCACCATTAGGTTTAGGTACTGTAAAACATTTTGAAAGGATTTGTCCCTCACATGGTTCACAACAAGTTATGGTGTCACTGTTTAGTAACAGTTTTACAGATGTGTCTATTTCTAGACTATCTTTTACAGAAAAAGATTTATTTTTTGGGATAACTTGTTGTGATGGTGTACAACTGAAAGGGATTTTATAGCCAGTTAACCAGCTTAAAATTCTAGAATTAGAAGTTATGGTCATCTATTGATGTTTAAAGTATTTCAATCTACCACAGTGTGTTTGACTAACCTCATTTAGTTGCGATTGTTTATTCGCATTGGAGTCTTGTTCAGATAAGCTCTCTGGGAAGCTGTTTGTGCTGATGGTATTGGCTTCTTGTAAGACTGGTAAAAAACGATGTGGCCCGGGCTGGTATACACGGCCCCGAGGCTGGTGTGATGCCGGGCCCTTGAAGTTTAAATGCTTCTGTGGTTGTTGGTTTGCTGGCTTTTTAGTTTTATTCATACTGATTTCCTGAGCAGATTTTTTAATTGCCTTGGAAGCCTAAGTTTTTCTGCAAAACCTTCTCCAAAAAGCCAAGTGTCTGTTTCTGAGTGTTTGATTGCCTCCCTTGTAGTTTGCTCTAACCCTTGAAGTATGAAATGCTTTCTTGTTGTGGTCTCCTAATGTCATGACCAACAAGTCATACAACAGACGAGCAGTATCCACAACTACATTGATTATAGGGGCATTTTCTTTGTTTTTGCATAGCTTTCCAAATACTGTAGCAAGTGCACTTAATGCACGGCCAACTTGATCTTGTTTGGCTGCAATAGCTTTATCTCTCTTTACTGCCACTTCTGTTATGGCAGCTTGTGCCTCTAAGTTCAATTTGGGGGCCCCAAGAGTTTTGCAATTATCTGGTAGTAGGTATTTTTGTTTCAATTATTTTTTTTTTTTTTGTTAGGCCATTTTTAATAATATCCCCAAGAAGATTTAAGATGTCTTCATCTAAGGGCTCCTCTGTAAGGAGAATGAAAGGCCCATGTCAATACATGGAAACAAAATACTTATTTCTACTAAATAGTAGAAAATAGTAATGAGGGTGAATACCCATCTTCATAAGATTGAATAAGATTTTATTAGATTTTTCACTTTATTTTATGTTCTCCGAGATACATTCTAATAACAAACCGAGTAATAATTTAAACTTTGTATTGAGTACCTTTTAGCTTGCCTTTATTGTTATTATTAACAGTACCTATGGTAAGTATTTTATATGGTAATCTGTGGATAACGTCGTGAGTAGTGTATTTGTTAATTCTATTATTTTAGTACTTCAATCATGTGTAATATACTGCTGTTTGTTGTCCCTAATAAAATAAAAATAAAATAAGGCTGAATAGCCCGCCTTGTAGTATGGTTTGTTGCATAATAGAAAACCTCAATAGGCCTCTGACAAACACGTGGTAATTAATAACCTATAAAAGAGGGAAAAAACAATACGAAATATCTTATAAAAATTTACCTTCCTGGAGTTCATTTTCTCCGGAGTAACTATTTTCATCTTCCTGGGTTAGGTCTTCGTTTGAACCTACAATTAGATCACTAACTGTTGGTATGGTAATGGGTAATGGGGATGGCATCCGCGTGCGCGACCAGCGCCAGCGACGCTTCATATTTTGCAATAATTCTTTGTATTTCTTTAGTTTTCTTTCATTTTTTTCTTCACTGCATTCATGTTTTATTTTTGGGTTAACGCTGTTTAAATTAATTAACTTTATAATAATAAAAAATGTGCTGTGACGCAGGCTGCACGAAAAACGATAATGACAAATATAGTGTTGTGCCCATGCAAGTTTGTTTCTAGAGATGGGATACTTAGCACTAAAAAATCGTGACATAGGCTAGCGGATGCGACTACTACATGTCTTCTTTATCATGAAGAGACTATGCAGTGAAGTACAATTACCTCCCGTTATTACTGAGGAGGATCGTTTTTGTGAAGAGTTGTTCTTGCAGACTACTGAACGCGAACTGCACGGTAGGTTTTCGGTAAGAATGCCATTTAAACAATCACCTGATTGTTTAGGTGATTCACATAATTCTGCTAAACAGCGTTTTTCGTCATTGAAGAGGAAACTAGATCGTTTACCACAGTATAAAAAATGTACTGTGAATTTATGCATGAGTACGAGCAATTAGGCCACAAGACGCGTTTCGAGGATTTTAATAGTTTGACTAAGCCGTATTATATTGTACCACACCATGGGGTATATCGTGAAAGTAGCGTAACAACCAAATTACGTGTCGTTTAAAATGCAAGCGCGACAACTTCTAATAACAATTCGTTGAAAGTTATCCAATACGTAGGCCCAAGGTTACAAAATGTTATCTTCTCAATATTGCTTCGTTACCGGCGTTTTTTGTTGCTTGCACAGATATTCAAAAATTCTTTACACAAACTTTAATTGATCCTAAACAACGTAACTAAACTTACAACTCGTATTATGGCGAACTGATAACAACATGCCCATTCAAGTTTACCGTCTCAACACAGTGACGTCTGGCACGGCATTAGCACCGTGCCTTGGCAACCGTTGCTTAAGGCGACATTATTACGAAAACAATAGTCTAGTATAACATATTTTTTTTTTTCAAAGTAATAATGATAAATAATAAATGATTTATTTTCTGTAAGTAGGTTTGTACAAACACTTTTACACGTCAATCATATTTTTAAAATAAAGCTAGATGAGGTCGGCTTTTCCTATCTGACTACTATGAGAAGAAAGGCCGAAACAAACTCAGAGGTCACAGTCTCCTTTAAAGTCCAGACATAATCTTGGTCAGACCATGTAAAGGCCATGTAGATTGGTGTCTAAAATGGTCCTTTTGAGGAAAGAACCACACAGATTGAGTGGACCTGGTCCAGTCAGTGCACGCATTTGTCAGTAATCGTGCAGCTCAACTCAGAACTTAAGGAGCTCAACGATTCGACGAACAATACCAAAGATAGAACATTTGGGTAGGCCCCATAAATTACTCAAACTGCCAGACCATGATTAATTCTAAATGAGAAAAAAAAAAAAAACAACAATGACCCACATAGGCTTCACATTCACAATAATTGAAAACAATATAATACTTTACAAGTAAATATTAAGTTCCAAACAGTATATTGAACTCCACAAAGTAAATATGTCAAAATGGTATATAAATAAAATAAAAGTTTCAGTATGCAATAATTGGAGCAGCTTAATCCCAAGCCTTTTTGTCCTCAATATAATCTTTAAAGGCTCCTACATACTGGCGCGACTTGTCACGCGACGCGTCGCGACACAAAGGCACCGCTTGTAGCGCTACACGCGGTGTCTTTGTGTCGCGTCGCGTCGCGCGACAAGTCGCGCCAGTATGTAGGAGCCTTAACGGTATAAAACTCTTTCTGGCACAACTTACTTTTAATAAATGATTTGAATTTATTAAGGCTTAGATCTTGAACGTGGCTTGGAAGTTTATTATAAAAATGTATACATTGACATCTGAATGAGCCACCTATTTTCTTGAGCCTTGTTGTAGGTACAACAAATTTGTGTTTGTTCCTAGTATTTATATTATGGATATCACTGTATTTTTTAAACAATTTTATATTTTTATGGGCATATAAAAGATTTTCAAAAATATACTGAGAGGGCACAGTCATTACATTAATCTCCTTTAATTTCTCTCTGAGAGAGTGTCTCGGACTTAATTTATAAATTGACCGAACAGCTTTCCTGCAAAACAAAGATAGTCTGAATGTCAGCGGCATTTCCCCACAACAGAATACCGTACGACATTACACTATTAAAAATAGCTAAAGTACACTAAACGGGCTGTCTCTATATCGGTTAAATTACGAATTTTTCTAACAGCGTATGCTGCGGAGCTTAGCTTTTTCGACAATTTATCTATATGTGGACCCCACTGAAGCTTAGCATCCAAAGTTAAGCCCAAGAATACTGTGCTATCTTCAGGGTTCAATTCTTGGCCCCTTATCAACACATTAGTTTTCACCTGCCTAACGTGAGGTAGCGTAAACTTAATGCATTTAGTTTTTTTTCATTAAGAAGCAAATTATTAACATTGGACCTACTTTTGAGATCGCACTATTAACATCGTCAGTAACCAGCTGCTGACGTTTAAGTTTAAACAAAAGTGAAGTGTCATCCGCAAACAACACTATATCATGATTATCCTTTATGAGGTATGGCAAATCATTAATGTAAATAAGAAACAAGAAAGGAACAAGAATTGAGCCCTGTGGGACTCCCATTGTTACTAATAAGACTAGTCGTTTAGAAGTGGTGTACAATTATAAATCATTAGAAGTCGTCTAACTGCGCCTTAAAACAATTAGCAAAGGAATGTAAGGGTGACATCATCGGTAGTGTTATCAATGACGATTTTCTGTTGACGATCTTTTGACGGGGCATGATCGGCGCGAGTATGTTGATAACTTGTTAGATATTTGCAATAAAACGTCCGTCAATCTACAAAGCGGTTGTTTCCCCTTAAGGAAATGGACCGTTAATTTTGATGTAACTTCAGAAAGTACTAAGGGTTTATGTATTGGTGAATATTGTCTGTCTAAAACCCTGGGTGCTGGTTGGTCTAACAAGAACGATTTATTTAATTTTTCAACTAGTGTAGATAACAGTTATACGAAGATAACTAAACGTTTAATGATATCAGTCATTGCACAGATATACGACTCACTAGGATTATTGGCACCAGCTGTTACGACGGCTAAGGTTTTATTACAAAAATTATGGCTTGCTAAAATAAGTTGAGATGATGAAGTCCCAAGTCAAATCGCATGTGTTTGGTATAATTTTATTCATTCGTTACAATATTTGTCATCTGTTGCTCCACTCGATTCGAGTTGCTCGCTCGTAACAGGTTCGAGAAAGGTCGGTTCCCCCGTGAATGTGCTATAATACTGCTGGATAGTACGGAAGTTATTTTGAATTGTAAAGAAGAAAGAATAAATTTCACTGTAAAACTATAAACGTGCCTGATTGAAGAAGTCCCTGCCGACCCCCTTTTTTTTTGGGTGAGAAATCATCAAATAACTTCTCCCGCTCTGGGCGGAGCGGGAGGGTGTGTCAGACTCTTACTGACTAAAACCCACCCGTATTCCTTCCGTGTTGCCTGTGTAGCCAGGGGCCTCGGTAACCTTTTTGGACTGCCACGCGAACTCGGCAGGCATCGGCCCTAGTGGACCACTACACTTGTGCTGACATCTCTTCGAGGCGCGCGTGGAGTACAACGCGCCATCGACCCGGGCCTGGTCCTTACCGGACGGTGAGCTAACCATTGCTCAACGTCCGCAGCCTACGGTGGCCGGAAATACGCCCAGGGCGTCTCCTACGGCGGCTAGGAGCGAGAGGGCGTGAAATTTGCCTTTCCCTCAACCGTCCCGCCTCCTCCTTGGCGAGCATTACTGCTTCGCAGAAGGAGGTGACGGCTGCCCATGCCCTCTCGCTCCGTACCATGGACTGAACCAGGGCCGGATGCGAGAGATCTCTGCCGCCGATCGCCTCCACGAGGACACGGCGGTGCTCTGCCCAAGCCGGGAAGTTCTCCACCGTATGCTCCACCGTGTCCTCCGGGCGATCCACACAGTGGTGACACCTGGGCGTTTCCTCCCGCCTTATCCAACACAGGAACCTCCCGAAGCTGCCATGTCCGGTGAGGACCTGCGTCAGGCGGAAGGTGAGGACGTCGTGCCTGCCGACCCCTGTCATCGTTACCAAAACATACATTATATATAACACATAATTAAAATACCAACAAAAATAGCCACATTCTTAACTAACAATTATACCCTTTTTAATACAACCAAAACTAAGGTGACCTTTAAAAATATGAACTTAATAATTTTGTACTCGACTATACTCGACTCGAAAATATATGTAGAAGTTTACATGGAAGTTTAACATACTTCTTCATAGTAAACCAGGTCGAAATTATCATGGTTGGAGACGACTATTTCTTGACTATTTTTTGATACTTAAAACAAATTCAAAAACGTAAGCGTTCCGCGGTAATCAGGTGAGGATTACAGCGAGAAATGCTCACCACGTATTCCTCACGTTTATATTTCAGGAATCCCTTAATGACTATTTTCGAGATTTGCTTGCACTGAGGTGAGGATTGTGTTCACCCCACAATCATCACCCTAACTTATAGCTATAATTTCGGAATCATAATGCGACTATTTTTTTAACCTTGGTGACTATTTCATGACTATTTTTGGCGTTCTCAAAATTGATTTTCATGTTATTTTCAAAGGTGAGGATTGTATGTTGAAGGACACCCTCAAAGCCATACCATTACCATTTTATCAATAAGTTAGTTATATAGTTTACCAGTTTTTACCATTTCGTGTAATTCAGTGTCCAATATAGTTATTTTCCTTATAATTCGAGGGTTTAACTTTTACCGTATATACCATAATAAAATTATCTTAGCAATACAAAAAAGGCATGTTAGGTCACCATTGCGCTGAGCACTACTTTCTACAGTAGTGTGCATGGTTTGAGATACTAGTTTATGAGATACCTACTACTTAGTTCACTAGTTTTGAGATAGGTACTAGTTTATAGTTTAAGATAGGTACTAGTTCGATCCGATCTAAAATAAAAATAACTAACGCTTCCATCCCCCAAGGAAGTTTCATAGGCTGCCTATTATTCCTCGTTTACATCAACGACTTACCAACAACCATAGAGGGGCCATGTGTTTTATTCGCGGATGACATATCTTTGTTAGTCTCATGTCAAAACAACACGAACATTGAAGAAAAACTCAGTTCCACACTCACAAAAATATGTAACTGGATGACCTCACATAATTTACAAATGAATTATACTAAAATTAAGTTAATGACTTTCCACCCTTATCAAAAAGCTCCTCTACACTTAAATTTCAACTTTAACGGCTCAAAATTGGAAACTGTTGATGAATTTACATTACTTTTTTTTTTTTTTTTTTTTTTTTTTTTTTAGGGTGGGAAATCATCAAATAACTTCTCCCGCTCTGGGCGGAGCGGGAGGGTGTGTCAGACTCTTACTGACTAAAACCCACCCGTATTCCTTCTTGTTGCCTGTGTTGCGGGGGCCTCGGTGACCCTTAAGTACCTTCCCGCGACCCCGGCAGGCATCGGCCCTAGTGGACCCCTACTTTTGTGCTGACGACATCTCTTTGAGGCGCGCGTGGAATACGACGCGCCGTCGACCCGGGCCTGGTCCTTACCGGACGGTGAGCTACCCATTGCTCACCGTCCGCAAGCCCGCGCCTACGGTGGCCGGAAATCCGCCCGGGATTCCCGACGCCCTGGGCGTCTCCTGCGGCGGCTAGGGGCGAGAGGGCGCGAAACTTGCCTTTCCCTCAACCGGAATTTACATTACTTGGACTTACAATAGATAAACACTAAAATTGGAAAACACAAGTACAAACAACCCGTCCAAAATTTCAAAATTTTCATACGCTCTCCGCGAAATTAAAAAGACAACCAATCTACAAACTGCCCTCACCGCCTATTATGCGTATGCCAATGCATGGCTTAGCTACGGCGTAACTCTCTGGGGCAATAGTACAGATGCACCGACACTCTTCACCCTACAAAAAAAAATTGTTAGGATCTTGGTAAATATTGATCAAACTGACAGCTGCAAACCCTATTTTCTAAAACACAATATTCTAACCCTCCCCAGTATTTACATTTTAGAAACATGTAAATTTGTCCGTAAGCATCAAGATTTCTACACAAAACGCGAAGACACCCAATCACAGTACACACTTAGGTACCGATCTAGGCCTAACATACCAAAATCCAAGCTAAAAATACATTCTACAAGTCCCTACGTAATGTCTATAAAAATATATAATAAACTGCCTGACGTAATAAAGAAAGAAGAAAAGTTAAATATATTTATAAATAAACTTAAAACATTACTGTTAAACAAATGTTATTAATCCTTAGACGAATATTGAAATGATAAACATAAATAATAGGAAAAAACATATTAATAATAATGTAATTCATATATATTAAAGAAATTACTAATATAATAATAAATAATATACTTAAGAGGACTACAAGACCTAAGTGTCCTTGAAAAACGCACGCACACATTTACACAATCGACGTGAACGCCATCTAACGACGACGCCGATATAACGGCATAGCGAGGTTACGCCCGTGTATTCTAATAGATGGCGCAGCAACGACGCGCAAGTTCTTACAGTTTGCGCGTATAGCGCGATAGTATAGATATAACAAAAAATAAATCGGACAATGAAATTATTTTTATTTGTTTTATGTGATACTTGAAAAATTAAGTATGCGTTCCTAACTAATATTATAAATGCGAAAGTGAGTTTTGTTTCTTATGCTTTCACGCTGAAACAGCTAAACGGACTTAGATCAAATTTGGGACATGGGCAGACCATGATCTGGAGAAGGACATAGCGTCCCTTAGCTTACAACACCGCTCAAGTCGAAAATTGGCGGTTTTCACATTTGAATGCCTTTAGATGGAGCTGCTTATTGCGCGTCTAACCATTGGTCACATGATATAGATTTCAGCCAATCAGAAGCCGTAATTCGAAAAGTAGTGACAGCACGCAAGTCGGTTGGCCTCTAAACACCGCACAAGTTTTTCGTCTCCTGTAAAGTTGGTAAAAATCACTTATGCGGTGTTGTTAGCTAAGGGACGATAGGCTACTTTTCATCCTGGATCGCGGGAACAGCTATTTTCAAATAAAACTGATTCAATTAAACTAAAAACATTTTTATTACAAAAAAAATACCAAGTTTTACGCTCTTTTTCAGGTTAACGTTATGTGAAATTTAATTTCAAGCTTTTTGTTAGGTTTCTATCTAATGGTCCGTGATTTGAGATCTCATATAACTTTTCCAAAACGTGGGAAACGTTAATAATCCTATGTCCAATTTGGATGTTCTTTTCAGGAGTACCTATAGTTTTCCATCTGAAAAAGAAATGAATACAAATATAATTTCTTGATAGATAAAATACATTTTTATTCGTATAAAACATTGAAATATTAAACCTACAAGAATTCTAAGTAATCAATCTGAGTAAAATGTGTTTGCGGAAAAATCTTCTTGAATAATAATTTAAGTTTTCTATAATATTCATTAATTTAAATTCTTACTTGTGACAAATAACATCGCAATTTTCAAATGAACCAGTTATTTCGTCATGCCTATTATCAAATAAGCCGAGGTCGTTTTCTGAAAAAAAAAACAAAAACATTTGGTATTTTTAGCTTCTATTTATTGTTATTATAGCTTATACAGGGTGGCCCAAAAGTCGAGGATCAAACGCAACTAGGGGTTGGATGGGGTCATCAGCTGCAAAAAGTTGTTCTACGGGAGGTCCATAAGGTCAACCCCTGCAGAGTTATAATTTATTTTGTGTTTTTATGAGAAAATTGACTTTTTTTAACTAATTCTTATTAAAATTCGAAAAAATCTACATCCAGTATCTTTTTTATAATTTTCACTAGATTGGTACTGATGAGTCCTTGCGTTAAACATGCTATTTATGGTTGTTTATTGGGTGTGTTGAAGATAATATTAAGTTTAACGATTTTTTTTTCTCAAATCATAACTTTTTATTTACTTCGGACCCCACTGTGAAAAAAAAATACTCTACCGAAAAGTGACCCTGTATTACAAGTTTTGGCGCATTTAATAGGGATTCTGAAAAGGTATTACACATGGTCATGAGTGGCTCTAATATCTTTCTAGGACGAAAAAACAAAACAACGATTGTGAAATAATTGTTTTAAAGCAAAACATTTTACAATAAATTCTCAAAATTCCTGCCTCTGACCATAATACATAATCTGCACCGTCTAATAAAATTCCTACGTAACCTACGGAATGCACCTATATTGTTAGTAACTTGTACCCTAACAAATTCGAGCTTTTGTCGTAGTTCTTGTTCGCTATTGTTCTCTCCTTGGTAAACTATGTATTTCTTTAAAATAGCCCCAAATAAAAAATCTAATGGATTTAAATCGGGCGACCGGGATGCCCACGCAATATGTCCGCCTCGACAAATCCACCGGTTGGGGAAGCGCTCGTTCAAATGATCTCTAACTGCTCGAGCGTAGTGAGGTGGGGCGCCATCATGTTGCAGCCATATTTCTGCTATTCTTTCTACTGGAACTTCAGTTTCGTTAAGAATATGGTTTAAATTATTTTGCAAAAAATTTAAATACTGAGCACCATTCAGCCTTGCTGGCATTTCATGCAGCACCAACTGCTGGCCAATTATACCAGCCCACATGTTAATACCAAACAGATGCAGGAATCGATCATTTCTTATGATATGGGGGTTTACGCTGGAGTAAAAATGTAGATTCTGGATATTGAATTCTCCCATTCTTCTAAAAGTTGACTCATCCTTCCATAAAACCTTGTTGAAGAACTGCGGATCCACTCTGTGGTATCTTAGCATCTCTCTGCAAAACCGCACTCTAGGTTCAGTCACCGGGCAGCAAAGCTTGCACCCTTTGCACATGGTAGGCGTGATATTTGCTTCTATTAATGACACGTTGCACCGTCGATCTTGGAATCCCGAGATTACGGGATGTTTGGCGTTGACTTATACTAGCATCCAATCGTAATTCTCTCAGCACTTCGTCTTCATTTTCAAATTGCACCACTGGTCTCTCGGACCATGCTGACCGGGTAAGACTCCCTCCATGTACGAATTATGTACGCGCATAAAGACCCTGTAGTCCGGAAAACGATCACGGTTAGGGTAGCGTTGGCGATATTCCCTGATAGCAGCCCGGGCATTACCGCCGCAATAGCCATACAGGTAATGCATTTCTGCATACTCCCGTTGGGTGTATTCTCTCCTCGCAGCAGCCATCTGTCCACTTTTGTAGCCGATCCGTCCGATTTCGAATCTAGTCCGATTCATACAGCACTGGTCACAGGTAGGCAATCTGTCACAAGTCCGAAAAACAAAGCGTAGGTCAAAGGAAAGAAACTGATCACAAGTCGTCGTAAAACCGAGAAAAAGAACACGTGCGTACTCACAGGCAGGAAGCGAGTCACTAAAGAACACTAAACATTCTAGAGAAACATGCTCACGCGCATCCCCCGGCCCCCGCCCCGGCTGGCCCTGCCTTTTGTTTTCTAGAAAAGATATCGCTACCAGAATTGACGGGCGAACCGGCCTTTTATTGACAAAGGATTAAATGGTTAGTGTAAAAGAGAGGCAGAGAGTCTTTGTCATTAATTCTATAAGTTCCAGTTTATTTTTAAATAAGCCTAACCGAGTTTTATGGTTGGGTTAACTTTGGCCTTGCTACGAATAATCGTCCTTGAAAGATATCAAAGCCACGCATAGCCATGTGTAATACCTTTTCAGAATCCCTATTATATGCGCCAAAATACAGGATCACTTTTCGGTAGAGTATTTTTTTTTTCACAGTGGGGTCCGAAGTAAATAAAAAGTTATGATTTGAGAAAAAAAAAATCGTCAAACTTAATATTATCTTCAACACACCCAATAAAAAACCATAAATAGCATGTCCAACGCAAAGACTCATCAGTACCAATCTAGTGAAAATTATAAAAAAGATACAGGATGTAGAATTTTTCGAATATATAAGAAAATAAGAATTAGTTAAAAAAAGTCAATTTTCTCATAAAAAACACAAAATAAATTATAACTCTGCAGGGGTTGACCTTAAGGACCTCCCGTAGAACAACTTTTTGCAGCTGATGACCCCATCTAACCCCTAGTTGCGTTTTATACACGACTTTTGGGCCACCCTGTATAAGGTGGAGGTACTTACGTATTGGAATAACTTCCGTGTTGATATATTCGACCGTTTTTCTCCTGTAAAAATAATTCGATTTTAAAGGGTTTTTTTTTAATTTATATACTTAATTATAGAAATGTATTTAATAAATATATGTACATCGTAGTAGTTTAAATAAGATAAAGATAAAGATAAATTTATTTGTTCAAACATGTGTAACATGATACATGAATATGCACATGTAGATGGAAACATTTATTTTACCGAACATTTGTTTTGCCTGAATTTAATTCATTAATAAAATATTTATATGTTATTAATTCAATTATTTATTCTGAACAAAAATACATTTGTGTCGAATACAGGATTAATACAATAATAATAATCAATAAAAGTTACAATTAATTACAAGTTATTAATACACGGAATAATAATAATTATCAATAAAATTTACAAATAATATGGATAAAAAGTCAAAAATAAAATAAGAATTCAACTCAATCAAAAAAAAAAAAATCAAGAAAAATAATAATAACATGTCAAGAATGAGACTTAAACGATAAGCAAGTTACACTGTGGCATTATTTTTGTCCCTAAAAAACTCTTCTATACTATAGTAGCACTTCGTCAACAGGAATGAGTTTAATTTGAATTTAAATATTCTTGGATTATTAATCATTTTTAATTCTAATGGCAATTTATTGAAAATTTGTACAGACTGTACTTTAGAGCTATGTTTGACAACATTTAATTTTGGCTGCAAATAATTAGGCAAATCTTTCCTGCGCGTTTCCACCCTAGTTACCCTTTCTTCCTTTGTCTCGTATTTCTCTAGGTTTTTTAGAAAACTACTTAGTAGGACCAAAATATAAAGACAAGGTACAGGTAAAATCTTTAATTTCACAAAATGCTCTCTACAAGATTCAGTTTGCTCTATGCGAAGAATAGTTCTGAGGGCCCTTTTTTGCATAACAAAGGCTGCATTTATATTGTATTTATAACTGTTCCCCCATAGTTTAATACTGTACCTCAGCTTGGACTCAACTAAGGCAAAATAAACATTTCGTAACTGAGCAATGGTTAGTTCGTCCCTTAAACTTCTTAAGGCATAGCATGCACTGCTCAGAGTATTTGTGATTGCTTCCAGTTCTTGTTTCCAGCACAAGAGCTCATCAATTTGTATTCCTAAAAATTTTAAATTTTGCACAATTTCCACTTTATTCCCCAATGAAGCTATTTCAATACTATCATTATTCCTCACAGTTGATTTGAATAGCATACATTTAGTTTTCTCCACATTGAGTTTTAAATTGTTAGTGGAAAACCAATGTTCAAAAGCAGACAGTGCATGATTCACTTTGTTTTCTAAGTCCCTTATAGAGATATCGTTCATAACAGCACTTGTGTCATCAGCAAAAATAACCATTTTGATGTCTGGTACTATCTTATACATATATTTAGCTAAGTCGTTAAGAAATATTATAAAAAATATTGGACCCAAGACTGAGCCCTGTGGAACTCCCTTTTGTACTCTAACAAGCTTAGATTTGTTAATTTTTTCATGTCCGCTTTCAACTGACTTAATTTCGACATACTGTGATCTATTCTGTAAATAAGAACTGAAAAGCTTTAAGACGTTATCTCTTATCCCATAGTGTTCTAGTTTGTCTAAAAGGATTTTATGTTCAACAGTATCGAAGGCAGAGCTAAGATCTAAGAATAGTCCTGCCACTTTTTCTTTATTATTCAGTAATGAATTAAATTAATGTCAGTTTCATATCAAATTAGAGTCAGTGCAACATATAGTAAATAATTCAAATCAAATAAAAAACGAAATCCTTGAGATTTGAACCCAGGCATTCTAGACTGTAAATCCACACTTCTTTTAAATTCGCTACTGTATCATTTGAAAGAGGCACCGAAAATACAGACCATATGAACTGATTGCACTTACTTAGACGTTTCCAAAATTCATAGTTTTATGATTATAAAAATAAATATTTAGTAATAATATAATGCTCTATCTTACCTTTTAATTTCGTTCATAAGTTCGGCATTTGATTTATATGAACGTTTTTTTTTAATTTTTAGTCCTCGCAACGGGTTTCACTTTCTTTCCCATGACATTCCATTTCTTTTTTCTTTTTTTTTTTTCTTTTTCTTTTTTTGTTGATTTTTCTTTTACAAATGATACAACTTTATAACAAACTAGTACTTTATTACGCTATTTTAACTTAAAGTATTTTATATATACACGAAATAAAAATATTTACGCAAAGAAAATATGAAACAATGAATTCACAAACAAAACTTTACAAAAACATTAAACAATCGGGGCGGAAATAATGCGGCGAAAAGAGCGACACGTCTATATAGCATCAGGCCTCGGCCGGCACTGTCGGTACACAGGCGTTTACGCACACATGCGTACGTATTATGCTCGGAAATAAGAATATACGATATACAATAAATCAATCGATTAAATCAAAAAAATAAAACACTATTATGCTAATATGTTGCTTGTAGAATAATCTGACAAAAAATCAGAATGATTGCATGTATATTAGTATGATTTTTACGCGTTAAAAGATTTTTTTAGAGGTAACTTCGTGTTTTTTTTCTATCGTATCAAATTAGTTATATTATGTTTTCAACACACTATCTACCTAGGATATATCCTGAAGAATATCATATATTTTTCTGATTTTGTTTACTGCAGTGGATCATATACTTTTAGGCGTTATAAAACTTGCGTTTAGCTCGTCTAGGCCTCTTAATAAAAATAATTCATAACAACAATTAATGATAATCACTCAACTTGTAGGTATGTTTAAAATATATTAATATAACAGTAAATCATTATTAATAAATAATTTAATAATAATCATTAATTATTAATATAACAATAATAATAATGAAATGAAATAATTATTCAAAGAAAAACAATTTATACCAAAAAATAAACAGCATTATAATACATATGTACAGGTATATAAAATTAGTTTAAAATATTTAAGTACTTTTTCAGATAAAATAATAAATAAATGGTAGATAGGCGAATTGTTAGTATATTTTAGCGATCTCCTGACTTTGAGTATATGCAAGTTAAAACTCTCTATATGAAAGTTAAATCTCCTAAAACGCGGCTTCCTCTCTCCTACCCTCTTGCTGTGCCCTACAGGGTCCATAATGATCTCAATTATATAGTTACCACCTAAGTACACATTATGGTAAAGCAATAAAGATATTGAGTATATTGAGTATTGAGTATATTGAGTTTATAGTTTAAGATAGGACCAGTTTATAGTTTGAAGGTACTAGTTTTATTACTAGTTTTGAGATACTAGTTCATAGTTTTTAATGGTTAGATTAGTGTTTGAACTATAAAACTGACTTAAATATGATGGGCTCTCTTTTATTAGCTCTTCACAAGTTGCTGTTTGTTATTTTTGGATGATTGAAAGAAATAATGAAGACATAGTTTATTTATTTAGATACAGGAAAATTTTCAAAAATACACCTATTTCCGCTATAAATCACAATTCGAACCCTAGATACTATATTAAAATGTATATTTGTACCGTCTTCGACCACAACGACGCGCCGGCCGCGACGCTCGCCAAACGTCCGACGGAATCCGCGGCGGCGGCTACGGCCGGGCGAAGAAGAATCATCTACGAAAATTATTGTCGATCTAGCGACAGAGCGTCTACTACAGCGGGGCCGGCGGCCCTGGTGGCTGCGCGTCACGCTCGGGGCGCGTGCGGTACCGCCCGGCCGGCGCGCGTGGCGCCGCGCCCGCCAGCAGCGCGAGCGGCTCGGGCGGCGACGGCGGCGCGGACGCGGGCCCGAGCGGCGCGCCCGCAGCCGCCGCCGCCAGCGAGTCGCCGCGCTCCAGAGACCACTGACGTCGCAGCGGACGTCTCCCGTTTCCCAGGCACCTAGATGGTAATCACCCATTTACTTAGTGTTCGAGAATAGTTATCGCCTATATGGCTATAAACAACGAAAGGGAAAGAGGACGTACCTGTATCGTGCGTGTTCGAATGGTCCCTTTTTAATCGGTATTTTGCATCATTAATTTGAATATTTTTCTAGAGATGTGATCACGTGTTGTGGTACAAATACAATGCATGCAGAATTAATGGCAGCACCTGTAACGCGAGTATTGTGCGCTGTGGTCGCCGGCGGGCATCGCAAGCGAAGCGCGAGACTCGCGAGTGTCACGGATGCCGTGGATGTCGCGGGAGTCGCGCGCGTCACCGCAGTCGGCGGAGTGGCGCGCCGGCCGCGGCGGGCTGCTGTCTGCCGATACGGCACCAGACCGCTGCCACGCTGTAAATCAATTGTACAATCAAGCAGCTATGTTCTGATTGAAGCGTACATGAGGCCAGCATCGAGTGGCAGACCTTGCTTGTCCGGCGTGCTGGTGGGGTCGGAGCGCTGGCGCGCGACGTGCGTGGGGTGAGGCGCGGGTGGCGAGCTACGAGCCGGAGACGACTCGCTCTCATTCTCACCCTCAACCTCAAATAACACTTCTTCAGATCTGGCAACATAAGCAAGGCGGCGCGTATACAGTCAATCTCGATCACGGTCCGTGATCTCGCGTCACGCGATCAGTGGATCGTGATCTTGACTTCACAATATCAAGGTAATTTTGTGATCAGATGTATTAGTGATAGTTTATGAATGAAATAACACCAGGATCGCGGTCTACGGGCTGTATATCAAGCGCGCCCATCTTACATAGTTACATAATAATATTAAAAATTATTTAATCGAATGACTTTTAATTAAAGTACTTTATACATATTCTGTAGTCTAAGAGACCGTGCACGAAATTGACTAATTTTGGACGATTTTGTTCACTGTTTGTTTGTGAGACAAGGAAAAAGGATTTAAACAGATTTTTTTGCGATTTGAAAGTCAAAGTAGCGCATTTATAAGAAGAAGCGGTGGATCTCTGAATCGAAAAATAGTGTTCATAGACCTGCAATACTTTTGAACGGCCTATCGACGATAACACCATGGGATAGACGAGAAAAAATATATCATCCCCACATTACCTGCAAAGGACTTGGGGATATATTTCTTACCTACCCTAGAATATTTTTTTTTCAAGATTTTATTTTACCACTTTGTCGGCGGGATTAATATGTATACCCATGACAAATTACAGCTTTCTAGTACTAAGAGTCTCTGAGCTAATCCGAGGACAGACAGACAGATAGACAGACATGGCGAAATTCTAAGGGTTCCTTGTGACTACGGAATCCTAAAAATATATTATACAACTAGTCGTTGTAACAAGTTTAAAAATAATATAGCTCATAGAATTACACTATCTATAGTAGAACACGAGGATCCTAATGAAATCTATGGAGCCCTGTTTGATGTTGTGCAAAAAGAGTACAAATCTACTTTCAAGACCAAAACCGTTAACATCAATGGCACCTTCGTTGGCTTTAACCAATGGGCTACTCCAGGTATTTATAAAAGTAGAGCGACACTATACGAGTTATATGTTTTGAACAACTACTGGTTTGATCTTGGTTTGATACTCCTTTCCTAAAGTGTGTAAAAAAATGTTTAAAATAATTTAAAAAAGAGTAGTGTTTTGCTAAGTAGCTAGAGTAGGTTTTTTTTGGGTGCGAAATTCTCAAATAACTTCTCCCGCTCAGGGCGGAGCGGGAGGGTGTGTCAGACTCTTACTGACTAAAACCCACCCGTGTCCCTTCCGTTGCCTGTGTTGTCAGGGGCCTCTGTAACTCTTTTGTACCTTCTCGCGACCCCAGCAGGCATCGGCCCTAGTGAACCCCTACACTTGTGCTGACGACATCTCTTTGAGGCGCGCGTGGAACACAACGCGCCGTCGACCCGGGCCTGGTCCTTACCGGACGGTGAGCTACACATTGCTCACCGTCCGCAAGGCCGCGCCTACGGTGGCCAGAAATCCGCCCGGGATTCCCGACGCCCAGGGCATCTCCTGCGGCGGCTAGGGGCAAGAGGGCGCGAAATTTGCCTTTCCCTCAACCGTCCCGCCTCCTCCTTCGCGAGCATTACTGCTTCGCAGAAGGTGACGGCTGCCCATGCCCTGAACCAGGGCCGGGCGCGAGAGATCTCTGCCACCGATCGCCTCCACGAGGACACGGTGGTGCTCTGCCCAAGGCGGGCAGACCTCTACCGTATGCTCCACCGTGTCCTCCGGGCGATCCACACAGTGGTGACACCCGGGCGTTTCCTCCCGCCTTATCCGACACAGGAACCTCCCGAAGCTGCCGTGTCTGGTGAGGACCTGCGTCAAGCAGAAGGTGAGAACACCGTGGCGCCTCTCTAACCACTCCTCAAAGTGGGAACTTATCGCCGCAATTGTGGCGTGCCCAACACTGGATTGCGACAATCGCAAAGTAAAAACCACTTGGAAAATTATTAACAATGAAACGCGTAAGTCGGTTAATCGGTCAAGAACAGCTAATGAGATACAATTGATTTTATATTGTTTTACTCTGAATCGGTATCACGCGGGGCTTAACAGGAAAAACAACTTCAGATTATGGTCGACAACAAAATCGTTAATAAATCAGCTGACGTAGCTGAGGCATTTAGTTGAGTTTTTTGCCAACATACCTGAATTTACGACTCGCTCCTTAAAGGTCCGTGCAGACTAGGCAGCAATATACCTGTCGCTCCCGCGATATGATAAATAATAAATTATAAATGATTTTATTTCTGTAAGTAGGCTGTACAAACACTTTTACACGTCAATCATATTTTTAAAACTAGATGACGTCAGCGTTTTCTATCTGACTACTCTGAGAAGAAAGGCCGAAACAAACTCAGAGCTCACAGTCTCTTTTAAAGTCCAGACATAATCTTGGTCAGATCATGTGAAGACCATGTCGATTGGTGTCTGAAATGGTCTTTTGATGAAAGAATCACACAGATTGAGTGGACCCGTCCAGTCAGTGCACGCATTTGTCAGTAGTTGTGCAGCTCAACTCATAACTAAAGGAGCTCAACGATTCAACGAACAATACCAAAGAAAGGACATTTGGCTTGGCCGCAAAAAATACTCAAAACTGCCAGACCATGTTAAAAACTAACTGAGAATAAAACAAAATTAAACAATGACCCACATAGTCTTCACATTTACAATAATTAAAACAATATAATACTACACAGAGTAAATATTCATGTCATTGCATAAATAAAATGCATCAATGTCAATGTGTATATCCGGACATAATCTTGGTCAGATCATTTGAGGACCATGTAGGTTGGTGTCCGAAATGGGCTTTTGAGGAAAGAACCTCACAGATTTGAGTGGACCTGTCCAGCCAGTGCACGCATTTGACAGTTATCATGCAGCTCAACTCAAAACTTAAGGAGCTCAATGATTTGACGAACAATAACAAAGAAAACACATTTGGGTAGGCCGCATAAAGTACTCAAACTGCCAGACCATCATTAAAACTAAGAGACAAAAAAAAACAAACAATGACCCACATAGTCCTCACATTCCTAATAATTCAAATAATATAATATAATACTATACAAAGTAAATATTCATGTCATTGTTTATATAAAATATTATATAGAATAAGAAAATATAAATAGCTAGTAAAATAAAAAGAGTAAGAAAACAACACTCACTGTAAATTTATTGGAGCAGCTCAATCCCAAGCCTTTTTGTCCTCAATATAATCTTTAACAGTATAAATGGCTTTCAGGCACAGTTCCTGTTTTATAAAACATTTGAATTTATTAAGGCTTAGTTTTGAATGTGGCTAGGAAGTTTATTATAAAAACGTATACATTGGCATCTAAACGAGCTGCCTATTTTTTTGAGCCTGCTTTTAGGAACAACAAATTTGTGTTAAGATAAGATAAGATAAATCTTTATTTGCCTTAAACATGGTATAATGGTGTTAGTCTTATTTAAATACAATGTCCACATGTTTAGCTACACAAAATATGTCAATTGTATGCAAAAAATTTACGTCCAAAAAAATAAAACAGTAATTAGTAAATAAGTCATTCAAATAAATAGATGGATATAATATTATAATTTTATATCAAAGAAATCATGAATGTCATAGAAATTATGTTCGTTCAACCATTTATACAGCTTGTTTTTAAATGAATTTGCATTATTTATACATTTTAATTCTTTCGGGATTTTGTTGTAAATGCGTACACACATCACAAGGCAGCTTTTAGCGTACTTGGCTGATTTAGGAGTATCCTCTGTTACAAGTCTGTTTGGATCTCTTGGACGAGGGATTACTTCATACTCGTAAGCTTTTTTGAACAATCCCTTATTACTCGTACTATGCACAAAGTTACAGACTGCGTATAAGTAAAGCGCAGGAAGTGGTGTTTGTTCCGAGTATTTACATTATGGATATCACTGTATTTTTTAAACAAATTAATATTTTTATGTGCGTACAATACTCGTAGGTATGAACACGGTAGTAAAATTATTGAAAACGTAGGTACTACCAATTTTTTTAGGTTTAAATATAGATCAAAGGCTGGATTGGAAAGTTCTCACAGAGGAATTAAGCAATAGAATAAGCAAATCTGCTCATGCTCTTTATAAACTGTCTGCGATCTTAGGTACCGACGCTTTGCTCAATGCATATCATGGCATCGTTGGCTCAGTCTTAAGATACGGGATTATATTTTGGGGCAACTCGTGTAATAGAGAACTAATCTTTAAGTTACAGAGAAGGTGTCTCAGAGCGATGTTTGGACTAATATGTACCGATACGTGTAAGCCATATTTCATCAAAAATAAAATATTAACACTCCCATAATTATACATTTACGAGGACTCTTCGTTAAAACAAACCCAAAACTTTTCAAGAAGCTATCTGTACGGTCAGCAACCGCACATTGTACTTTGGCCTAGTTAACATACTGCATAACATACTGTCTTCGGTTTAATATCGAACTCGCGCAACATCTAACATTTTTAACATTTTATATTATTTTCTTTTTACATTAATTTAGTGCAATATCTTATTAAATACCTTTTTGAACATTAACATTTATTTTATTAACATTCAACATTAAGTGTAAAGGCTCATGCCCTTACATATTGGTCCTTCGAGCCGTTAAGAGTAAAATCAGTGCCGTGGTACGTTTTCACTCGCGGGAACATTTAAGAATTAAACTCGGACATTAAACAGAATTAGAAAAGAAATTCATCAGAACATTAAAAAACAGTAACATCAGTGATATTGAGTGAGAATTACACAGATCGGGGTAAAGTATAGGCAGCAAGAGTACGTAGCGAATCCGGTGAGGACGTTCCATATTACCTACTTTTCTGAAATTTTGGGTATATTGTTTGCACTAACCACCGGTAAACAACAATGTCTTCTTACGATGCATTACTTAGCTCTCAATCTACAAATCTGTATGCTATCAAACAAATAAATGAAAATTTTAAAAAGATAGTTCTACACGTAAAACCACTCTAAAGTATCACGATGACAGACTTGAAAAGCTGGAGGGGTATTGGTGTGACTTTAAAAATAACGACATCCAATTAGCCTTGTTTGAAGGCAAGAAGTCTGGATCTTACTACGAGAATCGCGTTTACGAGCGTTTGGAACAAATATACGAAGAAACGAAGTGTATGATAAACAAGTCGAAACAAAGATTATTAGCACAAATCGAAGACGAACAATTTATTTCGTTTAGTCAGTTGCAAAAAGAAGAAGAAAGGCCATGTGTTCAAGAGAATGTTCCAAAACAACAGGAGGGCGATGAGATCGCGGATGAGGTGAAGAACACGTCAAATAAAGAGTTAGCCGTGGACCAATGGACTAAAGATATGATGAACGAGCAGCGGTCAAACATCAAAGCTTTCGAGAGAACAGTACGGGATATAGACATTGAAAATTTAAAAGAAAAGTGGCAACTTAAAGATAAATTGAGGACAATTACGCAACGTTGGGAAAAAGTCGATAGCACTTATTGGAAGCTCGATAACATGTTGGTCAACATGCAAGCATTTGAAAGTGACATATACCAGATGAGAAAGGCTGTATGAATTCAGTAAGGAACAAATTAACAAGAGAATTTGGGATAATATGCACCAGGAAAAATTCACGCCCAAAATTGAACATCCGATTTTCAGTGGTAGCTATGCCCAGTGGACAACATTCAAGGACTTGTTCGTGGAAATCGTGCATCGTAACACTTTTATCTCAAATGCTCAAAAAATGCAACATTTGAAAGCGAAATTGAAGGGAGAGCCCGAGCGATTAATACAGCACATGAACATTAGTGCAGATAACTACGAAGCCAGTTGGCAGATCCTTCAACAGAGGTACGACAATAGGAGACTATTATTTACCTATCAAGCAGACATTTTACTGAGTCTACCCACCATACAAACCCCAACGGCATCTCTGTTGAAAAGAATGCATGATACGACCATAGAGTGCCTCCAGGCTATTAAGAATCTGCAATACAATATTTCTAGTTGGGATCCCTTAGTGGTTCACATCTTAATGCAAAAGTTGGACGCAGACACACGCCAATCCTTCAAAGAATCCATGGAAAATCTAAGGGAAATGCCAATACTAAACGAGTTCCTGAAGTTCATGGAAACCAAATTCATGTCAATGGAATCGGGTACAAACCCTAACCGCCCACGAAACTTTAACAATCAACAGCCAAACATTCAGCCGAAAACAGTTCATAATGCAACATACAGCAAGCCTAAGGTGCAGCAACAGACCATTCAAGGTGGGACTAAGAACATGCCGAGAACAGTCCATAACAAACATACATTTCATAATTCCATTATAACTTGTCCTAAATGTAATAACCAACACGGGCTCTATAATTGCAGAGAATTTTTAAGTATGTCACCAGAAGAAAGGTTAAAGACGCTAACAACCTACATGTATGTCTAAATTGCCTATTTAGTCATAACGGCGAAAAATGTTCGTCGGAAAAAAAGTGCAAGCACTGCGATAGATAGATAGATAGATAGATAAAACATTTATTCAGTGCACACAAAAGACACAGCACAACACACAACAGCACAATACATGGATAACAAATTACAGGAATATATATAAAAACAAGGTGCCAATATACAAAAAAAAAAAAGAAAAACATGCTTAAAGAAATAAAGTAACATTACGACATACTTCAATTAATTATCGAACAAAGGTGCGGTGTGTGTCTCAAGGTTGCACCAAATGGGAGTCCAGCTCAGCATGTGTCAGGCAAATATACCTGACGCTGATATTCTGCTGGATCCCTGCAGTGACATACGGACGTCGAGCAGACGAGATACATTGGTGTTGTGACAGTGTTATGCGTGGAGTGAAATTGTGTAAGTATACCCGCAACTTAAAATTATGTATTCTACAGTAAAGTTTTGTATTGTATTGGGAAACTTTCGCGATGAGCCGCGTAGCAGCATTTTGCATGAAGCGATGGGAGTTGCAAAATCGAGAACCGGCAGAGCTAATGTAGGTCAACAATTGAACACGCATTTAGCACATGACAGCTCAAATGAGGTACTGTTGGCCACGGCCCAGGTCAAAACAAAAGCCAATGATGGAACTACGATCATTTTACGCGCTTTAATAGACCAGGGCTCTCAGGTCAGCCTCATTACAGAAAACGCTGCACAGAGATTGCAGTTAAAACGAAACATGATGAGCGCGGTGGTGTCAGGTGTTGGTGCTTCGGCCACCACCAAGTGTAAAGGAGTACTCCAGCTTAAATGCCGTGCGATATACGATGACTTCAACATTAACATTAATGCACTTATTATGAAGGCAATAACAAACAAACTGCCAAGTAAAACAGTAAATAAAGGTAGCTTTGAACATATACAACATTTACAACTCGCTGATCCTAATTTTAACATATTATCTCAGGATATAGATTTACTATTGGGAGCCGATGTATATTCCGAAATATTGTTAGAAGGGTTAATAAAAACGAACACGTCATCCATCATAGCACAACAAACACATTTAGGCTGGGTAGTATGTGGTAATTACAAAACATTTAATTGCCATGTAATTGTCAACAACATTCAGGATCTTGCCCAGTTCTGGGAACAAGAGTCTTTGCAAGAAAACAAAGAAGAGGTGGACCTTGACAACAAGTGCGAACAGTTGTACAAAGAGACAACAACACGACTTCCTGATGGGCGATACCAAGTTCGTCTACCCCTCAAGGACAATTTATTAAACAATTAGGAACATCGAAACCACAGGCCATCGCTCAATTTCAACAACTAGAGCGAAGGATGTCTAAAAATCATGCGTTTACTAAAGATTATAAAGCGTTTATAGAAGAATATGAAGAAATGGGTCACATGGAGCAAGTTCAAAGCAACACTAGGAACAAAAACATTGAATATTTTCTCCCGCACCACGGGGTAGTGCGAACAGGTGCTATCACAACAAAACTTTAGAGTTGTGTTCAACGCGTCGGCAAAAACCAGCTCTAAACACAGTCTCAATGACGTAATGGAAGCGGGACCGAATCTACAAAAGGATATCCTGAGCATCTTGCTAAAATGGAGACAATAGAAATATGTCTTTACAGGAGACATTGAGCAGCCCGCGCCGCAGCTGAGCCTGTAGTTTTAAATTCCCCGATTAATAATAATTCTGATCAGATTCAGCCTGTCCCACCTTGCTGTCCTCCCCCCAGCAACGCCCTAAGCCGAGGTCCGTACCCCACAGGGGGTGCCCTTAGCGTGCAGTCGCTTAGTAATATAAGAAATTCGCCCCTGGCTGGAGGCTTTGAGTTCGCTTAAGGCAGCCACAGGAAAGCCCGGTTAAGTCACGACCTCTCAAGGTCAACTATGAGAGGCCATACCTAAAATTAAAAATAAATTAACAGTTCAAGCAGTCAGCGTTCGGTACGCTCCGGGTGCACTACTCCGCATCGACTTAGGTCGGTCACCTCCCCGCCCCCGCATCTTATCGGATACTGGCTGAGCAGCGTATATTATTTGTTGATTGTGTTGACTTCGTTAGCGAAACCGCATCATCGACTTATTATGTACGACGCTATTAGGGATTTAGCTTAGGACACTTGCATTGTGATTTAGAATCAGTTAATGTTTGTAAATATACCTTTGTTACTGTTTTAATTACGCGTTTAGTTTATCTCCTCACACATTACCCCCGTTACAATTAGCTTATTGATACGGGTGCAACATTGTCAATTATTAAACATAAAATGTTACCAAAAGATATCGTTGTTCACAGAGATAATACTTTAATAAATGGAATAGGTGGTCAGCGACGTTCTCAAGGTTTTGTAAATATATTATTAAAGCGCGACAATGGTGCCGATTCTGTTGTTCACCGAACTTAACTAAACTATCACTAAAATTAAAAAGAATTTTGACACAACTGTATTCGAGTGTGACAATTGTAAGTTGAGTAAACCATAGGCCAAAATAGAGGTGACAAAATGCATTCGGCACAGATTATATTCAAAATAGTCGAATAAAAAACAGAATAAATCCATGATTTTTGTATCTGTTGTGACTTCGACAGACAAAAGTAAAATATTTCATTGGAAATTCGAATTTGATTTTATTAATAAAAAAAAGTTATTTCAATGTGTTTGCGATGGTAGCAATGAAAATAATAGGTAAAAATCTAGTATCGTTTGGCAGGAGAAGGGGGGTGGGAGTGGGGGAGGAGGTTGGGGGGTGGTGCACCTTGCCCTCTGGCACCACTCCCATGAAAAGGTAACGCACCGTTCTTGAGAAAAACAAATTATTGTAACCTAACCTCAAAACTCTTAGTCGCTTAAAATGCCGTAGTATGAGCCCAGCTTCGCGGGGGAGATTGGGGGAGGGGTGCTCCCTGCCCCCTGGCACCACTCCCATGAAAAGATAACGCACCGTTCTTGAGAAAAACAAATTATTGTAACCTAACCTCAAAACACTTAAAGTCGATTAAAAGGCGTAGTATGACCTCTAGGGTTTAAAAAAAAATAACCACGAAGGGGATAGCGGGGTCTGAGTTCGCTCGCTCCGCTCGCTCACTAGACCCCGCCATCCCCTTCGAACCTAACCTGTCCGAGTCGGGGTGCCCCAAGTC
Organism: Atethmia centrago; assembly: GCA_905333075.3. Taxonomy (NCBI): domain Eukaryota; kingdom Metazoa; phylum Arthropoda; class Insecta; order Lepidoptera; family Noctuidae; genus Atethmia; species Atethmia centrago. The sequence goes on from HG995369.1 coordinate 34,830,713, forward strand.
CCGAGCTCGCTTCGCTCGCTCTTGCATCTTAAGTTCTCCTAGTAACAGTAGTAACATTGCCTTTTGTACACATATACGATCAGTGGAAGTACAAACACAGAGAAAAAATTCACGCAACTCTGGGAGAAACGGAACGATCAAAAGCAAATGACAGTGACACATGACGCAAATGGCATACCTGTTTTATTGTTTACGTTCCGTGTTATCGAATTTGCCCGACATTTTATACCATGGACTGACTACAAATACTGATACTGTGTACTGGATACTGACTACAGATGCTGGGGCAGATTTGGTTGTCAATCGCCCATTTTAAACGTTTCGTTTTTTGCTTCTTATCGGATTTGAGGTTAGAAACATTTTTTATTAATTTCTCCAAAAATATGCATTACCTTTTAATAAGAGTGGTAACGTTATAATCGGGGACCCAAACCCTACCAACTTTAGCCCCTTTTACCCCCCAACTCCTGCCAAACGATAATAGATCCAACCCAAATAATAAGCTCCAATACATCGAAGCTCCATTAAATAGAATACAAGTGCCTCAAGCTGACCATGTGAAATACCTCGGTATATAGATAAACCTCGACAGACGTCTTCCTTGGAAAAAACACATTTTCACTAAGAAAGTTCTACTGGTCACAATTTGACCTGGAAAATAAAACAAAGCTATAATCGAGCCTTTATCCCTATGGCATTCAGCTATGGGGAACAGCATCACACTCTAACATAGAGATAATACAGCGATTTCAGAACAAGCTTCTAAGAACAATCACAAACGCCCCATTGTTTGTACCAAATGAAGCTCTACACCATGATATAAAAATACCGACAGTAAAGAGGAAATAAAAAGCTATCTCAAGTCGTATAAATTAAGAATTACTCGGCACCCATATATCCTGGCTTACCACCTAATTGATAAAAAAGGAATACACAGGCTAATACACAAAATTCCACAGGATTTCATTGGACAAACAGCATGTTGTTTCATAATTACTAGGATGTGTCAAAGAACACATACCAAGCAAGACATTAGAACATGACGTCATAAAAAATACTGAATGTCCTAATACATAGTGACAGATTGTAAGAAAAAGATGACTTAAAGAAATTGTCCAACATGAAAAGGTATTTATCTCTGATTTTGTATCTACTTACTAGAACTATCTTACTTAATGTAAACTGAACAAATAAAGTTAAAGCAGTAGCTGATAATAGTTATGTATTTACATGTCCTTTAAGCTTGTTAACACAAATATACTATTTAGAAGTATATGTAGGTACTAATGACTATTTTTTAACACTTCCTATTGCTTTTGCGCCAGGGTTTCAGTGCCTTTTAATAACAAACTATACTTGTTTACAGGTACGAGTGATGACTGCTGCTATGAAAGCCACACCAAGCACCAATACTATTTAACCTCGCAAAGACAGCGAGGGAGGAGAGCATTCTATGTGAAAAAGATGAGGAATGAGGGTGGCATGAGAAAAGATTGGCACCCATGTCTTTGGAGGAAGAATATTGGAAATAAAAACTTAATCAATTTATAACAAAAATGTAGCTTTATTATTTATAAAAATATATTGTTTGGACCTTGTCATTGTTTCCTCTTCTCAACATGTTAGCAAGCATGGTCAATGCCCAGCTGACATGTTTTCTTACCATGACCTATGGAGGAATATCTCCTACAAAATTCGCCCACCTAAGGCTAAACCTAAAATTCTCCTGCAGCGCAACTTTAGTGGCATGATTACAGATGATCTCAGAAGAGATGCTAACAGCATTGAATGGTCTCCTCTAATCAATGCTGAGTAATCGATTGACGATAAAGTCAACCTGCTGACGGACAAACTTGTGCAACTGTATGATGTCCACGCTCCTATTCGTGCTGTAAAACTTAAACATCTTCCGGCACCATGGCTTACAGACGATATTAGAAGTATTATGCACAGGAAGGCTGTAACCAAAACTAAATTTAAGTGTCGGCCCTCTCCGTCGAACCGGGAGATCCTTGTGGATGCTCGAAATCGCTGCAATAAGGTGTGTAGAAATGCCCAACGCCGCCATATCCACACCTCAGTTGAAAACGGAGATCCAGCTAAAGTCTGGAAATTTCTTAAATCCTTGGGAGTTGGAAAAACGTGCCAAGAATCGATTCCTAAAAACTTAGATATTGATCTACTGAATCAACACTTCTCATCTTCGTCCCACTGTAACGGGACCATGAAGGCAGCTACAATAAACTATCTTTCAAATCTTCCAACTCCGGACCATCTCCCATTTATTTTTAGTCAATTTTCTGATTGTGATGTTAAGAAGAGCGTAGTTTCAATCACATCTAACGCAGTTGGTAGTGATTGTGTAAGTCGGAAAATGATACTCCCTGTCCTCGACGAAATCCTTCCTATCCTATGTTATATCCTAAACTACTCTATATCCTACGGTGTTTTTCCATCGATGTGGAAAGAGGCAAAAATCATTCCTTTACCCAAAAAATATAATCCTACTTCCTTTTCCGAATACCATCCTATCTCCATCCTGCCTTTCCTCTCCAAAGTCCTAGAACGACTTGTCCACAATCAGCTTAGTGATTTTCTTTGTAAGAATAGCCTGCTGAATCCTTTCCAATCCGGTTTTCGTCCTGGTCATAGCACCACTACAGCCTTAGTTAGCGTCACTGATGACATACGGTTAGGTATGGAAGGAGAAAATCTGACGGTTCTTTGCTTGCTGGATTTTAGTAACGCATTTAATACTGTCGATTTCGATATCCTGCTTGGCATGCTTCGCTCGCTTAATATATCTCCAACGGTGATTCACTGGTTTCGTAGTTACCTGTATGGCCGCCGGCAACGTATATGCATAGAAGAGTCTTGCTCTTCTTGGTGTTATACTTCTGCCGGTGTACCCCAGGGTGGCGTTTTATCTCCTTTACTCTTCGCAATATTTATAAACTCAATTTCTAAAAAACTTCTTTCTTCCTACCACCTTTATGCAGATGATTTACAAATATATAAACAAGCTACCCCTGCAGATTTGGTTGAAGCAATTAATATTGTAAACAAGGATTTGGGTTCAATTTCAGGCACATGGGTTGCAGGTTAATCCATCGAAGATTCAGGTCATTGTTGTTGGCAGCTCAAGGTTGATCCCCAAGATAAACTGGTCACAACTTCCCCAAGTTCAATTTAACGGAACTGCTATTCCAGTAAGCGAAAAGGTTAAGAACCTTGGAGTTTGGCTCGACAAACATCTTTCTTGGGGTCCCCAGCTACAGGACGTAAGTCGCAATTTTTTTGCATCTGGTAAGTCCCTGAGACGATTGCGGAACTTTCTTCCAACTGCCACTAAAACTGCGCTTGCACAATCCCTTTTACTGCCCATCCTTGACTACGCTGATGTCAGTTATCTCGATCTCACTGAGGCACAACTAGATAAACTTGAGCGACTTCAAAACTTTTGCATAAGATTTATATTTGGCTTGCGCAAGTATGATCATATTTCTGAATATCGTACAAAACTCAAGTGGCTTCCCATACGTCTTCGCCGGAATGCTCATATCTTATTTCAGCTATACAGTATTCTGTTCAATCCTACAACCCCCTCTTATCTTAAAGAACGTTTCAAGTTCCTTCATGACACACATAATAGATACCTGAGGTCATCGGAAAACTTAAGACTAGAGATGCCGATGCATTCCACCAGCTTTTATGACAAATCTTTTACAGTTCCAGCAGTACGGCTATGGAATGAATAAGGCATGCACAAACTTTGTCCACTTTTAAAATTCAGGTAAAAAAACACTTTCTCTCTCCCTAAACATCATCATTACTTATAGTTATATAGTTCTTGATCTTGTTTCATGTTTATGGCATATATATATATGTATGTATGTATGTATGTATGATATATGTTATGTATAGTATATGCTTTATTATTATATGTATTTATTGTATATGTAACTGGTACACCACTGACTACCTGCAGTATTGTCTCTCCTCCCCCTTTAATCCATCCAAAGGTTGTCTGTAAAAGATCGCTTTTAGCGATAAGACCGCCCATTGTGTCACCCCTTGTAAAATTTCAACATTTGTATCTGTAATTTTTATGGTGTACATAATAAAGAGTATTCTATTCTATTCTATTCTATTCTATTGTTTTCTAGAAAAATGTCTCTTGTTATTTGTGTGTAACTACCACAACGTGGCTTTTCTTTAGTTCTACTGTTCTGTTGAGCTGGCATCATAATATGGGTATATGGGATAACACATTGGATAATCACTATCTCCGATGAACTTGCACACAAACTCATTCCATTCAAACCTTCTGAGCACCTACTGAGCCGCCTCTGGATTGAGCTTTCTCTATAAATCCGGTTTATCGTTCAGTAAAAAGTCTCCGGTATTCTCGTCGCCATAGGAAAGCCCTATCAAGGACATCTTGAATTAGTCTGTCCCAATCTAGGGAGTAAGTATAAAAATCTTTTTTAAGCCATTTGGAATGGGTTGGAACGGTCTCGCAATGTTTCCAACTGATAGTTGAACTCTAATAATAACTGAAGTTTCTTGATAGTTAAAAAAAATAGTTTCTCATTTCACAGAATCTGGAAATGCATTTATCCACTTGTTTTCCAAATTATTATTTAGTCATTAGATGTTCAGTATAAAAATACCTCTAAGTTTTCAGGAATGAATTTCGTATTGTGTTCTAATAACAATAATTTTGTTATTTCTTTCTGCCGCATGGACAACAGCTGCAATTACATACGCGTCCTTACTGATCTAAGATTTTCCAAACCCACAAGCATCCAAACTTTCAAGAAATCTAAGAGAAATATGCTTTGTTAATTTTAGTTCATGACAACTAATTTTATTCCACACCTTTTTAATCGCGATTAAAAATAGCCTGATTTAGTTTGAAAATTAAATTTTAGATGAAAAACGTCAAATTCAGAAAAGCAAAATTGCCATTTTCACTAAATTAAGTAACTAAAATGACATTAGTGCTGTCAAACTATAGTATAGTTAATTTATGTCACTTTAGTTAATTTCAGAATGGGAAACGTTGTTTGACAGGAATAAACGAAATTTTGGTGATGCCATAATTGTTCCGGCACGTTCGGAATCAATTCATTTTATTTTGGTGAATGAGAATGTAAATAGAGAAGTTGTAGTGTGTAGTAGAGAGATAGCGAAGAATGAGTTTATAGCAAACGCAATAGCAAAGGTCAGTAATCATAGAAATCCGGTCAAGATACTTAATTTTAGTGATAAGGAAGTAAGTTTGCCATCTTTTACACCAAAATTGGAAAATTTGGGAGACTATAATATGTGTAAATTTAATACGATCAATCACGACGTTAATAGGGTTAAAACTTTGTTGTCTGTATTAAATCTAAATTATTTAGACGGAGAAGAAAAACAATTAATTGAAGCAATATGTGCAAAAGTATTAAGACGTTTTTCATTTAAATTAACAACAACGAATATTTATGAGCAATCTATAGTTGTAAAACAAAGCTTTACTCCAGTCTACGTCAAGCTGTACAGGTTACAACAGGCACTAAAAACATACATCGGCGTCGAGTCGACGATGAAGTACCTGGGACTCGTCCTCGACAGCCGGTGGAACTTCGTGGAGCATTTCCGACGTTTGGCTCCCAAACTGGAGCTGGCAGGGTTTCCTTAAAGCGGCTCCTGCCCAATCTGGGGGGTCTAAACTCTACGCGGGGGTCGTGCGGTCCATGGCCCTTTACGGGGATCCTGTGTGGGCGCGTTCCTTGGCGCTGCGGCCAGCCCACCGGTTGAGCGCAGCCCAAAGGGTCATGGCCATCTGGCTGGTCCGGGGATACCGCACGGTATCCTGTGAGGCAGCGAGCCTCCTTGCCGGATTGCCGCCATGGGATCTGGAGGCGAATGGGAAAATTCCTCGCACACGTATGGGAGCGGCGCGAGGAAGCGAAACGCCGGGTGTAACTCCGCTGCCGCGAGAAATCACGGCACAGCGGACGGAGCTCTGGCGGGATCTCACGGCGACATGGAGAGGACGGTTGTCGCAACCCAGTGCGGGGCACGCCACAATTGCGGCGATAAGTCCCCTCTTTGAAGAGTGGCTAGACAGGCGCCACGGCGTCCTCACCGTCCGCCTGACGCAGGTCCTCACCGGACACGGCAGCTTCGGGAGGTTCCTATGTCGGATAAGGCGGGAGGAAACGCCCGGGTGTCAACACTGTGTGGATCGCCCGGAGGATACGGTGGAGCATACGGTGGAGGTCTGTCCGGATTGGGCAGAGCACTGCCGTGTCCTCGTGGAGGCGATCGGCGGCAGAGACCTTTCGCGTCCGGCTCTGGTTCAGGCCATGGTACGGAGCGAGAGGGCATGGGCAGCCGTCATCTCCTTCTGCGAAGCAGTAATGCTCGCGAAGGAGGAGGCGGGACGGTTGAGGGAAAGGTAAATTTCGCGCCCTCTCGCCCCTAGCCGCCGCAGGAGATGCCCTAGGCGTCGGAAATCCCGGGCGGATTTCCGGCCACCATAGACGCGGGCTTGCGGATGGTGAGCATAAGGACCAGGCCTGGGTCCACGGTGCGTTGTATTCCACATGTGCCTCAAAGAGATGTCGTTAGCACAAGTGTAGGGTTCCACTAGGGCCGATGCCTGCCGGGGTCGCAGGAAGGTACTAATGGGTCACCGAGGCCCCCGCAACACAGTCAACGGAAGGAATACGGGTGGGTTTTAGTCAGTAAGAGTCTGACACACCCTCCCGCTCCGCCCAGAGAGGGAGAAGTTATTTGATGATTTCCCCAGACAAAAAAAAAGGCACTAAAACCAGAAATAGCTAAAGCAAGTTGAAAATATGTTAGTTAATTATATTATTGAAGAGTCGAATAGCGAATGGTCCAGTCCAGTTTTATTAGTACCCAAGAAAAGTAGCAAAGGTAATGAGAAAAAATGGCGTCTAGTTGTAGATTATAGAAAATTGAAAGAAGTTATTTGTGACGATAAATTTCCTTTACCAAATATTAATGAAATTTTAAATACACTTACTGGAGCCATTTATTTTACTCACCTTGACCTTCACTGTAGCCCTTCAATGTTTGGTTTAACTCACGATAAATGTCTAGTGTATCAGGACGATCTCATTGTATTCGGAAGAAATCTGTCTAGCCATAATCGAAATTTAATAAGTGTAATGGAAAGATTGAGAAAAGTAAATTTAAAACTAAATGTACAAAAATGTAAATATTTAAAGAAAGAAATTCTTTATTTGGGACATTTGGTAACAGAAAAAAGCGGTTTACGAGATCCAGAAAAAACTAAAGGATTACAAATTTATCCAACTCCCAAAATTGCAGATAAAGTAAAACGTTTTATAGCTTTCTGTAACTATTATCGTAAATTTATAAGACATTTTTCGTAGATAGCGATGTCTTTGAATAAGATCAGACCCCACCAATTATAGACCTATTTCAGTACTACCTACCATTTGTAAAATTTTTGAAAAAATAATTTTAGTCCAATTACAAAGATTTTTTAATAAACATAAATTATTGCACAATAAACAGTTCGGTTTTACAAGGGGTCGTTCGACTAGTGATGCCGGTGTGGAACTTTTAGGACATATTTATAATGCATGGGAAGATAAACGCGATGCATTGGGCATCTTTTGTAATTTGTCCAAGGCATTCGATTGCGTTCTTCACGAAACGTTAATCAGGAAACTCCGCCACTACGGGATCCGGAACACCGCTCTGGATCTTCTTACTTCATACTTGAGTAATAGGATTCAGAGCGTTGACGTTAATGGGAAAAGATCTTCCGGATCTATAGTAACAATGGGAGTCCCACAGGGCTCGATTCTTGGTCCTTTCTTGTTTCTTATTTACATTAATGATTTGCCATACCTCATAAAGGATAATCATGATATAGTGTTGTTTGCGGATGACACTTCACTTTTGTTTAAACTTAAACGTCAGCAGCTGGTTACTGACGATGTTAATAGTGCGATCTCAAAAGTAGTTCACTGGTTCAATGTTAATAATTTACTTCTTAATGAAAAAAAAACCAAATGCATTAAGTTTACGCTACCTCACGTTAGGCAGGTGAAAACTAATGTATTGATAAAGGGCGAAGAATTGAACCCTGAAGATAGCACAGTATTCTTGGGCTTAACTTTGGATGCTAAGCTTCAGTGGGGTCCACATATAGAAAAATTGTCGAAAAAGCTAAGCTCCGCAGCATACGCTGTTAGAAAAATTCGTAATTTAACTGATATAGAGACAGCCCGTTTAGTGTACTTTAGCTATTTTCATAGTGTAATGTCGTACGGTATTCTGTTGTGGGGAAATGCCGCTGACATTCAGACTATCTTTGTTTTGCAGAAAAGAGCTGTTCAGTCAATTTATAGATTAAGTCCGAGACACTCTCTCAGAGAGAAATTTAAGGAGATTAATGTTATGACTGTGCCCTCCCAGTATATTTTTGAAAATCTTTTATATGCCCATAAAAATATAAAATTGTTTAAAAAATACAGTGATATCCATAATATAAATACTAGGAACAAACACAAATTTGTTGTACCTACAACAAGGCTCAAGAAAATAGGTGGCTCATTCAGATGTCAATGTATACGTTTTTATAATAAACTTCCAAGCCACGTTCAAGATCTAAGCCTTAATAAATTCAAATCATTTATTAAAAGTAAGTTGTGCCAGAAAGCCTTTTATACTATTAAAGATTATATTGAGGACAAAAAGGCTTGGGATTAAGCTGCTCCAATTATTGCATACTGAAACTTTTATTTTATTTATATACCATTTTGACATATTTACTTTGTGGAGTTCAATATACTGTTTGGAACTTAATATTTACTTGTAAAGTATTATATTGTTTTCAATTATTGTGAATGTGAAGCCTATGTGGGTCATTATTGTTTTTTTTTTCTCATTTAGTATTAATCATGGTCTGGCAGTTTGAGTAATTTATGCGGCCTACCCAAATGTTCTTTCTTTGGTATTGTTCGTCGAATCGTTGAGCTCCTTAAGTTCTGAGTTGAGCAGCACGATTACTGACAAATGCGTGCACTGACTGGACAGGTCCACTCAATCTGTGTGGTTCTTTCCTCAAAAGGACCATTTCAGACACCAGTCTACATGGCCTTCACATGATCTGACCAAGATTAAGTCTGGACTTTAAAAGAGACTATGACCTCTGAGTTTGTTTCGGCCTTTCTTCTCAGAGTAGTCAGATAGGAAACGCCGACCTCATCTAGCTTTATTTTAAAAATATGATTGACGTGTAAAAGTGTTTGTACAAACCTACTTACAGAAAATAAATCATTTATCATTTAAGTTAAGTAGGAAAACTGAACAATTTATTTGGTCTAATGAATGGCAACACGCTTTCGAATTTTTTAAAAACGCTTTAATTTCGTCACCAATTCTACAATATCCCGATTTTTCCGAAAATCATGAATTTATTTTACAGACAGATGCTTCGGGTACTGCTATTGGTTTTGTATTATGTAATAAAGATCTTAGACCAGTAGCATATGCAAGTAGACCGTTGAATAAAGCAGAAAAGAACTATCCGACTATTCAAAAAGAACTTTTGGCAATAGTGTGGTCCGTTAAGTATTTCAGAACATATATGTATGGAAATAAATTTACCATAGTGACGGATCGAGCAAGTAATGGCTATAGTTATATTCTTCTAAAGTTAAATGAAATTTAAGTAATATACTTACTCAAATTTCGTTTAACATTAGAAGAATATAACTTTAAAATAGCATATGTGAAAGGAAGAGACAATGTTGTAGCAGATCCTTTATCAAGAGTTTGTAAAACATCTGATGAACTCAGGAATATGAATGAGCAAGTAATGGCTATAGTTAAAAGTTCTTTTTAAATAGTCGGATAGTTCTTTTCTGCTTTATTCAACGGTCTACTTGCATATGCTACTGGTCTAAGATCTTTATTACATAATACAAAACCAATAGCAGTACCCGAAGCATCTGTCTGTAAAATAAATTAATGATTTTCGGAAAAATCGGGATATTGTAGAATTGGTGACGATATTAAAGCGTTTTTAAAAAATTCGAAAGCGTGTTGACATTCATTAGACCAAATAAATTGTTCAGTTTTCCTACTTAACTTATTCAAAGACATCGCTATCTACGAAAAATGTCTTATAAATTTACGATAATAGTTACAGAAAGCTATAAAACGTTTTACTTTATCTGCAATTTTGGGAGTTGGATAATTTTGTAATCCTTTAGTTTTTTATGGATCTCGTAAACCGCTTTTTTCTGTTACCAAATGTCCCAAATAAAGAATTTCTTAATTTAAAAATTTACATTTTTGTGCATTTAGTTTTAAATTTACTTTTCTCAATCTTTCCATTACACTTATTAAATTTCGATTATGGCTAGACAGATTTCTTCCGAATACAATGAGATCGTCCTGATACACTAGACATTTATCGTGAGTTAAACCAGACATTGAACGGCTACAGTGAAGGTCAAGGTGAGTAAAATAAATGGCTCCAGTAAGTGTATTTAAAATTTCATTAATATTTGGTAAAGGAAATTTATCGTCACAAATAACTTCTTTCAATTTTCTATAATCTACAACTAGACGCCATTTTTTCTCATTACCTTTGCTACTTTTCTTGGGTACTAATAAAACTGGACTGGACCATTCGCTATTCGACTCTTCAATAATATAATTAACTAACATATTTTCAACTTGCTTTAGCTATTTCTGGTTTTAGTGCCTTTTTTTTTGTCTGGGGAAATCATCAAATAACTTCTCCCTCTCTGGGCGGAGCGGGAGGGTGAGTCAGACTCTTACTGACTAAAACGCACCCGTATTCCTTCCGTTGCCTGTGTTGCGGGGGCCTCGGTGACCCATTAGTACCTTCCTGCGACCCCGGCAGGCATAGGCCCTAGTGGACCCCTACACTTGTGCTAACGACATCTCTTTGAGGCACATGTGGAATACAACGCACCGTGGACCCAGGCCTGGTCCTTATGCTCACCGTCCGCAAGCCCGCGCCTATGGTGGCCGGAAATCCGCCCGGGATTTCCGACGCCTAGGGCGTCTCCTGCGGCGGCTAGGGGCGAGAGGGCGCGAAATTTACCTTTCCCTCAACCATCTCGCCTCCTCCTTCGCGAGCATTACTGCTTCGCAGAAGGAGATGACGGCTGCCCATGCCCTCTCGCTCCGTATCATGGCCTGAACCAGAGCCGGACGCGAAAGGTCTCTGCCGCCGATCGCCTCCACGAGGACACGGCGGTGTTCTGCCCAAGCCGGACAGACCTCCACCGTATGCTCCACCGTATCCTCCGGGCGATCCACACAGTGGTGACACCCGGGCGTTTCCTCCCGCCTTATCCGACATAGGAACCTCCCGAAGCTGCCGTGTCCGGTGAGGACCTACGTCAGGCGGAAGGTGAGGACGCCGTGGCGCCTCTCTAGCCACTCTTCAAAGAGGGGACTTATCGCCGCAATTGTGGCGTGCCCCGCACTGGGTTGCGACAACCGTACTCTCCATGTCGCCTTGAGATCCCGCCGGAGCTCCATCCGCTGTGCCGTGATTTCTCGCGGCAGCGGAGTTACACCCCGGCGTTTCGCTTCCTCGCGCCGCTCCCATACGTGTGCGAGGAATTTTGCCTCCAGATCCCATGGCGGCAATCCGGCAAGGAGGCTCGCTGCCTCACAGGATACCGTGCGGTATCCCCGGACCAGCCAGATGGCCATGACCCTTTGGGCTGCGCTCAACCGGTGGGCTGGCCGCAGCGCCAGAGAACGCACCCACACAGGATCCCCGTAAAGGGCCATGGACCGCACGACCCCCGCGTAGAGTTCAGACCCCTCAGATTGGGCAGGAGCCGCTTCAAGGAAACCCTGCCAGCTCCAGTTTGGGAGCCCAACGTCGGAAATGCTCCACGAAGTTCCACCGGCTGTCGAGGACGAGTCCCAGGTACTTCATCGTCGACTCGACGCCGATGTATGTTTTTAGTGCCTGTGGTAACCTGTACGGCTTGACGTAGACTGGAGTAAAGCTTTGTTTTACAACTATAGATTGCTCATAAATATTCGTTGTTGTTAATTTAAATGAAAAACGTCTTAATACTTTTGCACATATTGCTTCAATTAATTGTTTTTCTTCTCCGTCTAAATAATTTAGATTTAATACAGACAACAAAGTTTTAACCCTATTAACGTCGTGATTGATCGTATTAAATTTACACATATTATAGTCTCCAAAATTTTCCAATTTTGGTGTAAAAGATGGCAAACTTACTTCCTTATCACTAAAATTAAGTATCTTGACCGGAATTCTATGATTACTGACCTTTGCTATTGCGTTTGCTATAAACTCATTCTTCGCTATCTCTCTACTACACACTACAACTTCTCTATTTACATTCTCATTCACCAAAATAAAATGAATTGATTCCGAACGTGCCGGAACAATTATGGCATCACCAAAATTTCGTTTATTCCTGTCAAACAACGTTTCCCATTCTGAAATTAACTAAACTGACATAAATTAACTATACTATAGTTTGACAGCACTAATGTCATTTTAGTTACTTAATTTAGTGAAAATGGCAATTTTGCTTTTCTGAATTTGACGTTTTTCATCTAAAATTTAATTTTCAAACTAAATCAGGCTATTTTTAATCGCGATTAAAAAGGTGTGGAATAAAATTAGTTGTCATGAACTAAAATTAACAAAGCATATTTGTCTTAGATTTCTTGAAAGTTTGGATGCTTGTGGGTTTGGAAAATCTTAGATCATTAAGGACGCGTATGTAATTGCAGCTGTTGTCCATGCGGCAGAAAGAAATAACAAAATTATTGTTATTAGAACACAATACGAAATTCATTCCTGAAAACTTAGAGGTATTTTTATACTGAACATCTAATGACTAAATAATAATTTGGAAAACAAGTGGATAAATGCATTTCCAGATTCTGTGAAATGAGAAACTATTTTTTTTAACTATCAAGAAACTTCAGTTATTATTAGAGTTCAACTATCAGTTGGAAACATTGCGAGACCGTTCCAACCCATTCCAAATGGCTGAAAAAAGATTTTTATACTTACTCCCTAGATTGGGACAGACTAATTCAAGATGTCCTTGATAGGGCTTTCCTACGGCGACGAGAATACCGGAGACTTTTTACTGAACGATAAACCGGATTTATAGAGAAAGCTCAATCCAGAGGCGGCTCAGTAGGTGCTCAGAAGGTTTGAATGGAATGAGTTTGTGTGCAAGTTCATCCGAGGTACTCGTATGTATGGAAATAAATTTACCATAGTGACGGATCGAGCAAGTAATGGCTATAGTTATATTCTTCTAAAGTTAAATGAAATTTAAGTAATATACTTACTCAAATTTCGTTTAACATTAGAAGAATATAACTTTAAAATAGCATATGTGAAAGGAAGAGACAATGTTGTAGCAGATCCTTTATCAAGAGTTTGTAAAACGTCTGATGAACTCAAGAATATGAATGAGCAAGTAATGGCTATAGTTATATTCTTCTAAAGTTAAATGAAATTTAAGTAATATACTTACTCAAATTTCGTTTAACATTAGAAGAATATAACTTTAAAATAGCATATGTGAAAGGAAGAGACAATGTTGTGACAGATCCTTTATCAAGAGTTTGTAAAACGTCTGATGAACTCAAGAATACGAATGAGCAAGTAATGGCTGTAACGATTAGGGCGCAAAAGAAAAAGATGAATGAGCTAAGTAAGAGTAAGAATGAAGATGAAAAGAAGGCTCTTAATAAATGCATTAACAACTGGACTGATCAATCAAGAGTTGTGGATATATTAAGAAAACCGTGTGATTCATTAGAAATATGTTTAATTGAAGGCAATACAATAAAAAGATTTAGAGATAATGACATGGTAACTGAATAATTTGAATGTTTCGCGTATGCAGAGAATAAAAAGACACTATATATTAATCTTGATTTCTCGCGAGCCGAATTTGTGCAGAAATTAAGCTATTTTTGTGAAAAGATACGTATTAATGAAGTTTTTATAATTAAAAATAATAATAATATAGAATTCATTAAAAGTGTTTGTGATGAGATAACAAGCGCGTGCCCGTCTTCTCACTTCTGTAGTGGTGATTTTAAATTTCATCTCCTGCTTCATGACTTGTAAAGCCGTTTGGATTCTTTCTATTAATTCTTCTCTAGTTGAAATTTCAAAGTGCATGTAGACGAGCTCCTTGGCCCGTCCCCAAACAAAAAAATCCACAGGAGTTAAATCGGGTGATCGAGGTGGCCAAGGGATGGGCCCGTCTCTGCCAATCCAGCTATCTGGGAAACAATTATTGAAATGTTCTCTCACGTTTAGGGTCCAGTGTGCTGGACAACCATCTTGTTGAAAAATCATTGGTCTTCTCATTGCCAATATTGGTATTTCAGTCTCGTCCAGAAGCTCTGGGAGATAGTTTTGGAGGAATTCCAGGTAATTTTCTCCATTTAAATTATCTGGCAGAAAGTGGGGACCAATCAACGTTCGGCCGATTACTCCTGCCCAGACGTTAACTGAAAAATTCCTTTGGAACGACACTTGCTTCTTCCAGTGTGGATTGTTGTCCTTGTCGGTCCATCGATGAAGATTATGAAAATTAGTAATTCCTTCTTTCGAAAATTTTGACTCATCGGTCCACAAGATGGATTTAAAAACCATGCATCTTCAATGTCACTATTTAATAAAAAGCGGCAGAACTGAATCCTTCGTGGGGGATCTTCATTTTCCAAACCTTGTACACCCGTGCCGTGGAAAGGATATTAGATTTCTCGGTGCATCGTATTCCACACCTTCCATACCGAAATGTTGAGGTTTCGAGCTACTACTCTGACGCTCGTAGTAGGATCTGCATCAAAAGCTGCAATAATGTCTTCCTCGACACTTGGGTGATGTCTTCCCGGGTTGAGTCCAGATTCCGCGTGATGGATTCCAACTTCAGAAAGCCGAAGAAATGTGTTGTAAAACACTCTGACATTAGGTAATCTGCGATTCGGATATCTCTCTTGGTACATTCGTCGCGCCAAAGATCCATTACCATCAGCTCTGCCATACATGAAGACGATATCCGCATATTCTTCATTCGAAAAAGTAGCCATAGTCGATTGATCACACAAACAAGTCCAAAATCAGTGAAGGAGCTCACAGCTAAGGCTCAACACCTTAAACACCTTCAAAATCAACACGTGACCAACCATCATAACCTCATGCGGTGAATTGTGTAAACACGAATTTGTAATTAAAACGTATTGTTACAAGCGCAGTCGTTACTTGACTAACTGGGGGTCCGAAGATGTGACGAGTCCACCCGACTACTTGGATACTAGTACTAGTGTAAATAAATAACGACTTTATATCGTAAGCAACTAAGCTGATATTTCTATTGAATAATAACAATTCACCAGACGCTACCCGAGAGTCGTAAAAGGGCAAGTTTGTTATCGTCGAGCGGCGGCTTTTGTTATGCGAGTTCCCAGAATTTGATTGGTTCGCGTGCACCATAATTCTAAGAATGAATTAGTTATCAGTTGTAACAAAAAACAATAGTGCATTAGCAAAAATGTTACATTATTTTGGTCTGTTTAAAAATTAAATATTCGACCTCAATTTGCTTTGTACATCCTAATTCCAAGAGTTGATGAGACATCTTCGTAAATAGTACCTCAAAAGAAAGGGCAATAACCAAGCATGTTTTTAAAAACGTTTGAACAACAGAGGCTATTTTTTTTTTTTTTTTATTATGATGTAAACAAAACATTTTCTTGATTTTTAAAAGTTTCTTAAGCTTGAATATGGCGTAGAATGTTTCTCTGATGACACAGATGCTTGGGAATTATTTTGTTTGAGTAATCACACATTACATAAATAAAAAATAAATAAAAATAATAATATAACAGCTTTTACTGGACACTATTAACAATTAATTGAAAAAAAAAAATGGGTTTTATTGTTATAAGCCTTAGAGTTTCAAAAAATATACAAGGAACAGACTTCGTCTAAGACAAGTTTAGCTTAATACGTTCTAAATGGTCTAAAATATCACCCCCTTCAGGCTTTGCACACATCTACCAAACACCCTGTATATTGACTATGCAGTGCGAGTTAACAAAATTTGTTCAAGCTATCCCTTTGCAAAACAAAGAAACGGTGCGCATTGCGGATGCATTTGTAAGACAGTTCATATTAAGATTTGGTATTCCGGAAACAATAGCTACGGATCGAGGAACAAAATTTATTTCTGCAACTATGGAACAGGTTTGTAAAATTCTTAAAAAAATATCTTCCACAGCCTATCACCATCAGTCCATTGGAGCTCTTGAAAATGCTCATAAAAATTTGGGTGCATTTTTAAGGCCCCAGTGTGGCAATCATACGGACACATGGAGCTATTGGTTACCATTATGGTGCTTTAGTTTTAACAACACAGTCCATTCAGAAACAAATTATACGCCACATGAACTTGTTTTTGGTAAACTTTGTCGAATACCTGATAGCATTTGTAATACCGTAGATCCATTGTACAATATAGATAATTATCCATTACAATTAAAATACAGGTTACAGTTAGCTCAAGTCGATGCAAAGAATAATTTGATGTTAAATAAACATAAACGTAAAGCAATACATGATAGATCTGTCAATTCTACAATATATGAGAAACATGATTTGGTTTTATTAAAAAATGAAACACGCAGTAAATTAGATGCGCTATTTGAAGGTCCCTATACAGTTGTGGAAGATTAAGGTTGTAATGTTAAAATAATTAAAAATAATAAAATTGACTTAGTTCATAAGAATAGAACTAGACCTTTTTATCAATAGATTTGACGTAATATAAGATTTAATTTTAGATAACATTGCAATGTATAATGATAAGGAATTATTTGTAATAAGTAACTATATATCTATAATACACTAATAACTTGCAAAACAAATATTTTTGATAAGTAACAATCATAATAATTCAGAAAAACGAAAAAGAAGTTATAAAAAAAATAATCTGTCCGCGGGAGGTGAAGTGTAAGAATAAAATATGTATGCTCCTTTACTTTAGTAAGTACACTCCTTTATAAGTGATCATGTATGCTGAGTTTGCACTATACCTCATAATTATGCGGTATTCTATAATTATTAAATCAGTTAATAAACAGTACTTAACAGGTGTGGTTGTTTCCTTTGAAACCACCCCTTAGGAACCCCAACATTACAGTTTTCTTCTTTGCAAATTCACGTCCCATATAAAAGAGCTTTTTGGAACTCGCGGGTAACTGTTCCGCAACATAGGCTGGCTGCCGTTTCCCGGGGATGCCGATTTGTTCAGTGTTTAGCATGTCGATTCTGTAAAAATCTCACCGTGAATTCTTGCGTGGAGTGAGCTGTCAGTGTCATTCTACTGATACTAAGGACCAAGGATTACATTTACAATCATAATCGAGATTTTAATAATATTTTTATGCTAATTCGATTGATCATTTTATACTATTTCAAAACTAGTATTTAAGTCTCTAAACAATACTATTAACGGGTTTTTTAATAAAATAGCAAAACAGAAATTCAGTCAGAAACTCAATGTTTTTTTTTTCCAAGACTAGTCCTTAATAACCTGAGGCGCGAGCGCGTCACGCACGTACAATAAATAAAATAAAACATACTAGACTTATCTAAGCTGGCTACCACAGAAAATGCGCATCGACATTAGTTTGTTATTATCAACCATTTGTTAACTGATTAAATGATCGCAATCCCATGGGATTGCGATCATTATATTATTATTATTAATTTTATATTATTTATATCCCTTATATTGTTTTGTTTTGATTCCAGCGCATTGTTGCGCTCTCTTTTTTCGCATTGTGAAAGTAATTGACTCTGTCACTTTCATATGCCCGCCGAGTTCGCTATGATCTATTTGTTACGTAGCACCTTTTAAGTCATTTAAATAAAAATACGTGCGGAAACAATATTCATCGGATCATCGTAAATCAATAATAAAGAAAAATCAAGTTCAACTGACATTCGGGCAGCGCGCGCACCGGTTCACTTCACCTCGCCGAAGTGCTGTAGCCATGGCTACGAGAATTGCGTGGAGTGACCACGCTACGGACGTGCGTTATGTGCTGACACTAATATCACTTCGCCCAGCCGAAGTGAAGTGTTTTTGCCATGGTTACGAGAATCGGGTGGAGTGAAAATGCCGCGCAAACGCCAGGCGCCATTATTCACTTTTTTTCATCATTGACGGCCATGTCCATATTGTCCACAAGCCTATTCGTACCAATTCTAGTTCAGAGACAACAATTAGTATCTGTTTGTTTCAATGCTTTTAGATGTGTATTTTTATGTGGGTGGTTCTCTGATTTCGTACCAATCACATGTCCGGTTGCATAAAAAAAAAGTAACTAACATTTAGGGAGATTCGATTAAAGCTGGTTGATTGGAAGACATTTAGCGAGGTGTATCCAATAAAAGAAAAACGTAGGTATTAAAACGAAAATAATAACAAATGAAAAATACTCACAAATGTCCTTACCGTCGATGTCCATAACGCGATTTCTTAACAATTTAGTTTTCAAAATTTCTAAGAAGTTATAGTTATAGTATCTGTAATTTATTCAATTGATTAAACTAATACTAATACTAACTTCAATATCACACATACGAATCAATTCATTGATTTAAAAAATATATATTTGTCTTTGTCACCGAAAAATAATCACTACCGTAAGCAGGAAAAGAAATGTACACAACTTTTTACATGGACATCCTACTCTTTTACCCTTCCCCCGCACAGTTCCGCAGCGACCAGTCGCTCCAGAGACATTGAGCAAGAAACCCGCGCTCTCGAGAAATAAAAAATACTTACGTAATTGTTATCAAAAATTACTTTGTGCCGGTTTAGTGGTCTTCACCGTATTTGAGAAATTTTAGGTCACACGATTAATATTTTTAATGTACCTCTGAAATGTTTGTCTTGATGAGTATTATTACGAGAGTAATATTTATACAAATAGCCTTTAATATAATTGATTTAAATATCAAAATAACATAAAATGTCATTACCGTGATAGTCATTACCATAATTTACCATCAGTTTTTAAAGTGACGGTAATGATACTAAAGTAATGGAGATGCCCGACTAATATTGCTTTTTTTTGTTTTATTTACTTAAAATACGAGTACTAGTAATGTAAATTGCATTACACATGTTCCAAATGGTAATAAAGAACGATAACGGTGCAAATATGTTCGTCTGTCTGTCTATCTCTTTATTTGTCTGTCTGCTTGTTTATTTGTCTGCCTGGTTGTTTGTTTTTCTGTTAGTCTATTTATCAAAATAACTTTGAATACTTCAAAGTGGTATCTTCAGCATGCGAGTACAATGATCTTAGACTATTTTTTATTTCTAGGTAAAATTATGCCGAAGGTTGCGAAAACAAAAACTCGTGAAGAAAAACTTGCTCAAGCGCGACTGCGTAGACGGGAAAAGTATGCAGAGTTAAAAAAAGACCCAGAAAAATATGCAGCAGAAAAGGAAAAAGAAAGATTAAGATACATTAAACGAAAAGAAAATAAACAACTACAAAATATTCAAGACTTAACTCCAAGGGCACAGCGACAGCAAAGAAAAAAATGGAGAGAAAACCGAAAACGATATTTCATTAAAAAGAAGAACGAAAGAAGGATAGTACAAATACTTCTCGAAAATTCTCCTCCAAGCAGTGATGATGATGATGATGAAATATCTGCACAAATAGATCCTTTGGAGGGACAAAGTAAAACTGAACCTAAACCAGCTACTTGTAATAATTGCGATAAAAAAACCCAACAAATGAGACGAATAAGATACATCTACAATAATAGAATAAGGAAAATGTAAAACGAAATTGGAAAATTGCAGACACAGAAGGCTGCATTGCAAAAAGCTGTATACCGATTAAGAAAACAGAAAGAATCTAAAATAAACAATCCGACAACAGAAGAGAAAGTAGTCACTTTGATCGACAATGTAAAAAACAACTAAAACCCAGAAGAAGTAAAGAAAAAGCATATCTTTGAAGAAATTATAACAAAAGAGCTCAAACAGGATACAAAACATTGCCGAAAAAAGATAAAAAAAAATAGCAATATTATTGGAAAGGAAAATTAAAAAAAACACAAAATTCTTAATACTATAACTTCTTTTACAATAAGGAAAGATAAGCCAAGAAAAGGCGAAGGAAGCCAGATCCAGAAGATTAAACAGGAGATAGAAGACTTTTTCGAAGGTGATAGTAAAAGCAGAATAGCAGCGGATAAGAAAGAATTTAGATAATAGGTGGGCTGGCTAAACAGAAACGCTATTTAAACGACACTTTGATTAATCTTCATGAGAAATTTCTCAAGACCCATGACTGTAAAGTTGTATATTCAACATTTTGCAAATATCGTCCACTTTGGGTAATGTTTCCAAAAATAACAGATAGAAACACTTGATCATGTTTACTACATGTTAACATGGATCTGTTAATTAGGTCTTTAAACCAAAATAAAATAATAAAAGAGACAAACGGCTCCAGTTTACTCGCAAATCTGTGTTGCAATACTCATAGAGAAGAGTGCTTGAATAGAACTTGCGATGTATGCAACTTGAAAGTTATTAACTATGGAGAATTTCGGAATGACAGTACAATAATTTTCTATCAGTGAGGAGCAAAAATGGAAATATACACTGTAAATGGAATAGAAAAATTTACAAAAAAGACAACCAAGACAAAACTACAAGATTTACCACTTAATATAATTAAAAAACTTGAAGGTTGTTTACCCAGATACATGA
Source organism: Atethmia centrago (assembly GCA_905333075.3). NCBI lineage: Eukaryota > Metazoa > Arthropoda > Insecta > Lepidoptera > Noctuidae > Atethmia > Atethmia centrago. The sequence goes on from HG995369.1 coordinate 34,851,592, forward strand.
AACACTGTTTAAACACTGTCCAACAATATAAAAACATAAACCAATTAAAAAAGTCATTGACTCCAAGGGAGGTTTTGATTCATATGGATTTTTCCGAAAATTACATTACCAAATTTCATGAAGAGGTACAAGCTCGACACTTCGGTAGTAGTCCTGAGCAAATCACTTTGCACACATCTGTTGCATATCTTCTAGACCCAGAAACAGGAATAAATAAAACTCACTGTATGTGCACTATCAGTGATTACAATAAACATGACGCTGAAGCCATATGGGCACATATAATACCGATTTTAGAACATGTTAAAGATATTTCATACATAGATACAATACATTTTGTAACTGATAGCCCGTCAAGCTAGTACCTCACTCAAAGAGATGTCATCAGCACATAGGTAGGGGTCCACTAGGGCCGATGCCTGCCGGGGTCGCGGGAAGGTACTTATGGGTCACCGAGGCCCCCGAAACACAGGCAACAGGAAGGAATACGGGTGGGTTTTAGTCAGTAAGAGTGTGACACACCCTCCCGCTCCGCCCAGAGCGGTAGAAGTTATTTGATGATTCCCACCCTAAAAAAAAAAAAAAAGCCAGTACCGCAATCGGAATATATTTTTTTGTTATTTCGCAACTACAGCAACAGTTTCCAGATTTAAAAATAGTAACTTGGAATTATTTGGAAAGTGGTCATGGGAAAGGTGCTCCAGACGGAATCGGAGGTCCGCGGTGGGCGCTGAAGCAGCTGGACCGGGAGCTCCTCCTGGAAGCCTCGATCGTGCAGGCCTGGGTGTCACCACCGGACAGGCCTGCCGACATCAACGACGAGGCGGAGTGGTTCCGGGAGGCCATGTCCGACATATGTGACGTGGCAATGCCCCGGGTCCAGCCTGGACGTGCCTCGCGCCAAGTGTACTGGTGGTTGCAGGAGCTGACGGCTCTGCGCACTGCGTGCGTGGCTGCGCGACGCCGGTACACCAGGCACCGCAGGCTCCGTATCAAACCTCCGGATACGGAAGCCATTCAGGCGGAGCTGTACGAGGGGTACAGAGCGGCGAAGACCGCCCTCCAAGCGGAGATCCTGCGGGCCAGGGGGTTGGCCCGCGAGGAGTCGCTGGGGACTCTGGACAGGGACCCGTAGGGACGCCCGTACAAAGTGGTGCAGGATAAACTCCGCCCATGGGCTCCCCCGCTGACGCAGAGTCTCCGGCCCCAGCTTGTGGAGGACGTGGTGAGCGCTCTGTTCCCTTCCCGAGGGGAACATACCTCCCCGCCTATGGCTCCGCCTACTGCGGTGCCCGGTGCGGACCACACCGCCAGCGACGACGACGACGACGATGCTCCGGAGGTGACCGAGGTAGAAATGAGAGCGGCGGTACGCAGGCTTAATGCCAAAAATACCGCCCCAGGACCCGACGGCTTACCTGGGAAGGCCTGGGTCCTGGCCTTGGAGGCTCTCGGGCCTCGACTTAGGGGGCTCCTAAGCGCATGCATGGAGAGGGGCCAGTTCCCGCTTCGCTGGAAGACGGGGAAACTGGTCCTCATAAAGAAGGCAGGGCGCCCTGCGGACTCTCCGTCCGCTTATCGGCCCATCGTGCTCCTCGATGAGGTGGGCAAGCTCTTTGAAAGAGTCATTGCAGACCGCCTCGTCGGCCAGCTGGTGCGGGTGGGGCCGGATTTGGCGGAGAGCCAGTTTGGTTTCCGCAGAGGGCGCTCTACGGTGGACGCCATCATGCGTGTGCGAGCCCTGACGACGGGGAATGCTGTTGCCCAGGGTGGGGTCGTCTTGGTAGTGTCCTTAGACATCGCCAATGCCTTCAATACCATGCCCTGGAGTTGCATCAGGGAGGCACTCCGGTATCACCGGATGCCGACCTACCTCTGTCGTGTGGTCGAGACCTATTTGACGGACAGGGCCGTCATCTACCCCGGTCACCAGGGAGTGTGGAACCGGCAAGAGATGTCGTGCGGTGTCCCACAGGGATCGGTCCTGGGGCCGCATCTGTGGGACATCGGATACGACTGGGTGCTGCGCGTCGACCTCCCTAGCGGCGTCAGCGTAGTGTGCTACGCTGACGACACGTTGGTCCTGGCGCAGGGGAGGTCGCACCAGGCGGCGGCCGAATTAGCGGCACGCGGGGTTGCGACAATCGTCGAAAGGATCCGGCAATTGGGACTCGAGGTGGCCCTGCACAAGTCCGAGGCCATGTGTTTTCATGGTCCTCGGAACGCGCCACCGTTGGGGTCCCAAATAACGGTAGGAGGGGTTTCTATCGGCGTCGAGTCGACGATGAAGTACCTGGGACTCGTCCTCGATAGCCGGTGGAACTTCGTGGAGCATTTCCGACGTTTGGCTCCCAAACTTGAGCGGGCGGGCGCTGCATTGAAGCGGCTCCTGCCCAATCTAGGGGGTCTAAACGCCTCCTGCCGGAGGCTCTATGCGGGGGTCGTGCGGTCCATGGCCCTATACGGGGCTCCTGTATGGGCGCGCTCTCTGGCGCTGCGGCCAGCCCGCCGGTTGAGCGCGGCCCAAAGGGTCATGGCCATCCGGATGGTCCGAGGATACCACACGGTCTCCTGTGAGGCAGCAAGCCTTCTTGCCGGATTGCCGCCATGGGATCTGGAGGCAAAAGTCCTCGCGCACGTATGGGAGTGGCGCGAGGAGGCGAAACGCCAGGGCGTAAGTCCGCTGCCGCGAGAAATCGCGGCACAGCGGACGGAGCTCCGGCGGGATCTCATGGCGTCATGGAAAGTACGGTTGTCGCAACCCAGTGCTGGCCACGCCACGATTGCGGCGATAAGTCCCCTCTTTGAGGAGTGGCTGGAGAGGCGCCACGGCGTCCTCACCTTCCGCCTGACGCAGGTCCTCACCGGACACGGCAGCTTCGGGAGGTTCCTGTGTCGGATAAGGCGGGAGGAAACGTCCGGGTGTCACCACTGTGTGGATCGCCCGGAGGACACGGTGGAGCATACGGTGGAGGTCTACCCGGCTTGGACAGAGCACCGCCGTGTCCTCTTGGAGGCGATCGGCGGCAGAGACCTCTCGCGTCCGGCCCTGGTTCAGGCCATGGTACGGAGCGAGAGGGCATGGGCAGCCGTCACTTCCTTCTGCGAAGCAGTAATGCTCGCGAAGGAGGAGGCGGGACGGTTGAGGGAAAGGCAAGTTTCGCGCCCTCTTGCCCCTAGCCGCCGCAGGAGACGCCCAGGGCGTCGGGAATCCCGGGTGGATTTCCGGCCACCGTAGGCGCGGGCTTGCGGACGGTGAGCAATGGGTAGCTCACCGTCCGGTAAGGACCAGGCCCGGGTCGACGGCGCGTTGTATTCCACGCGCGCCTCAAAGAGATGTCGTCAGCACATAGTAGGGGTCCACTAGGGCCGATGCCTGCCGGGGTCGCGGGATGGTACTTATGGGTCACCGAGGCCCCCGCAACACAGGCAACAAGAAGGAATACGGGTGGGTTTTAGTCAGTAAGAGTTTGACACACCCTCCCGCTCCGCCCAAAGCGGGAGAAGTTATTTGATGATTTCCCACCCAAAAAAAAAAAAAAAGACGGAATCGGAGCCGTCATAAAACGTACCGCAGATGATTGCGTACGATTTGGAAAAGACGTAGGCACTTTACAGGACTTTTGGCATATCATGTGTGCAAAAATGAAGAACGTCAAGATACACATAGTGACGAAAAAAGCTATCATGGATAAAAGGATTCCACAAGACATAAAGACATTTAAAGGTACAATGTCAGTACATCAAGTACTATGGTCCTCAAATAGTCTAAGAATAGTTTTAGTAGATTAGTTTTAATAGTTTAGGCCAATTACATGTAAAAATTTAGAAAAATTAAATAATTCTTTGGCCAGTCAACTATGTGTTCAGAGTTTTAATAATATAAGTGACCCAAATGAGTTCTACGCCGCGTTCTTTTTACTATAAAAAAAGCAATTTAATGACACTTTTCCACTAAAGACTAAAAGTATTTACACAAAGTTCTTATTTAGTGATTGGGCAACTCCAGGTATTCGTAAAAGCGAGAAAAAACTTTTTGAACTTTATGGCCTAAAGCAACATATGAAAAACAAAAGCTTTCATGAGTATGTTGCAAAATATTCTAAAACTTTTAAAAGTGTGTGCAAAATTGCTAAAGCTCTTTATATTAGCAATAAAATAAAATCTTCTGATGATAAAATAAAAACTACCTGGCAAATAATAAATAATGAAACAGGTAGGAAAAAACCGCGTAATACTGAATTTGTTTTAGAGACTGCACATGGGCCCATCACTTCAGATGTAGAGATAGCTCAAGAATTCCAAACTTTTTGCTAATATTCCCCTTAAAACTACTGAAACTTTAAATTCCTCACCCGCGCTTTCTGCTGCCTTACTTTAAAAAAATGTAAAGGCATGCCCTTTAGAGTTTAGGTTTCAGCATACAAACCCCCAGGCTGTTATAAAAGTTTTTAAAGATCTTAAAATTAAATCAACAGAAGATCTCTGGGGAGCGTCTGTAATAGTCTGTAGATCTATCATCGAAACCATTGCGCCCTATTTAGCTTTCATATTTAACACCAGTGTTGACCAAGGAGTCTTTCCAGATCTCATGAAACACAGTAAAGTAGTTCCTTTGTTCAAATCCGGTGATAGTAAAGAACCCAACAATTATAGGCCTGTGTCAGTTCTGCCAGTTCTCAGTAAGGTGTTTGAAAAGTTGATGCTTAATCAAATTTTACGCCACTTTAATAAACATTCCATCTTTTATGAACAACAGTACGGTTTCACCAAAGGGCGTTGTACGACTGACGCCGGTGTAACCCTAATAAAGAATATTTTTAACGCACTTTAACTGGAAAGAAGCACAGGATGCCATTGGTATCTTTTGCGACCTCTCTAAGGCGTTCGATTGCGTAAACCATGAGACACTTCTGCTGAAACTAGAGCACTATGGACTTAGAAATACAGCTCTTGATTTACTAAGATCATACCTAGAATAATAAAGATAGAAAGGTTAAAGTTCAAGTAAACGGCGTAAACTCATTGGGGTCTGAAATGGCAATGGGCGTTCCTCAAGGTTCGATATTGGGTTCAATCCTCTTTTTAGTTTACATTAATGATTTTCCCCAATTACTTCAAAATCAACCGAAGATGGTGTTATTTGCAGATGACACATCATTCATCTTTAAAATAGACCGACGATCACAAAATCATGACGACGTGAATAACTCTATTCTTCAGGTCCATGATTGGTTTACGGTAAATAATTTGGTACTAAATGAAAAAAAAACCAAATGCATTAGATTTAAATTACCTAATGTTAGAAGTAGCGAATGTGATCTCATATTGAATGGAGAAAAACTGGAATTTATTAATCAAACGGTTTTCCTAGGAATCACTCTAGACGAGAAACTACAATGGGGACCACATATAACATCTCTTGCGGGGTGGCTAAGCTCGGCCGCTTATGCTGTTAGAAAGATAAGACAGTTGACAGATGTAGAAACCGCGCGTTTGGTCTATTTTAGCTACTTCCACAGCATTATGTCGTACGGCATTTTATTGTGGGGTCGGGCTGCTGACATTGATTCCATCTTTATTTTGCAAAAGCGAGCTGTCAGAGCCATTTATAATCTACGTCGCCGTGAATCTCTTAGGGAACAATTTAAAAAGATTAATATTATGACAGTACCTTGCCAATTCATTTATGAAAATATTATGTATGTAAGAAAAAATCGACATCTTTTTAATAAAATAAGTGATAGACATAATTTTAATACTAGAAATAAAGACAAAATAGATCAACCATTTTTCAGACTATCTAAAGTACATACATCTTTTAAGGGGTACTGTGTCAAATGTTACAACAAAATACCTTGTGATATATTGCAATAAAACATGTTAAAAGTACACTTTGTATACAAGCATATTACAAATTAGAGGATTATATCCAAGATAAGAATGCTTGGAAACATGCTGGTCCAGCTCCATAGGACAATCTAGAGTCTAGACAAAATCAAACTGGTTGCTATTTTAATTGTACAATTTATTATTTGATACAAATAATAAATCAATGTTGAATTTCAATTCTGTGATTACTTTAACTCACACACTGACTTTATTTACTATTTTTAGGAAAACGTATACTTTTACAATGTTTGTAAATATGTGAGCATCATGTACCTATCACATAATTCATTTATCTGTCATTGCTTTATTTTTCATTCTTTTTTTACCTATTTTGGTATAGTAATTTTATTCTAGGTGCATCGTCTTCACATATAATTTTAAAATGTACATATACAAAATTTTGTAAAACATTTTAAAAGAGTAACGGTGGAGTTTCTTGCCCATTCTTCTCCATACGAACCTACCTTTTGGAAGGGGCAACTAGAATCAATTCAATTTTTTTTTTGTTAATTTTGACGTTCAAAAGTGCCTTTTATGTGCCTATTTAAAATAAATAATTTGACTTTGACTTTGAATAACTTTCAGGAAATTGAGTTGCTTTTTCTGCGAAAATGGAACAGATTGTGCCCATGGATATCATTTGGGATAAATGGATGTACCTAACTTGAATATCGAACCAAAACAGGGATTCTTGCAAGATTTCTTGGATGATAATACAACTCAAGAATTAATAGAGGAAATCACAAACTCGCCCAAGAGATTAAATACAACTACTCAGGATAGCTTAAACTATGAACACCAAAGAGATCAATCGCAGAATATTTTTGAAACAAAATCACCTAAGGTGCAAATACTTTCAGATGTGCGTTTACATTGGTCAAATACACCTTTTAGTAGTAATGTTGCATCAACTTCTCGAAAAGCTAGGCTACCTACAACATTACGAAAAATTTGTTGCATTACCTTCAAAGACAAAGGCCGAAACAGGTAGAGAAAATAAATCTAAAATGACTAGTCAATTATGTAACAGATATTTTTTGAGGAAACAGAAAAAGCAATCAATAGAGAGAAATGAAAAGAACGAAACAGAAGAAAAAGAAAATGAACGAGATAATGACGTCGATGATTTGCAAATATTTTGATTGTTTCTTTTGATTGTTTGTTTTGATTGTTTCTTTTGATTGTTTATTTTGATTCTTTCTTTTAATTGTTTCTTTTGATTGTTTCTTTGATTGTTTATTTTGAATGTCGTTTTTGTAAGCAGGATTACTAGTTTTTTTTAGTTGAGATTTGACATAGGTTAAGTGATATCTGTTACCCTTTTTAAATGTACCGCTAAGAGTCTTTGAGATTTTTATTCTTATTTTCTAAAAAAAAATTAGGTATATTTGCCAAAGAATTTGAATTAAAAAAGTACGTATTTTGTTATTTAATAGTAATAAAAAAAAAAGTATAATAAAAATGCAAATGAGACTGAACAAAACAAATGATTACTCAGAGGCTAATTGCTTAGATTACACCTTGGTTGTTATTTTGTTTTTACAATTTGTGTAGTTTTAATAGCAATATAGGTAAACGATTATTACAGTAAACAAATGAGAAATACTTGTGCTTTACTTATTATAAGAATATAAATAAAAATATTTTAATTTGTATCTCATCTTAAGTCATTACCATTAAATACTACGAGTATGTCACTACCATCACGTAGTAATCATTTCCATAACACGAAAAATCATTACCATCACAAATTAAAATTTCAGCTACCTATATCTCGGACATTAATCGATGCAATTCGAAAATATCTACACATAGTATTATTAAGCCGTCATATTTTCGTTTCACACTAAGATTTCAAAATCTAAAATTTATCTATTTTTTTTTTCAAATCGGACCGAAATCAGAGAACCACCTGTTTAAATCCTTTTAGTACCAGTACCTACATTTTGTTTTCAATAATAATTAAATAGTTGTTTTTATTAACTAGGTACTTATCACTTATTTAACCTGTAATGCTTCACGTATGCGCACTAAGAACGTTAAGAAAACGCAATACCAACGAACAAATATTTTATTGTAGCTAGATACCTACCTACGGGTTGCCAAAATAAAAGAATATTCATCAAAAATCATCGATATCAATACTGTTACAAAATTCAAAACTTCAACTGACACTCGCGCAGCGCGCGCTCCGGCGGCTAGGCTCACTTCACCCAGCCGAAGTGAAGTGAAGTTGCTATGGTTACGAGAATCGGGTGGAGTGAAAATGCCGCGCCTGCGCTTTAGGAGCTGTCATTATTTACATTACTTTTTTTTTTCATTTTCTATCATTGACGGCCATGCCCATAAGCCTAATCGTACCCGTTCTAGTTCAGAGAGAATAATTAGTACCTATCCATTTATTTCAATGCATTTAGATACCTATGTATTTTTATCTAAATCCTTTTAGTACCAATATCTACATTTTGTTACATATATTATTTAGCCTATAACATTAAGAAAATGCAATACCAACGTCCATTAAGTACAGCTTCTTCATGCATCTTCGTAGCCTGCGCATAGGTAGTTACCTACACAGTTTTTCAGCTCATCAGCTGATGACTTAAAAGCAAACCGACAACCAACGTGATGAGATGCGCTAACAGACGATTTGTGTATTTATCATTTAATTAAATGAAAGATGTGCGGATCATCACCTAATATTTGATTGTAGATACCTAGGAACTTACTTAACTAAACATTGATAATATTTAAAACAATATTAATTAAATCATAATCACCATCATACTATTACAAAATTCAACGGTTCCACCTAGATCACGGCCCGATTCTCGTGACTTGCAGACTTGGAAACCACCGCGTGGTTTCTATGGTAACGAGAATCGAGTGAAGTGAGAAGATCTACGGGCTTGCGCGATATACGCTGTCATTATCCATGCATCCATCATGTACCTATCTAACATGTCTTCAAGCATTGCCGTATTCGAGTTTAGAAAAAACTTACCTACTCTTTATTTCCATGCTTTTAGATATTCCAACTGTTTTTATACATTTAAAAAGTCAGTTTAGGTTTCATTTTGTTGTCAACACATGGATATTAGTTGAAATGAGATTGAGCAACTCCATAATTATAATTTGTGCTACGCAAGTATTCAGTAAATTGTTTGTTTAACTAAGTTCAAAATACGTAAGGCACATATGTCGTGAGATCCCATCGTCTAGAATCTAGATAAACCAGAGCTCACAGTAACAGAATATATCAATAATCTAGTTATAGGTGCTGTTATGATGTGTAAACACCCAAATTGCTTCTCTCTTGCTAACGAGAAATTATAATTATTATAATTCATGTATTTATTTCTATATTATGGGTATATTATTTGTGTGTATGTTTATTTTAAGCCAATAAAATGATGTATGTTTAGGTTCCTTTAATCTAATTTAAGTTTTTCTGCAAGTATGCTGTTTTACACATTGTCTGTCATCAAACTCTCCTGTCGCAGGTCTGCTGAAAGAAATCTCTTATGATACTCGTATAAGTAGTTCCTTTGTGGTCTTCCATCTTCATGTATTTTACTTTATTAAGTGTTTAGTATGTACATAAATAAATAAAATGTATTCCTTTGTATCACATTAAAAAAAATTGCTAATACATTATTCCTACTGAGCAAGCTGCCTCCCGAGGTTCAACTTCTTGATTTTGGTACCGAAGGGCATCGGATGTGTGTGGTCTGCACGCTGCCATGGCTGGAAATAATGGTAAGCATTTATTTCTATTTGATTTATTTCATTCCTACAGTCATCTGAGTATATTTTTTTTAAGTGTAACAGTGCTAACATGGATTGTCAATTTAGGAATGCAATAAAGCAGCGCGCGAAATTCAAATTTTGTTGCGAAACGTCCCATAGACACACACATTTCCACCATAGATGATGAAGTTTAGTGATCTTTGTCTATGGATGGTTTGGAAATTAATAATTAATAGTTACTAAAATTGAAAATGACAAACGAATTCAAAGTAGGCCGCACTAAATTTAAACATTAAATTTTTTGATTAGAGCATAAATTGCAGATATTTTATTTAATTTGGAACGTTGCGGCGTGAGCCACCAGTGTTGCCAACCAGAATTTAAAATTTGGTTAACATTGTTGAGATTTTGTCGCCCTATATCACAGACTACAATATAATATAGGGTACCCTATATTAACACCGGTACTTTGTTTCAATGATAAAATACACAAATTAGTTAAAACTTACATGCTTACGCACGACTATGGTTGCGTTGTTTTGTTGTAGCAATAAAATAAGAAAAATAGTTACATCCACAGACCGAAAATATCTAAATATGTGGCGACCTATGGAACTAACATGATATTTATGAATACTGGGTGTTTGTTCTTTTGTGTTTGTGTAATAATTTGTTCATCTGACTTATAATAAAATGATTATTGAACTTTTATTTCCAATAAATGTTCGATGAAAACTCGAAAAATTAATTAACCGCTAATAAATAATTAATATTAATTTGTCTTAAAATCCGTCAGCCTTTGAACAGTTATTTCTCGTTTCCACACGAACAAACTACTATAGTACTAAAAGAAAAATAAACAACCGTTCTATGGTAAAGGTGGTTCTGCAGTGGTAGCCCGCGAAATTATTTTTTCTTACGATTTTTGCAATTTGCAGGTCAGTGGCAGGTTGTATCTTGATCAAAATATGATTCGCGACCATATTAGATATGTATTTAGAGACATGGGACGGTACGCGAATTCGTAATGCCGAAACTATTTATTGGTATGGTTAGGGTTACCAATACTGGGTTTTCAAACTATTTTAACTATGTATTGGTATTGGAATGGTGTTGAAACAACATAAGTACTTAACTAATATTTTGATAACAATGTGTAGTGATACCAAGCACCGAGTTCGCTTATGGCATTGGAATGGTTTTGTAACAATTTTTTTATTAGGTAACTATGAACTGAGCTTTATTTTTTTTTTTTGAGGGTGGGAAATCATCAAATAACTTCTCCCGCTCTGGGTGGAGCGGGAGGGTGTGTCAGACTCTTACTGACTAAAACCCACCCGTATTCCTTCCTGTTGCCTGTGTTGCGGGGGCCTCGGTGACCCATAAGTACCTTCCCGCGACCCCAGCAGGCATCGGCCCTAGTGGACCCCTACTTTATGCTGACGACATCTCTTTGAGGCGCGCGTGGAATACGACGCGCCGTCGACCCGGGCCTGGTCCTTACCGGACGGTGAGCTACCCATTGCTCACCGTCCGCAAGCCCGCGCCTACGGTGGCTGGAAATCCGCCCGAGATTCCCGACGCCCAGGGCGTCTCCTGCGGCGGCTAGGGGCGAGAGGGCGCGAAACGTGCCTTTCCCTCAACCGTCCCGCCTCCTCCTTCGCGAGCATTACTGCTTCGCAGAAGGAGGTGACGGCTGCCCATGCCCTCTCGCTCCGTACCATGGCCTGAACCAGGGCCGGACGCGAGAGGTCTCTGCCGCCGATCGCCTCCACGAGGACACGGCGGTGCTTTGCCCAAGCCGGGCAGACCTCCACCGTATGCTCCACCGTGTCCTCCGGGCGATCCACACAGTGGTGACACCCGGACGTTTCCTCCCGCCTTATCCGACACAGGAACCTCCCGAAATGAACTGAGCTTGGGTTCAATATTTGAAAGTTGGTCGGTATTAAATATAACCGCCCATTGTATATTTTGTAGTGTTTGATTTATTTTTTCACATTCACCCATTTCTATTTTACAGAATTATAATCATTAGAATACATCTTTCTTTAGATTTGCAATTGGCGTTCCAGTACTACCTACTTAGTCTGTGGTTTCACCTTAAACAATTTATGATATTGCTGTCAAATTTGGGCGGTTTTCGTAAGTTTTTGGCATAGCAGTTTTCCGCTATTTCATTTTTGTTTTGTGGTTTGGTTGCTGATCGAGTAAAGTTTGCGTTGATTTATTTCAGTTCATATAAACAAATTAATGTTGAATTTAGTGTTTACTTTGAATTAGTACCTATGTCAGTGACAATTATTAGTGTGATATAATCGAAACTAAATGGATTCCTCAACTCCACAAGTCATGGTTATGCGAACTAGATCAACTAGACCATCAGTCTGGTGGTTAGCCTTACAATAATGAGTGGTGGTCAGCAGGTATGCCGAAGTTAACTTAGTCATAATAATTATAAGGTCGTAAACACACAGTGGGTGCCTGAAGACGGGCGTCGTCACCAAGGCACAACATAAGGAAAACTGAAAAAGTATGGGAAGACCTTTGCCCACCAGGGGGCAATATAGGTAAAAAAAATAGAAATTGAATAGGTACACATAAGCAAGTGAATTTTATTAATCTGATATAGGTATTCTACCACTCAGCGGATGAGCTATGCGACCCTGCAATTGCTAAGGCATTAAAGGAACTGAAGAATATAAAAGGACCGCCTCTACTTGATTTGAACACATCAATCCTACCTAGTAAGTATTCATTATGTCCCACACTATTTTTGATAAACAAATTATGGAGCCAATAAATTGGACATGGACAGGCATGGGCATGGAATTAAGAATTGTTGCAACTCATTGCCCTCAAAATACAGGAATAATGTTGGCCCAATGTGGTTAATTTTAATTGGCTCAGACTCTGATATTTTATTGTATTATAAATAAATCATACCGCTGTACTTATTTAAAGTACTACATTTGCTGCAGGTAGTATACTGATGATAATGAAAATTTTAATTTAGGTGGTTAAAATTGATATTAAAAAATGTACTCTGATGACTGTAGTTGATATAAATCAAATAGTAATAAATGCTTACTATTTCTCCAGCCACGGCAGCGTACAGACCACACACAACCGACGCCTCTCCGGTCCCGACATCAAGAAGTTGAACCTTGGGAGGCAGCAGGCTCAGTAGGAAAAACGTATTAGCAAATATTTTTGATGTGATACAAAGGAATACATTTTATTTATTTATGTACATACTAAACACTTAATAAAGTAAAATACATGAAGATGGAAGACCACAAAGGAAATACTTATATCATAAGAAATTTCTTTCAGCAGACCTGCGACAGGAGAGTTGGACGACAGACATAGACACTGTGTAAAACAGCATACTTGTAGAAAAACTTAAATTAGACTTATGCAACCTAAACATACATAATTTTATTGGCTTAAAATAAACATACACACCAATAATATACCCATAATATAGAAATAAATACATACATGAATTATAATAATTATAATTTCTTGTAAGCTAGAGAGAAGCAATTTGTGTGTTTACACTTCATAACAGCACCTATAACTAGATTATTGATATGCCTTCTGTTACTGTGGACTGTGGTTTATTTAGATTCTAGACGATGCGATCTTACTACATAACATGTGCCTTTCGTATTATGAACTTATATAAAAAACAATTCACTGAATACTTGCGTTGCTCAATCTCATTTCAACTAATATTCAAAACGAGTGTTGAAAACAAAATGAAACCTACTAAACTGACTTTTTACCCGACTGCCTCAGGAGGGTAATGTTTTTCGAGAGTATGTATGTACCTATGTATGTATGTATGTATGTATGTCTATTACTTTGGCACGCTCTGTAGCCTAAACGGCTTGATGGATTTTAACATATGAGGTATGCTTAGATTCGTCTTAATTGTGGGAGTGACATAGGCTATATAAAATTTATAAATTGCACCTGCAAATACAAAAAAAAAGGAGGGGAATGGTTTTTTTTTAAATTAATTGCAACAATATTGGTATCAAATAAAAGCTAGTAATGAGTAATTTTCAAATATATATGTTAATAAAACTAAAAAGCTTGAAATAAAATAAATTATTTAAAAAACCAAAAAACCCGACTGCAAAAACACATAACTGAAAAGGGAGAAACAAGCATTATAATGTATATAATTTTGGTCTTGCAGGCGGGGACAGTCGAATAACCTGAAATATGGTGTAACTTTTGATTGTCCCCCCGCCTGCGATACCAAAATTATATAGATTATAATGCTTGTTTTTCCCTTTTCAGTTATGTGTTTTTGCAGTCGGGTTTTTGTTAAATGTATAAAAACAGTTGGAATATCTAAAAGCATAGAAATAAAGAGTAGGTAAGTTGTTTCTAAACTCGAATACGGCAATGCTTGAAGACAGGTTAGGTACATGATGGGTGCATGGATAATGACAGCGTATTCGCGCAAGCCCGTGGATAATCTCACTTCACTCGATTCTCGTTACTATAGAAACCACGCGGTGGTTTCCAAGGTAACGAGTCTGCAAACCACGAAAATCTGGCCGTGAGCTAGGTGGAACCGATGAATGTTGTAATAGTATGATGGTGATTATGAATAATGAATATTGTTTTAATTATTGGCAACGTTTAGATAGAATACTCTTTATTATGTACACCATAAAAATTACAGATACAAATGTTGAAATTTTACAAGGGGTGACACAATGGGCGGTCTTATCGCTAAAAGCGATCTTTTACAGACAACCTTTGGATGGATTAAAGGGGGAGGAGAGACAATACTGCAGGTAGTCAGTGGTGTACCAGTTACATATACAATAAATACATATAATACATAAAGCATATACTATACATAACATATATCATACATACATACATACATACATACATATATATATATATATATATATATGCAAAACAAAATCAAGAACTAATATAACTATAAGTAATGATGATGTTTAGGGAGAGAGAAAGTGTTTTTTTATCTGAATTTTAAAAGTGGACAAAGTTTGTGCACGCCTTATCGACATGGGCATATTGACATTTAGTTAATTAGGTAAGGTAGGTATCTGCAATAAAATATTAGGCGATGATCCGCACATCTTTTATTTAAATGATAAATACACAAATCGTCCATTAGCGCATCTCATCACGTTGGTTGTCGGTTTGCATTTAACTCATGAGCTGACAATAGGTTCCTACTCAATCTGCCGGGGTTGCGGGTAATTTCGAAAGGGATACTCTGGCCTCTGGCATCACACAGGCAACAGAAGGAACACGGGCGGGGTTTTAGTGAGTAAGAGTCACACGCCTTCTCGCTCCGCCCAGAGCGGAAGAAGTTGTTTATTAATTATGTACTCAACCAAAAAAAAAATTATTAATACTGACTAACAAACTATGTCATGTAGGTAACTAACTAACTAACCTATACAAAGCGCAGCCTACGAGAAGATGCATTGTAGAAGCTGTACCTAATGGACATTGGTATTGCATTTTCTTAATGTTCTTAGTGCGTCTGCGTGACGCGTTAAAGGCTAAATAATATTGTTACAACATTTAGGTATTAAAAGGATGACTTATAAATACATATCTAAAAACGTTGAAATAAATAGATAGGTACTAATTATTGTCTCTGAACTAGAATAGATACGAATAGGCTTATGGACATTGCTGAAAATGATGGAAAATTAAAAAAAAAACGAATGTGAATAATGGCAGTGCTTAAAGCGCCTTATACAGTGCACCTAATTCTGGTAACTATAGCAACAGCATTTCACTTCGGCTGGGTGAAGTGAGCCTAGAACTGTTGCATTTTGTAATAGTATTGGTGACGATGATTTGATGAATATTTGGTGTGGCAAGTTATTGCCCCTTACATTTTTTTGATTGTGGACGGTTTATAAGGTGTCTGTAGTCTGTCTTAAGCTTATATTGCAGCCGCGGATATTGTGTGTCGCGGGGTTTAGAGAATCCTGCGGCTAGTGACAGCTAATGATGGCTGTCAGACGTCATAGTGCACCGGCGCCGAACGGAAGCATTTCGTCTCACCGCAAACCAAGTTTTTTCAATCTCAATTCATCGCGCCCGCAAAACCGCAAACTTTATTACGTTATCCCGTAATCCTTGGGGATATACTGTACTACGTTTTCAAAATTAAAAATAATAACCCGCGTCCGATTAAATCCAAATATATAGACTTTCAAGTGACCAGTGTACGGGCAAGCAAGGTGGCCACCTGCCCAGAAGGATTCTTCAAGACTTTCGCCAGGAGAAGCACAGGTACCGCTTTTGCATTATTTGCTGGAGTTAGGCTACAAACGCCACCTGACCGTCACCAATTCCTCTTTGAAAGTTTGCTCAAAAAAAAAGGCAAATTGAATTATTATGCATTCCAGATAATAATTTTTCTGTCGTCCTCGACCCGCAAGGATACACGGCTATTTATACGCCTGTCCCTCCACACTTATGGTCCATTCGAGCCTGGATAGGTATCAGTTAAATAAGTACAAGTCATTGCAAGTACTTACGATAATTTACAGCAATTAATATTAGATAGTGCCTTATAATGGCAACTCAAAAACAAGAAACTAAATTAGCTCAGCTTATTGCTAAAAAAGAAGTAATTTTTGAGCGAGTTAATCGCTTGTATAATTCTTCCAAAAGTATATCTAATTATGATTCACGCCCGAACGAGTTATTCCTAGCGCAGTCTGAATCTATTGGTGAATCTTGCAGCAAGTTTGAAACAATAATTGACCAGATCAATGAGTTGCAGTTTGAAATTGATGAAACCCCACCCGACTATGGGAGTCTAAGTTCTATTCAAGACTTATATTCAACTATTAAATACAAACGTAATCTCATTCTTTCAAGTGGCAAAACATTAACATCAGATCAGAAGGGAGGTAGAAGCATAAAGTTACCACCAATCGAGTTACCATCGTTCGACGGTAGAACTGAAAATTGACCCATGTTTTATGAAATGTTCCGTACTAATGTTTATTTAAATACTGATCTGACGGATTCGCAGCGTGTGCAGTATTTAATAAGTAAATTAACTCATGATGCCTTAAAACTAACTGCAGGCATTGTTCCCACAGGAGATACATACAGTGTTATGTGGAACAGTCTTGTCAAAAGGTATCAAGATAAACGTAGTTTAGGTATTCATTATCTCAATAATATACTGGACATTAAAAGATGCGCCGGCAATGCTGCTAGTCTGAATGCATTTGTAGAACGATATTCAGCGTCTGTCGCTGCATTGAAGCAGTTAGACATTCCAGACTTATTCGATTTCGCAATATTACACTGTGGTTTAAGAAAGGTTGACGCACAAACTGTTCAACAATTTGAAAGCCGTGTGAGTGGGAAAGAATTACCTTCCTATACGGAGTTTATATCATTTTTGCAAGACCATGTTAAGGTACTCCAGCGCTCACACGTTAATAATCCACAGACGGAACCACGTGCTAAGTCTAGTTTAGCTCACAATCGAATAAATAATACGCAAAGTATCGCCAAGTCGTTCATGTCATGCAAACCAGTGCCGAATAACCGTTGCCCGCTATGTGATAACGATGACGTCGATCATCGACTGTTCAATTGTTCACAATTTAAAAATATAAATTCACCGCAAGCTCGTTTCGAATTTATTAAAAAGAAACGCGGCTGTGTTAATTGTTTAAGTATATCCCACTCTTTGATTAAATGCAAGTCACGGAGCGTTTGTAAAATTTGTAAAAAAACACATCATTCCTTGTTACATTTTTCCGAAGTAAAAGATGATTCACCGCGCGAGCCTGCCGCTACGTCTGTCTCGCTTAGTGCCGCCGCTAAAATATGTTCACCGACAGAGACAACTATTTTGTTAGCTACCGCGCAGATATACGTATATGATAGCAGCGGCCCAGATAAGCTTGTTGTCAGGTGTTTAATAGACAATGGATCGCAAAATAATTTAATTACTGTGGACTGTTGTAAACGTTTGAACTTACCCATAATTAAATTACGCAATTCGTCTTTACAAGGTGTTGGTATGACCTCACGACCTGTACACGGCTTTATTTATCTCAATATAGAATCTCGGATTAATCCTCACAATAAGTATTAAATACACGCATTAGTTGTTGATTGCATTACAGATAGACTTCCCGCTAGTTTTATCAGATTAAATGACGATATGTCATATTTAAATAATTTACCGCTTGCTGACTCAACCTGGAATGTACCTGGTGGAATCGATGTTGTGCTTGGAGCACAGCTGTTCCCTTTTATTTATTTAGGTGATAGGGTTGACTCAGGCACCCGCGCACCCCCAGCTATACTGACTAGTTTCGGATATGTACTGATGGGTGATATTGATTGTCATAGTAGTGACGTAACACACATGACATCTTCGTTTACCGCGCTTGCTAGCATTGACGTCGAGTCAAGTTTGCAGAAGTTTTTTGAGCTAGAGGAAATTCCATCTCAGCGTTTTATTAGTCCGGACGAATTAGAGTGTGAAAATAATTTTAATTCTTCAGTTTTATTTAAAGACGGTAGATATTTTGTCGATTTGCCTTTCGCGCGCAATCCCTCCGAATTAGGCAATTCATGCGGTGTCGCTCATCGGCGGCTACTTGCGCTCGAGCGTAAATTCACGTGCGTGCCAACCCTACGCGAGGATTACAATAAAACTATCACCGATTATATAACTCAGGGGTATTTATCGGAGGTACCCGACTCTGAATTAACAGAAGAGGGTTACTACATACCGCATCACGCCGTTATTAGACCGGACAAAGACAGCATTCGAGTGGTTTTGGACGCTAGTGCCAAAACACACTCGGGGTTGTCACTCAATGACATTCTGCATGTCGGACCTAATTTACAGGCCGACTTGTTTTTATTATTACTCGATTTTCGTACCCTCCCTATCGCAATGACAGCGGATATAAAACAAATGTTCCTACGGATCGGTGTAAATGAGCACCACCGCAAATATTTTGCGTTCCCTTTGGATTAAAGCCTAGTCCTTATTTAGCGATGCGCACAATACGCAATTTAGCGTGTGAGCATGGCGACCGCTATCCTGAGGCTTCTAAATTAGTAGAAACTCAGTTTTTTATGGACGATTATGTCTATTCTGTTCCTGATGAACAGATTGCTATACAATTATCCCGCGATTTAATTGAGTTATTTAAGTTAGGATCCTTTGACCTGGTCAAATGGGCTACTAACCCACCCGCTTTGTTGGAGATTCTCCCAGAGTCTCACCGCTTACCAGTTAATTTTTCTGGCATGGATAATGATAAACATAATTTCAAAATCCTTGGATTAACCTGGGAACCCGCTGATGATTATTTTTCTTTGACAACAGTCGCTGTAGATGATAAATGCACTAAGCGTGCGATTCTATCGCTAGTTGCCCGCTTGGTCGACGTACTTGGCCTCGTAGCACCCGTCGTGTTGTACGCGAAAATCCTAATTAAGGAACTTTGGTTAGCTAAAATAGGTTGGGATGAGGTTCCTCCGGACTCCATCACCAATCGGTTTTCCGTTTTTTTGCGCGATTTCCCCTCACTCTCTTCTCTAAAGGTTCCTCGCCACATTGGCGTCTTTAGAGAAGCTGTAGTGAATATCGTAGCCTTTTGCGACGCCAGCTTTAGTGGTTATGGTTGTTGTATTTATTTACACATAACTGACTCTAAAGGCAATATCAGCGTGTGGCTTTTATGTGCAAAGTCCAAAGTTTCCCCCGCTAAAATAACAACGCTAGCTCGATTAGAACTTGTCGCCGCTTTACTTCTGTCTAAGCTTGTTCGCGTGGTCAAAGATAAACTTTCCGCTCGTGTACCTATTGCAGGTGTCTACGCTTTCTCGGACTCCACCATAGCTCTTTCGTGGATCCACTCATCTCCCCATAGATGGTCTATTTTTGTCAGTAATCGCATTGCTAAAATACAGGAAAACCTACCTACCTGTTTTAATCACGTGTCCGGAAAGGAGCGATTGTCTCTCCCGCGGCATGCTGCCATCTGATTTAATTGAACACTCGTTATGGTGGAACGGTCCTACTTGGCTCCATCAACCCATTAGCGAGTGGCCTTTAAAGTTCTCTCCTACTGAATGTGAAACATTGCCAGAGTTTAAATCAAAGGTTTTTCTTGTAGAAACATCAAATACTGAACCGCGTATTTTAGATACAATAGCTGACCGTGTTTGTTCATGGAATAAATTGTTACGTGTATTTATGTACATTCTTAAATTTACGAACAGACTACTTAGTCATAGCTCTGTTAAAAATATACAAACCGCCGAAAATTTCATTATTCGAATAGTTCAAAATGCGCATTTTCTAATGTCCAGTCCACTTAAGCATTTGCCTTCTTCTG
Source organism: Atethmia centrago (assembly GCA_905333075.3). Lineage (NCBI taxonomy): Eukaryota > Metazoa > Arthropoda > Insecta > Lepidoptera > Noctuidae > Atethmia > Atethmia centrago. Next base: position 34,871,646 of record HG995369.1, read on the forward strand.
AATTGACAGAAGAAAACATAAATTTAACAAACCGCAAAAGGCTTTTGGATCAGCTTGTGTTATCCTACTGGAACAAATGGCGAGTTGAGTACTTGCACACGTTGCAAGTTCGCCAGAAATGGTGCACTCCCGATCGCCCTATAGAGATCGGTACTGTCGTTCTCTTGGGTCAAGATAACGTACCACCATTGACTTGGCCATTGGGCATCATAGTGGAAGTTTTTCCGGGATCGGATGGTGTAATTCGAGTAGCTTCAGTAAAAACCGCGTCAGGTACATATAAACGTCCTGTCACCAAGTTATATCCTTTGCCTACCCAATAGAACTATATTATTTCGTAGTTTAATTTAGTTTATAATTTACAATAGTATATTTTCTCAATGGTACGCCATTACATAGTTATAATTTAGCTTAGTAATTCAACTTTGTCTTAATTTAATCAAACTGTAATTTCATTCTTTGGAATCTGATAATTAATTTCGAACGCCGTTTCCTAGTAATGGTGTTTTGAACTGCTGCTTGGGATTCTCTTGATGCTTTCAGACTGCCAGATATATAAACATCATCTCATCCTCCCAACCGCACCAGCTTTTCAGCGTATAGATTATCATCTTTGAAAGCTCGGGACCTTTCAAGGCGGGGAGTATGGTGTGGCAAGTTATTGCCCCTTACATTTTTTTGATTGTGGACGGTTTATAAGGTGTCTGTAGTCTGTCTTAGGCTTATATTGCAGCCGCGGATATTGTGTGTCGCGGGGTTTAAAGAATCCTGCGGCTAGTGATAGCTAATGATGGCTGTCAGACGTCATAGTGCACCGGCGCCGAACGGAAGCATTTCGTCTCACCGCAAACCACGTTTTTTCAATCTCAGTTCATCGCGCCCGCAAAACCGCAAACTTTATTACGTTATCCCGTAATCCTTGGGGATATACTGTGTTAAGTTTTCAAAATTAAAAATAATAACCCGCGTCCGATTAAATCCAAATTATAGACTTTCAAGTGACCAGTGTACGGGCAAGCAAGGTGGCCACCTGCCCAGAAGGATTCTTCAAGACTTTCGCCAGGAGAAGCACAGGTACCGCTTTTGCATTATTTGCTGGAGTTAGGCTACAAACGCCACCTGACCGTCACCAATTCCTCTTTGAAAGTTTGCTCAAAAAAAAAGGCAAATTGAATTATTATGCATTCCAGATAATAATTTTTCTGTCGTCCTCGACCCGCAAGGATACACGGCTATTTATACGCCTGTCCCTCCAATATTCTTTTATTATTGGCAACGCGTAGGTAGGTATTTACCTACCTAAAATAAAATATTAGATAGGTTCTTATTAAATAATCCGCACGTCTTTTTATTTAAATGGCTTATGTAAACACACATTGTTTAGGTAAGTTCCCACATAGTTTGTACGGGGATAAATTCTATGGTCCGTTATCTCTTCTTATTGAATAGATTTGGGATTAAACCAACGTCGCACAGTCTTTACTCGGCTCAATTTATTCACTATAGCTTCTTCAAAACACATCGCGATTGGGATTGCGTTTATTTAATCAGTTAACAAATGGTTCTTAAAAACAAACAATACAAAGCTTTGAAATAATTTATAGAATTAGCATAAAAATATTATTAAAATCTCGATTATGATTGTAAATGTAATCCTTGGTCCATCCCTAGTATCAGGTGGGATGACACTGCCAGTTCACTCCACGCTCACTACACCTAAGTTTTCACGGTGAGATGGTTACAGAATAGCACTGCAGTTTATTGTCCCTTATATTCTTATTATAATTTCGAACAGCTGATATTAGATCATGATCATGAATGTGCCAACTTTTTTTGACACGCGTTTATTAGCTTCGCCTGTATGTATGTTTGTACGTAACGAAATCATTGAACTCGATTTTCGACCACTTATTTTCATATTGATTCTACTTTTATACCAATATCTGTCAATTAAATATTTACAATAATAATTGAATGGGCACGCTTTTTACGTTAAATAAATTTCTTGTTAATAACTCTATTCTTATCAAACGTATATAAAACAATTTTCTACTTTTTTAGTTTATTTTCTAATAAAGCGTGTTTTATAGTTTTTTAAACCATTTTTTATTTATTTTATTTCTTATTTGTATCCCAAAAGTGACCCCATGTTCAAAATTAATTTTCACTACGTTCATAGTCAGGTCACAAAATATGATGTGTCCCAAATTTCAACTTATCGGTGCATTACATTCGGAAAAAAAAATTGCCGTGAGAGATGGACAGACAGACACACACGAGTGATGCTATAAGGGTTCCGTTTTTTCTTCGGACATATGGAACCCTAAAAACCAATAAAAAAATATTTTTCCTAACATTACGCCTTGTTTCCCCGAAGGGTTGGGCAGAGGTGTACCTGTAGTACACCCACTACTTATTTCATTTTATTTATTTTATTTCCTATATTTTCGAAAGCGCAAAAGTGATGAAACTGTTGACAGGTGCTGTGGCTGACCCGAATGGTTTTTACTTCCAATTTGTTTAGAAATTGGCTAAAGGAGATATTTTTCGTACACGGTCCCTTAAAAAAGTAAACTAACTGTAGAGGGGGCGGCGTGGGCAGCGGCTTGTCGAAGCCATCCTTGCCAAGCAGCCAGTACGTGTGCATGGCGCCCTTGCCCTTGATCTGTATGAGCCCGCGCGAGCGCAGCCGGTAGCCGCCCGCCGCCGCCAGCCGATCCGCCGTCGTGGCCGACACCTGGATGCGCCACGCCGCACCTGCACAATGCACACACCGTTCGTATCCGTGCGTGTCACTCGTGCGCACACGCGGATACGAGCGAGACAAACAGCTGACCGGTGGACTCCATGCGCGAGGCGGTATTGACGGTGTCACCGAAGAGACAGTAGCGCGGCATGGTGAGGCCCACGACGGCGGCGCACACGGGCCCGGAGTGCAGGCCGATGCGCAGGTGCAGCGGCGTGTCGGGCAGGTGCCGTACGCGGAAACGGCCCGCCAGGTGCAGCAGGTGCAGTGCCATGGTGGCTACGGCCTCCGCGTGCTCGTGCGTGCGCACCGGCAGTCCGCCCACCACCATGTACGCGTCGCCGATCGTCTCCACCTGCGCCACACACACTACACACTGTGGACTAACCAGTTGCCACTCAGTATTCAAAATATGGATACTAAGTAGGTACTTATATAAATGGGAATACTAATAGCTGTTGCTGCGGTTCGAAATAAAAATGGTGTGTTACTTAATCTGTATGGCCAATTCATCCGGCCGTCATATGTTCACCAACTTTTGTAGGTAGGCAAGAGTTATATTTGAACGTGTACGAGTGCAGGGTAAGCGTGCCAGTGACGGTACCTTGTAGACGCGGTACTGTTCGATGGCGGCGTCGAAAGTGGTGTAGAGGTCGTTGAGCAGGTCCACCACCTGCACGGGCGTGGAGCGCGCCGCCAGCGCCGTGAAGCCCACGATGTCGCTGAAGTAGATGGACACCTCGGAGAACTCTTCGGGCTCCACGCGCGACCCCAGCATCAGCCGCTCCGCCACCGACCTGCGAACAGCCACACTCTCTCTCTCTTCCCACACTCTCATAGACCGACAGTAAGGTAATTCGACACGACCGGAGAGAAATCAGCCGCAGGACCAACGGGGTATCGCACCGTCAAAGTCAAAGTCAAAGTCAAATTATTTATTTCAAATAGGCACATAAAAGGCACTTTTGAACGTCAAAATTAACAAAAAAAAATAGAATTGATTCTAGTTGCCCCTTCCAAAAGGTAGTTTCGTATGGAGAAGAATAGGCAAGAAACTCCACCGTTACTCTTTTATAATGTTTTACAAAAATTTGTATAGGTACATTTTAAAATTATATGTGAAGACGATGCACCTAGAATAAAATTACTATACCAAAATAGGTAAAAAAAGAATGAAAAATAAAGCAATGACAGATAAATGAATTATGTGATAGGTACATGATGCTCACATATTTACAAACATTGTAATTATGTACGTTTTCCTAAAAATAATAAATAGTCAGTGTGTGAGTTAAAGTAATCACAGAATTAAAATTCAACATTGATTTATTATTTGTATCAAATAATTTTTTTTTTTATATATATATAATATATAATATCATTTATTTACATAACCAAATTACAAGATGATTATTAACATTAACTAAATTAAATTAAAACTAAGTTAGGCTTAAAAAAGGCCCTCGGGGCATTGTACCGAGGATGCTGGCGGCATTTCCTCGCTGAATTGCAATGCTGATGCGTTGCGCGAGAAAGCCGCCAGCTTTTCGGTCACCAGTTACATCAACTAGACGTTTCGCGATTTCCGCAAATAACTTATGCGCACTGGGACCCCACGGACCGAGGGTCTCGACGCCAAAGGGCACAAAGTTGTACTCTCTGCCAAGGCCTCCATATTTAATAACTTTCAGATTTTCGGCATTTTCTGCCGCTGCACCCGCTTTAGAAGTAGTCCGTTGGAGGTGGGACGGTGCCAGTGTGTCTACACAGGTAGCGTCCCACACAAGCATCCGTCCCAAACTCCACGGGACCAAAGACACACCATCAGGTCTTTTGCCATCATCTCTGACAATGCCAGTCGGCTCAAGAAGAGCAGGCACATTGATGCTGGCAAGAGACCGGCGGATTATGTCATTAAGTGTTGCATGTCTTGAAAAGCGGCCTGCACTTTTTTGACAACAAAGTCCGTGGTGACCCAGTCGGTCCACGTCCGTGCCACAAGGGCATGTGTGTGGAGTGCATACCGTGACCCCAAGCCGCAGACCAGTCGCCAGACGAAGCGAGGTCGGATCCAGGAAGGTACCGGTATATGGAGAAGGATGGGCATGTAGCCAATGACCGGCCTCTCTGGTTCCGACCGCCAAAAGTCTTGCGCGATCCGGACCTGAACTGCGGCTCAGAATCGATTTGTATGTTAAATCGCAATAAATATCGTCCCAGCTCCTCTGAGATTTTAGGTTGTCTGGAAATTCTTTACCCGGGCAAGCAATTTGAAAAGCATTCTTGGCATCCTCCAAGCCCGCAGTCTCATAGTTTGTGGGCAAAGCCCTTAGGACATTACCTATGAGACGTGACGTGCTATGGGTGGACGACAAAAAGGCTGGGGAAGCAACACTCAAATAATAAATTGTACAAATAAAATAGCAACCAGTTTGATTTTGTCTAGACTCTAGATTGTCCTATGGAGCTGGACCAGCATGTGGTCCCCATTGTAGTTTGATTAATAAATTAAGTTTTTCTCCATTCAATATGAGATCACATTCGCTACTTCTAACATTAGGTAATTTACACATACAGCTATCGTTATGGCACTTTGAACAATAAATGCTTAAATACTGTCATATCAGATCTCCAAGATTTCGTCTTAGACATAAGTGCCCTGAATGTTGCACCCTTAAGGGGTTGATTGTTATCAGAAAAATCAAAATTAATGAATACTTTACCAGTCACACAGACAACAAATGATTCTCAGCTTTTTCTATAACTGTCTCAATATTCTCCATCAAAATATAGCAGATCTAGCGAACAAATCTAATATATTTTTAGTTAAACTAGAAGAATTATTCAATAAGGGAACTGCTATAGCTGCTATTTTATGGAATCAGGCAATGAGGATCTAATGTATATACCTAACTTCAATCTAGCTGCTTACTATTCAAGAAATACGAAACGAGGAGGTACATGAATCTTTGTCAGAGCAGGACTGCAATATCGAATACTAACTGACGCAGCCAAACAATCGATTTCAGGATTATTTGAATGTTGCGCTGTCGAACTTATATCTTACAATATTATTATTATTTCCAGTGGTACCTAAACATAATTATGTATTATTTTATGAAAAATTAGACAAGTTACTCAAAAGGCTTAGTTCTGGGACAAATAAAAACATTATTCTTGCGGGAGATTTTAACATTGACGTAATAAAGAGAAATAAAATTACTCTTGAATTTGAATATTTCCTCTCACAATATAATTTAAAACTAGTACTTTACAAACCAACAAGACTCAGTAGTAATACCTGCATCGATAATTTTGCACATAGTCACAAAAGGGGCTGCAAAGCTGAAATCTTAGATCTAGCCCTCTCGGATCACACATGTCAAATACTGAAAGTGCCCATAAAAATAACTTGCAAACTACAATTTTGGAAATGTAAAAAGAAAGAGTACTCTGAAGATAATTTGATTAAATTTAAAAATCTCCTAGGCAGTTTATCATTCTCAGAAGTTTTTAATGCTAAAGATGCAAACGTGTCTTTTGAAGCCTTCATGAACGATTTCTTATTATTTTATATATTATGCTTTCCAGAAAAGATAGTAACTATCAAATTAAATAGAAAAACTAAGTTGATATCTCGAGGGATAAAGATATGCAGCCAGAAACAAAGACATTTACTTTGGAAATATCGATTTGACCCTAGCTCAATAAATAAGAATAATCTAAAGAAATACTCCAGTCTCTATAAAAAAAATTATAAAATTAACTCAGAAAGCCCAAAACCATTATTTTATAAGCTCTTCTCAGAATAAATCTAAAGCCGCTTGGCAAGTTATTAATAAATCTAAAACGTGCTTACCACAGGAACAAATTATGACCATAAACAGAGACAATATGACTTTTACACGCCCTATTGACATTGCTAATGAATTTAATAATTACTTTATTGACACAATTGAAAATCTTTCATCACAATCTTTATTTATGTCACCGGTTTCGAAAAATGACATTATTAAAAATTATCTCTAATCTAAAAAATACGAATATTGTTGGTTGGGATGGCGTTTGTACTAAAGTCCTTAAGTACGTAAAGGAAAATATAGCACAGACATTAGCTCACATTATTAACCTTTGTATTGCTGATGGCATATTTCCAAACAGCTTAAGAAAAGTCATTATTAAACCTTTGCTTAAAAAAGATGACAAAACGAATATGAAAAACTATAGACTCATTGCAAAAATTTCCGTCTTGTCCAAAATTTTTGAGAACGTTATGTACAACTCCATGTACACATATTTTGAAAAATATAACTTATTCTGCAATGAGCAGAAAGGTTTTCGCAAAAACATAAATATTAACTTGGCACTGTTTGATTTAATTAATAATATTATGACATCAGTTGATAAAAATAATCCAATTTGTACTATTTTTACTGATATGACGAAAGCTTTCGACTATGTTGACCATGGGATATTGCTACAAAAGCTGTATGGCTACGGCGTAAGGGGAAATATCCTAAAATTGATAGAATCATATTTAATTGATAGAGTTCAATGCACCAAAGTTTCTCGATTATGTCCCAAAACCAAATTAGAAACTGTATACTACTCAAAGCAAAGACCCATGAAATATGGCGTACCCCAAGGTGGCGTATTAGCACCACCTCTATTTCTGATTCACATCAACGATCTCCCAAAAATAATTCAACATAAGATGGTTCTTTTTGCAGACGACAGCACAGCTGTAATAGAATGCAATGACATAAATAATTATGAAAATGATATTAATGAATCTTTAACTAAAATAATAAACTGGCTTAGTGACAATAATTTGAAAATTAACCGAGGCAAAACCAACATCATGCAATACCATCAGCGTCGTGAAAATAATAACATTAATATATAAAAAAATTATAAATATATATTTATTAATATATATAAAGATAAAATTCAGGAAGTTGATAGTGCTAAATTCTTAGGAATGACTATTGATAATAAATTGACTTGGAACATTCATACTGACGTTATTATGTAAAAGACTAAGTAAATCTGCGTATGCGCTATTCCAACTTTCAAAAAAGGTTAATATTGAATCATTGTTAACAGCATACCATGGACTTGCAGCTTCTGTTTTACGGTACGGTATTATTTTCTGGGGGCAGTCAGCTAATAGGGAGGTTGTATTTAAGATGCAGAAACGCTGTGTGAGGTCTATATGTGGTCTAAAAATGACGGATAGCTGTATTCCATATTTCAAAAAACTAAAGATATCGACACTGCCAGCAATGTATATAATGGAAACTGCATTGTTTGTAAAAAAAACTTGCATTTATTTGTCAGCTTGTCGGTAGTCAGAAGAAATCCATTGCGTACTCAATATTGTAACAAACTATGTAATGTTAAATGTAAAACAGCCTTTATGCGTAAAAGCTCCAAAAATTTATAATAAAATACCGGATGTCATTAAAGATATGCCATTAAAAAAAATCAAAATGGCACTTAAAAGCTTGCTTAGTGACAAAGGTTACTACACACTGGATGAATTTTTAAATGATGGCTCAATATAATGTTTCTTTATTATATGAAAAAACTTAAATTATTAACTTTTTTGAGGTTGAAATTTATTACTAATATTGACATTTAATAATTTTTGACATTTTCAATTATTCTGACTTGGTGTTTTTTTTTTCTAGATTTTTGTAACTAAATAATTCCTCATTTAAATCTGACATCGTTCAATTTTTAAATAATATTATATAATTGTTATAATTTATTTTGAAATTTGAATTATGCATGATTTTCAAACATGTTCTCATTTTTAATTTTAATTCATAATATTTAGATACATGCACACCATATTTGTACGCCTCCTGGCATAACATAGCGTTCTGTTCACCAAACTCAAGATCTGTATTTCTTTACCTGTGTTAACAAATAACAGTGATTTGATTTCTTTATTAGTAGACCATGATCTGGGTAAGGACATGGAACACTTTGTATCACGATGTTCCCACGGCATCGAGCATATGCGGGTGAAACCAGGCGCAGGTAGTTTAACCGGTAACTCCCCATTGACTTCCGAATAGGAGTCGCACTCCCGAACCCTTCAGTCCCCACTGACACCGAATAGGAGTCTTGGGCCACGCGGTTTGCAACTCTATTATAATGCAATAAGGTGCTCATCCGTTATAATAGAGTTGCAAACCGCGCGCCCCAAAGACTCCGAATAGTTGTCAGTGGGGACTGACGGTTGGAGGAGTGAAACTCCTATTCGGAGTCAATGGGGACTGATCGGCAATAAAGACCTATTGCCCCACGACTGCACGGAATTGCTTATATACTCGTAGATATAGAAATAAGTCATCTTGTTTCCATCTTTTTTAAAGTTCACTTTTCACGCAGGTAGGATTTAGAATTTTTATTATTTTTTTTTATTTTACACTTTATAATAATTATTTTTCACGTTAACTATACGACTATATAAGAACTTTATCACAGCTTTATAATATAAGTTTTAAAAATTTAAGTGAGATTGGTTGCATACCAACTTTAAACCGTTATAGATCCTAAATGGTCATTCAAAATGAAAAAAAAACCGGACAAGTGCGTGTCGAACCACGCACAATGAAGTGTTCCGTAGTTGGAAAGTTGGGATGAATTTATCCCAAAAACAAACTTAACATTGTAAAAATATGTTTTCCCATCCATCGATATATGCCACGGTCAATTCTCCAACTGCAAATTTTAGTTGGTCGACTATGACTCGTTAACTTGTAAAGCCCACTTAGATGTCATAGTTTTCCTTTTAATTTCATTATTGTACTGCTGCCTTAGTTTTTTTTACATCTCCATAACCAATCATTTAGCTGTGGCAGTCTGTCTCAATGGATTAATTAATAGAAATATAACCGTGGATGTCTTGCGCATTACGAAGCACTTTATGAAGGAAACTGACACAAACAAGAAACGGTATATATCGTACTTTCCTGGTTTTGTTATGAGTTAAACTTGTTATACTCGTACCATTAATAAGTAAAATAAAAAAATCTTATGAAAAACACCTGAATTTAAATGATTACTGCTTAGCGGCCTGTTTCAGTCGGAAAGAAAGCAAAAGAGGTATGCATATTAGTCAGGTCCGGTCATCAGCGGAGCGAGCTGCCAAAAATAGCAAAAATATCTACAAGTGGTGTCTTTGAATGTTGTACCATTGAACTAATTACCCACAAAATCGTATGTGTTTACATTTATACATTACCCAATGCCCATAATTTCAATGAATGTGTTACTAAATTAGAACGGATATTACAAGTTTTGCTGAAAAATGATTGTAAAAATATTGTTCTGGCGGGGGATTTCAATATAGATGTAAGTACTTAAAAGAAATAACCAATCAATAGAATTCGAAAATATGTTATTAAGCTTTAACTTGAAACTGGCGATTAATCAACCGACTCGTCTGCAGTGCAAAACATGCATTGATAATTTTTCGCAGAACTTTAACAGATTCTGTAAGGGTCAGTATTAGAGTTAGCGTTGTTGGATCACACAGTCTCGTTACTGAAATGCCCAATTAGTACAGTATGGACTTTTAATCGGTGGAGTAGGAGACGTGACTATCATAACGATAAAATTGACCAATTCAAAATGAATGATGTAAACAATATTTTGTAACCATAATACGTTGATTTAAAAGAGTGTCCGTGGAGTTTCTTGCCCGTTCTTCTCCATAGGTACCTACTACGCTTTGGAATGGGCAACTAGCTTCATCTTTCTGACTGACTGACTGACAGAACCCTTGACAATTCAAAAGTGCCTGTAATTGGTTTATTTGAAATAAATGCTTTGAGTTTTGAGTTTTTTTTTTTTGATAACATTTATAAATTTAAGGCCTATCTGCGGAGTCTGACGTTTTCAGTAGTGTATTTGAAACACATGACCCAAATGTAGCATTTAACGTGCTTAGAGATTTGTTATTACTTTAAAGACAGTGCTTCCCCAAAACTGTTGTTTCGGTAAATGTCCATAAAATGCAAAATGGGTATCCCGTGGTATCAAAAAACGCAGCGAGAAAAAACGGCTTAATTACTGTGGCAATTCCGATTAAAACCTACTCATCAGAATAAAACGCGATTTAAAAATTACACAAAACTCTTTAAAAAGACTCAAATCAAATCAAAATCAAAATATTTTTATTTCACATAAACCTACATGGGCACTTATGAAACGCCAGAAGCTAGGTGCACGGTTTCAATTGGTCGTTTCCTTTTACAGTGTTACAATGTTTTCAAGTTACAGTGTTAATGATAAATGATTTTTATTTCGGTAAGTAGGTTTATAGAAACACTTTTACGTGTCAGTCATATTTTTTAAATAAAGCTAGTTGAGGTCGGCGTTTCCTATCTGACTACTCTGAGAAGAAAGGCCGAAACAAACATAATAGGTATGGGAGGACAGTGTAGGCCTGTCAAGACTATTAATTTAACTCAGCGAGCTCAAAATAACCATAAAATAAAGACATCAAATAATAAATCCATAACGACATGGCAAATTATAAATCAAACAAAGTTAATATTCCACAAAATAATATTAATATACTTATCTCGGATCCAAAATGTATTCCTAATGTATTTAATAGTTATTTTATTTATAAAATTCAGCCCAATAGTAATTAGACAAGAGTCACAAAACGTATTTTAACTATGTTCATGGCTCCAAGCTTCCAAACGACGTATTAAAAATTGCTTTAGCCCTTAACAATACTAATAGTGTAGGATACGATGGCATTTGTACAAAACAACTCAAAGCAGTAGCAGTAGAAATTTGTTGCCCTTTAAGTTATATCATGTGTGTAAGCGAAGGTATTTTTCCAGATGCCCTGAAAAAATCTTTAGTAAAGCCATTGATTAAAAACAAGATAGAGAGTTAATGGAATACTACAGGCCGATCTCATTGATACCAATTTTGCTCAAAAATAATTGAAAACTATATTTATAAAGAACTCAATTATATTTAGAAGCGAATAATATTCTTTGCAACAAACAGAAAGGATTTAAGAAAAATAGGCAGTAAGCTATTTATGACTTTTTACATATGTTTACAACAAATATGAATAAACAAACTCCAGTGTGTGCCATATTTTGTGACATGACCCAGGCATTTGATTATGTGCAACATAATATTTTACTAAAAAAGCTTGATGCTTACGGCGTAAGAGGAAATGTCCTTGAGCTCATAAAATCGTACTTACACGATAGAAAACAAATAACAGAAATAAGCAGAATTAATATAAGCATCAAAGAGAAGAAATCTTTCTATTTATATATTTATTTATTTTTCTTTATTGGCCAACCAACAATTGTTTACACTGTAAATAGTTGAAGTAATATCTACCATACTCTAAGATAAGTGGAACAATTTCTTACAGGTTAGCACCGCATGCCCCATTAACATATTAGGTGTGCCACAAGCACTAAACTATAAAATTAATTTAAGTATAATATTAATTAGCAGCTTTAAAGTAAACAGCAAAAGTAAAATTCAATAGAAAAAAACAAACAGAGACACAAAAAAATCGAGAAAAAATAAAATTAAAATTAAAATAAAATTAAACATTATCAGTAATTGTTCTATGAAACTTATTTTTTCTCGATTTTTTTGTGTCTCTATTTGTTTTGTTCTATTGACTCATATGCCAAGGCATGTGAGTCAAAATGCACGTCGACAAAATCGCTGGAGCTATTTAACAATTTGCAAAGACGAGGAACGACAGAGTTTGCACCAAGTATTGTTCTGCGGAGTGGAGGGTAGAAAGGAGTAATAGGAGCACGAGGGAGTCAAACAGGGGCCCGAAACTGAAACTTGGATAGTAATAGGGGACAATCAATTTTGCATCGAAGTAGCTTGTATAGGAATAAGGAATAATAATAATAATAATTAATAATAATTTATTTATTTCTTACCACAAATTACAGAGAATGTCAGTAAAAAGTCTACAGATACAATTTTATAATTAATTTGTGGAAGACTGGTGCCTAAACTAAGTTTTTTAGAAAACCTATATGTCACTAAGCCCCCTAAAACAAAATTTTACATTTTTGATTGTTGTACTGGAGACGGTCTGATTCGCATAGAATATTCTTCAAATAAAATCTCATACTTTATAATTTTGCAATATTGTTCATAAAAATTGATTTACAAAAATAAAAATAAAAATTGTGAAAATAATGTAATTAAGAATACATGCAAGGGAAGATGTAAGTAAATGTGTGTGGTGTGTGCAATATGGAGTGCGTGGGTGTGGTGTGGGGTAATTGTGCATTGCAAAGAGAAGATTGTGTTAGGACATGGTTTTGAAAAGATCTTCAACTTGGGTATACAGCCAGGTAATAAGCCAGTCAGTTATTTTTCTTTTAAAACTTGTTTTGTTCAGGGTATGAATTGAAAGTAAATCATTCAGTCTGTTGTATAAAAATGGGCCGAGAAAAGAGAAGAAATTGCGGGCAAATTTGGTTTTTACTGATTTAGGTTGGCATACATTCCTTCTTCTGCTTCTCATGTCAGAATTTTGATGGGTGTTTATAACAGGAATAAGAGATCGTTGTTTCGAAGCAACATGGATGATAAAAAGTTGCCGAATTGAGAGGACTTTAGAGGACTTATAAACTTCTACAGTGGGATGACGGAAAGGAAGGAATAATACAACTTTAAGGACTGCCCTTTGAGCCCTTTCAAGTACTAAAAGGTTAGTTTTAAACGTTCCACCCCATGAAGTGATGCAATATGTCAGGAGCGATTGGCATAATGCACAATAAACATTTAGTAGTTGCTTGGAGTTAAGGATATCCTGAAGAGTTTTAACCACCAAGATAAATTTTCGTATTCTGGTAGTGAGACAATTTATATGTGCAGCAAAGTTTAATTTAGAATCCAAGATGACCCCCAAGTACTTAATATCGTCGACCTTCTGCAACTTAGAACAAGAACAATCACTGTTATGTTCATCCCGAACAGGTGTGAGCGAGAATGGAGAATGGATGGAGAGATGACTGTGGGCTGTTCCTTAAAGTAAAGGCTATATACTTGGTTTTACTGGAATTTAAAGTGAGTATATTAGTTCTCAGCCAATCATTTACCGTATTAAACCCGACTTGAGCGTAGTTATAAACTTCTTCCCATGAGTCCGCACTGAAAAGAATCACAGTGTCATCCGCAAAGGTAATAATGCGTCCTTTCTGAAGAGAGAGATTGCAGAGGTCGTTAATATAGACCAGAAATAATGTGGGTCCAAGGATGCTTCCCTGGGGAACTCCAAAAGCTACGGGAAGAGTTTCACTAACGTAGTTATCAATTCTAACAAATCGCGTGCGGTTAGTTAAGTAATCTCTGAAGAGTGACAACTGATTTCCACGTATGCCGAGGTTTTCAAGCTTACGTAGCAGAATTTGAACCGACACTGTATCAAAGGCTTTAGCTAGGTCTAAAAAGATGGCTAAGGACTTCTTTTTATCATCCATGTTAGAAACAATATAGTTTGTCAACTCATGCACCGCCATGGCCGTTGATTTCCCTGCACGAAAACCGTACTGATACTGGGACAGCAGGTTATTTGTTTCAAGATATTTCACTAACCTGTTGTTCAATAGCCGTTCCAGAATTATTGATAAGGCAGGCAGAATTGATATTGGTCTATAATTATTAACACAGTGTCGGTCCCCACTCTTGTGAATGGGATGGATAAGTGCTTTTTTAAACGCAAGTGGAAAGGTACCAGATTCTATCACCAAGTTGCAGACATGCGTAATGGAAGCTGCTAAGATTCTTGTGTTCAATGAGAAGGTTTGAGGAAATATTGTCGCAGCCCACAGCACAGTCGCGCTTGAGAAAGGAAATAATAGCAGATACCTCGTCTTCATTAGTGGGTAGGATAACCATGGAATGGGAAAAGGTAGGTAGGTGGGTACTTATAGAGGGGTAATCATGACCCTGCTGCTGGTTGGTTATTTTGCTAGTTAATGTTGATCCAATATTGGCAAAAAAGTGGTTTATTTTATTCAAAGAATGAACTGGTGGATCATGCGGGCTTATTAACCCAGTAGGTGATGTCTTGGGTCTTGATCTATTCGAGACTTTATTTATTACTTTCCAGAGGCGGCGGTTGTCCTTGCCCGCCTTTTTTACTTCTTCTCTTTCAAATTCCCTTTTAACTTTTTTTTAAATTTTGTTGCAATTGTTTCGATACCTTGTGTATGTTGTCTTTAGTATTAAATTGTCAGGATGTTTTTTGGTTCTCTTATTTAGCTTGTCTCTGTTTCTTATACATCTCAAGAGACCTGGGGTTATCCAGGGTTTAATAATGGGTTTCCGCTTGGAGACGGTAGTTATTTTAGTGTTTGACTCTACTACAGTTTTAAGAATGTGAACCAATTTATCAGCTGCTATGTTTGCGTCATATGTCTCGAGAACTAATTAAAAGTTGGCTTTTAAGTAATCCAACTGAATCTATCCGTGAAATCGTGTGTTTCAAGTGTTTAGGAAAACATTGATTCAACGAAAGGATGACAGTATAATGATCGGTGAGGGTTGTTTAAGCTATAAAAACTTTTGCTGGCAATTTAGTTTTAAGAATAACGTGATCTAAACATGTTTTTCCATGTGTTGGGATAAGGTGAGCCGGTAGCAAGCCGTGAAACGATGTCAGATCGAGGTTAGGTGAAGCATTTCGGTCGCGATTAGAAGTACTGATATCTATATTTATGTCACCGGTGATAATAATGTTTTTACAAGAAGAATAGTTTATTAATATTTCATTAATGGATTGTAGGAAGTTTGATATATTATTATACGATGGGGGCGATAAATAGCTAAAACAACGGTGTCATTATTAATTTGTATTGTTAAACAATTTGCGTCACGAAAGTCAGGTTCCAGAACCTTAACATGTGTGCCATTTTTTATGTAAACAACTACACCCTCATTTTGTGTTTTGTTTTTGTTAGTTAAGTAATAGTTATAGCCATTTAGTAATAATAATAATAATAATAATAAAAATTATTATTTCATAAAACAAGAACAATAGCACTGTATACATTGTAGATAATAAATTAACATTTGTCAGACTATTAGTACAATTATATAGACTCTATCCCTTAAACTAGGTCTAGCCTGTATCTTAAGAGATAGGGTTCAGCCATATGGAGACAGTAAATAATTGACATTCTTTAACAAGTGAAACAGTGTCGATGTTACATAAGCCAAAGTTATTCTATGAAATAAGTTTACTTAGTGTGTGTTGTGTATGTGTGTGAGAGTTAGTGTATGTGCGTGTAGGTGTGAGTGCGTGTGCATTTATGTGTATAAGTGTGTGAATTTTGAGATTGTATATTACGAGATGTATGTTAGAAGATTTTCCGTTGAGTGGTAGTCCTGTTGTAGTAGCCATTGAGTGATTTTGTGTTTTAGCGTGTGTCTGTTTAAATCAAGTATGTTTAGTATTTTGTGTAGTTTTTTATATATGTAAGTACCTATGACGTAATGTTGTCGTTTGGCAAATGTAGTTTTATGTGTTACACCGGATGGGACATTTGTGCGTTTTGTTGGGTTGGATCTGGGCATGGCTCTATGAGTTCTGAGGACAGACTGCAAGACGAACAGCTGTCTAACTGTTAATACCTTACATTCATCATAAAGTTGTTTGGTTGGATATAAGTACGGTTTCTTACAAATAACCTTAAGTACGGCTCTTTGAGCTCGCTCTGCTCTCAGGAAATTTGTTTTAATAGCACCACCCCATGCGGTAATGCAATATCCGATAATCGACTGACACAGTGTAAAATAAACCATTTTTAATGTGTCTATGTCAGCCGACTCTCTAAGGGATTTAAAAACATAAATAAGGCGCATTGTCCTGCTAGTTATCATTTCTAGCTGTTTGTCCCATCGTAGGCCGTCATCTATTTGTAGACCTAGATACTTTACACACTCACTTCTAGCTAGTGTAGGACATGAACACAGTGTTGACGAGTTCAGGCAGGAATGAGCAGTTACAACAAAGCTAAGTGGTGGCTTGGTGTTTCGTCGGATTGCGAAAGGAATGTAGCAAGATTTATTCAAGTTTAATGTAAGTAGGTTTTGGTGGAACCAGTTCATAATACTATTTAGAGCTAATTCTGCCTTAATTTTAACCTCTTCCCAAGTTGAACCATAGATGATAATTGCAGTATCGTCAGCGTATGCGTAGATCTTGCAGTTTAGGAGCATCATCCTGCAAAGATCATTGACATACATTTGGAACAATGTGGGACCTAATATGCTTCCCTGGGGCACACCATATGTCACGATTTCTTCATTACTGAGATATTACTATTTTAACTTGCTAAGAGCGATTCCTGAGGTAATCTTTGAAAATATTAAGTGCTATGCCACGTATACCCATAAGCTCTATTTTTGAGATAAGTCTGGGAACAGAAACTGTGTCAAAAGCTTTCGACAGATCCAGAAATATACCCAAGCACTTAGCCCCACTATCAAGTTTTTTTGCTACGAATTGTGTGAGATCCAGTACAGCAACTTCCGTCGAAACGCCAGACTTGAAGCCATATTGGTTCTCGGCAATAATGTTATGTTTATGTAAAAAGCCCCTAAGTTGTCTGTTAAGGACTTTTTCAATAATTTTTGAAAGCGAAGGCAGGATGGAAATTGGTCTGTAATTGTTGACACAGGATCTGTCCCCACTCTTATATATTGGATGGACTATAGCTTTTTTGAGTCCGTCAGGAAACGTTCCTGACTGTAAACAAAGATTGCAGATGTAGGTGATTGGTGGCACTAGTATGTGGCGACAAATTTTCAGTAAGGTAGATGATATTCCATCCCAACCTACAGCACAATCATTACGTAGTTGTAAGATGATTGTTTCTACTTCACCTTCATCGGTGTCTAGTAAAACGAGGGAGTTAGCTGGAGGTGAAAAACTTGACTTTTCGGATCGATCACTGCCAAAGGGAGTATTATTAGGATCATGAGATAGTAGTAGGTTAGGTAGAGTAGTACCGGAAGATTTGAGGTATGCGGTAACCAACATTCCGTGAGAATTATCAGGTCCCACGAAAATCTCGATTGAGCTAATAGGACATTAAAACCTGGCATGTTGCAATTTATGCTTCTTATGTTTTGATTCATAATTTTGAGACATTTTTAGTTATTCGGCATGAGGTCTAAGCAATCGGCCAGGTCACATGTAGTAGAGTCAGCTATTGAGAGGTTGTCAATGTCCTTGTTTATTAAATTAGAATTATCGAAGAGTACGGTTAAAATGAGAGAGTGTGTATTAGTGAGTGTGAAACATACGAACAGGCATTGAACCTCTTGAACAAACTTTATGTAAAACCTAATAACATCCTATATGCACGTCACGCTCTCGCCACCCGGAGACAAAGTAACCACGACACTATCGACACATACATACATCCAAGCCTTGAAGCAACTGTCCAAAGACTGTAATTTCACTGCTGTCGACAGTAAGACCAACCGGGATGACATCATTTACGACGCTTTCGTAGCTGACATCTCCTCGACAAAAATAAGAGAGAGACTCCTCGAAAACTTTTGCCTAATTTTGGACGAAGCACATAACCAGGCGCTCTCCTTGGAGATGGTTGAAGTTAATACGCTGCATTTTAACAACATACCTATAAACGCGGCTACCGAAAACATCCCTGATAACACTAATGTACAGAGTACTCCTATCCCCAGTGGAAATGCAAGTACCTCTACAGCCACGCCAGCCTTTCAGAATCGCTCGAATTGCAAATGTTTCTTCTGTGGAGGACGGGTGCATCCGTGCAAGACATGCCCCGCCTTCGATGTGAAGTGTCAACTTTGTGACAAGAAAGGGCATTTCGCAAAAGTCTGTCGTAGTAAGAACTCAACTAGCGCTGTCACATCTGACCAGGAAAATGTCACCGCCTGCATCATTGCTGCATCACCATCGTCCTTACGCAGAGCCATTGTTCCTGCATATATCAAAGGCAATAGAGCTGAAGCGCTATTAGATACACGCAGCTCTAAAAGTTTCATTAATTTAGAATTTTCTAAACTGTGTTCCCTGAAGTTATAACCTAGCCAGCAGACAATATCTATGGCATCTCTTAATCATACATCTTCAGTCAAAGGAGAAACCTACCTCACGCTTACCTTGGGTATACACACATATGAGAACGTTCAACTGCTTGTGGTCGAAAATGTATGCTCAGATATGATTATAGGGCACGACGTATTAGAGAAGCATTCCTCACTAGAATTCGCATTTGGTGGTCCGAGAGAACCTCTCGTCATGTGCAACGTAGCCGAAGCATCCGTACCTGCTGTGCTTTTATTCGCCAATCTATCTCCCGAATGCAAACCGATTGCTATTAAATCTCGAAGATCCAGTGACGACGATCGACGTTTTATTGAAGAAGTGAAGAATCTCTTAAAACAAGGTTTCATTGAAGAGAGCTGGTCACCGTGCCGAGTGCAGGTACTGATTACTAAGAATGCAAATCACCGGAAACGCCTTATAATCGACTACTCCCGAACTATTAATCGATTCTCAGAACTGGATGCCTATCCACTTCCCAGTATAGAGGAACTGATATCAAAAGTGGCAAAATATTCAGTATTTAGTGCCATAGATTTAAAAAGCGCCTATCATCAATCCTATTTTACCAGAGGAGAGACCATACACTGCGTTCGAAGCAGCTGGAAATCTATACCAGTTCCGACGTATACTTTTTGGAGGAACCAATGGAGTTTCCAGCTTCCAGAGAACTAGATTGGCTACTAGATTGGCTTATTCGAACAGAAAATCTGAAGGGCACATTCGCATATCTCGATGATATAACAATTTGCGGAAAAACACCGAAGAGCACGACTTTAATCTGCAAAATTTTCTTACGGCAGCTAAAAAGTACGGTCTAACCCTCAATGTAGCAAAATCCATATTTAAACAAACTTCTATCAACATACTTGGCTATACGATTGCCAATAATATAATTCAACCTGACAATGCTAGATTAGAACCTCTTCTAAACTTACCTCCACCTCAAGACTTGCCCGGCTTGCGAAGAGCTCTGGGTATGTTCGCTCATTACTCAAAGTGGATATCAAATTTCTCCGTAAAGGAACATGAGCTATCAAAGACCAAGACATTTCCGCTGAATGACAATATGATTAAAGATTTCCAAGAACTTAAGAACGCCATAGTCAAGTCTTGTGTTCACGCCATTGACAATAATATGCCATTTACTGTAGAAACTGATGCCTCGGAGCACTCCATTGCAGCATCCCTTTCTGTAGCATTTTATTCGAGAACACTTAATAGAAGTGAGCAGAATCATTCAGCTATTGAAAAGGAAGCTTATACAATTGTCGAGTCCTTGAAGAAGTGGCGGCATTTTCTTATAAGGAAATCATTTCTGCCCATCACTGATCAGCGATCCGTTTCTTTCATGTTTAATGCCAAACACAAAAGTAAAATAAAAAAACGAGAAGATACAGCGCTGGCGATTGGAACTTTCTCCATACAAATATGACATCGTATACAAGCCTGCCACGCAGAACCATGTAGCGAACGCTCTTTCCCGTGTCTGCGCTATCTTCGAAACATCTGCAAAGTTACGATCACTTCACGAAGCCCTTTGTCACCCGGGTGTAACCAGAATGGCACATTGGGTGCGTTCCAAAAACTTGGCCTATTCGATTGAAGAGATATAGAGTATGACGAAAAACTGTCGCATCTGTTCTGAGGTTAAGCTTAGATTCATTCGAGCTGATCCACAAAATAAATTGATTAAAGCGATAGCGCCTTTTGAACGGCTGAGCATGGATTTTAAAGGACCAGTACCATCTAAATCGTGTAACAAATTCATTTTAACAGTAATCGATGAGTACTCCCGCTTTTCGTTCGCCTTTCCGTGCTCTGATATAAGCGCAAAGACGGTAATCAAACATTTAGACAGCATTTTAAACATTTTTGGCATGCCAGCCTACGTGCACTCGGACCGGGGGACATCATTTTTATCGGCTGATGTAAAATATTTTTTACACTCCAGGTAAATAGCGACGAGTCATACAACACCATACAACCCTCAAGGTAATGGCCAAATTGAAGGGCTCAATTCTACGCTCTGGAAAACTGTACAGTTAGCTTTGAAAACTAAGAACCTGCCGATAGAGAACTGGGAGGATGGCCTACCGCAAGCATTACACTCCATACACTCGCTTCTTTGTACTGGTACAAATTGTACGCCGCATGAAAGGATGTTCTGCCACTCTCGGAGATCGCCGAACGGAGATTCAATTCCGACATGGCTAACGGGCTCAAACAGAGTACTTATGTGACGCTTTGACCGGAAAACAAAATATCAACCACTAGCCGAGGAGGTGGAGGTATTGGAGACTAACCCCACCTATTCGTACGTTTGAACAATGGATGGTCGCGAGACTACTGTGTCCAACCGCCATTTAGCACCTTTGGGTGGCAACGGAGAAGATGTCCCAGCAATTACCGAGTTTATGGACGCCGAATCCCAAAGATCGCAGTCACCATCTCCATCATGTTCACCACCGACAACTGCGCCTTCTTCACCGGTAATATACTCGCCACCAGTCTTGCTTCCGGCGACTCCCTCATCACCGCCACCTTCGGAGGCTTTGCAAGGGCTGCCGGAGCAAATGACCTCGGACGGGATCAAGCCCCCAGTCTCAGAGCCACCCCGGAGATCACGGAAACCGCCAAAGTTTTTACTTGACTACATCTGGCCTAAAATTTAACTAAATTAAATTACATTAACTTATACAGTCAAATAAAAAAATAATCAATTATATGAACTCATATAACCTGTCAGTAGGTAAGCTAATTCTGGAGAAAGAACATAAACATTGTCTTGAGTTAATCACAGCGACCAAGTTTTCTTATCGTTTAAGTAGTCATTGATACAATAGTATGCCTTTGAACAAAGGGTGGATTTTACTTTAGTTTTAAACGCATTAAAGAAGCAAAGAAGAGGGCAGCATGTTATAAAAAGTTATACCAAGCCCAAAAAATGAGTTATGTACCTTATGAAGCTGGTGAAATAGAGCTCGTAATTTGTCCTTATTTCTGGTGTTAATATTGTGAATATCACTATTTTTAGTGTATAAGTGTATATTTTGCCTAATATATAAGATGTTGGCGAAGATGAATTGTGATGCCACCGTGAGAATACCAACATCTTTAAAAAAAATTCTCAGAGAAACTCTGGCACCAAGCTGGTAAATAGCTCGAACAGCTCGTTTTTGAAGAACGAATATATTTTGAATGTCAGCGGCTTTGCCCCACAGCAGAATACACACCTATGGACATAACGCTATGAAATTAACTAAAATAAACTAATCGAGCTGTATCAACGTCAGTGTATTGTCTTACTTTTCTGACGGCGTAGGCGGCCGAACTGAGCCTGCCCGCTAGGCTTGATATATGAGGGCTCCACTGAAGTTTGGCATCTACTGTTATACCAAGAAAAACCCGATGCAAAGTCTACAGTTTCAAGCCCCCCATTATCTAAGACGATGTTGGGACCTAGATTCCTAACATTTGGCAAGGCAAACTTTATACATTTCGTTTTCTTGGCATTGAGAACTAGGTTATTCGTCGTAAACCAATCCGTAACCATTGAGAGTGCACTGTTTACGTCATCAAAATCTTGTCTATTCTTGTTTACTTTAAAAAGAAGTGAGGTGTCATCTGCAGACAATACAACGTCACAGATACCCTTTAAATAAAATGGTAAGTCATTAATATACACTAAGAATAAGAATGGACCCAGTATTGAGCCTTGAGGTACACCTAACTGAACTGGTAACCTGGAAGATTTTACACCATTCGCATCTACACATTGGAACCTATTATGTAAATAAGAATTTATTACTTTGAGAGCTTCATTTTGGACACCATAATGACACAGTTTACGCAAAAGCGTGACATGGTCCACGCAAGCAAAGGCTTTGGAGAGATCACAGAAAACTCCAATAGCATTATGCGAGTTCTCCCATGCGTCAAATATGTGTTTCGCAGTGCAACACCCGCATCTGTAGTCGAACGACCTTTTGTAAAGCCATATTGTTCATTATGTAGCTAATATAATAGGATGCTTTACGTCTGCATCGATCGAAGGTAGCTTTGTGTTGATTTGTATAAAATCGAGGACGATTCGGTAACTGTAAAAAGAAAAGCCCTTCTGGCAAGCAATAAGCTATCAAGGCTCAGAGTATCTAAACACATTGATGCATGAAAATTAGCTGTCTATAATTAAATGCACTTTTTGAATTAATACTAGTATTATCAACATAACTACTGTTATCATCAGAGTGATGAGGGATTTTTTTAGAAATAAAACACAGTGATAAGGTATTTTAGGTTGTATTTATTTATTAAATAAGGTATTTATTCGTGGGAAAATTAATCATTTTTATACCATCCTACTCTGTGTCTAATATGACCTCATTTAAAAATAAGTCTGGTCTTACAAATCCCTCATGCCTGGCGTACCCTAGGTACCAAACGATTGAGACAATATGCGCACAGGTACCTGCAGTACGTCGTCCGGTCATGGAGGTACAATATCTTTGAATAATATTTTTGTTGTGAAATTTTAAGTAACAATTGTACTTTCTAGCTCTGACGTGTCGCAACCGAATGCGACCACGTAAGCATCCTCATCAATGCCAAAATCAGATAAATCCTCCAGTGCAAATTCTCGGTATATTTCTATTGTATACCTACAATCCATTTTGTAAATATTCGCTGCAGTAAGACTTTGCCAACTTCAATTGATAGGTTCCCAAAGCTAATAAAATGATTTGTTCTTCACTGAATCTCGGAAAATCAAAATCATTTGCTTCTAATCTTGTAAAATCATTGGTAAGACACCCACGTGCTATGGCCATCAATCGCTGAAGGTTTTGACTGGACATATTAAATAACGTTGCAAGTCTCTCATTTGAGTCACCAGTTCGTAGCTTTGTAAGAATGATACCTAAAGGGGTTCTTGGATTTTCACATCTTTGGCTCAATGAGAGAGTTTATTGCAACATCTCTTCGAATTGCTCGCAACTACGTCCGGTGCAAAAGTGCATTTGTTCGTTATTAACAGCACCTCTCGTGTTAAAATCAAGTTTAGTACTTCTTTTTAAAGCATTCCTCATTATGTCACTATAATGTCACTGAACTGTGCTGCATTAAAATCGTGAGTGACATTGCAGAGTTGAGGTAGTTGGTCCCAGATGTTACTCTCTAAGTGTTCTTGACATACTCTGGCTCTATCGGGGATGTACAGCTTGTGTTCACAGAAAATGTGTATTTTTATAACTTCGGGTATTCTGAGACGAGTCTAATTACGACAGTTGATGAAAATACAATGGCCGGCAGTTATTGGTGCTCGTGTATACTCGGGAACGTCAATTATAGTCAAGTTTTGTGCTTGTGGCGCGTTGTTTGCTTGTATAGGAGGTGGTGGCAGTCTGACTGCACTTTCAACCAGATTAATAATATCATTAATAATATTTACAGGGTGGCGATTAGGTTGAGGAGGCGGGACGGTTGAGGGAAAGGTAAATTTCGCGACGTCTCACCCCTAGCCGCTGCAGGAGACGCCCTGGGCGTCGGGAATCCCGGGTGGATTTCCGGCCACCGTAGGCGCGGGCTTGCGGACGGTGAGCAATGGGTAGCTCACCGTCCGGTAAGGACCAGGCCCGGGTTGACGGCGCGTTGTATTCCACGCGCGCCTCAAAGAGATGTGGGCAGCACAAGTGTAGGGGTCCACTAGGGCCGATGCCTGCCGGGGTCGCGGGAAGGTACTAAAGGGTCACCGAGGCCCCTGGCAACACGGGCCACAGGTAGGATAATGGGTGGGTTTTAGTCAGTAAGAGTCTGACACACCCTCCCGCTCCGCCCAGAGAGGGAGAAGTTATTTAATGATTTCCCATAGACAAAAAAAAAGTTGACGATTAGGTTATCACATTTGAAACCACGTATTCTACATTACGTATTTTAAACATAAAAAAAAAAAATATTATCATTCTAGCCATGGGAGCTGTTTTTCGTTTTATTATTTACCAACAGTATGTATTGCATAAAGATAATCAGCTGACCAATACTAGTAGGACAAAGACCAGATCAAGACAACTTGTAATCATCGCTGTAACCTAATCGCCACTCTATAAGGTAGTGTAATATAATATCTCTCAAAGCAAGTACTAACCTCTATCATCGAATTTTCTTGAATATACGTTGCAAACTGGTCGCATTCTTGGGAGTTCATCAGTCAAACGCTGTCGCTGGCATCTTGCGCGGTAGAATCCTCTACGACACATGACACAGTTCCGTATAACTTCCATTGTAAAATAATAATCCAATCGAAAAGCACTTCAATAATCCTTATTTCATGCCGAATGTCATTTCAAGAGATATCAAAAATGTCCAAGAGATAGCCGAGGTCAAGTAAAAAAAGTGTTAACGGAGTTCAAAGAATAATAAAAATAAAAGAGAGATGGGGTGTAGTCACACACATAATAGCAGCTAATGACTAATACGGAATACCTGCACTTGCGCTTCCGCCTTTCCATGCCGCTAACCGATATCATTGTATGAGTTAAGCTGCCATAAATGCCTAATGAGTGCGAGCGAGGCAGACTGATAAAAAGGTTTATGACCGAACGACGGGGATGACTATAAGTTAATGGTGCCGATTCCCTTGTTCAAAACTAAACTAAATTTAAGTTCAGTGCATCTTTTTCTTTCTATTTCATTAAGAAAAGGACAGAAGATACATTTTAGTTTAGTCCTGTCAAATTAATCAAACTAAAATGTATCTTCTGTCCTCTTCTAATTGAAATACAAAGAAGAAGATGCACTGAACTTAAATTTAGTTTAGTTTGTGAACAAGGGAATCGGCACCAATAACACATTTGCGCGAATGGCAGATACATATCCCAGAAACAGGTGTGATCAAAGTCAGCTCTGTTTGCATAGTAGTAGGACCGCTTTTATGCGCAAAAGTGTTTTTTGCATGGCTCCCGTTATTTATAATAAGTTACCGAGAAGTTAGAGGGAGCTTAATAATGTACAATTGAAGAAACATTAAGGAATTTCGTCTAGTAATAATAATACACAAAAGAAAAACCAAATTAAATCTTCGTCTAAGTCAGTTCTTAATACGGCACGAGCTCCTCACAATAATAAAAACCGTAACAATAATAACTTAAATTTCCCCCCGCCGTATCTCTACGTTGACGTCGTGGTGGGGCTTGCGCGCTCCAAACTCCAAGTCTGTGCCGGTAGAGTTTACTTTGCTGGAACAAGTCTTGGATAAGGAGCCAAACTAAGAGAGATACAGAAACCCGCAGGGCAGCATGTGGCGAGCTGTTGGGCAGTAGCGACCCCACGGACCCTATCTCCTGGGAGAAGTCTTGTTCCTCATCTCTGGCTTGCCTTTATTGGCCGGCTGGAGTGAAGACTGACGAGGAACAGAGCTCCCACCTCATTCTTGCCTTTATTGGCCGGCTTGAGTGTTGATTCGCAAGAGCAAACATGCTCGGAGGAAGGAAGTATTCCAGTAAGATGCTGGTAGGGATCTTGACCGTACTTGCGGAATTGTCCTGATAGCCGTGGAATACCTCTCCACCCCTCAAGCACCTCAGGAAGTGTTGCCCCCTTATCACTAAGTCACTATGTGCTAGCGTCCGTTATCGGGGGCCCATTATTGAGTGTGCAAGTCACCCCCTGCCATTTTGTCGGTTTATTTTATATAAAGCATTAGTCAGGTAGGGGCCATAGCCTTTCTATAGTCTTAGGAAACCGATACACTATAGCCTCCCAAACCCATAGCCCAATATTTTTTGTTCCCATGTTCTGCAATAGTCTTGCATCAACCGGGGGTTGTCCTTGGGTGCACCTTCATAGAGCAAACAGGGATAATCGTCGGTTGGTGCCTCATTCCATTACAATCGTCCAAGGGGCCTCTGCGAGTTGGTTTCGGCCCCTCGTACGCCTTCCAAAGGTCCGGGACCCGTTAGTCCCGAGATATGTAAGGACATAACTTAAATTTGACTTGTGTGATTTGTAAACAAAATCATATGATTTATCGATGTGATCAATTTCGTAAATGAAAGAATGAGCCGTGTTCATTCACTAAACCTTTGTCATAAATTCATAATTATCTTAAATCTGATCATCAGTCTAATGCTTGTAAAAGTACAATGAGTTGCGGCGTATATGCCGCAACATTATTTATTACATAAAGATAACGCGAAGGAGGAAAGTGCGGGAATGTCGTCCGTGACGAACTCCATAACCGCGCAGCCGTCTCTTTCGTCCACGCAGCAAGCGCTAGTGTCGTCGCACTTCGTAAGTGACACAACACGCGCACCTACACAGCAAGCATTAATCAGTGATAACTGCGATTATGGAGTAGTGTTAGCCTAGGCACTACACTTACTCATGTTATTGACTGCGCTGGTCAATATCAAGATTGCCGTGCAGTCATAGATTCTGGCGCTCAGAGTTCGTTTATAACTATTGAATGTGCTCAGAAACTAGGATTACAACGCAAAAAATGTCTTTTTACCATTCACGGTATAGGTGGGGGCATCGTTAAACATCAAGGCATGGTTACTTGTACATTAAAACCAAGACATGCGAAGGGTCCAACATTTAGAGTTGATTTAGTAGTTATTTCAAAGGTGTCCGCTGATATGCCTAATATTTCTTTCACATATAATGTCATTATCGAATATGAGACTTATAAGTCAGCGGATCCATTGTTTTTTAAGCGATCGCGAATAGATATTTTGTTAGGTAACGACATAGTGCCAGATATCATTAGAGATAAACCATTAGTAATTAAGAATGGTATTCCTAGTGTTATTAAAACAGTTTTTGGTGATGTTATTACTGGAAAATTATATCCACTTAATAATAACAGTTCGCAAAATCTTAATTTATCGGTTTCATATGATGAAGAACAGTCGATCGAAAAAACTTTACGCAGTTTTTGGGAAATTGAGGAAGTGTCGTACACACCGTCAATAAAAATCCAATGGATCAGTTAGCCGAGTAGATATTCTCTAATGAACATACTCGAGAGTCGAACGGGCAATACCTAAAGCCTTTTTTTTTTTTTTTTGGATGGGAAGTCATCAAATAATTTCTCCCGCTCTGGGTGGAGCGGGAAGGTGTGTCAGACTCTTACTGACTAAAACCTACCCGTATTCCTTCCGTTGCCTGTGTTGCGGGGGCCTCGGTGACCCATTAGTACCTTCCCGCGACCCCGGCAGGCATCGGCCCTAGTGGACCCCTACATTTGTGCTGACGACATCTCTTTGAGGCGCGCGTGGAATACAACGCGCCGACGACCCGGACCTGGTCTTTACCGGACGGTGAGCTACCCATTGCTCACCGACCACAAGCCCGCGCCTACGGTGGCCGGAAATCCGCCCGGGATTCCCGACGCCCAGGGCGTCTCCTGCGGCGGCTAGGGGCGAGAGGGCACGAAATTTGCCTTTCCCTCAACCGTCCCGCCTCCTCCTTCGCGAGCATTACTGCTTCGCAGAAGGAGGTGACGGCTGCCCATGCCCTCACGCTCCGTACCATGGCCGGAACCAGGGCGGGACGCGAGAGATCTCTGCCGCCGATCGCTTCCACGAAAAAAACGGTGGTGCTCTGCCCAAGACGGGCAGACCTCCACCGTATTCTCCACCGTGTCCTACGGGCGATCCACACAGTGGTGACACCCGGGCGTTTCCTCCCGCCTTATCCGACACAGGAACCTCCCGAAGCTGCCGTGTCCGGTGAGGACCTGCCTCAGGCGGAAGGTGAGGACGCCGTGGCGCCTCTCTAGCCACTCCTCAAAGAGGGGACTTATCGCCGCAATCGTGGCGTGCCCAGCACTGGGTTGCGACAACCGTACTCTCCTTGTCGCCATGAGATCCCGCCGGAGCTCCATCCGCTGTGCCGTGATTTCTCGCGGCAGCGGAGTTACGCCCCGGTGTTTCGCCTCCTCGCGCCACTCCCATACGTGCGCGAGGACTTTTGCATCCAGATCCCATGGCGGTAATCCGGCAAGGAGGCTCGCTGCCTCACAAGAGACCGTGCGGTATCCCCGGACCATCCGGATGGTCATGACCCTTTGGGCCGCGCTCAACCGGCGGGCTGGCCGCAGCACCAGAGAACGCGCCAGTTAAGGATGCTCATCCTGTAGATATACGCTTCGTCAGCCCAAATAGAGCATAGCAACAAGTTGAAGGGATCTGACTCAGCACTTACTTTACACATGTATAAAATATTGCAAAATACAATCGAATGTTCTAGAATAAATTATCCTGATGCACTCACTTACTTCCTGCGCAATATGTTACATGACGCCCTTTGTTTCCACTAACTTTAGAAGTAATATTTTATTTTTAAGATGATTCTAAATCATTTTTTTTATTAAAACCGTTTATCTATTCCTTGACTGGCGCAGCCGGTAAGTGACCTTGTCGTTTGGGTCCTCTGTGCCATCGCGAATCGAATTTTCGGGCGCCGAGAAGACTCCAACGTTCGTTTCAACGATTCAACGGGTCAACGAACCAAATAAAATCGTCAAGAGAAGCCACGGTGCAGAGCAAGTCGAGCGAATTCACCGATCACAGAAGGAGAGCGGAAAAGCTGCGGGTCATGTGAGTAAATCCCTTCACTGTCCTCTAAACTTTGGTGATCTTTATATGTGTAAGTAAGTAAGTAAGTAAGTAAGTAAGTAAGTATATTTATTTGTTTAAACATGGTATACATACATTGCATGCAAGATATTACAGTAGAAAAGAAAGTTCAAACATGTTCAGCCGCGTGACGTGGCGTACAAATTGTTGAGTGGCATACAGTTGCTGGGTTTTAACCGGGACTACACTTATTAAATTCAAAATGATAAAATTACTATAACAATCGTACTACATTATCAATACAATTCAATTATCAATTCTATTCAATGTCAGTTCAATTATCAATTCAATTCAATGTCAAGTTAATTATTAATTCAATTATGTCAAGTTAATTATTAATTCAATTCAATGTCAATTCAGTTTAATTATCAATACATTATACAATAAAATAAATTAAAATACATAATCATCAAGAAAAATTATCCTCTTTCATAAATTCCGAAATACTATAATAAGATCTCTCTATTAATAATTTTCTCAATTCCAATTTAAGGCCAGATACATCCAATAATCTCCATGACTTGGGCAATTTATTAAATATGGTCGGAGCCATGTAATAAATGCTCTTATGCAAAAGAGCAGTTTTACCGCCGCGAACACAGAGTAGAGTATTGTCACGTCTATTCCTTGGCACAGCATCAGATAAACGTTGGAATAAGTTAGGATGACTTACAGTGAACATTACCGTTTCCAAAATGTATAATGAGGGTAATGTCAATATTCTATGCTCTTTAAAATGTGTCTTGTGTACTTATAGGGATTAGAAAACGCCCATCTGGCACGTAACACATTATAGTAGTAGATAAAGTGATAAAAATTTCACGTTAGCTTAGTAAACATTTTAGTTGTTTTATTAAAAAAAAAAAAAAATGGAAGGAATAGTAGTCATACCTCCGGGAGTTCTGAAAATAATCCCTGTATTCAGTGGCGAGACAAGGCTCTTATCGTTATTTATCCGCAAAACTGAATATATTATTAATTTATATCGGGGGAACGAAGTACAAAACGAATATCTTTTTAATGTGATAACTAGTAGATTAAGTGGGGAAGCTGCAAATTTAATTGGGGAACGAGATTCGATACACTCTTGGGCAGAATTAAAACAGGTTTTAGAGGATCATTTCGGGGATCCCAGGACAGAAGACAGTCCTTGAGTTAGAGAGCTTAAAAATAAATAGAGGCGAAAGTTATTTAGATTGTTGTCACCGAATACAACAATTAAGAAGCATTTTAATTACAAAAATCAATGAGTCTGTTGACGATGCAGCTGTGAGGTTATCTAAGCAACATATTTACACAAATCTTTCTATGAATGTTTTCTTGTTTAATTTACCAAAATATTTAGTTAGGTTGGTGCGACTAAAAAATGTTTCGACACTGGAAGTTGCATTAAAAGCCGTTTTAGAGGAACAATATTTCCAAGAAGTTTACGACCAGAAACAGTCGCGGAACCCTAAGTTTAATCAAAACTTACAGGGACGAAACAGCTATAATAATAATTTTAATTCACAAGCGTCGCCAAGTGCAAGCACTAGTGCACCAAATATGCAACGTTCTAACAATATTACTACCAATCGTAATTCATTGAATAACGTAGCGCAGACGCAAAATAGAAATAACGTTCGTAATAACAATTTTTCAAATAGTTAATTCCCATCTAGAAACAATAACAGATATCAAAACAATCCGTTCTATAATAATTATAATTCATTGGAACAAGCGAGGCCGCAGTTCGCAGGTCGGCAAACTGCTGACAACGCAAAGCATGGCTCGCTACAGGTGCAGCCGGCGACAGCGTCCGGATCAGGTTGCGACACCGACGTGACCATGCGAACGGCCAGTTGAAGACGTTTTAATTACACTGATTATGATGACAATGAAAATAATGTGTTACCAAGTACTTATAATGAGAATGAACAAGTAGGAAATTTTTGCATAAAGGCCTCTAAATACCAGAGCGAATTAAATTAAATTGTAGTATTTTAAATCTTCCGCATATACGTATACCAGCACTAAATGCAATTTTTATGATCGATACCGGAAGTCAACGTTAATTTTTAAACCCAAAGTTAGCGAATCAATATTTTTGCGACTTTAAGCATAACGAAAACTTTGAAGTAGTTAGCACCCACGCTAGTAGTAAACATAATGAGGTTGTGTACATACCTTTACCTAGGACATTTAGAAGTTATGAGTGGCACAAATTCTATATTTATTGTGTGGACGACAAATATGATGGCTTAATTGGAAGTGATTTATTGATGCAACTTCATGCGAATATTGATATGAAAAATAGAAAGTTATTTACTAAGGATTGAATCGGTATGCAAGTACATACCGATTAATTATAACCCGCGAATACGTGAATTTTATGTGTTACCCCCGCGCAGCGAATTAAGGGTCAAACTTACAGTTAATTTGTTACACGGTGAGGCCATAATAAACTTTACCCAATTTACGGATGGAGTTAGAATGCCGACAGCTTTAGTTAACTGTGTACATGGCTATGCGACAACAGTCATTCAGAATTCTAGATCCGAGCAGATGGAATTGTTAGTGACTAGCCCGTTTAAGGTCGAACCATACTTAGGAAATACTTTAGTACATGATAGGGTTAACTTGAATTTTACTGATAAGGATAGTCATAGGTTAGATCAGCTGTTAATGGATAATCTCTCTAAGTTAAGAGTCGATCACATGAATGAGGAGGAGAAACAATCTGTAATTAATATTTGCAAAGAGTTTAAAGATGTCTTTTATTGCGAGGACGTACCTCTTTCGTTCACAAATGAGGTAAAGCATAACATTAGAACTAAAAACGAAGACCCAATACATATTAAAGCTCATAGGTTACCACCTACACAAACGGCAGAAATTAGGAATCAGATAGAGAAAATGCTCAAAGATAATGTTATCCAAAAATCGTTTTCACCTTGGAGTGCACCGGTTCATTTGGTACCAAAAAAATTGGATAATTCTGGTAAACAAAAATGGAGGATGGTCATCGATTATAGACGCCTCAATGAAATCACAATAGATGATAAATACCCTTTACCTAATATCAATGATCTTTTTGATATGTTAGGTAAGAGTATGTACTTTACTACCTTAGATTTAGCAAGTGGGTACCATCAGATAGAAGTAGAAAAGGAAGACAGAGGAAAGACAGGTTTTAGTACATCTTTTGGACATTATGAATTTAATCGGATGCCGTTTGGCCTAAAAACGGCACCGGCAACATTCCAGCGCGCAATGGACAACGTCTTAAGAGGCTTACAAGGTATCCATTGCCTCGTATACCTGGATGACGTCATCATTTTTGCGAGAAGTATTCAGGATCATAATGAAAAACTTAGGGCAGTTTTTGAAAGATTTCGTGAAACCAATTTAAAGGTGCAGTTAGATAAATCCCAATTCTTAAGGAAGGAAGTACTTTATTTAGGCCACACCATAACCAGTGAAGGTTTAAAACCTAATAATGATAAAATAGAAGCAGTGTTAAAGTATCCTATACCCAAAACGACGACTGAAATCAAAAGTTTTCTTGGTCTCATAGGTTATTATAGAAAATTTGTTAGGGATTTCGCGAAAATAACTAGACCACTTACAGTTTGTTTGAAAAAAGGTAAAACTATAGATTTAAATGAGGAATATATAGAAAGTTTTGAAACATGCAAGAAACTTCTCACTAATGCTCCATTATTACAATTTCCGGATTTTAATAAACCATTTATTCTGACCACGGATGCATCAAACTTTGCAATAGGGGCAGTACTTTCGCAGGGCACCATAGACTCGGACAAACCAGTAGCCTATGCTAGCAGAACTCTAAGCGATACCGAGTCGAGATATAGCACCATAGAAAAGGAGCTTTTGGCAGTTATATGGGCAGTAAAACACTTTAGACCGTATTTATGGGGTAAAAAGTTTTACATCTATACGGATCATAGACCTTTGGCCTGGCTCTATTCGCTTAACGAACCAAATAGTAAGCTTACTAGATGGCGCCTTGGACTTGAGGAGTATGACTTCGAAATTAATTATAAGAAAGGGTCACAGAATTCGAATGCAGACGCATTGTCTCGAGTAAAAATAAATAGCTTAAGTGCAGATAATAATAATATTGTAGTTAGCTTAAATGGTAGCAAAATTAGGGAGATAAAGGTTAATATATTAGATAACGATAGTGAGTCTATGCAAGTAAATGTAGACAATGAGGAAGCTGTTAGAAAATTAGAAGATAATAATGAAACCGAAGAAATAAGCTGCATATCAGAGTCGGATTCTGATGAAGTAAAGTTAAGCGTAGATAAAAAGGAGGCTCCTGTCCTTGATATATCTGAATCAGACGACGGAGCTACTGCTCGTTCAATATCAAATAGGGAGCATGAAGGTATACCAATTTTAAATGAAGCAGTAGATACCAAACCTAGACAAATACTTGTCTAAATTTCGTATAAAAATGATATTCATGTAAAAGACATTTCTAATAGCAGCCAAAGAATAATTGAGGTACACATGCCAGCTGTTAATAATGAACAATTAGTTAAGCAGTTTTTGAAAGAGTATGTAGATTTCAAGCAGAAATATTTCATTTATTTTGAAACAGAAGTATTTAGAAAAGTATTTAACAACGTAGTGACAGCATTATATAAAAAAGGTTCGCAAAATCTAATAGAATGTACAGAGAGAGTAGTTAATGTCACAAACAAAGAAGAGCAAAGAGAGATTATTATAAAGTATCATGAGGGAAAAACTGTTCATCGGGGTATTCGGGAAACACTCACAAAGTTGAGAAGACATTATTGGTGGTCTAACATGAAGGACACAATTTCTGCCATTATTAATGCATGCGAACAATGCAGAAAAATGAAATATGACAGGAAACCAATAAAACCTCTAATACAACTTACTCAAACACAGAGCATGCCATTTGAAGAAGTTTTCATGGACCTTTTGTACATAGAAAATAATTATTACTTAACCATAGTAGATGCTTTTAGTAAATTAGCGCAAGCTTTTAATGTACCCAATAGAAGTACACCAGAAATTGTTAAGGTATTAATGAAATATTTTAGTATCTATGGGTTACCAAAAAAAATAAGTAGTGACCCCGGTACCGAATTTAATAATAACCTTGTTAAAGAACCACTGAGTCTATACAAAATTGAAATGCATGTAGGCACACCAAATAACCCTAACTCAATGGCTGTAGTGGAACGTTTCCACTCAACAATACTTGAAATTTATAGGTTAGCAAAATATGAAAAAAGTGATCAAGATGCAGCATTGGTAATGACTTACGCCATTATGGCATACAATAACACCATTCATAGTGCGACAAATTTCACACCTGAAATGGTATTTGGACATACAGAGTCAGGAAATGCATTTACATACATTTACAGAAACTAGTTCAGGATCATAGAAAAAGACTTAAAAGTTTATATGAATATGTTAGTGATAAAATTAAGGAAAATAAATATAAAGTCGCAGAGAGGAAAGGCGGTGAAAACCCACCGGAAATAAGGGAACATGACGAAGTTTTTATGAAAACTACTAGGAATAGGAAAGCTAAAGAAGTGCCACGATATGAGAAAGCGAAAGTTATACGGAAAATAGATAGGAATATTGTACCGGTAAAACTGAGAAAAAGAAATACGAAAGTGGCAATAAAAAACGTAAAACGCCCTCCACAGGTGGTGGCAAGCAATCCTGACGCTCCTGGCCCTAGCGGAATCAGCAAGCAGCGTAAACCTCCAGGATATGACTCAGAATCCTGGAATAGCGCCGATACGGATAAGTGCAGCAGTGATTCAGAATAGACACTGGACTATTTTTAAGACGTTAGATCTAGAAACTATAGTTAGGTACTTAGATAATAATATTGAACAATATTTTAGATTAAGAGATATGATTTACTCACAAAATGAATCGCGTAATGAACTTTTAGGATTAGTCTTTCAAATAGAATTCTTTATGGAACTTACTAAAGATAGATTGAAACAAATAATGCCTAATAAAAGGTTCAGAAGGGGCCTAATAAACCCGTTAGGTTCCATTGTTAAATTCATTTCAGGCAATCTAGATAATGATGACGCCAGGAGATACAATTCGGAGATTAGCCAGCTTAAAAATAAAGAACATTCAGTAGAAAGAAAACTGACACTTATGCAAAAGGCTTTCGATAAATTAGTTAATATTTCAGATAACTTAAAATACAACTTAATTCAATTGAATATTAAAACCTCGCAACTACAAGCATTACAGTATAATCAGTCTAAAATACATAATATAGTAAGTCAAATGAATAGTCTATATCAAATCTTAAATAACTTTCGTACTATTTATAATGTAATTCAAGATACAGAAACGGCAATAGCTTTCAGCAGAATTTATATACTTCATCAATCAATAATTCATTCTACAGAACTTTTTCATATTTTATTAGAAATAGAGAAACATCATAGATTAGTATATACGGTATCATGGAGGGGGTGGAGACCTATTCCGATCACCGGTATATCCGGTTCGACGTCTCCGCCCAGAACTCGGACGCGCCGGTCCGACGGGCCCCGAGTGGTCCGCGGTGGGCGCTGAAGCAGCTGGACCGGGAGCTCCTCCTGGAAGCCTCGATCGTGCAGGCCTGGGTGTCACCACCGGACAGACCTGCTGACATCAACGACGAGGCGGAGTGGTTCCGGGAGGCCATGTCCGACATATGTGACGTGGCAATGCCCCGGGTCCAGCCTGGACGTGCCTCGCGCCAGGTGTACTGGTGGTCGCAGGAGCTGACGGCTCTGCGCACTGCGTGCGTGGCTGCGCGACGCCGGTACACCAGGCACCGCAGGCTCCGTATCAAACCTCCTGATACGGAAGCCATTCAGGCGGAGCTGTACGAGGGGTACAGAGCGGCGAAGACCGCCCTCCAAGCGGAGATCCTGCGGGCCAGGGGTTTGGCCCGCGAGGAGTCGCTGGGGACTCTGGACAGGGACCCGTGGGGACGCCCGTACAAGGTGGTGCGGGATAAACTCCGCCCATGGGCTCCCCCGCTGACGCAGAGTCTCCGGCCCCAGCTTGTGGAGGACGTGGTGAGCGCTCTGTTCCCTTCCCGAGGGGAACACACCTCCCCGCCTATGGCTCCGCCTACTGCGGTGCCCGATGCGGACCACACCGCCAGCGACGACGACGACGACGATGCTCCGGAGGAGACCGAGGTAGAAATGAGAGCGGCGGTACGCAGGCTTAATGCCAAAAATACCGCCCCAGGACCCGACGGCTTACCTGGGAAGGCCTGGGTCCTGGCCTTGGAGGCTCTCGGGCCTCGACTTAGGGGGCTCCTAAGCGCATGCATGGAGAGGGGCCAGTTCCCGCTTCGCTGGAAGACGGGGAAACTGGTCCTCATAAAGAAGGCAGGGCGCCCTGCGGACTCTCCGTCCGCTTATCGGCCCATCGTGCTGCTCGACGAGGTGGGCGAGCTCTTTGAAAGAGTCATTGCAGACCGCCTCGTCGGCCAGCTGGTGCAGGTGGGGCCGGATTTGGCGGAGAGCCAGTTTGGTTTCCGCAGAGGGCGCTCTACGGTGGACGCCATCATGCGTGTGCAAGCCCTGACGACGGGGAATGCTGTTGCCCAGGGTGGGGTCGTCTTGGCGGTGTCTCTAGACATCGCCAATGCCTTCAATACCCTGCCCTGGAGTTGCATCAGGGAGGCACTCCGGTATCACCGGATGCCGACCTACCTCTGTCGTGTGGTCGAGGCCTATTTAACGGACAGGGCCGTCATCTACCCCGGTCACCAGGGAGTGTGGAACCGGCAAGAGATGTCGTGCGGTGTCCCACAGGGATCGGTCCTGGGGCCGCATCTGTGGGACATCGGATACGACTGGGTCCTGCGCGCCGACCTCCCTAGCGGCGTCAGCGTAGTGTGCTACGCTGACGACACGTTGGTCCTGGCGCAGGGGAGGTCGCACCAGGCGGCGGCCGAATTAGTGGCACGCGGGGTTGCGACAATCGTCGAAAGGATCCGGCAATTGGGACTCGAGGTGGCCCTGCACAAGTCCGAGGCCATGTGTTTTCATGGTCCTCGGAACGCGCTACCGTTGGGGTCCCAAATAACGGTAGGAGGGGTTTCTATCGGCGTCGAGTCGACGATGAAGTACCTGGGACTCGTCCTCGACAGCCGGTGGAACTTCGTGGAACATTTCCGACGTTCGGCTCCCAAACTGGAGCGGGCGGGCGCTGCATTGAAGCGTCTCCTGCCCAATCTAGGGGGTCCAAACGCCTCCTGCCGGAGGCTCTACGCGGGGATCGTGCGGTCCATGGCCCTCTACGGGGCTCCTGTATGGGCGCGCTCTCTGGCGCTGCGGCCAGCCCGCCGGTTGAGCGCGGCCCAAAGGGTCATGGCCATCCGGATGGTCCGGGGATACCGCACGGTCTCCTGTGAGGCAGCGAGCCTCCTTGCCGGATTGCCACCATGGGATCTGGAGGCAAAAGTCCTCGCGCACGTATGGGAGTGGCGCGAGGAGGCGAAACGCCGGGGCGTAAGTCCGTTGCCGCGAGAAATCGTGGCATAGCGGACGGAGCTCCGGCGGGATCTCATGGCGTCATGGAAAGTACGGTTGTCGCAACCCAGTGCTGGGCACGCCACGATTGCGGCGATAAGTCCCCTCTTTGAGGAGTGGCTGGAGAGGCGCCACGGCGTCCTCACCTTCTGCCTGGCGCAGGTCCTCACCGGACACGGCAGCTTCGGGAGGTTCCTGTGTCGGATAAGGCGGGAGGAAACGTCCGGGTGTCACCACTGTGTGGATCGCCCGGAGGACACGGTGGAGCATACGGTGGAGGTCTGCCCGGCTTGGGCAGAGCACCGCCGTGTCCTCGTGGAGGCGATCGGCGGCAGAGACCTCTCGCGTCCGGCCCTGGTTCAGGCCATGGTACGGAGCGAGAGGGCATGGGCAGCCGTCACCTCCTTCTGCGAAGCAGTAATGCTCGCGAAGGAGGAGGCGGGACGGTTGAGGGAAAGGCAAGTTTCGCGCCCTCTCGCCCCTAGCCGCCGCAGGAGACGCCCAGGGCGTCGGGAATCCCGGGTGGATTTCCGGCCACCGTAGGCGCGGGCTTGCGGACGGTGAGCAATGGGTAGCTCACCGTCCGGTAAGGACCAGGCCCGGGTCGACGGCGCGTCGCATTCCACGCGCGCCTCAAAGAGATGTCGTCAGCACAAAGTAGGGGTCCACTAGGGCCGATGCCTGCCGGGGTCGCGGGAAGGTACTTATGGGTCACCGAGGCCCCCGCAACACAGGCAACAGGAAGGAATACGGGTGGGTTTTAGTCAGTAAGAGTCTGACACACCCTCCCGCTCCGCCCAGAGCGGGAGAAGTTATTTGATGATTTCCCACCCTCAAAAAATAAAAAATAAAGTATATACGGTAGGTATGGACAACCTTACAAAATTAGAAATTACTATAGTTCTTAAATCTTTCTCTGATAATAAGAAGTTAGTTTTTGTGTTAGAAGTTCCCTTATTAGACACGGTCACATATAATTATTAAAAGATTATTCCTATACCTATATACAATCCTAGTTCATTAAAAACCTCTATCATAATTCCTAAGTATCCCTACCTTATGGTGAATGGATTGAAATACAGACCCGTGTCAATCCCGTGCGAGCAGATTGAAGATGATCGAGTCCTCTGTAAGGAAGATAATATCGTGCAATACGCTGATACAACGTGTATAGAACAAATAATGCTACTTAAAAACTATTCTGCGTGTCATAAGAATTTTATCCAAATAGAAGATGCAAGAAGCCACATCATAGCCGACGGAATATGGTTACTTTTCACGAAGAAAAAGTTAGTACTTACCGAAAACTGCAACAATGAAGTCATGAAGTACAACCTGAAGGGAACATTTCTGATATTCCCTAATCGAAACTGTGAGACACAAATTGGAGACAAAATCATCAGTAAGGTAGCTGAAACAAGGACACTCCAGGCCAGTTTGCTGTTGAGACCTGTAGCTTTGCCTGAGCTGCAACATGAAATCAAGATGGAAGACAGCCAAGTAGATCTTCGCGGCGTGGACCTCAATGACATCAAGGACATTTTAAAGAGTGCCAAATATAACAGTGAGTGTTAATGAAAGTGAAATTTTGGTAACTCAGGACATAAGTGTATGGATAATAAGTATTATAGTAATAATGTCTGTATTTACACTAGCATTTTTGATTGTTAAATTCAAAGTCTTTAAGAAAATGATTGTGTTACGACGAAATCATCTGGACCCAAAATATTTGCCTCCAGCTGATTTCTCTCTAGGGGGGGGGAGTTAAGGATGCTCATCCTGTAGATATACGCTTCGTCAGCCCAAATAGAGCATAGCAACAAGTTGAAGGGATCTGACTCAGCACTTACTTTACACATGTATAAAATATTGCAAAATACAATCGAATGTTATAGAATAAATTATGCTGATGCACTCACTTACTTCCTGCGCAATATGTTACATGACGCCCTTTGTTTCCACTAACTTTAGAAGTAATATTTTATTTTTAAGATGATTCTGTTCTCAGACTTCACGCTGTAAACACTGTAATTCGGTTCTTTTATTAAATAAATATTTTTTTTTATTAAAACCGTTTATCTATTCCTTGACTCGCCCATACAGGAGCCCTGTAGAGGGCCATGGACCGCACGACCCCCGCGTAGAGCCTCCGGCAGGAGCGTTTGGACCCCCTAGATTGGGCAGGAGCCGCTTCAATGCAGCGCCCGCCCGCTCCAGTTTGGGAGCCAAACGTCGGAAATGCTCCACGAAGTTCCACCGGCTGTCGAGGACGAGTCCCAGGTACTTCATCGTCGACTCGACGCCGATGGAAACTCCTCCTACCGTTATTTCGGACCCCAACGGTGGCGCGTTCCGAGGACCATGAAAACACATGGCCTCGGACTTGTGCAGGGCCACCTCGAGTACCAATTGCCGGATCCTCTCGACAATTGTCGCAACCCCGCGTGCCGCTACTTCGGCCGCCGCCTGGTGCGACCTCCTCTGCGCCAGGACCAACGTGTCGTCAGCGTAGCATACTACGCTGACGCCGCTAGGGAGGTCGGTGCGCAGCACCCAGTCGTATCCGATGTCCCACAGATGCGGCCCCAGGACCGATCCCTGTGGGACACCGCACGACATCTCTTGCCGGTTCCATACTCCCTGGTGACCGGGGTAGATGACGGCCCTGTCCGTCAGATAGACCTCGACCACACGACAGAGGTAGGTCGGCATCCGGTGGTACCGGAGTGCCTCCCTGATGCAACTCCAGGGCAGGGTATTGAAGGCATTGGCGATGTCTAGAGACACCGCCAAGATGACCCCACCCTGGGCAACAGCATTCCCCGTCGCCAGGGCTCGCTCGCGCATGATGGCGTCCACCGTAGAGCGCCCCCTGCGGAAACAAAACTGGCTCTCCGCCAAATCCGGCCCCACTCGCACCAGGCCGACGAGGTGGAATACGTAGTGCCCTGCCTTTTGCGCCCGAACGGTCGCTGCTAGGTGCAACGCGCACTGTGGCTGAACGCCGGTTATTGTACATGGAACGTAAACTCGCGCGTACTACCTATAAGTATAAGGAATTTATGCGAGAATATAATTATGAAGTTCATATGGAACTCTATCAGGGTGACAAGCCTAGTACATCAACAAATACATTATTTCACATCACAGTATTTTGCGATCAACTAGCACTTCCACTCCTTTACGTGTAGTGTTCGACGCGTCAGCGAAGAGTAGCAATAACGTGTCTTTAAAAGATATAGTATTAGTTGGCCCTAAGCCGCATCCGGATTTCCGGATATTGCGGTAATCATTTTGAAATTTAGGCTATTTGAATATTGTCTAGTAAGTGATGTTTGGAAAATGTATCGTGCTATCTCCTTAAGAAAAGAAGATCGCTTATATCAACACATTTTTTTATCGGGAATCGCCTAATGATCCAATAAAATTATACTAATTAAAAACCGAGAAGTACGGACTAAATTGTTCACCGTTCTTAGCAATTTGGACGCTACTTCAGTTAGCTAACGATGAAGGAAAACGTTTTTCTTTCGCTGCTCAGGTCCTCCGTGAGGGAGTTCACATGGACGATATTCTGTCATCATCTGCCTGCCTTTTCCCAACTATGTTGGGGTCGGCTTCCAGTCTAACCGGATGCAGCTGAATATTAGTATTTTACATGGAGCGACTGCCTATCTGACCTCCACAACCCAGTTACTGGGTAATACGATACCCCTTTGGTAAAACTGGTTGTCAGACTTTCGGGTTTCTGACGACCCGTAACGACCGTCACAGATCCACGAATGACAGCCGGGACCAACGGCTTAACGTGCTTTCCGAGGCACGGAGGGGTCTTGTTATGTAAAGATGTTCACCCATCTACGAACCAACTACGGTAAGCGTAGCTTAACCTGATCGATTGACCCGTGCGGCTGTTATTACTTAGCCACAAGCCCCTCTGGACGATATTCTATATTCATGAAATACTTTTGACCAAGCTTGCTTGGTACAGGATCAATTAATTGCTATTTTCGAAAGTGCCAATTTCACCTAAAAAAGTGGATGAATAACAGTGTGAAGTTACTACGACACGTCCCCTCTGAAAATAGGGAAAATTCCGTATTATTCGTTAGAGATGAAAACGATAGTAGGTACATTCAAGAACTAAGCCTTAATAAATTGTAAAAATGTTGTATAAAACAGAAACTGTGCCTAAAGCCCTTTAAATTGTTAAAAGACTATATTGAGGACCAAAAGGCCTGGGATAGAGCTGCTCCAATAAAGGAGATGTTTGATTTTGGGCTACCACCATGTACACTACATAGATAAATAGGAAAAGAATAGGGGATTTTCATAAAAATACAAAAAAAAATAATTTGAAGAAGAGTACAGTTGTACAAAAAAGATTATTTAGGAAGATTTTTAATATGATAACCCTATTTTTTATGGCAGTTATGACAGTTGTGATTGTCATGACGTTTAACGACTGACAGTTTTAAGTTTCGTGACGTGACGTCTTTCATTTTTGACTTTGGCAGTTGGCTTACATATTGTTGTCTCTGCCTTTGTGGTTGGCTTTGAAACGCTGAATAGTTGTATTCGCGCGTTTTGGATAAGGGGTGTTTCGGAGTTTCTAGTAATTGTTTTCATTTTGCGACCCTGTTTACTACTACGGACATAGATTGATTGCTTCGCTGTTGACCCCGGCTTTGTTATATGGTTTTTGATTCGCCTGTGATTTGGATTCCGTCGTGTATGTGGTATTCTACAATAACAAGTTCAGTTTCAGGTATATCTCCTTTAACTCTTGCTTGCATTATACTTATTTGTTCAAATGCTATTTCTATCTGAGGTTTCCTTTCCTCGTTCTATATTATAACAGACTTTTACTTATACTTATTCCAGTTTAAACCTAATTGGTTTCGGAATTCATGTGTTGATTTTGTAAATACACATCAATCAAATGTCATTGTCAAAATGACATTTTATATATTCCTGATCCACCATATTTATGTTGTGTTGCTCTCCTTGACCGAGTTAATTTCAATTTACATTAAAACGAAGTAAAATTATAGAATATTAACATTAGAAAACGGTAACTATATTGTATAGCGATATTTACATATAGTGTACATAGAGTTGGCCCAGGCTCCATACATTTCTGAAACATCTCCTTTAGAGTGAATGTTGTTTTTTACTTTTTTTTTGCTAGCTATTTATATTTTCTTTTTCTATGTACCATTTTACATAAACAATGATATGATATTTACTTTGTAAAGTATTGTATTATTTTAATTATTATGAATATGAGGACTATGTGGATCATTGTTTATTTTTTCTCTTAGTTAGTTTTAATGATGGTCTGACAGTTTAAGTACTTTATGTGGCCTACCCAAATGTCTTTTCTTTGGTATTTTTCGTTGAATCGTTGAGCTCTTTATGTTTTTAGTTGAGCTGCACGGTAACTGACAAAAGCGTGCACTGACTGGTCCACTCAATCTGTGTGGTTCTTTCATCAATAGACCATTTCAAACAATCTACATGGTCATCACAATATGACCTGACCAAGATTATGTCTGGACTTTAAAAGAGACTGTGACCTTTGAGTTTGTTTCTGCCTTACTTCTCAGAGTAGTGAAATAGCAAATGCCAACCTCATCTAGTTAAAAAAATATGATTGACGTGTAAAAGTGTTTGTACAAACCTACTTACAGAAATAAAATCATTTATCACATACCTGGGTAGCATTCTGTTCAGAAGTTGTTCAGTTTTTTTCTTTTCCATGTCGAGCTG
Source organism: Atethmia centrago (assembly GCA_905333075.3). Taxonomy (NCBI): domain Eukaryota; kingdom Metazoa; phylum Arthropoda; class Insecta; order Lepidoptera; family Noctuidae; genus Atethmia; species Atethmia centrago. Next base: position 34,915,500 of record HG995369.1, read on the forward strand.
CTCTGTCCGTTCCTTTATCAGCTCTTCTAAATTGTTACTATATTTCTCCAACATTTCAAACATCGAATCAACTATGTTGACCTTTCTGCAAAACAAAAGAATAAGTATCAACATGGTGTGCATGAAATGGTTTCGGTACGAACGTGACGTGGAGTACACGTCACCTGCCGCGGTGCAGGTGCCGGAAGATGTCGTGCAGGCGGTGGAAATCGGGGCGCAGGTCGGGCGCCTCACTCCAGCACTGGCGCATGACGCTCACGGCGTCCGGCGGCACCGCGCCCATGGACACGGACGGCCGGATCAGCGGCGGCGGCCGCGACACCTTCTCCACGATCTCTGAAATGAGCAGGCGAGCGTGAGTCCCAGCGACCACCTCGTGCAAGCGCGCCGCGCACGTCCCTTACCGTCTGGCGTGAGCGCGAGCATGCAGTAGGGCTCGCCACGCACGATCACCTCCTGCATGATGATGGCGAACGAAAACACGTCACCGGGCTGCGTGCCACGGACGTCACCGCTACACTCACGCAGAAGCTCCGGAGCCGTCCATAGTAGATCTGTACAAAATTAATTTTCTCAACGAACTTTTCTCTCTGGTTCGACGGTCGCACAGCTACCTAGTCAATTTAACTAATGGGAATTAACCAATATGTTTGGGCTTCGTTGGGTTAAATCTATACTAAGGAAGGGTTTAACCTGTTAAGGCTCGTGCGACACCGATTCGGAGTCAAATAATAGAAAATAAATTGTGCCTCATTAGCTGTCCTTGACCAAGTAAGGAAACTCATCTCTAAAATAACACAGCATAACAAATTATAACACTTACTTAAGAAGGCCTTTGACCTATGTTCCACTAGTATTCATATTTATAAAGTGAACATTTACGCGGCTTGTGGTAGGAGTAAACTGGCAGAAATCGTCACGTAACGAAAAAGTGTTATGCACGGCAAAGTCAGTTCTAAAAGCTACTAGATGGTTCTGTATTAAAAAAAAACAAAAACTTGTGATACTTGTAATTTGAGAACATACTAAATGACTCTGTATGAATAAATATACAGCGAAAGGAAATTCGTTCCAACCGGGTGTCCCACGACACCTCCCGAGTTTTTTAAATTACGCGTTGTACAGTAATTACGGCACGCCAGCGACTGTTACACATACACTTACACCACACTCAACACCACACAACACCCACCCAAAAATATGCAACCGATTCATACCTCCACACTTTTAGTTTTTTCTTTTATTTTTATTTATGTACGTTTTTAGGTACCACATCGTTGCTAGTTTCGCTTGTAATAAACAGTGGCGGATTTACCAGCAGGCTGAGTAGGCTTGAGCCTAGTGCGGCAGATTTTAGGGGCGGCAAATAAGGATGGCGAGATTGGACCCACGTTATTTAAAAATTAACAGAGCGCCGTTCACGGGCTAGTTTATATTAATTATATAATATAATAACAAGTTTATAAGAGTTCCATATAAAAAATATTGAGTCAATGGGAGATGGGAATTAAAAGTTATTAATGATTTTAATTTATTAAAAAATCAGTCATGGTACAGTTTCCGAACGCAACGTTTGTCGTGATACATTCCAATCTACAGTAATGATTTACCTTCTTAATCATAAGTACGTTTTCGCTTGGCGGTTTTCCTTTTTTTGTACTAACAACTTGATAAATAAACTTAAAACATAGAAAATGAAACATGACAAGCACCTCTCGTACAATGTAAACAGACCGTAAAAATATATAAATTATGTTGTGTTATAAACGGTATTGAAAACATGGAACGGAAAATGGAACGTCAATGTCAAATTGTCATGTTAATTAATTCTATTGTTTGTATTTGACTGCTGACGTGGGATATAAATACTATTTTTACGATTTTGTGGATTCTTGGCGACTTGGCTTTACTTTTGATCTGACTATTCTGCACACCAACCTAGACTACGGCATTTACTCCTGGATAACGTATTGCAAGTGATTTGGACTTTGTCAACTGTTAAAATGCGTTGTGTTAATTGTCAATTGCGCATTTCTCGATTACGGCGACATCGTTTGTCTGACGAAATTGGTCAGATAGTTGAAAGAGTACAGAGATGGGTGTATCCGCGTGATGTAAGTAAATTCGTAAACTGTTGCTACTTACTCTAGAATTTTTAAGAACACTTGTAAGGCAGCTAAAGCCTTGTACATTAGCAACAAAGTTAAATCAGCAGACAATAAAATAAAGACAGTTTGGAAAATTATCAATAATGAAACGAATAGGCACAAAAAGCATGATTCTGATTACACACTGGAGACGTCATGTGGTCTCATTTGCGATAGCAAAGAAGTTGCTCAAGAATTTGTAAGTTTTTTTACCAGTGTCCCGCTTAAAACTACTGAAACCTTAAATTCCTCGCCCTCGCTCTCTTTTGATTTGGTAAAGGAAATTGTTTCAGCTTGCACGATTGAATTTAACTTTAAGCATATTAATCCCATAATGGTAATAAAAGCTTTTAAGCAAATCAAGATCAAATTGTCTGAAGATCTTTGGGGAATGTCCATTAAAGTCTGTACCTCTATAATTGAGACTATAGCGCCCTACTTAGCCTTAATATTTAATTTGTGTGTGGATCAAGGAGTCTTCCCGGATTTAATGAAATACAGTAAGGTAATACCACTTTTCAAATCCGGGGACAGTAAAGACACCAATAATTATAGACCCGTATCCGTGTTGCCGGTTTTCAGCAAGGTGTTTGAAAAGGTAATGTTTAATCAAATGCTCAATCATTTTAACTTGAATAAAATCCTTCTCGATCAACAGTATGGTTTCACTAAAGGACGGTGTACGACCGACGCCGGTGTAACCTTACTAAGACACATTTTTAACGCGTGGGAAGAAGCGCAAGACGCCATAGGAATCTTTTGTGACCTCTCCAAGGCATTTGATTGCGTCGACCACGAAACCTTACTCTTGAAACTTGAGCATTACGGACTTGGAAAACATGCGCTCAGCTTAGTAAAATCTTATTTAAATGATAGACAACAGCAAGTACAAATTAATGGTATCAATTCACTCGGTTTAAAAGTAAAAATGGGTGTTCCACAAGGCTCGATATTGGGTCCTTTCCTCTTTTTAGAGTATATTAACGATCTACTCCATTTATTAAATAATCAACCACAAATGGTGTTATTTGCTGATGATACTTCTTTAATTTTAAAGGTAGATAGACGTGCTACTAATGTTGACGACGTAAATAACGCCCTATTGTAGGTTCAGAATTGGCTCACTGCCAATAATTTAGTATTAAATGGGAAAAAATCTAAGTGCATTCGATTTTCTTTACCAAATGTCCAAAGTGGTGATTATGAGATAGTATTGAATCAAGAGAAACTAGAACTCGTCGATAAAACGGTTTTCCTGGGGATCACGCTCGACTCAACGCTACAATGGGGTTCTCATTTAACATCTCTTGCAGAACGGCTAAGTTCAGCGGCATATGCTGTCAGAAAAATCCGTCAATTTACTGATGTAGATACCGCGAGGCTAGTCTATTTTAGTTACTTTCATAGTATCATGTCTTACGGTATTTTACTTTGGGGACGGGCTGCTGACATCGAGTCAATTTTATTCTGCAGAAAAGAGCTATCAGAGCCATTTATAATCTCCGCAGGCGCGATTCTCTAAGGGACCGGTTTAAGGACATTAACATCATGACGGTACCTTGTCAATATATCTATGAAAACATCATGTACGTATGGAAAAATTTACATCATTTTAGTAAAAGAGGTGAAAGACATAATTATAGTACTAGAAATAGGGACCTATTATCTCAGCCAGGTTTCAGACTGGCTAAAGTAGACTCATATTTCATGGGGTACTGTTTAAAATGTTACAATAAAATTCCACCCCACATACTTCAACTGAATGAAATGAAATTCAAATCTTGTATCAAACGCACACTATGCAGGCAGGCATATTATAAGTTGGGTGATTACATCGCTGATAAAAATGCTTGGCTCAATGCTGGTCCTGCTCCACAACCACAACCAATTGAATAATTAACATTTGAAAATACTGTTGGAGCAGCTGAACATTGTAAGACTATCTTTGCATTGTATAAATTCAACCCACGTTCTATTGTATAATTGCATTGCACGGTGTGAGTACTATGTATAATAGAGCTACCATTTACCGGTTATGTAATTGACTTGAATGGGCCCTGGCGGCTGAGAGTATCTCATGCTCACTCAGATGTCTCGCTGATGGTGGCGCGTGTGTTGGATCATTTAGCTCCCTTCAAAATGGTTGAGCTGAATGGTGCTAATCCATGCGTCATGCTCGTGAACGGGCGCCGTTAGTTGGGACTGGTCACCTCTTAGCGTCCTCGGCTTATTTGTAATTATTTTATTTAGAAATTGTTTTTGTTTCTCTTTCTACTATGGACGCGTTTTTTATTTTACATCGTCCTCACATTTAGTTATAATTTCAACATTATTTTTGTACTAATCTTTATGTATCAATTTAATTTAAAAGAGTGTCCATGGAGTTTCTTGCCCGTTCTTCTCCATAGGTACCTACTACGCTTTGGAATGGGCAACTAGCTTCATATTTCTAACTGACCGACTCCTTGACAATTCAAAAGTGCCTGTAAATGGTTTAATTGAAATAAATGCTTTGAGTTTGAGTAATTTTTTTAATTCCATGAACACAAAATAATCACACATAATCAGCCTATAATGTTCCCACTGCTGGGACACAGGCCTCCTCTCTGTGAGAGGGAGTGGGCCGTAATCCACCACGCGGGCCCAGTGCGTGTTGGTAGATGTCACATGTCTTCGAATTTTTGGTTCTAGGACATGCCGGTTTCCTCACGATGTTTTCCTTCACCGTTTTGAGAGCAGTGGTGATGAAATAATCAATCAAAAAAATAATCATAGCAGAGATAAAACAAAGGGAGCGAGCAAAAGTAATGATCAACCACATTACTAGCTTAATAACCTGATGTGTGGAGATTTTAGATAGTCTGTCCTCTATGCTACTCAATATGGGTGCCTGTATCACACATGGTTTGGTAGCATTGGATGGAGTGGTCACATTCTTAACCTGGAACCAGGGCAAACTTAAACTTATAAACATTGATGATGGGTATAAGGTTCACTTTATTTTGGATAGGGTTTTAATAAGAAAAGACGTGTGTTCTACTGCAAGTGTATTGGGCGACTAGTTTTGTTATGAAGATGTCTATTAAATATACCTTAGTGACCTATACATAGCTATTCATAAGTAAGTATGCGCATTGAACGCAATACGTCACAACAAACATATTTTGTGTTTCTTTAACAATTCTAATAATATTTTCAAGTAACTGGCGACGACTATATTTGTCACTCATGTTGGGAGTTGATAAATCGTAACCCAAATGATGGTCCTGAACATGAGATCCAACCACAACATGGCCATCGTAATGTCTGTGCTGGATGTGGCAGATCTATTTTGAGAATTAGGAGCAGGCTTGTTCTCCAACCAGAGATGTCTGAAAGGGAAACCCAACCTCCCATCTATTCTACGAACCCGAATTAAATCTAGGCACATAGGTAGCAAATCTTATTATTCGTACATCGCAGTAGATAGGAGGCTGGAGGGGCGAAATGCCATATTAGGATATTATTGTCATTGCCCAGTGGGAACACGGACAGTGGGCTGTTGCTCTCATGTGCATAGTGTGGTACATGGGCTATGCCAGACACCAGAGCTATGTCGCTGCACCAGCTTCTTTCTTATATAATCTTTTAATTAGATAAATAAATAATATTTTAATAAAAGATTATCTAGGATCGAATAAGAAAATAAAATGCAAATAATTATGTACAATGATTGTACGTCTTGAATATTTTATAAGTAATTATAAAGAGAATAAAATAATTTATCTTTTTTGAACAAATATTTTTTTATTTAAAAAACCTCTAGGTTAAATGAAAGGATGGGCAGGAGGATGATGCTGATAAAACTACTTTATCTGTTACCTGTTATGCTTCTTTTAGCTTGGTTTAATCTGACCAGAATCTAGTTTCTGGATCAGTAATGCTAGCCTAACAATATTGCATAGTTTTGATATTATGGTAATTATAGAGTTCACTAATCCCTCCAGACGCATGTTGGCAGTTTTATGAATCATCAATTAGATGGCTACGTAGATGTGTCTAGGTATACGAGTTTAAATGAAGACGAAAACCGGCATTAAGTATATCTAGTTATCGCCGAAGATACTAGCGATGCAACTGTTCCACTACATTATGCAAAGGGAAAAACTTAGTACTTCATATACACCTGGTTTATCTGGCCAAACAGATGTAGAAAGAACCGATAGGTGTCTACCTATTGATAGAGATTTATTCAGATTCCGGACCCTTTATTTTAGAGATTTATTCAGGTCAGGAGATGACATCCTAGAAGGACACTGACAATATTGGTGATGTCCTTAAAAAAGTCAGGTGCGTAGTACTTTGCAACGCGCGTTTATGACCCAGATGTATGAACGTGGACGAAACAAAAGGAGTAGGTATGTAAGAATCGTAGTAGGTGGCGTTCTGTAGTTTCTGCCTAGCCCCACGGGATATAGGTGTGAGTTTATGTAAAAATGTATAAATAAGCCATTCTACTACTAAATAATAACCAATAACTCCATGCCTTTTAGGTTATAATCTTTTACCTTTCATATCTTTTTTTTCCCAACTTCTCTAACCTACTTTCCATTTGCTTTTTTGTTAGATTTATGTCGTTAAGTTTCCATAACATACGCTACCCCTATCAATGGGTCCCAAATTATATGCAATCTCGCCATTCTCCTTTAGGCCCATTTTTTGTAAGGCGTTTTTCTGATGTCTTGCAGACAGAAGTCTACAAGACATCTTTCCAATATCTTTTTCCTCTTCCCTTTCATAGTACATTCAATGGTACCGAACATTTATATTTTCTACGGTAAAACATCCAGTTCCCGGTCCCAAACCAGTAATCAGCCTCTGCCCACACTTTGTATGAGTGACAAGAGAGCGAAATTGCAGAAAATTTACAGGATGGAAGTGATATCGACGCGCAAACTGTTACCTAGCATGATTCATACCCCAGAGTAGAAAATTTTCTAAGAGTTTCTAGAGGTTATTAAAAACAAATTGCTGCTGCATACAAAATGGCAATACCCACACGATCAAAATTGATGGAAAAGCAGTTTTTTTGTATAACCGTCTAACAGTCTCTACTCCGGGGGTCTAAAATCATGTACTGAATTTATAATAACAGTTTGCGGAACGATGTCACTGAGAAGAGTGTAAAAATACAGGGTTAACCTGTATTTTCACACTCTTCTCACTACACTACGCCTTTACACATTACCCAATTTATTATTTTTTTACTGTTTGTAAGCGCAATAAAATTTATTTAATTACGTTTACCGAATGTAACATTATTGTTTAAGTAGCATACTGGCGGACTTTGGGGGCAGCAGGGGCGTTCTGCCCCGGGCTGTGGGGGAACCCCAAATCTTGAGAAGTACTTTTAATCAAATCCCAAACAAGGCCAAAATATGTTCAGTAAAAAGCATTTAGGGACCAATTACTTCAACTAGGTTTCAGGCTGGCTAAAGTAGACTCATCTTTAAAATGTTACAATAAAATACCTCCCCGCATACTTCAACTGAATGAAACAAAAATCAAATCTTGTACAAAACGCACACTATGCAGCCAAGCATATTATAAGTTGGGGGATTACATCGCTGATAAAAATGCTTGGCTGAATGCTGGTCCTGCTCCACAAGGGCGCAAAAACTAATTGATTAGCATTTGAAAATAGTGTTGGAGCTGCTGAAACTTTTAAAAACTATCTTTGCATTGTATACATTCAAGCAATCAGCATTGTACGAGTATAGTTGCACAGCACATTGTTATGTGAGTACTACATACTATAAAGCTGCCATTTACTGATACGTCTTTCATTGACTTGAATGTGCCCTGGCGGCTGGGAGTATGTTGTGCTCACTCTAATGTTTCGCTGATGGTCTGGAGGTAAGGTCTCATCATAACTATCAAAACGAGCCCAAACTCAGCACACCTAGTTCCATTCGTCGACGAGTTCCAGTAGCAGTAAATGAAGTACACCTTCAGGTCATTCCTTCAAGTCCGTAGGTAAGTTCTCATCATAACTATCAAAACCAGCCCAAACTCGGCACCCCTAGTTTTACTGGTCGACGACTTCCAGTAGCAGTCACCGAAGTACACGTTCAGGTCACACCATCAAGTCCGGAGGTAAGGTCTCATCATAACTATCAAAACGAGCCCAAACTCGGCACACCTAGTTCTATTCGTCGACGAGTTCCAGTAGCAGTAAATGAAGTACACCTTCAGGTCACTCCATCAAGTCTGAAGGTAATGTCTCAGCATAACTATAGAAACAAACCCAAACTCGGCACACCTAGTTCTATTCGTCGACGAGTTCCAGTAGCAGTCACCGAAGTACACCTTCAGGTCACACCAACAAGTCCGTAGGTAAGGTCTCATCATAACTATCAAAACGAGCCCAATCTTGGCACACCTAGTTCCATTCGTCGACGAGTTACAGTAGCAGTCACCAAAGTACACCTTCAGGTCACTTCATCAAGTCTGGAGGTAAGGGCTCATCATAACTATAAAAACGAGCCCAAACTCGGCACACCTAGTTCTATTCGTCGACGAGTTCCAGTAGCATTAAATGAAGTACACCTTCAGGTCACTCCATTAAGTCCGAAGGTAAAGTCTCAGCATAACTATAGAAACAAACCCAAACTCGGCACACCTAGTTCTATTCGTCGACGAGTTCCAGTAGCAGTCACCGAAGTACACCTTCAGGACACACCAGCAAGTCTGGAGCTAAGGTCTCATCATAACTATCAAAACGAGCCCAAACTCGGCACACCTAGTTCTATTCGTCGACGAGTTCCAGTAGCAGTCACCGCAGTACGCCTTCAGGTCACACCATCAAGTCCGGAGGTAAGGTCTCATCATAACTATCAAAACGAGCCCAAACTCGGCACACCTAGTTCTATTTGTCGACGAGTTCCAGTAGCAGTAACTGAAGTATACCTTCAGGTCACTCCATCAAGTCCGTAGGTAAGGTCTCATCATAACTATCAAAACGAGCCCAATCTCGGCACACCTAGTTCTACTGCTCGACGAGTTCCAGTAGCAGTCACCGAAGTACACCTTCAGGTCACACTATCAAATCCGGAGGTAAGGTCTCATCATAGCTATCAAAACGAGCCCAATCTCGGCACACCTAGTTCCGTTCGTCGACGAGTTCCAGTAGCAGTGAATGAAGTGCACCTTCAGGTCACTCCATCAAGTCCGAAGGTAATGTATCATAATAACTATCGAAACAAGCCCAAACTCGGGACACCTAGTTCTATTCGTCGACGAGTTCCAGTAGCAGTAACTGAAGTATACCTTCAGGTCACTCCATCAAGTCCGTAGCTAAGGTCTCATCATAACTATCAAAACGAGCCCAAACTCGGCACACCTAGTTCTATTCGTTGACGAGTTCCAGTAGCAGTCACCGAAGTAGACCTTCAGGTCACACTATCAAATCCGGAGGTAAGGTCTCATCACAACTATCAGAATGAGCCCAAACTCGGCACACCTAGTCCTACTCGTCGACCAGTTCCAGTACCAGTCACCGAAGTACACCTTCAGGTCACTTCATCAAGTCCGGAGGTAAGGTCTCATCATAACTAATAAAACTTGCCTAAATTTAAAAGTCCACAGCCCACATCTCTCTACTAGTAGAAGGCTTCCAGTGCCTAGCAGTCACTGAAGTATTTGTATCTAAGAATTATTTAGTAAAATTATAAAGAGCCATACGAAATATTTTTTGTAATTACAAATATAACGAAATAAGAAAAAAAAAACTCAAAGTATCAAAATTAGTTCACTTGGCTATTATTCCCGCAGCTAACCGTGCGTACACTTGTGTGTGCGACCCGTGTCAATGTAGTTGTTGGATTCTATACCTATAAAGTTTGCAAACGCGTCCTTAAGTCAATTGAATTCGAGAAATCTGATTATAACATAAAAAATGTATATGAGACAACGGAAGAACTATTCACTGATTATAAAGCAGAGTTGAGGGAAACATTGAAGAAAATTGTATGTTCGGATAGTTTAAGTAAAGTACCTGAATCTTCTGCGAAGGGTTCTGAAAAAAGAAATATGTTCTGTAAAATTGCCAAAGATTGAGTTGCCTATGTTTACCGGAAGTTATTCTGAGTGGATTAGTTTTAGCGATTTATTTAAATCTTTAATACACAATAATGGCCTACTAGACGATGTTCAGAAACAGCATTATTTGAAATCACATTTGTCTGGAGAAGCTGAAGGTCTTTTACGGCACATTCCTATTACTAGTAGTAATTATGCAACCTGTTGGACTAAATTAGAGGATAGATATGATAATAAAAAATATTGAGCGAATTATATAATTAAACGTTTTATGAGTCAAAAAAATATTGTAACCGAATCATCCAGCGCAGTTATTGGATACTTCCAACGAATGTTTATATGCTTTGGAAAATTTAGGCATAATGGTTGAGCATTGGGATATTATAGTTATTTATGTATTAAGTTGAAAACTGGACACTGAGTCACGTAAACAATGGAAAATGAAAATTAGTGATTGTTCAGACGACTTGCCAACAATGAATCAGTTCAAATCATTCCTTGAACAAAGATTTCGGTCTTTGGAATTTTTAGACAACAAAGGCCAATGTCATCAGTCCAATCGTAATGTGCCAGTCAAATCGCTCCATGTGTCAACTACATTGTGTATTTGCTGTCACGAAAACCACAAGCTTGCTAATTGTAAAAAGTTCGCCGGTGTCGATATGGATAAGCGTCGTAATTTTGTCCAAACAAATGGTTTATGCCACAACTGTCTAGGGGCAAATCACTCCGTATATGCATGCCGCCAGTCCACCAGATGTCATATATGTAAAAAGTAGCATCATAGTCTTCTTCATCTCAAGAATGTCTCCAAATCAGTTGGTGATAGCAACAAAACTGATCAAGTTGTAGAAAGCAGCGTTTCTGCTGATACCACTTCAACCCAGAGTAATTTCACTAATGGCGTAAGTTGTTTTGCTAATAGTCGTGGCCAAATATTATTGGCCACTGCACTAATTAAAGCAGAATCTAAGAGCGGTACTGCTATAGTATTAAAATCCCTGTTAGCCCAGGGGTCTCAGGCTTCCTTTGTGACGGAGTCCGCAGTCCAGCTCTTAGGTCTCAAAAGAATACCAACTAAAGGTTCAATATCGGGTATAGGCGGAGATCAAGGCCAATCAATGATTTCATTAAATTCGATGGTTCTCATTCAAGTTAAATCACGCGTGGACCCTAGTTTTATTATCACTGTTAAAGCTTATGTTTTACAGAAACTAACGACTATTTTACCGGAAAGGAAGATTGTGGCAAATGTTTTGACCACAATCTCGTCTTTGGCCTTAGCAGATCCTTCGTTCGTTACTCCGAACAAGATTGATTTGCTTTTAAGTGCCGAAGTTTATGGCCAGATTTTGTTAGAAGGTTTAATCAGAGGTCCACCTGGTCAGCTCATTGAATGAGATACTAGACTAGGATGGATCTTGTCTGGTCAAGTAGGTGAAATCAACCAAAGCGAGACATTTTTGTTTTTTTTTTTTTTTTTATTTGTGATGGGTTTGCTCTTGACTTTAGTCTATGCCAGAGGCGACAGAAACAAAGTCGACGATGGAGCGAGCTTACCCAGAAGAAGCCTGTTCACTCTCACTTTGAAGAGATTAGGGTTACATGCCACAATACCGTAATCACATTGCATTCTACTCATACAGACGAGAATACACTTCTTAAAAAATTCTGGGAACTAGAATCTGAGCCCAAGGTTTTAGTTAGAAAAGCGATTTCTAAGGAATCCCGAGTTCAAGGCTCAGTATTCAGCTGTTATAAATGAGTATATAGCTCTTAATACAGGTATAGGTATAGGTATAGTACAGGATAGGGAAAAGAAGGTTCTGTGTACTTACCTCATGATGCCGTCATTCGTAACGAAAAAAGTACAACGAAGTTGCGCATCGTATTTGATGCATCATGTGTAGGTAGCAACGGGGTAGATGTACAGACAGATTAAGGTATGCGATGATCACACAGATTTTCAGCGTATAAATTATGGCGTGAAAATCCAGATGACGAAATTCAGGTGTTACGTCATTTGCGAGTAACGTTTGAAACATCATCAGCACCTTACCTAGCAGTAAGATCATTGCAGCAGTTAGCTCAGGATGAAGGTGCTCAATTTCCTTTAGCAAAAAACCGTGTTGTTTCCGACTTCTATATGGTTGACCTAATAGCAGGATGTCAAACCATAGAGGAAGGAGTTTCTACTCCTTATATAAGCAGACATCAGAGTTGCTTAAACGTGGAGGTTTCCAGCTCCAAAAGTGGGCTAGTAACAACAGATAATTATTAAGATTAATTGAAGACGGTGAACAAATATCACAAACACAAGGGAACATGGAACTACAATCAGATGCAATTTCAAAAATATTAGGTTTAATGTAGGACAAAGACAATGACGAGTTCGTTTACACTATTCAGCTTAATGATCCCAATTTACCAGTGACAAAGCGTAAAGTTATTTCGGATATAGCGCGACTATTCCATCCTCTTGGATGGTTAGCACCGACAATCATCACTGCGAAGGTGTTTATTCAACGAATATGGATGACTGGGATCGAATGGGACGCAGAACTACCTGCACCATTGCTGACAGAGTGGTTTGACTGTCGGAAGAACCTTTGCAACCTTATTAAGTTTCTTCTCGCCTCGTTGGATCAACTCTGGCAAGGAGAACAAGATTCTAGAATTGCATGGCTTCTCAGATGCGTCCAATGTAGCATACGCCGCGGTGGTATACGTCCGCATCATTGATAGAGATGGACATATTCACACAACCTTGGTGACTTCAAATACCAAGGTTGCTCCTGTTAAGCAGGTATCAATCCCGCGTTACGAGCTTTGTGGAGCTGTCTTACTAGCAAAGTTTCTTCAGGAAGTCGCTTTAACTCTAGAAGTTCCCAAACGACACATATATGCGTGGACAGACTTATCCGTCGTATTAGCGTGGCCTTAACTCGAGGCCGATCTCTCAGCTTTCCAACAATCCAGAGGACTCGTGTCCTTTGACGCCTGGGCACTTTCTCGTGGGTGAACCTCTGGTAACTGTACCTGATGCATTTTATGAAAATTCATCCATTAGTAATCTGAAGCCATCTTACGCAAAAAATGCTTCAAAATTTCTCGCGTAGATGGTCACTAGAGTACTTAACTCAATTGCAGCATCGATATAAATGGACCGATTGCAAGCCTGAACCTGAGATTGGAGACGTGGTTCTGGTGAGGGAGGATGGTCTTCCACCCGCTAGATGGCTATACGGAGATATTACAAATAAACACCCTGGTTTGGACAACATTACTCGCGTTGTAACCCTACGGTGTAAAAATAATGAGATTAAAAGACCTGTATCTAAATTAATTATTTTACCTGTGAACACTTAGTATTGTTGTTTACAATATTATTGATGAATTTTATATACAGTTTTATTTACACAATATACACGGTTTATGAACGTACTTGAATAAACTTGTATTTTTTACCGTTGTTTATTTTTTACGAACTTGTACCGTAGACATAAGGCCCTAAGCTAAGGGGATAGTGGATAGCCAAACAACCAATCATTAATTTAAGTTTATAATTATTGTCATGTTAAGGTTGATGGACAGAGCCGTCCATGGTGGGCGGAATGTTTAATCAGTTTAAATAATTATTAGTAAATAATTATTATTCGGTTTAAATAATTATTAATTATTAGTCAATATTTGTCATTAGCTTGGTACCGCTATTATATAACAGATGGCGTTGCACTGTAATGTCACTTTTGTAGATCGCGGTGTTGAGATTCTCCGGTAAAACATGACGACCGCAGTACTATGTAATTAAATTGTCTTACTCTAGACACATTTGTTTTATTTCTCTGCGAGATATTTTTGGGACGTTGTACAGATAGAGTTTAAAATTATTGTACTCCTAAATTAAAGTTATATTGAATTATGTCACCTGAAGGTACAATGTGATTTCTATCTATGCAATAAATTGTTTTATTATTATTATTTGTTCCACAGACTGCTCAAGTGTAGTTAGGTTCAAAACATTAGATAATTGTGTGAGTTCGACTCGCACTTAGCCAGTTTTTTTTGTTATTGTGATGTAACGAGTTATTGTGAGACACATTGTAATACTTTTCATATGATCTTTACTTTTGCAAATATCTCATTCAAAAAGTAATTTTAAAAGTGATGTGCTTTTGTCCGACTTCCACCCGGACGAAGCCGGGAACGAAATCACTGTCTTTTATTTAAATAAAAATAAAATGCTGATCGTTGGTAAGCGCAACGCTTGAGAACGGTTGGACCGATATGGATATTTTTATTTTATAATATTCCTAATCAGGTTTTTATGGAAACAAAAATTGGAAAAATTTTCCCGGAATATCTTTAAATTCGGGATAAATTGAACATCCTTTTTGTATGAGTTATTGAAATGTGGACAAAACAACTTCTGTCGGTTCGGCTAGTTATGATAAATCCCAAAACACAAAGCACACCGGTTGCATTGCACTGCGCCCGGTACTCGGTATTTATAAGGTCTTTCGAGGGTTTATCGAAGGTATGTTTGAGAGCGGGAACCTCTGGGTGTCCGGATCGGCTGCGGCAGGCCCTGCGCGCGAAACAGCGCGGGCAGGCCGTAGTCCGTGACGCGCAGCACCCAGCGCGAGTCCACCACGCAGTTGCGCGACGACAGGCGGCCGTGCACGCGCAGCGGTGACGCGTGCAGGTAGCGCATGCCCTTCACCAGGTCCGTGAGCAGCGACAGGCGGAACGTCCAGTCCAGCTTGATGTCGTCGGCCATCAGGACGTCCTCTAGCGAGCCGCGCCAGCAGTGGTCGAACACCAGCGCCGGCCGCATTTCGCACAAGCATCCTGCCCAGCGCACATCCTCATGTTAGGGACATTCCAATTAAAACTATTGTTGTATCACCTTCATGTTTACTAAGGTGTTTATGTAGATTATATTGCGTATAGTTACCAATAAAAGGATTTAAGTTTTCGTGGCGCAGATTCTGCATAACCAATAACACGTCGGTAGCCTTGCGCTTCAGCTCAAGCCCCGCGGTCGCCGGCAAGTACTTGATGTGCACCACGTCTCCCTGAGACACACGTGACGTTACGGGCGATATTAATTAAGTACTAAACTAAAATATAAAGGCCATTCTATATGGGGGCTGTACCTAAAGTACCTTGTATCGGATGCGGTGGTCCACGACGACACGGTTTACGCTGCACGTGGAGGAGGGCGCGGAGGGGGCGCGAGGCGGGACGCACGGCGGCTGTTTGAGCAGGTCGGGGCGCTCGAGCTCAGGCCCGCCGAACTCGTGCAGCTGCTGCAGCCAGCACGAGAGCATGGTCTCCATGCCCTCGCCCACGCGGCGCCGCTCGTCCACCGGGAAGGTGAAGTCGAGCGGCGCCAGCACAGCGTCGCGGCGGCGACGGCGGCGACGCCGGCGCGTGGCGGCCCAGCGCAGCAGCAGCGCCGTGCTGGTGGCCAGCGCCAGCGCGCCGCACGCCACCACGGCCGACATCGCCGCCGCGCCGCCCGGCTCGCGCGGCGCGGGCACGCGCGCTGCGCCCGCGCTCCAGCTGTCAAGCGCCACCGTCACGTTCACCAACCGCACGGTGCTCTCTCGCTCGCCCCACAGGTCGAGAGATCTAGAGGAAGTCGTCGCAAGCACAGCTGCATGGCTCCAAGTGAAAGATGTCTTATTTGATCGTTCATATAAATGAAAACCGACTTCGATGAATTCCATTCGGGTGCGTTCAGATTTCGATTCGATCTGTACTGCTTCGATTATTTGGTCGTATATAGCTATATCATTTGTATATGAGTGCTCCAAGAGCTGCTCATCAGTAAGAAGTAGCAAGCGTCGAAAAAACGCAACCTCAATTTGAGGCAAAAATGAGTCGATTCGATTCGTTCTGGAATCAGAGCGAACCACACGAGCTGGCTCGCGCCTGGGCTTGCTCACGGAATCGTAATCAGAATTCGCAGATTTCGTAGCTTTAGTTTCATCTTTGTAGCCCAAAGATTGGTCCTGGTATTCCTTGTGAGTACCACGCTTTGATATTAACTGGACGGAGTCTATTTTTGCAATATTTTTTTTACGATGCACTTCATATCTATCAGACAGATTTCGATTTTTATCACTCGGTAGCTGATCGGACGGTTGTGTTTTATTATCCGCGTTTAGCGATTTGCTTACAACTAAACTGATATTGCTTAATCGTAAAGCGTCGTTAGTTTTTTTCGGCAGAGAACGGGACGAGGTAAGCGCGTTGCGGGGCGGGGGGACGCACTCCTCCACGTGCAGCAGCAGCGCCGGCGGCCCCGCGCCCCCCGCCCCGCGCGCCACGCCCGCCGACACTACGGCGCCGGCACCGCGAGAGGCACACAGGATCACAACTGAAAAGAGATATCGGGTTGAAGGCTGTATACCTAACACCGGTCTCAATTTCCTGAATTTGACTAACCGTCGGGTTGGCGCGCGAATTCGACAGGCGAGAGAGGTGCGCGGCGCACGGACACACCGGCGGCCGTGAGCGCGTGCGCCGCCTCCTGCAGCGCGGCGCCGCACTCGGACCGCGGCGCGGCCAGCGGCAGCAGCGCGCGCCGCCAGCGCAGCCGCACGCCCAGCTGCGTCACCGCGGCGCCGCGCGCTTCCGTGACCGCGCATGCCGCCGGACGCGGCCGCCGCAGCACGCGCGCCGCCGCCGTCAGCGCGCCGCACACGTCCGCGCCGGGACAGCCCGCGCTCAGCACCGAGCCGCCGTCGCTGAGCGCCGCGAGGGTGCGCTGCGTCACCGACACTCTCCATTCAGGTCCGCAGGTGTCTGAACATGAGCAATACTATGAATCTACATATGTTAAGAGATAAGAAGCTGGAACTATAGTAATTTAAGATCGTCGCACCTCCTCACCTTCGTAGTTCAGAAGCCGCACGCGGTAGCGATCGAAGAGGAAGCGCGTGGGTTCATATCTAAGCAAGCGTGCCTCGTCGAAGGCGGCTTGCAGCGGCGCATGGCAGGCTGCTCGCAGCACGAGTGCGAGTGGGGGGCGCGCTGGGGGCGCGGGGGTGGCGGGGGTGGCGGCGGTGAGAGCGGCCAGCAGTGGCAACAGCGCGCGCATGGCGCCCCCTCACGTGGTGTGCGCCATGCGGCCGCCGCCGCGCGGTCGCTCGGCTGCCCCGCTCGACTGGCTGCACCGGATCAAACGACACCGCGCTCGTACCTGTTACATTTATAACGTGGATCGATAACACCTTATGTTTGCTACCTCATAATAACATGTTTATTTATAGGTAACAACTTACTTTAACTCTTTCATTTTGATTTTTAAGATTTGCAAAGCAGTTAAGAAATACAAAAAGTTTGTACTTCACAACCCACGTAAGGTTTGTGATTAGGCGGAATATTGTTTTAGAACTAGGCACGTCATCGATATCGTTTATCAATGGTATTCTGCCAAATAGTGTCTGCCTGCTACTGCCTGCTGCTGCCTGCTGCTAGCTGCGCTTGTTTTGCTCATTTTTACCACTTGACAGAACAAAGACGTTCTCTTTATTATATTATTAACGTAACATTACGCCTGCAATCCCTGTAGGATTAGACAGAAGTGTACCCATAGTACATACATCTCTCCGCAGTTAATGAATACATTTAATGTGTATTACAGGCTGGAATATTGTAATGCCACCTGAAGGGAAAGTACTCTTAATGCTGTAGATAGAAAATTTTACTCAAAGAAAACATTCCTTTATTTTTGAATGAAAAGAAAACTGCATTCTAAGATTTTCACAAATTCGCTTGCCACACCCGGGAATAGAACCGACATAAATTCTGTAAAAATTACACCCTGTACTTTTATTGCATTGATCGTTAGGATCAATATTATAAATCAAATCAAATATTTTTTTGTGTGTGGTTATACATACAGATGTTAGGTAAATTACAGTAATTACATAAGGATGAAACCTCTCTAACAAACTTGATACATTTAATGTCCTATCATTTAATGTATCAAGTTTGTTAGAGAGGTTTCATCTTATAATTCTGAGGTAACAAACTATGAAATCTGGACTTATAAATTCAATGAGTCAAGTTAAAGCTCTTTAACTTAAAGATCCATCTGTTTACTTATGTTAGTAATTAATAATTATCATTGACGTCATTTATCCATTTATGAACGAAATCGGTCCAGTAATCACGTCAAAAAGTAGAGTTTTAATTTTGAGCAAATTTGAACACTTTAGAATTGGACCACTAGGTCATTGATTCAATGAACTTAAATCCTTGAATGTAAGTATTTAAAGCTAAACAGCTTTTTTGTTAAAGTATGCTCTTATTAAATATTGATAAAAGGACCAATAGCTACCTAAAGAATAAAGTTATTAGACTCTTTATTCGTCTGATAAGTGGTTGTCAATTTTTCAATTAAAATTTAACTTATGAATAACTATATGCCCGATTATCTCATCTGTTAAAACACTAACTTCAGGGAGGTGAAATAAATATACAGAATAAACGAATGTTAGAACAGGACGGACTATTTCTTTGATTCCTGTCAATGTCAAACAAAAAAAGGGTCAGCGTCATGGGGTTTTATTACGTTACGACCGTTACGAGGTGGTTTGTTTGGCTCGTAGTGTTTTTGTTTGTGATTTCTAATTTTATTGAAATAATGGAAATCTGAAAAGGGAGCGTTTAGCGAACTTTAATGTTGAGGTTCAATTACCTACTTGTGAGTTTAGTCGAGAGTCACCAGCAAATAACAAAGCTCTTCGAGATAGCATTTTATGTTGTCAAAGTCAATATTAATATGTGTTTATTGATGCTTATATTAATTCACCTTTGTGTCCCGCTTTCGATTTTATCTATAACCAAGAACAGCAAATATTGCACTGATTCTTTGGTAAGTCTGTATCGACGAAGGAATTCTGTTGAATTCCACACGTTAGTGTGTTCGACCCTCGGTCTTACAATTATTTATTATCTTTCACTGGAGGAAGGAAGCAGCCATAATAAATGAATATATGAATCCACATATATATTAATTTATTATGGCTTCTTCCTCATTTGTCATATCGTCAATACTATCGAAAATATCCATTTTAATCATGTACACTTGTAAAACCCGAAAATTAACCTCACACTTAGTAGCGACTAAGTAACTCAACTTCGTTTATCCATGGAATAAGCGGTTATCTGGCTGTCAAAGAGTCAAATAGATTTATTCTTCAGATAAGTGAATTATTCGACGAATAAAGCCTATTTGAGAATTGAACAACTGATTTTGTTGCTATCTATCGAAGAAACCCTATCTGTCTGTTTATCTGAGGATTGAAAAATCGGCCCTTTTTTTTTGGGTGTGAAATCATCAAATAGTTTCTCCCACTCTGGGCGGAGCGGGAGGGTGTGTCAGACTCTTACTGACTAAAACCTACCCGTATTCCTTCCTATTGCCTGTGTTGCGGGGGCCACGGTGACCCATAAGTAGGTACCTTCCCGCGATCCCGGCAGCATCGGCTCTAGTGGACCCCTACCTTTGTGCTGACGACATCTCTTTGAGGCGCGTGTGGAATACAACGCGCCGTCGACCAGGGCCTGGTCCTTACCGGACGGTGAGCTACCCATTGCTCACCGTCCGCAAGCCCGCGCCTACGGTGGCCGGAAATCCGCCCGGGATTCCCGACGCCCTGACGCCGAGTCTCCTGCGGCGGCTAGTGGCGAGAGGGCGCGAAACTTGCCTTTCCCTCAACCGTCCCGCCTCCTCCTTCGCGAGCATGACTGCTTCGCAGAAGGAGGTGACGGCTGCCCATGCCCTCTCGCTCCGTATCATGGCCTGAACCAGGCCCGGACGCGAGAGATATCTGCCGCCGATTGCCTCCACGAGGACACGGCGGTGCTCTGCCCAAGCCGGGCAGACCTCCACCGTATGCTCCACCGTGTTCTCCGGGCGATCCACACAGTGACACCTGGGCGTTTCCTCCCGCCTTATCCGACACAGGAACCTCACGAAGCTGCCGTGTCCGGTGAGGACCTGCGTCAGGCGGAAGGTGAGGACGCCGTGGCGCCTCTCTAGCCACTCCTCAAAGAGGGGACTTATCGCCGCAATCGTGGCGTGCCCAGCACTGGGTTGCGACAACCGTACTCTCCATAAAAATCGGCCCTTAGATATAAAATTAATAAAGTAGTAAACAATAAAGATTTATGAATTATTTTTACATGTTGTGTATAGGAAACCAACCTATTAAAAAAATCGTGTCTACTTACCCGTTTGCTACTCAGGAAGTCACAAAACGGCAGTTTCGTAAGTTCAATCGTCCAAACAGAAACTTTTTTTTCTAGTTTATCCAATCAATAATTTGTTAACTGTTAAACATATTAAACCTTCGGACTACACAAAACTACTTGTACTTATTCTAATTCTAATGCTTTGTTCTATTTATAGGTAACTAAGTGTAAAAAGTATCGATAGTCGATAATTGCGCCGTCTGCCCTATTTATGACATTTACTTTTTCGTTATTTCGGCAGTTCCGCTTTGTCAGTTAGCCGCTATTCTTCCGGGATAGCGTACGTGTGCCGTTCGCAGAGATTTCATAACTACTTGCGCGCATTGCTTCAAGTGATTTTAGCAAATTAAAGTAATAAAAACAATTAATATCTACATTTGTTTACGGTGAAATAGACACTTATTAGCTACTTGACTTTGTGTGTGTACCTAAATTGTGTTTTTAAGTTTATTTGTATTTATTTGTTTTTGCAAATAAATATCTTATTTTTTACGGCGAAATTGGCACTAGGCATTTGACTTGTGTGTACGCGTACGTGTTTTTTTAACCAAATGCCAGCATTTTTACAGTGCTGCAGAGTACTTATACAGACATGGTTTTATTGTATGGCGAATGCCGCCAAAATTCAGCCTTAACTCTACGTACTTATCGTGAAAGATACAGCACAACTCGCATCTGCCCTACCAAACACTAGTCTGGACAACCCTGGGAGCTGTCCAAAGGATCAGGGAAAATCAGCACATAGTGCCCAACATTCATGAAGGAGTTGCTCCGCGTCACGTTCCATCCTCTTTTCAACAACGAGTCTTAGACCATTTCAGGCGTGTGTTTAGAGTGAGCCATAAAACAATACATCGAGTGCTGAAAAGGAACAAACTACATCCTTATAAATATACAAAGGTGCAGGCGCTGCCGCTGCTGCCCCGTGATACGCCGATTAGAGAGTTTTACTGCCGCTGGGTACTGGACAAAATATCTCAAGACCAGCGTTTCTTATCAGATGTGTTTTGGATAGATGAAAGCACCTTTACTCGAAACGGCATGTGGAACCGACAAACCATGCCTTACTAGACCTTACGAATCCCCATTTATTTAGGGAATCAGCTCATCAATACCGCTTTTCCGTCAATGTTTGGGCAGGCATTCACGGAGATCAAATAATTACACGACTGTCCAAAAAAAGGAGTGTTATGTTTTCAGGGTTCATTAATGTTTGTGAGTTTCTTTATTCCACCATAACTTCTTAACGGCTTAACCGATATCAATTTATAATAATAATAATAATAAAGTAAATGCAACTCTGCGCACCTTCCTGATGTCGTGTATGGGGCAATGGAGGACGGTCCTTCGCTATCCAGGATGTCGAAATATCCAGAGGAATAGCGAATCGATAAGGATCGAGCGAGGCATATTTCAGGGCGATAGTTTGAGTCCGCTTTGGTTCTGCTTAGCCTTGAATCCTCTAAGCACACTGCCGGAGGATTCAGGTCTAGGCTATCGGTTGAGGAGAGATAGTCAGGTTATATCTCACCTCCTCTACATGGATGACCTAAAACTCTTTGCCTCCAATAATTTGCAACTGATGGAGCTACTGAAAATAACTGAAACTTTCAGTAGTGCCATCAGGATGGAATTTGGAGTGGATAAATGTGCGGTCATGCATGTAAAGCGAGGGAAGATTCTGGAATCCGTGGGAACCCAACTCTCGGATTCCATAAACCTTAGAGCCCTCTCCGCATCCGAAACCTACAAGTATTTAGGTATGTCGGAAGCGTTGGCCATCAATCAAATGTTACAGACATGAAGCAATCGTTGAAGGAGCGCTTTTTTGGCCGCCCGAAAAAGTATTTAATAGTCTTCTATCAGGCGGAAACAAGGTGCGCGCCTTCAACGGTTGGGTCATGCCCGTTTTGATGTACTCTTTCGGCATACTCAAATGGACTCAGACCGAACTCGACGCCCTGCTGGATAGGCGGGTCCGTACGCTGCTGACTGTATATCGAATGCATCACCCACGGTCATCGGTAATGAGACTGTATATCCCGCGAAAGTGTGGAGGTCGAGGTTTTTTAAACGCTAAGACCCTGCACAATCACGAGGTATGCAGTCTCAGGGAATATTTCCTAAAAGCCGACGTGGGGATGCATCGAGATGTGGTCGCGGTGGACAAGGGCCTCACCCCACTCTCATTAGCTAAAGAGAACTGGCACAAGCTGGTAGTGCTTAACACTAACGATTACAGGGAGGTATGCAGAGTAAGGAGCTTCACAGACGCTTTTTCCGGGCCCTACATGAGCCCGATGTAGATTTCCAAGCGTCCGTAGCCTGGCTACGTTTCGGTGACCTCTTTGGGGAAACCGAAGGTTTTGTCTGTGCAATTATGGATGAAGTTATCATGACGAAGAATTACCGTAGATTTATTGTGAAGGATGGCACGGTTGACGTGTGTCGGGCATGCCAACGTCCGGGAGAATCAATCCGACACATTATTTCCGGGTGTTCTCGTCTAGCTAACGAAGAGTACTTACATAGACACAACCTTGTAGCCAGGATTATCAATCAGCAACTTGCTCTGAAATACAACCTTGTGGAATCGGAAGTGCCGTACTACAGGTATGTGCCCGACCCAGTTCTTGAAAATGGAAATATCACATTGTACTGGGATCGATCCATCATCACTGACAGGACTATTGTTGCCAATAAACCTGATATAGTGGTGGTGGATTGAACAGAGCGGCGCGCAATGATTGTTGACATAACAGTCCTTCATGACGGGATACTCGTGAAAGCCGAAAAAGATAAACAAATCAAGTATCTTGACTTGACTCGCGAGGTTGTCGACATGTGGGATGTGAATTCAGCAATCATTGTGCCGATAGTCATATCAGCCAATGGCTTAATTGCCAAGAGCCTCGAGCAACACCTAAGGAGGCTCTCGTTGGACGGCTGGATTAAGGGCTTGATTCAGAGAGCGGTACTTCTGGATACGGCTCGCATTGTTAGGAGGTTCCTTTCTCTGGAGCCCTGACCGCCGGTAGCTTGGACCCTGTTCCCGATACCGGTGGGCTACCATTTGTTATATTTTTAAATGTTTTTATATTTTTTTTAATACTTTAATATTTAAAAATATAATTTATTGTGTAAATAATGAAATAAAAGATAATAATAATAATTTATTTATTTTTCGGACATCAGAGGTCCATGGGTTAGTTACAGAACACTTATAAACTATGTTAGTAAAACACACATGAATAGAATAAATCTTAACATTATTCTTGCCTCACCAGTATTTTCATGAAGTGTTGCAGAAAAGGTGAGTTAAGTTTATTAGATAACATCTTCAGAATGCCATTTGAGCCCGACCGCGCCCTTTGCAAGAGTGAGGCTGTCTTGAGTCGCTTCATGGCATAGAAGTCATGGGTGTGAGCCTGAGCGCGGCAAGCCCAAAAGCATTCTGAAGCTGTTATTGTACTGGATTCGCAGCTTATTCAATACTCCACGCGTATAACTGACCCACAGGCTATGTAGAAAGTTTGGCAATACGCTTTAAACAAGGTTAGTTTTACCTGTCTACTACAACGAGCAAACCTGCGGGCCAACATATTCGCTCTCACAGCAAGAGCTCTGCGTTCCCGCTCAATATCTGCATGATGCTTAAGGTCGTCTGTTACGAAGTGTCCTAAGTATTTAAATTCTGTCACTCTATGCGTCTCTGTGTGTCTCTGTGTCTCTATGTCTGTCTAATTTATGTGGTATCGTTAGAAGCGTTGCGTTATTCCGGGTAACATAGGCTGGTGAAAATCTAAAAACATATAATATAGCCATGGTTGACGAAAATAAACGTTTTATTCATAAAAATTTGACTAAGTATACTATAATATTATCGTCTAGAGCGTGCTTAGTACTGTATGACAAAAATATACAGGGTGTTTGGTAGATGGGTGCAAAGCCTGAAGGGGGTGATATCTTAGACCATTTAGAACGTATTAAGCTAAACTTGTCTTAGACGAAGTCTATTCCTTGTATTTTTTTTGAAACTCTAAGGTTTTAACAATAAAACCCATTTTTTTAAATTAATTGTTAATAGTGTCTAGTAAAAGCTGTTATGTTATTATTTTTATTTATTTTTTATTTATGTAATGTGTGATTACTCAAACAAAATAAATCCCAAGCATCTGTGTCATCAGAGAAACATTCTACGACATATTTAAGTTTAAGAAACTTTTAAAAATCAAGAAAATGTTTTGTTTACAGCATAATAAAAAAAAATAAAAAATTGTCTCAGTCGTTCAAACCTTTTTAAAAACATGCTTGGTTATTGCCCTTTCTTTTGAGGTACTACTTACGCAGATATCACATTAGCTCTTGGAATTAGGATGTGTACAAAGCAAATTGAGTATGAAAATTGTTATTTCGAACAGATCAATAAAACAACATTTTTGTTAAAATAATTTATTGTTCATGTTCAAAATGTTGACCGCGGTTTCTTATACAAGCGCGTGCCCGTCTTCTCATTTCTGTAGTGGTGATTTTTAATTTCATCTCCTGCTTCATGACTTGAAAAGCCGTTTGGATTCTTTCTATTAATTCTTCTCTAGTTGAAATTTCAACGTGCATGTAGACGAGCTCCTTGGCCCGTCCCCAAACAAAAAAATCCACAGGAGTTAAATCGGGTGATCGAGGTGGCCAAGGGATGGGCCCGTCTCTGCCAATCCAGCTATCTGGGAAACAATTATTTAAATGTTCTCTCACGTTTAGGGTCCAGTGTGCTGGACAACCATCTTGTTGAAAAATCATTGGTCTTCTCATTGCCAATATTGGTATTTCAGTCTCGTCCAGAAGCTCTGGGAGATAGTTTTGGAGGAATTCCAAGTAATTTTCTCCATTTAAATTATCTGGCAGGAAGTGGGGACCAATCAACGTTCGGCCGATTACTCCTGCCCACACGTTAACTGAAAAATTCCTTTGGAACGACACTTGCTTCTTCCAGTGAGGATTGTTGTCCTTGTCGGTCCATCGATGAAGATTATGAAAATTAGTAATTTCTTCTTTCGAAAATTTTGACTCATCGGTCCACAAGTTGGATTTTAAAAACCATGCTTCTTCAGTGTCACTATTTAATAAAAAGCGAAAGAACTGAATCCTTCGTGGGGATCTTCATTTTCCAAACCTTGTACACCCGTGCCGCGGAAAGGATATTTGTTTTCTCGGTGCATCGTATTCCACACCTTCCATACCGAAATGTTGAGGTTTCAAGCTACTACTCTGACGCTCGTAGTAGGATCTGCATCAAAAGCTGCAATAATGTCTTCCTCGACACTTGGGTGATGTCTTTCCGGGTTGAGTCCAGATTCCGCGTGATGGCTTCCAACTTCAGAAAGCCGACGAAATGTGTTGTAAAACATTCTGACATTAGGTAATCTCCATAGTATAGTAGCCATAGTCCATTGATCACACAAACAAGTCCAAAATCAGTGAAGGAGCTCACAGCTAAGGCTCAACACCTTAAACACCTCCAAAATCAACACGTGAAGGAGCGCATAATCTCATGCGGTGAATTGTGTAAACACGAATTTCTAATTAAAACGTCTTGTTACAAGCGCAGTCTTTACTTGACTAACTGAGGGTCCGAAGATGTGACGAGTCCACCCGACTACTCGAGTACTAGTAATTAGTAATCAGTTCTAACAAAAAACAATAGTGCATTAGCAAAAATGTTGCATTATTTTGGTCTGTTTAAAAATTAAATATTCGACCTCAATTTGCTTTGTACATCCTAATTCCAAGAGTTGATGAGACATCTGCGTAAATAGTACCTCAAAAGAAAGGGCAATAACCAAGCATGTTTTTAAAAAGGTTTGAACAACTGACGCTATTTTTTTTATTTTTTTTATTATGACGCAAACAAAACATTTTCTTGATTTTTAAAAGTTTCTTAAGCTTGAATATGGCGTAGAATGTTTCTCTGATGACACAGATGCTTGGGAATTATTGTGTTTGAGTAATCACACATTAAATAAATAAAAAATAAATAAAAATAATAACATAACAGCTTTTACACTATTAACAATTAATTGAAAAAAAATGGGTTTTATTGTTAAGAACCTTAGAGTTTAAAAAAAAATACAAGGAACAGACTTCATCTAAGACAAGTTTAGCTTAATACGTTCTAAATGTTCTAAGATATCACCCCCTTCAGGCTTTGCACCCATCTACCAAACACCCTGTATAACAGCCAAGAACAGAGATCTTAATCACAATCAAAAAACCAAAAGAAAAATAGAATCGGTTTATAATTTGCGCGATATCGATTTCTTAAAAAATAAAAGTCATCTTTCGTAGCACTTGTGCATTTTCAAAAATATTGTTTTATCACTAAAAAGTATGAAATAAAAAAATAAAACATTAATAAATTAAAAAACACGTCTGCCTTGTCAAAACGCGAATTACAAAAATTGAATGAGTTGAGTTGAGCTGAATGGTGCTAATCCACGCGTCATGTTCGTGAACGGGCGCCGTCAGTAGAGACTGGTCATATCTTAGCTGCCACGCCGGCTTATTTTAATTTTTGAATTGCTTTTTTTTGTTGTTTATTAATCTTTTTATTACGGACGCTTTTACTTTTTGCATCGTTCTCACATGTATGTATAATTTCGAAATGAATAATGTAAACAATATTTTGTAACCATAATATGTTGATTTAAAAGAGTGTCCGTGGAGTTTCTTGCCCGTTCTTCTCCATAGGTACCTACTACGCTTTGGAATGGGCAACTAGCTTCATCTTTCTGACTGACCGACCGAACCCTTGACAATTCAAAAGTGCCTGTAATTGGTTTATTTGAAATAAATGCTTTGAGTTTGAGCTTGGATCAATACAGTGTATGTTGTTTTTTACTCTTTTTATTTTGCTAGCTATTTATATACTCTTATTCTATATAACATTTTGTATAAACAATGACATGAATATTAACTGTGTAAAGTATTATATTGTTTTAATTATTAGGCTTCTCACAAGCCTAATAATTAAAATAATATATTACTTTGTGGGTTATTGCTTTTTTTTGTCTCTTAGTTAGTTTTAGTGATGGTCTGGCAGTTTGAGAACTTTATCCGGCCTACCCAAATGTCTTTTCGTTGGTATTGTTCATCAAATCATTGAGCTCCTTACGTTTTGAGTTGAGCTGCATGATATATGACAAATACGTGCACTCACGGGACAGGTCCACTCAAATCTGTGTGGTTCTTTCTTCAAAAGACCATTTCGGACACCAACCTACATGGTCCTCAAATGATGTGACCAAGATTATGTCCGGATATACACATCGACATTTATGAATTTTATTTACGCAATGACATGAATATTTACTCTGTGAAGTACCTATTATATTATTTTAAATATTGTAAATGTGAAAAATATGTTGGCCATTGTTCAATTTTGTTTTATTCTCAGTTAGTTTTTAACATGGTCTGGCAGTTTGAGTATTTTTTGCGGCCTAGCCAAATGTCCTTTCTTTAGTATTGTTCGTTGAATCGTTGAGCTCCTTAGTTCTGAGTTGAGCTGCACAACTACTGACAAATGTGTGCACTGACTGGACCGGTCCACTCAATCTGTGTGGTTCTTTCATCAACCATTTCAGACACCAATCAACATGGTCTTCACATGATCTGACCAAGATTTTGTCTGGACTTTAAAAGAGACTGACCTCTGAGAAAACCAATATCTTCAGCGAAGTCGGGGAACCTGTAAAAACTGTTCCAAAGAACCGTCCCCCGACTACAAAAAAAAATGGTTTTCAGTTAAACCACACACACAGTTTCTGGTGTTCAGTTGGTCCACTTTTGGTCATATTTAGCCTATTTTTAGTTCAATTTTTGTAATTCACTTTTTGACAAGGAGGCGTGTTTTTTAATTTATTAATTATTAATTTTTTGATATGTTGCTTGAAGGGCGCGTCCGATAGTTACCGCGCAGTAAAAAGGAATGAGCTAACGTCAAAGTGTGAGCACAGAGCAACCATACCGGATACGAGCTTAATAGTATAAAAAAATCTTTAAAATATGAGCGGTGTTACCTAGCAAGTAGGGAAAGTACATTAATGACTTAACTAGAATATTATTAAAAAAATAGTATATATTAAAAAAAAAATTCGTTAGGTAATTATTTCAATTAACATACTTGGTTTGCATTATATGATTTGGAGACTCCTTTTAAGCAAGGAAATGCTTGTGTTAGGAGACTCCGCTCTTCCGCTTTTATTTATCCAAAATATATAGAATTGAGAAACATGTATTTAGAAAAGAACATGCAAGTAGATTTACAAGGAAAAAGAGGCGCGCGTGAGTGAAGTGTAGTGTAAGGTATGTGAGTGTGTGTGTGTGTGTGTTATCATAATTATTCGTATTTGCACGCCATAATATGTGGCAAACATGTCTGAACCTCTATTTTTTATGTTATCCTGCATGCACATTTTTATTCTTGTATGTGTGAGCAAATATATATATCTTATCTTAATAGGGGTCGATTTTAAGACCTCGTCGATCTCCAAAATCAGTTTTAGTTTACGACCCCTGAAAAACCGGTTTCGACACCTAGGGGTCGATATCGACCACTTTGGGAATCCCTGCTCTAGATTATCTTATGGAACTGGACCAGCATGTTTCCAAGCAATCTTTTCTAGGATATAATCTCTAATTTGTAATTGCTTATTTACAAAGTGTACTTTAATATGAGTTTTATAACACTACGCCTTACGCCATCTACAGGATTTTATGCACAACACTACGCCACCCAAGTAGAATGCAACACAAACAAGACCAACTATCGATAAGACGATAACAGCAACAGTATTTACAGACTACTAGCGACATCTCAAGTCGACATTTGACGTGTGAAATGTCCATGACGTTAACGAAGATTACAACTACATACAAGCATGAAATGGTGAAGACACACACTAATCTGTCAAACCGACAATATAAACGGTAAAAAAAGGAGGACTCGCTACTTAGAAGGCACAGTGGTCGATAGCCCCGCAGTCACCCCTGTTGTCATATGCTTGACCTGAGCGGAGGCCCCGTCGCCCTTAGGAATAGCCTAGCTAAGAGGTGAAGAAATTAAATGAAATGAAATGATGATATGAAATGAATTTATTTCTGTAAGTAAGTTTGAACAAACACTTTTACACGTCAATCATATTTAGAAAAAAAAACTACATGAGCTTGGCGTTTCCTATCTGACTACACTGAGAAGAAAGGCCGAAACAAACTCAGAAGTCATAGTCTCTTTTAAAGTCCAGACATAATCTTGGTCAGATCATGTGAAGACCATGTAGATTGGTGTCTGAAATTGTATTTTGTGGAAATAACCACACAGATTCAGTGGACCTATCCAGTCAGTGCACGCATTTGTCAGTAATCGTGCAGCTCAACTCAGAACTTAAGGAGCTCAACAATTCGACGAACAATACCAAGGAAATGTCATTTTGGTAGGCCGCTTAAATGACTCAAACTGCCCGACCAAGATTAAAACTACCTGAGAGAAAAAAAAAAAAACAATAACCCACATAGTCTTCACATTCACAATAATTAAAAAAAAAATTATAATACTTCAAAAAATAAATATTCATGTCATTGTATATATATAAAAAAATCAATGTCAATGAGTAAATAATCTTGGTCAGATTATTTGAGGACCATGTAAATTAGTGTCTGAGATGGTATTTTGAGGAAAGAACCATACAGATTTGAGTGGACCTGTCCAGTCAGTGCACGCATTTGTCAGTAACCGTGAAGCTAAACTTAGAAGTTAAGTAGCTCAACGACTCGACGAACAAAACCAAAGAAACACATTTGACATTTGGGTAGGCCACATAAAGTACTCAAACTGAGAGATTATCATTGAAAGTAACTAAGAAAAATAAAATTTAAAAATATATGATCCACATAGTCCTCACTTAAATGTCAATAAAAATTAAAATTAAAATGTCAATATCAATTTTAAGACACTTAGTATAAAAATAGTGTTAGTATAAAATTAGTTTGTTGCTTGGGGGTACAATGGAGTAGCTTAATTAATCCCAAGCCATTAACATGGCTTGGGAGTTTGTTGTAAAAACGTATACTTTGGCACTTAAATGAATTACTAATTTTTCGGAGCCTAGTCTTGGGCACAATAAGTAAGTCTTTGTTTCTAGTATTTATGCTATGAATATCGCTATGTTTAGAATATAAATTATTATTTTTTTGGCATAGGGTAGCCCTGCAGTCCATCCCAAGGACCACTAATACCTCAGTCTAACTTTGTTTGCTAAAGTCTGTCAAGTGTTTGAAGTAAAATGAATAAACCCCTATCTGTCATCCAACGTTAGTTTTACTCCACCACCGCCACCATTATATTGGCGCACAATGAAAATCTTCTTCTACCCGAAACAATTTTATCGGAGTAACCGCATTTTTGACGGTATACCCACATATTGGCGGATAAATAGGAGCCTACCCTCAAGAGAATTTATATTATTTTGACAGTATTGACATGTCTGAGAAAAAAACGAGATGGTGGTGATGACGCAGGAACAATTAGCTGCACTCATAACAAAAGTGAAGTGAGAAGCGAACGAAAGTGGAAATAGACATTTAAAAGTTTTACTGCGTGCAAAAAGCGTTACGACGGTGAAGGAAATTTTGATAAAGTTGAAGAATTTGTGACCAGTACCTCAGTTTAAAAAAAAAGAGATTATCACTGACGAAGACGCCTTGGAAGGTTTGACTTTGTTATTGTCTGGTGCTACTGCTACGTGGTGGAACGGAGTAAAAGCGACATCAAAAAGTGGGCCCAAGCTCTCGACGCCATTAAGTCTGCTTTTGCGCCGAAAATGCAGCCACACGAAATTTATTTGGAACTACGTACACTCGAAGAACCAAACAACTGAAAAAATTGACGCGTTTATTTGCAAAAAACGTGCCTTACTCGCTCAGTTGCCTGCAAAAAGACATAAGGAAGAGGAACGTTAAGACTTTGTTTACGGACTTCTCAATATAACCTACAAAAAGGATATTTCTTGCACGGATGTGAAGACGTTTGCTGAACTTCTGGATCGTGGTCGTCATATTGAGAGTCGGCTCAAGGAAGCTGGTGAGGTAACGACATCAACACAATCAGAATGGAAACCGCTCAAAAGATGTTGTATTTGTGGCAAGAAGGGTCATCTTTTTGACGTATGTCGCAAGAGGTTGGCAGTATAAAAGAAAACGGCGATATCTCAAACAAAAACGAAGCCAGTCTAATAGCCTTCTGCCCCTTTTATGTTTACCTTTATCGTCTTATACAGTTGCATACTGGCAATATTGTGACGGGCAGCAGTATCTATATACTGCTGTCCGTCACAATATTGCCAGTATGCAACTGTATAAGACGTTGTTACGTAAAAGGTCACAGTTTGACCAGCGAGTAACTGATATCAAATTAGCAGATGGAATGATGAAAACGTCAACTTGTTGACAACGACAACTGACATACGTATTGGAAAACGCACTCTACTAATAACATTGTCAGTCATACCAGAAGCTGTTGACAACCATACGCTGTTAGATATCGAATTCCTCGAACAGGCAGAAATCATATTGAATGCACCGCAACGCAGTTGGAATCTTATTGACGAACCACAAACACTATACAAATTCATTCAACTCAACAATAACGCCATACCAATGAAGGCAGCGAAGAGGATGATATTTGAAGTTAAAAGGAGTTTAAAGTTAAAGTTAAGGAGCCAGTGGAGATGAAAGCAGTGTCGGAGTTTATCCGTTGGGCTAACGAGCTGGACATGTTGTCACCGTTACCCATAACACCGTCAGTATCCGACGTACAAGACAGTCACACACAAATCACACAAATTAGACACGCCAACAGGAGGACCTGTTGGCGTGTCTAAGATTGGTTGTCAGCAGGTTCTCGTGGACGTGTAGGAACACGTCCACGAGAACCTGCTGACAACCAATCTTGTGTAGATCCACGTATTATTTATTTACCAACATACCCTACTTCTATGTATTCCGTTGATCTTTATTTAAATCCCGATGAAGGAACCATAATTAAAACAATGAGAAAAAGATTTTCTATAAATTGTTAATTGAGCACAGTGACATTTTTGACATTTACACAACATAGAATCGACACAGGCAATCATCCTCCTATTAGTGTTAAGCCCTATAGATTGTCACTAACAAGGCAAAAGCAATTAAGAGAAAAGCTGGATGATATAATTAATGATGACGTTATCGAGGAATGCGATTCCCCATAGTCAGCATCTGAAATTCTAGTTCTAAAAAGAGAAACCGTGTTCAAGTTTGCGTAGATTATCGACGACTCAACGATATAACTAAACCTGACAGATATCCTTTGCCTCGTATTGACGACTTATTACATCAGGCAAAAGCGATGCCATACATGTAATTAAATAACTGAGCTACTTTATAGTTTCTCTAGACCACTTACTGACCTAACGAAGAAGAATATAAGCTGGAAGTGGGAACGCGAGCAACAAGAAGCATTTATGAAATTAAAAATGCTATGACTACGTGACCAGTGTTAAAACTGGCAAGTAACGATTTACCCTTTGCTATCAAGACTGATGCCAGCTAGTATGCCATTGGCGTATCTTTAGTGCAGGGGGTTGCAATGTGCATTCAAAAACGTGGTGAATATTTTGAAAATTTAAAGTTTCCATAAATTTTATTTGTTATCTAATGTGCAAAATTGAATTTATTTAGTTCAGTTCAGTTATAATGAAATAAAAACGTGGTTCATTTCGTCGCACATTGTCTAAATGAATCAAAGTGCCCGCGCGCCGGTGGGGCGCTGATAAAAAAGGCGCCATACCGCCCGCGTGCATCGCTGCCGCTCTGCCTGAGGTCAAGGTACGTCGTCTAAACAGAGTGTTTACTTTTGATGAATTTATTTCGATGTTAATTTAGTTTGAACATTTCACTTTTTTATTTAATATTTAATTTTGCTATACTTCTGTGGGCTAGTATTACTTGTGGTTTCATTTATTGCATATATGTGGTTTCTTTGCTTTCTGTATATATATTATATGTTCGAGCATAACTTATTTGTTTATGAACCGATTTTTACCATTCTTTCATTTGAAAGAAAGAAAGAAAGAAAAAGTATTTATTGGGACTCGCACAGGAGATCACACATTAAATTAAACTAAAAAACACTCATAGAAACATAAAAATACAAAAACAAAGTAAAATTAAAATAAAAACACAAAGTCCTGTACGAGGCCAAAAGGCTCCTATCTCAGCATAATGCTGCAGTACTTAAGGCGCTGACAAGACCCAATTGACCAAAATAGGCTTCTCTTAAGAAAAAAAATTGCCAAATCTGTATAGTTTGTGGTAGCGGAAAAAATATATGTTAATTTTGAACATATTTCCCAGGACTTGGTTGTTACCAAAACACGTTTTGAAAAAAAATCTTGATGCAAACTAACGTTAAACTAACCTCTTACCTTGAGTTCTAATCCAAAATAGCTGCATTAAATATCAACATACGTTACGTATTTAATTAATAACAAGAACGTCTTATTTGAATGCACAACTTGGTTGTTTTTTTATTTTCGATTACTCAAGTCAATTTTGAGTAAATAGAGAATTGCTTCATATTTTTCAATAAATTACAAGCTTTGTGTCATCGCGCTTCTCTTTCTTTTCTATGCAATCTGAGAGTGACCGCGGTTTAGGTGTTGTCAGCGTCTTAAGAAATAAGTGTCGCAGCGCTGGTATTCTGATAGGGCCCACTGTGATGTCACGGATAGATACAGATATAAATAAAAAATAAAATAAACGTATGAAATAACCTATAAAAATAAGATAGTTATTGAATAAAAATTCATATAATTCTAAACCGCGTGTCAGAACCCGACGTAACATCAGTTACTTGTCAATGCCATTTGTGTTTGTGGTACTCTATGGTATTTTATTAACTTTGCTTCGGTAGTTTTTGAGTTAGCTTCAATAATACGTATTTAATCCACTCGGTGTATATTGATGATGTTAAAACTTCGTATCACTGCCGTTTACATAGAAAGTTTTGGTATGGAAAACATTGGTGTGGGGTAGGCACCACGACTAAAAAGTATAAAATATAACTTTTTTACAAAAAAAAAACAACCGACTTCCAAAAAAATACACTAAAAAGTAAAAAATTGCTTTAATTTCGGAAGTCGGTCGGTAGCAAAAAACGAAAATGCAGCACCAAAGACAAGTGTTTTATAATGAATAAATTTTCTAAATTATGGTGAAACCCGCATGAAAACCGAATAGTTTAGAAGAACTCAGTCGACACACAGACGGATAACAAAATCAACTTAATTTTATACTACCTTCTGCCTGCGACTTCGTCCGCGTGAAGCATCGCACACGGCGTCGCATCCCAACGCCCCAACCGCGCTATTACTTCGTCCGCGTGCAACACCGCACACCGCGTCGCATCCCAACGCCCCAACCGCGCTATTACTTCGTTTTCGCTTAGCGTTCCTTCTGACTATTTTCTTTTTGCTCGGCTCCCTAGGGTTGTAGCGTGATATAAAATAACCTTTAATCTTTTTCAATTGGGCTATAAAATGCAAAAAAGAATTTTTCAAATCCAACTGGCAGCTCCAGAGATCATCGCGCATCAATCTACTCGTGTTTTGATCGATTAATTTGAGCAATAAACGGTGATTGTGACTTAAGTATAATAGTTAGACATATACCTCTCGGACTGTTTTGTGGGTGATGATGTGTACTATAAACATGTAGTACATTATTATATGTAGGTACCATCAATAGTCTTCGCAGCGCACGTCAAATAGTGACTTTTATAGATAAATTTTTGATACCTTGGATTACATTATTGTAATTATCGTAGGGATCTCAATTTTTTTTTATAAAACACTTACAGCTCGTGTTACTCGCTGATAAGTGGTAATGTAGCTTTCTATAGGTGAAAGAATTTTTAAAATCAGTTATGTAAGTTGAGTGTGAGTTTATCCATTTCAACCATACAAACAAAAATCAAATCTTTTCTCTTCATAATATTGGTATAGACTATTTATAGGTATACAGGGTGGCCCGTGACACGAGGTCCCAAAAAAAACTTTTGAAGTCTGTCTCCAGTACCGTAATTTGGATTTGTAAATAAATGTTATTATTATTTATTATTAAGGGCTTCCCGAAACAACCCCATATATGTTCAGCGCATTATTAATTATAGTTTAGGATCTAGATCACGGATTCTTAAAGTGGTCGATATCGACCCCTTGCGGTCCAAATCGGTTTCCCGGGGGTCGACATAAACGAAAACTCATTTTGGGGGTCAAGGTCTAAAAATCGACCCCTATTAATTAACACAAGTTCTTATTTGAAACTTTTAAGATACTGTATAAGTTGTGTTACATGTACCAACTTGTTATAAGAATGACTAAGATTTTAGTAGGAAGTATCACTGTTGTACTGTTAAAAAACGCAACAAGTCGATAAGCGTGCACAAGTTCGTACAAGATGAAAAACTCGGCAAGTCAATAAGCGTGGACAAGTTCGTGCAAGATAATGTGTTCGAGCGTACAAATATTTCAGGCACGTTTTGACTTGTTTGTTCTGTATGTGACGCATATACGCGATTTAACACGAATGAAATCATGATCAAGTTCAAGTCCAAACACGCTCCTGATATTTTACTATATAACAAGCTTGCACTTAAGTTGAAAGTCTATTTGCGTTTTGACATTAGAAAAGTTGTTACCTAAAATGATAAATGTTCAGTTTTCTTTGTTTTCGTTTTTTACGCTGTTTGGTACCTAATACAGAATTTCTATACTACAGTGAGTATGTCTAGTTTATTAATGAGTAAGTTCGAGAGCATACCTAAAAATCATCCAGTACCCAGGTGTTATAAAGTAAAGCCGTGTGCTTTAACAGTTTAATTATTGTTTTTTTAAGTAGTTTCTTAAACATATTTTTTTTATTTGCAGGTTGTCTCCGAGTTCTATGATGGCTGACGCAAAAAAAAAATACAGACAATACGGTTTGGACTACTTGAAGTTTGGATTTATTTCATTTCTATCAAATCCACACTTGCCGATGTGTCTCAGTGGAAAAAAGTATTGAGTAACGATGCCACGAAGCCTTCAAAGTGGAGGACCACTTATCAAGAGTACAAAAGCTGACAAAAAAAGTAAGCCCTTTTCATGATTTCCAGCACTTAAAGAAAACTAGAGAAAAGGCTATCCATAAAATCGATGTTTACGTCATCATCTATGCAAGACTTTCACGGTTTACGAGTGTCCTATAATATATCTTTACTAATAGCGAAGTTGGGGAAACCCCACACAATTAGAGAGCGGCACAAGCCCGCACATGAGATTATAAAGAGAATTCCTTTGAGCAATAACTCCGTTCAGAGACGAATAGACAAGATAGGTCGCAACGTGGAAAATATTGTATCCAATTTCTTACAGACCAACAGATTCTCTCTTCAGTTAGACAAGTCTACATTACCTGGCAATGAAGCTCTGTTGTTAGAATATGTTCGATATATTAAAGATGAAAATATGTGCCAAGAACTGCTTTTTGTTGCATATTTAGAGACTTATAGGTACCAGAGGAGAATCGATTTTTCATGCCGTGGAATGTTTTTTATCGAAAAAGCTATATTATAATATTCCATTGAAGAACATTGTTTCTGTTGCGACTGATTGTGCACCTTCTATTTTTATATCTTACTTAGAGCGACAACTGTCTGAGGTACTGGTCATTCACTGCGTGACTCACAGACAGCATTTAGTAGCAAAATATCTCGAGTCCTAGATTGCATCAGTCTTTACAATACGTTATAAATGCTATCAACAAGATTCGAAGCAATTTTTTGAACTCTCGGTTATTTCCTCAGTTATGTGAGGAAAACGACGAAGTCTTTACTCTGTTACTTCTGCACACTGAAGTTCGCTGGCTATCAAGAAGCTCTTAGCAAGATTTTTAGCTATTTTTGCATCAAGTTTGTACAAGAAAAAGTTCCGAATTTGAAAGAAAATCTGAATAATTGTAAAACAGATATTTATTACTTGGCATATTTGGTATGCTGAACAAAACAAGCTAATGTGCAGCTACAGGGTGACAATCTCAACTTGAATAAAACAAAATCAATAATATCGGCCTTTGTGGGTAAACTCATCCTTTATAAACAAAATTTAATATAATATTTCACAGTTTCCCTATTTGACAAAATTATCAGAAATGCTTCAACGACGATGTTATTTTATCATATGTCACTCGCTTGGACGCATCACACAAGGATTTTACTAAAAGGTTTGAGGATCTCTTAAATTTACAAACTCCTCAATGGATAATAAATCCGTACAATATCACAGCCATGGAAGAAGCCAATGTGATAATGCAAGGAGAGTTGATTACCGTCAGCACAGACGAGGCACTTAAGCAGAAGTTCAACCAATGCTATCAGAAGATACTGTGTTTCAATGTTGCAACGCAACATTGAAACACAGTATCCTGCTTTGTGGAACATTGCTCAGTGTAAATGATAAATGATTTATTTTCTGTAAGTAGGTTTGTACAAACACTTTTAAACGTCAATCATATTTTTTTAAATAAAGCTAGATGAGGTCGGCGTTTCCTATCTGACTACTCTGAGAAGAAAGGCCGAAACAAACTCAGAGGTCACAGTCTCCTTTAAAGTCCAGACATAATCTTGGTCAGATCATGTGAAGGCCATGTAGATTGGTGTCTGAAATGGTCCTTTTGAGGAAAGAACCACACAGATTGAGTGGACCTGTTCAGTCAGTGCACGCATTTGTCAGTAATCGTGCAGCTCAACTCAGAACTTAAGGAGCTCAACGATTCGATGAAAAATACCAAAGAAAGAACATTTGGGTAGGCCGCATAAATTACTCAAACTGCCAGATCATGATTAATACAAAATGAGAAAAAAACAACAATGACCCACATAGGCTTCACATTCATAATAATTGAAAACAATATACTTAATACTTTACAAATAAATATTAAATTCCAAACAATATATTGAACTCCACAAAGTAAATATGTCAAAACTGTATATAAATAAAATAAAAGTTTCAGTATGCATTAATTGGAGCAGCTTAATCCCAAGCCTTTTTGTCCTCAATATAATCTTTAACGGTATAAAAGGCTTTCTGGCACAACTTACTTTTAATAAATGATTTCAATTTATTAAGGCTTAGATCTTGAACGTGGCTTGGAAGTTTATTATAAAAACGTATACATTGACATCTGAATGAGCCACCTATTTTCTTGAGCCTTGTTGTAGGTACAACAAATTTGTGTTTGTTCCTAGTATTTATATTATGGATATCACTGTATTTTTAAACAATTTTATATTGTTATGGGCATATAAAAGATTTTCAAAAATATACTGAGAGGACACAGTCATTACATTAATCTCCTTAAATTTCTCTCTGAGAGAGTGTCTCGGACTTAATTTATAAATTGACCGAACAGCTGTTTTCTGCAAAATAAAGATAGTCTGAATGTCAGCGGCCCCACAACAGAATACCGTACGACATTACACTATGAAAATAGCTAAAGTACACTAAACGGGCTGTCTCTATATCAGTTAAATTACGAATTTTTCTAACAGCGTATGCTGCGGAGCTTAGCTTTTTCGTCAATTTATCTATATGTGGACCCCACTGAAGCTTAGCATCCAAAGTTAAGCCCAAGAATACTGTGCTATCTTCAGGATTCAATTCTTCGCCCTTTAACAACACATTAGTTTTCACCTGCCTAACGTGAGGTAGCGTAAACTTAATGCATTTGGTTTTTTTTTCATTAAGAAGTAAATTATTAACATTGAACCAGTGAACTACTTTTGAGATCGCACTATTCACATCGTCAGTAACCATCTGCTGACGTTTAATTTTAAACAAAAGTGAAGTGTCATCTGCAAACAACACTATCCCATCAAAAACATTCTGTAAAAAACTAGCCAAGTCTCGATGGAGGTGCTTGTTTATCTCTAAAAAGTAATGAAATCTAGACAAAGTCGTGCCAAGTCTAAGGCTCCTTACTGCGATTTCTTTATTATTATAGTTAATGTTGTGTGACTTGGCCGTTGAACATTCTTTATACGTTAGTGGGTACAAGTCAATTTTGTTTACACGTAATGTTATATCTGTTGTAACTACCTATGTTTGTTAAGCGAGATAATAGCCCATACTGGTATTGGCAATTGGACGCTAGTTTCTCATTTTAGGCTGTTGTTGATTGTGCAACACATGCATTCAGCATTGACAATGCTGACTTCTTCTCTCTTCTTTTTGGAGCGTCAAATCGACCACCGATCTAACATAAAATAGACGTACAGACGGACTTCTATCAATGATTAGAAGTCCGTCTGTACTGGATTTTTTTTATACTGTTTGTTTTAGGCTCGCCTATACATAAGTATTATAAAAATAAGCAGCTTTATCAAGCCTACAATTGACTGGTTATTGAATCAACGTTTTCCAAGTGGCTATTTTCCATCGTCAATGGGTAGCGATTCTGGCGACAGATTGGTGCAATGGTGTCATGGAGCACCTGGTTTTGTACTCTTGTGTACCCTTCAACGGCCAAGTCACACAACATTAACTATAATAATAAAGAAATCGCAGTAAGGAACCTTAGACTTGGCACGACTTTGTCTAGATTTCATTACTTTTTAGAGATAAACAAGCAGCTCCATCGAGACTTGGCCAGTTTTTTACAGAATGTTTTTGGTGGAATTTCACTTCTTTTTGTAGAAACATGGGCATATTGATTGATTTTATTAGATTTTCTTATTTGACACAGTTTGTTTCTTTTTAGAAGTAGTAGTTTTTTATTATTACAAATCTTTCTTTTCTTTTTTTCCGGTTCTGTTTCTTGTATAGTAGTAACAGTTTTTCGTATTGCCCATTCGCGTTCATTATTTATTCTTTTAGACGGTTTAATTTCTGAAAGATCGGCGCGGAATTTACGCCTTTTTTTTTAAGCCGGTTGTATTCGGTGATCGCTGCAGCTTGAGCTTTTATACTCTTGAAGTCAAGAAGTCAACAGTTATGAGGTGCACCCCATGAAGATTGGTTACTCGTGAAAGCGCCACGTAGGTTTGGCCACAAGAGAATATGGAGGTGCCAATATCCATGATGGCATTTTTTAGACTTAGACATTGGGTCTTGTGAATTGTTAGGGCATATGCCATACAGATTGGGAATTGTTTTTTGTACACGTATGCCCGGGGTATGATCTCAAATTTTGACTTAATAGGCAATAATAATTCGTGAATTTAGTATACCGTTCTCATACACTTCAAAAGTGAAGGGATAGATTTTTCCAGCAGCCATAAGCTCAGAAGCTGAGCCGTAAGTAGTGGGTTTCATCATATCGCTCGTGTAGGATTGCGCGCTCGTGTATACGTCACCATCAGCATCACACGTGTACACTTGCATTAGGTCCCAATGTTCAGCAACGTATGCAACTATAGCAGATCTGATACTGCAAGTTGAGTCAATTCTACCACACACCAAGAAAGATATTGAATGGAAGAGACAAGACCCGTATTTGGGCATACCAACTATTTGGCAGCCACTAAGTTCATCGTCGTCTTTTAATATTATCGACTTTTTTACGAAATTATCTTGCGAAATCAAACACAATTAAACTCAACGACCTTTAGTATATGGACAACAAATCAGAAATACCGACGATAATATTTAGACTAAAACAATAATAACCTATATCTTTAAGACTTTTTTTGTCTTAATACAAAAAAAAAAAACTCAAAGAAAATATTACTCAGCCTACTCAATCTATACAAACTATAAACAAAACGTTAACTCTTAATTATTAGACTAGTCAATAGACTGTGTCAATGACTAGTCTAATAATTATATGACTAGTGTCAATATAATTAATTAGCAATGAACTTTCTACCAAAGGTATTACCTACCTAGTACTGAAATACAGCTAAATTAATGATATTTTTAAACGAAACGAAGTAATATCTAACTAAATAAACTAAACCTAGAATACTAGAAAAGTACTTATAAAAATGTAAACTTATAAAACTGACTGTAAATTAAACCTAGAAAACTAAGAGTACTAAATAACTAACAATTAAATAAAGTATTCAATTAAAACTTCTTTTAAATCTAATAATTAAGTATTCCGTCTCTAATCATAAAATTCCTAACCTATTCAAATCTTCGAATTGTTATAATAACAACCTGCTAATTAACCTTAGCAAACCTCACGAAATAAAAACCGAAATCAACGAAATGCAAATAATCCCTCCTAATCCCTAGCAAACGTTTTCAAGCGCAGTAGAAGAATGTCGTAAACGACTGTAACGCGGCCGGTTGCCACTTCGTCATATAAGGTTATCGGAATTATTTAAAAAACAAAAAACCCGACTGCAAAAACACATAACTGAAAAGTGAAAAACAAGCATTATAATCTATATAGTTTTGGTCTTGCAGGCGGGGACAATCAAAAGTTACACCATATTTCAGGTTATTTCACTGTCCCCGCCTGCAAGACCAAAACTATATAGATTATAATGCTTGTTTTTCACTTTTCAGTTATGTGTTTTTGCAATCGGGTTTTTTGTTTTTTAAATAATTTATTTTATTTCAAGCTGTTTAGTTTTATTAATATATATATTTGAAAATTACTCATTACTAGCTTTTATTTGATACCAATATTGTTGCAATTAATTAAAAAAAAAACTTCCCCTCCTTTTTTTTTGTATTTGCAGATGCAATTTATAAAT
Source organism: Atethmia centrago (assembly GCA_905333075.3). Lineage (NCBI taxonomy): Eukaryota > Metazoa > Arthropoda > Insecta > Lepidoptera > Noctuidae > Atethmia > Atethmia centrago. The sequence continues at coordinate 34,957,830 of HG995369.1, forward strand.
ATTATATAGCCTATATCACTCCCACAATTAAGACAAATCTAAAGACACCTCATATGTCAAAATCCATCAAGCCGTTTAGGCTACAGAGCGTGCCAAAGAAATAGACATACATACATACATACATACATACATACATACATACATACATACATACATACATACATACATACATACATACATACATACATACATACATACATACATACATACATACATACATACATACATACATAGGACATACATACATACATACTCTCGAAAAAAATTACCCTCCTGAGGCAGTCGGGTAAAAACAAACGTAAGCGCGTTTTATAATACAGTCAGCGCTATCTAGCGATGTGTGCGGGTATCACCGCAACTCTTAGTCCAATGCATTATATTTTAAGCAAATTTTGAGCGAAATTAATATTTTAGTGTAATTTGTTTATTTAATATGTGTAATGTTCGAGTAGAATAAAGTTCGACTATCGTTCGTTGAGCAGTGGTGGCCCAGTGGTAACGGCCGCGACTTACGAGTTGTAGATCGTAGGTTCAAACCCGGACAGGTGCTTTACTTTGTGTAAATTATTTCATCACCACTGCTCTCAAAACGGTGAAGGAAAACATCGTGAGGAAACCGGCATGTCCTAGAACCAAAAATTCGAAGACATGTGACATCTACCAACCCGCACTGGGCCCGCGTGGTGGATTACGGCCCACTCCCTCTCACAAAGAGGAGGCCTGTATCCCAGCAGTGGGAACATTATAGGCTGATTATGTGTGTTCGACTATTTCTTCTTGTAAACTTGTAAGTATAAGTATAAAAGCCAGTCCAGTCTTATCCAGAGTTTTCCTTTAATTTTATTTATATGCGTATTAAAAGCAGAAGGGGAGGCATTCACCCAGCAGAGGGACGCTATAGGCTAGATTAAATTAGATTAGAAGATTTGTCCCACTACGCTGGATTTTTGCAATGACAGTCGATTTTTTTATGTACGAATAGTAGAAGGGGGCATTACCATATCTCTAATACAGCTGAGACCAGCTGAGGGTTCCTCATCAGATACTTCAGACCTCCGATTTTTGACAACAAATGAAGCGGCCTACCAAGTTGAATATTTTTTGTAAAGTCGGTATGTTGATCTCTAATAGTTTGGTTGGGCTCTTGTGTTTTCTAATCAGGGTCACCAGGTACTCCAGATCTTCGATTATCCTAGTTTTTATAGTTTTCCCTTTATGTGGCCATTAAACCCTAACTCTGTACCAAATTTCAGCTCTCTGAGTTTATGGGAAGTACTAGTTCTATTCTGATGATCATGAGTGAGTGAGTGAGTGTCATAAATGCGAAAGTTTGCTTTCGATTAACTTCGGAACTAAATGACCTACAGACTTGAAATTTTGGATTTTGAGTATGTGATTATAGCTTACTGGATGACGAAAATTTCTGCGTTCTGGTCTTATCCAGAGTTTCTCAAATAGGGGCCTGAAAATGCGGCGAAATGGTTCCAGTCAAGGATGGTACGGCAGTGTTTGCTTCGCGCTCGACTTGGCGAGGGCACTGCCGTGCCCCCCGATATCATGATTATCCTTTATGAGGTATGGCAAATCATTAATGTAAATAAGAAACAAGAAAGGACCAAGAATTGAGCCCTGTGGGACTCCTATTGTTACTATAGATCCGGGAGATCTTTTCCCATTAACGTCAACGCTCTGAATCCTATTACTCAAGTATGAAGTAAGAAGATCCAGAGCGGTGTTCCGGATCCCGTAGTGGCGGAGTTTCCTGATTAACGTTTCGTGGAGAACGCAGGCGAATGCCTTAGACAAATCACAAAAGATGCCCAAGGCGTTGCCAATCGCGTTTATCTTCCCATGCATTATAAATGTGTCCTAAAAGTTCAACATCAGTAGTCGAACGACCCCTTGTAAAACAAAACTGTTTATTTTGCAATAATATTAAAAAGTCTTTGTAATTGGTCTAAAATTATTTTTTAAAAAATTTTACTAAAGGTATGTAGTAATGAAATTGGTCTTTAATTGGTGGGGTCTGATGTACTACCTGATTTAAACAAAGGTATTATTTTACTATTTTTCATAAGGTCAGGAAACTCCCCACAATCAATGCAATTATTAAAGATAAGAGATAAAGTAGGTGCTACAATGTCAATAATTGACTTAGCAAATTCTACAGAATTACCCCACAGATCTGCAGTCTTTTTTACATTTAAAGTATGAAAGGTTTTAATTATATCTCTACAGGTAATATGTTCAAAATGAAATTCCGAATCGCAAACATTAACATTTTCCTTGACCAAAGACTCAGCAACAGAAAGTGATGAGTTTAGGGATTAAGTAGTTGAAACGGGAATATCTGAAAATAAATTTTCAAAGGCCGCGGTGACTTGCGAGTCTGATTTTATTACGCTGTCATTAATTGACAGGCTATAGTCAGTGTTTCGGTTACTAGACCTTCCCGTTTCACTATTAATAATATTCCAAGTCGTTTTGATTACATTACTACTATTTTTAATCTTCGAACTCAAATGACGCGACTTAGCCATACAGCAAATTTTTTTAAATAATTTTGAATAGTTTCTAACATATAAATTAAATTCAGCAGTGTTTATGTATGCCCTTTCATTGTACAGCTCATAAAGCCGTGTTCTACTTTTATGAATGCAATGGTAGCCCAATCACTGAAAGATGCGTTATTATTAATCGAGATAGACTTGGGAATAAAAATGGAATGAAATTGTTTACAGTATATATTAAAGAAAACATCATATAGATGATTAGCAGGAATAGACAAAACTGGTAATTTATTAATGAGTTTAACTTTAAAAGCTTCCAAGCGACTTGCAGTTTTAGGGTTAACAATGATATCTTTTTTAGCCACTTTGTTGTTTTGGTTTTGAATAGTAATCTTTTGCCCACAATGATCTGAATCTAGTAAATTTATAATTTATTTGTGGCTTGGTATAATATATGTATAAATATTATGTGTGGTTATAAACATTTTGACAAAACAAAGAAATCGTTTGTAAATCAACGAACGTGGAGGTTTAAGGCTGCAACTCACCAATATTGAACCGGATTTAGCTAGATTGGTAGAAAGTCACCGAGTTCATCCATCACACTGAATTTTTTAACTTTACTTTACGAAGTTAATGGTTTTTTCAAAAAAATATTACCTACTTAAGTATTTTTAAGTAATTTGTATTAATAATTACACTTGATTATTGGATTTTATGTCTATTTATTTTGTTACATTTTGATGAGAAAATGATCTCAAGTTTACTCACTTAACCAACCGCAAAGTTTTTAAATTGGTAAGTATTGTGTATCAATAGGAATAAAAGAATAGAATAGAATAGCTATTTATGTGCACAGAAAGTAGGTACAAGTTACAGACGTTAAGTTTAAAATGATCCTTATACGAGTACTAACTACCTTAACTAAGGCATGCAAACAGTTTAAGCTTTGATTACAAAAATTCACTAAATATATATTATTAACACATTCAATCAGATCAACACAAGTTTACCATTTCAAGATGAAATTCAGTAAATAATTTGAAATAGACAATACAAAACATAATGTCAAGTTTAATGAAATGGGATTATAAATTTGTCAAGTTCGAGGGCAATACAGTTAAATTAAAATATTTGTGATTTAGTACAAGTCAGGAGTACAGAGATATCATAATTATTATCAATTTAAATACTTATCACAGAGAGCAGTAGTGGCCCAGTGGTAAACGCCGACCCCGACTCACGAGTTGTACGTCGTGGGTTCGAACCCAAGCAGGCACATTTATTTGTGTAAACAATTTCATCACCACTGCTCTCAAAACGGTGAAGGTAAACATCGTGAGGAAACCGGCATGTCCTAGAACCAAAAATTCGAAGACATGTGACATCTACCAACCCGCACTGGGCCCGCGTGGTGGACTACAGCCCACTCCCTCTCGATAAGAGGAGGCATTGGGAACATTATAGGCTGATTATGCAAATACTTATCGGTAAAAAATCGCCAGTTGAGTAATAACATTTATTAATTAATAGATATGTCAATTTCTTTTTGAAAAGTAGAAATGTTAAATTTTTTATTACATCGGGTATTTTGTTTAATTCATATTGAATATTCCTCCTCTTATTTAATACTCTCCCTCTCACAGAGAGGAGGCCTGTGTCCCAGTAATGGGAATAGTGTAGCTGATTATGAATGTTATTTATATTTAATACACCCATACATAAAATACTTCTCTTTAATAGGGCGGTATAGGAACCACTAACAATTAGCAAATGTCATACTGTCTCCTGAAAAAAAACTAGACATAGAATTTTTAAAGTAATTTGGCTATGGGGGCCTGAGGTATCAGTTCATTATGGAAAAGGGGTCTCTTGCCCAAAATAGTTTGGGAATCCCTGATCTAGATGGTTAGAGTAGAATAAATGCCGTGGAAATGCGTTCCTTGCGAAGCATGTCTGGCGTGACTATGAATGATAGGCTGAAAATTATGTGATAAGGCAACGGTGTAGTTTAAAAGAAGATGTAGTGAAAATAATTTAAAAGAATATGCTTAGATGATTTGGTCGCGTTGGGAGGATGAATGAAAGGTGACTGACCCCAGCTTTCCGAAGCACTACAAAAAATATGTACATTTGTTAAAAATGGGAGTTTGAACATGGTAGGAAGGGCGAGAAACAATTATTTTTCATACTTGGTAGTACTATTGTACGAGTATGTGTTACCGATTGGAATAATCTATTTTTGATATACTTCTTTGCCTTTTGATAAACTGGACTCTACGACTGTTGCCGCAAGTCATTATACTCGTACGTGGGGAAGTTTCGTAGCAACGCTACGAACTGCTACGAGTGCTACGAGTGCTACGACCGTAGCCTAGCAGTAGTAACTACAAACACTTGTGCAAATCTTTTTACACGACACGACGGCATGCGTTTGCGGTTTTTGCATCAGAGCAAGCCCTTAGTTATGTATACGGTTACGGGCCAGGTGTTTGCACACAGTTAGGTGTCACCAAGCTCGTGCATAGTTTTATGATTAAGAGGTCCCACAGGCCGCTGGATTTGATTTGTAAAACCACAACAGCACCTACCTACTGGTGTGGTACAATGTTGGCGTTCAGAAAAGTTTTATATCTATTATTTACTAGCTTTTTCCAGCGGCTTCACCCGCGTGGATGTCAGAAAATATCCCGCGGACACGTACTAACGGGTTAAAAGTAGTAAATCCTATAAAATCCACAAAAAAAAAAAAAATGTGTATGTAACTCATAGACAGGCATTTTTCCTACCTTTAGCATTTTATACCCGTCGTATCTTTTGTAAGTACATAATCAACCTTGATTATGAAACTATTTAGTTGGATAAGGAATTATATTATTATACAAATGTCATCGTCTTTCGATTCTACTCGTGTTTTGATTGATTAATTTGAGCAATAAACGGTGATTGTGACTTAACTATAATAGTTAGACATATACCTCGCGGACTGTTTTGTGGGTGATGATGTGTACTATAAACATGTAGTACATTATTTTATGTACCATCAATAGTTTTCGCAGCGCACGTCAAATAGTGTCTTTCATAGGCAAAGTTTTGTTATAATAATGTAACCCAATAACCCAAGGTGGGTTACATTATTATAACTATATTAGGGACCTCAAATTTGTATGTATGTAACTTTCTATAGGTGACATAATTTTTTAAATCAGTTAAGCAGTTTTTGAGGTTAAATAAACAAAAAATCTATTTTTTTCTCTTTATCATATTAGTGTAGCTGTATTGTTATTGGACTTAGTTCTGTACCTGTGATGATCCGGGATCAATATTTACGCTTTATCGAGTCAATTGTTGTCATTTCATATTATTTTTCATAAATCTTTAAACTAGCATAATATTTATTATCTACTTCAAGCATTTTTCCTTGTGTTTATATTATTTCATTGAATATTTAATTGAGTACTTACTTGCTTGTCATATGAATATGTAAAGTGCTGTGTGGACTAGCACGTGTGCAACGTGTAGCACAAGCGACGCAAGTCCTGACCGAGCTCATTCAGAGCTGGACTTCGTAGATCAGTGTTTGTGTTACCTTACTAATACTACTTTTTATGCCTCTTTCCAATCAAGCTATAAAAGGGCACTTTACAGAATTTATCTTAAAATCAATGTAGAAATAATAATAAATATAAGGATACTTTAGTAACGGTTTCTAAAGTACGACTAGGTGCGACCAAACAGGAGCAAGTAGAGATGTTTCGGAAACTTACGTGCAAACAATCCGGTTACAGTAACACGGACGTTTTATTATTTTACACACATTCTCAGTTAACACTCTTGCGTAATAATATTAGGAAAGTCACGTGTGTGTGTCAATATTCAAACGTTTCGAACACATTGCTGTGGAAGTGTGTGAGGCAGCGATCGCCGTGACAGCGTAGTGCGCGCTCTGTGCGGCAAGCGGCGACGGCTACAGGCGGAGACGGGCGGCGGCGGCGGCGTCCGGCGCGGAGTGCGGCGCGCCGGGGTGGTGGCGCCGGGCCGGCGCGCCGCGCATGCGCCGCTGCACAGAGCGCCAGACGGGCCGGCTCCCGGTCCGGCCGCCTCACACGGTCACACCGGCTGACTAACGATCGAGCCACACCGCACGCCGCACGCCTCACGCCGCACGCCGCACTCCGCCGCCTGTTCAGCTGCCGGGCTCGGTTGCCGAACCACCGCGCCACGGTAATATTATCTATACAGTATTCCAACTTCATACAAACGGACGAAGCGCGAGCTATGCCTACGCGCCTCGATCTCGGCTTGCGCTCGGCATGCAGACAGTCGCGACTGTGACGAACGGACGGTGTGTTGTTTTTTTAACATTAACCGCGCGATTTTTTCACTAAAAATAAGTTCAGGTACAGATTTAATATGACGAGTAGGATATATTGTGCTGTTTTTGGATGCATGAATTCGTCAATAAAGCATCCAGATATAACTTTATTTAGATTACCTGGAAACTCTGAAAGGTATAAGACTATAAAATAATTTTACTTACTACTAGGTAGGTACATAATGTGTGTCTTTTTAATGGATAAGTATTTCCTTTTATCTCCCGATAAAAAAGATGTCTGGATTAATAAATAAAGTGAACAGAGTAAAGGAAAGTGATTGACACTAGTGAAATAAGTAGTTATAGGCGGTTCATGAATCATGATACGGTAGGTACGCTTGTGTTAAAACCTCGGGGCATGTGTGTTTTGTTTTGTATAATTTAAAGTAAAGACGTGGTATTTTATTATTAATAATAGTTGTTTATTGTACTGTTTGTATGAATAATACTAGAAAAAATAAATTTGACCGTCTGTCTGTCACTAGATAGTTGAAATTTTCTCAGATATTATTCGGTCGCAAATTTATAAGACCGATTTGTTATTCAAACATAAACATGTTTTTTTAAATTAAATCTACCAATCAAAAAACAACACGCATTTTTATTGAACACTTCCTATTAAATTCACAAAGTATTTTATTTGTTTATAAAAAAAAAGTATATTTACAATCACAAAACTAAATGGAAACAAAGTAGGCAAATGTAAATAAAACGCTGGAGGCGGGCAGCCCTATCGCATGTTTACGTACCGCGCGGCTGTAGCCATTTATTTCAAAGATACGGCCGAGTTACAATACTGTATAGATAATATTACCGTGACCGCGCCGCCTCCTACGTAATGATTTACTCACTTCATGTCGATATTAGCAGTCGATGCACTCAAATTGTGATTGACACCCCCATTGCTCTTCGATAGTAAAGACGATAAAACTTCTTAGTCTTCGTGTGATTTAGTTGTTTACCTTCTGTTTACTTATTGTCAAAGTTTATTTATTTATTTGATTTACACGACCGTGTTAAAAAACCAACTACATAAATCAAAGTAAGATACAAACTACTAACATTATGGACTTCAAGGTCTGCGAATAAATAATTATTATTACTATTATTATAATATAATATATAACAAAACCCTGTTGTTCCTTCTATCTACGTTTTAAGAATCGGTATACATACGGTGTTCCGTTACCGTAACGTTTTTCTAATGCTAAAGATCAATTTCTAAACGTATCGATGTTTCAATTCTCGCAAGATGGCAGCACCGAAAGCAACTTAACTAGCTGTCATTGCACACATGTACTCGTCCTTTTTGGAGCGAAGGTAGACGTCGTGTAAGTGAAAGCTAGACGCGCGTGCATCGTTTGAATCGGTCGAAATCCTAAGGGAAATCGAATCATCCCCTATTTCGCGTGTGATCAACCTGTAGGGTACATACCTACTACATCATTTATTTATTTATTTATATTATAAACCCACACAACACAACACATTTACATACATACAAACACAATTCATATTCACCGGCATTAAATATTGTTTGCATCGGTGTCGGTTGATGACGGACCACCGGTAACGCATACTACTGGACTCGCGCACGCCGAGCTACGTCATCGTGAGGTAGCCGGTAAGCGCCGAGGTGGGAATGCGCGGTAGCGAGCGTTCGATCACCTTGCCGCGACCTTCAGTCGAAACTAGCTCACGCGCCGCTCGGCTGCATGGATTTTGTGACACCTCGTTCGCCCATTGTTTACATATATTGTTGAAACTATTTCTTATAACTGTGCCGTGACAATTCAAAAATCAAAAGTCATTTATTCAAACTAGGCTGAAAATCAGCACTTTTCGAACGTCAAAGTTACATAAGACAGTCCCCCAAAAATGCCCGCCCGTCACCACTTCCTAGTGCTTTAGCTGGGAAGAAGAAGTGGTGGAACAAACTCCCCAGCAGTACGTCTGTCTGTTTAGTTATATAAACTTGATTCTATACAAATCGCATGCAAAGTAATTAACATTACGAAACACAAAACATTGGATTAAATTACACACTTGCCATACGTTAGCTAGCACGCGCCAGTATACCAACAAAACAATGAACAAACTAAATTGCGATTGTGTGTGCTATCGTAATTGTGACTATTCCCCTTCTGACTGTTTTCTATTTTGTGTGTGTATTGCTCAATACAATCGTGAGTACCTATAGCAGATTGACTTTTATTTATTATTCTGCCTACTACACACTCTAAAACTACTATACTGGTGACCCCGACGTGATACACTATTATTAAGATAAGTGATAGTGAGTCCGAGCAAGGCTCGGAACCGGTTTAAAAAATACCGGTTAATACCGTTTTATTTAGGTTTTCCTCCGAACTTTTCTTAAGAACGTTAACGTTTTAAGAACTTTATCTTAACCTAAATTAACCGGTTTATTCGACGAGCGGCGTGTCGATAAACGCATTGCAACTTATGAAAATACGCGCGGCCGCGCGATCCGTATACATACACTATTTCTTTTCATTCGATTGAAGAGTCCGACGTCTGATTCAGTCTGATCAGGCGCAGTGCAATTTATTTACCATTAATTATAATATTTGTGTTTAACATGAGTACAAAGCGAAAGAATTTAATCCATACATACTTTGACTACAATGAAAACAAAATTTCTACTAAAAAAAATAAACTAAAAGATATGAAAACAATAAATCATTAATCAGTGTATTAGACTATTCATAAAATAATGACAATATAATAACATTAATATTGGGCGACCAGTAAGTAGGAGATACATTTATTATTCGGCAGAACAAATTGTGACCTTTTTGTCCATTGTGTAAAATCTAGAAGATTTCTCGGTATAAACATTCAGTATATTGCAAATGGTAAAATTTTGCTTAGAAACCTTACTGTCCATGAATTACATGAGAGAATCACTGGTGATTTTCTGAAAGAAACAGTGATGATTGTCCTAAGTCGCTTCAGAATTAAGCTTAAAATTATTATTATATTCCGTAACCTCTGATAACGGAGATAATATGATTCGAATGTCAAAGCAGTTCGATGAAGAGATGCAAGAGAATACATCTGAGGTACAAGACTACTTTGACGACGAAGATTCTGAGCATGAGACCGGATATGAGATGATGTTCGCAGAAGCAGGTAACTTAAATCTCAATATTGATAATCAAGGCCAAAACAAATTGACTACAGTACGTTGTGCAGTGCATACGTTGCAGCTCGCTATAAAAGATGCTTGTAGCGAGCTTCGTGATCTGTTAGAACAATGTCGCCAGATAGTTCGTGTACTACTCCGCTCACCAAATAATGCTCTTCAGTTAAGAGTTCAGGGCTTACCACAAGCGATTATCGATTGTTCTACGAGATGGGATTCTACAGCAGACATGGTAAAGCGCATATTATTAATCAAGGATTTCTTGAGTGGACGGATAAAACCTGTGTTTCAGATATTTACTGTAGATGATACATGGCAGAAAATTAATGAAACTCTTGATGTTTTAAAACCATGCCGTGTACTGTCGAAAACATTACAACATGAACAATTGAAGTTTGAAGATTTCTATCTTGCCTGGCTTAAATGTATTCTAAAAATAGAAAATGTGAACACAGTTTTTGGCATATTTTTAGTCATTTGTATGAGGGAAAGAGAGAAAGCCCTTCTTGAAAATGAATGTTATGTGACTGCAATTTATCTAGATCCGAGAGTAAATTCGATGTTATCAAATCAACAGCTGTCAATCAATCAGCAATCAGCTTGTGCCCATTTAGTGCAAACTTATGAAAGATATTTAAAGTGACTTCCAACGATAATAATGTAAGAGAAATAGAAGATGAAACTTCAGCTGCCCCATACCATTAACTTCATCATCCATGCTAGATGATTTCTTGCAATCGCAGTTCAGGCAACGGTACCAAAATTTACCTCATTTAAATATTTGTGATAATTTACAAATTAGTTGGGTTGCTTTTCTTAATGAACCGTTGCTTCCTTCTAATACTAACATTTTAAATTATTGGGAATCAAAGAAAGTGAGTGATCCACAATAACACTTAATTTCAAAAATTGTATTGGCTACACCTGCGACACACGTTAGTGTTGCAGCCTGTTCCCATCTTTGAAATTCATAATGAATAATTTAAGAATGTCGTTAAGTACAACCATTGAAGACATTTTAATTGTTAAAAATAACAACTTGTATCACAAATAATTTTGTCAAATTATTGTAGCACGTACATATTACATAATATGTGGTAGATTGGTTGGTTTTTTATTAAGTTCATTTTTATAGATGTTTTTTTTTTCATAAACGGCTTTGAACGAATATGTCAACAAAATAATTACATTTTCATGTTGCCCCAGACAATGTTCTTTTTTACTACTTAGGAATGATTATATAAGTATCAATTAAATAAAAAATACCATTTCAGATTCAATCCTTCGCCCTTTATCAACGTTTTCACATGTCTAGCGTAAACTTAATGCATTTGTTTTTTTTTTCATTAAGAAGTAAATTATTAACGTTGAACCAGTGAACTTCTTTTGAGATCGCACTATTTACATCGTCAGTAACCAGCTGCTGACGTTTAAGTTTAAACAAAAGTGAAGTGTCATCCGCAAACAACACTATATCATGATTATCCTTTATAAGGTACGGCAAATCATTAATATAAATAAGAAACAAGAAAGGACCAAGAATTGAGCCCTGTGGGACTCCCATTGTTACTATACGTATGCATTATTACGATCCGGGAGATCTTTTGCCATTAACGTCAACGCCCTGAATCTTATTATATATAGACTCAAGTATGAAGTAAGAAGAGCGGTGTTCCGGATCCCGTAGTGGCGGAGTTTCCTGATTAACGTTTCATGGAGAACACAATCGAATGCCTTCGACAAATCACAAAAGATGCCCAAGGCATCGCGTTTATCTTCCCATGAATTATAATAATAACCTAAAAGTTCAACACCGGCGGCATCAGCAGTGGAACGACCCCTTGTAAAACCGAACTGTTTATTGTGCAATAATTTATGTTTATTAAAAAATCTTTGTAATTGGCTAAAATTATTTTTTCAAAAATTTTAGTATTGGTAGGTAGTACTGAAATAGGTCTATAATTGGTGGGGTCTGATGTACTACCTGATTTAAACAAAGGTATTATTTTACTATTTTTCATAAGGTCAGGAAACTCTCCACAGTCAATGCCATTATTAAAGATAAGAGCTAAAGTAGGTGCTACAATGTCAATAATGGACTTAGCAACTTCTGCAGAATCTCCAAGTTGAACCACTGGAAAAAATGTCTCATTAGTTCAACGATTGAAATAACCAGTTGAACTAGTGTATAATTTTACATTGTTTTAATTAAGCTACCTACCTACCTGAATGTACCTATATAATGTAAACGAGGAGACTAATTGAATTTTTCTTTTACCAATATTTGAATGTTTCAAATTAACCGTTAGAAAAAAATGTACTTATACAATACCTGTACAATATCATCCATCGAAGTAGGTAGTTCAGCATACAAAATTGTGTCCACGAATTAAGCAGAAAAATAGATTCCTGAAGTTAAAATAAAACTTCGCTCTTATTTTCCTTTATATTTTTTTTATTGGAAACATTTCAGTACAAATTATCACATCAACATTTCGCATGTTCGTCTAGGCACATTATACAAATTAAGTATTTATTTTTTCGATTTCTCACGGTGTTGATGTTTTAAAGCATCTATGTACTTTAAAATATTGATATATGCTTCAGAGCGCATACATGGCGGCACAAATTGTAATTCACCTATTAGCAAATTTCCAAAATAATAGTTTCGTTTATCGAAATCCTTATCAAATACACATAAAACACATTGTTTGACATTCGAAGTAGTTTCTTCTCCTGGTTTAGCTCTTCTATCTTCACTTGATTTGTTTTCGTTACTGTCAGAACTATTTTCTACATCCTCTTTCGTTTTTACTTTAATACGTGTTCTTATTAATAGTACGATTTTTCGGTGCTAGCAGATTGTGATTGATCTTCATCATCAGAATATTCCTTTCTTCTTTTTCGTGATTCACCTGTTACAAATTAATGTCACATTAATTTAAATAAACACTGAAATAACTTTTCTTTGCCACATAGACACACAAATACATAACCTATTTAACGAAACGAATAGGCCTTAGATCATCTACATATCAATTCTAGTTCGGTGCTTTAACATTATTTTTAACCTTGATAACAAACTGATATACACCTTTTGTGGCCTGTTTATACTTTAATTTCGTTCGAGAGTTTTAATGTCGGATACAGAATGATAGTGACTACTTACCGAGATATTTAGAGTTTTGTTCTTCAGTAAGAAATGGCTGACTACCTAACTGGTCCATAGGATCTGTGAAAAGTAATATTTTGTTTACCGATTATTTATCATATCTACTTAATTTCACCAAAAAAATATTACACATTTACCCATTTTTGATTTTTTTGCAGCGAAGCTGATTGATGCAATGAAATAAACGTCCGTCCAAAAAATCTTACTGCTGAATAAAATCTGAACGCGCGCGGCGTATATTTATCGTGCGTCCGCATTAACCGGTTTTTATTGCTCTATACCGTTTAATCCAACAAAACTTTTATGTAAAGACTCCTCCAAAAACCGGTTTAAAAAAACCGGTTTATTCGAACGAAACCGAATGTAAAAGGTTTTGCGTCAAGTACATAATAACGGTTTGAAAATTTAACCGGTATCCGAGCCTTGAGTCCCAGCACACCGCGTCGTCACAGCCGGCGAAACATGTTACGTATAGGACGCGCCAAGCAAAGCGCGTTTCCACTGAACCCGACATTTACCGTGTGTCGATAAAGTTGCCACCATTTTGGCCAGAAGAGCCGGACATCTGGTTCGCTCAAATAGAAGCGCAGTTTGAGAATGCAGGGGTTTTTTTTTATGGCAGGAGGTGGAAATCCAGGTCGGCCTTACACCCAGTCTGACTCATAATACGACCCAGTTTGGATAGTGTCGGGCTCCAACCGACTAAAACCACACTCCTTTCTTACATTCCAATATTGCTGATATTAAGTTCAGCACTTTAGTCTAATTACACAATTACTAATAATATTACAGTATCCATAAGTCACATAATTTTTATTTTTTTTTTTACACAGTACAGTGCAACTTCAGCACGGACAAACGACAGTAACTTCCTTAAAACTAAATAATAAAAATTAACAACAGCTTTCTTAATGCAAATAGATAACCAACAAAAAATATGCCAATAGAGAGGAGGAGGAAAGTCGCAAGGAAAACCTTGGGACAAGGGCCGGAATATTAAGATCATTTTAGCCTATGGCAGGAAAAAATAAAAAAGAGCTGCAAAAGCTAATGGGTCAACCATTAGCTTTTGCAGCTCTTTCTAATTTTTTTCTGCGAAGGTTAAGAAATGAGTCCGGCAACTATCGTCGCTCAACAGTTCCTCGATTGCGTCTAGTGAGCGCCCCAGTCTCTGTTCACAATCATGCCTTTCTCGAACGAATCTATGACAGTCAATTAAAATATGTCTAACTGTTTCAATAGACGTATCGTCGCAAACACAGACGGGTATCCGTCAACTTTAATCTATGAAGGTATTCGCGGATATATACCACCGTGCCCCGTGAATAACTGGGCCTTCAGGTTATTTTGTGTTCCAGTCTTCTCCAGTATCTTGTAGGCTTTGCGGACATCGCTGAAAAAGATACTGATGCCTCTGTCTGGTTGGTCTCCTCGATGTATCGCATTTGCCAGCTGTCTAGCGTTGACTCCCTGATGGTTCTTTTTACCGTATTTCTTCCCGGCAATTTTCCGACCATGAGCTGGCTGCGTACGTAACTATAGGCTCTATCACACCGGTGTAGATGATTGTTAAAAATTAAGTGGCAACATTCATTCGTTCCTGTTTTTGACACAGTAAAGTGTTTGGCGCTAGACCTATTGAGATGATGAGAATCATTATCAGAAAAAATCGCATTTGAATATTTTCCCTCCCCGAAGTTCGAATGTAAAGGAACATAATATTTGCTCTGTAATCATGTAATGTATATATAAGTCAGCCTGTGGCATATTCATAAAAATGTACCAGTAGTGCTCTGTGTCAAAATGTACTCTGTGGTCTGTGGCCTATCTGTGACATCTGTCAACAAAAATAAAAGAACCCGTCATGTCGCATCTGCCGTGTTTGATTCCAATTAATCTATCCTAATCAGGGTGATCCCCACGAACTTTCAATAGGTTATGGGCCCAGACATTGCTTTACGGCCTAACGGTCGTGGTGGATCGAAATTGTGAAGAAAGCGGCCGGTAAAGGTGTAGAAAAAAAGGGTGGCGAACGGCGTGCGTGAAAGGTATTCCTCCGCTACAGTCAAGTAGTAAAACGATGGTTAGGGCTCCGTCGGTGGCCGGTCAAGGCCAAGAACAAAGGTACCTACAATACGACGGATATGGCTCCGTCGGTGGCCGGTGAAGGTCAAGAAAAAAAGACTGCGCGCGTCACGTGAGACCGGTAAAGCTACTGTTATTACGGTAAAGCAATATTACGATGATGGATTCTGTCGGAAATATGGTGAACGGACCAGGCGGGTTGGATCTAGTATCGTTTGGCAGGAGTTGGAGGGTAAAAGGGGCTAAAGTTGGTAGGGCTTGGGTCCCCGATTATAACGCTACCACTCTTATTAAAAGGTAATCCATATCTTTTGAGAAATTGATAAAAAATGTTTCTAACCTCAAATCCGATAAGAAGCGAATACGAAACGTTTAAAATGGGTGATTGACAACCAAATCTGCCCCAGTATCTGTAGTCAGTATCTGTATTAGTATAGTAATAGGTTATGGGAGTGGTGCCAGGGGGCAGGGGGAACCCTCCCACCAATCTCCCCCGCGAAGCTGGGCTCATACTACGGCTTTTTAAGCGACTAAGAGTTTTGAGGTTAGGTTACAATAATTTGTTTTTCCCAAGAACGGTGCGTTACCTTTTCATGGGAGTGGTGCCAGGGGGCAAGGGGCATAAAGATAATGTAAACAAAAGTCAGAGTAATGCATTTTCTGTGTCTGTGTTGTCATCAGCGTTTTACAGTCAGTTAGAAAGTAATAATTCTTGGGTAATGAATAGTGGAGCATCAGAGCATATGTGCCATGATATTAGATTATTTACAAAATATGAAAAGCTAGAATGTCCTAGGCCAATTATTATTGGTGACGGTAAAGTCATACAAGCCATAGGAATTGGTATTATTTCCTTGGAAGCATATACAGGTAAAGAATGGATAAATACAACATTAAGTAACGTTTTACATGTCCCTAGTATTAAAATGAATCTATTTTCAACAAGCTCAACAGCAGGTAAAGGTTATATTATGACAATAAATAATAAGTGGTGTTATTTCACAAACAAGGGAAATAAAAATGTTTGTGCATTAGCATATCGTGAAAATAACTTGTTTATTATGAAATTTAGGTTCAATCAAGTTGAAAATGCTTGTGTAGGTAAATCAAGTGATGATCTTTCTGAATGGCATGAGAGAATGTGTCATCAGGACATAGAACAGGTAAAAGGTGTGTTAAATAAATGTAACATAGATTTCTGTGTTAGTAAACAAGAGGAAGTAACATGTGAGCCATGTCTTCTTGGGGAGTTGCATAAAAAACCATTTCCATTAAGTGTGAACTGGGCAGAACGGCCCGGTCAGTGTTTACATGTAGATTTATGCGGAACTATGGAAACTACATCCTTAGGTGGTGCCAGATATTATTTATTAATAAAAGATGACTACTCAAAGTATAGAACAGTTTATTTTCTGAAAAATAAGTTAGAAACAGTTGATAAAATAAATAGCTTTTTGAATTTTGTTATAAATGATAAATGATAAATGATAAATGTTAAATGATAAATGATAAATGATAAATGATTTATTTTCTGTAAGTAGGTTTGTACAAACACTTTTACACGTCAATCATATTTTTTTAAATAAAGCTAGATGAGGTCGGCGTTTCCTATCTGACTACTCTGAGAAGAAAGGCCGAAACAAACTCAGAGGTCACAGTCTCTTTTAAAGTCCAGACATAATCTTGGTCAGATCATGTGAAGGCCATGTAGATTGGTGTCCGAAATAGTCCTTTTGAGGAAAGAACCACACAGATTGAGTGGACCTGTCCAGTCAGTGCACGCATTTGTCAGTAATCGTGCTGCTCAACTCAGAACTTAAGGAGCTCAACGATTCGACGAACAGTACCAAAGAAAGAACATTTGGGTAGGCCGCATAAATTACTCAAACTGCCAGACCATGATTAATACTAAATGAGAAAAAAAAAAAAACAATAATGACCCACATAGGCTTCACATTCACAATAATTGAAAACAATATAATACTTTACAAGTAAATATTAAGTTCCAAACAGTATATTGAACTCCACAAAGTAAATATGTCAAAATGGTATATAAATAAAATAAAAGTTTCAGTATGCAATAATTGGAGCAGCTTAATCCCAAGCCTTTTTGTCCTCAATATAATCTTTAATAGTATAAAAGGCTTTCTGACACAACTTACTTTTAATAAATGATTTGAATTTATTAAGGCTTAGATCTTGAACGTGGCTTGGAAGTTTATTATAAAAACGTATACATTGACATCTGAATGAGCCACCTATTTTCTTGAGCCTTGTTGTAGGTACAACAAATTTGTGTTTGTTCCTAGTATTTATATTATGGATATCACTGTATTTTTTAAACAATTTTATATTTTTATGGGCATATAAAAGATTTTCAAAAATATACTGGGAGGGCACAGTCATTACATTAATCTCCTTAAATTTCTCTCTGAGAGAGTGTCTCGGACTTAATCTATAAATTGACCGAACAGCTCTTTTCTGCAAAACGAAGATAGTCTGAATGTTAGCGGCATTTCCCCACAACAGAATACCGTACGACATTACACTATGAAAATAGCTAAAGTACACTAAACGGGCTGTCTCTATATCAGTTAAATTACGAATTTTTCTAACAGCGTATGCTGCGGAGCTTAGCTTTTTCGACAATTTATCTATATGTGGACCCCACTGAAGCTTAGCATCCAAAGTTAATCCCAAGAATACTGTGCTATCTTCAGGGTTCAATTCTTCGCCCTTTATCAATACGTTAGTTTTCACCTGCTTAACGTGAGGTTGCGTAAACTTAATGCATTTGGATTTTTTTTTCATTAAGAAGTAAATTATTAACATTGAACCAGTGAACTACTTTTGAGATCGCACTATTAACATCGTCAGTAACCAGCTGCTGACGTTTAAGTTTAAACAAAAGTGAAGTGTCATCCGCAAACAACACTATATCATGATTATCCTTTATGAGGTATGGCAAATCATTAATATAAATAAGAAACAAGAAAGGACCGAGAATTGAGCCCTGTGGGACTCCCATTGTTACTATAGATCCGGGAGATCTTTTCCCATTAACGTCAACGCTCTGAATCCTATTACTCAAGTATGAAGTAAGAAGATCCAGAGCGGTGTTCCGGATCCCGTAGTGGCGGAGTTTCCTGATTAACGTTTCGTGAAGAACGCAATCGAATGCCTTGGACAAATCACAAAAGATGCCCAATGCATCGCGTTTATCTTCCCATGCATTATAAATATGTCCTAAAAGTTCCACACCGGCATCAGTAGTCGAACGACCCCTTGTAAAACCGAACTGTTTATTGTGCAATAATTTATGTTTACTAAAAAATCTTTGTAATTGGACTAAAATTATTTTTTCAAAAATTTTACAAAAGGTAGGTAGTACTGAAATAGGTCTATAATTGGTGGGGTCTGATGTACTACCTGATTTAAACAAAGGTATTATTTTACTATTTTTCATAAGGTCAGGAAACTCCCCACAGTCAATGCAATTATTAAAGATAAGAGATAAAGTAGGAGCTACAATGTCAATAATTGACTTAGCAACTTCTACAGAATTACCCCACAGATCTGCAGTCTTTTTTACATTTAAAGTGTGAAAGGTTTTAATTATGTCTCTACAGGTAATATGTTCAAAATGAAATTCCGAATCGCAACATTAACATTTTCCTTGAGCAAAGACTCAGCAACAGAAGGTGATGAGTTTAGGGATTTAGTAGTTGAAACGGGAATATCTGAAAAGAAATTTTCAAAGGCCGCGGCGACTTGCGAGTCTGATTTTATTATTTTGTCATTAATTGACAGGCTATAGTCAGTATTTCGGGTACTAGACCTTCCCGTTTCACTATTAATAATATTCCAAGTCGTTTTGATTACATTACTACTATTTTTAATCTTCGAACTCAAATGATGCGACTTGGCCATACAACAAACTTTTTTAAATAATTTTGAATAGTTTCTAACATATAAATTAAATTCAGCAGTGTTTATGTATGCCCTTTCATTGTACAGCTCATAAAGCCGTGTTCTACTTTTATGAATACCAATGGTAGCCCAATCACTGAAAGATGCGTTATTATTAATCGAGATAGTCTTGGGAATAAAAATGGAATGAAATTGTTTACAGTATATATTAAAGAAATCATCATATAGATGATTAGGATCAGCAGGAATAGACAAAACTGGTAATTTATTTATGAGTTTAACTTTAAAAGCTTCCAAGCGACTTGCAGTTTTAGGGTTAACAATTATATCTTTTTTAGCCACTTTATTGTTTTGGTTTTGAATAGTAATCTTTTGCCCACAATGATCTGAGTCTAGTAAATTTATAATTTCTTTGTGGCTTGGTATAATATCTGTATAAATATTATCTAGGCATGTGGCACTCGTAGGGCTTATTCTTGTGGGCTCTAGAAATAGATTTACAAGATTGTAGGACTGAAACAGACTTATTATTTTACTACAAGAACCTGAGTTTTCTAATAAATTAACATTAAAATCACCACAAGTGATAATAGACTTGTTTGAGTCACAAATCTTATATAACACTTCATCCATTACCTTTTCAAAGCAGTCATACAATCCTGAAGGGGGTCTGTACACACTTAATACAATAAACTGCTCCAATTCTACACAGGCTATTTCAACTGTCCGCTCAACAGATAGGCTCACAATATCCTTACGGTCCTTAAATTTAAGCTGATTACTTACTAAAATTAACGAGCCACCGTGTATAGCATTTACTCTGCTGAACGAACTACCAACCTGGTGATTGTTAAAATTGAACAAGAACTGGTGGCTTTTAAGCCAATGTTCTGTTATACAAAGAATATCAATACTGTTAACATTCATAAATAACTCTACCTCTAAATCTTTGTTTATAAATCCTTGAATATTCTGATGCACCAGGTTGATACTATTGACTGATTTTAAACTTTTATTTGATTTATTTTTGCAGTTCTGTACATTGCTAGAGATTTCCTCTATTGTCTTAATTTCTAATTTAAATTATTATCAATGTCAATGTTTGATACCAAATTATTGGCTGAATTATTTAAAATGTCATCATTGCATTGCTCAATAGAAGCAATTTGTTTAGCCAAATTCTTGGCTGTAATAGAAAAATAGTAAGATAGCAACACAGCTATCTGTCTTTTACAGTACTTTGAAAGATAATACCTATCCATAAAAAATCTATCTTTTGTCAAATATAAATGATTACCATGTTAGTGTCAATTAATTGGAATAAATTATTATTATAAGTCAAATTATGCAAAGTCATATTAATTTCAGACCTAAAGATGTTTTCTTCCTGTGGCAAACTTTGGCTGTATGGGAATGTGAACATCACAATTCTTCTTAAATTAAGGTTGCATAATGATCTATAATATTGGAGTAATTCTCCTTTGTTCACATTTCCCCTATTACCAACAAACATTAATAGTATAGTATCCTGGTTAAAATTACATTTTATAACTTTTTTCATTATGTCAACTAAA
The DNA here is from genome assembly GCA_905333075.3 of Atethmia centrago. NCBI lineage: Eukaryota > Metazoa > Arthropoda > Insecta > Lepidoptera > Noctuidae > Atethmia > Atethmia centrago. Next base: position 34,978,645 of record HG995369.1, read on the forward strand.
GAACAACCAGGCATGCAGTAGTTCATTATTGAGTGTCCTGGATATTTATTTGTCAACAAGTGGCCTAGATCCTTTCCAATTTCATCACAAAATAATACTATTTCTTTATTTACAGTCTCTTTAGGGAAACAGTTAGTAATTGATAATGGCAAACTAGCACAAGACTGCGGTATGGTGGTATCACATATTGTCAATGAATGGTCTGGTGTGGGGTCAATAGATGGTGGTTGACAATGTTTACATTTGTTTGTTTGTTTGAGAGCTTACCAGCTCATTCATTGCCAATACATATTCCCTCATTTTGTTTTCAGAGGCTGTATATTTGATGGTCATAGAAGTAAGTTTCTCCTGAAGTCGGTCAAGTTCATACTGCAAGTCTTCAGTGTCAATTTGGTATTTCCTAGTACTTTTTTCTAAGTTTAATGAATACATATCTAATTGTTTCAATAGGTTTAACCTTTCTCTGTTTAGTTTTACATTTTTAATGAAGAACTTTTGTTTTTTGACCATTTTCTTAGTTTTAACTATGTATTTGTTAATTTTAATATATTTTTTAAGTTTATTTTTACTAGTAACTACCCTCACTGATTTACTTGATTTCGAATCATTATGACCTGTTAAATCTATTGTGTAAGAGGGGTTTATTACAGAAACCATTGATGGGGCTATAGGCACCAATTCATTGAATAGACTTTGATTCAATGAGGCGGTGATGTTTAGATTTGTAGTCTCAAGTTGTTCAATCTGACTTTGAGCCTCATGTAGCTGCTGTTGTAGTAAATATTTGTGACTAAGAGTTTGTTCATACTCATTGCTACACTGCCTGAACCCGTCCACAACAACTTGGAGCCTATCCCGGGCTGCTATGGAATCAGTGTGTTGAATATATAACTGAGCCATTTCTGTTTTCAACTTGCTATTCGCTTCAAGGACACCAAGGAACTCTATTTCATTTTCATCTCTTTCCCTAATCAGTTGGTCACAGTGCTCCTTAGACGCCTTTAATTCGCTCAAAGCCTGAGTGAGTTTGGACTCTTCTAGGCGAGCCCGCGCGCTGCGAGTCATAATCATGATTAAAGAGAAAAGAGAAGAGATTGGAAAAGAGTAGTGGATTGAGTAACAGATAATTAGTTGAACGGAAAATGAAATTTAGATCGTAAAGGAAAAAAATAAAAAGTACTGTCACCAAACTAATTAAGGTTATGTTTACGTGTTTAAGGTCATAGGCTTGATGCCTATTGTAGCCGAATTTTAAAAGTGGACTAGTGAATTGTAGGAAAAAAAACAAATTGAACGCAAACAATCTACTACCAAGTTAAATATATAGTATTGTACCTGATTTCGAGATGAAAATGCAACATTCGGTTGAGCCGGTAACTGTCAACGAATCACAAAGAGACTTTTACACTTATTTTGCACATAATGCATAGATTTAACACAGAAAACACTTAAATACGCTATATACTAGTTTATTAATTGGAAATAGGCCTTATTAAGAAGGAAATCTATTAATTAAAATTAAAATTACAGGGACAAATTCAAATCAGCTGTTAGCTGTAGTGTTGCCACAGGAAAGATCAACGATGTTACTATAAATTTAGAATATAAAGTGGAAATAATAAGATCAGACTGCGGTTCAGAGTTTTTAAATAAAGAGATGAAGTCTCTCTTAGATAATTTAGGTATAGTTCACCAAACTAGTGTTCCGTACACACCCGAACAAAATGGTTGCATAGAACGTGAAATGCGTACAATCAATTAAATTGTAGTCTGTGCGTACAATAACTGAAGCGGCTAGAACAATATTATTGTCAAGTGGTTTAAATAAGTGTTTGTGGGCTGAAGCTGTTAATACAGCTGTATACGTTATTAATAGAACTGGAAAAAGTAGAATTAAAAATGTAACCCCATATGAGCTTAATCGATTTGTTACCTCTGCAATTCTGCATGAAGCGATGACGCGAAACCAGAAGTAGATAGAACGTTCCCGCCCTCTCTTTGATCGGTGCCGCCGCGCCGCCGATTATCTACCTATTTTTCTACACAAGTTCGTGACCTTATCAGCTGTTGTTTATCAGTATCACTTTAACGAATTAATCTTTAAAAATCTTGGTTTACACAGTATTTTTAAGCACAATTGATAATTGTTAAAACTACATTTAACACTTCACTACGTTAAAAAAAACAAATTCGCCGCGTCTGTCACATAAAACCTGATGTACCTATTTACATTTTAATGCATTAATTTATTATGATATCTACTTGACGGCCACGGAGTTGCTGTTCGATATGACCACCTTGTACCTCTACACTTCTTGGCTCATAGTCGGAGGGAAGTAGTGATTTGACGCGACTATAGTGAAATGGGTGCTGGCCATCTTCTTTGAGTACTCTCCTAACGCGCATAAGGTTTACTCCGAGTTCGTGTCCCACTGAGCGTGTACTTTGCATTGGATCGTGCTCAAACAAGTCCAAGACTTCTGTCTCGAGTCCTCGGTCTGCCTGCGTCAGCTCGTTGTTGGTCTCGCCCGTGAACACTGCCGGTATTGTATGTACGTATGTGCAAACGTTGGAATACCATCGTCTACGGTAATGGTAGACTCGCAAAACGTTCTTGGTAAAGTCTGCGTGCTTCTGCATAATTGCAGTCACATTTCCGAAGACACACCAACATATTAAAATATTCTACGTTAGAATAAGACATTGTCAACGTTTACGTAAACAAAACACAATTCACTCACTACGTAGGTCAACAATAACATCCATCCGAAAGCAAGCTGCGCGGGAGACTGACTAAGGAAGTGATTCGCAGGGAGACGGGTGGCGGGGCGGCGGGGTAGGTAGGCACGTGGTACCGACCCGCCGACATGAGTGGTGGGTGTTTTGGTCGGCGTCTTTTGTCGCATTCAAAGAAAGCCTAGACTAGTAGGCTATTTAGCGAAATAAAGATGTACTTGTAAAATCAGATACTCTAAACATTTTTTTGAATGTGTCGATTTTAATAGTTATTTGATTTTGACCTCTCGACTAGCCCATGCTTAATTTTTTTTAATTCTAATTTCATCAATGTTCTGCTTATAGGTAAATGTATACGTTCCTAAAAGGAACAACAGGGTTTTTGTTACATATTGTATATTGCTGGATTTGTAATAAGCAAACTGAAAAAAGAGCTTCAGTGCGAGGACTGTGTGTCTGCTATTATATCACACTCTAAATACGCCAGTCTACAGTTACAAAAAGACGAAGGTGGACTATGTTACCCCTCAAAAGATGTTGTAAAAAATTGTGAAATTGCTGAGGTAATATTTAGAACTCATTTGTTTCCGCGCTTCACCTTCACCCCGGACGCATTCGTTCACGCGCGTCTTGTTTTTATTTGCCACACTACTATTATCTAATTATCTTTTAGGCGTTGAAAGCACTCTTGGTTATAACGTTTTGCTATGTGAACCTGAAATATCTAAATAAATATCTGCAGTTTCGTTCAAAAATGCATGAAACTGATGTTTTTATTTGCTATTTCTAGTTAGTTGGTCATAGTTATAAATACGCCACTCCCTGAAAGGTTAACCTTTGAGGGAGGCTGGTTATCTACCGACTCTTGGTCTACCAGGCTCACGAACTCTATCGCTTTATGTTTCCCCGGGTGAGGTGTACAGGAGTATGGAGCTCTCCGCTTGACCTCTCTGTCTACCAGTCCCGGCCGGGATGCCCCTCTCCTTGCCTCATACAGAGCGGCTGCCTCTTGTATGCGGAGGTCAAGTGGCAATATTCCTGACAGTAGCAGCGTTGAGTGCAGAGAGGCCGTGCGGTGCGCCCCGCACAATTTTTGGGCGAAACCCCTCTGGACGGCATTTAGGTGGCGTTGTACACCCAACTTTTTTGATGCCTAGGACCAAGCGCCAGCCGCGTACGTGATGATGGTCTCTACCGTAGCGGTGTATATAACACGGACTATTTCCGGGTGGAGACCCCAACTGACCCTGGCGGCTCTCGACAACTGTTTGTAGACTCCGAGTGCCTTCTTGCAGACGTTAGCCGTATGGCTATTGAAAGTCAACTTGGAGTCCACTGTGAGTCCCAGGATTTTTATTTCCGAGGACATTCCAATGTCGATCCCTCCCATGTTGTGGTGTGGCGTGTCATACCTAAGCTTTCTGGTAACTACCATGGCACAGGTTTTGTTCGGCGCAAACCTGAGCTTATTCATGACACCCCACCTCCGAACATCTTCGAGAGCGGCATTGGCCTGTCTCTCGATTTCCAGGGCCGTCTCCCCCGAGAACACGAGCACCACATCATCCGCAAAGGCCTGACAATAGTCACCACATCATCCGCAAAGGCCTGACAATAGTCACCACGTTGCGTGAGAATTTCCAGCAATGGGTTCAGCAAGAGATTCCACAGGATGGGGCCGCCTATTGATCCTTGGACACACCCTTTGTTCGTGCTTTTTTGCGTACTCATGGCCAGCATACCTTACCCGGACCTTGCGGTCGCTTAAGTAGCTATCATCCTCCTGAGATTCGCTGGGCACTTCTCTTCAGCCAGTCTGACCTTTATGGCCGGCCACCACGCGCTGTCGAAGGCTCCTTCTATATCCAGCGAGACCATCGTGATGAGCTTCCTCTCTTGGAGTTTGCCTCTCACGTGGGCCATCAGGTCATAGAGGAAGTCTTCCGTGCTTCGTTGTGGTATAAAGCCATACTGGCAGGGGCTTATTCGGGGCGCCAAGTACCCAACCAACCTTCTGACCATCATTTTCTCTGACATTTTCCCCATTACTGGTAGCAGTCCAATCGGCCTGTAGGACTTGGGACTGGTATAATTGTCCTTTCCTGGTTTCCTCAGCAACACCACAGTGGCCTCCTTCCACTCTGTGAGAAAGTGCGTCAGATGCCAGCACTTGTTGAATAATGCCAGGTGCAGCTCCATGTCTCGCAGTATTACCCGCTGACAGATATCGGCTGTGAAACCGTCCACTCCGGGAGCCTTCTTAGGATTGAAGCTCTCCGTCGCAAACCTGAGCTCCTCCGACGTAAACTCCGGGTCATGAATCTCATGATGACTCCAGTCGTTTACCCGGTCAGTAAAGGCTCTGATTTGGCGATGGTCTGGGCTATCCTCCTCCTCTGTGTCTTCCGGGTAGAAGGTTTCCGCCAGTAATCTCGCGGATCCTTCCTGTCCTACTTCCTTTCCATTGTATACCAGTGGCAGATCTTCTTGCCTTTTGGCTGTATTCTTTATCACCCTATAAATCCCCTCCCAAACCCCCTCCCTTGTTTGTTTCCGGCAAAATCCCTTCCAACTTTCTGTGGAACGTTTTTTAACTTCCAGCTCGTACTTTTCTTTCTCCTGCAGGTACAACGCGACCACACCTTCTCTACGCGAAGGCGCAGCGCACCTGATTCTTCTCTTCCTGGTAGCGACGTCGCGCTTCATAACTTCGAGTTCTTCGGACCACCATGGCATGGTGAGTGTTTGGTTTTCCTTTTTTTCTGGTATTGATATTTTACATGCTTCTGTTATTATTTTTGTATATTTTCTAATTGTATTATCTAAATTCTCTTTACTATTTATTTGTTCGATCTGTTCTATACCTATTCTATTTTCTATTTTCAATTGGTCCATTTTTTCACAAAAAAGTTCCCAATTAGCTTTTTTTGTATTGTATATCCTGGTCGTTCTTTTTATATTTATTCCTTTAGCTTTTTGTACTTTGATTTTAATTATTATGCCGTTGTGGTCCGAGCTCGTCAGGTCTTCAGCCACCGTCCATTCTTCTACCAGGTCGAGTAAGTTCTCTGTGCATAAGGTAACGTCCACATGACTCGTTATCCTTCGTCCTCCTCTGATGGTATCGAAGGTGGGTTTACTCCCGCAGTTAAGTACCTGCAGATCAAGCTCCCCGATCATTCCCGCCAATTCGTCTCCTCTATTATCGACGGCACTGCTTCCCCACCAGACACTCTTGGCATTAGCGTCCCCTCCGATGATGGCTTTTCTGGGCTTTATTTCGTTCATCACAGCAGTTAGGTGGTCCAGGTATGGCCCAATGGGTTGGTCAGGCTCAAAGTAGTACGAGACGGCTATCATCTCCCACGCGCTTGTTCGCAACTTCACCACCACGATGTTGATGGTGGTGAATTTGGGGCACTGTATGACATCGATGTCATAATTGAACACGACTATCGCCGCCTTTACAGTGCCCCCACCGAAATCCAAGTTCTGGTAGATTCTAGCCCCCCCGTACGACTTCATTGCCTTTATGCTTCCCACATACGGCTCCTGTACCAGTGCGATGGCTATTTTCCGTTTTTTGGCCTCGATCATGAGCTCGTTTGTCGCCAGCTGCTTGCGTTGGAGGTTCGCCTGCACTACAACGAGTATGTTAGCAGCTTCCGTCCGTGTAACCCCCGGCACCACCTTAGCAATAAGCTATTGCGGCCCGCGCCAATGCATCCCATTTTCTACGCACCGGGCAGTCCTGGCTATAGACCGTATGGTCTGTGTCGTCGTGCTTTTCTTTGACACAGTTTTTGCACGTCGGCCTCTCGCCCGTTGCCAGTCTGGTACATTCGGCTTTAAGGTGTGGCCCCCCGCAGTAGTTGCACAGGTTCACAGGCTCCGTGCACAACTTACGGCCATGCCCATATGCCAGGCACTTTGTGCACAGTACCAGGGGCGTTTGGTCTTGGACCTTGACGCACTGCAGGTCGATGAAGACTCTGCCAGCCGCGGTGAGTCTCTGCCACAACTTTGGTGTCACCTGTAGGACGATGTGACTCTCCAGTGAGTTCCGCGCCCTCCTCCGGTATTTCACAGTGGCAGTGGCCTCCTCGGCCGTCAGGTCCTCCAGCAGGCGGGTGTTCTGGGCCTTTAAGGCAGTCAGGATGTCCTCGTGGCTATTGTAGGACAAGAGGTCCTTGATTACTACAAGTGGGTTCCAATTTTTTGCCTCTTCCACTTTCAGGTGAAGACAAACACCTTTAAGATGGGCTGTTGTTCTTGCCATTTCCTCCCTGTTACTGAAGCTCAAGATAACCCTCTTGTCCTTGACTTTTCGGACCTTCTCTATCTGCAGGCCACTCTTTTTTGCGTCCAGAGCCTCTTTCACCCTCCCCACCATTTCCGTGCTGGTGTCCATAGTGACATCAGACGACACAATGACTGAGTGCTTAGTTTTTTGAACCCAGGTGTTTTGGGGTGCGGTCAGGGCCTCCGCATACGTTGGAGCTCTCTCTTTCATTTCGGAGACCATTTTTCCCATTTCCTTTGTGGTCTCTTCGAGTGCTCGAATTTCCTTCAAGATGACTCCGTCATTGTGTCCTCTGTCACGTGCCTGTTGTGCCTATCTTTGTTCCTGCATTGCCACCTGCAGCTGCTTAATCATATGGTTGCCCTCCCTCACTATTAGAGTCTGCTCCTCTAGTGCGGAACGCAGCCAAGTGATGCTCTCAGGGTCATGCGGTTTTTCTTTGTCCTTCTGGTCGTCTGTTCCCCTCTGTTGATAATGGCCATCCCTTCCTTTATCCGCCTCTTTTACCAGCTGATACAGTCTGTCTATTGCCGTCGTAACCTTCTTCTTTATCTCAGCCTTCAGGTTACGCGAGTTGTTGAGGTGGAGCTTCGCCTTGTTCAGGCATGCTCTCGCCTCCGCTGTAATGTTGGGGTAAGCGCTGGATTCAGATTTCATTGGCGATCTCGCGGTATCAGCCGATACTCGACGCGTCTCCAGAATGCTAGTAAGTCCCTGAGAGGTAGTTGGCGTGGGGTCACTTTTTGGGTTGGCCGGGGACTTAGCTTTGGACTCAGTTTTCCCGGCCTCCCATTCTCCAATGCTACGCCTTACGCTGGGGAGCGATGGCCCAGCCTTCTCTGCCGAACGCGGTGAGCCCTTGAAGCCCGGCGAGCTGGCGTCCTTCTCTGCCGGTGTGCGGTACATGCTGGTAACTTGTGTGAACGTAAGGTTCATTAGAGACCAGTCAGAGGATACTGGTGATACTTCTGTGTCCCTGTATAGGGGGGAATAGGCACAGAAAGTATCCCAGAAACTACCAAACAATAAAATAAAATAAAATTGCAAAATTAAGCACCCCTATCCTACGACTGCAGGACTGTTATATAAATAGGAAGTTTTGTTTTGGTTGAGATAGGTGTTTTGATCGAAAGTGTGTAGTGACCCGAATTCACTGCCACCAAACAGACTCGAGCTCGCGGTATATGCACCAGAATACAGGTAAGGCAGGTGATTATAAATTTATCAATTAAAATATTTTAACCATAAGTCCAGTTTTTTAGTCAAATAGTAGGACGGAACCTACTTTTACCTATTTGCTTTGCTGAATACAGCTTCAGACTGCGTCACTTGGATGCACGATTATTGGTAGTATGTACAGTCTCAATAGAGATCTAGTTATATTAAAATATACACACTATAGGCACTATTCTAGGGTTTAGTAGCTCAATAAAGCTACGATCAAAATTCAAATTTCTAAAAACTGGGCCCCAGGCCCTTAGTCTAAATAACCTAATTAACTACTTCACTCAACCCAAATCTACAAAGTGAACCGTTATTCCCTAATTCTGTTGGAGCCAAAGGAGAGGTCTTTTCCTCCTGACCTCTGGCTCCAAAGTTAACGCTCGGGGGGTGAGGCAACCCTGAAGGGGAAGGGGGGGGGGGGGGAGACTGTGTTGTGAGGCTCCAGGCCAAAGGTGCTGAAACTGGACTCCTTTCCGTTTTCCCACCAAGTTAGGGCAGCTCCGACTTTCCCCTCTATCTTGCTGCCATCGGTGTATATTTGGGGACCGCTTATATGGTGGGTTTTCACAGTTTCGGGAGTCAAGTCTTCGAGGCGTGCATACTCAGTTGTTGTGAGTAGCGCTGGGTGGGGGTTTTGGGAGTGGTGCACGTTGCACTCCAGCTCACGACCCGGCGGTATGAACTCATGGGAATGACCCTTTTTGACCTTGAAAAGAATTGCGGCCTCGATTACCCGGAGATCTAGAGGTAGTTGCCCTGACAGGATTAGTGCCGATGTTAGAGACACTGTGCGGTACGATTTGCAGATTTTTTGCGCGATACCCCTCTGCAGTGAGTCAAACTGATTCCTTGTCATCAGTTTCTCAGCTGCGGGGGCCCACGCATTCGCTGCATACATCACGATTGGCTCTATCACCGACACGTATATTGTCCTAATTATCTCTCTGTTGAGACCCCAAGTCACCTTTGCCGCGCATGCCAGCTGCTTGTAGATGTCTGCAGCCTTTTTACAAGTCGCAGACACGTGCGCGTTAAAGGTGAGTTTGGAGTCTATTGTGAGACCTAATAGCTTGATCTCTTTGACCAAATTCAGCCGCGTGCCCGACATCTGGAGTACCGGAACGTCGTGCTTAAGCTTCCTCGTTAACACCATCGCATTGGTTTTGTGCGCGGCGAAACGTAGCTTGTTTTGGACGCCCCATTCCGATACTATGTCTAGCGTGTCGTTGGCTGATTGCTGTAGGGGACCGGCTGTAAAGTCCGAGAAAACTAGGACAACGTCATCTGCAAAGGCTTGACAGTATACCCCATACTAGCCATCTTGTGAAGGAGTGAGTCTAGGATAAGGTTCCAGAATGTCGGTCTGGCAATTGATCCCTGGACGCATCCTTTTGTGGTACCCTTCTCACTAGTCGCTCTGGCGTAGTTGACCCTGATGTTCCGGTCTTCCAGGTATGAGGTGACGAGTGCGTAGAGGTTTTTGGGGCAGTTCTTGACCACCATCTGTCTTTTGAGTGCTGGCCACCACGCGTTACCGAAGGCCCCCTCTATGTCCAATGATATCAGAAGCACGATCTTTTTGCTTTGATTTCGGCACGTAGGTGTCCCATTAGAGCATAGAGGGCGTCCTCGGTGCCGCGCTGCGGCATGAATCCGTATTGGTTTGTGTTCAATGTCTTGAGGAAGTGCCACTGGAGTCTGCCTACTAGGAGCTTCTCGACGATTTTTCCTAGGACCGAGAGCAGACCTATTGGCCTATACGACTTTGGGTTGTTGTAGTCGTCTTTTCCTGGTTTGCGGAGAATGCACACGTGGGCGACCTTCCACTGCTTCGGAAAGTGTGATAGCGACAGGCACCTGTTGGCTATCGCTAAGAACACTTCCCTATTGCAGTTTATTGCCGTTGTGCAATCTGCCGTTATTCCATCGGGACTGGGGGCTTTTTTCGAATTTTGGTTCTGGAGAACCATTTCCAGCTCCGCGGACGTAAAGGGTGGATCATCGGCAGACAGACCTTTGGGGTGTTTCCCCTCCGCTAGCCTCCTCAGGGCAGTGTGGAATGGCTGTTCGAAATCCGTTGAGTCGTCGGGGTAGAAGGTTTTTGCCAGAAGATTAGCAGAGTGCTCTGGGCTGAGTGTCTCGCCTGCGGTATGGTGAAGTGTCTCCGGTTTGCGGCTGCATTTCGGATCCTTCTCTTCTTCGCCATCGCGTCTTTTTTGAGACGATCTAGAGAAGGGGTCCACCATGGGGGATTGGCGTCGTGTTTAGGCAATCCCAGTTTTGGGATCGCTTTCTCGCATGAGCGGTGGATGTTGGTTGTGTATTCTGTGACGAGTGACTCCAGATCCCCGGGGTTCAAGACGCACGAGACTCTGGCTGGTGTAATGTCGTTATCTGCCAAGCTGGTCATGAAATGCGTGCCGAAGTCGGACCACTTTGCCTTCTTTGTGTTGTAGATGCGCGTTGAAATTGGCCTTATGGGTTCTAGGGCTTTTTCTAAACGCATCGAGAAGGTTATTGCGTTGTGGTCTGAAGTTGTGAGCCTTATTTCTACACGCCAATCCTCAACCATGCCCATCAGCGACAGGCTGCATGCCGTCACGTCGAATATGCTCGTGCACCACCTGTCTCCTCTGTAGGTCTCGAACGTCGGAGTTTGTCTATCATTTAGGATGTGGAGGTCCCACTCATTGAGGAACGAGTTGTAAGCCGCCCCGCGGTGGTTTTCGGAAACACTTCCCCACCACTGGCTCCAGGCATTGACATCTCCTCCCACCAGGATGTTGTTTGTGTGTAGTTTTTGCATAGTGTAGTGTGTTTGTGAAAGGTAGTGTTCGATGTCTTGGTCACCCTCAAAATAGACTGATAGCACCCCAAAGCTGAGCTGACCCACCTTCAGCAAAACGGCGGCAACGTTCTCGGTCACAAGCTGGGGGTCGTGGATGACCTCCAGGTTGCTCCCGAAAACAACGATCGCCGCTTTTACTGGTTTCTGTCGGTTGAGGCTGCACTGGATGACTTGCGTGCCGGGGATTTGTTTCATCACACCTGTTCTTCCTACATAGGGCTCTTGAACAAGTGGTTGTGGCCAGCTTGGAGCGCTGAAGATTGACCTGAATGAACGGCAATCTTGCTGTCGATCTTGTTGCGTTTTGAGTGGTGACTGTTTGGGTGGTTTGTGTGACTTGGTCGCCTTTAGCAATAAGAAACGCGCGACCTTGCTATACCGTCCCATTTTTGGCGTTCCTGGCAGTCTTCGCTGAACGCTGTGTGTGCCAGGTCACTGCCGGTCCTTTGTGCAGCCTTGCAGTTACTGCACGTGGGTTCCCTGCCATCTGCCAAAGTTAGGCAGACCCTCGCGTTGTGCGCACCGCTACAGTAGCTGCACGATTATTTTCCGGCCTTGCATATAGACTTGTTTGACTAGACTAGACTATGTCCGTACGCAAGGCACTTCGTGCATTGGACGAGCGGGGACTGGTCCTCAATCGTGCATCGCTTGATGCCCACGTGCACTTTCTGCACCTGCGTGAAACGCTTCCAGAGCTCCGGGGAGAGCTCTAGGACAGGATGGCACTCATGGGGGTTTCTCGCGCGCTTCCTATAGCGCACCTTTATGGTCTGCCCATCGGCGGCGACGTCTTGCAGAAGGTGTTTATTCTGAGCCTTAAGGAGATCGATGATCTCCCCGTCGCCGTAGCTGGACAGAACTCCCTTGATGCAGACGAGGGGGTTTTGGGGTTTCGGCTCCTGGAGGTTAGGTTAGGTTAGGTTTTTTTTTTTATTTTTTATTCTTTCTACCTCCAACATGATCGGAGCCTATGCCTGTCCGCTTTACCTTTCGTACCAGTTCTCGCATTTTTGCCTCTCGCACTTTTATGCTACATACTTTATCTTTCTTTCATTCGTCTTCATTCATGTCTTTCTTGGGTGGGATGCCCAGCTATTAACTTGTTTATGACTGACTATCTTATATTCCTATTTATACTTTTAACTTTTTGGGTGTAACACAAAAGAAAATGACACGGTTTTAATTGTGGTTAATAGTTAGTACTTATTCTAGTTTTACATCTATTATACAAAAATTACATCTATCTTAACTAGTCTTAAATTAATTTACATGTTTTTTAGTACTTATTCTAGTTTTACATCTATTATACAAAAATTACATCTATCTTAACTAGTCTTAAATTAATTTACATGTTTTTTTCTAATTCTATAGTACTGCTTTTACAGAAACGGGGGAGCACTTATTAATGTTGCTCTCTAGTTAAACTTTTATTTATGTTAGCATTTTATTGACTTCATATTTTATCTTACACTATTATTCTTCTTACATTGCTATGCTAGTCTTAAATATACTACATTATATTAGGACAGCATACTTTCTTATTCTGTCTTGTTTCTATTAATAACCTGTGATGCTCACAGGCGCACGATGGATTCCCCTTACACTTGAAACGATTCAGGTATGCGGAGAACCCACCGTGCCCCGTCAAGATTTGTGTGGTTATGCTCGTGTGAGTCATCTTCCGCACCACACCGTACGCTATCACCGCGTCCGGGAAGAAAATTTTCGTGCCCGAAGCCGTGTCACCCGACCGATATCTCCCGTTCCATTCCTCAAGCGTTTCCAACCGGATTTGTCGCTTGACGAATGAAACGGGACACAGATCGTAGTCCGGCTTTTCTTCGACCCCAAGGCGGCCTCTTTCGCGAGCTGGTCGGCTCTCTCGTTTCCCTCCAACCCTACGTGGGCCTTTATCCAGAACAAGGAGACACTCTTGTTCTGGAGCTTACAGCGCCGTAATGTGTCTCTTGTGTCCACGGCCAAGGGGTGGGGGAAACTTGTATTAACCACCGACTGGAGGGCCGCCATAGAGTCGCTGAAAATGCCAAACGTGGTTTCACGGGACTTGAGCACTTCGCCTGCCGCTCTTTGCAGGGCCAGGAGTTCAGCCTGGTAGACGGTGCAATATGACGGCATGCAAGCTTGAGGGCCTTTGTCTCGGCGGTGCCATTCCACAAGGATAGCGCCGCTCCGACTCTGCCCTCAATCTTGCTGCCGTCAGTGAAGATCCTCACAGCAAAATTGCTGTGGTTTCGATATTGTTCTTGGTCTACCAGGCTTTCGAACTCCAGATTCGCTTGCTCCGCGGGGTGTGGGGCTTCCAGCGCTGGGGCCACCCGCTCCACCTCCCTGCCTCCCAGTATGGGCTGGGGTACCCCCCTCCTGGCTCCGTATAATGCAGCTGCTTCTCGGATGCGGAGGTCGAGCGGGAGTATCCCAGCCAGCACCAGGGCCGAGTTTAGGGAGACAGTGCGGTATGCTCTGCACATTTTCTAGGCGATTCCACGCTGGACGGTCCCAAGCTGCTTGACAATGCCCAATTTTTTCGCAGCCGATGCCCAGACGCTCGCGGCGTAAAGGATTATGGGCTCTATGCAAGCGACATACATTAGGCGTATGACTTCTGGGTGCAGCCCCCAACTGACCTTTGCGGCTCTACATAGTTGCTTGTATATGGCGATTGCCCTCCTGCAAACTAGTGAGACGTGGGTGTTGAAGGTCAGCTTATGGTCGATCGTAACACCCAGAAGCTTGATCTCTTTTGTCATGCCAATGTCAATCCCACCCATGCTGAGGCGCGGTGTGTCATATTTAAGTTGTCTGGTTATCACCATCGCTGTTGTTTTTTGTGGTCCAAACTTCAATTTGTTCTCGACACCCCACGCCAGAACATGGGCCAGAGTGGCATTGGCACATTCTTCCACCTCCAGTGCAGTCTCTCCGTCAAAGACCAGGATGACGTCGTCCGCAAAGGCTTGGATGTAGTTCCCCCTGTTCTCAGCTGATTTAAGGAGGGGGTCTAGGACCAAATTCCAAAGGATTGCGCCTCCTATTGAACCCTGGACACATCCCTTGTTCGTGTCTTTGCTATATACCTCCCCACCGTACCTGATCGAGACACTTCGATCACTTAGGTAGCTATCAATGACCCGCCTGAGATTTAGTGGGCAGTTCTCCTCGGCCAGACGGACTCTTATTGCTGGCCACCAGGCGCTGTCGAAGGCTCCCTCTATGTCTAAGGATACCAGCGTAACGATCCTTTTCTGAGCTAATTTTTTATTTATGTGCTGCATGAGAGCATAGAGGGAGTCCTCGGTGCTCCTTTGTGGCATAAATCCGTACTGTCTGGTGCTCATACTTGGGAGGAGGTGGTACTTCAGGCGGGCCACTAACATCTTCTCATAAATCTTTCCTAGTATAGGCAGTAGCCCAATCGGCCTATACGATTTGGGAGTGACGTAGTTATTTTTCCCAGGCTTCCTCAATATAACTACCGTTGCCTCTTTCCAGGGGGTGGGAAAGTGATTGTGTTCCAAGCACTTATTTAGGAACGTTAGAAATAATGCCAGGTCATTAATAATGGCGCGATAGCAAATGTCAGCGGTGAGGCCATCGGAACCCGGTGCCTTTTTTTGATTAAAGGACTCCATTGACTTAACTAATTCTGCCCTCGTGAACGGTGGGTCACAAGAGTCATCTTGTTCTCCGTTGTTCACGTTATCGGCTTTTATCCGGATAGACCGGTGGTGTGCATTGTCACATTCTAGAAGGTCATTTGGGTAGAATGTTTCCGCTAGCAATTTGACTGAACCCCTCGCATCCAGCACATCACCGTTCTTTTCTAATGGCAAGTCCTCTTCCCTACACCGCGTCCTACCTATCACCCTGTAAATTCCCTCACAAACCCCCTCCCTATCCTGCTTCCCACAGAATTCCTTCCAGCTCTCGGTCTGAGCTTTGGCCGCTTCTAATTCATACTCTTCTTTTTGTTTCAGGTACTCTTCTAAGACCTTCGACTTCCGGATTGGGGCGGCACAGCGAATCCTGCGCTTCTTGGTAGCGACGGCCTTCTTGATCTCATCGAGTCTCTCGGACCACCACGGCAAGGTAAGTTTCTCTTGGACTTTTCTGGTTGGCATTGACTGCTTACATGCTTTGTGAACTGCTTTTGTAAAGTTAGTTGTTAAAATGTCAATTTGTTCTGTTTCTCTAATGTTATCTATTTCAGTTTCTGTAAATTTATACTCTATTTTCAATTGGCCAAGCTTCTCATGAAATTTGGCCCAATTGGCTTTTTTAGTATTAAATTGCCTGGTCGTTCTTTCTATTGTTATGCCTTTCGATTTTTGCAGAAGGATTTTAAACATGATGCCGTTGTGATCCGAGCTCGTGAGACCTTCATCAATCCTCCAGTCGTCTATCATGTCCAGGATGTCATTGGAGCAAGCGGTGATATCTACATGGTTGCTGTACCGTTTCCCTCCTCAGATTGTGTCGAAGGTCGGAATTTCCCCTCGGTTTAGAATATTCAAGTTTAGCTCGCCGAGAGTTCCTGCCATCTCTTCCCCCCTGCAGTCGACCGTCGGGCTACCCCACCATATGCTCTTTGCATTAGCGTCCCCTCCAAAGATCAATTTTTCAGAACCGACGGCGAGCCTTATTTGTTTGAGGTGTTCCAAATAAGGCTCAATAGGCTGGTCTGGCTCAAAGTAAAAGGAGACAAGCGTGATCTCCCAGGCACTGGTCTGGATTCCCACCACAGAGATATTGTTTGTGGTGAGTTTCGGGTACTGTTTGACTGTAAAGTCGCTGTTAAAGACAGCTATTGCTGCTTTGACAGTCCCTTCTCCTATGTCAGTGTTCTGGAAGATCCTAACGCCCCTGTGACTCCTCATTACTTTCGCTCCTGCCACGTACGGTTCCTGAAGAAGCGCCACCGCTATTCCGCGCTTCGTAGCCTCTATTAACAGCTCATTGGTGGCAAGCTTCTTGCGTTGGAGGTTAGCCTGTAGTACGCCATAGTGGGTGTTTTCCGTTGAGGTGCCCTTAGCAATACGCGACAGTCGATCTGGCCACGTCATCCCATTTTCTGCGTACCGGGCAGTTGTGACTTAAAGCATTGTGCGGCGTGCTGTAGTCTATTTTTGCTTTCGAGCAATTTCGACAGGCGGGTGGTGAGCTTGAAAGCCAGTCTCGACACTCCAGTCTCAAATGGGGACCGCCGCAATGGCTGCACAGATCCACGGGTTCTTTACAGAACCGCTTACCATGTCCAAAGCCCAGGCAACGAGTGCATTGGACCAGTGGGGTCTGATCTTCGACCCTAATAAGCTGGAGATCGATGTGTACGGTTCCGATGTCCACCGCTCGTCGCCAGATGATGGGCGAGACGCTTATGATGACGTGGCCGATATGAGGGTTTCTTGTCCTTTTTCTATATTTGACCACCATTCTGTTTTCTTCACTATCGAGGCCGTCAAAAACACCCCGATTCTGGTTTCTTAAGGCTTTAAGAACGTCTTCGTTGGTATTGATTACCAAGACGTTCTTCAAAATCAGAAGCGGATCCTTGTTGTTGACCTCCTCGACAGTAAGGTCAGAATCCTCTTTTTGGAGTCTATCCTTTATCTTGGCCCTTTCTTGCTCGGTTTCCAGTCCTATGATTACTTTGCGATCCTTGGCTTTTCTAACTTTTTCAACTTTTATCCACCCGTCTTTGCCATTTACCGCTTTTTTCACCCTATCTAGGACCTCGTCACCGGTCTCTGTCTCGTCCTTGGAGGTGACTACAACTGAGTGCAAAGTACTACGTTTTGCCAGTGACTTTACCCCCCTAGTTGCGGCCACACTCGCGTAAGTATTGCCCTTTTCCAGGAGAACCCTCTGGTTGTCTAGGGTTTCCTTTAGATCTTCTATTTTCCTGTTGCTCTCTGCTAGGAGCTTTGTGTGTCCTTCTATTGTCTGTATGAAGTTACTTACGTCTATGTTTTGAGGGAGAGCGAGAGAAATTGACTTTTCAGCCGCTGAGGTTGTCTCTGCCAGTACGGGACCTTCCTTGGCCATTTTTTGTTTGAGCCCTTTCAGCTCCGTTTCGACTTCCTTAACCAGTTGGTAAAGTCGTTCGGTAGCTTCGGTAATGCCGGTCTTAATTTCAGTCTTTGTATTCCGGCAGCTGCTAAGGTGTAGTTTGGCCTTGGTTATGCAGGCTCTAGCCTCCGCTGTTCGGTCCGCATACTTGATCTTTGGCGGTGAGTCGAGTGACTTTCTTGTTGTTGTTGCGGTTTTGCTCTCCTGTGTCAGAGCGGACTTTGTTTTCATTTTCGCAGGCCCAGCCTGCGATGTCTTTTCGTTTAGGGGAGGGGTAACACTGCTTCCGGTGGCTTCCCACTCCCCTATGCTGCGCCTAACATTTCCCGGTTTTGGCGGTGATTTTTCGCCGTCAGTCGCCTTAAGCGGTGTCCTAAAACCGTACATGTTGCGAGGTATGCGTCAATTAAACTAAAAATAAAGAATCGTCAATAGGGACGATGTAGTCGAGTAGAAAGAACGTCAATAGGGACGATAAAGTCAAGCGGGAAAAAGTCAATAGGGACGATAAAGTTAAATATAAAAGCGAAATAATAAAACGGCGGCTCTCTACGACCACCGAGTCCGGAGCTACGTTGGCTTGAAGTTTTTTAAAATGGCCGCCCTAATGTCATAAGTCAACTTTAGGTGGCTGCAACTCCGTTCCCGTTTGTCGGAGAGAGACGCGGTTTTGGGTGCAGTGTTTGACCTGACCTATACCTGACCCTATCTGGCAAGATGAGTTTCAGGACAAAAAAAATTCAGGCCTGAAAAACGCCTGAAATTTTCGAAAAATATTTCCCTGTGTATCCCCCTGGGAACTAAAGAAATCCAGAAGTTCTACGACCTTTAGCTCGGGAGATAATCGTGTTTGAAGTTTTCAACCACAAAAACCAATACGGCCGAAAAAGTCTATTTCCTCCTATATTGGAGCTATAGGAGGCAACTTTGGGCTTAAACTAAACGGAATATATGTTCCGAACCCAATTCTATATTTAAAATGTATTTAAAATGATTAATTTCTATTAAAAATGAGTAAATCACTAAAAAATTTATAACTTTACAGCCCTTACACATAAAAATCTGAAAAAAATATTTAAATTTGTGTAAATTTTGGTTCTATAATAAACAGGCATAAAAAAGTAAAATTTTATAATAAAAGGTAATAAAAAATTTAAAAAAGTCGAAAAATTACAAAAACTATGACATTTTGAAAAGTAGACACATAAAAAAAATAAAATTTAGCTGGATCTCTTCTACGAATAAGCGCGCAGCAGGATTCACCGGAAAAAATAGTAGTCTTGCCTGAAAAATTTTCCAGGACAGGGGCCCGAAGTCTGTACCTTTTAATAGTAATTTCTCGGTACCTGATGTTAGTAAAAATCGAAACGACGTGTCGTTTGTCTCGTTCATGTACCTCCTTTTCTCTCCCAAAAAATCAGCAACCAGCAGCACCTCGTTCAGAAACCACGTGGTCCAATTTCGAGGTTATATTTGTAGTTTTCAGCCGTTTTCCTGGGGCTGCGACGTCAGAATTTTTCTGGTTTAGTGTCGTTTGGTGCGTCTTCCAGTGTCTCACAATAGGGTGTAATAAAAATTTTGGATCAAAGATTTTTCTTCGGAGTTATAGGACTCCGAAGAATTCTCAAGTCCACACTTTTTCAGTTTTTCACTTGTAGTATTTTCCCTTGAGTTTTCCGGCTCACGGGGTTTTGATATTCACTTGCACGGCACTGTAACGGTTCTTTTGGTATATTGCACGACTTGGTAGCGTTAAAAGATACCATTTAAAATATTTTTTTTGCGCGGAGCGGCTCAAAAAACGACCCGACCGCCACGAGAGCTGGGAGGGTACTGGGTTAGGTTAGGTTCCTGTCGCTGCCGGCTGTGGTCGAGGCGATGGTCGGCAGCGAGGAGTCCTGGGACGCGGTGGTATCCTTCTGCGAAACAATCGTGTCGCAGAAGGAGGCTGCGGAACGGGAGCGGGACATCTCTTCCGCTCACCCGGCCCGCAGCAGGCACACCGGGCGTCGGCAGAGGGCAGACAACGCTCTCTTCCGGCCCCCCTAAATGGGTCCAGGGACGGCGGACTTCAGAGCGTCCGCCGCCCCCCATCACACTGGACCCGAGGTTTAAACACCTCCCCCCCCAGACTTGAGGTGGCCCGCAGAGGCGGGCCGGCACTAGCTGGGGATCGTGGAAGTCGCATTAGATCCCATGATCCCCGGTGCAAGTGTGGGACGGGAACACCGGGGTGATTTTTAGTTAGTAAGTCTGACAGACCCCTCCGCCTACCCCAGGGCGGAGGACATCCATGAGGATTTTCCACCCCGGAAAAAAAAAAGGTTTTTTTTCTTGCCAGGAATTGGGAAAACCATGGACGCCCCCACTTTCTCATTTATGAGCCAGTCGGGGCAGTGCCGGACTCTTACCGGAAATTTTATAATTTTATATCTACTAAATTCTATCTACCTATTACATTTCTTATTTTACGTTACATAGGGTTCTTAGTGGTTTTTACTTTTTCTTATATCTATGTTAGTATTAACATTTTTATTCATCCTTATGTCTATCTTAGTCTATCATATCTTTTATCTATTATAGGTGGGATTCCCATCTATCAACTTCTTTAACTCTAGTTTTTTTTTTTTTGCTTAATATTTAATACTTATTCTAATTTTACGTACTACTGGACGAAGGAAGTTACATCCAGCTTAGCTGGTCTTAAATTAATTAATTTATTACATTTGTCTTACAGAAACAGGGCTTTCCTTGCTTATTCTATTCTTACTAAAAAATAATGATATACATTTATTTTAGTCCTAGCTTATTTCTATTTTAACATTGTATTGACTTACTATTTAATTCTACACTATTTTTCATCCTATTTTACTATGCTGATTTTAAATATACTATATTATATTAGGACAGCATACTTTCTTATTTTGTCTTGTTTCTCTTTACCACTTGTGATGCTATGTCGCTACAATACCTTAGAAATTCGTTCCTATTTTTCCCTGTGATCAGTTCTGGCGCATTCCCGGCAACCAATTCGACAGCGAGTTTTTGCTCTGCTTCGTAACGCCTAACTGCACTTATTGGGCAATCAAAAAGAATGTGCGAAACTGACTCCTCGACACCAGGCTCACAAGCGCACGATGGATTCTCTTTACACTTGAATCGATTCAGGTATGCAGAGAACCCACCGTGCCCTGTCAAAATTTGTGTGGTTATACTCGTGTGAGTCATCTTTCGCACCACACCGTACGCTATTACCGCGTCCGGGAAGAAAATTTTTGTGCCCGAAGCCGTGTCACCCGACCTGTCTGCAAGTCCTACCGTACTGTGTCGCTCAACTCCGCGCTCGTGTTGGCTGGGATACTCCCGCTTGACCTCCGAATACAGGAGGCAGCCGCACTGTACGAGGCAAAGCGAGGGGTACCTCAGCCATCGCTTGCAGGCCGCGAGGTGGAGTAGGTGGTGGCATTTGCAGGGCTTCCGCATCCAGCGAAACATCAGGCCATGGGGTTCGTGAGCTTGGTAGATCAGTCCCATGTGGAGTCCCACAACAGCCAAGATATACGCGTATTTACCGACGGCAGCAAGCTCGAGGGCAAGGTCGGAGCGGCACTGTCCTTTTGGGACAGTGAAGCCGAGATAAAGTCCCTCAAGCTCAGCTTGCCGACGTGCTGTACTGTCTACCAAGCAGAACTCCTGGCCATTTGCGAAGCGACGCGCCAAAAGGTTAGGTTAGGTTAGGTTAGGTTAGGCGGGACGGGGGGACCCCCACAGCGCATACTTCCTCGTAGTATCCCCTGGGCAACGCCGTGTCTGACCACCGTAACGGAGTGGCAGACCGGCGGCTAAAGTGCGCTGTGATTCGTTGATTTTTAATGCGGACGTCTACGAATAAGATGGACAAACCAATGCGTGACGCCTCTGGGCGTTTTATTTCGAATCGCTCCTCCCAGGGCGATTCAAACGGCCCTTCTCAGGGCCAACCCAACGGCCCTTCTCAGGGCCAATCCAACGGCCCTTCTCAGGGCCAACCCAACGGCCCTTCTCAGGGCCAATCCAACGGCCCTTCTCAGGGCCACGCTGGCGACGCTTTAGCGTCGGGAGCTGACCGCGCACCATCTGCGGCCAGCTTATTCATTAGGCCAGACGAGTTGTCGGACTCCGACGACTCCAATATGGACACGTCGGCGGCCGAAAGCGACCGCTTCAAGCGGAAGAGGTCCGAGGGCTCCTCGGAGTCGACGGTAGTCGGAGGTAAGGCGAAGAAGAAGTCGAAGTCTAAAAAGGCTTCGACTTCTACTGCGCCTTCTACCCACGATGTGGGCTTGGTGGACGCCGAGCGTCAGCTAAATCTGGCGAAAAGGGCGCAACTCCAACAAGACTTGGAAGAGAGGGTCGCCGCCAAGGAGCAGCAGGCGCAAGTTGCCAGGTCGAGGGCTGGCTATGGTGCATCCAATGTACTGTATGCTGACCACTCCCTGGCGGAATTGGAGCGCATGGCGCAGGAGGACAGAGAGGGGGTTATGGAGGTCGCCTCAAAGTCTTCGAATTTGAAGGGGACCTTCCAGAAGGCCCTCAAATGCCGGGCCGCCAGTATGCATGGCATCGTGGTGGAACTAGTGAAGCGGACGGCCACGGACGAGACACGGCAGCTGCAGGCAAAGGTGGATCGTCTGCAGGCGGAGGTAAGCCAGCTACACCAGAAGCTGGCTGAGGCCACGGCCAGGCCTGCCCAATCTGCCCCAGGTCCGGTGGTAGGAGGATGCTCCTCCTCCCCTGCCAGCCTTGAGGCAACAATTCGTGGGGTTGTCATGGAGGAGAGGGCCTTTATAAGAGCCTGCTTCGCCGGCATCGAGGACCGGCACTTGCCGGAAAGGCGGCTCCGCCCGCCACTTGCGGCAGACAAGAGTCCACCGCTGAGGGAGCCGGAACCTGTGCCTCTAGCAGGCCCGGTATCCAAGGGTAAGGGCAAGGGCAAGGGCAAGAGGACCAAGGCGGCTCCTCATAACCCCACCACAAGCGCGGAGGAAGTGCCTGGGTCGTCTGCTACTCCAGCGGCAGGCGCCCAGAACTCGCAGGAGGAAGACGCCCTTCTTCCCTCCACCACCCCGTCCAACCAGTCGTGGACGGAAGTGGTCAGGAGAGGAAAAAGGAAAAAGGGGAAAAGGTCGGCCCCCAAGCCCGCTGCGAGTGCTCCTGCAGCAAAAAAGGCTCCAGCCGGTAGGAGAAAGCTGGTTGCTCCCAAAACCACAGCCGTCGTGGTGACCGTCACCCCGGAGGCCGTGGGACGGGGTGAGACGTATGAGTCCGTCCTAAGACGGGCTCGTACCAATGCCGATCCCTCCCGGCTGGGGATTAAAAACATAAAGTGCCGCCGAACCCTAACCGGGGCTCGAATTTTCGAGTCCTCGGGGGAAGAGCGCGGCACAAATGCGGACCTCTTCGCAACAAAGTTGCAAGAGGTCATCGCGGATGCGGCAACGGTCGTAAGGCCTATTAAGACCGCAGCCTTGGAGGTGGCCGATCTGGATGATTCGGTCACCAAAGAGGATGTGGTGGCGGCCGTTGCGGCGGCTGGAGGATGCGACGCTGGCGCGGTGAAGGGTGGAGCCATCAGGCTCGGACGCCGTGGCATGGGCATCATACGCGTTGAGTGCCCAGTCGCCGCGGCTGGGGCCGTCCTTGCTGCGACCAAGGGACGGCTGCTCGTGGGGTTCAGCTCGGCTGTGGTCCGGCCACTTGAAGACCAGCCCGTTCGCTGCTTCAAGTGCTTCGCGTTTGGCCACACCCGAGCCACGTGTCCCTCCAAGTTCGACTGGGGAGACACGTGCTTCCAGTGTGGGCAGGAGGGACACAGGAGTACCACTTGCCACGCTGCCGCCACCAAGCCACACTGCGTGGCGTGTGCCGCTAGTGGCCGCCCTGCGGACCACAGGATGACGGGCAGGAGCTGCAAGCCCCCCGTGAGGAAGGGCGTAGTGCCGGCGCAGGTTCGCCCTGTTGCTACCGCCGCCGCCGCCGTCGTCACCGCTGTAGCTCCAGCGGCGATAGTTGAGGGGACCGGTTCGATGTCGGAGTAATGGTTACCAACTACCGCATCCTCCAGACGAACACCAACCACTGCAGAGCGGCCCAGGACCTGGTGGTGCAGGTCATGGCCGAGTGGTTGGTGAACGTAGCGGTGGTCGCCGAGCCCTACTCGATCCCCGGCAGCTGGCTGGGTGACGAGGACGACTCGGTGGCACTAGCGGCGCGGTCTTCCACAGACTCCCCTCCCCTCTCGCTGTTAGAGAGGGGACCGGGATACGTGGCCGCCGCGTGGGGAGACATAGCCCTTGTGGGCGTCTATTTCTCCCCAAACCGCCCTCTTCAGGACTTCGAGAACTATCACGGAGTGCTGGCCGCCGTGGTTGGCAGGGCGGCGCCGCGTCAGGTCTCCGTACTCGGAGACCTGAATGCCAAGTCGGTGACCTGGGGCAACCCAGCCACCAGCGCACGCGGGCGGGCAGTGGAGATGTGGGCAGCTTCCTCTGGCCTCTCCCTCTTGAACAGAGGAAGCGTCCAGACATGCGTGCGGCGGCAGGGTGGCTCAATAGTGGACGTCACTTTCGCCACCCCTGCGTTGGCCGCACGCGTGTTGAACTGGCGGGTGGACCTGGCGGAGACTATGTCGGACCACCGCTACGTGCGGTTCGACATCTCCAACAGTGGCCCCGGAGAGACGCGGCCCCTCTCGGCGCGATCACCGTTCCCGCGGTGGGCTATCGCCCGCCTGGACAGGAAAGCAGCGGCGGAGGCGGCGTTCATCCAGGACTGGCTTTCGCCGCCTTCCGCTGGCCTGGATGTAGACACCGTGGCGGGGCACCTGAGGGAGTCTCTGACCGAGGTATGCAACTCCAGCATGCCCCGGTCTCACCGACCACTACCCAAACGCGCCGTGTACTGGTGGTCGGTGGAGCTGGCGGGACTTCGAGCAGCCTGTGTGGAGGCAAGGAGGGCCTACACGCGAAGCCGGCGGCGGCGTATACGGGACCTGGCCGACGAAGACCACCTCTTTTTTTTTTTTTTTTTTAGGGTGGGAAATCATCAAATAACTTCTCCCGCTCTGGGCGGAGCGGGAGGGTGTGTCAGACTCTTACTGACTAAAACCCACCCGTATTCCTTCTTGTTGCCTGTGTTGCGGGGGCCTCGGTGACCCATAAGTACCTTCCCGCGACCCCGGCAGGGAAGACCACCTCTATGAGGTGTACATGGAGGCAAAATTGGTCCTCGATAGGGCTATCACCGCCGCCAGAGACTCGTCCAGAGCAGAGTTGCTGGAGGGTCTCGACAACGATCCTTACGGGAGACCATATAAGGCGGCGCGCAACAAACTGCGCCCCTTTGGTCCCCCGGTGGCCGAGACCCTGGAGCCCTCATTTCTGGATGGGGTGGTTCAGTCCCTGTTCCCGTCCAGGGACAACTTCACTCCACCAGTGATGGGCCCACCACGGGGGATAGCTCCGCCAGCTGAGGAAGAAGAGGAGGCCCCTCCTGTCACGGAGTCGGAACTTGACGCGGCTATTCTCCATATCCGCGCCAAGAAGACAGCTCCGGGCCCCGACGGTGTTCCGGCAAGAGTGGTGGCGATCGCAGCCACTCAAATGGAGGAAAGGTTTCGGGACCTCTTCAGCGCATGCCTTGCGTCTGGAAGGTTCCCGAAACCATGGAAGGAGGGGCAGTTGTGCCTCCTTCGCAAGGAGGGCCGCCCCGCAGACTCCCCCTCGGCATACCGGCCCATCGTTCTGCTCGATGAGGTCGGCAAAATGTTCGAGGGGATAATCGCTGCCCGCCTAAAGGGCCATCTGCGGAGTATCGGGCCGGACTTGTCGGACGCTCAGTTTGGTTTTCGGGCTGAGCGTTCCACGGTGGACGCGCTGGCCTACCTTAAGGGCCAGGTGAAGGAGGCGATGGAAGCGGGGGACGGATTGTTGGCTGTGTCATTCGACATAGCCAATGCCTTCAACTCCGTTCCCCACTCCACCATCCTAGAGGCGCTCCGATTCCACGGAGTGCCTCTATACATGCACAGGCTGCTGGCCAGCTACCTGGAGGAACGGGCGATCCTCCTGGTAAATAGGACTGGCCAAGTCCGGCGGTACGCCGTTGAGGCCGGCGTTCCGCAGGGGTCAGTCTTAGGACCTCTCCTCTGGAACGTCGGCTATGATTGGCTCCTGCGGGGAAATCTCCTCCGAGGCACGAGTGTCGTCTGCTACGCGGATGACACTCTCCTCACCGCCCGGGGGGGGAATTTCAGGGAGGCGGCCAATTTGGCCTCGGCGGGCGGATCCTTGGTGGCAGGGAGGATCCGCCGCCTAGGGTTATCGGTGGCGCTGCACAAGACCGAGGCCGTGTTCTTCCACGGCCCTCGGCAGCGCCCCCCACCTGACGCCCACATCTTCGTGGAGGGCGTCAGAATTGAGGTCAAGGCCCAGATGAAATACCTGGGCCTTATACTCGACAGCAGGTGGCGCTTCGGGCCGCATTTTAGTGGGTTGTCGTCACGCCTGCTGAAGGCCGCGGGTGCGCTCTCGTGGCTGCTCCCCAACTTGGGGGGGCCCAGCGCGCGATGCCGGCAACTTTACGCCGGCATCTTGAGGAGTATGGCCCTCTACGGGGCTCCTATCTGGGAGGACTCACTCCACAGGAGGGAGAATGCCGCCGCCTTGCGGGCACCCCAAAGGGCCATAGCCCAGCGGGTGGCACGGGCCCATCGCACGGTGGGCTTTGCAGCAGCATGTGCCCTGGCCAGCACCCCTCCTTGGGAACTCGAGGCGTGGGTGCTCGCCAGAGTGTATGAATGGACGGCAGGACGGAGGGCAAGAGGAGAACGCCCAGCCCCGGAAGAGCGGGCAGCCGTCCGGCGGGAGGCGAGGGACGCCATCGTCGTCCATTGGACAGGGGACCTCGCCACTGCAGCCTTCGGCCGCCGAACCCTCGATGCGATTGGGCCAGTCCTGCGAGACTGGCTCGAGCGGTCGCATGGGTTCCTCTCCTTCCGTCTGGTGCAGGTGCTGTCCGGACATGGATGTTTCGGATCGTACCTGCACCGAATCGGACGGGAGGAGACGCCGTTGTGCCACCACTGTGGCGCGGCGGAGGATGCGGCGCAGCACACCCTCAAAGTGTGCCCAACGTGGTCTGAGCCGCGCGGCAATCTCATCGCGGTGATCGGACCGGACCTCTCACTCCCCGGCGTAGTTAACGCCATGCTGAGGGATGAGAGGTCTTGGGCGGCAGTCGCCTCCTTCTGCGAACACGTCATGTCCCAGAAGGAGGCAGCGGAGCGCGCGCGTGAGGACGATCCTAACGCGGCGCCGCTTCGCAGGCGGAGGAGGGGTCGAAGAAGACGTCAGTTTGAAAGTCATCTCCGACTCCTCCCAGTTGGAGGCCAGCAGGCAACGGGTGCGGGGCACCCTTGCCTGTATTGCACAGGCCTCCACCAGTGTCGAACGGGAATGGCCAGGTGTTCCCTGCCATTCCCGTAGCTCCCCAGCCTGGGGGGCATGAGGGGCCGGCCAGCTAGGCGGGCATGCGCCGGGAGGGTTGTGGATGTAAAGGCTGAGCCGGTTTCCCATGGCCCCCCCATCACGGCGATGTGGGAACACCGCTGAGTTTTAGTGGGTATACTGTCATCATCGACAGGAGTCCCACATACCCCGACTCGTCCCCCACGAGCGGGGATGCGTAATGCATTTCTCAGCGTTAAAAAAAAAAAAAAAAAATAAAAAAAAAAAAAAAAAAAAAGGTTAGGTTAGGTTAGGTTAGGTTAGGTTTTTTTTTTTTTTTTTTTTTTTGTTTTGGCAGGAGTGGGAAATCCTCATGGACGCCCAGACTGCCTCACTTGTGAGTCAGTCTGGGCAGTGCCGGACTCCTACCGGCTAAAACCACACTCCTGCCCTGTCCAGTGTCCCTCTGACGTGATCAGAGCCCTTGGTAAAACATGGTAAAAAAAGGTATATATACAAAAATTTGACAACAAAAGCACGGAGAGATCGATTACTTTTGCTAGACAACTAACAACCACATAACAATAACTATAATTACCGTTTTTCTAGCTATCTATTTTATAATAATTATATTATATTTAAACTTAATTTATTACATTTCTCTAATTTTTTTTTTTTTTTTTTTTTAATGATTATGATACATAAACTATATACTCATTATATATTTAGTATCATATTTTCTTAAGCTATTTTATTCCTATTTATTACTAAGCATGCTATTTTATTACAATATTTCATAAACTCTTCTCTTTTATTTCCCTTTATTAGAATAGGTAAATTATGGGCAACCAATGCGACGGCGAGTGTCTGCTCTGTCTCATAACGCATTTTAGTGAAGATCGGGCACTCCAGCAATACGTGCAAGACCGTCTCCTCCACACCAGGCTCACAGGCGCACGATGGATTCTCTTTACACCTGAAGCGTGTCAGGTATGCAGAGAACCCACCATGCCCTGTCAGAATTTGCGTAGTTATGCTCGTGGGAGCCATCTTGCGCACCACACTGTATGCCAACACTGCGTCAGGGAAGAAATGTTTCGTGCCCGAACCCGTGTCACCCGACTTATATCTCCCGTTCCATTCGTCAAGCGTTTCCGACCGGATTCTTCGCTTGACGAATGATACGGGACACAGATCGTAATCCGGCTTCTTCTTCGACCCCAGGGCGGCTTCTTTCGCAAGCTGGTCGGCTCTCTCGTTTCCCTCAAACCCTGCGTGAGCCTTGATCCAGAACAAGGAGACACTCTTGTTCTGGAGCTTACAGCGTCGTATGGTGTCTCTGGTTTCCACGGCCAAGGGGTGGGTGGAACTTATGTTGATCACCGACTGAAGAGCCGCCATAGAGTCGCTGAAGATGCCGAATGTGGTTTCACTGCGCTTGAGCGCCTCCCCTGCCGCTCTTTGTAGGGCCAGAAGTTCAGCCTGATAGACGGTACAGTAGGATGGCAAGGCAAGCTTGAGGGCCTTAGTTTCGGCGGCACTATTCCACAAAGATAGAGCCGCCCCAACCTTGCCCTCAATCTTGCTGCCGTCGGTGAAGATGCGCACATCGAAATCGCTGTGGTTGTGATATTGTTCTTCGTCTACCAGGCTTCCAAACTCCAGACTTATTTGTTCCGCGGGGTGCGGGGCTTCCACCGCTGGGACCATCCGTTCAACCTCCCTGTCTCCGAGTACTGGCTGGGGCACCCCCCTCTTGGCTCCGTACAGTGCAGCCGCTTCCCGGATACGGAGGTCGAGCGGGAGTATCCCAGCCAGAACCAGTGCCGAGTTTAGGGAGACTGTGCGGTAGGCTCTGCAAAGCTTCTGGGCAAATCCCCTTTGGATGGCGTTGAGCTGCTTTATTACGCCTAGCTTGTTAGCAGCTGGTGCCCAAGCGCTTGCGGCGTACAGCACAGTCGGCTCCACTGCTGCGGTGTAAATGGCCCTTATAACTTCCGGGTGCAAGCCCCAACTGACCCGGGCTGCCCTGGCCAGCTGCTTATACATAGCTATCGCCTTCTTACAGACGATAGCTATGTGTTTGTTAAATGTTAGTTTGGCGTCTATGACTAGCCCTAATATTTTGACATCTTGGGACATTCCAATATCGATCCCCCCCATGCTCAAGCGTGGCGTGTCATATTTGAGCCTCCGCGTTAACACCATCGCACAGGTTTTGTGCGGCGCGAATTTCAGCCGGTTTCTGACACCCCACGCACGAACATGTTCGAGAGCGGCATTGGCTTGTCCCTCGATTTCTAACGCTGTATTTCCGTCAAACACCAACACCACGTCATCGGCAAATGCCTGGCAGTAGTTGCCCCTACTCTCCAGCTGTTTCAGGAGCGGGTCCAGCAGCAAATTCCAGAATATGGGCCCCCCTATGGATCCCTGGACGCACCCTTTGCTGGTCTGTCTCCTGCTCTCCTCCCCGGCGTACCTCACGGTGACAACCCTGTCACTGAGGTAGCTGCTGACTACTCGTCTCAAATTTACAGGACAATTTTCCTCAGCCAATCGTACTTTAATAACCGGCCACCATGCACTGTCGAAAGCTCCCTCGATATCCAGCGACACAAGTGTAACAATTTTCTTCTGTGCCAGCTGTGCGCGGATGTACTGCACGAGAGTAAAGAGGGAGTCTTCAGTGCTTTTTTGGGGCATAAAACCGTATTGGCGAGTACTAATCCTGGGTAGCAAGTAAAATTTGAGGCGAGCAACCAGCATCTTTTCGTACACTTTCCCTAGGACAGGCAAAAGCCCAATCGGCCTGTACGACTTTGGTACGGTGTACGTATCTTTGCCCGGCTTTCTGAGCACAACCACCGTAGCTTCCTTCCAGATCTTCGGGAAGTGGTGGTGCGCCAGGCATTTGTTCAAAAGTGCCAGGAAGTACTGAGGGTCACAATTTATGGCCTGAGAGCAAATGTCGGCCGTGAAGCCGTCGGCTCCCGGGGCCTTTTTTGGGTTGAATGACATCATGGACCTGTTAAGCTCGCTTTGCGTAAACGGTGGGTCATTTCGTTCATCATGACTCCACGCGTTTACCGTCTCTGCCAGTTGTCGGGTTTGGCGGTGATCCATGTTGTCTTCTTCCTCTCGGTCCTCGGGATAAAACGTCTCGGCCAACAGCCTCACTGAGCCCTTCGCATCCAGCATCTTCCCTCCGACCTGCAGCGGCAGATCTTCCTCTCTCTTCGCAATCCTTCCCATCACCCTATATATCCCCTCCAAGACCCCCTCTCTGTCCTGTTTCCCGCAAAACTCCTTCCAGCTCTCCGCTTGGGCTTTCACCACCGCTGCCTCATACTCTTCCTTTGCTTTCAGGTACAGGGTGACCACCATCGCTCTTCGGACCGGCGCTGCGTTTCTGACTCTTACTTTCTTGGTGGCGACCAGCCTCTTCATCTCCGCGAGTTCTTCGGACCACCACGGCATGGTAAGTGTTTCTGTGTTATGTTTATGTGGTATTGTGTCTCTGCAAGTGTCGGTTATGGCCTGTGTGTATGTGTGTATGTGTGATTCTAACTGTTCTACGTTGTGTAGGTTTGACAAATCCACTAGGGTTAAATTTCTATCCAGCATAACTTGAGACAGTTTCTCATGAAACTGCCTCCAGTTAGCCTTTTTGGTATTATATACCCTAGTGGTTCGTTCAATTGCCATACCTTTAGACTTTTTTAAGTGTATGCTGAAGGCTATGCCGTTGTGGTCAGAACTCGTGAGGTCCTCTTCAATCCGCCAGCCGTCTACCAGGTCGAGCATGTCCGCCGAACAGGCCGTCACGTCCACATGGCTGCTGTATCTCACCCCACCTCTCACAGTGTCGAAGGTTGGGACATCCCCCGCGTTCAGGATTTGCAACCCTAATTCCCCCAGTGATCCACACATCTGCTCCCCTCTCGAGTCTTCATTGCTGCTACCCCACCAAGTACTTTTCGCATTTGCGTCTCCTCCAATAACCAACCTGTTAGGACCCATCTCTCGCTCTATCCGTTTAAGCTGCTCCAGGTACGGCTCTATGGGCTTGTCCGGCTCGAAGTAGAAGGAAACCAGCGTGATCGTCCAGGCTCTAGTTCGGACTCCCACCACAACGATGTTGTTTGTGGTGAGTTGTGGGTACTGCAAGATGTCCAAATCTTTGTCAAAAATGGCTATTGCCGCCTTTACAGTCCCTTCTCCTCCTTCAGAGCTCTGGAAGACCCTTACGCCCCGGTAACTTTTCATCCTTCTCACCGCACCCACATAAGGCTCCTGGAGCATTGCTACGGCGACTTTTCGCTTGTCAGCTTCGAGCAAGAGCTCATTGGTTGCTAGCTGACTTCGTTGCAGGTTGGCCTGGATCATTTTGTACTCGGTGGTGGTCGTAGGGACAACTTTAGCAGTATGCTACTGAGGCTCGGGCCAATGCGTCCCACTTCCTTCGCACGGGGCACTCGCTGCTGAACGCATTGTGCTCGTGGTTCGCCATCTTTGCTCTGGTGCAGTTGATGCACACCGCTGCTTCGCCAATTCGTGTATCTGGGCAGTCCGCCTTAAAATGCGGGCCGCCGCAGTGGCTGCAAAGGTCGGCTGGCTCTTTGCAGAAGCGTTTGCCGTGTCCGTATCCCAAGCAGCGGGTACACTACACCAGTGGCGTTTGGTCCTCAACGCGCACTCTCTGGAGGTCGATTCGAAGCTTACCTCCATCAATCGCCCTCCGCCAAATCGTGGGTGAGACGCTCAGCACAACGTGGTTCATGTGGGGATTCCTGGTCTTCCTCCTGTATTTGATGGTAGTCCTTCCTTCCTCGTCACCGAGGCCGTGAAAGATCTCCCGATTCTGATTCCTAAGGGCTTTGAGGACCTCTTCGTCGCTATGTACCGACAGCACGTCCCTAAGAATCAGAAGCGGGTCCTTATTCGTTACCTCCTCGACGACGAGGTTCTCTCCAACCGCCTCAAGTCTATCCTTTATCTTTCTTCTTTCCTGTTTTGTTGTGCAACCCATTATTATCTTCCTGTCTTTTGCCTTTCTTACTCTTTCCACCTGCACCCAGCCCTCCTTTGCGTCAACTGCCCTCCTGATTTTCTCCAATACCTCATCACTTGTCTCCAGCTCTTGCGTTGAGGAGACAACCACGGAGTGCAGCGTCGGTCGCTCCAGGGTCTGTGCCCCGGTGTGGCTCTTACGCACCGCCGCAACACCCGCATAGGTCTCCTCCCCAACGTTTTCTCTATTCACTAAAGATGGAAAAACTACAAGATGTTCTTGTAGCTTTTCCATCCTTTCTGTGCTTTTCATAATTAATGCGCTATGCTTTTCCATAGTTTTGATGAGCTCCATTTGGCTAGCATTAATCTCGTAGGGTATAGATAAGGATGTATTTACTGGCGCGGCTATTGGTAGGACTGCAGATGTCACTGCAGGTGCAGGCGCGACAGAAACATTACTCCGTTCTGACTCCTTGACCAGCTCATAGAGCCTGTTGATCGCATTTACCACCTCCGTTTTTATTTCCGTTTTAAGGTTGCGAGAGTTGCCTAAATGAAGCTTTGCTTTATTCAGGCAAGCTCTCGCCTCCGCCGTCAGGTTGGGGTACTTGGACTCAGGCCTCTTTGGCGGCTTTCCGGCGCCCTCGGGTACCCCGCGCGTCTCCAGAGTGCTGGAAGCCGGTGGTGTGGCGTCTCGCTTTGGGTTGGCTGACGACTTGGCCTGGGGCTCTGCTTTTCCGGCCTCCCATTCCCCGATGCTACGCCTTACGCTAGGAAGCGGGGTTCCAGCCTTCTCTGTCGAACGCGGCGAGTCTCCGGTGCCCGGCAAGCTCAAGTCCTTCTTTGCCGGAGTGCGGAACATGGTGGTGGTTGAAACGAAGGTGGTATTCATGCGACTAGTTAAGTCAGAGGACACTGGTGGTTACTTCTGCGTCCCTGTAAAGGGGGGACAAACACAGAAGTAAGTTAAATAAAAATTCAAAATAAAATATTGTCGTACGGCCGTAAGACCGTTTGGTCAATATACTAAAATTGGTTAATATAAGAAATTTTTGGACTCCGAATAATATAACAACTCAAAATTAATTTTTAATTTTTTGGCAAAAACCTAAGAGTTTACCTGTCTAATGAAGAAAGGGTGGGTGGGAGGGAGGGCAATTTTTTGCAGTTCTATATTCGCTAGGCGCACGTGCGAGGTGTCAAAAGACGCGTCTCCGCGCGGGCCAGCGACGTACGGAGCGAGTGAAATTTATGCGGAATTTAGAGATAAAAAATTTTGTTTGTAATATTATAGTATTCGTGAAGCAATGTATGAACGAAAAAATTTTTTCGCGTCTATGTCAATTTTTATTAGTCAAAACGTAGGACGGAGCCTAAAAACAATCAAAATTGCTGAAAACAGCTTCAAAATGCGTCACCTGGATGCAAAGTTATAACGATTTGACGTAATTACTGTTTCTCTAAGGTGGATTTCGAAGGTTTGTGAATATAATTTATATGAAATTTTTTGCAGTTCTATATTCGCTAGGCGCACGTGCGAGGTGTCAAAAGACGCGTCTCCGCGCGGGCCAGCGACGTACGGAGCGAGTGAAATTTATGCGGAACAAAAATTTTGAGTTTTGGTCAAAAAACGTGTTTTTTGACTGAAAAATGTGTGAAAAACTGAACTTTCGGCTACCAAACAGGACTCGAGCACGCGGAATGCGCACCAGAATACGGGTAAGGCAGGTAAGTAACTATTGAAACTAATATAAAGAAAATTTGCAGTGAAAATTTAGAGATAAAAAATTTTGTTTGTAATATTATAGTATTCGTGAAGCAATGTATGAACGAAAAAATTTTTTCGCGTCTATGTCAATTTTTATTAGTCAAAACGTAGGACGGAGCCTAAAAACAATCAAAATTGCTGAAAACAGCTTCAAAATGCGTCACCTGGATGCAAAGTTATAACGATTTGACGTAATTACTGTTTCTCTAAGGTGGATTTCGAAGGTTTGTGAATATAATTTATATGAAATTTTTTGCAGTTCTATATTCGCTAGGCGCACGTGCGAGGTGTCAAAAGACGCGTCTCCGCGCGGGCCAGCGACGTACGGAGCGAATGAAATTTATGCGGAACAAAAATTTTGAGTTTTGGTCAAAAAACGTGTTTTTCGACTGAAAAATGTGTGAAAAACTGAACTTTCGGCTACCAAACAGGACTCGAGCACGCGGAATGCGCACCAGAATACGGGTAAGGCAGGTAAGTAACTATTGAAACTAATATAAAGAAAAGTTGCAGTGAAAATTTAGAGATAAAAAATTTTGTTTGTAATATTATAGTATTCGTGAAGCAATGTATGAACGAAAAAATTTTTTCGCGTCTATGTCAATTTTTATTAGTCAAAACGTAGGACGGAGCCTAAAAACAATCAAAATTGCTGAAAACAGCTTCAAAATGCGTCACCTGGATGCAAAGTTATAACGATTTGACGTAATTACTGTTTCTCTAAGGTGGATTTCGAAGGTTTGTGAATATAATTTATATGAAATTTTTTGCAGTTCTATATTCGCTAGGCGCACGTGCGAGGTGTCAAAAGACGCGTCTCCGCGCGGGCCAGCGACGTACGGAGCGAGTGAAATTTATGCGCAACAAAAATTTTGAGTTTTGGTCAAAAAACGTGTTTTTTGACTGAAAAATGTGTGAAAAACTGAACATTCGGCTACCAAACAGGACTCGAGCACGCGGAATGCGCACCAGAATACGGGTAAGGCAGGTAAGTAACTATTGAAACTAATATAAAGAAAATTTGCAGTGAAAATTTAGAGATAAAAAATTTTGTTTGTAATATTATAGTATTCGTGAAGCAATGTATGAACGAAAAAATTTTTTCGCGTCTATGTCAATTTTTATTAGTCAAAACGTAGGACGGAGCCTAAAAACAATCAAAATTGCTGAAAACAGCTTCAAAATGCGTCACCTGGATGCAAAGTTATAACGATTTGACGTAATTACTGTTTCTCTAAGGTGGATTTCGAAGGTTTGTGAATATAATTTATATGAAATTTTTTGCAGTTCTATATTCGCTAGGCGCACGTGCGAGGTGTCAAAAGACGCGTCTCCGCGCGGGCCAGCGACGTACGGAGCGAGTGAAATTTATGCGGAACAAAAATTTTGAGTTTTGGTCAAAAAACGTGTTTTTTGACTGAAAAATGTGTGAAAAACTGAACTTTCGGCTACCAAACAGGACTCGAGCACGCGGAATGCGCACCAGAATACGGGTAAGGCAGGTAAGTAACTATTGAAACTAATATAAAGAAAATTTGCAGTGAAAATTTAGAGATAAAAAATTTTGTTTGTAATATTATAGTATTCGTGAAGCAATGTATGAACGAAAAAATTTTTTCGCGTCTATGTCAATTTTTATTAGTCAAAACGTAGGACGGAGCCTAAAAACAATCAAAATTGCTGAAAACAGCTTCAAAATGCGTCACCTGGATGCAAAGTTATAACGATTTGACGTAATTACTGTTTCTCTAAGGTGGATTTCGAAGGTTTGTGAATATAATTTATATGAAATTTTTTGCAGTTCTATATTCGCTAGGCGCACGTGCGAGGTGTCAAAAGACGCGTCTCCGCGCGGGCCAGCGACGTACGGAGCGAATGAAATTTATGCGGAACAAAAATTTTGAGTTTTGGTCAAAAAACGTGTTTTTCGACTGAAAAATGTGTGAAAAACTGAACTTTCGGCTACCAAACAGGACTCGAGCACGCGGAATGCGCACCAGAATACGGGTAAGGCAGGTAAGTAACTATTGAAACTAATATAAAGAAAAGTTGCAGTGAAAATTTAGAGATAAAAAATTTTGTTTGTAATATTATAGTATTCGTGAAGCAATGTATGAACGAAAAAATTTTTTCGCGTCTATGTCAATTTTTATTAGTCAAAACGTAGGACGGAGCCTAAAAACAATCAAAATTGCTGAAAACAGCTTCAAAATGCGTCACCTGGATGCAAAGTTATAACGATTTGACGTAATTACTGTTTCTCTAAGGTGGATTTCGAAGGTTTGTGAATATAATTTATATGAAATTTTTTGCAGTTCTATATTCGCTAGGCGCACGTGCGAGGTGTCAAAAGACGCGTCTCCGCGCGGGCCAGCGACGTACGGAGCGAGTGAAATTTATGCGGAACAAAAATTTTGAGTTTTGGTCAAAAAACGTGTTTTTTGACTGAAAAATGTGTGAAAAACTGAACTTTCGGCTACCAAACAGGACTCGAGCACGCGGAATGCGCACCAGAATACGGGTAAGGCAGGTAAGTAACTATTGAAACTAATATAAAGAAAATTTGCAGTGAAAATTTAGAGATAAAAAATTTTGTTTGTAATATTATAGTATTCGTGAAGCAATGTATGAACGAAAAAATTTTTTCGCGTCTATGTCAATTTTTATTAGTCAAAACGTAGGACGGAGCCTAAAAACAATCAAAATTGCTGAAAACAGCTTCAAAATGCGTCACCTGGATGCAAAGTTATAACGATTTGACGTAATTACTGTTTCTCTAAGGTGGATTTCGAAGGTTTGTGAATATAATTTATATGAAATGTTTTGCAGTTCTATATTCGCTAGGCGCACGTGCGAGGTGTCAAAAGACGCGTCTCCGCGCGGGCCAGCGACGTACGGAGCGAGTGAAATTTATGCGGAACAAAAATTTTGAGTTTTGGTCAAAAAACGTGTTTTTTGACTGAAAAATGTGTGAAAAACTGAACTTTCGGCTACCAAACAGGACTCGAGCACGCGGAATGCGCACCAGAATACGGGTAAGGCAGGTAAGTAACTATTGAAACTAATATAAAGAAAATTTGCAGTGAAAATTTAGAGATAAAAAATTTTGTTTGTAATATTATAGTATTCGTGAAGCAATGTATGAACGAAAAAATTTTTTCGCGTCTATGTCAATTTTTATTAGTCAAAACGTAGGACGGAGCCTAAAAACAATCAAAATTGCTGAAAACAGCTTCAAAATGCGTCACCTGGATGCAAAGTTATAACGATTTGACGTAATTACTGTTTCTCTAAGGTGGATTTCGAAGGTTTGTGAATATAATTTATATGAAATTTTTTGCAGTTCTATATTCGCTAGGCGCACGTGCGAGGTGTCAAAAGACGCGTCTCCGCGCGGGCCAGCGACGTACGGAGCGAGTGAAATTTATGCGGAACAAAAATTTTGAGTTTTGGTCAAAAAACGTGTTTTTTGACTGAAAAATGTGTGAAAAACTGAACTTTCGGCTACCAAACAGGACTCGAGCACGCGGAATGCGCACCAGAATACGGGTAAGGCAGGTAAGTAACTATTGAAACTAATATAAAGAAAATTTGCAGTGAAAATTTAGAGATAAAAAATTTTGTTTGTAATATTATAGTATTCGTGAAGCAATGTATGAACGAAAAAATTTTTTCGCGTCTATGTCAATTTTTATTAGTCAAAACGTAGGACGGAGCCTAAAAACAATCAAAATTGCTGAAAACAGCTTCAAAATGCGTCACCTGGATGCAAAGTTATAACGATTTGACGTAATTACTGTTTCTCTAAGGTGGATTTCGAAGGTTTGTGAATATAATTTATATGAAATTTTTTGCAGTTCTATATTCGCTAGGCGCACGTGCGAGGTGTCAAAAGACGCGTCTCCGCGCGGGCCAGCGACGTACGGAGCGAGTGAAATTTATGCGGAACAAAAATTTTGAGTTTTGGTCAAAAAACGTGTTTTTTGACTGAAAAATGTGTGAAAAACTGAACTTTCGGCTACCAAACAGGACTCGAGCACGCGGAATGCGCACCAGAATACGGGTAAGGCAGGTAAGTAACTATTGAAACTAATATAAAGAAAATTTGCAGTGAAAATTTAGAGATAAAAAATTTTGTTTGTAATATTATAGTATTCGTGAAGCAATGTATGAACGAAAAAATTTTTTCGCGTCTATGTCAATTTTTATTAGTCAAAACGTAGGACGGAGCCTAAAAACAATCAAAATTGCTGAAAACAGCTTCAAAATGCGTCACCTGGATGCAAAGTTATAACGATTTGACGTAATTACTGTTTCTCTAAGGTGGATTTCGAAGGTTTGTGAATATAATTTATATGAAATTTTTTGCAGTTCTATATTCGCTAGGCGCACGTGCGAGGTGTCAAAAGACGCGTCTCCGCGCGGGCCAGCGACGTACGGAGCGAATGAAATTTATGCGGAACAAAAATTTTGAGTTTTGGTCAAAAAACGTGTTTTTCGACTGAAAAATGTGTGAAAAACTGAACTTTCGGCTACCAAACAGGACTCGAGCACGCGGAATGCGCACCAGAATACGGGTAAGGCAGGTAAGTAACTATTGAAACTAATATAAAGAAAAGTTGCAGTGAAAATTTAGAGATAAAAAATTTTGTTTGTAATATTATAGTATTCGTGAAGCAATGTATGAACGAAAAAATTTTTTCGCGTCTATGTCAATTTTTATTAGTCAAAACGTAGGACGGAGCCTAAAAACAATCAAAATTGCTGAAAACAGCTTCAAAATGCGTCACCTGGATGCAAAGTTATAACGATTTGACGTAATTACTGTTTCTCTAAGGTGGATTTCGAAGGTTTGTGAATATAATTTATATGAAATTTTTTGCAGTTCTATATTCGCTAGGCGCACGTGCGAGGTGTCAAAAGACGCGTCTCCGCGCGGGCCAGCGACGTACGGAGCGAGTGAAATTTATGCGCAACAAAAATTTTGAGTTTTGGTCAAAAAACGTGTTTTTTGACTGAAAAATGTGTGAAAAACTGAACATTCGGCTACCAAACAGGACTCGAGCACGCGGAATGCGCACCAGAATACGGGTAAGGCAGGTAAGTAACTATTGAAACTAATATAAAGAAAATTTGCAGTGAAAATTTAGAGATAAAAAATTTTGTTTGTAATATTATAGTATTCGTGAAGCAATGTATGAACGAAAAAATTTTTTCGCGTCTATGTCAATTTTTATTAGTCAAAACGTAGGACGGAGCCTAAAAACAATCAAAATTGCTGAAAACAGCTTCAAAATGCGTCACCTGGATGCAAAGTTATAACGATTTGACGTAATTACTGTTTCTCTAAGGTGGATTTCGAAGGTTTGTGAATATAATTTATATGAAATTTTTTGCAGTTCTATATTCGCTAGGCGCACGTGCGAGGTGTCAAAAGACGCGTCTCCGCGCGGGCCAGCGACGTACGGAGCGAGTGAAATTTATGCGGAACAAAAATTTTGAGTTTTGGTCAAAAAACGTGTTTTTTGACTGAAAAATGTGTGAAAAACTGAACTTTCGGCTACCAAACAGGACTCGAGCACGCGGAATGCGCACCAGAATACGGGTAAGGCAGGTAAGTAACTATTGAAACTAATATAAAGAAAATTTGCAGTGAAAATTTAGAGATAAAAAATTTTGTTTGTAATATTATAGTATTCGTGAAGCAATGTATGAACGAAAAAATTTTTTCGCGTCTATGTCAATTTTTATTAGTCAAAACGTAGGACGGAGCCTAAAAACAATCAAAATTGCTGAAAACAGCTTCAAAATGCGTCACCTGGATGCAAAGTTATAACGATTTGACGTAATTACTGTTTCTCTAAGGTGGATTTCGAAGGTTTGTGAATATAATTTATATGAAATTTTTTGCAGTTCTATATTCGCTAGGCGCACGTGCGAGGTGTCAAAAGACGCGTCTCCGCGCGGGCCAGCGACGTACGGAGCGAATGAAATTTATGCGGAACAAAAATTTTGAGTTTTGGTCAAAAAACGTGTTTTTCGACTGAAAAATGTGTGAAAAACTGAACTTTCGGCTACCAAACAGGACTCGAGCACGCGGAATGCGCACCAGAATACGGGTAAGGCAGGTAAGTAACTATTGAAACTAATATAAAGAAAAGTTGCAGTGAAAATTTAGAGATAAAAAATTTTGTTTGTAATATTATAGTATTCGTGAAGCAATGTATGAACGAAAAAATTTTTTCGCGTCTATGTCAATTTTTATTAGTCAAAACGTAGGACGGAGCCTAAAAACAATCAAAATTGCTGAAAACAGCTTCAAAATGCGTCACCTGGATGCAAAGTTATAACGATTTGACGTAATTACTGTTTCTCTAAGGTGGATTTCGAAGGTTTGTGAATATAATTTATATGAAATTTTTTGCAGTTCTATATTCGCTAGGCGCACGTGCGAGGTGTCAAAAGACGCGTCTCCGCGCGGGCCAGCGACGTACGGAGCGAGTGAAATTTATGCGGAACAAAAATTTTGAGTTTTGGTCAAAAAACGTGTTTTTTGACTGAAAAATGTGTGAAAAACTGAACTTTCGGCTACCAAACAGGACTCGAGCACGCGGAATGCGCACCAGAATACGGGTAAGGCAGGTAAGTAACTATTGAAACTAATATAAAGAAAATTTGCAGTGAAAATTTAGAGATAAAAAATTTTGTTTGTAATATTATAGTATTCGTGAAGCAATGTATGAACGAAAAAAAATTTTTTCGCGTCTATGTCAATTTTTATTAGTCAAAACGTAGGACGGAGCCTAAAAACAATCAAAATTGCTGAAAACAGCTTCAAAATGCGTCACCTGGATGCAAAGTTATAACGATTTGACGTAATTACTGTTTCTCTAAGGTGGATTTCGAAGGTTTGTGAATATAATTTATATGAAATGTTTTGCAGTTCTATATTCGCTAGGCGCACGTGCGAGGTGTCAAAAGACGCGTCTCCGCGCGGGCCAGCGACGTACGGAGCGAGTGAAATTTATGCGGAACAAAAATTTTGAGTTTTGGTCAAAAAACGTGTTTTTTGACTGAAAAATGTGTGAAAAACTGAACTTTCGGCTACCAAACAGGACTCGAGCACGCGGAATGCGCACCAGAATACGGGTAAGGCAGGTAAGTAACTATTGAAACTAATATAAAGAAAATTTGCAGTGAAAATTTAGAGATAAAAAATTTTGTTTGTAATATTATAGTATTCGTGAAGCAATGTATGAACGAAAAAATTTTTTCGCGTCTATGTCAATTTTTATTAGTCAAAACGTAGGACGGAGCCTAAAAACAATCAAAATTGCTGAAAACAGCTTCAAAATGCGTCACCTGGATGCAAAGTTATAACGATTTGACGTAATTACTGTTTCTCTAAGGTGGATTTCGAAGGTTTGTGAATATAATTTATATGAAATTTTTTGCAGTTCTATATTCGCTAGGCGCACGTGCGAGGTGTCAAAAGACGCGTCTCCGCGCGGGCCAGCGACGTACGGAGCGAGTGAAATTTATGCGGAACAAAAATTTTGAGTTTTGGTCAAAAAACGTGTTTTTTGACTGAAAAATGTGTGAAAAACTGAACTTTCGGCTACCAAACAGGACTCGAGCACGCGGAATGCGCACCAGAATACGGGTAAGGCAGGTAAGTAACTATTGAAACTAATATAAAGAAAATTTGCAGTGAAAATTTAGAGATAAAAAATTTTGTTTGTAATATTATAGTATTCGTGAAGCAATGTATGAACGAAAAAATTTTTTCGCGTCTATGTCAATTTTTATTAGTCAAAACGTAGGACGGAGCCTAAAAACAATCAAAATTGCTGAAAACAGCTTCAAAATGCGTCACCTGGATGCAAAGTTATAACGATTTGACGTAATTACTGTTTCTCTAAGGTGGATTTCGAAGGTTTGTGAATAAAAAAAAAAAAAGAAAGAAAAAAAAAAAGAAAAAAGAAAAAGTATTTATTGGGACTCGCACAGGAGATCTAACATTAAACTAAAAAAAAAAAACACTCATAGAAATATATAAAAAAAAAAACAAAAAGTAAAATTAAAATAAAAACAAAAAGTCCTGTACGAGGCCAAAAGGCTCCCATCTCAGCATAATGCTGCAGTACTTAAGAAATAAGTGTCGCAGCGCTGGTATTCTGATAGGGCCCACTGTGATGTCACGGATAGATACAGACATAAATAAAAAATAAAATAAACGTATGAAATAACCTATAAAAATAAATAGTTATTAAATAAATATTCACATAATACTAAACCGCGTGTCAGAACCCGACGTAACATCAGTTACTTGTCAATGCCATTTGAGTTTGTGGTACTCTATGGTATCGTACTACTTATTTGTGTTCTGTGGTGATGGCATCGCTGTGACAAGTACAGAGACGCGGGCGCCGACATTCCGGCAAAAATTTAAATAAAAATAAATATTAGAAAAATATTACGGTTGTTTATTGCTACATTATTAACAGTGCAATAATATAATAAAAAGTGTTATGTGGTTAGTGGCTTGGAGAAATTAAGATGTTAAAAGTTAGAAGAATTTCAAATTTCACTAATGACAATAAACGAAAAAATAACAAGAACAAAATGTGTGTGGTCAGTGAACAATGGCAATCGCTGCCAAACACTTGCCTCCTTTGCCAGCCGCGTGCAGATCAGGGGTAAGTTCAAAGTGAGGTATCTTTTTGAATCTGTAATAAGTGCTGTTTAAATTTGATTCTGAATGTACCAACTGTCTTTATAGCACGAAAAGGAGGTGGCAAGTCGTTCCAGCAACGAGAGGCAGCGAATTTGAAACTACCACGGAATGCAGCAGTTCTG